>CM035850.1:19677551-21158417 GCA_020510985.1 Pholidichthys leucotaenia | reverse complement strand
TAGACCTCTGCAATTCCATGAAGTTTAAATTAAGATTAACACTTTGGTCCATGATCAATAGAGAGTTTGGGATTACCTTGCAGTGTAAACATGCTCATACAGAGAAGCAAAAACATGAGTGGTTGAACATTCATCCTACAAACTACACACAAACAAATTTCCCCTTCCCACACTTGTGGCAAACCCCCCAAAATCAAAAGAAAAATTCTGTCTCCCGATATAACCATCGACCGTTCCACACCCACGGGGAACAGCCTAAGCCACTCCTTCTTCATCCTCCCAATCACCCTAACTCTACTGCTTTTAATGACGTAACATTAACTCTCCTCTGTAGTTTTCCAACTTAACTCCAAAATTTTTAACAACTTTGTACATCATAGTTTTTTTTTTTTTTTGTTTGTTTTGTTTTTGTTTTGTTTTTTTTAATATATAATACAATCTATATTTTGTAAACTTACTATTTACTTCAAGTCAGTCAGATGCCTGTGCAAATGCTTAATTATTCTACCTTATATTTTGTTCATGCTTAGCTCCCACCAGTCTCTTCTTCTTCTTTGATCTTCTTGATGAACTCCTGCGCCTCCTCTGGGGTCTTGAAGATGTGGGTTCTGCCCTCATACGTGGTCAGCAGTCTCGCAGGATAGATTACACCATGACGAATCCCAAGGTTGCGCAGCTCCTTACGTACGGGATCAAACTGCTTCCTCAATTGCTGGATTCCTGTGGCCAAATCTGGGTAGAACCGCACCTGCTGGTCCTGGTGTTTAATCTCTCCTTTTTTAGCTCGTGCAGCGTTGAAGATCTTCATCCTGTCTCTGTTGCTAAGAAACTTCATAATTAAGGTCCTCGGCGGTCCCTTATCTCTCCGTGGGCCAATACGATGTGCTTTTTCCAGAACCACTGCTGATTGCAACTCCTCGCTGCCCAGCACCTCCGGAATCCACTTTTCCAGAAAGGAACATACGTCCCGACCTTCTGATTCCTCTGGAAGACCCACCAGCCTCAAATTATTCTGTCTCGACCGAGATTCCAAATCCAAAATATTATCTTCCAGAGATTTATTTTTTTTTTCCAAAGTGCGCACCTTTAATTGAAGACGGGTGACGTCATCTTCAGCACTAGCGAGACAGAGCTCCATCTGCGCCGTTCGTTCTACACAGTCACCCAATTCCTTTCTTATTCCTTCCAACGCTGTCATAATCCCATCAAATCTAGAGGAAAAGTCCGCTCTCATTGAACTCATGGCAGCCATCAGCGCATCTGCGCCATTCCCTGCAGATATCGCAGCGTTGCCAGCCTCCTCCGCCATATATGGAGTTTTGTTTACTGCGTCACAGACCTGAAAGTCCGTTAATTTGGACTGTTTTGGCGGCTCGCTTTTTCCTTTTCCTGGTTTTCCAGCCTTAGGCTTCGCCGACATATCTTCGCCCAAATGCTGGGATACGTTCTGTCCCAAATGAGAGAGTTATTTGCCGATTTTTTTTTTTCCAGGAGCAGAGCAGAGCGAGACACGTCCGTCCTACGTGGCAGCCATAACCGGAAGCCCGCTTTCTGTTCTTTTTATTGAAATATCATAAAAAATTAGCACCAAGTCAAAGGTACAAGTATATGTAAATTGAATGTTCTATCGGCATTCCAAATTCAGAGATTTACAATACTTTAGAAGGAGTGTAGCATCATCTAAACGGAAAATAATAATACTGTTGTTCCAAACGTTGACCTGAAGGTGAAAAACATGAATTTTTTTAATTCAGTACATCCAAAATGCCCTAGGATGTGGTGTAGTCCAGTGTGCCACCGTCTCATTATTTAATACGAATAAAAACAAGTTTCAGCTCATTATTTCTAGGTCATTTGGCAGTTAATTCAAAACAAAAGTGACTTGTGTTGTTGCAGCTTAATTATGAGATAAAATTAATTGTGAGATAAAACCACAGAGCGAGCAAGGCAATAATCCTTGGACCCTCCATTTTTTGTCTGGTGTAAATAAGGACTCAGTCCGGTGCATAACATCACGGGAGTGTGGCCCCGCCTCCCTGAGAATCTGCTGCTGCCCCGCAACACTGTGCTAATGGAGACAGAAGCGTTCCGAGCTGTACTGAAGTGAATCGAGCCGTACCGAGGTGTGCTGGGCTAGTGGAAAACAGGCTTAAGTGACTTATTGACTCTCGTGCACTATGTAGAGCAGCTCAACCAGACTCATGTCAATCATCACTGTTTTCTTTTTGCATTACCGACTGCACTATGTGGTACTCCATAATATCTGCTGCTCGCTAATATATTTAAAAATTGCTTTGACTAATATTACCCATTCATATTCTACATTGTATTGCATGTATATGTGGGGAACCCCCACAACAGACTGGACAGGCACAGCAATGTGTGTATTAACGTCTACAGACAGCCCGCTTCTTCTGGCTTTTTCCGGCTCACTACTGTGATGTTAATGTGCCATTCATGCATTGTGTTCATGCTTCCTGTCCTCACTGTGTCTATACACTGATGACAATATGTAGATGTGCCTTGTAACCTCTTTTGTCCTGCAGTTCTGGAGCAGAGGCGAATCCTGGCTTGCAATCTTCTTATTACCTCCGCCAGGCCGAAAAGGCCAGGAGGAGGTTATGTTTTTGCCGGGGTTTGTCTGTGTGTTTGTTTGTCTGTCTGTCTGTCTGTTGGTTAGCAAGATAACTCAAAAAGTCTTGGATGGATTTCCATGAAACTTTCAGGCGTTGTTGGAAATGGTACAAGGAAGAACTGATTAAATTTTGGGGATGATCCGGATCACCGTCTGGATACAGGAATTTTTTAAAGCATTCTTTAACACTGTGACATACGGCTATTTTCAACATGTGCGCAGGCGCAATGGAGGGCGCTGGTCATCGTGTCTGACCAACATAAACTCCGCCTTCTTCAACGTTTTAGGCACAAAAGCACGCGGAAAACACCGTGCCTGTGTTTGTGCGACGCTGCAAAAGCTGAGACGGGCAGCTGTCCGCCACCGGATTATTTGGCAGAAATTCCCCGGGCAGCCATAGGCGCTGCGCAAAAACGAGCTGCTCGCCAGCGTGCTGTGTGCCTGTGTTTGCGCAACGCGCAAAAGCTCAAACGGCCAGCTGTCCGCCGCTGGATTATTTGGCAGAAATTCCCCGGTCAGCCATAGTAGCTCCGCAAAAAGAAGCTCTCTGCCGGGGAAGTTTCCAAATCATCTTTGGCCGCGGAGCGCAACCCCAATAAAGATAAAGATTACATGTACCACGAAGGTCGAGTGCAAGCAAGATGTTTGTGTCTGTGAACATTCCGTCTTTTGGCGAGTTGATACGTAACGATGTTTACAGTTTGATGAGAAGGTTGCTGCCATGTAACAATCATCTTATATCACCAATTGTCAACTCGTCACTCACACTTCATTCCAGCATTTGGAAGTGGTGGCGTTCCATTTTATACTGAGTCCAATATTGTATGTTATTGTTGTTACAAGACCGTCGACTGTCTGCTGATCTGTATATACTGTAGCAAACTTAATATGAGCACCCTACTTGGCTTGCCAAGTGGGTTGACCCTATTGGCGACACAGGTAGAGTGCAGGTCTCTGGAGCAGGAGGCATGAGTTCGAACCTTCCGGTGGGACGTTGTCAGTTGGCGCGCACGTTACAATACTTTTATTTATTTTCTACTCCTTTTAGTTCTGCATTTAATATGAACCCTGAGTTTCAAATAAACGTTTGAATTTTGAATAAAACCCATGCCAACCCGTCTACCTAATTGGCATCCGTCAGTGAAGCCCTCAGTGCTACTTTCAGTGATCTAAAACGCTCACATAACCCATTGGCCTGTGGGTTGTACGCAGTTGTGTCATGACTTCTGTTTTTTCTTTTGAATTCTTGGATGGAACATGGGTGGGCAATATAAGCTGCGGATTCAGCCATCACATATTTTGGATAACTTATGTTGAACTGTATAATCAGAGGAGCTATTGTCTAATTTGACCTTGTTGGATTTTATTACCCCCTTTGTTATATTATTCACTTTCTTTTAACCTGTACTCTTAATCTATTCGAAATAAAGATTAATTCATTCATTCGTTCAATTGCAACGCCCCCAGCCTGGGAGTTTGCAGATGCAGGACATGGACACAACACCAACACTTCAGTTTATTACCTCCGCCAAGGAGGTAATACTTTTACTACTGAACCACTAATCCTACCATTGTGAATCCAATTGCTACTCAGATGTTTTCATGGTCAAGGAATCTGACAACGTACACACAAACACTGTATGGGGGGAACTGTGGCGCTTGGCAGAGGTCTGCGCTCTCCGAGTGCTTTTCTAGTTGTTATGTGTGTCTCTCAAATGCAAATGCCCATACCTACTGCTGTGAATGCCTTTCATGTATTGTCTGTAGTTGGGTATATAAGCTGCATTATTCTGTAAATCTCTCTCTCACTCTTTGACTACTGCTGCTGACACACACATCCTGTGTCTCTTTGCTGAGAGCCTGAGGACCCGCTCCAGTCTGCTCACACAAGGGCTGGAGCGGAGTTCCTGTGACGGTGGTATGATTTAATAAACCTATTTAAAACTCTCAGTTCGCTGCCTTATTTTTCATGCCGCTGCACTGGTGACCCCGAGGAAGCACACGTTTTGTGCGACGCAACCTTCTGGTCTGGACAGTTACGCTGGTGACCCCGAGAATGCAACCTTCTGGTCTGGACAGCTGCACTGGTGACCCCGAGGAAGCACACGTTTTGTGCGACGCAACCTTCTGGTCTGGACAGTTACGCTGGTGACCCCGAGAATGCAACCTTCTGGTCTGGACATCTACACTGGTGACCCGACACTGAACGCACCATGGCCGAGCGAGTGACAAAGATCGTCTCCTCCCTCTCACCGCTCCAACGCATCTACACGAGCTCGAGGGACAAAGATCGTCTACTCTCTTTCACCGCTCCAACACATTGAACAGAGATGATTAAGCTCTCTGACCCTGGTTCTCCTCTCCAGCTGGCCCACCCACGCACGGAGCCCCGGCACACGCACCGGGGAGTTACAAGGACGGCGCATCACGCACGGGACGCATATGGCTCTACAGACCCCATCCTCCTTCGCCGCTGCACACAGGCCCTTCAGGGTTGCTCGTACACCTGAGGCACGCACACAGCTTGCTCACTGGATTTACTAATGGTCTTAGCACAACGGGAATTCAGCAGTCTGCGGTTCCCGAGGGCTTTAGGGTTGCGCCCGCACCTAAAGTCAACACGCCAAGTCCCTTTGCTTTTGTTTTTTTTCTTACAGCCGTCCCTGTTTTTCTTCATGGCCGCTGTTAATCCTCGCCGCTTCCTTTTTTCTTCACGGCCACTATTAATCCTTGCAGGACTTAATCGCAAGAGGAGCCAGTGACTAATTTTTCTTCTTGTGGATCTCCGCACGTTCAACGGGACAGCCCCTCGACATTGCGGACCGACAAGCAATTTTTGCGCGGCTCAGACGATTTCACCGTCCAGGGCCGGCATTTACTACCCCCCACCCCCCACCACCTCCGCCTGCACAGAGCTTTCCCTGCTCGCTGCCAAAACCGGACTATCGAGGCCTCGGCCGCCTGCCGAGCCCTCTGGGGGGGAGTGTGTGGGGAACCCCCACAACAGACTGGACAGGCACAGCAATGTGTGTATTAACGTCTACAGACAGCCCGCTTCTTCTGGCTTTTTCCGGCTCACTACTGTGATGTTAATGTGCCATTCATGCATTGTGTTCATGCTTCCTGTCCTCACTGTGTCTATACACTGATGACAATATGTAGATGTGCCTTATAACCTCTTTTGTCCTGCAGTTCTGGAGCAGAGGCGAATCCTGGCTTGCAATCTTCTTATTGTTATGTGTGTCTCTCAAATGCAAATGCCCATACCTACTGCTGTGAATGCCTTTCATGTATCGTCTGTAGTTGGGTATATAAGCTGCATTATTCTGTAAATCTCTCTCTCACTCTTTGACTACTGCTGCTGACACACACATCCTGTGTCTCTTTGCTGAGAGCCTGAGGACCCGCTCCAGTCTGCTCACACAAGAGCTGGAGCGGAGTTCCTGTGACGGCGGTATGATTTAATAAACCTATTTAAAACTCTCAGTTCGCTGCCTTATTTTTCATGCTGCTGCAGTATAGTTTTTTTTTTTTTAATTTCTTTTATTTTTATCATGTTTAATGTTGCAGCATTGCACCGAGACAAATTCCTAGTTTGTGTACTACATGAACAATGGCAATAAATCTGATTCTGATTCTGATTCTGACACCTTCCAACCCTCACACTCCCTCTTCAGTCCCCTGCTCTCAGGAAAAAGTTATTGAAGCCTGCGGGCCCGCTCCACCAGACTACTAAACAGCTTTGTTCATCAGGCCATCAGGACCCTGAACTCTGTCCACTTCTTCCCCCATTCCCCACCTCTGGACCGTAAGGCTCTCACCCACACAATAATTACCTCAGCTGTTAGCGCACAAAGAATGGCACACCAACAGTCATACCTCTGCTGCTGTACGTATGTCTCTGCACCTTACTGCAACCATTTGCACAAATGCCATACCTGCTGCCCTCTATTTGTTATTGAAATATTGATCATGTGCAGCCCAATCTGTCACTGTCTTCACTTACACTACCGCATTGAACTTGCAACTATGAGTATTACGGCTCTACCTTTTTCTGTATATTGGATGTCTGGGTTTTATCTTTTACCATTATTTGCACTACGGGTAGCCTTACTGTACAAAGACTGCTGTTGTTGTTTTTCCAGTCTTATTCCTTTTTGTTTACATTGCACACACCACTGAAAAGAGAGAAACGCCATTTCAATTCTCCTGTATGTCCTGTACGTATAGTAGTATTGACAAATAAAATCTTTTTTTTTTTTTTTTTTTTCTGGTGGCTTGTCACCAGACTGCAAACCAAATCTACCTACGGGTACAAATAAGTAACAAAAAAATAATCTTTGAATCTTTGGTGCAGCAAGATTCTATATGACAACCTTGTTGTTGATCTTTCTGTATCAGAATGCTTAATTCATTGTGTTACTGGTGTACGTCTATGTGTGTGTGGACAAAACCTACCTGCTATTGCTATTGTAGTACCACCATCATTAAACACTGCATGCAGTATTCAACGGGAATCAAAACTAGTTTGTTAATATAAAGAAAATCCTCGACCAGCAAGAAAAATGCTGGTCGAGTTTGCTCCAGCTGGAATGTCTACATCTGGTACGAGACCTCGCCTTGGATACAGTGACGCATTAGGGGTGTAAGTCAGATTTCAACATGAGCTCGTTTGATTTGCGTATCCTTGGCAACGTGATGAGATATGGTCAGAAGGTTATTACCTCGCTCCGTGGCAGAGTGTTCCCTCCTCAGCTACTGTAAATCAACAAGAAAAAAAAATCACAGCCTCAGGTACACAACCCTCCCTGTGGAAGTGTGTGACAGTCACAGAGGTGATTCATCACCTTTCTTATATACATTAATGCACATGTGACCCTATCTACTCTGACAGTAACGTCCGCTGTGCTGATTTAAAAAATAAAATGCCATCCCAGTCTGCCGGATTCATGTTTCCAGTTGTGTAACATGCTAATTAAGTGAAACACAAACTCACTGGAACAGGTCAGAGGTCAGTCAGACAGCCTGGTTTCCTGTTTAATTAGTTAGCTCAAAGGGCCACTTCTATATTTCAGACACCTACAGACAGCTGGTGATTTGATTTCGTTAGCAAAATGACCCAAAAAAGAGAAAAAAGAGAGAGAATTGTCCCCCAATATCATCATACACCCTTCTATATCATGTTACATAATGAAATAAAATGACTGAGCCACAAATTCTAAGCAGAAATGCAAAAAAAAGAGGAAAAATCTTTTAAATTTTCAACATTTTTGTCACAGATTTGCATCATTTATTTTTCTTAATTTTTTTCTCATAAATTTGATTTTTTTTGGGGGGGGGCTTGCAACAATTTAAAAAAAATGTTGACTTTTTTCTCAATTTTGTGACTTTTTTCTTGTAAGGTTGCAACTTTTTTCTCAAAAAATGTTGACTTTTTTCTCTGAAATATCTGACTTTTTCCTCTCAACAATTTGCAACTTTTTCTTATAAATTTGCTTTATTGTTGAAAATTTGCAGTTTTTTTCCTGTAAATTTTAAACATTTTTCTCAAACGTGTGACTTTTCTGTCATAAATTTGCAACTTCTCATAAAATTGTGACTTTTTCCTCAAAAATTTATAACTTTTTTCATCATAAATTTGTAACTTTTTGCTCAAAAATTTGGACTTCTTTTTCTCATAAACGTGTGACCTTTTCTCTTAAAAATTTGCAGTTTTTCTTGTAAATTAGCATTTTTTTTCTCATAAACATGTGACCTTCTCTTAAAAATGTACAACTTTTTCTTATAAATTTGCTATTTTTTCTTGTAAGTTTTCAGCTTTTGTCCTTATAAATGTAACTTTTTCTCAAAAATTTGCAATTTTTTCTTATACATTTTTTTCTTGTAAGTTCACATTTTTTTCTTGTAAATTTTTTCAACTTTTTCTCAAAAATGTTAAATTTTTTCTCTTAAATTTGCAATTTTTTTTCATAATTTTTCAACTTTTTTTAAAAATAAATTTTCAACATTTTTCCTGATAATTTTGCAACATTTTTCTCAAAAATTTGTAAGCTTTTCTTAGAAATTTGGTAATTTTTTTTCTTGTAGATTTGCAACTTTTTTCCTCAAAATGTGTGATTTTCAACCATAAATTTGCAACTTTTTCCTCAAAAATTTGCATCTTTTTGCCTTATACACACCTGCTCTACACTGTGTCTGTGTGTATATATACAGTATATATATATATTTATAGTAATATGTACATATGTATATTAGCTACTCTTGCTTGCTTGCTTTTTTTTTTTTCTTGCCTTCTGATTGTTGCTCTGAGTGTTGCTATCCCTGTGCTGTTGCAATCCTGGAATTTCCCCATTGTGGGACTAATAAAGGCTTATCTTATCTTATCTTATAAATTTGTGACTTTTTTCTCGTAATTTTGCAATGCTGGATGCTAGTTAAATTTTCGTCCTGCATAATTAAATTGCAATTTGACTTTTTTAATTTTTACATTGCATCTTTAATCATATTTTTGCACCTTTATTCTTGCAAATTTGCATCTAATTTGCATTTATACATTTGTACCTCATGCTTAAAAAAAAAATAAAAAAATCGGCTACTGCCTGTGCAAGACTGTGCTGGGGAGGCCATTCTGTTATGGGGAACAGTTACAAAGGCAGTGCACAGGAAGGGTTCAGATTCACGGCTGCACAAGTCTGAGGTCAGGAGTTATTTATACTGGAGGCCAGATTTATTCCGTATAACACCGGTGCTACAGTATCAAGTGGCTCTTCCTTTTTAAAGTTAGTAACAATACACCCGACACTTGAATAAAACATAAAGGCTGTTCTTATTAACCCTGCTGGCAGATGGCTCCGAGAAGAAGCTTTGTCTACACTGCTTTTTGTCTGCTGCTGCACCTCCTGGTGCACTTCTGCCCCAAGTTAAATAAAAAAGGTTAAAAGGAAAGTCATACCTTTAGGACGGGCACACAGATGGTGAATATACACCCCAGGACTCGCTGTCTTATGACCTGATGCACTGTAACTGAATACTTTGGATTAGATTCAAAGATTCAAAGATTTTATTTGTCAATACAACTATACGTACAGGACACACAGGAGAATTGAAATGGTGTTTCTCTCTCTCTTCAGTGGTGTGTGCAATATAAAAAAAGAAAAAGGAATAAGGCTGGAAAAACAACAACAGCAGTCTACGTATAGTAATTCTACCCGTAATGCAAGTGGTGACAAAAGATAGACCCAGACATCCCAGAGTGCAAATAAAGATAAATGATGAAACCCAGCAATCCTATATACAGAAAAGTAGAGCAGTAATACTCATAGTTGCAAGTTTGATGCAGTAGTGTAGGTGCAGACAGTGACAGACAGGACTGCACATGATCAGTATTGCAATAACAGACAGCAGCAGGTATGGCATTTGTGCAAATGGTTGTAGTAAAGTGCAGAGACATACAGCAGCAGATGTATTACTGTTGGTGTGCCAGTCTTTGTGCGCTAACAGCTGAGGTATTTATTGTGTGGGTGAGTGTGTTACGGTCCAGAGGTGGGGAATGGGGGGAGGAAGTGGACAGAGTTCAGGGTCCTGATGGTCTGGTGAACAATGCTGTTTAGCAGTTTTGTGGAGCGGGCCTGGAGGCTCCGGTACCTTTTCCCTGAGGGCAGGGGGCTGAAGAGCGGGTGTGAGGGGTGGGAGGTGTCACATGTGATGTTGATGGCTCTGCGGGTGAGGCAGGTGATGTAGATGTCAGAGAGGGGGGACAGGGGCACCGATGATCTTGCTGGCTGCTTTCACTGTGTGTTGTAGTGTCTTCCGGCAGGAGGCAGTGCAGCTTCTACACCACACTGTGATGCGGCTGGTGAGGATGCTCTCAATGGTGCTCCGGTAGAATGAGCACATGATGAGGGGTGGGAGTCATGCTCTCCTCCGTTTGCGGAGGAAATGGAGGCGAGTTTGAGCCTTCTTGGCTAGTGATGCGGTGTTGAGGACCAGAAGAGGCCCTCAGAGATGTGCACCCCAGGAACTTGGTGCTGCTCACCCTCTCCACAGCTGCTCCATCCATGATCACAGGGGGGTGCTGTGTGTGTCCCCTCCTGAAGTTGACCACAATCTCCTTGGTTTTTCACACGTTCAGGAAGAGATCATTGTCTTTACACCACTGGACCAGTTGGGTCACCTCATTTCTGCCTCCTCGTTGTTGGTGATGAGGCCCTCCACCATTGTGTCATCCACAAACTTGATGATGTGGTTGGTGTTGTAGGCTGGTACACAGTCATGGGTCAGCAGGGTGAAGAGGAGCGGGCTGAGCACGCACCCTTGTGGGGCACCTGTGCTCAGTGTGATGGTCTTGCAGGTGTTACTGCCAATCCGTATATTGTGTGGCCTCCCTGTGAGAAAGTCTAGCACCCAGTTACAGAGAGATGTTTTGAGTCCCAAGTGTCTGAGTTTTTGTATTAGGTGCTAGGGGATGATTGTGTTGAGTGCTGAACTGAAGTCCAAGAACAGCATTTGCACGTAGGAGTTTTTTGAGTCCAAGTGGGTGAGGGCTGGATGGAGAGCAGCAGTAATGGCATCTTCTGCTATGCCTTTGCTGCTGTAATCCTGGAATTTCCCATTGTGGGACTAATAAAGGGTTATCTTATCTTATCTTATCTTGATCTGTTTGACCTGCATGCAAACTGAGATGGGTCCTGGGAAGGAGGATGGACTTGATGTTCTGCTTGACCAGCCACTTGAAGCACTTCATTATAGTGGGGGTCAGTGCTACGGGCCAGTAATCATTGTGGCCGGATGAGACAGGCTTCTTTGGGAGTGGTATTATGGTAGCAGTTTTGAAACATGTGGGGACAACAGCTTGACTCAGAGAGATGTTGAAGATGTCGGCCAGGACATTCTTGAGCTCCTCTGCACAGTCCTTCAGAACACGACCCTGTATATTGTCTGGTCCAGCTGCCTTGCGTGGGTTGATCCTGCAGAGGGTCCTCTTCATACTAGCCGGATCCAGACTTATAGCCTGCTCATCTGGAGGAGGAGTGGTCTTCTGTGCTGATGTGCTGTTTTGTGCTTCAAAGTAGCCGAAGAAGTCATTTAGGTTGTTAAGCAGTGTGATGTCACTTGCACAGGTCTGAGGTGGAGGTTTGTAGTTGGTGAGGGTCTGTATACCACGCCAGAGGGAACGTGCATCTCTGGTGTTGCTGAAGTGGCCGGATATTTTCTTGCTGTACTGTTGTTTTGCCTCCTTGATGCCGCGGGACAGGTTGGCCTTAGCTGTTGTTAGTGCTGCAGTGTCGCCAGCCCTGAAGGCTGCGTCTCGAGCCCTCAGGAACCTGTGGACCTCTGCTGTCATCCATGGCTTTTGGTTAGCACGAACAGTGATGGTTTTGCAGCGAGTGACATCATCAATGCATTTAGCTATGTATGCTACAACCACCTCAGTGTACTCCTCTAGGTTTGTGTGTTTATTGTGAGTGGCTGCATGCTTGAAAGTGTCCTAGGGTTGGGCGATATAGCCAAAAAAATGTATCATGATATAATTCCTATATACCGTGATACACAATAAATTAGTCAGAACTTATCTTCTAAAACTAAACTAAACACTTGAAGCATTCCCTGAATAACCTGATTACCTGTAGCTGCTCCTCATTAGCACACCTGACTTGATTGTCAATAGCACACATATGCAAACTTGCTTACATAGGCCTAATGTATCTGTACTGTTGGGGTCCTTTAAAATTGGGTTTTACTGACATTTTAAAAAAAAAAAATCATATTCAACACTGCAAAAAAATGAACTCTTAGTGAGATTAAATATCTTAAATCAAGCCTTGTTTATCGTCTGACAAGAAAACTTACTGTACAGTTTTCTGTAAGAAAATTTTGACTTGCTATAAGATGTTTTTACTTTTTGTCATATCCGGCTCTAGGGAGCCGGGCAATCAGAGCCAGGGACAAGCCAGTGAGTCGAGATGGTTTATTTTGGGTAAGGGATAAGGGATGAGGAGAGCACAGATACTCATGCAGAGGTACACTCACAGGTTGCACAGCGCAGAGGTAAGCAGCTCGTACCGGACGTGGGGGTAGCAAGACGTACATCCTCACAGCGGGATACAAACACAGGAATGCTGCAAGGGGAGTTGAGGCTGACACCAGACGAAGGGGCTTCAGCCTAGCAGTGCTTATGTCGCAGCCCCGAGTCATCGAGGCTGCTCCTATTTATCCTCATTGGCAGCGCCCCAGCTGATGAAGACTAATTGGCCCCAGCCGTCCATAATGCTGCCAGCTGGGGCCAGCTGAGACGCCGCTCAATGGGAGGCAGGGATGAGGGAAAACATGGGCTCAGTGCCGAGACGGCATCTCAACCCATGGTGACAGAGCCCCTCCCTCAAGGTCGGGCTCCTGAACGACCAGGAACATCCCAGCCCCCCCCCCCCCCCACCTAGGGTGGGAGGAAGGGAGGCGGACCGGAGGGGAAGAAGCCAAGGGAAGGACAACACCAATGGGGCAATGTAGGGTAGCGGGAAAGAAAAACCCAAATACAATACTGACAAAACTGAATAATTAACCCAGGTACAGATGGGGAGAAGAACTGGGTCAACACGCCGGTTACATACTACCCAGAGAGTACCAACCATGCGTGACCCAGAGCAAGAAAAAAAAAAGAACCACCAAAAAGGTACAGGGCAAAAAATGCTGAGTATGGTCAAATAAAGGGAAAACACAATACACAGCACCAATATAAGTACATACACACAGTCACCAAGAAAAGTGACTGGAACAAATGGACAATTACAGAGCATGGTGTTACGGAAAACAAGGCACATGACTCTATAATGAACCAACAGGGCATAAAAAAGAAATACTGAGTGCAGGCAAAGAAAAACCCACACACATGAATATATAAATACCCACAGTCACCTAAAGAAATGAAAGTGACTGGAACGAATGGGCAACTGCAGAGTATGGTCTGAAAGGGAACAAAACATAACTCTACAATGCAAAAACGAGACTAAAAACATGGTACAAAAAATAAAATGCTGGGTACGAGGGAAGGAAAACGCACAGCACTATAAATACACATCCACCAACAGGACAGACATTACACCCAAGTGACCTTAATAACGATAAAAGAAAAAGTGACACCCGAGGTGTATGGCAGGCAGAGTCCAAAAATAGCCGAGATGGCTCCGGAGATCTCCCCGCCCATTGTCCAGCTGGCGAATCAGGGGAAGAAGTGTTCGGACGGCGAACTCTGGACCCAGATCCCAGGAATCCAGTCCACCGGCAGCCGAACCAGGCTGCCCAGAGGGAAACACAGACCAGTGGGGGGAACCAGATCACCGAACCGAAAGTTTTGCGGGTCGGGTCGTCGACCCGCATCACTCAACCACCAGGACCGTTGAGACGGGCGAAGGATCAGAGCGGATCCCGGTGGAAGAGGCTCAGGGGAGAGCCGATGACGAGGGCGGCGGGCGTCAGGCCGCAGGAAAACGGCCACCTCCTCACCGGACCTGGACAATACTGGGGCAGCACCCACGTCGGACCCCGATCGGGCCTCAGGCGAACCCACGTTGGACCCCGACTGGGTCTCGGGCGAACCCACGTTGAATACTGCACCAGAACCGACCTCCAACGTTGAACCCGGACCCTCCAGCACCACGAGGAACAGCAACTCCTTGCCGGTGACCCTGGAAGAAGGCTCAGAAGAGAAAACAGAACCGGGATCAGGATCACCGGCAGCGCCAGAACCCGGCGAGACGAGCTCAGACGCAGCGGACGGCTGCACCCTGCTCGTCTCCCCTGGAGATGGGCTGAAGTGCTCGGGGATAAAAAGAGAGAAAAGAAAGGAGAGCACTCGCCTGATCTCGGGTTCTGACGCCGTCCAGGACTGCGAAGATCCAGGATCCGTCGTCAGGAGGTCGTTGTCAGGCTCCCATCTAGCCGCGTCGGGCCCCGCAGCCAGCACGATGGTCAGCGCAGCTTGAGATTCCTCCAGCTCAGGTGACCCCGCCGACGATCCACTCGGCGTGAAGCCAGAAGAATCTCGTCCCGCCGGACCGAACCGCTCCTCCGTGGAGACCCGGGGACGCTCAGTCGTCGGCGTAGACTCCACGCAGCAGTCAGTCCCCCTCCTCCGTCCGCAATGTAGCTGCGGAACCACAGGCCCTCTCCATATCCCACCACGTTGACCCGGAGCCGGGGACCGCTCGGCGGAGAGAGACACAGAGGATGCGGGATTAGGCATACAGGTTACAGCAGGTGGGGAGAGTTCAGGGAGCTGCGAACCCTGAACTTCTCCTCCAGGGATGTGACAGAGCAAATCATTAAGCAGGTGTGAAAAAACAATGACTTGCCTGCCCCCTGGAGGTTGAGTATCGCCTGCTGTAGTGGATTCTGCTTCTTCCTCTCCCCGCCCGGCGATAACGGAGGACCCCCCGGGAGTTCGTCTGAGGATCGCTCGCGTTGTCTCCAGCAGAGAGCTCACCAGGCCGGAATTCCAGGCACACACAGCAGTCAGGAAGCACGTCGAGGAGGAGGGGGAAACAGCCGGGGTGAGCCAGCCCGAATGTCCAGGAATGACAGCGGGGGAACGAGGCTCAGGGGACGAGGCTGTAGAATCTCCACACTGACGAGGCGAAGGGATGACAGCTGCGTGGGAGGAACGGTCCTGACGATGACCCAGAACTGGATCCGGACGAGGTTCGTGCAGAGGTGACTCGGCGATGTGATGACGACTACTCCCAGGGGACGAAGCGAGGGGGAAACCCAGGATTCGCCGCTCCAGATCGGAGATCGAGACGAGGAAGGCGTCGAGCACGGGAAAGCTTCGTAGCCCTGAAGTCCTCACCATCAATTTCACTGCCGCCGCCACATGCCTGAAGGTGGTGACAGGAAACACAGTAGAGCTCGCGACAGCCACTCGACCCCGGACATAACTGCTGTCAGCTGCGGCTCCTAGAAGGGAATCCCGAGTGACGTGGCGCAGGTCGGGGGAAGTCCTCTGGTTGGCGCGAACTCCCGGACTGGAATGGCGGCAGGAACGGGACTCCGAAGCGGGGAAAGACGTCGCCCACTTCGACTCCCTGCCGGGATTTCCATCCACCCCGTGGAGCTTCTCTCGCTGTGTACCTGCGACGTCTATCCTGGCACTGTCCTCCAGATGGTACAGAGAGTGAGGGTGACAGTCCAGGAGTTCCTCAGCACGGCCCGGATGCCAGCGTCTCGCGTTGGAGGCGTCGTGCAGGGTGAAGAATGTCCCGTCGACAGCCTCCGAGATGGACCTTAGCTCGTCGCCCTGGCGCCGGAAGTGACTCCTGGGAAACGGCATGCTAGCAGCGCTGACACCCGGACAGAAAGGTACATTTCCACAGCGACTCACGGCCGCCGGCAACTCTTCTGGCTGCGACATACTGTCATATCCGGCTCTAGGGAGCCGGGCAATCAGAGCCAGGGACAAGCCAGTGAGTCGAGATGGTTTATTTTGGGTAAGGGATAAGGGATGAGGAGAGCACAGATACTCATGCAGAGGTACACTCACAGGTTGCACAGCGCAGAGGTAAGCAGCTCGTACCGGACGTGGGGGGTAGCAAGACGTACATCCTCACAGCGGGATACAAACACAGGAATGCTGCAAGGGGAGTTGAGGCTGACACCAGACGAAGGGGCTTCAGCCTAGCAGTGCTTATGTCGCAGCCCCGAGTCATCGAGGCTGCTCCTATTTATCCTCATTGGCAGCGCCCCAGCTGATGAAGACTAATTGGCCCCAGCCGTCCATAATGCTGCCAGCTGGGGCCAGCTGAGACGCCGCTCAATGGGAGGCAGGGATGAGGGAAAACATGGGCTCAGTGCCGAGACGGCATCTCAACCCATGGTGACACTTTTAAGATATTTAATTTTTTTTAAGTTAAATTTTCTGTCCATGGAGCAAGAAGGTTTAACTTATCAAGCTGCTTAAAACAAGTAAAAATTTCACATTTGTACTTGTTTGAAAAATGAGGGTCATACTATTTAAAAGTGCAAAAAAACCCCAACAATTCATTCATTCATTCATCTTCCTCCGCTTAATCCTTTTCGGGTCGTGGGGCGGGGCTGGAGCCTATCCCAGCATCTTTGGGCGAGAGGCAGGGTACACCCTGGACAGATCGCCAGCCCATTGCAGGGCCAACACAGAGAGACACACAACCATTCACTCTCACAGTCATACCTAAGGACAATTTAGAATCCCCAGTTTGATGCCAATTAACCTAACTTGCATGTTTTTTTGGCATGTGGGAGGAAACCGGAGGAATCCCGGAGTAAACCCACACAGACACGGGGAGAACATGCAAACTCCACACAGATCACTGTTGGTTGGGGGCTGAGATTGAACCTAGGATCCCCCAGCCAAGGGTGAGTTGCTGTGCTGCTGCAGTGCTAACCACAATTCAACTTTATTTATATAGCGCCATTTCACAACAACAGTCATCTCATAGCACTTTCAGCTGTAGGGTAAACCCCCACACTTGCAGAAAAATCCCAGCAATCAGGCGATCCCCTGTGAGCAAGTGCTTGGCAACGGTGGAGAGGAAAAACTCCCTTTTAACAGGAAGAAACCTCCAGCAGAACCAGGCTCAAGAAGGGGCAGTCATCTGCTGTGACTGGCTGGGGGGTGAGGGGATAGAGAAGATGAAAAGAACAGACATGTAGAGAGCAAACAGCACGATGGAGACTCAATCTATGGGAGAGAACAAACAGATGTTAATGACCAGCAAAAAAAAAAAAAAAAAAAATTCATTGAGAGTGAAGAAAGGAGTGAAGCCCAGTGCATTACTGGAGGTCCCCCGGCTGACTAAACCTATTAGCAGCATAACTAAGGGAGGGTTCAGAGACACATGATCCCACCCTAATTGTAGGCTATATCAAAAAGGAAGGTTTTAACCCTAGTCTTAAAAACAGAGATCGAGTCTTACTCCCGAATCCAGATTGGCAGCTGGTTCCACAGGAGAGGAGCTTGATACCTGAAGGCTCTGCCTCCCATTGTACTTTTGGAGATTCTAGGTATTACAAGTAATCCAGCATTTTGGGAGCATAGTACTCTGTTAGGATAATACGGTAGTATCAGATCTTTTAAATTAAAAGGGGCCTGATTGTTTAGAGATTTGTAAGTAAGAAGAAGGATTTTAAACTTATTTCTAAACTCTATGGGAAACCAATGAAGGGAGGCCAGAACCGGAGAGATATGATCTGTCTTTCTAGTACCTGTTAAAACTCTTGCTGCAGCATTTTGGATCAAGTGAAGACTTTTTAAAGATGTTTTGGGACAACCTGATAATAAAGAGTTACAATAATCTAATCTAGAGCTAACAAAAGCGTGGATCAGTTTCTCAGCGTCAATCTGAGACAAGATGCTCCTAATCTTGGCAATATTACACAAATGATAGAAGGCAGTCTTAGAAACAAATTTAATATGTGAATTGAAAAACAGATCTTGATCAAAAATAACTCTAAGGTTCCTCACAGAGCTATTAAGAGAAAGAGTAACTGCATCCAAACTAAAAGTTTGATTTGGAAAGGTGTTTCTAAGTTTTTTTGGACTAACAAGAATGACTTCAGTCTTATCTGAATTTAATAGCAGGAAATTGCAAGTGATCCAAGCTTTGATTTCCTTAAGACAGGCTTCTAACTTGGCTAATTGATTACTGTCATCTGGCTTCATTGACAGGTATAATTGTGTGTCATCTGCATAACAATGAAAATGTATACAGTGCTTTCTAATAATGTTGCCTAAGGGAAGCATATATAAACTAAAAAGAGTAGGGCCTAGCACAGATCCTTGTGGAACTCCACGACTGAGCTTTGAGTTGAAAGAAAACTCATTATTGACATGAACAAACTGGAACCTATCAGATAAATAAGCTCTAAGCCACTGCAACGAAGTTCCATTAAGTCCAACATAGTGTTCTAATCTATCAGTGTTTCAAAGTGTTTCAAAGTATTTCAAATCACTGCCTGGGAGCAGCTCTGTGATCCACATGATGAGGACATCGATGGCCTCACTCACACCATCACGGACTACATCGGCTTCTGTGTGGACAACACCGTACCCACCAAGACCATACGGTGTTGCTCGAACAACAAACCCTGGATCAACCCTGAGATAAAAACACTTCTGAGAGAGAAGAAGAGGATCTTCAGGTCGGGGAACAGGGAGATGCTAAAGTCCGTTCAGAGGGAGCTGAGGAGGAAGATCAGAGAAGGCAAGGACAGCTTCAGGAAGAAGATGGAGGACAAGCTGCAACGGAGCGACATCGGCGGAGTCTGGAGAAACCTTAAAACCATCTCTGGGCTCCAGAATACCTCCCCTCAGGCCACGGGGGGCAGGGAGTGGGCCAACAATCTGAACCTGTTTTTTAATAGGTTTGACCAGTCGCCCTCCCCCCCGACTGCACAACAACCACTGCTGCCTCTAAAGTCATCGAGACCTGCTGTCCACACCCCACTCCACCAACACCCCCCCACTCCCAGCACACAGCCCCCCAACCTGACCCTCACTAAGAACCAGGTGAGGACGGAGCTGAGGAAGATCAAGGCGAGGAAGGCCGCGGGACCAGATGGTATCAGCGCAAAGCTCCTCAAGTCCTGTGCAGACCAGCTGTGTGGGATTGTGGAGCATATCTTCAACCTGAGCCTGAAGCTCGGGAGGGTACCACAGTTGTGGAAAACATCTTGTGTGGTACCTGTACCAAAGACTTCCCACCCCAATGATTGACCTCTCATTCGACTAATAAGAGCCTTGAATTGGGTTTCTGAAACCTTGAAGAACCAATGACTGAAAACCTAGCCAGAAGGACCCGCCTGCTGTGAATGCAGTGAGCCAATTGAAGGAGAGAAGTTCGCAAGCTGTTTTTTTTTTAAGGCTGGGTGAAGACTGACTGCTGGAGCGGATCAAAAAAGGATTAGACGTTATGAGACTTTATGATTTCTTCCATGGTCATAGACCGACGGAGGCTGACGACGAAGGCTGAGTGACACACACGCCTTCGCCAGTCTTTTTTTAATTACTACTGTTATTTGTTTTGAAAAATCGTTCGCCAAAAACCGCAATCATGGAAGCACAAAACCGCAATAATGGAATTATGTTTTGACCGGGTCGCGAGACTAGAACCAGAGCGGACCAGCGTTGCGTTCGTCTGACAATGAGGAAGAGAAGCTGGCCAGGACAATGTGGCTGTGAAGAGGTAAGCTGTTATAAGCCAAATTATTTTTTTATCCCTGAAAATTGTAATCCAAAATGACTTTTGATCGATCGGTAAATTACAACTGTGCTTCGCGGCGCAGTTTGTGTGCCGCTGTACAAGGGGTTGTTTGCTGCGTACAGACTGTGAACGCCCCCCCACCCCCGCTATTCTTCTGCAGCGAGGGGGGGGGAAGCCGCGGTGATTGCGCTGCTGTCCCACATCACCACATGAGGCTAATCCGTTGTGTAGCGATGGCCGAAGTCCATCCTCTGTCCATCCTCCCCCCACACACACACAGACAGCCCTGAGTGTGACCTTTCATTAGAGCCCAAAATGAAGCTTCTATATTGAATCGTTCAAAAGTTACAGACGTTTTTCCAAACTGTGCCATTTGGCACAATTTGGCACAGTTCCAAAATGCCTGGGAACTACCTGAGGAAAAAGCTGTGTAATATATTCGTTTTTTGTGGTATTGTTACAAAATTTGGACCTCAGCTGGATAACACTTGGTTCTACATTTCTGTTGCATTTTCCAGCCCGGATCTGAAGCTGTGTGTTATTTGCAAGCATTTGTATCCAAAAAAACACCCAGGCCAAATTTATTTTCTTCAAGTTCACTATGTTTAGATGACTGTAACTCAGTGGCCGGAGCACTTAGAGACATCATGTTTTTTTTTGCCAAAAAATTCAAAGTGTTTTCTTTTAAATGAGACCAACCCCATGAAGATGCTGCAAAGGGGTGAAGAACAGCTTTCGATTTACTTTGGGCACATTATTTTTTGGCGTTTTTAGGAAAATTGACTGGAGTGCAAGGGGTTAAAGTCCCCTACTATAATTATTCTATCTGATTTCAGCACTATATCAGCTAAGAATTTGGCAAATTCGGATAAAAACTCTGAGTAGGTTGATGGAGGATGATAAACTATGGCAAATAAAATTGGGTTTAGCCTAAAATTGCTAAAATGCCCAATACTGAGGACCAGGCCCTCAAAGGATTGATAACGTGTTTTTTGCTTTACATTAACTAATAATTTGGAATGGTAAATTGTTGCTACTCCTTCTCCACGACCAGAACTTCTGGGATTTTGACAGTTTAAATAACCAGAGGGAGGTGATTAATTCAAACCATCATAATCCTCTTGCCCTAACCAAGTCTCTGTAAGGTATATTAAATCAATCTGATGACAGATTATGGACTAGCAGAGACTTGGGAGTTAGAGACCTAATATTTAACAAACCGCATTTAATTTTTAAATTATGAGGAGGAACAGAGGCTAAACCATTCAATTTAGAGGCTTCATGTTTAATTTGAGTTTTACCAACTTTTTGTTTAATCACTTTGGAATTCTTATACATTATATTTTTATTTACTTTGGAGGGAGCAGACAATGATTCTCTGATGGGGAAGACAGGGGCTAAGTTGCTTTGGTGACAGAAGCTTTGGTGCATTTTTCCATTCTACTGCTTCACTTATGATGCTGGAAACAACCCCCAGTGTAAATATTGCTTGTAATAATTCTCCAATTTATAAAACATTTGCCGACTGTTTTTCAACCTTTTGCCTTGGTTACATCTAATAAGGACTGAGCTACACCCACTCACCGGAGATGTTTTAGTTTCTCATTTTGTTTCTGGCAGACAGTTTACTGTGAGTTCTGTCTGCATAATGTGACCATAGTGCTTTATCACACAAGCTGCAAATATTTGTCTTTTATGACTTTTATCTTTGTCATACACAAACATCAATATGTGATGGTTGTTGTGGTGGGTACTCACAAATTTAGTGTAAGGTACAAGCATATGAATGTAAATTCGGTGTAAATTTTGAAAAAGTAATGGTGCAAAAATCTGATAAAAGATGCTAATTTGACCATTTAAAAAGTCATAAATATTCCACAAGTATAAGTATTAAATTCATGCAAAAGAGTTACAATTTTACAGGAGGAAAAAAAGTCAAAAAAACTTTAAAGGAAGAGAGTTCTAAGTTTACGAAACTGGCAGAAAACGTTACAAATTTACTAAATGGGGAAATGTTGCAAATTTACAAGATGGGGAAAAAGTTGCAATTTTGCAAAACTGGGGAAAAGTCAGAAATTTACAGGTTGAGAAAAATTGAAAAAATGTAAAAATTGGGGAGTTCAAAGTTTACAAAAGTGGAAGAAAAAAGCAAATTTACTACATGGGGAAAAGTCACAAATTTACAAGATGGGAAAAGTAGCAAATTTATGAAACTGGCAGAAAAAGTCGCAAATTTATGAGATGGGGAAAAAAGGCAGACCTTTATGAAACTGGGATAAGAGTCCCAAATTTACAAGGGGGGAAAAAGTTGCAAATTTTCGAAACGAGCGGAAAAAGTCACAAATTTACAAGATGGGAAAAAGTAGAAAATTTATGAAACTGACAGAAAAAGCTGCAAATTAACAGGACGGGAAACAGCAGCAAATTTATGAAACTGGCAGAAAAAGTAGCAAATTTATGAAACTAGTGGAAAAACTTGCAAATTTACAAGATGGGAAAAAGTAGCAAATTTATGACACTGGCATAAAACGTTGCAAATTTACGAGATTGGAAAAAAGTCGCACCTTTACAAAACTGGGGTAAGAGTTCCAAACTGACAAGATGGGAAAAGTAGCAAATTTATGAAACTGGCAGAAAAAGTTGCAAATTTATGAGATGGGAAAAAAGGCAGACCTTTATGAAACTGGGATAAGAGTCCCAAATTTACAAGGGGGGAAAAAGTTGCAAATTTTTGAAACGAGCAGAAAAAGTTGCAAATTTACAAGATGGAAAAAAGTAGAAAATTTCTGAAACTGGCAGAAGAAGCTGCAAATTTACAGGACGGGAAACAATAGCAAATTTATGAAACTGGCAGAAAAAGTAGCAAATTTATGAAACTAGTGGAAAAACTTGCAAATTTACAAGATGGGAAAAAAGTAGCAAATTTATGAAACTGGCAGAAAACGTTGCAAATTTACGAGATTGGAAAAAAGTTGCACCTTTACAAAACTGGGGTAAGAGTTCCAAATTGACAAGATGGGAAAAAGTAGCAAATTTATGAAACTGGGGAAAAAGTCACAAATTTACAAGATGGGAGAAGTATCAAATTTATGAAACTGGCAGAAAAAGTTGCAAATTTACGAGATGGGAAAAAAGGCAGACCTTTATGAAACTGGGATAAGAGTCCCAAATTTACAAGGGGGGAAAAAGTTGCAAATTTTCGAAACGAGCGGAAAAAGTTGCAAATTTACAAGATGGGAAAAAGTAGAAAATTTCTGAAACTGGCGGAAAAAGCCGCAAATTTACAAGATGGGAAACAGTAGCAAATTTTTGAAACTGGCAGAAAAAGTAGCAAATTTATGAAACTAGTGGAAAAACTTTCAAATTTACAAGATGGGAAAAAGTAGCAAATTTATGACACTGGCATAAAACATTGCAAATTTACGAGATTGGAAAAAAGTCGCACCTTTACAAAACTGGGGTAAGAGTTCCAAACTGACAAGATGGGAAAAGTAGCAAATTTATGAAACTGGGGAAAAAGTCACAAATTTACAAGATGGGAAAAGTAGCAAATTTCTGAAACTGGCAGAAAAAGTTGTAAATTTACAAGATGGGAAAAAAGGCAGACCTTTATGAAACTGGGATAAGAGTCCCAAATTTACAAGGGGGGAAAAGTTGCAAATTTTCGAAACGAGTGGAAAAAGTCGCAAATTTACAAGATGGGAAAAAGTAGAAAATTTCTGAAACTGGCAGAAAAAGCTGCAAATTAACAGGACGGGAAACAGCAGCAAATTTATGAAACTGGCAGAAAAAGTAGCAAATTTATGAAACTAGTGGAAAAACTTGCAAATTTACAAGATGGGAAAAAGTAGCAAATTTATGACACTGGCATAAAACGTTGCAAATTTACGAGATTGGAAAAAAGTCGCACCTTTACAAAACTGGGGTAAGAGTTCCAAACTGACAAGATGGGAAAAGTAGCAAATTTATGAAACTGGCAGAAAAAGTTGCAAATTTATGAGATGGGAAAAAAGGCAGACCTTTATGAAACTGGGATAAGAGTCCCAAATTTACAAGGGGGGAAAAAGTTGCAAATTTTTGAAACGAGCAGAAAAAGTTGCAAATTTACAAGATGGAAAAAAGTAGAAAATTTCTGAAACTGGCAGAAGAAGCTGCAAATTTACAGGACGGGAAACAATAGCAAATTTATGAAACTGGCAGAAAAAGTAGCAAATTTATGAAACTAGTGGAAAAACTTGCAAATTTACAAGATGGGAAAAAAGTAGCAAATTTATGAAACTGGCAGAAAACGTTGCAAATTTACGAGATTGGAAAAAAGTTGCACCTTTACAAAACTGGGGTAAGAGTTCCAAATTGACAAGATGGGAAAAAGTAGCAAATTTATGAAACTGGGGAAAAAGTCACAAATTTACAAGATGGGAGAAGTATCAAATTTATGAAACTGGCAGAAAAAGTTGCAAATTTACGAGATGGGAAAAAAGGCAGACCTTTATGAAACTGGGATAAGAGTCCCAAATTTACAAGGGGGGAAAAAGTTGCAAATTTTCGAAACGAGCGGAAAAAGTTGCAAATTTACAAGATGGGAAAAAGTAGAAAATTTCTGAAACTGGCGGAAAAAGCCGCAAATTTACAAGATGGGAAACAGTAGCAAATTTTTGAAACTGGCAGAAAAAGTAGCAAATTTATGAAACTAGTGGAAAAACTTTCAAATTTACAAGATGGGAAAAAGTAGCAAATTTATGACACTGGCATAAAACATTGCAAATTTACGAGATTGGAAAAAAGTCGCACCTTTACAAAACTGGGGTAAGAGTTCCAAACTGACAAGATGGGAAAAGTAGCAAATTTATGAAACTGGGGAAAAAGTCACAAATTTACAAGATGGGAAAAGTAGCAAATTTCTGAAACTGGCAGAAAAAGTTGTAAATTTACAAGATGGGAAAAAAGGCAGACCTTTATGAAACTGGGATAAGAGTCCCAAATTTACAAGGGGGGAAAAGTTGCAAATTTTCGAAACGAGTGGAAAAAGTCGCAAATTTACAAGATGGGAAAAAGTAGAAAATTTCTGAAACTGGCAGAAAAAGACGCAAATTTACAAGACGGGAAACAGTAGCAAATTTATGAAACTGGCAGAAAAAGTAGCAAATTTATGAAACTAGTGGAAAAACTTGCAAATTTACAAGATGGGAAAAAGTAGCAAATTTATGAAACTGGCAGAAAAAGTTGCAAATTTATGAGATGGGAAAAAAGGCAGACCTTTATGAAACTGGGATAAGAGTCCCAAATTTACAAGGGGGGAAAAGTTGCACATTTTCGAAATGAGCAGAAAAAGTTGCAAATTTACAAGATGGAAAAAAGTAGATCTCATCTCTGTTGTTTGCAGATGATGTTGTCCTGTTGGCTTCATCCAGCAATGACCTACAGCTCTTGCTGGGACGGTTTGCCGCTGAGTGTGAAGCGGCTGGGATGAGAATCAGCACCTCCAAGTCCGAGTCCATGGTCCTCAGCCAGAAAAAGGTGGATTGTCCTCTCCGGGTTGGGGACAGGCTCCTGCCCCAAGTGGAGGAGTTTAAGTATCTTGGGGTCTTGTTCACGAGTGAGGGGAAAATGGAGCGAGAGATCGACAGACGGATTGGAGCAGCATCTGCAGTGATGCGGACGTTGTACCGGTCTGTTGTGGTGAAGAGGGAGCTTAGTTCTAAGGCAAAGCTGTCGATTTACCAGTCAATCTACGTTCCTACTCTCACCTATGGTCACGAGCTTTGGGTAATGACCGAAAGAACGAGATCGCGGATACAAGCGGCTGAAATGAGCTTTCTCCGTAGGATTGCTGGACTCACCCTCAGAGATAGGGTGAGGAGCTCAGTCATCCGGGAGAGGCTCAGAGTAGAACCGCTGCTCCTCCACATTGAAAGGAGTCAGTTGAGGTGGTATGGGCATCTGATTAGGATGCCTCCTGGACGTCTCCCACTTGAGGTGTTTCAGGCACGTCCCACTGGGAGGAGACCCCGGGGCAGACCCAGGACTCGGTGGAGAGACTATGTCTCCCAGCTAGTCTGGGAACGCCTTGGTATCCCCTCTGAAGAGCTGGAGCAGGTGGCTGGGGAGAGGGAAGTCTGGGCTTCTCTGCTTGAACTGCTGCCTCCGCGACCCGGACCTCCGGAAAAGCGGTAGAAGATGGATGGATGGATGGATGGATGGAAAAAAGTAGAAAATTTCTGAAACTGGCAGAAGAAGCTGCAAATTTACAGGATGGGAAACAGTAGCAAATTTATGAAACTGGCAGAAAAAGTAGCAAATTTATGAAACTAGTGGAAAAACTTGCAAATTTACAAGATGGGGAAAAAGTAGCAAATTTATGAAACTGGCAGAAAACGTTGCAAATTTACGAGATTGGAAAAAAGTTGCACCTTTATGAAACTGGGGTAAGAGTTCCAAACTGACAAGATGGGAAAAAGTAGCAAATTTATGAAACTGGGGAAAAAGTCACAAATTTACAAGATGGGAGAAGTATCAAATTTATGAAACTGGCAGAAAAAGTAGCAAATTAACTAAATATGACGGAAAGTCTCAAATGTACAAGATGGGAAAAAAGTTGAAAATTTACAGGATGAGAAAAAGTTGAAAAGATTTACAAGGAGGGGAGTTCAAAGTTTATGAAAGTAGCAGAAAAAATAGCAAAATTACAAGATCCGAAAAAAGTCGCACCTTTACAAGATGGGAAAAGTAGCAAATTTATGAAACTGGTGGAAAAAGTTGCAAATATACAAGATTGGTAAAAAGTCACAAATTTATGAAACTTGCAGAACAAGTTGTAATTACAATTTTGTGAAAGAAAAAAAAACACTACTTGTGTGCATGTAGTAACTGCAAGTCATTATCCTATCCTTGGACTCTTTATGGGGGTGGAGGGATGGCAGCTTAAAGATCCACTCCAGTGGCTCTAAATCCACTTCAAAAAACAATAAGTTTAGCTCAAAATAGTATATTGTGGCTTTCTATGCACAAAAAAAAAAACACTTGTATTGCCTTAGAATGGCTTGGAAAGAGCTTTGACGTTTTTGACCTACTTAAATATTGCACGGATCTATCAGTATGTCATAACTCTCCCCGTGCACTTTTACGCAGCGCATGGAGAGGGGAGAAATAATGAGGATTTATGTGCTGGGTACACCACAACACATTTATTAAGGTAAAGACAAGACAGATAGTTCCCAAAAAGGTGAAGACTTACAAAAATGCAAAGAAACACTTACGGTTGGCGTTCGGGGGGCCTTCATTGCCCCATGAACACAGGTGGAGAGACATGAAGCCACGCTGGCGTCCCACAGCCGGTATCGCTGTGAGGACGCAAGGGAACCACCACAAATGCGGAGTGGCTACACGTTGTAATAGAGCAGACAGCAACCTACTCACTGACAATGCAATGCAATACAATACATAACACTGACAAGTCAATGACCCAGCAATATGTGACTGGCAACAGGCTGCTTAAGTACACGTACTACTGGTGATGGTGTGATTGGAAGCACCTGGGCGAGGAGCGGGGAGATGGCAAATGGGAGTGGGAACAGCTGATGGTAATGAGAGAGGAGGCGTGGTCAGGCCGGAGGACTGTCAGCCAGTGCTCACAGAAGAGTGAGCTAAAGAGAGCTGCCTCACAGCTGCCGGCCAGAGAGCAGTGACACAAGATAGGGAAGCACACTGAAATACATAATACACACATATACAGCGGCACCTAAACCCACAGGGAGGTCAGGACCGAGCCGGGGAAACCAAGCCGGCTCGGCTCCAGACAGAATATTCTAATTTGCTCCACCCATACTCTTGCCCACCAGTAGCTGGAAGAAGACAAGGACATTATACAAAGCTCCGAGAAGGAGATCTAACTTGAGGAAGTACCGTCATAGGTGAACCCATGGAAGAGTTGCTGCCTGGCCTGGCATGGAGACTGGAAGGCTCCATGCCTCTTTCTGGTTACCCACTCACCACGGATCACCTCACCTCAGTGCGCCTGCCAGCTGGCTCACCACTCAGGCGCTCCCCGGCCTCCTTCCTTGGGAGCTCGCTTCGCTTCGAGCTGGTCCAAGGCAAACTGCTCACCAGCCCTCAACGAGGCGATCCGCGGTGAGTGGGTCAAATTTTGTAGCTAGAACAACTCGTAGCCAGAAACACTCAGTCCAAACTTACATTTTTTTTTTGGGCGGGGGGGGCCTTGCCTAACTGGAAATTCACAAGAGAAAAACAAAGATATGAGACATTCCAGTGATTTCACGCTTGATATGTTTTATAAGTCACAAAAAAACATGTTACAGCCATGTTAACGACAGAAAAAAACTTGATTTTTGCCAGAGGGTTACTTTAACACAGGGGAGGATGTGGGGTCTGTATGCCAACAAGGAGGGGGGGTGACGTCCCCCCCCAAATCATCTCCAGACAAATGCAGACACACACAAAGGTCGTACACTACATTTATGAGCTTTTTAAAAATAACTGACATTCTGCACTCGTTGTTTATAGTGGCATCACTTCCGCCCTCCCAAGAGAGTAGACGCTTTTTTCTTCTCTCCTGCTGACTTTTTCCTCCCCTCCTACTACTGGATCCCAGCTTGCTGTTGTCTGTCTGCGTCTAACTGCGACCGCCGAAAAGAAATTATGGAGTTAATAAGCTGGGCTTTGAACACAATTGACACTATTTTTTCAACAAGGAAAAGTGCTCCAGGGGAAGCTGTCTGTCCCGCTGGAACGGCTCCAGTGGGCTATTTATGTGACACAGGTAACTGGAAAATGCTGTGTCTCTCTAATCTCTCCATCGAAGATATTGAAGATTTGTTTATCTTCGTAATCTTGGTGATTGGGATAATTCTGATTGGGACGGGATTGTCTTGGTTTACCGCAAATTGCTGAAGATGGATTCAACCTATCAAAATGCTGGCCAGGCGAGGTGCATCCAACAAATTGAAAAACTGGAGAAGACCCTGATAGCGACTACTGGAGAACTGTCTCGTAAGGTGGATTACATCATGGGTTCGCTCAGGTCTTACCACGACGAATTCAAAGCTGCGCAATGAAGGATTAATGTACTGAATCTACAGAAGAAATACAAGTCTTCTCTGTGATCAGTCCTATTTGGCATTATTATTCCCCATGAAAATTCCTCCTGGCTGTCTGCAGACTGCGTTTTTTCAAAATCATGAGCACAAGGCCTTGGACAGCCAGCTGCAGCGCCAGATAAGACTGGGCGCCAGACAGACAAAACATCTTCTGCCAAGGGTCCTTGGGTCTCTCTTATTATCATCAACACTGCTCAACACCGCACACACATTGATTCATGAACTGAATAAAGATATACTGTACACTGCTCTCTTGTGTCTTGTGAAATTCTGAGTGTAGCGAATGTATGTGCATGAGAGCTTTTTTTTCCCTTGAACTCTTAATATTGATTAAGTATGTAACCAGTATTTTGAATCAATGATTTTTTTGCTCCTTCCCATTGTATTATCTTTATGCTACCTGTACCCTCCTGCTGATAGGCGCGTTTCAGATGCGCCGCGGCACGGAAATGCAGGTCATTACTGTGTCAAGTCAAATTCTCTCGTATGTTATCAGTGTTCTGTTAATGTACTTGGCAATAAATCCTTTTCTGATTCTGATTCTGATTATTGTGTGATTTGTAGTGATGTTGAAACTGAGGCCTTATGAAACAATTGCTTCATGAGCAACACAGTGTTATGAAACATCTAATAAAGACTGCCATCTGGTGACTGACTGTCAGAACTGCATCTGAGTGGAAAACCTGAAAAAAATCTCAATACTTTTTTTTTTTGAGCATTTGGCCATCCGAGGTCTATTCAAAATTGGATGGCAGGAACAAACAATACAAAGCAAACAAAAAAAAAAAACATAATTCCCTCTCAAACTTCTTGGGAGCCCTCAAGTCACGTGATGCGACTGACATAATGAGGCCTTGCTTGCTAAGGTCACGTAACTGTGGGCGTGCTGAAACAGCACTTGATGCACTACTCATGAAACTTCCGCTTTATATTGCTCGAATCAGTGTTGAGTGGGCGGTGTTGAGGGTAACATCACTAGTGATTTGTACGTCGGTTACTAAGTCCAGAAAGAAGAAATAAATTCCCACAATGTAATGCCCAAAACAACCAGCTTGTGTGTGAATTAGCAAGCAGTCGGTTGTTAAATTCATCACATGCAATAAATCACCACAGTGCAATCCAAGGTGCTGCTACGCCCTGCAACATCCCCAAATGTAGCCACCACTCAATCGCTGCACAAAAGAGGGCAGAGCCAATAATTAGCCAGCGCTGAGCAGGAACAGGTTTTCCTGTCGTCCCAGCTTGATTGTTCATTATCCGCCGCGTGTGCGAGATGAAATAAAAATGAGTTGTCTGTCAGTGGAAACTGCTCACAGTCATTCTGGCTCAGACGCGGATGAACGACTCGGATATTGCCTGGACAAACTGCATAACTCGAAAGGCACAAGCGGCAGCCGCTTGTTCAACTGGGCTCCATCAAATGGCCTCCATCAAATGGCCAATAACCGCCCACGTGTCTGCGCCACAAGGACAGGCCGACTGGAGACAGGAGGATTCATGTCTGCACTCTGGGCCTGTGGAACATCTTTTTCGTTGTGTTTGAGAAAGGTTAATGTGCCTGCAGCATGAGAGATGGCACTTTTGGTTCATATTTGACTTAAAGATCAAATATTGTGAATTTTCCAGTGATTAATTGTAAGACTTGACATCCTTTATTATTGTGACCCAGCCAGCATGTCCATGTGGGCCCCACCAAAGGTTAACTGGGCTGTCCTATGGGTTCCATGTGGGTTTGTCCATGGGTTCCATGTTGGCCCCATCTGTGTTTACCCACATAGACTTTACCTGTTTATCTGTTTTCAACTTATTTTCTCATAAATTTGCTGTTTTCTTGTAAATTTTCGACTTTTTCTCCCTAATTTGATAATTTTTTGTCATAAATTTGTTAGTTTTTCTTGTAAAATTGTGACTTTTTTCTTGCGAATTTGTTAACTTTTTCTTATAATTTTGGAACTTTCTCATAAATTTGCTACTTTTTTACTGTAATATTGCATTTTTCCTCATAAATTTACTTTTTTCCTTGTAAATTTGCTATTGTCTTGTAACTTTGTGGCTTTTCCCCATAAATTTGTTACACTTTTCTTGTCAATTTGAAACTTTCTCAAAAATTTTCAACTTTTTTTTTTTTTTTTACTGTAAACTTACAACTTTTCATCATAAATTTGGGGCTTTTTTCTAATAAATTTTCAATTTATCTACTCATATACAATATTTACTGCTTTTTTGTTAATTTAAAACTTTCCAAATTTTTTCTTCAAATTTGTGACTTTTTTCTTGTAAATTTAGATAATTTTTCTTGTAAGTTTGTAACTCTTTTCAAGTAATTTTACATTTCTTTTCTTGTAAGTTTGGAACTTTTTTTCTACTAAATTTTCATTTTTTTCCCTCATAAGTTAGTGACTTTTTTTCTTGTAAATTTGTTAAAACAATTTTTGTAAGTCTGCAACTCTTCAAGTAATTTTCCATTTTTTTTTGTAAGTTTGGAACTTTTTTCTTCTAAATTTTCATGTTTTATTCTCATAAATTTGTGGCATTTAGTCTAGTAAATTTGATACTTTTTTCTCATAAATTTGCTACTATTTTTCTGTAAATGTGCCACTTTTTAAAAACAAATTTATGAGAAAAATGTGAAAATGTATGACCTTTTTTGCATAATTTTGCTTATGACACAAGTGTTAATGAGACCTGCTCACCCACATTAAACCCACGTGGGGCCGGTTGGGGTTAAAGCGGATAAGCAGATTACCTGCTACCACAAATGGGGCCAACATGGAACCTCTGAACAAATAAATGGGACCCTTAAGACAGCCCTGATTTAACGTTTTGTGGGGGCCACATGGGCATGCTAGCTGGGATGAAAAACAACCCCACAACATGATGCGTCCACCTCCAAACTTCACTGTTAAAATGATGTTTTTGGGTGATGTCACAGTAAATTACAGGAAGTCAGTCAGTCTTTACACTTATAATTACATCACACTAACAGTAAATGTTTAAGCAAGAATACAGCTCTAAAAAAATAAATCACAATCATCAGATGTAATTAGTACACAAGAGGCTTAAGAGGCTCATTTGCTCTTCTATGAAAGCAGAAAAGCTTTCGCCCTGTAAGCATCCCAGCAGCTCTCCATCCACCCCACCCCACCCATACAGAGTGCTAACATCTGCCTTCTGAAATTAATTACTGTCTGTACATTTCCTGATAAACAAATAGCCCCAGTAGAGTGTGGGAAAAGGTGGTGAGTGCTTAGCAACAGAGGTGAGACTGATAAATAGCTGTGGTACATACGACTACTCCTCATGACCCGAAAAGTCAGAAAGGTGAGACCCCGGTTAACGTTGATCGTGTTTGGAAAGTCTACAGCGTGATGTGGCTGTGGATGAACGGAGGTTGATGATGAAACAGGGATCAAATATGAGGAGCCCATATGAATAAGCACAATCAGAGGTTTAGGATGTCTTGGACCATGGGAGGGAGTGCGGTATCATAAATGAAATATATAATGCTGCCCAGTAGCCAATTTATTATTTTTTAACAAGGGGGATGTGGTGGTATTCACTAACTTAGTAGAAGGTACAAACATAAAAATATAAATTAGGTACAAATTTGCAAAAATAAAAGTGCAAAAATATGATAAAACATGCCAATTTACAAATAACCCAGATGAGTGTTGCAAATTTACAAGAAAAAAGTTTGAAAGTTTACAGCAAAATAATTTTTTTTTTTTTTAAAAGTTTCAAATTTAAGTGGAAAATAGTCACAAGTGAGAAAGTCACAAATCTATGAAAAAAGTTGCAAATTTATGAGAAAAAAGTTGCAAATTAACAAGAAAAAAGTAGCAAATCTATGAGAAAAAACTGCAAATTTACAAGAAAACAGCTGCAAATTTATGTGAAAAAAGTTGAAAATTTATGAGGAAAAAAGTTGCAAATTTATCAGAAAAAAACCCTGAAAATTTATGAGGACAAAACTTGCAAATTTATGAGGAAAAGTTGCAGATTTATGAGAAAAAAGTTGAAAATTTACGAGAAAAAAAGCTGCAGATTTATCAGAAAAAAATTGCAAATTTATGAGAAAAAAGTTGAAAATTTACAAGGAAAAAAGCTGCAAATTTATCAGAAAAACCGAAAGTATATGAGGACAAAAGTTGCAATTTTACAAGAAAAAAATTGCAGATTTATGAGAAAAAAATTTCAAAATTACAAGAAAAAAGTTGCAAATTTATTAGATATAAGTTGAAAAATTAGGAAGACAAAAGTTGCAAACAGAAAAAATTTGAAAATTTATTAGGAAAAAAGTTGCAGGTTTTCAAGAAAAAAAGATGCAAATTTATGAGAAAATTGCAAATTTACGAGGAAAAAAGTTGCAAATTTTTGAGCAAAAAGTCACAAATAACCATGGAGATCATTGGCGATTGCTGAGGGATCACTGAAAGACCGTTTGGCGATCTGGCGATTTTGCCATCACTCGGCGATCTCCCAATGATCTCCACCCTTGTGTGAAGGAGGTACAACCACCATGACCAACGCGTGCTCACAACGCTCCACGCTCCATCGTGTGTAACACAGATCCCAGTACACTCTTAATACTCTTAATTATGTTGTTTGGAAATTATAAAATAAATCATGAAATAATGGTAACGATAGATGATACCAGAATAGAAACAGTACAGAAAAATAAGTTTCTGGGGGTGACGCTAGACAATAAAATCTGCTGGAAACCTCACATCAGTCACATCCGGGCCAAGTTAGCAAAATGTATAGGCATACTGGGGAAGACAAGACACATCTTGGACTATAAATCATTGGTCTTACTGTACAATTCACTGTTTCGACCTTATCTTAACTACTGTGTAGAAGTCTGGGGAAACACCTACAAGACGAACCTACAGTCAATATGCACATTACAAAAAAGAGCTATAAGGATAATAAATAATGTAGGATATAGAGACCATACCAATTCGTTGTTTTTAAAGTCACATGTCATAAAGTTCATCGATTTAGTTAAATTTAAGACAGCACAAGTAATGTACAGGGCAATTAATAATCAACTCCCAACTAATATACAAAAAATATTTAAGAAAAGAGACAATGATCATAATTTGAGAGGAGACTTAAACTTTACAAAACCCAAGATACGAACAACCAAGAAAAGTATGTGCATATCTGTCTGTGGGGTGGATTTGTGGAACAGTCTGGAGCCGGAACTGAAACTATGTACAAACAGAAATCAATTCAAAAAGAGGTATAAACATTATTTGCTGAAAGGATATATGTTAGAAGGGTAGTATTTATATGTACAATTCACTATGCTCACTCTGGGACACTATGGGACACTATGGAATGGTGGGTGGGACAGCACTGTGTATATCTGTGTTGTTTGAGGCTGGTTTTGATATATGGACATCAATGTATGTTAGGATGGATGGGTGTTAATGTTGATATGTAAAAAATACAGTGAATTGTTTACTTGGGGTCTTAAAGGTGGTAATTTGTATATAATTCACATGGGTGTATTTATGGAAAAGAGGAGATGGAATTAATAAGTGTTCACTTCTTCCTTCTCCCTTTCGAACATTGTATACTGTTACTTTATTGCATTTGTCCTTTGTTTTTTGTTATACTTTTTTGTTCGAAATAAAGTATCTATCTATCTATCTATCTAATACGCTCCTGAAGACCTTGCTAAAGACCCCGCAAAGACCGTCCACATTCTGGCTGATTTCTAAGGTGGTAATTTGGTCTTCACCCAGTGTGAAGGAGGTTTTATAGAAGCGGATGAACTTTGCCACCATCCAACATCTTGAGTTTCACAGCATAAGCAGAACCTACAGATGAAAGCATGTCCTTTGTACTTGTTATTTCACTGTGAACTCATCTCTCCTGTTGCGGCGTCTCCAGTGTGTGTGTATTTATTCATCGGACCTGTCAAACACAGAAGGTGACTGGGCTCGCTCCTCTAACTGAACCGAGCTGGGAAATAAACTCGGAGATAAAGGGGGCTGAATGAAATGCGGCACAGCCCAGATGTGGGTCAGCCAGACTCCTTCACTCTGCTCTGGATGGAGGCGCTGGAAGGGGTCACCTTCTCACTTCGTGCTTCACCCTGTGTGGGATTTTCTTATCTGGGTGGTCTCACTCCTCTCTCTGATTCCACCACTCCTGAATGACAGCCGACTCACAACTGGCTCGACCTTTAACTCTAGATTTGAGTCCTGCTGATGGTTAAAAGGCTTTCATCCACGCAGTTTCTGAGAAGCAAACAGGGTGATTCACTCACTGATGCATCTCTTGACTTGAGTGAGTCAGCCCGGCCGGTGACATCACAAGCCCACCCTCGTTTTTCGGACTGCAGCGTTCCGCTGTGCCCTTGTGTACCCAACAGCACACTTACATCGCGTTGACATCGACCCGTTGTTCTTTGCATTGATAATGCATCTTGTAGAGGTCGTATGCACATTGGCAAGACGCTGGCTAGACGTCGGATTGTACAAGTTTGTTATCAGAAATTTGCAAATTCTTTGCTGTACGTTTGCAAATTTCTTCATGTAATTTTATCATTTCTTTCTCATAGATTTGCAATTTTCCCTCAAAAATTTGCAACTTTTAAAAAAAAATTGCAACATTTTTCTCAAAAACCTGCAACTTTTTTCCCATAAATGTGCAACTTTTTTCTTTTAAATTTTCAGCTTTTTTTCTTTTAAATTTGCAACTTTTTCCTTGTAAATTTGCAACTTAATTCTTGGAAACTGGCAACTTTTTATAAATTTTCAAGTTTCTTCTTGTAAATTTGCAAGTTTTTTTCCTAAAAAAATTTGCGACGTTTTTCTTATAAACTTGCAACTTTTCAGTCCCTCCAGGATTTTGCGGGATGTTTGTATGATTGGTGTGGCCCAAAAAGTCTGAATTCTCGGGAGCTTTTTTGAAAAGTTGCAATAAAAGTTGTGATGTTTTTAGACTGTTTTTTGCATAAAAAGTTGTGGGAAGAATTACAAATTTTAAAGCAGATGCTTTTTCCAGTTTACTACAGTAATATTCTATATAACAATACAAGAAAAGCACAGGATTGTCAAAAATTTCCTATTACAGTGATTTGTAAATTAAGCAGAAACTTCTGCTATACAGAAAAACTTTTGTGCAACAGTAAATACAGACTTTAACACAATATCCATTACAACAGCTAAATTGCATTGAATGCATGTTAAAGAGTAGAGATTTGGAAATTATTAGCAGCACCTTCATTTGAAAACTCCTTATGGTCCCTGACCACTCGGTATCAAGCGGAGAGGAAAAAATAAAACATTTATTCTGTTGCTCTGTATTGTCAAATGGAGTCTGTGTTTTTCTGAAAAAAAAAAAGACAATACTCTCTCTTTCCGTGCCTAACTTTACCTGTCTGTCTGCTGCACATCAGTCTTGACACACACTTGCCTCTTCAAACACACATCTTTCATTTACGGCAGGGGATGGGGGGGTTCTCTGTCCAGACTGGAGATTCACAGCTTTAAAGCTCATTGACCAGATGTAGTAATGATTTTACCTCTAAAGATGTATAAAATGTTCAGGAGACTGGTTCCAGAACCAGAGCTGTGTGTTGAGGTGACGCCGACTATATCCAGCTGGTATCTCTCAACCTCATGCACCAGCTCAGGTTCCTTCCCCACCAGAGAGGTGACATTCCACGTCCCAAAAGCCATTTTAGGAAGCCTGGAATCAGACCACGAAGGTCTCTGCCTTCGGCCGCCGCCTGATCCACATAGCACCGGACCTCCATGGTCCCTCCTGCAGGTGGTAAACCCACTGGAGGGCGGACCCATGTAACTCCTTCGGGCTGAGCCCCACTGGGTCCCATGGGCAGAAATCCAGCCACCAGACGCTAGCCATCGAGCCCCTCCCCTAGGCCTGGTTCCAAGGTGGGGCCCCGGTAACCCCATACAGGGCGTGGTACATTGAATCCTTGTTCTAGCATTCATCATGAGAGTGTGTTGGATCGTTCGTAGTCTGGCCCTTCACCCAGGACCAGTTTGCCTTGGGTGACCCTACCAGAGGCAAATTGCCCCGGACAACATAGCTCCTGGGATCACTAGGGCACACAAACCCCCCACCATGATAAGGTGACGATCTATGAGATTGAGATTTGCAACTTTTTCCTTGTAAATTTGTAATTTTTTTAATAGTAAATTTGCAACTTAATTCTTGTAAATCTGCAGCTTTTCCCCATACATTTGTGATGTTTTTCTTTAAATTCTCAACTTTTTTTTCTTGTAAATTTGCAACTTTTTCCTTGTAAATTTGTAATTTTTTTCTTGTAAATTTGCAACTTAATTCTTGTAAATTTGCTACTTTTTTCTCAAAAATTTGCCACTTTTTTCTTCTTCTTTCTTCTTTTTACAAGACCTTGCTAACATGCAAATGACCTCTGTATGGTGTCTTCCCGATGTAAACTTGCCAACATTTGCCCGATGTATGTGTGCTGATGGCGTAGGAACGCGGCAGCCTCACTGGGAACCGATGACAGCGTGTGCTGTCCATGATTCAAAGCCATATTGCTGTAAATTACCTTGGTGCAGCATGGAGTCATGTTCCTGGAGCAGTGCTAATGAAGTCACTGGTTAGATCAGTTGGAGGAAAAGCAACATTACATCATCTGTTTCCTGTTATGTTTGTTTTCCGCATAACATCTGGCTTGCTCCACAATAATTGTGACGTAAATTTGGAATAAGATCCCAGTGCATGAAAACTGGATCTTAAAACTATAAAGTCAGAATTTATATGTGTTCCACCAGTAATTCAAACAGCTTCATAGCACTGATTTGGAGTCCATTCCCCCGTGCATGCTGCACTCTTTTATTAGTGGAGCACAGTGACAACTGTTATAAATAAAAGAAACCACTCTGCAGCCCTGTAGCCTATGGAGAGGCTGTCAGGAAAAAAACAACAACAAGGGGACAATTTGGTGACTTCTCTCACATCTCTGGCCAGACGGCTGAATTGAGATGTCAGAAGCTAATATAAAAGTTTAACTAACCAAATAAATTTTGCCATTTTCTGTGAACTGTGCTGCGGAAGTTGTTTACAGCCATGAGATTTCTGCTCCATGGTCATTTGTGGTCAAACTGTGGCCTTGTTTGGAAATTAGTGGAGCAGCGTATGAGAAAAGGCAGAGAATCAGCCCACAGAAGTTCGTGAACTCGTTTTATGGTCGTATGGTCTCATGTCACGATGCTACCTCAAACCCGTCCCACTAGTACCTATCACTGTTACAGCTCTTTTCACTGAAAGGTACAGATTACAATATGCTAATTTTACAATTCTTAAAAAGTCGCAAATTTACCACAAGTATCGAAATTCTGAAAAAAATTAAAAATTTACAAGATGGGAAAAAGTTAAAAAAAAAAAAATAACCCTATGAGGGTGTATGTTGCCGAACTGTGACATAACCCCTCGTGGTCAAGAGTGGTAAATATTTTTTGTCAGTAAAGTAGTTCAGATTTCCAAGGCTATAACTTGAAAGTTACAAGAGATAATGACTTACTGTCAGTTAGAAGGATGTAAAATATGATCCAAAGTTTCAGATAGGAATAAATTTACACATATAATTCGCATAACTAACTAACTAACCTGCACTTATATAGCGCTTTTCTAGTCACAAAGACCACTCAAAGCGCTTTCATTAATACTAACCCTCTATTCTAAGGGCCTATAGGAAACAAATATCTAGGGACAATTTAGAACAGCCAATTAACCTAACATGCATGTTTTTGGCATGTGGGAGGAAACCGGAGAAATCCCGGAGTAAACCCACGCAACACGGGGAGAACATGCAAACTCCACACAGATCACTGTTGGTCGGGGGCTGGGATCGAACCCACGATCCCACGATCCCCACAATCCCCCGGCCAAGGGTAAACTGTGCTGCCGCAGTGCTAACCACTGCTCCACCGTGCAGCCAACGTCACGGCATCTCTTTAAATTCCATAACTCAGTCAAAACTGGACTTTGGATGTATTTACACAAAAAATGGTTCAGTCTTTTGACACTGTGTTTTTGTACAGAGGTACCTCACCATCTTATCTTCAAAGTATATGAATAAGAAATCAGTACATTTAAAAAAAAAAAACCCTAAATTTCTCACTTACTTTTAACAAAGGGGGGCTGGCTGGCTGGCTGGCTGGGTGGCGAGGCCGCTGCGTTTTCACCCATCATGGTCTATATTTTGCGTTCTGCCAGTAATTTAAAATCTCTACCACATCTACAAAGTCTTTTGATTATCCCACATAAATTTTGCTTGTATCCCGCCGCTGTTTTCCGCGTACAAAGCCAAAAAAGTGACGGTGACGATCGTGGCCATATAAGCTTTCTGGGCTATCTGCTACAAACAGGAAAAGGAAATGAGGAGTTCTTCTTTGGTGTATTACTTGTCATCCACTGAGTCCTCCAACGGATGTCTGCCACCTTTTGAAACTGGCAAATCAGTACAATCAGTGCAAATTCCCAATGCAGGCGATCATGTCAGAGTAAGAAGGCAGGCACAGTGCCGCACTCTGCCACTAGGGGCACGCAAATTTTCACACTCAAAGGGTTAAGAAGAGGGGAGTTGCAAGTGTATGAAACTGAGGGAAAAGTTGCAAATTTACTGAAAGGGGGAACAGGTTGCAAATCTGTGTTTGAAAAAAGCCTCATCTGCACAAAATGGGGAAAAGTAGCAAATTTACAAGATGGGGAAAAAGTTCCAACTTCATGAAACAGAGGGAAAAGTCACAAAATTATGAAACAAGGGAAAGAGTCACAAGTTTACAAGGTGGGAAAAAGTCACAAATTTATGAAATTTGTGGAAAAGTCACAACTTTATGAAATAGGGGGAAAATCTAAATTTGCAACTTTTCCCATCCTGTAAATTTGCAAAGATGGGGAGAAAGTCGCAAATTTACAAAACAAGGGGGGAAAGTCACAGATTTCTAAGATGGGAAAAAGTCGCAACTTTATGAAACTGGCGGAAAAGTTGCAAATTTACAATATGGTGGAAAAAGTCACAAAATTATGAAATTAATGAAAAAGTCACAAATTTTAAAAACTAGGGGAAAAGTCATACATTTTTGTTAAGAAAAAGTCTCAACTTTACAAAGCAGGTGAAAAGTCACAATTTTACAAGATGGGAAAAAGTCACAAATTTATGAAACTGGGGGAAAAGTCACAAGTTTATGAATTGGGGAAAAATCTAAATCTGCAACTTTTTCCCATCTTGTAAATTTACGAAGATGGGGAAAAAGTCATAACTTAATGAACTGGGGGGAAAGTCACAAATTTATAAGATGGAAAAAGTCACAAATTAATAAAACTGGGGAAAAGGTTGAATTTTACAAGATGGGGAAAAAGTAAAAAAAAATTGTGAAACTAATGAAAAAATCACAAATTTATGCTAGGAAAAAGTTGCAACTTCATGAAGGTGAAAAGTCTCAAATTAACAAGACAGGAAAAAAGTTGCGATCTTCTGAAACTAAAGAAAAAAGTTGCAAATTTACAAGATTTGAAAAAGTAGCAACTTTATGAAACTAGGGAAAAAGTCACAAATTTATGTTGGGGAAAAGTGTCATCTTCACTAAACAGGCAAAAAGTCGCAAATTAACAAGACAGGAAAAAGTTGCAACTTTTTGAAACTAAAAAAAAAGTTGCAAATTTACAAGATTGGAAAGAATAGCAACTTTACAAAACTAGGGAAAAAGTCACAAACTTAAGATTCAAGATTCAAAGGCAAATTTACAAAATGGGAAAAAGTTTAAATTTTATGAATCTAGGGGGAAAGTCGCAAATTTACAAGATGGGGAAATGTTTAAATTTTATGAATCTAGGGGAAAAGTCACAAAGGGGATGATCCCCCACCACCACCACCACCACCTCTCAAATCACCTACTTAACTGAGGGAGACTAGTTTCTTCATAGGTGAAGGTGCCATTGAAAACAAAGGCTTCTCCACTGAGCAATAAACAAATAAACTGAACACTAGCTTGCATGTAAATGTAAGCCAGTGTATGTAAGGTGCACAGTTGTGTGCTCAAAGAGAACAGCTCACAGGTGGTGTATGGTGTGGCGTCAGACTCTCTCTCTCTCAAAGCCCACAATGGAAACACAAGCAGCTCTTTGCTATAAAAATACATGGACATGAACATCCTCACAGAATGTCACTTTATTAGCTCCACTCAAGCCAAACGAGGCGCAAGCAGGCTGGCAGCGAACCAGAAAACATGGGCGAGAAGCATGATGAAAGACTGTTTGATTCAGACCCAATCAACGCGCGGGCACATCAATGACTTCCTCTATTACTTATGCTCAGGCGTAGGATGTGTATTTGGGGGAAAAAAGTAATTACCCCGACTTGAAAGCAACCATCAATCTGTTGTCATTACACAGAGGCTGTATGGGTTGGGATGGAAATGCCTAAATCACTGCAGCGCCTCTCCAGAAGATGCTTGATTTTTTTTATTTCACACAAATACATGCAGAGAAGATTGGAACAGAAGTACAGGGAATGAAAAGATTGTTTTTTTTTTTTATCTCACAACATGACTGTAATTATGTAACCTGATTAGTCATGATTAGTCAACAAGAAATTAGCTGTCCTCAAACCAGGCTGTTTGTAATTCACTGCTTTAAATACTAATGAACCCCAGCTCACCCCATCCTCCCTCTCTCATAATTACTCGGAGATCTCCATTTTGATGGTGTCACCATGTTCGAGGCTAACATTAGTGTTTAGCCTCAGTTGCCAGTCTAGGTAACACGCTAACAAATACCGGCTGAACGGTAGAGTTTAAAATCCCAAAATCAACCATTATCAGAGGGAGAGGGGTGTGTGTGGTGTGAATGGTCGACGACGTATGACTCGTCCCTGGGGCGTAATAAGCACAGAAACAACCCTGAAAGAGTGGATGGCTAACTCTGCTAACTGCTGCTTATCAAGGCGGCGCAGGCCCACAGCATAATGAGCTATAATAAAAATAACATCTGTGAAAACTGGGGGGGGGGGTGTCACAAATTTACAAAATGGGGACAAAATCGCAGATTTACAAGATGGGCAAAAGGTGCAAATTTACTAAATGAGGGGAAAAGTCACAAATTTACAAAATGAGGAAAAATTGCAGATTTACAAGGTAGGAAAAAGTTGCAAATTTATGAAACTGGTAGAAAAAGTAGCAAATTTACAAGATTGCAAGAAGTTGCACATGTATGAAAATGGTGGAAAAAGTCACAAATTTACAAAGTGCAAAGAAGTTGCAGATTTACAAAACTGGTAGAAAAAGTTCAAATTTACAAAATGGGAAAAAGTCAAACAAGATGGCAACGAGTCACAAATTTAAGAAACTGGGGGGGATGTCACAGATTTACAAAATGGGGAAAAAGTTGCAGCTTTACAAGATGGCAAAAGGTCACAAATTTGCAAAACTGGTGGAAAAGGTCACAAATTTGCAAGATGGCAAAAAGTTGCAAATTTATGAAACTGGTAGAAAAAGTCATAAATTTACAAAATTGGTGGGAAAAGTCACAAATTTACAAAATAGCAAAAAGTCGCAAATTTACAAAACTGGTGGAAAAAGTAGCAAATTTACAAAATTAGTGAGAAAAGTTGCAAATTTACAAGATGGCAAAATGTTTTGTTTCCTGTTCATGCTTATGATTTGCCTTTTTACTTCTTTGTGCTAATTCAACCCAGCCGTTTATCATTTTGTAATTCATAGTTCTGGCTGCACGGTGGCGCAGTGGTTAGCACTGCGGCAGCACAGTTTACCCTTGGCCGGGGGATTGTGGGGATCGTGGGTTCGATCCCAGCCCCCGACCAACAGTGATCTGTGTGGAGTTTGCATGTTCTCCCCGTGTTGCGTGGGTTTACTCCGGGATTTCTCCGGTTTCCTCCCACATGCCAAAAACATGCATGTTACGTTAATTGGCTGTTCTAAATTGTCCCTAGATATCTGTTTCCTATAGGCCCTTAGAATAGAGGGTTAGTATTAATGAAAGCACTTTGAGTGGTCTTTGTGACTAGAAACGCGCTATATAAGTGCAGGTTAGTTAGTTAGTTAGTTAGTTCCTTATTTAAACCACTGTCGTTTGTATTAGGCTCTTCCCCCATCTTTCCTTGACCCTTCAGATTACAACCTCACATATCTGTAGGTTTTGTTTGAGCCAAGGCTTGTTTTTGTTTTTCCTGCCCTCCTGCAGAAGTTCAATTAATTCGGTAACTGTGCTCCTGTGCCCGTGTCCATTATTATGCCTCGCAAAGCAAGATATGACAGCAAATTTACAAGATGGCAAAAAGTCACACATTCATGAAAATGGCAGAAAAAGTCGTAAATTTACAAAACTGGGGGGAAAGTTGCAAACACAATTTTGTAAAAAAAAGAAAAAAAGCTACTTGACAACATGTCATAAATGTACAGTGGGGTAAAAAAGTATTTAGTCATCCACCAATTGTGCAAGTGTAACGGGTCCCCTTTTTGGGCACCCCTAAACGGCCGTGATCGGGAACACCAATGCATATGTGTGGGCGGCGTAGAGACCACGATGACACCAGACTGCTGTTTCCACAATTTATTTACTCCTGTTAATGAAACAAAACAAAATACATCACGCCTCGTCCGTACCTCGATCCCACACAGGCTCCTACATTTACAAAAATATGGGTTACACATCGGCACAAGCTGCTAGAGTCACCACAGAGCCTATCTTGGCGCGAAACTCTAAAATGGCGCCTAGCGGACTTCTAATGTGCGCCGAAACATCCATAAAACTCTTATTTACAACACAAATAATGAAAAATACACTACAGTAACATGTCAAATTAATAAGGAACAATTACAAACCAAAGTTGCAGTTTAAATGATAAAACTAACGAACAATACAATCATTTAGTGCCAGCAGCGTTTTAAACACGACTTACCCCCAGCAAAGCAACACGATACTGTGGGGGAAAAATGAACTACCGGAGCCTCGGAGGTACAGGAAGAGCGGATGTGAGAAGTGTACCGCCAAAATAAAAGTACTCAAATAAAATAAAATTCACAACAATATAAAGAAAAACATAACTGAGAAAAAGAAATGCTTAAGATACATTTTCGACTCCGTTACACAAGTTCTCCCACTTAAAAGATGAGAGAGGTCTCCAATTTTCACCGTAGGTATACCTCAACTATGAGAGACAAAATAAGAAAAAAAAAAATCCAGAAAATCACATTGAAGGATTTTTAATGAATTAATTGGTAAATTCCTCGGTAAAATAAGTATCTGGTCAATAACAAAAGTTCATCTCAATACTTTGTTATATACCCTTTGTTGGCAATGACAGAGGTCAAACGTTTTCTGTAAGTTTTCACAAAGGTTTTCACACACTGTTGCTGGTATTTTGGCCCATTCCTCCATGCAGATCTCCTCTAGACCAGTGATGTTTTGGGGCTGTCGCTGGGCAACACAGACTTTCAACTCCCTCCAAAGATTTTCTATGGGGTTGAGATCTGGAGACTGGCTAGGCCACTCCAGGACCTTGAAATGCTTCTTACAAAGCCACTCCTTCGTTGCCCGGGCGGTGTGTTTGGGATCATTGTCATGCTGAAAGACCCAGCCATGTTTCATCGTCAATGCCCATGCTGGTGGAAAGAGGTATTCACTCAAAATCTCACGATACATGGCCCCATTCATTCTTTCCTTTACACGGATCAGTCGTCCTGGTCCTTCTGCAGAAAAACAGCCCCAAAGTATGATGTTTCCACCCCAATGCTTCACAGTAGGTATGGTGTTCTTTCTCCTCCAAACACGACAAGTTGAGTTTTTACCAAAAAGTTCTATTTTGGTTTCATCTGACCATATGACATTCTTCCAATCCTCTTCTGGATCATCCAAATGCTCTCTAGCAAACTTCAGATGGGCCTGGACATGTACTGGCTTAAGCAGGGGGACACGTCTGGCACTACAGGATTTGAGTCCCTGGCGGTGTAGTGTGTTTCTGATGTAGCCTTTGTTACTTTGGTCCCAGCTCTCTGCAGGTCATTCATTAGGTCCCCCCATGTGGTTCTGGGATTTTTGCTCACCGTTCTTGTGATAATTTTGACCCCACGGGGTGAGATCTTGCGTGGAGCCCCAGATCGAGGGAGATTATCAGTGGTCTTGTATGTCTGCCATTTTCTAATAATTGCTCCCACAGTTGATTTCTTCACACCAAGCTGCTTACCTATTGCAGATTCAGTCTTCCCAGCCTGGTGCAGGTCTACAATTTTGTTTCTGGTGTCCTTTGACAGCTCTTTGGTCTTGGCCATAGTGGAGTTTGGAGTCTGACTGTTTGAGGTTGTGGACAGGTGTCTTTTATACTGATAACGAGTTCAAACAGGTGCCATTAATACAGGTAACGAGTGGAGGACAGAGGAGCCTCTTAAAGAAGAAGTTACAGGTCTGTGAGAGCCAGAAATATTGCTTGTTTGTAGGTGACCAAATACTTATTTTACCAAAGAATTTACCAATTAATTCTTTAAAAATCAGACAATGTGATTTTCTGGATTTTTTTTTCTCATTTTGTCTCTCATAGTTGAGGTATACCTATGATGAAAATTGGAGACCTCTCTCATCTTTTAAGTGGGAGAACTTGCACAATTGGTGGCTGACTAAATACTTTTTTGCCCCACTGTAAATCGTTATCCAATTCTTGGAATATTTTTTCTCTCCAAGAAATGTTTTTTGGCTCTTCCGAGTAAATCATAAATGTCATGATTTACGTCAAATAGGTTCATTTTGTCTTCTTTTAATTATTTATCTTTTGTTCATATGAAAGACAAAAAATAAAATAGAAAGATGTCTTTACCTTCTTTACATGTTTCAACTGTACTTGCAGCAAAAATGTCATGATTTGACGAAGCCAACCCACCGCCGCCCTTGAGATCCGCCCACTGGTTTATTATTGGCCTGCCCAGCTGTCTGTCATGTAGATGGAAGGGGTGCTAAAGTTAGCCTATTAGCCCCTGAGCTAATAGCCCCCAAGCTAACACTGGTACCAGAAGGCTCACACCAAGCGTGGCTTATATTGTTATTTTTCTCAGAACTTAGTCACCCAATAGCCATCCCTGTTACCACCTGGTTCACCAGTCCACAATCAGCAATATACCTCGCGTCATTCCGGCCCATCTACCAATAATTTTGCTGTGATTCCACAGCAAATCACTGCAGCCAACCTGGCCCGGTGTTGGGACCCGAGGCTGATGGCTCTCAAGGCCAGCTCCCCCACCGTCCTCCAACGCACCGCTTGACTCTGCTCTACTCTCACGGGCAGCCTAGGTGAGCCACCTTGTGATGGGGTGTCCCCCAGCTGGCCGTGGGAGTGGAGCGGAGTCCTGCAGAGCGAGACGCTGCCCTTTGAGATCCTGTGGCTCGGCAAGCTTCGCCTCGGTTTGACCAGCAGCCTCACGTCTTGGGCCAGATCGGTTGCGGTAATTGGGGGACCGTCCAGTGCGCTGTGCTGGCAATTTGTTGTGGAATCACGGCAACATTTTTGGGAGATGGGCTGGAGTGACGTGAGATACATCATCAACTGTGGATCAGTGAACCAGTGCCGCTCATCTGAGCTAGACGGAGGCTAAACGCTAAAGGCTAGAAGCTAGTCAGCTAATAGCTAACTGATGTAAGAGGGAGGGTGGAGCTGAATAGGTGAAGGATGTTTCTTAAAGTGATAGTGAAGATTAAAAAACAAACTTGCTTCAGTAATTAAAAAATGAAAGAAAATGTGAACCAAATATGCCACAAACACTTCATTAAGACATGAGTGAGCTGTTAAAATGCGGGAAAAGTGCAGTCAATGAGCCCTTTAATTTTAAAACAAAAGTGATAAAACTGACAGCAGTTATTTTAGATCTCCTTTGACAAAACACCTAACAGGATCACACTCATATCCAGCCTAAGCATTCAGCAGAATCACCAACAGTTTCACATTATCTGCACATGCTCCAATGCCACATCACAGGTGCCGTCAGTTTTACTTCCACATGCATAGTTGTGCTCGCCTTTGAGCGCGCACATAAAGTGCTCCACCTTGACTGTAACAGCTTATCATGACCTTGCAGTCTGTCGGCAGCAGCTTGAGTAAGTGCTTCATTATGGAAACCAGAAGGCTCCTCGGCGTTACACACACTGTCCACCCCGGAGTCTAAATCACCTTGGCGCATGGGGAAAACATTTAAGCCGCCTTTAATAATGATTAATACACCTCCGCCGCTACACAGAACGAGCATCCACACACCACCATCCATCACCAATATGAAACCCCATCCTCTACAACACTTAAATTACATTCATTAGCTTAGCCTGCGGCGCCACCGCTTCTTGGGAGGTTTTCTGGGCAGTGGTAATTGTTCTTATATCAATCAGGTTTGTGATTGGAAAATAAAGCAGGATGAATTAGGAAAAATGAGAGTAGCAGTTGGGCTCATGACAAATCTAGTAAACAGTTTTATGGAGCAGCTCAGCAGACACCAGAACTGAAATGTGGGGCCTGTTTCTGAGCCATTTTGATTGTTTGGAGAGCCGTGTTTTCATCCATCAACTATACAGGTGTGTCGTCCCGATACAGACGCGTAGTAAACTGTTATAAAATACATTCTAGCTTTTAAGGAAAGCTGTGTTTTTCCTCATTAAAGCTGCAGCACAGGCTCCGATAACTTGGTGAAGTACTGCTAGCTAACTGCTGAATGTGAACCAGTAAAAGCGCTGGATTATCATTATGTTTCTGTCTATAAAGCAGAGTACACAGATGTTATGAGTCCTCCCAGCCACTAGGGGGAAAGAAGAAATGAGAAAAAAGCTGCAAAACTACATGAAAAAAGTTGAAAATTTACAAGAAAAAATATGCAAATTTATGAGAAAAAAAGTCAAATTTAAAAAAAAAATTACAAATTAATGAGGAAAAAAGTTGAAAATTTACAGCGAAAAAAGTTGACAATTTATGAGAAAAAAATTGCAAAATATTGAGATAAAAGTTGGAAATTTATAAGAAAAAATTGCAAATTTATGAGAAAAAAGCAGAAAATTTTCAGAAAAATGTTGAAAATTTATGAGGAAAAAAGATGCGAATGCTTGAGGAAAAGGTTGAAAATTTATAAGGAAAAGTTGCAAATTTACAGGAAAAAAAATGCAAAGTTTTGAGAAAAAAGTTGAAAATTTAGAGGAAAAAAGTCTCAAGTTTTTAAGAAAAAAAGTTGCAAATTTATGAGAAAACATTGCAAATTTATTAGAAAAAGTCAAATTTTTATGAAAATACAAATTTATGAGGAAAAGTTGAATATTTACAGGGAAAAAAGTTGACAATTTATGAGAAAAAATTTGCTAAATATTGAGAAAAAAAGTTGAAAATTTATAAGAAAAAAATTGCAAATTTATGAGAAAAAGTTGCAAATTTTTGAGAAAAAAGTAAAAAATTTCTAAGAAAAAAGCTGCAAATTTATGAGGAAAAAAGACGCAAATGCTTGAGAAAAAGGTTGAAAATTTATAAGAAAAAAAAATGTAAATTTTTGTGAAAAAGTTTAAAATTTAGAAGAAAAAAGTCTCAAATTTTTATGAAAAAGTTACAAATTTAGGAGAAAATTTTGCAAGTTTATGAGAAAAAAGTCAAATTTTTATGAAAATGCAAATTTATGAGGAAAAAAGTTGAAATTTACAGGGAAAAAGTTGACAATTTATGAGAAAAAAGTTGCAAAATATTGAGAAAAAAGTTGAAAATTTATATGAAAAAAGTTGCAAATTTATGAGGAAAAAAGATGCAAATACTTCAGAAAAAGGTTTAAAATTTATAAGAAAACTTTGCAAATTTATGGCGTAAAATAGATGCAAATGCTTGAGAAAAAAAGTTGAAAATTTATAAGAAAGAAAAAGTGCAAATTTTTGGGAAAAAAGTTGAAAATTTAGAGCAAAAAAGTCTCAAATTTTTAAGAAAAAAGTTACAAATTTAGGAGAAAAAGTTGCAAATTTATGAGGAAAAAGTTGCAAAATATTGAGAAAAAAGTTGAAAATTTATGACAAAAATTGCAAATTTATGAGAAAAAAATTGCAAATTTTTGGGAAAAAAGTTGAAAATTTAGAGCAAAAAAGTCACATTTTTAAGAAAAAAGTTAAAAATTTAGAAGAAAGTGTTGCAAATTTATGAGGAAAAAAAGTCAAATTTTTACAAAAATGCAAATTTATGAGGAAAAGTTGAAAATTTCAGGGAAAAAAGTTGACAATTTATGACAAAAAAGTTGCAAAATATTGAGAAAAAAGTTGAAAATTTATGATAAAAATTTCAAATTTATGAGAAAAAACTGCAAACTTTTTAGAAAAAAGTAGAAAATTTCTAAGAAAAAAGCTGCAACTTTATGAGGAAAAAAGACGCAAATGCTTGAGGAAAAGGTTGAAAATTTATAAGAAAAAAAATATAAATTTTTTGTGAAAAAGTTGAAAATTTAGAAGAAAAAAAGTCTCAAATTTTTATGAAAAAGTTACAGATTTAGGAGAAAATTTTGCAAGTTTATGAGAAAAAAGTCAAATTTTTATGAAAATGCAAATTTATGAGGAAAAAAGTTGAAATTTACAGGGAAAAAAGTTGACAATTTATGAGAAAAAAGTTGCAACTTTATGAGGAAAAAATACGCAAATGCTTGAGGAAAAGGTTGAAAATTTATAAGAAAAAAAATATAAATTTTTGTGAAAAAGTTGAAAATTTAGAAGAAAAAAAGTCTCAAATTTTTATGAAAAAGTTACAGATTTAGGAGAAAATTTTGCAAGTTTATGAGAAAAAAGTCAAATTTTTATGAAAATGCAAATTTATGAGGAAAAAAGTTGAAATTTACAGGGAAAAAGTTGACAATTTATGAGAAAAAAGTTGCAAAATATTGAGAAAAAAGTTGAAAATTTATACGAAAAAAGTTGCAAATTTATGAGGAAAAAAGATGCAAATACTTCAGAAAAAAGTTTAAAATTTATAAGAAAACTTTGCAAATTTATGGCGTAAAATAGATGCAAATGCTTGAGAAAAAAGTTGAAAATTTATAAGAAAGACAAAGTGCAAATTTTTGGGAAAAAAGTTGAAAATTTAGAGCAAAAAAGTCAAATTTTTAAGAAAAAAGTTACAAATTTAGAAGAAAAAGTTGCAAATTTATGAGGAAAAGTTGCAACATATTGAGAGAAAAGTTGAAAACTTATGACAAAAATTGCAAATTTATGAGAAAAAATTGCAAATTTTTGGGAAAAAAAGTTGAAAATTTAGAGCAAAAAAGTCACATTTTTAAGAAAAAAGTTAAAAATTTAGGAGAAAGTGTTGCAAATTTATGAGGAAAAAAAGTCATATTTTTACAAAAATGCAAATTTATGAGGAAAAGTTGAAAATTTCAGGGAAAAAAGCTAACAATTTATGACAAAAGTTGCAAAATATTGAGAAAAAAGTTGAAAATTTATGATAAAAATTTCAAATTTATGAGAAAAAATTGCAAATTTTTTAGAAAAAAGTAGAAAATTTCTAGGAAAAAAGCTGCAAATTTATGAGGAAAAAAGACGCAAATGCTTGAGAAAAATGTTGAAAATTTATTAAAAAAAAATGTAAATTTTTGTGAAAAAGTTGAAAATTTAGAAGAAAAAAGTCTCAAATTTTTATGAAAAAGTTACAAATTTAGGAGAAAATTTTGCAAGTTTATGAGAAAAAAGTCAAATTTTTATGAAAATGCAAATTTATGAGGAAAAAGTTGAAATTTACAGGGAAAAAGTTGCAAAATATTGAGAAAAAAGTTGAAAATTTATAAGAAAAAAGTTGCAAATTTATGAGGAAAAAGTTGCAAAATATTGAGAAAAAAGTTGAAAATTTATGACAAAAATTGCAAATTTATGAGAAAAAAATTGCAAATTTTGGGGAAAAAAGTTGAAAATTTAGAGCAAAAAAGTCACATTTTTAAGAAAAAAGTTAAAAAATTTAGGAGAAAGTGTTGCAAATTTATGAGGAAAAAAAAGTCATATTTTTACAAAAATGCAAATTTATGAGGAAAAGTTGAAAATTTCAGGGAAAAAAGTTGACAATTTATGACAAAAAAGTTGCAAAATATTGAGAAAAAAGTTGAAAATTTATGATAAAAATTTCAAATTTATGAGAAAAAACTGCAAATTTTTTAGAAAAAAGTAGAAAATTTCTAAGAAAAAAGCTCCAAATTTATGAGGAAAAAAGACGCAAATGCTTGAGAAAAAGGTTGAAAATTTATTAAAAAAAATGTAAATTTTTGTGAAAAAGTTGAAAATTTAGAAGAAAAAAGTCTCAAATTTTTATGAAAAAGTTACAAAGAAAAGTTGAAAATTTCAGGGAAAAAAGTTGACAATTTATGACAAAAAAGTTGCAAAATATTGAGAAAAAAGTTGAAAATTTATAAGAAAAAAATTGCAAATTTATGAGAAAAAAGTTGCAAATTTTTGAGAAAAAAGTAAAAAATTTATATAAGAAAAAAGTTGCAAATTTATGAGGAAAAAAGATGCAAATGCTTCAGAAAAAGGTTAAAAATTTATAAGAAAATCTTGCAAATTTATGAGGTAAAATAGATGCAAATGCTTGAGAAAAAAGTTGAAAACTTTTTTTTTTCACGGCAGGCACGGATGCTAAAGAAACATAATAAGATACAGACAACCTGGACAAGAAATTGTAGAATTTGGATTAAACTAAATGGAACACCTGAGCAAGCAAAAAGTATAATGATCAGAGATGCTACTGACTTAGATAAATACAAATGAACACTGACTATGAAACACAGAGTGAGGAAACTCAAACTCTAAAAATATGTCACTATGCTGAACATAAACCACAAGAGATGGAGAATGATATTGATCCTGATAACCACTTTTTCAATAATATTCATAACCACTGTGAATATTACACTGAAAAGCAATTCAAAAGTCAAGTGCAATTAGATGGTAAACTGTCAATAATACACTTCAATAGCAGAAGTCTTAACAAAAACTTCTCACAGATTCAGGACTATTTAAAACAGCTAAACAGAAAATTCACAGCTATAGCAGTCTCTGAAACCTGGCTTAATGCAGACCAGGCTCCCCTGATGGCAATAGAGGGATATCAGATGTTTAACATTAACAGATCTCAAAAAAAGGGTGGTGGTGTTGCACTGTATATTGATGACCTATATAGATGTAAGCTTGTAAATGAAATGTCCTCAGCACTACCAGGGATTCTGGAATGTGTTACTGTTGAGATTGACCTAGACAAAACAAAAAATCTAATCATAAGCTGCATATACAGAACGCCGGGAACTTGCATTGAGACATTCAGAGATAAATTAGTCGAGCTGTACAATAATATTACTAGTAAGAAAATGGTAGCAATTTGTGGAGATTTCAATATTGACCTACTTAATCCACATCAACAAAATGTAGTTACAGAGTTCATGAACTCTATGTACAGCATGAGTCTATATCCCACAATAACACATCCCAGTAGAATCACAGCTCACTCTGCTACACTTATTGACAACCTGTTTGTCAATGTTCTCGACAAGAAAATAGAAAGTGGATTATTGATAAATGATATAAGCGACCACTTGCCAATCTTTGCACTTATCCATGGCCACACAGGGCCCAACCTAGAAAAAATCTCAAAATCGTTCAGACACAAATCACCAAACGCAATCAGTTCTTTTAAAGAGGACTTGCTGAAGCAAGACTGGACAGAAGTCTATGTATCAGATGTAAATGAAGCCTATGACACATTTATAAACATTGTAACCACTCTATGAAAAAAACTGCCCATTAGTTAAAAAAAAGCTTAAACACAAATTTACTGACAAACCATGGCTAACCAAAGGACTACAAAAGGCGTGTAAAAAGAAAAATTTATTATATAAAGCTTTCATAAAGAAAAGGACAAAAGAAGCAGAGCAGTGGTATAAAACATACAAAAATAAGTTAACATATATAATAAGATGTAGTAAAAGAGACTATTACAGTAAAGAACTGGAAAAAAACAAAGACAATATTAAAAATACATGGACAATAATCAACAGTATCCTTGGAAATAAAAGCAGAAATACCAGCTACCCAACTAACATTCCAAAAAATAATAAATCGACTCCGAATGTGAATATAGCTTCACCTGCAGATGAATTTAATAATTTTTTTGTTAACATTGGATCTAAACTGGCCCGAGAAATACCCACTACGGTGCCAACAGGTGATTCAATATGCAATAACACTGCTGTAAAAGACACCATCTTCATAAAGAACACAGACGAAAGAGAGGTCATTGAAATTGTTAAATCGTTCAAAAGTAAAACATCTACTGACTGCGATGGTATTGATATGCTACTAGTCAAAACTGTTATGGAATGCATAGTGAAACCACTGACGTATATCTGTAACCTGTCTCTCCAATCAGGTATATTTCCCAATGCAATGAAAATAGCTAAAGTAATTCCGATTTACAAGACAGGCGACAGAGGGGAACTCTCCAACTACAGACCAATTTCACTATTACCGCAATTTTCCAAGATACTTGAAAAATATTCTATGAGAGAATTGACAACTTCATACTGAAGAATGATTTATTGTGTGAGCAGCAATATGGGTTCAGACACAAAAGGACAACAGCATATGCCTTAATGGAATTTACAGAAAAAATATCAACAGCCATTGAAAATAAAGAGTATTCAGTTGGAGTATTCCTGGATCTTAAAAAAGCATTTGATACAGTAGATCACAATCTATTATTAAAGAAACTACAAAATTGTGGTATTAGAGGGGTAGCACTGTCCTGGTTAAGAAGTTACTTAAAGAATAGATATCAGTTTGTATGTGTTAACAACAAAAACTCAGAGCTACTGAAGGTCACCTGTGGAGTCCCACAGGGTTCAGTTTTGGGACCATTATTATTCAATATGTATATAAATGATATATGTAAAGTTTCAGAAAAAATGGACTTAATATTGTTTGCTGATGACACTAACCTGCTATGCAGTGGAAACAATTTGGAACAACTTCTGGATACACTTGGAAAGGAATTAGGAAAGCTGAAACTGTGGTTTGATTCAAACAAATTAACGCTCAATTTAAGCAAGACAAAATTATAGTCTTTAACAACCATCACAACTACCCAGTACCCAAACTCAGTGTAAATGGTGTAGAGATTGAAAGGGTATCCAAAACTAAATTCCTTGGAGTAATAATTGATAACAAACTGTGTTGGAAGCCACATATTAATTATATAAAAGGTAAAGTATCCAAATCAATTGCAATATTACACAGAGTGAAAAATTTGCTGAATCAACCCACACTATACACCTTGTATCATTCATTAATACTCCCATACATGACATATTGTAATGAAGTATGGGGAAATACCTATAAAACAAACATATATCCACTCTTTATGCTTCAAAAGAGAGCTATTAGAATAATCAACAAAGCAGCTTACAGGGAACCAACAAACCCACTTTTTCTTAAACAAAAAACTCAAGTTGAAAGATCTGATTGACTTTAAAACCGCAATAATAATGTTCAAAGTGAAGAACCTATCACTGCCCGCAAATATCCAAAAGTTGTTCCAAACAAGGGAGAAACGATATCACTTCAGAGGAACATGTATATTTCAAAAGCCTACAGTGAGAACAACCACCAAGCAACACTGTATTTCAGTGCAAGGTGTCAGATTATGGAACGATTTTGGACCTGAATTAAAATCATGTACAACGCTTGGACAATTTAAACAAAAACTAAAGGAAGAAATACTCCAAACATATTTACAAGACGACATGTAAACTCACATAAGGATTGACATTTCCAGCCTGTGTTGTGTTATAGCTTAGTTTTTCTTTTTTCTCTGTGACACTATGTCTTAGATTTGTTTTTGAATAGTAACCGCTTAACTTAGACTAGCTCAGTTTTCTTTTCTCTCAGTCATATTTTGTCTTAGCCTTGTTTTAAATTGTAATCGCTCTTGTCTTGTTTTCTCTTTTTTCTCCTTTGAACTCTTGGATGGAATATGGGTGGGCAATATAAGCTGCGGCTTCAGCCATCACCCATTTCGGATAACTCACGTGGAATTGTATAGTAGAAGGAGTCTTTGTCTAACTTGACCTTGTTGTTATATTATACAGTTTCTTTTAACCTGTAATGTACTATCCGAAATAAATAAATTCATTCATTCATTCATTCAATTCAAATTCATTCATTCAATTCATTCATTCATTCATTCATTCATTCAAAAATTATGAGAAAAAAGTTGCACATTTACTAGAAAAAAATTGCAAATTTTTTGGAAAAAAGTTGAAAATTTCTAGGAAAAAAAGTCTCAATTTAAAAAAAAATAAATTACAAATTTAGGAAAAAAAGTTGCAAATTTATGAGTAAAAAAGTCACAAATGTATGAGAAAAAGGTTTCAAATCTCCAAGAAAAGAGGTGAAAATTTACAAGAAAAAAATTTGCAAATTTATAAGAAAAAAGTTGCAAATTTTACATTTTCAAATGTAAAGTTTTTATTGTTAAAATGGTCTGTAAATTCACACTCAGAATCCTTGTTTATACATTTTGAGAAAGTGGGATTGTTTGTTTCAAATTTTGTTTTCTGAAGACATCAGCTGGATCAAAGACATCCCCCTCCCACAGCTGTTACTAGAATCACTTCATGCTGCTTCCATATGGAGCGGCTAAATATCACACCCACGTTCCAAATTCCTCGACTCCATCCTGAAATGAGTTGGAGGACGCCCATAATGACCCAGCCCATTTGCCACTGATTCACAATTTGCCTTTTCACAAAAACAAACAAACAAAAAAAAAGTCTGGGAAAGGCAGAAACAATTGCCCGGCAACATTTGATGTTTTAGTTTGTGATCCGCCCTGAGAAAACTGAGTTCACAGCTGTTCCTCAGTTAGCCCCGGGGGTTCGACACCTTGAGTAAATAAACAAACGGCGACCAAGACACACAAATATGGCCCAATGGATTCGCTCCATCCTTCTGTTTTCCCAACACACTCAGACTCAACCCGGCAACACACACGGCTCACACAGTCAAGGACGGTTTATGAGGACATTACGGAATGTCCCAGTTGTGCTGCTTCACACCTCCCTCACACAATAACACACAATATACATTAACAAAAAAAAGAGTGTTCTCCAATGAAAAAACGGCCTATATGATCATTTTACCAGAAGCTATTATGGGCTGTTGATTAAAGATTTGGGGGTTTCATGTGGGTGAGCAGGTTTCAGTAGCACTGGCGCATTAGGCAAAATTACGCTAATTAGTCACAAATTTATTTGAAAAAAGTGGAAAATTTAGGAGAAAAAAAGTTGCAAATTTACAAGGAAAAAAAGTAAAATTAACTGAAAAGTTACAGACTTAAAAGAAAAATGTAGCAGATTTACAAGAAGAAAGTCACAATTCATGAGGAAAAAAATTAGAAAAACGTTGCAAATTAACAAAAAAAAAGTACCAAATATATGCGTAAATAAATTGAAAACTTCTGAGAAAAAAGTAACAAATTTCTGAGGAAAAGTTGTAAGGTTACAGCAAAAAAAAAGCCTGAAAATTTTTGATAAAGTTCCAAATTTACAAGAAAAATGTCACAAATTTATGGGAAAAAAATCACAAATTTACAAGAAAATAGCAAATTTAAAAGGAAAAGGTAACAAATGTGTGGAGAAAGTTTCAAATTTTCAAGGAAAAAATACCAAATTAGGGGGAAAGAGTCACAAATTTACAAGAAAATAGCCAATTTAAGAGAAAATAAGTTGAAAATAGGTAAACAGATAAAGTTCATGTGGCCAAACACAGATGGCCAACATTACAATAAGACAGCCCAGTTTTAACCTTTGGTGGGGTCCACATGGACACGCTGGCTGAGTAGGTACCGCCAAGAGTCACCCACTTCTCCCGTTGCTTTATGCAGCTGTGGAGACCTCACCTGTAGAAGATGCTAGTTAGCTGCTAGCATCAGCTAGCTGCCTCCGGCCACCATTCACCTATTTGTTTCATTTGTTTTGATTAGCACAGTTTTGACCACTGAAACAACACCCTCCATCAACTCGCTGTCTCTGAAACATGAAAGGAGGACAAAAAAAATGTCAGGGACTCCACTCCATTCTCCCAACACTTTCACTGAGATGACAGACTGAGATAAAGATTTTCTGAGTGATACTTTAAAAAAAAAAACCCTCAGGAGGGGCTTTACTGGCAGCCCGGTGCTCAGCTGAAGACGCTGCAGACAGGTCCTCCAAAAGCAATATGAAAAGTGTCAATCAGCAGAGCAGCGAAACAGCTGCTAATGGAGCTGCAAACTCACCACTTTTATACGGCTTCTGCATGGATGAAAAAAGAGAACGAGAGATCGTATGTGCGGACAAAGTTAATATGGAGGGAAGGAGACAAAGCCCGCGTTTGTTTCTGTTAGCACATGTGGGATGTGATGTGGCGAAATTAAGGTGGAGGGAAAAACGGGCCCATGTTTCTCCATCGGTGATCTCACATCAATAAACAGCTGCTAGCTTTGACCTGCACTGGTGTGTGAGGTCACAGAAGATCTCAGTCAGTTGTCTTACAGTTCCCACACACCATTTTACAAGGACAACATCAGGAATTTATGAGGAAAAAAGTTGCAAATTTATGAGAAAAAAGTAATAAATTTATGGGGGAAAAAATACAAATTTAAGATGGAAAAAGTACCTAAAATGGTTGCAATTTTATGAAAAAAAACCCAAAACAAAACAAAAAAACAAAAACAAAAAACAGATGCAGTTTACAAGAAAAAAGAGAAAAAAAGACTTGAAGATTTACAAGAAAAAATTACAAAAATTCATGAGAAAAATAGTTGCAAATAAAAATAGAAAAAAAACCCCAGTGAATTTATGAGGAAAACATCGCAAAATTACCACAAAAGCTGAAATTTCTTGAGAACAAGTCATAAATTTATGAAGAAAAAAGTTGCAAATTTACAAGGAAAAACTAGCAAATGTATGAGAAAAAAAATAATAAATTCATGGAAAAACATGCAAATTTAACATGAAAAAAGTAGTCAAAATGGTTGCAAATTTATGAGAAAAACAGATGCAATTTATTAACAAAAAGAGAAAGAGTTAAAGATTTACAGGAAATCAAAAAATTATGAGAAAAAGATTCAAATTCACAAGAAAAAGTCAGAAATTTACAAGAGCAAAATTTAAAATTAATGAGAAAAAGTGCCAAATTTACAAGAAAAAAGTGACAAATTTCCAAAGAAACAGTCATAAAATTATAAGATTTTTTTTTTAATTAAGATGAAAAAAGGATCAAATTTAATGGAAAAAAGGGGCAAGTTTATGGCATAAAAGTTGGAAATTTCTGAGAAAAGTAATAAATTCATGGAAAAAAATACAAACTTAAAATGAAAAATGTAGCCAAAATGGGTGGAAATTTATGAAAAAAAATGTGCAATTTACAAAAGAAAAGTTAAAAATTTACAGAAGTCACAAAATTATCAAAAAAGCTCTCAATTCACAAGAAAAAAAGTCACAAGTTTACAAAAAAAAGTAACAAATGTATAAAGAATATGCCATAAAATTATGAGGAAAAAGTTACAAATTTTCAAGGAAAAAAATCTAATTCATGAGAAAAATACTACAAATTTAAAATGAAAAAGGAGCAAATGTATGAGGAAAAATAGTTGCAAGTTTACATGATAAAGGATGCCAATTTACAAGAAAAAAGTAACATTATGAGAAAAAAGTTGCAAATTTACAAGAGAAGAGTCACAAAATTACAATTCATGAGAAAAAAGTAGCAAATTTATGACAAAAAAGTCTGTAAATTTACAAGAAAAAATAGTTAATTTATGAGAGGGGTGAAAATTTACAAGAAAATAAATAAATAAAAAAATTGTGATAAACAACTCCAAATTCACAAGAAAAAAGTCACAAAGAGCAAATTTAAAATTAATGACAAAAAAGTGACAAATTTACAAGAAAAGGTGACAATTTTATGAGGAAAAAGTCACAAAAATAGGAGGAAAAAGTTGCCAATTTACAAGAAAAAAATCATAAATTTATGAGAAAAAAATTGCAAATTTAATATCAAAAATTAGCAAATTTATGTCAAAAATAGTTGCACATTTATGAGAAAAACAGCTACAATTTACAAGACAAAAGTAACAACATTATGAGGAAAAATAGCAAATATTCCAGAAAAAAGTAGCAAATATCCAAGGACAACACTTCAAATGTAAGAGAAAAAACTGCAAATTTTCAAGAAAAAATTAATAACTCAATAAACAAAAAAGTTACAAATTTACAAGGGAAAAGTAAAAAATTTTCAAATAAAAATATAGAATTAAAAATGCAGCAAATTTATAGAACAAAGTTGCAAATTTAAAAGAAAAAAGTTACAATTTTATAAGAAAGTCTTAAATTTAGGGGAAAAAAGCAAATTCAAGATGAAAAAGTACTAAATTTCTGACAAAAATTGTTGCACATTTATGAAAAAGACTTGCAATTTTCAATTAAAAATGTTGCTAATTTATGAGAAAAAGGGATGGAAATTTACCAAAACAGAAGTAAAAAATGTATGAGAAAAAGCTCCAAATTCACACGAGGGAGAAGTCACAAAATTATGAGGAAAAGTTGCAAATTTACAAGAAAAAATTTTTAAATTTTCAAGAAAAAAATCATAAATTCATGAGAAAAAATTACAAATTTGACATGAAAAAATTGCAAATTTGTCAAAAATGGTTGAAAATTTCCAAGAAAAACAGTAACAAAATTATGAGGAAAAAGTTGCAAATCATCAAGAAAAAAAATCTTAAATTAAGAGAAAAAATTACAAATTCACAAGAAAAAGTAAATTTTCAAGAAAAAAGTTTTAACCCTATAAAGAAAAAAATTACAAATTTACAAGGAAAAAAATAATAAATTTGTGAGGAGGCAAGTTGCAAATTAAGATAAAATATAATTAGAATTCATTTAAATTCTCTCCCAAAGTGTTGAGAGTGAACTTGTAGCTTTGAGGCCCCCTAGTGGCTAAAGGGGTGTGATGCAGTTGTGTGCTCTGCTTTATCGCTAAAAATGGTGCTGTACATTCTTTTTTTGCATCATGTTGAGTTGTAACCGTGGCTTTGACAGACTGAACCATGTGCCGAATTACAAAATCAGTCAGCACCGTCTAACCTGCGGTGTTTGTGTTTTAACGTAGCGGCTCATAAACCATAGATGCTGTCACGTGGCTTTTCCACGGCATCCAGCTTGTAGCCACGTGTCACAGTTGAGCCTCTGTTTGGTGGGGCTTTTAAACGCTAACAGCCAACCAATGCTTGCTAGTATAGCCTGATAAATGAAGCTAAAAGCTAATGCTAGCATGAACAAACAAAAATCTCTAAATGCACCAGCTGTGGACCGAGGCTCATTAGCATTGAAATCAACAGGCCGTTTTAAGGAGAGCTCCTTCCCCGTGTGTTAAATGGTGCTGCAATAATTAAACCCTGATGTGTTTTGATCAAAGCGCATCGCGGGCATTTCATTAATGCCCCAGAGATCCGTTTGCTGAAAACATGCATGCTATGTCCACAAAACCTGGTATTGAAGGAGACGGACAAAGGGGTTGCACTGGAACTCAGCTTTATTACCAAACTATGTACAATACATTATACAGTACATGGCGGAGTCGTGATGATGCAACCGGCAGGCGGCGTCATCACACCGCACTTTACAATAAAACTCCGATCCCACAATGCACTATAGGGGCTCTTTAAATTATAGAGTCCATCTGTTACTAGCAACAACCGTGTTGCCTTTCTGAGCTGCCTGCTGTGAAGTCTGTAGTGATGGAGGGCAGATCAGTTCCCACACTTGTTCATACAGTGTGTTGCAAATTGAGTCATAACATGCTGCGCTGCATTTGCACATTAACAACACAATACTTTATCCGTTTCTTTATGCATGAATCAGTAATTCTCTTTTCAGTCTTTGCAGCCTTCTGACTAATCGGTGTTTCTGCTGATGAGTCAGAAGACTGAGAAGATCCAGGAGGTGATTTCTGGGGGGATGAGGGGGGGATGCTGTCTCTCTTGTTAGCAAAATGACCCAATATCCTCTCCCTTGTTAACCTGCCATCCCCCCATAAATGGGGGGGGAAGGGGGGAGTGGGGGGACATTGCCCCTCCCAACCTGGAAAAAAGAGAGAATTGCTCATCATAAATGCTTCTATGTCATGTTATAACTGTATAACATGACTTTGAATGACCAATTCTAAGCAGAAATGCACAGTCTGCTCCAGGGCAGCTGTGGCTGCAGCAGTAGCTTACCACTACTACTGTCTGTCTGCGGACTCATTGTCAGGTGCTTTGGGTATTATGAAAGGTGCTATATGGTAAATGGCGTTCACTTATACAGCGCTTTTTACTCATCTCTAGATGACAAAAGCGCTTTACAGATCCTGCTATCCACCCATTCACACACTGATGGCGGCGTAGCTGCCATGCACTGGCGCTGGCCTGACCCACCAGGTGCAACTGGGGGTTCAGTGTCTTGCTCAAGGACACGTCGACATGCAGACTGCAGACAAAGCGAGAATCGAACCCCTGACCTTCTGATTAGTAGTCAGCTACACTACACCTGCGCCACAGCCGCCCCATGTAAATGGAATCCATTATTATTATTATTCTAAAAACGAAATGTTCAACTTTTTTCCTCATAAATTTGCAACTTTTTCCTGTAAATTTTTAAACTTTTTCATAAGTTTGTGACTTTTTTCTAAAAAAATGCAACTTTTTCTTATAAATTTGCAACTTTGTTCCTGTAAATTTTCAATTTTTTTTCTGATAAATTTTAAACTTTTTTTCTCATAAATTTGTGACAATGTTCTTGTAAATTTGCAACTTTTGTCTTAATAAATTTCCATTTTTTCCTATAAATTTTCACATTTTTCTCATGCATTTGTGATGTTTTTGTCACTATACTGAGGACGGATTGGGAGCCGTGCCCAGCCGTTAAGTTGTTTAGGTCATTTTCTGCATTATCTTGTATTTATTTTCCTGTGTTCATATTTTTGTCTTCAGAATTCCTTTGCAGTCTTGATATTATGAGTTTGTATTATTATCCTCTCTTTAGTAGTTTTTCACTCGCTTAATAATAGTTATTTCATGCAGACACTGTGACAGCTCGAGCATCATTTCCGGGTGTCAGATTCTGTTTGTGGGCTGTCCACAGCTGCCTCCAGTTTGCAATCATCCCCACTCATGATCCCACAGCTGTTGTCATTTGTTTGTGCCTTATTTAAGACCTATGGCGAGACTTTATCCTCGCAGCGGTCTCACATCTAATCCTGACGTTTATCTTACATCTTCCTGTTCTGCAGACGGAATCCCCGTCAATTCGTTTCCTCCGGGTGTTCCCCTTTTCTCTGTAAGTGGTCGTGTTTGCTTTTCGTGGTTGTTTATTAAATGTGCAAAACTTACAGCTTGCGCCTGGTGCCCTCAGTTCTGCCCGTGAAAAAGGCGATTTATGACAATAGACCACTGCCAGCGTGAGACACCAGCAGCTGGAAGTTTTTGCCTTTTTTTTTTTCTGTTCCTCCCATATTTTGTAGTCTGTTTTTTTGGGAATGTCTGCCCACATGGACCATAGTGATTTCTGGCTGGACGAGGTGGAGTGTTGGGCAGCTGAGCTGGTAGAGGATATTATTTCAGATGCTCACTCCTCCCACACTCCCAAGGAGGCTCTGCAATGTTGGAATAGTGCGGCACAGGTGACTGAGACATACCCCGGCCTGTGGAGCTATCCTGAACTCGCAGTTCTCCTCACCTCCGTGTTCCAGTCTCAACACTGGCTCCGCGGGCTGGGGAAAACCACTTCCCCATCCAAACCTGTGCCAGCGAAGAAACACTCCCGGGTACGGAAGCCTCGAGCCTGGCGCCGTCATCCAGCTGCAGCCCTGTCTCCTCCTCCTGAACAGTGGCCCGCCACCTGCCGTATCAGGTACGCTGACCTCGTGCCTCCCGACGGTCCAGCTGCGGAGGAGCTGGAGGAACGCCAGCGGGTTTTAGTGGCGGAGGCGGAGCTGTATTTGGAATACAAACCATGACTTCTTCCAGAATTAATCCAGCAGCTGGAGGGAGCTTCACTGGGTGGGGCGGAGTCTGCGTCGATGAACCAGCATCCCTGGACTCCGGAGTGTCTCCTGCCCAAGTCCCTTTGCCAGATGACCTCAGCCAATCCCGGGCGATCATCGTCTGGTTTAGCAGCAGCAGTCACCATCACGCCCCGGGAAATAAGGCAAGTTTCTTTTCATTCCTCTTCATAAAAATGAATTTTCTTGCCTTATTACCGATGGTGAGGCTCAGCAGCACCAGCTATCCATTTTAGCTGAGTCCTCACCGCCTGCTGCTGCCACCTTTCTCTCACCTGATACTCCTGTGTCTCCTTCCGTATCCTCTGAGGGTCCACTGGTCCTAGGGTGGAGCTGCTGGATGATGGAGGAGCCTGCAGCCCTGGACAGCACCATGCCAGCCCCGCAGCCATGCCCTGGACAGGAGTGGAACGGTCCCAATGTCCTGAAACCTGTGCTGACAAGGGAGTGTCCCCTGGTTTCAGCTGCATGGGACTCGGTGCCAGTGGTGAGGCGACCCCCAGTCCCAGCCGCCATGCCGAGAGGTCCGCCTGCGCTGGTCGCTGTGCTTGGAGATCTTTTAACAGCGTCTACCCATCACACCTGCTGCCAAGATCATCGCAGCAGATTCACCGGAGTCCTGGACGGCGGTGGAGCTTGATTCCAGGCAAGTGCTCTGTTGTATCATTACATCTGCAGATCTGGAGAAATCTTAGCTCTAGTAGGTTTGTTTTGTCTTTAGAATTCCTTTGCAGTCATGGTGTTATGAGTTTGTATTATTATCCTCTGTTTGGTGGTTTTTCACTCGCTAAATAGTTATTTCACTATCAGTTGTTTCTGTACATTCTTTTGTATCATTGTTTAGTCATTGCGGTCTATGCAGACACTGTGACAGCTCAAGCATCATTTCCAGGTGTCAGATTCTGTTTGTGGGCTGTCACAGCTGCCTCCAGTTTGCAATCATCCCCACTCATGATCCCACAGCTGTTGTTATTTGTTTGTGTCTTATTTAAGACCTATGGCGAGAGTTTATCCTCGCAGCGGTCTCACATCTAGTCCTGACGTTAATCGTATGTCTTCCTGTTCTGCAGACGGAATCCCAATCTATTTGTTTCCTCCGGGTGTTCCCCTTTTCTCTGTAAGTGTTCGTATTGTGGAGGAAGTAATCAGACGAGACCACGAGCTGATGACACTGATTTTATTTCTCCTCCATCAAATATAACAGACTGCATCTGAGTGCCAGAGCGATCTCTCTTATACACTTATTCCCGCCTCTCTGGAACCCTGGGTAAGCACATTAACATACACGCTGTGAAACACGCACACACATCCACATCCACATTAACATGCATCACAGAGCAGGTCTTGATACAATACATTCACACCCCTGTGTCCTCAGGTGTGAACCTGGAACAGCAGGGGCGGAAGGCACATCTTTCTTTGGCTTATTATCCCCTTGCGCTCTGGCGCCATTAGGTGCTCTTTTCGCCTTTTCCCATTACCATTTCTGAATATCTTCTCTCCCCACCAACCCCCTGTCCTGGGTGGAGTGCCATGACCTATTGTGTCCCCCACACACTCCCTCCCCCCCAAACACCCAGAAGGGGTCCTATCCCTCTGGACTTCTGGGCTTGAGCAAGCGCCCATAGTGGCTGTAGCGTGGAGCCACTGGGCCGGTCGAAGCACCTTCTTGTCAAGGTGGGTGGGAAAGGAGGTTTGTCTCTGGAGGGGGAAAGGGTGGGGAGGGAAAAGGGTTAGTCATGTGAAAACCATTCTCTGCTGGGGAAACACCAACCTGCAGAGCCGCTACGGGTGGGTGCCCGCGCTGGGGAGCTTGAGCCAACACCACCTGTTCGTCTGCCAAAACATAAGCGGGCTTCAGCCTGTCTATGCAAACGGTTTCCTTACGCCCCCCACCCCCAAGTCTAACACAAAATGCTTCTCCCCAGTTTTCAACACTCTGAATGGGCCGTCGTATTGCGGCCGTAGTAGGGTTCTGTGAGCGTCGTGCCTGACGAAAACAAACTTGGCATTCTTTAAGCGCTTTGGAACAAAAGTGTGGGGAAAACAATGGTGCACCGGGCCCGTAACGCTGGCAGCCCCTCTACCGGGAAAAAGGTGCACAAGTGGGATGGTCCAGGGCACAGGGATCTTGGGCAAAAATTCTCCCGGGATCCGCAACGGCTGAGAAAAAAGCGTTCTGCCGGGGAAGCTGCCAAATCTTCCTTAGGTGCGGAGCGCAACCCCAATAGAACCCAAGGCAGACGGTTGGCCCAATTTGCATTCATTAGCGAGGCCCTGAGCGCTGCTTTAAGCGACCTGTGAAAATGCTCACAAACTATTAGCCTGTGGGTTGTACGTGATGTTGCGGTGGATTTTGACCCCCCCAGGCTATTGGCTATCGTGGACCAAAGCTCCAAAACAAATTGCAGACCCCCGTTGGAAGTGATGTCCGACGGGGATCTGAACTGTGTGACTTAAGCTGACAAGAACGTGTGGGCTACTTTGGCAGATGTGGTGGAACTCAACGGAACCACCTCCGGCCAATGCATAGTGCGGTCCACGATTGTTAAAAGGTTTGTAAACCCCTGTGATGGTGGAAGGGGTCCTACTTAATCCACGTGAACGTGGTTGAATCTCCTGGCTGGAATCTGAAACAGCTCGAGTGGGGCTTTGGTGTGCTTGTGCACTTTAGCCTGCTGGCAAGTGACGCACGCTGCAGCCCATTCTTCCACATCCCCATGTAGGCAAGGACAGACAAATTTGGACCCCACCAGTTTAACCGAGGCGTGCACGCCTGGATGTGAAAGGGAGCGGATGGACTCAAAAACGTGGTGGCGCCAAGAGTCTGGAACCACCGGGCGGGGGCGGCTGGTGGAGATGTCGCAGAGCAAGGGGTGGCACCCTTCTTGCACCACCCTGCTGTCCAGTTTTAATCCAGTAGCTGCAGACTGGAGCGTGTAAATGTCTGTGTCCCCGGTTTGGTTGGCAGCCATAGCGGGAAAATCTATCCCCATGTAGACTGGGGAACTAACGTGCGCGACAGGCAGTCAGCCACTACATTAAGCTTACCGGCTACATGTTGAATGTTGGTAGTGAACTCAGAGATTGCCGCCAAGTGCCGTTGCTGCCAAGCCGACCATGGTTCCGAGACTTTGGACATTGCGTACGTTAATGGTTTGTGATCGACAAACACTGTAAACTCGCAGCCCTCGAGCCAAAGCTGGAAATGATGCGTAGCCAGGTGGAGGGCCAACAACTCCCGGTCAAAAGTGCTGTATTTATGCTTGTTGTTGCGCAAAGTATGGCTGAAAAATGCGAGCAGCTGCCACAAACCGGAGACGTACTGCTCCACCACTGCCCCTATCACGACTTCAGACGCGTCTATGGTGAGTGCTATCCGTGCTGACGGGGTTGGGTGGGCCAGCAGAGCTGCCTTAGTGAGCACCCTTTTGGCGTTTGTGAAAGCCTGAGCCCGCTCGGGGGTCCAGTCGATGCTATCCGCGGGCTTCTTTTTTATGAGAGCACCGTACAGTGGTTGCAGCAGCTGTGCTGCCTGGGGGAGAAAACGGTTGTAAAAATTAACCATCCCCCAAAATTCCTGCAGCACCCTCACGGTCTGTGGATGTGGAAAATCCGACACTGCGCGCACTTTATCTGGTAGTGGGATCACGCCGTCTGGCAAGATGCGGTGGGCCAAAAAATCAATCACTGGCAGCCCGAACTGGCACTTTGCTGGGTTAACAAAAAGCCCATGTGCTTCCAACCGTTGGAAAACATTTGAGGTGGGCGAGGTGCTCCTGCTCTGACATGTTAGCCACCAAAATATCGTCTAAGTAGACAAAAACGAATGGCAGGTCCTGGAGCACCGCGTCCATCATTCTTTGAAAAGTTTGTGCTTTGCCTTTTAACCCGAACAGCATGCGTAAAAACTCAAAAAGGCCAAAAATAGTTATTATCGCTGTTTTAGGAGCATCCTCTGTGCAAATCAGGACCTGGTGGTACCCATAGATCAGATCCACTTTCGAAAAAATTTGTGTCCTGGCCAGGTGCACGGAAAAATCCTGGATGTGCGGGATGGGATACTGGTCGTGTCCCATGGAGTTGTTTAAGCGTCGGAAATCACCGCATGGCTGCCACGACCCGTCTTCCTTGGGCACCATGTGCAGTGGAGATGCCCACAGGCTGTTGGAGTGCCTAATGATGCTCAGTCGCTCTAAGTTAGCAAATTCCTTGCGTGCACCAGCTAGTTTAGCTGCGTCCAGGTGGCGAGGGCGTGTAAACACAGGCGGACCTTGTGTTGTGATAAAATATTTGACCCCTTGCTTGGTTACCGCAGCGGAAAAGGTGGGAACCGTGAGTGCTGGGGACTCGGAAAGCAAACACTGGTACTTAACCCCTGGAGCTTGAACATTAGCGTGTGTTGGTGGCCCAACTCCCCGAGCTGTGCAGGGCAAGGAGGAAAAAGAAATAGCGCCCACTAAGCGTCTGTTTGCAACATCAACCAGCAATCTATGAGCACACAGAAAAGCCGCACCTAAGAAGGGGACTGAACATGGAGCTACCACAAAGTCCCACTGGTAATTGCATCCGTGTAAACATATAGTCACCGTCCTTTCTCTAAATGTCCTGATGTGGGATCCGTTGGCGACCATAAGAGCCGGCCCACTGCCTTCTGCCAACCAGTCCGCACTGACTGGCAAAATGAGGGTCTTCTGGGAGCCGGAGTCCACCAGAAAATGTCTCCCAGAACGTGTGTCCATGATGAAAAGCAGCTTCTCCCTGTTGCCAGCAGTCGCAGCTGCTACTGACCGCTGGCTGTCTCATTTCCCGGCTTTCTTGAAGTGGCACTGTGGCAGATAAAGTTGCGCTTCCTTGCCAAAACATTGGTGATACAAACACAGCGTCCCGGTCCGGTGTCTCCAGGTGGCCGTCCCTGCCACCACTATTGGCTCCCCAACCTCGCTGGATTCCTTTGGAGATCCTGGTGTCACTGTGTACACGCTGAGAGCCCTGTTTGCCAGGATGATTCGGTCTGCCTCTTGTGCCAGTGCACGGTAGTTCCTGATCGTCAGCAGCGGTGAGTTAGCGAGGATCGCCCGCGCTGTAGCTGGTAGGTTCTTGGGGAAGAGATGGGTAAACAGGAAAAATCCGTCATCTTTACCCATTAGGATGCTCGCCATAAGTTCACCAGCCGATCTGTCACCTAACTCCGAGCATGTGAGGAGTTTCTCTGCCCTCTCCCCATCCAAAAGGGTATAACGTTGCAGCAATGTTCGCTTGAGAGTGTCATATTTACCCTGGGTTGGCTGGTCTTTGAGCAGGCTCATGACTCGTTGCGTGGCGCACGCGTCCAGTGCTGCTACCACATGATGGTACTTTGTGTCGTCTGTTGAGACTCTGCGGAGGGTGAACTGGGCTTCCATGTGAATAAACCAAGCAGCCAGTTTGTGAAGCCAAAAGTCCGGGAGTCTGACTGCAGCGGCGCATACAGTGGTGGGAGCCTCCAGCGGGAGTGTCTCCGTGGTGGTGCTCGGTGCACGTTCCATTTCACGTCTCTAGGTCACCAATGTGGAGGAAGTAATCAGACAAGACCACGAGCTGATGACACCGACTTTATTTACCCTCCATCAAATATAACAGACTGCCTCTGAGTGCCAGAGCGATCTCTCTTATACACTTATTCCCGCCTCTCTGGAACCCAGGGTAAGCACATTAACATACACGCTGTGAAACTTGCGCACACATCCACATCCACATTAACATACATCACAGAGCAGGTCTTGATACAATACATTTGCACCCTTCTGTCCTCAGGTGTAAACCTGGCACAGCGGGAGCAGAAGGCACATCTTTCTTTGGCTTATTACCCCCTAGCACTTTGGCACCCTTAGGCGCTCTTCTCGCCTTTTCCCATTACCATTTCTGACTATCTTCTCCCCCCACCAACCCCCCGTCCTGGGTGGAGTGCCATGACCTATTGTGTCCTCCACAGTGTCTGTTTTTTGTGGTTGTTTATTAAATGTGCAAAACTTACAGCTTGCACCTGGTGTCCTCAATTCTGCCCTTGAAAAGGGTGATTTATGACAATTTTTCATGTAAATTTGCAACTTTTTTCTTTCAAATTTGCAACTGTTTTTGGCAAAATTTGCAACTTTTTTCCTCATAAATTTTCAACATTTTTATCATAAATTTGCAACTTTTTTTCCTCAAATTTTCAAAAATCTTTATTGCAACTTTTTTCCTGTAAATTTGTGACTTTTCTCTAAAAAAATTAGCAATTTTTTCCTGGAAATTTTCATCTTTTTTTTAATGTAAATTTGCAGCGCTCATCTGGATGCTTGTTAAATTTGTATTGTGTAATTAAATTGCAATTTGTAATTTTTTAATGTTTAAATTGGCATCTTTGATCATATCTTTGCACCTTTACAGTATTGAACATTTGTACCTAATTCACATTTATACGTCTGGTCCTCATGGTAAAGGACACTTGAGCACCAAAACAAATGATGATAAATGAAATAAATAAATATAAATATAAATATATATATATAAATATTACAGGGAGCCTTTTTTGTGCATTACTTTTTTCACAGATAACAGGAGGAGACAGATGTGTGACCACTACCCTCAACAAGTATTTGTTCCCATGGTGACAGCAGCTTAAACATCAGCCCCCGTCGGCGGTCAGATGATAAGAAGTTTCATCACTCGGGCGTGTCCACTCCCATGTTTACATCAGTGAGACGTCACCTCATACGTCTGTAGTAATGAGGCTGCCTCTTTATGGGCCACAGGGAGCTGCATTAAAGTGACATTTTATGGTTTCGTTGCACGGACCACAAACTGCTTCACTGGCTGGGTTTGACCGCATCACAGCTAGAAAAACTTACTGAGGGGGAAAAAAAGTTATGTGAAAGTTCTCTCTCCAATCTATTTATTTATGAGCATTATTATTCAAGATTCAAAGATTTGTATTTGTCAATACTTCTATATGTGCAGGGCATACAGTAGAATTGAAATGCTGTTTCTCTCTCTCTTAGTGGTGTGCGCATATAAGACAAGAAGGAATAAGGATGGAAAACAACAACAATCTATGTACAGTAATGCTACCCGTAGTGCAAATGTAACTGAGGTCATCCTGCGCAGTTCACCCACTCGGGACACGAACCCGCGACCTACCAGTCAACTACACAGTTCGAGCATGGGAGACACAGCACGATCGCGCTGAGCTAAAGGTCCGACCGATAGCTCAGCGCTACCGATACTGTATGAGGCTTTTTGGGAGGGAGGTTTACTAACATTCTACGCCGAACAGTGCTAGTTGGCATCCGTTACACAAATAATGGTAAAAACACAGCAATCCTATGTACAGTAAACTGTAATACGGGTAAATTGCAAGTTCAGTGCAGTATCAGGGGTGCAGACAGTGACAGACTGGTCTGTGCATGATCAATATTGCAATAACAGCAGCAGGCAAGGCATTTGTGCATATGGTTGCAGTAAGGTGCAGAAACATATAGTAGCAGATGCATTACTGTTGGTGTGCCAAGTCTTTCTGTGCAAACAGCTGAGGTAGTTATTGTGTGGGTGAGTGTGTTATGGTCCAGGGGCAGGGGGTGGGGAGGGGGGGTAGGCAGAGTTCAGGGTCCTGATGGCCTGGTGAACAAAGCTGTTTAGCAGTCTTGTGGAATAGGCTGGGAGGCTCTGGTACCTTCTCCCTGAGGCCAGTGGGCTGAAGAGGGAGAGTGAGGGGTGGGAGGTGTCACCTGCAATGTTGATGTTGTGCTTACTCTTGCAGGGGAGAGCGGCTGGGGGCAGGTGAAGGAACTCTACTCTGGGAGAGCAGTTTGCCAGTGGAAGAGGTGCTGCGGTGCTGCACGGGAGTTTCCTGGGGACTGTAGAAGACAGACTGGCCAGGCCTGCATGCTGGGGGGGTGTGAGAGTAAAGAGCAGTGATGACAAACATTGGTAAGTCGACTTACTTGGAGAGGTGAAGGTGTGCACAGTCAAAAACATCCAAATGCAATCCGAGACACAATTTCCAAAATCCAAGGGCAGGCAGGGGTCAAAGCACGGTAGATCAGATCATGGCAGGCAGATCATTCCAGTACAGAAGGCAGACTCTGGGTAAAGGACATGCAGAGGGTCAAAAACACAGCAAGGCGGGATAATACAAGGATTTGGAGCTCAGGCAGGATATGGCTGTGTGCAGGATAACATCACCAGGCAGAGTGAGGGGAGAGTGCCCAATTTAAAGGGCCTCCTCTGATTAACAGCAGGTGATGAACAAGGTTGCAGGGAGTGAGCCTAATCAGAGGGAGATAGGGAGACAGAGCACACACAGGGACCATTACAGGTTTAAAAAATTAATTTTTGTAGCTTGATTTTTTTATGTGCACATTTTTGTGCGAAGGGACATTACCATAACTATTTTGAAGGTGTATCAAAGGGTTAATGGGAATTAATGGAAATATCAGTGTTGTGTGTATTTAATAGAATAATTTCCATATAATGGGCGAAAACAGCTCTTATTTCTCAACTTAGATTCAAACCTTGAAATGCTCTCTTAAGAAAAGCAAACAAAACTTTGAATTCAAAGAAACATTTTATTCCGTTTTCTCACCATCTGACATGTCTACATTTTCCCCACTCGTCCTTGTCTGTCAGCCTCCTTCATCAGTTAACTCTGTCTCTATTGTTGCGTTCCACATCAGTTCGAATAAAACAACCCTTTTCAAGTAACCTTCATTAGAATCCACACAAACGCGGCGGCTCTTCTGTGGGCGCCAAATCTCTCTTCTTTTGTTGAAACACAAAGCCCTCTGAACATAATTCTGTCAGCTTTATGCTTCACTGCTGCTGCTGTTCTGAAACCTTTCAAGCATCTCTGTTGTTACTTTTCATTCTCTCTTTTTTTTTTTTGACTTTGACTCTGAACTTCAAGTTTCTTCTCCTCTTCAACTGGTGACACTGCAAAAGTGAGGCTGCGAGTGTTGGAAATGACTGACGAAATACAGATGTGTGATTTAGAGAAAAATTTACAAAGAAAAAGGCTGCAGCATTCATGAGAAAAAATGACTTTAAAAGCAGGAAATGAGAAAACCTGAACATTTATGCAAAAAAAAAAAAATCATCTTACAAATTTAGGGGAAAATGTTGCAGTTTTCCGAGGAAAACATACCCACAAAACTGCAGGAAAAATGTCACAAAAATTCTGGAAAAGAAATTATTAATTTATTGGAAAAAGTTGGAGTTTTATGGGAATAATGTAATAAATTTGTATAAGAAATGCTGCAGTTTCACCCATGAAAAGTAATAAATTTACAAAGAAAAATATAATAAATTTATGAGAATAGCTGCAAATTTATGAAAGAAAACTTGAGGAAAAAATAAAAAATTGGCAAGAAAAAAAATTTACGGTTTCAAATTTATATAAAAGGCTGCATTTTTTTTTTACCTTAAAAAATGCAACATTCTGCCAAAAAAAATCAACATTTATGAAAAAAGTTTACAACTTTATTGGGAAAAATGTCACACATTTACATGCAAAAAGGCTTTAGTTTTCCTAGACAATATATTAAATTTGAAAAAAAGCCAAATTTAGGAAAAATGCAAAACACATTTATGCCAAAAAATTTTTATTGAAAAACCAAACAAAAAATAACTTTTCAGTTCAATGAGGAAAACACCCACAGTTTTGCAAACAACAACAAAAAAAGAGACAAACTTTTTACAAATAATCAAAAATTTACCAGAAAAAGTAACAATTTTTTCAGGAAAATGTAACAAGCTGATACTGAAAATAAAGCATACAAAAGAACTTTTTAATATCTTGTCTCCACTGGTATGAATTTGAATGTAGATATTATATATCATACAAAGAGCAAGCCCATTTAAAATTAGTAAGTTTGTAACACTTCTCAAGTAATTTTACAATTTTTCCTTGTAAATTTGCAACTTTTTCCCCCTAAATTTGTGACCTTTTTCCTTAAAAATTAGCTATTTTTTTTAATAAATTTGTCACTTTTTTCTTATAAATTTTCACATTTTTTTCTGATAAATTTATTTTTGTGTAATCTTGCCTGTGGCACGAGTGTTACTGAAACCTGCTCACCCATTTTAAACCCATGTGGGGCCCAGTGAGTTTAAAACGGGTAACCAGATCACCAGCTCACCTGTACTGCAGGTAAAGTCCATGTGCGCAAACACAGATGAGGCCAACATGGAACCTGTGGACAAAACCACATGGGACCCATAAGACAGCCCAGATTAACCTTTGATGGGGCCCACATGGACATGCTGTCTGGGGCATTATTACACCGTCACCTCGGAGGGGAAAACCAAGTTGCTTGGTCTCTCAGGTCAGCTGACCAGCTGCTCCTAGATGTACTAAAATCAAAGTGGAAGCTCAGAGGGGATGGAGCTTTTTCTCTTGCTGCTCCTAAACTAACTAACTAACCTGCACTTATATAGCGCTTTTCTAGTCACAAAGACCACTCAAAGCGCTTTCATTAATACTAACCCTCTATTCTAAGGGCCTATAGGAAACAGATATCTAGGGACAATTTAGAACAGCCAATTAACCTAACATGCATGTTTTTGGCATGTGGGAGGAAACCGGAGAAATCCCGGAGTAAACCCACGCAACACGGGGAGAACATGCAAACTCCACACAGATCACTGTTGGTCGGGGGCTGGGATCGAACCCACGATCCCCACAATCCCCCGGCCAAGGGTAAACTGTGCTGCCGCAGTGCTAACCACTGCGCCACCGTGCAGCCAAACTGTGGAACATCAGACAGGCTGCTTCACTGTCCATTTTTAAAACTCATCTTAAAACCCATTTTTACTCCTTGACCTTCAACCCAGCATGAGACATTGATTTTACTTGTTTTATTGCTTTAATTTTATTGCTTTAATTTTTACCTGTCTTGTTTTACTGTATACTTTTTTTAGTTGTATTTTATTGTCTTATTTATTTTTATGCTTTACTTTTCTTTCAGATATTATTCATCCCTGATATACAGCACTTTATGTCAGCTGTTGTTGTTTTTAGTGCTTTAGAAATAAAGTTGGACTGGATTGGAAGTTTCCCACTAAGTCTTGGAGCTCACTGTCATGAATTGGTCCCTTCGGGGCAGAGAGAATGACCTAGGTGCTGAACTGCTTAGTGATATTTATTAACAAGAACAGAAAATACAAAAATGCAAACTTAAAGTAACTTACAGCGGGGAACTCTACTGGGCTCTCACTGCGAGAGAGGAGGAGAAATAAGTCCAACAGTCCATAGACATCAGACGATTGACAATTGAGAACTGACAATGCTGCTGCACTGAGAGAATGTGCAGGCAGCCTTAATTAACTGGCAGTAAATGAGTGACAGGTGCGTGCCACTGAGTGAGCCGGCGACCTAATTACAACTGGTCACAGCTGAGATGGCAGAGGAGCAGACAGTGAGCAGCTGGTGGGGAGTGTCTGGAGAAAGAGGAAAGGCTCTTGTCACAAAACCAAAAAATATATAAAAACTGACAACATAATAATAATAACAGACATACAAAACTTAGGAAAAAAGTGAGACTCTGAGCTCTGTGAAACACACGCTCAGACACATGACAGTGCCCCTCTTTAAGGGGTGGAGTCCAGACACCCCCAGGTAACACCAAAGACCCCCCCCCCCCAAAAAAAAAAGAAATTGTACAGTAATACACCAGTCAGGGTGGGAGGTGGGGGGAACTGGTTAGGGGGTAACAAAAACAGAGCCTGCTCAGGACCCACACCCACGCTACATCAAGGCCTTGGGCCCCCCAGATAGTTTGGGTGGAGCAGAGTCTTTAAGCCACCAGGACCGGAGGGGTGAACCAGGAGGAAGCTGCCCAATGGGAAGACCCAATAACGGGAAGCAGGGCCTTAGGAGGGGAACCACAATGGTGTCAGTTGGTGATAAGGTTGGGGAACTACGACGGTGTCTGGCTGAAGAGGAAGGGGGACCACAATGGCATCTGGCAGAGGAGGAAGGGGACCATGACAGCGTCTGGCAGAAGAGGAAGGGCGACCACAACAGCATCTGGCAGAGGAGGAAGGGCGAATATGACGACGTCTGGCAGTGGAGGAAGGGCCTCAATGCTTTTGGTGGTCCTGAGCTGGATGACAGTAGCACCCACAGTGGCTCTGGGCTGGAGCTCTGCAGCACCCACGGTGGCTCCGGGCTGGAGCTCTGCAGCACCCGCAGTGGACCCGGGCTGGGCCAACGCTGCACCCTTGGTGGACCCGGACTGGGCCAGCGCTGCACCCTCGGTGAACCCAGACTGGGTCAACGCTGCACCCTCGGTGGGCCCAGACTGGGCCAACACTGCACCCTCAGTGGGCCTGGGCCGGGGCGTAGTGCCCATGATGGGCCCAAGCTGGAGCACAGGACCCACGTTGGATTGACGCTGGGGTGCAGCACCCTCGAGCGTCCCTGGCCAGGACGCAGCACCCACGGAGACTCAGACCGAGGAGGGACCCACACGATGGCCTCCGGCAGAGGGGAAGCTGCACCAACAGAGGTCCAGGGCTGGGACAGGGCACCTGCGATAATCTCTACAGCGGGGGAAGCTGGACTTTGGATGACCTCGAGAGGCGAACCTGGACCCACAGAGACCTCTGGCATCTCTGGAACATTCGCGGTGACCCTGGGAGAAAATTCAGATGAGACACACAGAGAAGGGGAGTTAGGGTCACTGGCAGCGGTGGAGCCCAGCGAGGCAAGCTCAGGCGCAGCAGGCGGCTGCACCCAGCTCTCCTCACCAAGAGCCAGGTAAAATTGCTTCAAGACAGATAAGACAAACACAAAGGAGAGCACTTGCCTGAGCTCAAGCTCCCCCGCTGTCCAGGACTCCATCGATCCGGGTGATGATGTAACCTTGGGCTTGACCCTCTGGAGGTCCAGCTTGGCCTCAACCTCACCGCATGATGATGATTTCAGGCATGATGGTAGTTGTAGTCCTTTTGGCCCCAGTCAGAGTGACCCATGCAGGAGGCTCGTCCAATGTGGCGGCTGCGGTCTGGTTCACTGTTGGCGCTAAACTCTGCGTAGTAAGCTTCGAGTTCGGCACCTTCCCTCTGTCCATAGTGTGGCTGCAGGGCTGTAGTCAGGCCCTCCAGCGTCACAGGCTCCCCCATCGTCCGGCGGTTCTGATCCGGGGCTGGTGGACACTCAGAGGCAACAGGAGGAGACACGGAGAGGGCAGATGAGGATTTATTAAGTACAACAGGTGGAGAGAGCTCAGAAGACTGAACATCCTGAGTCTCCCTACTGGGAATTAGGCCAGGCATTTCATCAAAAATTGAAATAGAATGAAATAAAACTTGCCTGGTTTCCTGGGACTCAATGTTTCCTGCTGTAGCGTTGCCCTTCTCCGTAGCGACAGTGGGCTTGGGCGCCTCAGTGGATCGTGGCGGAGCTGCCTCTATAGACGCGGAGGTGGACAGAGCCGGGAAGGACGCAGTGAGCCTCCCAGCAGTGGGAGGGGTCACTGGTAGGAAGCGGGAGGCAGCAGCTGCACAGCTGGGAGACGCTGGGGAATCAGCTGGAGAGGAGAGATGCTTAGAGCACACTGCTGCGGGAGTCTTCTGCTCCGACAAAGGAGGGGCTGCTGGTGAGGAGGAGATGGCATTTTTTCGGTGGTCCAGTGCTGGATGACGCTGGTCTCGCAGAGTTGATGGGAGAGGAATGGGCGCTGGAGGCTGGTGAGGAGTAGAGGCAATGGAGCCCTGGGGTCGCCTCCCCTTTGGCGTGTGCGTCCTCTGGCTGTTCTCGCTTTGCAGTGCAGCCACCTGAGAAATCCTTTCTCCCCTCAGCGTGTTCCATAAGCTGAGGGCACCTGCGAGCCGCTGCCTCTGCAAGCTCCAGATACCATAGTGCGTCCTCTGGGGTGGAATATGTGCGTGCCGTGGAGATTAGCCCATCAATCTCCATGAGCACTCGACAACATTCCCTCTCCAGGCGCATCGGGTAACCCCGTCCATCTGCTGAATTCATCAAGCTCCAACAAGCAGGTGAGTGAAAAACGAAAAAACACAAAAAGGGAAAAGGGTGAAAATACATTAAACAGCAGCTGGGTCTAACATGGCGGCAGCATTCTGGCATGAATTGGCCCCTTTGGGGCAGAGAGAATGACCCAGGTGCTCAACTGTTTAGTTATTAACAAGAACAGAAAATACAAAAACTGTGCACGGAACACAAAAATGCAAACTTAAAGTAACTTTCAGTGGTGAACTCTCCAGGGCCAACATTGCACTGCGAGAGGAGAGGAGAAATAAGTCCAACAGTCCATAGACATCAGACAACTGACAATCGAGAATTGACAATGCTGCCGCACTGACAGAATCTGCAGGCAGCCATAAATAACTGGCAGCAAATGAGCGACAGATGCGTGCCACTGAGTGAGCCAGTGACCTAATTACAACTGCTCACAGCTGAGATGGCAGAGGAGCAGACAGTGAGCAGCTGGTGGGGAGTGTACATCAGACTGATTCCCGTCATCATTTTATAGTAGAATTGGGCTCCCTACTAAAAGCTTTAAATAGCTTATTTGGGATGACCAGTTCACACTCCAAAACAATGTTAAAAAAAAGTCTATTGTATACTGCTAATCATGCTGTTGATAATTCATATTGTAATTCATTCATGCTGTTGATAATGTGTGATGTGTGTGTGTGAACAAACTGTGAAACAGTGTCTGGAGAAAGAGGAAAGGCTCTTGTCACAAAACCAAAAAAATATACAAAACTGACAACATAATAACAGACACACAAAACTTAGAAATAAAGTGAGAGTCTGAGATCTGTGAATCACACGCTCAGACACATGACACTCACATTGCTACAGTGCAGTTAGCTGCAGATTACTGAAATACAGAACCTGTTATGTCTGTAAATACCTGATACAATGATGAGGCCAGGTGAACGTGCAAACTCAGCTTTATTAATATTGCTGGACACAGAACAGCCACCAGGCAGGGGCATCGGCAAAGAGGCAGTCCCTCAGAACAATAACATTTTTTTTTTTTACACACACACAAACATATGAACAGTAGAACCAATTTCAAAATCACACTACTGTCCTAATGGCAGAAAGGGGTAGAACTGGCTTATGGGGGGGCCAGGGCAGCCCCTCAGCAGACCTGCCCCTGCAAGCAGCATGTCCCCAGGGTCACAGCTGACCTCATGGACGAGAGCTCCTCTTCTCATCGCCACCGTGGTGCCCGGTAGATCTTCGTCCCACACAGCGTCGTCCTCCTCCATCGGAACTGGAGGGTTTCACTGGCCACAACCAGACCACTCTTCCCCAGCGTCGTCTTTAATTGTGAACCCCAGTCCATAAAACAGGTCACAGCCCATGATGTTGTTGCCTCGGGCCGTCATGTGGAACATGAAGTCAGTAATCGTCTCCGACTTGTACCGAACAGTTAACTCCAACATTCCAATCGTGCACAGCCTGCCATCTCCATACCCGTAAAGCAGCGCTGGGTTACCTCTCATCCTGTAGTGGGGGAAAAATTTCCCCACTGTGGTCCAATTCAGCAACAACCTCTTCGCTCCCGTGTCGAGCAGCAGCAGCAGCACCTCCATGCCATCCGGTGTCACTGCACAGAACGAGCACCCATTGGTACTTGAGGACACCGTGTGGATAATTGTCTGGAGCAGGTGATGGGATTTCTTCCATGGGGTCTCCGGCTCAGATACACAGTACACTCTAGCATAATGGTTCAAGCGTCCACACTTGCCACAAGGCTTCCCTCTAGCCGGGCATTACCTAGCCTTGTATTGATACTTCACGGACCCACAACCCATGCATGGGGGTTTTCCCGGGGCAGACCTTCGGTTGGTAGCACTGGTTTCCACGTTGTCGCTGTCCAAGCTATCCTTGCTATCAGGGTCTGCTACTAATGCCACGGCAGTAGGCTCCAGCTGCCATTGTGACTGGCGCCACTTTAGCTTTGAAGCTAGCTTGTCTGCGGTCTCCATTTGGAGTGCTAGCTCGACAGCCCTGGCTAACGTTAAGTCACTTGGCGCCTTGAGTATCCTAGCTTGTAAAGCAGTGCTGTTTGTGTGCTCCACCAGCTGGTCACGTAACATTTCTTCCTCCAATGGCCCAAAACAACATTCGCTAGCTAGCATCCTTAAGTCGGCGATAAACTGGCGGACGGGTTCACCCGCACATTGATGTCATTGCCAGAACCGGGTCCTCCGGACAGTCACACTATCCAGGGTATGAAAATGGCTTGCAAGCAACTCGACCACGTTCTCAAACAAGTCCAAAGCCCCGAGTGTGTGCAGGATATGCTGGCCCTCAATTCCCAAATTATGTACCAGGAGTGCACATACTCTTAGCTTATTTATCTCACCTAGGTCGAGTGCGATGATGTAATTTTGGAATGCCGCAAACCATTTTGACCAGGGCACAGGGGCTTGCCCGGGAGCTCCAGGAAGGGGTGAAGTGGTGTAATACACGCCTCCATAGTTTGTCCTTGTTGCCAAAATATTATGTCTGTAAATACCTGATACAATGATGAGGCCAGGTGAACGTGCGAACTCAGCTTTATTAATATTGCTGGACACAGAACAGCCACCAGGCAGGGGCATTGGCAAAGAGGCAGAATAGAGATGCCCGCTGGGACCCAAATCCATGACTGGCTGAACAATTCAATTTAATACTAAACATTAAAAAAACTATTTGCATGATGTTCACCAGTCAACGATCAAATAATACAAACTCGAACATCTTCTTAAAAGGGGATGGGCTGCAACTAGTTGAGGAATTTAAGTACCTCAGTGTGATTTTAGACTCCCCACTAACCTTTAAAAAACACATAAAAAAGCTCAAATTCAAGCTAAGAAATTTTAAACAAATTAGACCATTGCTGACATGTGGCCAAAATGTTTCTGCATGCAATGATCTTCTTACACTTCGATTACTGTTTTACCAACTGGTCGCTCACTGGTGTAACCATAATCAAACCCACTGAACCTTTATACAAAAAAGCCATAAAAATCCTTGACAAGAAAGATCCTACATATCATTGCTGTTGTAAAGGGTGTAAGGGAAGAATGTGTAGGTGAGGCACGAGCATAGGTCGACACAGATTCTTTATTGACCCTCTGACTTAAATACAGCTGGTGGACCCCAGTGTTTCCCGCTGGGGCCGAGTGTCTGGTAGGAGAGTTTTTGTGCATTGCTCGTGTCACTGATCTTCATGTGTCTCGGTCCTAGCGTCGCGTTCTCCGTCCGGCCCTGGAGGTCGCCATCATGGAGAGAAGATAAGGCGCGCGTGCTCCAGTGTGGATCTGAAGGATGTAGGTGTTCTCTGGTCCTCTGGAATCCACAGCGCGGTGAGAGGGAGTAGACGGTCATTCTCTCTCGTCAGGTCACCAGTGTGGTGTGCGGCGTAAGGGAGAGACAGTTCATCTCTGTCAGGTCACCAATGTGGAGAAAAAGGAATCCACAGCACAGCGAAAGGGAGAGATAGTCCATTTCATGTCAGGTCACCAGTGTGGAGAAAATGGCATAGTCGAGAGACGCACCATCACGTCAGGGACACCAATGTAGAGGTAATTGAACAGGTGAGATGCAACGAGCTGGAAGGGTGCAAGGTTTTATTTCCTCCAACATAATGAAACACGCAGTAGCTCACCAAGCTATGAAGCGTGTTTCATTATGTTGGAGGAAATAAAACCTTGCACCCTTCCAGCTCATTGCATTTCGCCTGTTCAATTACTTCCACGCTGTAACATTGACAAAAAATACAATGTTCTGTCTTTTCAAAATTATAAAACTCTCAAATTTGCCTTTTCAATTTATTAAATATTAAATGGTTATGCACCCCCCCAACCCCCACAAGAGAATATGTTAAACTGAAAACTGTCACCAGTACAACCACCAGAGCAATCACTAGAGGAGACTGTGAGGTCCCCCACAGACACACCACATTTGCTCAATCTGTGCTGTCAGTGAGGGGCACCAAGATCTGGAATAATATACCACCTGCAATCAGAGAATGTACCACACTAAACACTTTTAAGACAGCATTGTAAAAATTGGCTTTTAAACAACCAAAACTGTACCCATAACTAGTGGTTGCTCTGCAGCATACGCGTATATACATATGCACTTGTGCGCCACACACATATGCCCCTTGTTTGCTGCTGTATCTTGTTGCTGTGAGGTGCTTGGGTGCATGTGTGTGTACGCATATGCAGTACTTCACTCATGTGACATTTGAATATCTTGTTTTGTAACACCTTAATTCTTGCACTTTAGCATATCCACTTTGTACAGTTTCATTGCAGTTGTTCTGCTCTTGTATAACTGTTTGTGTGTTTTGTGACCCACCGAGGGACTCTCTCTGGTTGCCTCTTGGGAGCCGAGGAAGACGATGCGTTGTGCCGTCACTGTTGGATGCGCATGTGGCTTCGGAGTCCGAAGTTTGAAGCACACATGCAGTTGCAGGTAGGGCATGGAATACCAGTGGTCGGGGCAGAGGTGGATGCAGCTTTGTGGTGCCAATCCCGTGCAGTTGCAAGGCATTGGCGGTGGTCCTCTTCGAAACAGTTGGCTGCCTTCCTTGTTAGAGCACGCCAGCTGGTTCTGTTGGCTGCTGCAGTCTCAAGCTGTTGGGACTGAAGGCCAGCCCATTTGATGTTGGCTTTGAGGTTGTCTTTGACCCTATTCTTTGGGTAACCTTGCTTGCGGCTACCTCGTGCCAGCTCCTCGTAGAAGGGCTGATGTAGGATTCTGGATTCTTCCATGCAGATGACATGGCCAGTCCATCAAAGCTGAGCTTGGAGGATCTTGGCTTCAGTGCTTGTGGTGTTGGATCTGTTCAGGACTTCTTGGTTTGTTATATGGTCCTGCCAGTGTATCCGCATGATTGACCGCAGGGAGCGTGTGTGGAATTGCTCCAGCTTCTTGATGTGTCTGCGGTATATAGTCCAGGTTTCACACCCGTACAGCAGTGATGTCAGTACGACTGCATTGCACACCTTCAGTTTGGTTGAGAGGCGAATGTCTTTATGCTTTAAGACATTGGTACGCAGTCTGCCAATTGTTTGACTGGCTTTCTGTATCCTTGCTGCAACCTCCTTGTCCAGTGATGCATCATTAGAGATGGTGGTGCCCAGGTACTTGAAGGTATCAACACTCTTCAGCTGTGTGCCATCAATGGTGATGTTTGGCTCTTGGTGGACACTGTTTAGTGCAGGCTGGAAGAGGACCTCTGTCTTCCCGAGGCTGATTGTCAGACCGAACATCTTGAATGCTATAGAAAACCTGTCAACAATTGTCTGTAGGTGGTTCTCTTCAGGGGCCATCAGAGCACAGTCATCGGCAAACAGGGCTTCTGTTATGAGCCTCTCCAGCACCTTTGTTTTTGCAGCAAGATGTTGCAGATCAAACAGTGAGCCATCCAGGCGATATCTGATGTAGATACCAAGCTCGAGGTCTTTGACAGCATGAAGTAGCACTTGGGTGAAGAGGAGATTAAACAGCACTGGGGCAAGGACACAGCCTTGTTTTACACCGTTCGTGATGTCAAATCTCTCAGAATGTTCACCGCTGGACAATACTTCACCAGTCATGTTGTCATGAAACAGCTTGATGAAAGAAGTGAACTTCGCTGGGCATCCGAATTTTCGGAGGATGATCCACAGTGCGTTTCTGTTGACTGTGTCGAACGCTTTTGTCAGATCGATGAAGACTGCATTAAGGTTCATGTTCTGCTCAAGTCATTTCTCTTGAACCTGTCTCACCACAAAAACTATGTCAACAGTGCTACGATCAGGCCCACAACCATATTGTGATTCAGGGAGGTTCTTCTCTGAGACTGCCAACATCAGTCTGTTCAGGATGATTCTGGTGAGGATTTTTCCAGCATTGGAAAGTAGGGATATACCCCTGTAGTTTCCACAGTCTGCTCTGGAGCCTTTGTTCTTGTACAGGGCAAGTATTATTGCATCACGGCGTTCAGCTGGAATTTCTTCCTCTTCCCATATACTGGTTAAGAACACTGTAAAATGCCTGAAGAGCCTTTTTGCTAAGTGCCTTGTACACTTCTGCAAGGATATCATCCCTGCCGAGTGCCTTACCACAGCTCATCTGTTTGATGGCTTTCCTGACTTCATCCAGGGATGGAGGGTCATCAAGCTCTTCAATGACTGTCTGTTGTGGAACTTGGTCCAATGCAGCCTGGTCAACTGTGGATGGGCGGTTCAGAAGTTGGCTGAAGTGTTCCCTCCATCTGTTGTTGATTGCAGCTCTGTCCTTGATGAGTGTGGCTCTGTCTGCAGACAGCAAGGGGGCAGGGCCGGATTTTGAGGGACCAAACACTGTCTTGATAGAGCTGAAAAACTGCTTTGAGTTGCTGGTATCAGCAAAGCCTTGGATCTCGCCAGCTTTCTTTTCCCACCACTGGTCATGCATGTTTCTTATCTCCCTTTGAGTTGTAGCCTGGTATGACTTAGATCTCTCCTTCCTGAGAATGGAGCCTGGATCATTCTGTTATTCCATGAATGCTTTGTTCTTCTTGGCAAGCAGGTCAGTGATGGTGCTGTTGTTCTCATCGAACCAGTCTTGATGTTTCCTGCTCTTTAGGCCAAGCACTGACTTCACTATCTCAGTCACCACTTCTCTGAACTGGTTCCATTTCTGTGTTGGGTCTCCAGCCATTGGTCCATTGGCAGACAGCTTTTCGTCCAGGTTTGTCTGGAACTCATGGAGGTAGCAGGGTTGTTTGAGTCTGGCTGTGTTGAAGGCAGAACGAATAGGTTTTGGCCATCTGGGGTAGTGTGGAGCTATGTGCAGCTTCAGGGTGGAGCGGACAAGCCTGTGATCTGTCCAGCATTCTGCTCCTCGCATGGCTCTGGTGATGAGGACATCCTGAATGTCACATTGACGGACAACGACGTAATCTATCAGATGCCATTGTCCGGATCTGGGATGCATTCAGGTAGTCTTGTATCTGTTGGCCATTCTGAACACTGTGTTCGTAATGATGAGGTCATAATCTGCACACTTGCTCAACAGTAAGAGGCCATTGTTGTTCATCTTGCCAACACTGTGTCTGCCAAGTATCCCTTCCCAGTGAGCGTGATCGCTGCCAACTCGGGCATTAAAGTCTCTGAGCAAGATCAGCTTGTCGTTGGCAGGAACGGAGTTCAATAAGGAACTAAGGTCAGCGTAGAACTGCTCAACTGTCTCATCTGAGCTTGTTAGGGTTGGCACATATGCGCTAACGATGGTTGCATGACGCTTATGGCTGAGTGGTAGGCATAGCTTCATGAGCCTTTCATTGATTCTGATGGGTAAGTTTGGGAGTTGTTTCATCAAACTGGTTTTGACAGCCAAGCCAACTCCATGGATCCTATCCTCAGTCTGTGCCTTGCCTTTCCAAGGCAAAAGTCTGTGCCTTTCTAGGCCCCTCCCATACTTACTTGGGTGAGCAGTGCTATCCCTAAATAGGGCCGCTCAGTCACCCTGGATGCTGCCGGACTCCTCTGCTGCCCAGGGTACTGAGAAGAACCACCCCTGGTCCGAGGGCCGCCTGCATGCAGGATCATGACTGCAACTGCCAGTGGTCACCTCCACCTGTTGTTTCGCCGTAGGACTTGATGAAGATGAAAACACAACATAACCTGTGCGTGACAGATAATATGGTGGAAAAGCGGTTGCACAGGGACGATCCCACTCTCTCGACCTCGGAAGTCTGGGTCCAGTGGCATGGAAAAAAAACATTACGTCTGGGGACTTCTTTGGCTGCAGTGGATTGCCAGGTCTTCTTTTGTGCTCTGACGTGCCCTGCAGTGCCTTTTCAGCCATTGAATCCTAATGGATTTCATCCGCCTGGTCCGCCAAAGCAGTCTTCACATGCAGGATGAGCAAGTCCCTAACTCACCGGGGGTTTCAGACCCGTGGGCTACCCTCACCAGGTTTAGCCAGCCAGTGGAAGCCGTTGCCTGGGGAGTGGCCACTGTTGCATGCAAACAGCTTCGAGGAGCCACTGGTGAGAGCTTGGTGCCAGGTGGGGACCAAAGCGGGCAGCCTACACCAAACAGCACCACACATCCTCCCGTCAGGGGTACTACCCCTCCCTGACACCCCAGACACCCCATCTGGCATACTTACATTTGTATTAATGTTCATTAGTATGTAATGTCCCTTTCAAATAAACATTAAACTTACAATTAAATGAAAGTACAATTTTGTAAAAAAAAAAAAAAATACTTAAGATTATTATTCTTTTCTTGCAGTTTTCATTGGGTTGGGGATAGAAGAATGGCAGATTAACAATCATCTGCCGTACTGACCATCTCTGATATTTCTTTATTTGGGCTTTTAAACTCTAACATTCAAACAATATTTGTAAGTATGCTACTCAGTCTGACAACCACAGCTAAATGGCATTCACTTATATAGCGCTTTTTACTTATCTCTGGATGACCAAAGCGCTTTACAGATCCTGCTATCCACCCATTCACACACACATTCACACACTGATGGCGGCGGAGCCACCATGCACCGGCGCTGGCCTGACCCACCAGGAGCAACTGGGAGTTCAGTGTCTTGCTCAAGGACACTTTCACATGCAGACTGCAGCAAGCACGGGAATCGAACCCCTGACCCTCCAATTAGTAGTTGGAGGGCTACTAATGTTAACTTCAACATCAGCATCATTAAAATGGGAACGTCAGAGAAATGACAAAAGGATGGGGGGTGGGGGGTCCCAGTCAGCCAGCCAGCATACCCATGTGGGCCCCACCAAAGGCTAAATCTGGGCTGTCTGATGGGTCTCATGTGGGTTCCATGCTGACCTCTGTGTTTGCCCACCTGGATTTTACCTTTTTACCTATTTTCAACTTATTTTCTCATGAATTTTGATTTTTTTTCTCTTAAATTGATACATTTCTCTTGAAAATTTCAAACTCTCATAAATTTGCAACTTTTTTTTTTACTGTAATCTTACATCTTTTTCTCAGAAATTTATGTTTTTTTTCTTGTAAATTTATAACATTTCTCTCATAAATTTGTTGGTTTTTCTTGTAAAATTGTAACTTTTTTCTTGCAAATTTTCTAACTTTTTCTTGTAATTTTGGAACTCTCTTGTAAATTTGCAAAATTTTTCTTGTAAGTTTACAATTCTTTTCAAGTAATTTTCCATTTTTTTTCTTGTAAATTTGCAACCTTTTCTCTTAAATTTTGACATTTTTCTCATAAATTTGTTACTTTTTCCTAGCAATTTTGTGATTTTTTTGCTCATAACTTTGCTGCTTTTTTGTAAATTTTCCACTTTTTTCTTATAAATTTTCACATTTTTTTCTCATAAATTCATACCTTTTTTTGCATAATTTTACCTATGGCACAAGTGTCACTGAAACCTGCTCACCTGTACCACAGGTAAAGTCCATATGAGCAAACACAGATGGGGTCAACATGGAACCAGTGGACAAACCCACATGGGACCCATATGACAGCTCAGATTTAACCTGTGGTGGGACCCACATGGACGTGCTGTCTGGGGTGAGGTGGCTAATTATTAGCATTTAAAGCAATACACTAGAAAACAGCACATGTTTGACAAGAACTCCTTCCCCGTGTGTAAAATAACAGTGCATTAATTGTACCCTGAGATGTTCTGACAAAAGCATGTCACAGATATTTCATTAACACATCTGGGAGCTGGGGTGACATGTGGGAAATGTACAAACTAGGGGCTCTTTAAACCATTGCAACATAAGGAGAAATATGAAAAGATGATGCGTGATTTGTCTAGCCCTACTGATTGGAATCTTCCTGTAAACAGCTGCTCATGTAGGACGAAAGAACATTCTCCATCTTGGCCTTGGATTACATGCCCAGAGAGGCTGCTGGTTTTTACTGGGGTCACCTGGCTGACCGTTTGTTAGCACGCCGGGATCGACAGCGCCATTTCCTGTTGTTTAATCCAGCTGGGTGTCCTTGGTTCTGAACGTTGTGGTTTGTGGCTGCATCAGCTGAAACTGCAGGCCAAGGATCTCTGCCGAAGTACGAGCTGATGGCGGCCTCGATTTCATGCTGGTGAAAATTAAACGTTTAGGGCCTCGAAACTCAGCGGAACAAGATGAGACAGAAGCAGCGTGGTAATAAAAGATTGTTTTGGAGCACCACACATAAAATATAATTAATCCTAATTAAGAACAACATAGCCATGAATGTATGTCCCATATACTGTATAAATGTCAAGTTTGTTTTGTGCTTAAAGTCTATACAGTATTTCAGGTGAAACTCGTTAAATCTTTTGTTCATAACATGGCTTGGAAGTATTGGGATACTGTGTTTGAACCAGAGATAATGTGTTTGCATGCAATCAGGAATTTTCCCCAGCTCAGTAAAACCACGTTTAACCACTCATCAATCCAGTCAGTTTCCCTAAATTTAGCATATGCAGGGAAAATCAAATTCTTTCTTCACTGAGTGGCAGTAGAAAATTTGAAACGTCCTACCAGTGGAACACCAGAATTTTAAAAGGTTAAATTTGCACCTTTTTCCTCTGACAATTTGCAGTTTTGTTCTTGTAAATCTGCAACTTTTTTTTTTTTTACTTTTTTCCTCAAAAATTTGCAACCTTTTTCTTGTAATTTCTTTTTTACTTTTTTCTCAAATATTTGCAACTTTTTTCTCTAAATTTGTAACCTTTTTGTCAAAAATTTCAATTTTTTTTCCTTTAAAATTGCAACTTTTTTCTCAAAAATTTGCACGCTTTTTTCTTGTAAATCTGCAACTTTTCTCTCAAAATTTGCATATTTTTCTTGCAATTTTGCAATTTTTTTTCTCAAAAATTTGCAACTTTTTTTTCCCAAGATTCAAAAATTTTATTTGTCAATACTATTATACATACGGGACATACAGGAGACATACAGGAGAATTGAAATGCTCTTCAGAGAAGAGAAAGAAATGGCAATATTAAATATTAATATGGCAATATTAAAAAAGGAATAAGGCTGGAAAAACAACAACAGCAGCCTATGTACAGTAATGCTACCAGTAGTGCAAATAAAGATAAATGATAAAACCCAGCAATCTTATATACAGAAAAAGGTAGAGCAGTAATACTCGTAGTTGCAAGTTCAGTGGAGTAGTGTAGGTGCAGACAGTGACAGATTGGACTGCACATGATCAATATTGCAATAACAGACAGCAGCATGTATGGCATTTGTGCAAATGGTTGCAGTAAGGTGCAGAACATACGGCAGCAGATGTGTTACAGGCATGGGGCTGAAGAGGGAGTGTGAGGGGTGGGAGGTGTCACCTGCAATGCTGATGGGTTTGTGGGTGAGGTGAGTGAGGTAGATGTCCGGGGGCGGTGGGGGGGCACCGATGATCTTGCTGGCAACTTTCACTGTGTGTTGTAGTGTCTTCCGGCAGGAGGTGGTGCAATTTCCTTACCACACTGTGACGCAGCTGGTGAGGATGCTCTCAATGGTACCCCAGTCAAATGAGCACATGATGGAGGGTGGGACTCGTGCTCCCCTCAGTTTGTGGAGGAAATGGAGGCGAGTTTGAGCCTTCTTGGCTAGTGATGTGGTGTTGTTGACCAGGAGAGGTCCTCAGAGATGTGCACCCCCAGGAACTTGGTGCTGCTCACCCTCTCCACAGCTACACCATCGGTGATCAGAGGGGGATGCTATGTGTGTCCCCTCCTGAAGTCGACCACAATCTCCTTGGTTTTTTCCCACGTTCAGGATGAGATTATTGTCTTTACACCACTGGACCAGTTGGCTCACCTCATTTCTGTAGTTGGCCTCCTCATTGTCGGTGATGAGGTCCACCACCGTCGTGTCGTCCACAAACTTGATGATGTGGTTGGTGTTGTAGGCTGGTACACAGTCATGGGTCAGCAGGGTGAAGAGCAGTGGTCTGAGCGCACGCCCTTGTGGGGCCCCTGTGCTCAGTGTGATGGTCTTGGATGTGTTGCTGCTGACCCGCACATTCTGTGGCCTCCCTGTGAGAAAGTCCAGCACTCAGTTACAGAGAGATGTTTTGAGTCCCAAGTGTCTGAGTTTTTGTATTAGGTGATGGGGGATGATTGTGTTGAATGCTGAACTGAAGTCCAAGAACAGCATTCGCACGTAGGAATTCCTTGAGTCCAGGTAGGTGAGGGCTGGTTGGAGAGCAGCAGAGATGGCGTCTTCTGTGGATCGGTTTCACTTGTATGCAAACTGAGATGGGTCGTGGGAGGGAGGATGAACTTGATGTTCTGCATGACCAGCTGCTCTAAGCACTTCATTATGATGGGGGTCAGAGCTACGGGCCGGTCATCGTTGTAGCTGGATGGGACGAGCTTCTTTGGGACTGGTATTATGGTGGTAGTTTTGAAACATGTGGGGACAAGAGTTTGACTCAGGGAGATGTTGAAGATGTCAGCCAGGACATTCTTGAGCTCCTCCACACAGTCCGTCAGGTCCAGCTGCCTTGCGTGGGTTGATTCTGCAGAGGGTCCTCTTCACGCTAGCTGGATCCAGACTTATAGCCTGCTCGTCTGGGGGAGGAGTGGTCTTCTGTGCTGATGTGCTGTTTTGTGTTTCAAAGTGGCCAAAGAAGTCATTTAAGCAGTGTGATGTCACTCGCACAGGTCTGAGGTGGAGGTTTGTAGTTGGTGAGGGTCTGTATGCCAAGCCAGAGGGAACGCGCATCTCTGGTGTTGCTGAAGTGGCCGGATATTTTCTTGCTGTACTGTCATTTTGCCTCCTTGATGCCATGGAACAGGTTGGACCTAGTTGTTGTTAATCCTGCAGTGTCGCCGGCCCTGAAGGCTGCGTCCCGAGCCCTCAGGAGTCTGTGGACCTCTGCTGTCATCCATAGCTTCTGGTTGCCATGAACAGTGATGGTTTTGCAGTTAGTGACATCATCAATGAGATCAATCATTCTTGTAGATTTGAAACTTTAAATTTGCAACTTTTTTCTCTTCAATTTTCAAATTTTTTTCTTCAAAATTTGCAACTTTTTTTCAAGAATTTGCAATTTTTTCATGCAAATTTGAACTTTTTTTCTTCTTTTAACTCCTTAGCATTCCAGACAGTTTCCCTAAATTTAACATACACAAAGAAAATCAAATTCTTTCTTCACTAAGTGACAGTAGAAAATCTGAATTGTCCCCGCTGGCAGAACACTGGAATTTTAAGAGTTTAAAATCTGCAACTTTGCCAACATAATTTTGCTGCTTTTTCTCATAAATTTGCAACTGTTCTCTTTTAAATTGCAACTTTTTCTTTTAAATTGTCAACTTTTTTCCTCATATATTAGCATTTTTTTCTTTTAAATCTGCAACTTTCTTCACATAAATTTGCTGATTTTTCCTCATAAATCTGAAACTTTTTTCTCATACATCTGCAACTTTTTACTCATAAATTTGCAGTTTTTTTTAAATTTGCAACTTTTTTCCTCATAAATTTTTTCGTCTCTCATAAAAAGCTATTTAAAAAAAATGCAGCTTTTTTCTCATATATTAGCATTTTTTCTTTTAAATCTGTACCTTTGTCCACATAAATTTATTGCTTTTTCCTCATAAATCTGCAACTTTTTCATTAATTTGCAAGTTTTTTCTTTTAATTCAGCAACTTTTTCCACATGAATATACAACTTTTTTTTGATAAATTTGGATTTTTTTCCTTTAAATCTTCAACTTTTCTCATAAATTAGCATTTTTTTTCCTTTTAAGTATGCAACTTTTTTCTCATAAATTTTCAACTTTTTTCTGGTAAATTTACAACTTTTTCATAATTTTGCAACTTTTTTCTTATAAATCTGCAACTTTTTCACCACATAAATTTGTTGCTTTTTTTTCTCATAAATTTGCAACTATTTTCTTTTAAATTTCCATGTCATGCACTGGCCCTCGCGAGCCAGCTAGAGACGCACACAGTCACCAGTGAGTTTACAGTGAGTTTTTATTTACGGTGAAAGGTTAACAACACAAGATGCAGGGGCAATGACACAAGAGTCTCCACACTTCTGGAGGCGTGAGGCTAGACAGCTCACTACGAGTCCGAAGGAGGAGACAGTCATACACAGGCAAGGTTGATTAACTAATTAGCTACACAGGCTGCTGAAGTAAAGACACACAAAGGTTCACTCTCACCGGGAGGAGCAAGGCTAACAGCTAACTTACTGGTGCCGGAGAGGCGACGGTCAATCACAAGCATGTGAGGTAGATAAAGATCCAAGTCATCCGTAGTTCAGACGTATAGCGACTTACACTGCTGCGTCATACCGTCGCCAATGCTGGGCTTATATGGCGAACTAACGACGGTAATGACGCTCAGCTGGCCGACCATTGACAGGCGGAAACCCCACCGAGCACCTTCACAATAAGAGCCCGGTGAGGCCAGAATACAGCCCGCAGCTGTCAAGGCCGGCAGCGGGACATAACTTTAACCCAAGCACGATCAGAACCGGCGCTCGGGTCATAACAGTACCCTCCCTCCACGGGCGGACTCTGAACGCCCCAAGGAACCACCCTGCCCCCCCCCGCCCCCCCAGGGTGGGAGGTGGGAGGACAGGTGCGGAGGGAGAGAAACCAATCCCTGAACAAGACCATGACCAGACCAAAAAACCATACGAAACCAAAAATACATGAAAATACCTGGAAACAAACAAAATCCTCATACAATAGCCCCTCAAAAAAGGAGGGGAGAACAAAACAAAGACAAGACTTGACCAAACTAAGAATACAAAACACAAAAGGCAATATAGACTGCTTTACCTGACTCTGGTTTTCAAAAAACGAACAAAACAAACAAACAAATACACACCAACACACAGGGAGCAATCTAAAACTGCTTTGGCTATGACAATGGTTTACAAAGAAAAACAAGAGGCAATCTAAAATTGCTCAGACTAGACTGTGACTAAGACTGTGACTTTGGCTTACAAAAAAAAAACAAAACAAGAGGCAATCTAAAAAATTGCTCAGACCTGACTAAGACTATGACTTTGGCTTACAAGAAAACATGAGGCAATCTAAAAATGCTCAGACCTGACTAAGACTATGGCTTACAAGAAAACAAGAGGCAATCAAAAAAAATTGCTCAGACCTGACTAAGACTATGACTTTGGGAAACAAGAAAACAAGAGGCAATCTAAAATTGCTCAGACCTGACTAAGACTATGGCTTACAAGAAAACAAGAGGCAATCAAAAAAAATTGCTCAGACCTGACTAAGACTATGGCTTACAAGAAAACAAGAGGCAATCAAAAAAAATTGCTCAGACCTGACTAAGACTATGACTTTGGCTACAAGAAACAAGAAAAAAAAAAAAAAATCTCAAGACAAACTTCACATGACCAGGCCGCGTATGGGCCCACAGATAGTCACACAGTACATAATAATCAGTCAGGTAGCCTGCCCCAGTCCCATGCCCCCAGAAATACGTCCTCTGGTGGCCGAACCAGGTCACCCCGTAACACACACAGTTTATTGGGTGGCCAACCCAAGACGCCGAATGCTCCAAGCAGTTCCTCAGGTGGCCGACCCGTATCCCACAACCACCAGGACCGTGGAGGGATTGCCTGCAGCCGCTCACCTGAACAGAACAAGACAGGGGAGCGCCAGACCGTCAAACAGAGCCCTCTCACGGACCCCAGCTGGTGGCTCCTGAGAGGGGAACAACCAAAACCTTGGGCCCCCTCGAATCCTGATTGGGTTACAGCCGCACCTGCGCTGGACCCCCACTGGACCTCGTCGGACCCCGATTGGGTAATTGCTGCACCCACGTTGGACCCCGACTGGGTCACCTCGGCCCATGCGTCGGACCCCGACTGGGTCAGGACTGCTCCGGCGACGACCTCCATCTCCGAACCTGGAACCCCCGGTCCCGTAACCTTGACTGGCTCCGGACCGGTAACGCTGTGGAGGTGCTCAGAACACAAGGGAGAACCGGGATCAGTTCCACCGGCAGCGCCAGAGCCCAGCGAGACGAGCTCGGGTGCAGCGGCCGGCTGCCCCTCACTCGCCTCCCCATGAGGCAGGCAAAAATGCTCTAACACACCATACAGGAAAACAAGAAAGAGCACTTGCCTGCACTCGGGCTCTGGAGCCGTCCAGGACTTCGCCGATCCAGGTTCAAGAAGCAGCTCGTCGTTGGGCTCCCACTCGGCTGCGTCGGGTTCCACAGCCGGCCTGATGGTCTCTGCAGCTGGATCCTCACTCGCTGGCGTCCACGCCAATAACCCGCATGGCGTGGAGGGAGAGGACCCTGGACCTGCTGACTCGGGCTGCATCCCTGAGGAACCCTGGGGACGCTCTCTCGTCGGCTCTGGCTCCTCACTGCAGTCCGTTCTTCTCTGTCCAATGTTAGGCTGCAGGGCCGGGATATCTCCCAGAGCTGCAGGCCTCCCCCTCGTTCGATGGTGTGGGACTGACGCCGAGGACCGCTCCGCAGGAGGAGACACAGAGGCAGCAGGTTTAATAACAATGGCTACAGCTGGAGAAAGAAACTCAGGGAGCTGCAAACCCCGAGCTTCACCCCCAGGAGTCAGACAAGACAGATCACTATGATCGATAGGTAAGTGAACTTGAACTTGCCTGTCTCCCGGGGGAGGATGGTATCAGCTGTAGCAGACATCGCTCCTTCCCTCGCTCGCTGGGTGGTAAAAACGGACCCATGGACGGAGCCCACCGGCACAGGACTTACCTCACTCACAGCAGCCAGCTGGTTGAGGGGGTCATCCCGGCGGCCCGGAACTGGATCCGGAGCAGGAGCTTGCCGAGGATGCGCCCGGCCGGGGCGCCGACGCCTTCGCCGGCCCCCAGACAGTGCGAACTCCCGGAACGGATCGAGGAAAGGATCAGGATCCATGAGCAAAGAGCAGGAGTGCCTCTTCTCCTGCTTCATGCTGCGTTCCTCCTCCATCATCAGGTAGATTTCGCGTTGCGCAGCGAAGTCCTCCCTCCTCGCGTCGACTTCCGGGTGGTCAGCGTAGCGGGGAGAGAGATGACAAAGTATATCCTCGGCCGCGTCCAGGTACCAGTGTATGCCGTGGTCAAAGTCTAGCAGAGAAGCGGAGATGAGAAGCTCATCCACCACTTCCAGCACATCAGGCAGCTCGTGGCTTGGACTCCACACACGGTTCCTCCGCGACGGCATTCTTCACATACACGGCACCCAGACAGGAAAAAGCAAATGTCCAAGAAAAAAAACTCAAACTCACTGGTGAATAGCGTCTCGGGTTGGCGTCACCGTAACGCTGTTTTGGCAGCAGTGTACTGTCATGCACTGGCCCTCGCGAGCCAGCTAGAGATGCACACAGTCACCAGTGAGTTTACAGTGAGTTTTTATTTACGGTGAAAGGTTAACAACACAAGATGCAGGGGCAATGACACAAGAGTCTCCACACTTCTGGAGGCGTGAGGTTAGACAGCTCACTACGAGTCCGAAGGAGGAGACAGTCATACACAGGCAAGGTTGATTAACTAATTAGCTACACAGGCTGCTGAAGTAAAGACACACAAAGGTTCACTCTCACCGGGAGGAGCAAGGCTAACAGCTAACTTACTGGTGCCGGAGAGGCGACGGTCAATCACAAGCATGCGAGGTAGATAAAGATCCAAGTCGTCCGTAGTTCAGACGTATAGCGACTTACACTGCTGCGTCATACCGTCGCCAATGCTGGGCTTATATGGCGAACTAACGACGGTAATGACGCTCAGCTGGCCGACCATTGACAGGCGGAAACCCCACCGAGCACCTTCACAATAAGAGCCCGGTGAGGCCAGAATACAGCCCGCAGCTGTCAAGGCCGGCAGCGGGACATAACTTTAACCCGAGCACGATCAGAACTGGCGCTCGGGTCATAACAGTACCCTCCCTCCACGGGCGGACTCTGAACGCCCCAAGGAACCACCCTGCCCCCCCCCTGCCCCCCCAGGGTGGGAGGTGGGAGGACAGGTGCGGAGGGAGAGAAACCAACCCCTGAACAAGACCATGACCAGACCAAAAAACCATATGAAACCAAAAATACATGAAAATACCTGGAAACAAACAAAATCCTCATACAATAGCCCCTCAAAAAAGGAGGGGAGAACAAAACAAAGACAAGACTTGACCAAACTAAGAATACAAAACACAAAAGGCAATATAGACTGCTTTACCTGACTCTGGTTTTCAAAAAACGAACAAAACAAACAAACAAATACACACCAACACACAGGGAGCAATCTAAAACTGCTTTGGCTATGACAATGGTTTACAAAGAAAAACAAGAGGCAATCTAAAATTGCTCAGACTAGACTGTGACTAAGACTGTGACTTTGGCTTACAAAAAAAAACAAAACAAGAGGCAATCTAAAAAATTGCTCAGACCTGACTAAGACTATGACTTTGGCTTACAAGAAAACATGAGGCAATCTAAAAATGCTCAGACCTGACTAAGACTATGGCTTACAAGAAAACAAGAGGCAATCAAAAAAAATTGCTCAGACCTGACTAAGACAATGACTTTGGGAAACAAGAGGCAATCTAAAATTGCTCAGACCTGACTAAGACTATGACTTTGGGAAACAAGAAAACAAGAGGCAATCTAAAATTGCTCAGACCTGACTAAGACTATGGCTTACAAGAAAACAAGAGGCAATCAAAAAAAAATTGCTCAGACCTGACTAAGACTATGACTTTGGCTACAAGAAAACAAGAGGCAATCTAAAAATTGCTCAGACCAGACTAAGACTATGACTTTGGCTACAAGAAGCAAGAAAAAAAAAAAATCTCAAGACAAACTTCACATGACCAGGCCCCGTATGGGCCCACAGATAGTCACACAGTACATAATAATCAGTCAGGTGGCCTGCCCCAGTCCCATGCCCCCAGGAATACGTCCTCTGGTGGCCGAACCAGGTCACCCCGTAACACACTCAGTTTATTGGGTGGCCAACCCAAGACGCCGAATGCTCCAAGCAGTTCCTCAGGTGGCCGACCCGTATCCCACAACCACCAGGACCGTGGAGGGATTGCCTGCAGCCGCTCACCTGAACAGAACAAGACAGGGGAGTGCCAGACCGTCAAACAGAGCCCTCTCACGGACCCCAGCTGGTGGCTCCTGAGAGGGGAACAACCAAAACCTTGGGCCCCCTCAAATCCTGATTGGGTCACAGCCGCACCTGCGCTGGACCCCCACTGGACCTCGTCGGACCCCGATTGGGTAATTGCTGCACCCACGTTGGACCCCGACTGGGTCACCTCAGCCCATGCGTCGGACCCCGACTGGGTCAGGACGGGCCCCGATTGGGTCACCGCTGCACCCAAGTTGGGCCCCGACTGGTTCACCTCGGCCCATGCGTCGGACCCCGACTGGGTCAGGACGGGCCCAGATTGGGTCACCGCTGCACTCACGTTGGACCCCGACTGGGTCACCTCGGCCCATGCGTCGGACCCCGACTGGGTCAGGACGGGCTCAGATTGGGTCACCGCTGCACCTGCGCTGGACCCCGACTGGGTCTCCTCGGACCACGCGTCGGACCCCGACCGGGTCACCTTGGCCCAAACGACGGACCCCGACTGGGTCACCTCGGCCCACACGTCAGACCCCGACTGGGTCAGGACTGCTCTGGCGACGACCTCCATCTCCGAACGTGGAACCCCCGGTCCCGTGACCTTGACTGGCTCCGGACCGGTAACGCTGTGGAGGTGCTCAGAACACAAGGGAGAACTGGGATCAGTTCCACCGGCAGCGCCAGAGCCCAGCGAGACGAGCTCGGGTGCAGCGGCCGGCTGCCCCTCACTCGCCTCCCCATGAGGCAGGCAAAAATGCTCTAACACACCATACAGGAAAACAAGAAAGAGCACTTGCCTGCACTCGGGCTCTGGAACCATCCAGGACTTCGCCGATCCAGGTTCAAGAAGCAGCTTGTCGTCGGGCTCCCACTCGGCTGCGTCGGGTTCCACAGCCGGCCTGATGGTCTCTGCAGCTGGATCCTCACGTGCTGGCGTCCACGCCAATAACCCGCTTGGCGTGGAGGGAGAGGACCCTGGACCTGCTGACTCGGGCTGCATCCCTGAGGAACCCTGGGGATGCTCTCTCGTCGGCTCTGGCTCTTCACTGCAGTCCGTTCTTCTCTGTCCAATGTTAGGCTGCAGGGCCGGGATATCTCCCAGAGCTGCAGGCCTCCCCCTCGTTCGATGGTGTGGGACTGACGCCGAGGACCGCTCCGCAGGAGGAGACACAGAGGCAGCAGGTTTAATAACAATGGCTACAGCTGGAGAAAGAAACTCAGGGAGCTGCAAACCCCGAGCTTCACCCCCAGGAGTCAGACAAGACAGATCACTATGATCGATAGGTAAGTGAACTTGAACTTGCCTGTCTCCCGGGGGGAGGATGGTATCAGCTGTAGCGGACATCGCTCCTTCCCTCGCTCGCTGGGTGGTAAAAACGGACCCATGGACGGAGCCCACCGGCACAGGACTCAGCTCACTCACAGCAGCCAGCTGGTTGAGGGGGTCATCCCGGCGGCCCGGAACTGGATCCGGAGCAGGAGCTTGCCGAGGATGCGCCCGGCCGGGGCGCCGATGCCTACGCCGGCCCCCAGACGGTGCGAACTCCCGGAACGGATCGAGGAAAGGATCAGGATCCATGAGCAAAGAGCAGGAGTGCCTCTTCTCCTGCTTCATGCTGCGTTCCTCCTCCATCATCAGGTAGATTTCGCGTTGCGCAGCGAAGTCCTCCCTCCTCGCGTCGACTTCCGGGTGGTCAGCGTAGCGGGGAGAGAGATGACAAAGTATATCCTCGGCCGCGTCCAGGTACCAGTGTATGCCGTGGTCAAAGTCTAGCAGAGAAGTGGAGATGAGAAGCTCATCCACCACTTCCAGCACATCAGGCAGCTCGTGGCTCGGACTCCACACACGGTTCCTCCGCGACGGCATTCTTCACATACACGGCACCCAGACAGGAAAAAGCAAATGTCCAAAAAAAAAACCTCAAACTCACTGGTGAATAGCGTCTCGGGTTGGCGTCACCGTAACGCTGTTTTGGCAGCAGTGTACTGTCATGCACTGGCCCTCGCGAGCCAGCTACAGACGCACACAGTCACCAGTGAGTTTACAGTGAGTTTTTATTTACGGTGAAAGGTTAACAACACAAGATGCAGGGGCAATGACACAAGAGTCTCCACACTTCTGGAGGCGTGAGGCTAGACAGCTCACTACGAGTCCGAAGGAGGAGACAGTCATACACAGGCAAGGTTGATTAACTAATTAGCTACACAGGCTGCTGAAGTAAAGACACACAAAGGTTCACTCTCACCGGGAGGAGCAAGGCTAACAGCTAACTTACTGGTGCCGGAGAGGCGACGGTCAATCACAAGCATGCAAGGTAGATAAAGATCCAAGTCGTCCATAGTTCAGACGTATAGCGACTTACACTGCTGCGTCATACCGTCGCCAATGCTGGGCTTATATGGCGAACTAACAACGGTAATGACGCTCAGCTGGCCGACCATTGACAGGCGGAAACCCCACCGAGCACCTTCACAATAAGAGCCCGGTGAGGCCAGAATACAGCCCGCAGCTGTCAAGGCCGGCAGCGGTACATAACTTTAACCCGAGAGCGATCAGAACCGGCGCTCGGGTCATAACATTCCAACTCTCATGCCTACCTCCTCTACCTTCTCCCTGGAAATCGTAAGACTTTGTACATTTGTAAACTTCACCTTTTCCCTTCCGACGCCATATCTTCTAGTAGAAGAAGAAGCCATCTCTGTTGTCATTCAGTCCATACAGCTAATCATGTACAGTAGAACGAAATTACGTTTCTCCTATCTACAATGTTAATCACATGTAGAATCAGAGGGGTCTATGCCATGCAAAGCACTGCCACAAACAACTTCTCCTTCCCCCATTATATTATGCTGAGCACCAAGCTAGAAGGCGGGAAGTACAATTTTTAATATGGTCTTTGGTATGACCCGGCCGAGACTTGAACCCCCAACCTCCCAGTTGTGGGACGGATGCTCTATCAACTAGGCCTCCACTCCGGTAGTATTAATGATTTACCTTTTTCCTGACAGATCTGAACTTAAAGCAGACGGACAGACAAAAATTCAATATCGCTAATTCTTATCTCAAATTGTTGTCTGAGACGAGCTAAGTCGAACCGCACATGTTTTGGTGTCAACAAATGTCGCATAAGGTGACAATGCGCTCTTGAAGTACGCTGTCGTGTAGAGCTGTCTGACCCAGCCAAGCGATCAGCGGCTAAGATGGCCACTGACTGTGTGACGTCACCACCGGCAAACACACGCACACGGTCGGCGGCCAGTGCTGTGTTTTGCTTCATGCAACACTTGTTTACGTCTTAAAATCGGCAATTACGGATATTTCTCGGAATACTTGTGGATTACAAATAGATTATTTATGAAGATTAGGATTTCAGGACTCGAATTAATATGGTTTGGCGTTGTGTTGTCTACAGGTGCGATGGTCCTGCTGTGTTTTGCTTCATGCAACACTTGATGTTTACGTTTTAAAATCGGCGATTACGGATATTTCTCGGAATTACCAAATATTTTCATGATCATAAGAACGGTTAGGGGGAAAAAACATGCTGAAGAAAGACAGTTTAACTCACCGGTTACTTATATTGGAAGTCCATCCTCCTGTGTTTTTTAGAAGCAAAGTTCTCAATTACAGAGACATACAGTGTTCCCTATTGCTTCAGTTTCTGTATTAAAGCAGACTGCAGTGAAATAGTACCCAGGTTTGTCAGTCTTTCTTGTCCACATATATTTTGCAGGTGTCACAGCTCGCAGCTCTCAGGCATCTGCCTCAGCTGCGCGCACACCTGCACCTCGTTAGCGCCCTACATGTGCAGTAGACATTTCGTTGACAGCGATTTAGAGAATAAGATGCAATTTGCAAAAAGATTGGTGATAAAGAAAACGGCTATTCCAACTATTTTTTTTTTTTTTTTTTTGAATGCAAAAGATGCAATAGACTTACACAATGGTCCTCTCCGGCATACAACTCGGAACATACCGGTCGCTATGGAGGGTGAGAATATGTATGGGCACATAATCATACCATGTAGGATAACTAAATAGACGGTTATGCTGTTTCATCCCACCTAGCAACAATGCTCTGCACTGTGTGTGTTTATATATTTACATATTTATTCCATCTAGCTACAATGCTCTGCACTGGGCGTGTTTATATTTATATATCTATATACAGTATTTATTCCATCTAGCTACAATGCTCCGCACTGTGTTTTTATATATCTACATATTATTCCATCTAGCTACATTGCTCCGCACTGTGTGTGTTTATATACTTGCATATTTATTCCACCTAGCTGCAATGCTCCGTACTGTGGGTGTTTATATATTTACATATTTATTCCATCTAGCTACAATGCTCTGCACTGTGTGTTCATATATTCATATATTTATTCCATCCAGCTACAATGCTCTGCACTGTGTGTCTGTGTGTGTGTGTGTGTATATATATATTTTATAGTAATATGTACATATGTATATTAGCTGCTCTTGCTTGTTTTTTTTTTTTTTTTTTTTTTTTTTCCTTGCCTTCTGATTGTTGCTCTGAGTGTTGCTATCCCTGTGCTGTTGCAATCCTGGAATTTCCCCGTTGTGGGACTAATAAAGGCTTATCTTATCTTATCTTATCTTATCTTATCTTATATACCCCGAGATTCCCAAGTCTGACTGAGACAAGTGTCAGTGACAGTGGCGTGAAAAGCCAGGGTGATCTACCGAGGCGATCAACTGTCATAAAACGAGAAGTAAAGAGGGTAAGTTTTGTATTTTTAATATTCACTGCAAATGTTTACTAAACATTTTAAATGAATTCCAAGCACTGGATGATTTTCAAAATCAAATTATTTCTGGGAAATAATGTGGCGGTGGACAGGTGCCCGTGTCAGGTTTTGCAGCGTCGCGCAAACAGAGACACGTTTGCGGGCCCAGGCCACCAGTGTTTTGCGCGTGCTTTTGTGCCTAAAACGTTGAACGCGGAGTTGACAAACAGACAAACAAACCCCGGCAAAAACATAACCTCCTCCTGGCCTTTTCGGCCTGGCGGAGGTAATTACCAATGACAGCTCAGCTTTCAATTTTTAGGGAAGCAACATATTTGCTAAGAAAAACAAATATAAGCCTAAGATTGTAAGAGAAATGTGCTTTTAAAAATGGAACCCCAATTTTCTACCATAAAATGGTGCCCATTATAACTGTGAAATGTTATTTACTGGAATATAATAATTGCTATATCTGGAAACTAGTTATTTTCTTAATCTGTAGTGATACTCCATTGATTTTTGTATTTCTTTGTATATTTCTGCTGTGTTTTCAAACATTCATACAAAGGTGGTATAGTATGTAATATTTCTTTTCAAATTGAGAAGAATTTAGTGTGTTCAAATTATTCACATGTACTGTATATGACATGCGACTTTGATGAATGCTGAACTATGAGAATTATAACATTGACATGAACATTAATAAACTCAATATATGATTTTACAAAACTTTATTTACATATCATTGTTCACAAATCTAATCTTGGTAGTCAAAATCCCTTGTAGTGATCAGATGGGAATGTTTCTCTGATGAGGCTCACTGCACAGGCAGGCAACATAACCCTCACTTCTTTCCCACAAATAAGGCTGAATACCCCCTCAGCACCACCCAAAACTACTTCATCATCCCATTCCTCATTTTCAATGTCATCATTTATATTGAGGTCATCAAACTCGAGAAAATAATCGCTGTCTGAATCACTTTGCTCTCGTTCTGCCATTTACTATGTATTGCTGTAGTGACGTCACCAATGCCCGCACCTATCGAGAGATGGCGGTACTGCAGCCTCACTAACTGAAGGCTGAGCTATGAGCAAATAAGGTCATTTATGGAAGCTGGTGACACATATTAAATCGTGGGAATAGACAGAATAGAATATTTTCATACAATCTGTTGATTGGTTCAATAAAAAAATGTCACTGTCCGTCTGCTTTAACCCTGTGGAACTGCAACTTGGAAATCCACAACCACAATCCTGTGATGGATTGTGATGGTGGATGGTGGACAATCAATATTTCAATAAAACCTTTTAAGTCCCCGGGGCACCATCTCCTATCACACTCAGACTCTAAACCAACTGAATTCCTACCTAATGGAGAACAATGGTCAACCTTTAAATCCTCACCATCTCACGAAAACACTCCACCCATTAGAATAAGATTATTTTGGCCAAACACCAAGGTGAGTTTTTTTAATCACACACTTTGTTTCCATTCAGTTTCGTGAAAAAATGTTATACAGTGGTGTGAAAAAGTGTTTGCCCCCTTCCTGATATCTCATTTTTTTCTGTTTGTCACACTTAAATGTTTTAGATCATCAAACAAATTTAAATATAAAACAAAGATAACACAAGTAAACACAAAATGCAGTTTTTGAATGAAGATATTTATTATTAAGGGAAAAAAATCCAAACCTACATGGCCCTGTGTGAAAAAGTGATTGCTCCCTAAACCCAATAACTGGTTGGGCCATCCTTAGCAGCAACAACTGCAATCAGGCGTTTGTGATAACTGGCAGTGCGTCTTTTACAGTGCTGTGGAGGAATTTTGGCCCACTCATCTTTGCAGAATTGTTGTAATTCAGCCACAATGGAAGGTTTTTGAGCATGAACCGCCTTTTTAAGGTAAGGATAGGGACCTGTACTTATATAGCGCTTTTTCTAGTCTCAAAACCACTCAAAGCGCTTCACTAGTACTAACCCTCTATTCTAAGGGCCTTTAGGAGACAGATATCTAGGGACAATTTAGAACAACCAATTAACCTAACATGCATGTCTTTGGATTGTGGGAGGAAACCAGAGCCCCTGGAGTAAACCCACACAGCACAGGGAGAACATGCAAACTCCACACAGAAAGGTTCCTACCCCTGCCAGCCTGGGGATTCTAACCCGGAACCTTCTAGCTGTTAGGCAACAGTGCTAACCACTGCACCACCGTGCTGCCCAGGTCATGCCACAGTATCTCAATCGGATTCAGGTCAGGACTTTGACTAAGCCACTCCAAAGTCTTCATTTTGTTTTTCTTAAGCCATTCAGAGGTGGACTTGCTGGTGTGTTTTGGATCATTGTCCTGCTGCAGAACCCAAGTGCACTTCAGCTTGAGGTCATGAGCAGATGGCTGGACATTCTCCTTTAGGATTTTTTTGGTAGACAGCAGAATTCATGGTTCCATTTACCACAGCAAGTCTTCCAGGTCCTGAAGCAGCAAAACAGCCCCAGACCATCACATTACCATCACCATATTTTACTGCTGGTATGATGTTCCTTTTCTGAAATGCTGTGCTACTTTTATGCCAGATGTAATGGGATACACGCCTTCCAAAAAGTTCAGCTTTTGTCTTGTCAGTCCACAGAGTATTTTCCCAAAAGTCTTGGGGATCATCAAGATGTTTTCTGGCAAAACTGAGAGGGGCCTTTATGTTTTTTTTGCTCAGTAGTGGTTTTTATCTTGGAACTCTGCCATGCAGGCCATTTTTGCCCAGTCTCTTTCTTATGGCGGAGTCATGACCACTGACCTTAACTGAGGCAAGTAAGGTCTGCAGTTCTTTAGATATTGTTGTGGGATCTTTTGTGACGTCTTGGATGAGTCGTCACTGCGCTCTTGGGGTAATTTTGGTCGGCCGGCCACTCCTGGGAAGATTCACCACTGTTCCCTGTTTTCACCATTTGTGGATAATGGCTCTCATTGTGGTTCACTGGAGTCCCAAAGCTTTAGAAATGGCTTTATAACCTTTTCCAGACTGATAGATCTCAATTTCTTTGTTTCTCATTTGATCCTGAATTTCTTTGGATTGCAGCATGATGTCTAGCTTTTGGGGATCTTTTGGTCTACTTCACTTTGTCAGGCAGGTCCTATTTAAGTGATTTCTTGATTGAGAATAGGTGTGGCAATAATCACAAACAAAGATATTATAAGTGCTATTCCCAAGCATGGAGTCGCTCAGTCAAAATATATGCCATAAAGTAGCTATGATTGTGTAGGTCTAATGGATAATTCAGCATGGAGAACATGAAGTGCCGGGGGTTGGGGGCGCTGGCGGGGACCCTTGGTGCCACAAAAGACATCACTGGTACAAGGGTAAAGCAGCAGCCGAGACTCCCGTGAATTGGGCAACACCAGTGTCCGACAGGGCGCTCCACCATTGTTCGCGGGGAAGCACGCTCATCCTGCCCAGTCAGTGGTAGACGACAGTCCCAACTGCTGCTTCATTGTGGAGCGGAATGACCAGATCAACTTCATATTACATGCGGACACATATGCACGCTTTGACTAAACGACAACAAGACGCAAAAATGCCCAGATAACTAACTTAATCATTTTTATTTAAATATTTACAGACAAATGGGCAACACTGATGCAAAAGTTGCAGCCAAATGGCTCATTCTGTTGTTTGTGTGTGTGTGTGTGTGTGTGTGTGTGTGTGTGTGTGTGTGTGTGTGTGTGTGAGACTGACTGGTGAAGGGATCGATGTCGTACGTGGATGCCCTGAATTTCCTTCTGGGGATCAATAAAGTATACAAGATACAAATACAAAAAAAAATAAAATAATAATAATAGTAACATTTGGTGTTTTGTACTTATAATATTGCTCAAATATAAAAGGATGCACTACAATGGGTCTCAGATATTTGTAAATGTGTCCTGTTATAGTACTGCATGAGTTTATTGACTATAAACTACACATATAAACTAAATTATAATGATGACTGAACAACTCCCATTCCCCACAGTGCAAGATATAACATTTATGAATATAAGTCATAAAAAATCACACAAATAAGCGATCTGACAAAAAAATAAACAAGCGGTTCCCAAACAGTAGCTAATATTGGATGTCCCATTCATTTTCAATTATTCTGTAATTAATATTCACACAATCAAATAAATCTCAGTTCAGTCCCTTTCATATTTGTCAAAGTCTAACATGTGATTGCCTACATATAGGCTCCACCTCTGCATTCCACCTTCAAACACAGCCTATATTTGGGTCTGTAAAGCCTGACTGGGAAACCGGTTTCAGACAGGAATTCTTGCTTTCTACAGGCATGCACTGGTAGTTTTTTTTTTTTTTTTAAGTAGCTATTTTATGAGAGGAAAAAGGTTGCATATTTAAAAAAAATGGAAATTTACAAGAAAAAGTTGTAGATGTGTAAGTAAAAATTTTATGAGAAAGTTGCAGATTTAAAAGAAAAAAATTTGCAAATTCACAAGAAATGCTCCAAATTTATAAGCTTTTGAATTTTTTTTTTTTTTTTAAATTTTTGCATCCGTGCTGCATTCGTCTTATGTAACATGATTTTAAAGGTGTGTGTGTGTGTGTGTGTGTGTGTGTGTGTGTGAGGGGGGGCAATTCCCCCCCATCCCCCCTTGATTTACGCCTCTGCCCATTGCACCGGCCTTCCTATACTGTGAGCTAATAGTTACACATTGCAGTGCAAGGTTGAGGCCTGTAACAGCGTCCTTTAGCTGGCTGAATAGTTTTGCTCCTTTCTACCGTTTCCATGAGGTCCCATATTTCCGTCTTAAAATACTGAAGCTATATAGTGCAATAAAAAAGTGCCCAGAGCTACAAAGACTTTACTACATGCATTTGGTCTGAGAAACAAGCTACAACTATACTGCATATGCACAGTCTCTGGACTCCCACCAAATTTTATTTACCGCAACGATCTCTGTCCCCCTGTGCAAAAGCAGTTTTGCGAGCGTAGCAGGCCATTATTTCATTTTTAATGGCTACCTTTGGGGTCAGCACTGAGCATTCTTCAGATAATCATTGGCAGGCATGTTTCGGTTGCGTATAGATTTTTCTGAGCCTGAGTCACACACAGTAAAGCGATATCTCTCTTTACGCTGCAGCCTAGTTAATGGATTTTTGCAAGCTATTGATTAACAAGAGCATCATGGCCGCATCACTCAATCAGCACTGAACGCCACAAAAGAAGCATGGAGATAGTGAGGAAAACGGGACATATACCACAAAAAACATAAAAGTGTCTCAGGAAAATTGAGTATGCTGTTGCTTTTTAAGCAGTGTTCTGTTCTCGTTAATTTTTCAGGGGTTGAAGTATTGTCGTATATTAAAAGGAAAACAACTGATATTTGCAGCGTTTGGACAAGTCAAAAAAGTGGCTTTCCAAAGTTAAATGTGTTTTAATTTCAATCTCCCAAAAAATGAACAGTAACTGTTGGTGGCTTCTCCATGACTGTTCTGCCCGGTGACCCAGACAGCATGTCCATGTGGGCCCCACCGAAGCTTCCAGCTGGGCTGTCTTATGGATCCCATATGTGCCGGCCCACATGGACTTTACCCATTCACCGATTTTCAACAAAGTTTCTTGTAAATTTGCTATTTTCTTGCAAGTTTGACTTTTTTCCCATAAATCTGATGCACTTTCTTGAAAAATTGGAACTTTCTCATAAATTTGAAACTTTTTTTTTCTGTAAACTTGCAACTTCTCATAAATTTGTGATTTTTTTCTTGTAAATTTGCTATTTTCTTGTAAATTTGTGACTGTTTCCCATACATTTGTGAAATTTTTCTCATAAACTTGTGACTTTTTTTCTTGCAAATTTGCTAACTTTTTCTTGTAATTTTGGAATTTTGTCAAAAATTTGCCACTTTTTTCTTGTTAAGTTGTGACATTTTACTTGTAAAATTTTTTTTGGGACTTTCTCAAAAATTTTCAGCTTTTTCTTTATTGTAAACTTACATCTTTTTCTCATAAATTTGGAACTTTTTCCTCATGAATTTTCATTTTATTTACTCACATTTGCCATTTTTTTGTTAATTTGCAATTTTTTCTAAATTGTTTCTTGTAAATTTATGATTTTTTCTTGTAAATTTGCTAAAATTTTCTTGTAAATTTGAAACTCAAATAATTTTACAATTTTTTCTTGAATAATTGTGACTTAAAATTTGTAACATTTTTCTTATAAATATAGAATATGATAAATATCTATATGGTGATACCCTCTTGAAGACGCCAAGAAGAAGTGGGCAAAGTACATGGAAACTAACGGGTAAATGGAACAAAGCTAAACCGTGGTTAGCTACTTGCTACTAGCTACAAGGTGCTAACCACGGATGAGTCAACAAAAAAATACACATTAAACCAATAATGCCAATGTAAAAATCTGCATGCTGTATACTTTGTCGACTACATGGCCTAGTAGAGAAAATGAAGTCCTACATGAGGCCTCGTCTATATGAGCCACTTTGATGAAAGGCCTCAAGTCCCCCAAAAAGCCTCATTTGGCCATCACTACCAATGAGTCCTTAGACACGAAATGACTGAGCGTCAGACGAGAGGGACTTGACAAAGCTGCTGCACTGAGGGAATGTGCAGCCAGCCTTAAATAACAGTCAATGGATGAGCGACAGGTGCGTGCCACTGAGTGAGCAGGTGACCTAATTACAACTGCTTACACCTGAGATGGAAAAAGGAGCAGGCAGAGAGCAGCTGGTAGGGAGTGTCTGGAGAAAGAGGGAAGGCTCTGTCAAAAACCACAAAATATACAAAAACTGACAACATAATAATAATAACAGACATACAAAACTTAGGAATGAATTGAGTCTGAGCTCAGAGGGAAAATTAGAACTCAGACTCATGACACTGAGGCTGCATTTACCATCCTGATCAGTCATTTATAAAAACTATGAAGTGATAAAATAATTGTGGCTTCATCCAGGACTCCGTCAGCGCAGCTAACAAGCTAACTAGCAACTGGCTAGATGGTGCAAGTCACATGACTCGCAAAATCTGCTGAAGAGGAGGACCAGGTACGTATATAAACATTAACTTCTGCACTGTACAATACCTAACTTTATTGTATATGTATGTGAATTGACAACAACTATATTATGCTAAGTGAGGTGCTTAGCAACCACTAACCGGGTACAGTCGGGAGGGATACTGTTCTCTTTTTTGTCCTGTATTGCTCTATATAATAAAGTATTGTTAGTTTGGGCAAACAAAGCTGCTTATTTTTTTTGGACAGTTACTGTGAGTCCAACATCTGTTCTGCTGTTACACTTTTGCATTAAATATGCTAATTACAATTTATTAAATCCAAGCAACTCAAATGCATAGTGAACAAAGAATAAAACAATTCGTCAAACATTACTTTCCACGAACACAAACGTTCAGTCAGCAGGTTCAGCCAGTTTCTTCCTCCCGTGTTTGCGTTTCTCTCCCAGCCTTTGAAGTGCTTTTTGGTTGAGGCCCAGAATCTTGATGGTAATTACCTCTTTCTCTCTCTGACTCTCATAATTTCCTGCCTCCGGGGGACCATTATGGAAACCTCTACATCTAATTCTGCCGAAATAAAGAAAGGAGGAGAGGAACACTAGAAGTGCTCCCCCTAAAACGTAATGTTGACAGATGAAAGAAATGAAATATTTAGTTTTTATTGCACCCGAGGAAGAAAAATTACTTGTGTTTACTTCAGCCTTGCTTAATCATCTGTATAGGAGCTTTAAAAAAAAAAAAAAGACTTTAAATGGGAAATAAATGGAATATGTAAAGTTCTATCCCTTCTCTGGTAGAAGCTATCTTGGGAAACAGAGAAAGGAAAGGAAAGGAAAACATAATGGTCCCGATGTAATTGGTACCTACGTACACCGGGATCCGAGGCTGATGGCTGGAGGCTGCCGACTCTCATGCCAGCTCAGCCATCGTCCTCTGGGACTCCGTGTGTCCGCAGAGCGAGACCCTGCCTTTTGAGATCCCATGGCTCGGCATCTCGGCTCTGCCAGCTGCCTCGCATCCCTGGCCAGGTCGGTTGCAGCGATCGGGGGGCTGTCCAGCACGTGGTGCTCGCAATTTGTTGTGGAATCACGGCGAAATTATTGGGAGATGGATCGGAGTGACACGAGATACACCATCAACTGTAGATCAGTGAACCAGCGCCACTCATCCGAGCTAGAAAGAGGCAAAAAACTAAAGGCTAGAAGCTAGGCAGCTAACGGCAAACTGATGTAAGAGGGAGGGTGGAGTTTGGATGTTTCTTAAAGTGATAGGCTTCAAATCAGAGCGTTTCAAGAAAGCCAGGGAAAATATAAAACAGATTTGCTTCAATAATTAAGAAATTAAAGAAAATACGAACAAAATATGTCACAAACATTTCACTGAGACATGTGTGAGCTGTTAAAATGTGGAAAAAGTGCAGTTAATGACCCCTTTAAAGTGACATTCCGCCAAAAATCTTTTTTCTTGTTATTTATGCCAGTGTTGGGAGTAACGCGTTACTGTAACGCCACTACTTTTGCAGTAACGTGCAGTGTAACAAAATTACTGTTTAAAAATTCAGTAATGCGTTACAGTTACTGAAATTTGATCAGATGCGTTACTCGCTACTCCTTTTATTAATATGGATAGATATTTTTAGCGCAAATAACCGGATATACAAACTAACCCTATCGTAGCTGAGACGCAGCCGTCAGTCAGTATGACCTGTTGCAAAGCATTGAGTCTTCATTAGTGAGTGGAGGAAGAAATTAAGCTACTTTGTTTTTGTGAACATACACTGATCGTTTTTCCTTTGTCGCGGTTAAGGACAAAAGCATATGGGTGGATTGCAAACTAAGTGCTGATGGAGTCCCCTTGAGAAGTGCCTGAAAACAGCAACAAGCTCAGACAAAGCTAGTGCTAAGTAACTGCTATACTAACAACTAACACCGTGAAGTGGATCTCATAGCAGGATGTAAAGTGGAAATACTCTTATCTGAACACCCATAACTGGATTTCAATCACAGGTATGCATCTGGACAGTTTGTGACCCAGCAAGAATTAAATGAACTAATTACAAGATACCGCTTTACAGAATGAAGACATGAAACCAGCGACTTTCCATTAAACAGCTGGACTGTGATCCCCTGACATTAAAAAACATTTACTTGCTACCTGGATAAAGATTCCTTGGAGATCAGGAAGCGAGCTCAGCAGAGACTACACTTCTTGAGGAAACTCAAACAGGCTTCTCTCCCCATCTGCATCCTCAGGACCTTCTACAGAGGTGTGGTGGAGAGTGTTCTGACGTACTGCATTGCTACATGTACTCCAGCTGCAGTATGTCAGACAAAAAAGCCCTGCAGAGGATAGTCAAGGGGGCGGAGAGGGTAATTGGGGTCTCCCTCCCCTCTGTCCAAGAACTTTTTCAGAACCGTTGTAGGAGCAGGGCACTGAACATTGTCAAGGACCGTTCTCACCCTCTGCATAAACACTTTGAACTTCTTCCATCTGGTAAACGATTCCGGAGCATCAGAGGCAGAACCACCAGACTGATCAACAGCTTCCTCCCACAAGCTGTCAGGATGCTGAACAGCTGACCCGGAATCTCACATACACACTACTGCACCTATGGACATTTTGTATATTATAGTTAGTTATTCTTTTTCCCCAAGTATGTCTCAGGGATGTGTGAATGGATGGGGGGGTGGGGGTGGGGTGGGGGGTGGAGCTATGTGGGAGTGTGTCTTAATCCTGCTGCTTCTTATATGGATGCCGAGAGAAACGCAATTTCATCTTGCCTGCACTACAGTTGTATGTACAGCAATATGACAATAAAGTTTGATTTGATTTGATTTGATTAGATTATTCAAAAATGGATTTTGAGCTCCAAAAGGCATTTGAGAGACTGGATCATGTATCTGTCACAGCAGATGTTTGGACTGTGGAATATGGCTGTGTGTCCAACGAATGTGTTTTTTTTCAGCTCTGGGCGACGGTTTTCTATTCATTCTCTATGTAGTCCAGCGTTTACAGCGCTGAGCACCCTTGGCACTGAAACGCTTTGAACGGTGGCTGTATTTTGTCACGGCGCTCAGCGCTGAAAAAAGTTCAGCTTTTCAGACTGCAGCTGAACTCGTCAGTCAGACCTTTCTAAGCAGCCAATCAGAATAAGGAAGGGCGGGACATAAGATGCCGATACTACTCAGACTCCTGTTTTCCATGTCATCATATCTAACATCCAGAGCTACTAGAATACGTTTCCTGTCCATTGCTTATCCATTTAGACGATGTCCATTTAGAGACTGCTATTAAAAAATCAGTAGAAAGTCTAACCATAGGAAAAGTAGAAGAGCTGAGAGTGACAAGGTGTTGCTGGGATACAGGGCACAGACTTTTTTTTCGCAGAGCGCAGTGCACAAATGCTGAAAAAAAACAAAAACAAAACTCAGGGCATTCAGGCAACAAAAAATGCGTTTGGTGGACAGGCAGCGTATTAACGTTTTCTTTGGATCACTGCACATTGGATGAATCCATAACATAAAGGTAAGATAAACATGGACACCTTTCATGTCCCACACTAGCACATGTGCAGCAACACCAGCATTAAAAAACTGTCTGTGAAGTTGTGTCTTAAACAGTCTGTTTTCAGCCTGACATTAATAAACCCATAATGTAATCCATCAATTAAATTATCTTGCTATGTGTGCAAGATGATTTATGTCGCATTTAAAAGTAAGGTGAAAGTTACTTTTCCAAGTAACCAATTACTTTAATCATGCAGTATTTGGTAGAGTAACTCAATTACTTTTAAAAAGAAATAACGAGTAACTGTAATTAGTTACTATTTTTTTAATAACTTGCCCAACACTGTTTATGACTTACAAAACAAATCAAGAGTGAAATCACTCAATGTCTCATGTCTGTTTTTTGCTTTAAAGTTTCACTTAAGCCCTGCCCCCTGAAAAAAGGCAAGTTTTAGATGGAGCGTTTTTGGTGATGCAATTGTTACAGGTCCGTAGTGTTGAGCCAATCAATACTCTCTGGTCTAATTGAAGTTAGCCTCCAGGCCGAGTTAGCATTTTTGGGCTAGCTGCTTTGAAAACTTGACCCAGTTAAGATGGGTTTTACCATTAAACTGCTTTTAAGGACTGATGCAGTTTCAGTCATTATCCCAAGCCACTGTGCATACAACTCGGCATGTCCTTCAGCCTATAAATCTTTTTATCACAGGATTTATTCTGTTTAATGTAGCGCTAGTCACTATTAGCCTTGTGGGATGTGGGTGGACAGAGTCTGGCATTTGAAGGAGGAGGAAAAGTGAAAAGATTCTGACACAAAGCTCTAAGCCAATGAAAGGTTTTGTTTGTTAAAAAAGGACATAAGATACCATTTTAGACACTGTAGATTTGTTTTTAGGGATATATAGTCACCGGAGTGCATCTTTAATAACATTTACTCGAAGCATCAATGCTAAGAATAAATGCAAAAAAAAAAAAAAAAAAAAAAAAAGTTTCTTCTTGTAAATTTGCAACTTTTTTGCTGGGAAATTTACTTTTTTTTCCTCAAACTTGTGACTTTTCTCTCAAATTTTCACCTACACCTTATGTGTCCTCTGTCATGGTTGGGAGCTGCCCGGGCTGGGCAGGAGATACAGGACCCAAATGCTGGATGTAGGTTTAACAGTTATTATAGAGAGCTGGTCGCCCAGATGCGGCTCAAGAGCTTAAAACAAAAATAAACACAGCTCTGAAGCTGGAAACAAAAGGCTATGGCAAAAACATAATGGACTAGGACAAGACTCAGGCAAGGCAGGACACAGGACAGGCTGGAACATGAAGCGTGTTGATCACATCGTATGACATGCAGGGAACCTGTGCAGGACACAGACTGACTCAGACATATATAGACAATGGGTAATTACAGAACACAGGACAGGTGGGAAACAATCAATGACCAACGGAGACAGCAGGGAAGTGGCTACAGGTGCGGAGAACAGAGCGGGCGGGGATACACATGAAACATGAACAAAGGACCAGGCAAGACAAGACCATGACAATCATGACAATAATAATAATAATAAAAACAATCAACTAAGAACCGGACAGGGACAAATCCTACGAAGCATAATTAGAGAAGTGATAATGAAAATAAACACAATGACCAAACTAAGGCTGAGGCAGGAAACACAGAGAAAACATCCTAAACTGAGGGCGAAGACATAGCTGAACTCATATCCCGAAGGTCACAGAGAAATAAATAACAACATAAAGCGAGGACATGAGCACAGCCATGTCCAGATCCAAACATCCTGCACCACCCTCACACACTTCGGTGCCACTCCTGACTTTCTCATACAGTACCACACTTCCTCTCTTGGCACCCTACCATATCTATCTTCAAATGCAGCATTTCTCTGTGTGTCTGTTCCACGCATATCTCTTGAACCCTTCGTCAGACTGACTTAAGATTTTATACGTGTTTTGCTGAGGTTACGAGGGTGTGCATCCCCGAGTATGGAGTCGCTCAGTCAAAATATTTAATCTTTATCAATAAAAGTTTAGCCACCGCTCTGTGTCTCTTCATGCCCTGGCTTCAAGAAGTGTGGGTGGGGATTCGGATTGACTCCATGCTGATTGGCTAATTTGCGGCATCACAGCCATGCTGATTGGATAATACACAGCACCACGACCATGCTGATTGGATAATACGTGGCATCGTGACCTGTCAGTCACCAGTGTTCCCTGGACAGAACAAGGAGGTGAAAAATGACAAATTTGACTAGAAAAAGATAATACTGAAGATTTAATGCTTAAAAAAATTATACCATAAAGTTGCCGTGATTATGTAGGTCTAAAGGATAAGTCACCATATGTGGAGAACATAAGATGCGGGAGCAGACTGGGCGGAGTGTCAGCGGGGACCCGGGTCTGACAAATCAACACAGAACGTGCCTTAAGAAGCAGTGGCCAGACACGACCTGGCTCAAAGGCATGCTAACCGATGGCAATAAAAAAAAATATTTTCAATAAAGTGAAAAAAAAGATAATACATGGAGTGTGCTTTTGCCCTGAGGCTGATTTATTACGGAAAACAGCTGAGCTCTGTGGTTTGAGCGATCAGCTGATTGGATCCACCTCCTCCAGTGTTCTGACATTTTGGCATATCTATCAGAACAAAACCAGACAGCTGATGGTACAGACTGCAAAGGTTAAAAAAAAACAAAACAAAAACATGGGGGAAGGCCCTACAACCTTTGCTCCATGAATGTGGGACATATCAGATATGCTGGAAAATTTTCAGCATGGGGCACATATTTTTTCCAGTTTATAAAATTTTTCACTGGGTCTGAGGTGTGTGTGGAAAAAAAAATTGCGTTTTGGTTAACGTTTAGAGTGTCAAAATGTGATTGTTTAGGCGGAATAATAATAATAATAATAATAATAATAAATCTTCTTACATCAATTAAAAAAAAACAAACACTTACAATAGAGCTGTGGCACTCACATTGTTAGTCTTTGCCAGTCATGCCCTCAAGTTTCAGATCAATATTTTGCCTCAGTATCACCCCAGCACAATGATATAAGCACCGCCTCAATCTTCACATCAAAGTTTTAAAAGCCTTTTAATAACAAAATATTGCTAAAATATAAAATGATGCACTACAATGGGCCTCAAATATTTGTAAACGTGTCCTGTTACAGTACTGCATGAGTTTATTGATAATGTGCAGAAGAAATTCAATATTACACTGAACTCCATCACTGAACAGTGATATAAACTAAAATAATTATAATGATGACTGAACAACTCCCATTCCCCAAAGTGCAAGTTACACTATTATCTTGAATATAAGTGATAAGCGATCACACAAATAAGTGATCTGACAAACAACTAAACAAGGGATCTGAAACAGTTGTTAATATTGGATGTTCCATTCATTTTCAATATTTAGGTATTCTGTAATTAATATTCACACAATCAAATAAATCTTAGTGCCATTTACTCCCTTTTATATTTGTCAAAGTCTAACATGTGATTGCCTACATATAGCCTACATCTCTTTGCATTCCACTTTCAAACACAGCCAACATTTGCGCCTGTAAAGCCTGATTGGGATACCTGTTTCAGACAGGAATACTTGGTTCTACGGGCAATGCACTAGTGCTTTAGATCCACAAAGACACAGTGTAACTCCTTCTTTCTTCCTTCCTTCTCTGTTCTTCTCCATCAACACTCATAGAACCAACACTGCGTCTGTGGTACTCTTTCTCGGCATGAAACCGTACTGCTGCTCGCTGATCATCATCTCTCCTCTTAACCTGACTTCAAAAACTCTTCCCCATAACTTTATGTCATAATAAATGCAGTTACCTCAAGGCAGATACTTTCCAGTAGTTTTATCAGGACGCATAACACCTGTACAGGTAAGAACTTGACGTGTCAACGGTGGGCAGGGCGTTACCAGCATGCTTTACAAAATTGAGGCCAATTACAACTTTAAGTGTGCTTTGAAGTCTCCACATCAAAATAGCACCATGACAGGCTTAAAAGGGTTATTATCTGTTATGAGAAGTATATTACTTAATAAAATCTGGAGAATACGGGCTTTCATAGGGCTTTTCCAGGGAGCCCTAGGAAAGATTGTGTTTTGGGGGACTGCATTCTTGTAACGGGGAAGAGTTCAAACCATTTGAAATGGGGAAAAAAATCTCTCCATTCACAGCAATAAATAAATAAATAAAAATAAATTTGAATCATTAATTAGATGAACAGAAGAAAATGAAACCATTACATAGAAATTACATTACATAAAACTGTAACCAACATCCATATGAATGCAGCAAAAAACAATTAAAAAAAAATATAACAGAAGAATTTGCAAATTTACATGAAAAATGCAATTTTAGGAGAAAAAATTATCAAAAATTTATGAGAAAAAGTAAGAATTTATAGGAAAAAAGTCATAAATCTATGAGGAAAAAATACAGAAAATTAATGAGAAAAAAGTTTCAAATTTTGAAGAAGTTGGAATTTTTAAAGAGAAAACTTAAATTTGCAAGAAAGTCACAAATTTGAGAAAAATTTAAATTAATGAGAAAAAGTTCTGAATTTATGACAAAAACATTGCAAGTTTAAGAGAAAAAGTCACAATTTTATGAGAAAATAATTGAAAATTAATGAAAAAAGTCAAATTTCTGACAAAAATTTTAAAATTAATGAGACGCTAATTTATGAGAAAAATAATATTTTCCAAAAAGTCACAAATTTATGAGGAAAAAATATTGAAAATTAATGAGAAAAAAGTTACAAATTTTTTGAGAAGCTGCAAATTTTAAAGAGAAAAAAGTTATAAATTTGCAAGAAATTCACAAATTTTTGAGAAAATTAAAATGAGAAAGTTACAAATTTATGACAAACATCGCAGTTTAAGAGAAAAAAAGTCAGTTTTATGAGAAAATAATTGAAAATTAATGAAAAAAAGTCACAAATTTCTGACAATTCTTTCAAATTAATGAATGCTAATTTATGAGAAAAAAAATATTTTTTACAAAAAGTCAGAAATTTATAAGGAAAAAATATTGAAAATTAATGAGAAAAAAGGTGCAAGTTTCTGATAAAATGTTGCAAATTTAAGAGAAAAAAATATTGAAAATTTAAGGGAAAAGTCAAATTTTAAAGAGAAAAAAGTTACGATTAAAAGTCTGGTTTGTGGGAAAAGGTTGCACATTTTAAAGGAAAAAGGGCACAGATTAATGTGAAAAATTTGAACAATTACAAGAACAAAGCAGCAGATTTAATAGGAAAATGCTGAAAGTTTAAGAGAAAAAGATGCAAATTCAAGAGAAAAAAGTTAAACATAAAACTGTGCCAAACAAGGTGCAGGGAGGAAAACAAAACAAACCCCCCCCCCCCCCACCTTCCTGTGCAGGCAGGGTCAGCAGGAAAGTTTGTTTTCTAAAATGTGGAGTTATTTCACAGTATCTACAGTGCTGTGAAAAAGTGTTTGCCCCCTTCCTGATTTCTCATTTTTTGTATGTTTGTCACACTTAAATATTTCAGATCATCAAACAAATTTAAATATTAGACAAAGATAACACAAGTAAACACAAAATGCAGTTTTTAAATGAAGGTGTTTATTATTAAGGGTAAAAAAAAATCCAAACCTACATGGCCCTGTGTGAAAAAGTGATTGCCCCCTAAACCTAACAACTGGTTGGGCCACCCTTAGCAGCAACAACTCCAATCAAGCGTTTGTGATAACTGCCAATGAGTCTTTTACAGCGCTGTGGAGGAATTTTGGCCCACTCATCTTTGCAGAATAGTTGTAATTCAGCCACATTGGAGGGTTTTCGAGCATGAACCGCCTTTTTAAGGTCCTGCCACAGTATCTCAATCAGATTCAGGTCAGGACTTTGACTAGGCCGCTCCAAAGTCTTCATTTTGTTTTTCTTAAGCCATTCAGAGGTGGACTTGCTGGTGTGTTTTGGATCATTGTCCTGCTGCAGAACCCAAGTGCGCTTCAGCTTGAGGTCACGAACACATGGCCGGACATTCTCCTTCAGGATTTTTTGGTAGACAGCAGAATTCATGGTTCCATTTAACACAGCAAGTCTTCCGGGTCCTGAAGCAACAAAACAACCCCAGCCATTTTTGCCCAGTCTCTTTCTTATGGTGGAGTCATGAACACTGACCTTAACTGAGGCAAGTGAGGCCTGCAGTTCTTTAGATGTTGTTGTAGGGTCTTTTGTGACCTCTTGGATGAGTCGTTGTTGCGCTCTTGGGGTAGTTTTGGTTGGCCAGCCATTGCTGGAAAGGTTCACCACTGTTCCATGTTTTTGCCATTTGTGGATAATTGTATGACAAACATACATAAAAATGAGAAATCAGGAAAGGCGTAAACACTTTTTCACACCACTGTATATAGAGCATCCATCACCTTTGACAGGGTTATTATAGGAAGGGCTGCAGATACAGAAACTTTTTTATAGTCTAGTCTGGAGCTGACCTCCCTCATTGTAGAGTGAGTCATTAGCCTGGCGCATTATTGACCACATTCTGTCTGCTGAATATGACATCAGTCACATCTGGCTTCTATCAGCTCAAACCTGAGCTAAACTGTGATAAACTGTGATACTGTGTTCAGTATGCAGGACATACTGAACGCACTGAGGAGCTCATTTAGCAGCAGACTACATCATCCTAGGTGCGCAACTGAGAGGTTTTGCAGATCCTTCCTACCTAGGCTGTCAGACTGTATAACCTAAGCAGGGCTGCTCGCAGAGATAGCAAAAAAACGTGACAACCTAATAGCATTGAATGCAAAAGACGCAGTAGACTTACACAATGGTCCCCTCCAGTATACAACTAGGACAATACCGGTCACTACGGAGGGTGACAATATGTATGGGTACATAATCATACCATGTAGGATAACTAAGTAGACGGTTATGCTGTTCATTCCATCTAGCTACAATGCTCCGCACTGTGTGTTTATATACTTATATATTTATATGTACATTTGTATATTCGCTGCTCTTGTTTTTTCTTGTCTTCTTGATTGTTGCTCTGAGTGTTGCTATCCCTGTGCTGTTGCAATCCTGGAATTTCCCCATTGTGGGACTAATAAAGGCTTATCTTATCTTATCTTATCTTATCTTATCTTATAAAAACCTGTCCTGCTGCTGCTGAGGTGGTGTGTTCTGGTTCAGAGAAACAGCTTAACATGTTCAGGCTTGACATTTCAATGACATTCTTACTCTGTGGCATGAAGATGGGCAGATAGGGGAAGACTTGATGGGTGATTGAGGAGCTTGTTCCTGAGACTGGGTGGTTAATTTCCCCATTGTGGTGGTTAATTTTCTGGAATTTCCCCATTGTGGGACTAATAAAGGCTTATCTTATCTTATCTTAATTATATTGAATGATGGTTTGACTGTTTACTTGTTTGCAGTGGGCATGGGGGAGGATCCAGAGACAGGACAGTAACTTAGGATACAGCTGAGCTGCTGCATGAAGTCAGTCCCACAGTGGAGTGCCAGGGCGGTCTGCCTGTGCAGGTTCTAGAGGTAGGTGGCTGATGAGGTGCAGCTGCAGGTAATCAAAGGAAATTAGTGGACATGGCATGTGTGTGTGAGAGTATGTATGCCCTCATGACAAAATTATACGAACAAATTGGAAAATTAATGAGGAAAAGTTGCTAATGTTTGATTAAAAAGTCACAAATTTTCTCAAAAAATATTGAAAATTAATTTGAAAAAATACTACAAATTAATGAGAAAAAGTTGAAAATTTACAAGTAAAAAGTCACAAATTTCTGACAAAAAAAATTAAAATTAATGAGAAAAAATGTGCTATCTATGAGAAAAAAATCGAATATTTACAAGAAAAAAGTCACAAATTTATGAGGAAAAAATACTGAAAATTAATAAAGAAAAAGCTGAAAATTTGTGTCAAAAATTTTGCACACTTAAGAGGAAGAAGTCACAAATCTATGAGAATTTTTTGGAAAATAATGACAAAAAAGTCACACAATTTATGAGAAAAAAAAATTAGTCTTAACCCTAGAACACTAACATTCAAAGTAGTGTTCTAGGGTTAATGAGAAAAAAGTTGCAAATTTGTGACAAAAATATTGCAAGTTTAAGAGAAAAAAGTCACAATTTTGTGAGAAAATAATAGAAAATTAATGTAAAAAAAATTGCTTTGTTATGAGAAAAAGGTCACAATTTTTTGACTAAAAATGAAAATTTATAAAAAAGTCACAAATTTGAGGAAAAAATATTTAAAATTAATGAAGAAAAAGCTGCAAAATTGTGAGAAAAATTCTGCAAGCTTAAGAGAAAAAAAGTCACAAATTGATGAGAAAAAAGACAAAATTAATGAGAAAAAAAGTTAGTAATTTATGAGAAAAAATTAAAATTAATGAGAAAAAGTTCCAAATTTGTAATAAAAATGTTGCAAATTTATGATAAAGTTGAAATTTTATGACAAAATGTTCCAAGTTTAAGAGGAAAAAAGTCAGTTGTATGAGAAAAAAGTGAAAATTTATAGGAAAAAAGTCACAGATTTATGTGAATTTACAAGAATTTTTTTTTTTTAAAATAAAGTGGAAAAAAGTTGCCAATTTATGACGGAAGAGTTGCCATTTCATGAAAATAATGTCACAGATTTACAAGAAAAGCGTCACAAATGTATGAGGAAAAAACCGTAAATTAATGAAAAAAAGTTTCAAGTTAAAGAGAAAAAAGTTGAAGGTAATTTTAATTTTCCTTCCAAAAAATGCATTTGTGTAGCCTGATTTATTGGCAGAAACGACAGTGACTCTACTCACCTCCGTGAATTGGATGGTAAAAAAGCATTCAATTGTTGACTAGTTGTACTTATGCAAAGATAATAAATCTAATCTAATTGAGTATTTTCTACATCTATGAGAGCTGCCAGTCTTTATGTATCCAGTTAAATTCACTCTTACGACTGAACTTGCCTAAACTGCAGCAGTTCTGGCCACATTTTTTAACACTTCTAAATCTGAGATCTCACACCTCCTCCTAAATATGTTCATTAGCTGCTGATTTGCTTTGCCAAACACATTCTGGAAGAAACATTGGAATGTATTCAAGTATATACTTTTTTTTTTTTAAATGCAGAAAGTGTAATCCCAGCAGAGATGAAAGTTTTGGCAGAACAGACAGAATTATGGTCCAAAAGATGAGCGGTTTGTGTCTCATTTCCTGCAACTGGAGCAGTTTGTAGGAAAAATAAAAAGTGGAAGAACATGAGTAGAATGTCAATAAAGCCAATGCTGTTTCACACTTTGAATTTCCCACACACACCACAACTTGATGTGTTTGGTTGTATTTTTCAGTTCGATCGAAGAGCAAATGTTTGTTGGGTGAATAACTTATTCTGGACAAAAATATCTTGCAACTAAAATGGAACGTGATGAACCTTTGCATGGGCATTTGTGGCAGCCTAACAATATACAAACCCCCATTCCAATGAAGTTGGGACATGTGAAATGTAAATAAAAACACAATACAATGATTTGCAAATTACTTTCAACCTATATTCAACTGAATACACTACAAAGACAAGACATTTAATGTTTAAACTAATCAACTTTATTATTTCTTTGCAAATATTTACTCATTTTGAATTTGATGCCTGCAACACGTTCCAAAAAAGCTGGGATAGGGCCAACAAAACTACTACTCACCTACTGTCTGGGTGTGTGGTACGCTGGCTCCACGGCCGAGAACAGGAAGGCTGTGCAGAGGGCCATGAACACCGCCCCAAAAATGATCTGCAGCCCTCTGCCCTCCCTGGAGGACATCTCCAGATCCTCCTGTCTCAGAAGGATCAAGGCCATCACAGGAGACCCCTCACATCCCGCCCACCACCTGTTCGACCTGCTTCCCTCTGGACGACGGTTCAGGTCAATCAGGTCCCACACCTCCACACTGACAAACGGTTTCATCCCCTGGGCCATCTGAACTGCAAACAGTCAGAGGTCCCACCCCCTCCCTCTGAACTTCACATGCACAGAACTGAGGACCTTTTAATTATCACTATACTGTAACTCACCTGTCGTTGCACTCCTCACTTTCATGTATATTGACCCATCTGTGAAATCACTACTGTACATATTTTCCATAAACCTTGGGCCATTTTACTCTATTATGTGTTCTGCACGCCGCACTCCTATGTACATAGTTCCACCTGCAAAGCCACTACCATACCTGTGTATATACCAATGGGCTATTTATTGTTTTTATTTTTACCTTTATCTCAGTCGTATGGTTAATCATGTGTTCTGCAACTGTTTTATTTCAAATTCTTCTCACTTACTATATTGCGCAGTAGCCTGGTGGAGCACCCACAATTTTGTTGTGCTGTACAACTGTACAATGACAATAAAGCCTATTCTATTCTATTCTATTCTATTCTATTCTATTCTAACAAAAGACTGGGAAAGTTCTTGGAACATTCCACAGGTGAACAGGTTAAGTGGAAACAGGTGAGTGTCATGATTGGGTATAAAAGGAGCATCCCCGAAAAGCTAAGTCGTTGACAAGCAACAATGGGGCGAGGTTCCCCACTTTATGAACAACTGCATGGACACATAGTCAAACAGTTTAAGAACTACAGATGTGGACAAAATTGTTGGTACCCCTCTGTTAATGAAAGAAAAACCCACAACGGTCACAAAAATAACTTGAATCTGACAAAAGTGGTAATAAATAAAAATTCTATGAAAATTAACCAATGAAAATCAGACATTGCTTTTGAATTGTGGTTCAACAGAATTATTTTAAAAAACAAACTCGAGGATACTAGAGGATATTACCACATGGGCTCAGGAACACTTCAGAAAACCATTGACAGTTAACACAGTTCGTTGCTATAGCTACAAGTACAAGCTTAAACTCTACCATGCAAAGCCATATATCAACAACACCCTGAAACACTGCCGGTTGCTCTGGGCCTGAGATCATCTGAGATGGACTGACACCAAGTGGAAAAGTGTGCTGTGGTCTGACAAGGCCACATTTCTAATTGTTTTTGGAAATCATGGACATTGTGTTTCCTGGGCTAAAAAGGAAAAGGACCATCCAGATTGTTTTCAGCACTAAGTTCAAAAGCCAGCATCTGTGATAGTATGGGAGTGTGTTAGTGCCCATGACATGGGTAACTTGTACATCTGTGAGGGCACCATTAATGCTGAATGGTACATACAGGTTTTGAAGCAACATATGCTGCCATCTAAGCAATGTCTTTTTGAGGGACATTCTGCACGTGCTACAACAGCGTGGCTTCATAGCAAAAGAGTGTGGCTACTAGATTGGCCTGGCTGCAGTCCAGACCTGTTTCCCATTGAAAATGTGTGGAGCATTATGAAGCACAAGCACTGTGTTCTTAGATCTGAAGAAGGCATTTGACACCGTTGACCACAACATCCTTTTAACCAAACTTACACAGTTTAATTTTTCAGAACACGCTATCAGATGGGTGAAATCCTACTTAACCAGCAGACAGCAATGTGTAAAGGTCAACAGTGTCAAACTGCCATATTTGAAATGTCAAATGGGTGTCCCACAAGGCTCCATACTTGGACCAATATTATTCTCCTTATACATAATGATTTACCAAATGCATGCAGAAACATTCATCTACAAATGTATGCAGATGACAAGATAATATTCACACCTGCAAAAAACACACAAGAAGCCGCCTGTATTCTTACAACAGCGATTCCTCAAATCCATTACTGGCTTAATAATTCATGTCTCCTACTAAACACTAAAAAAAACTGCATGATGTTCACCAAACAATGATCAAATATCACAAATTTAAATATTTTCTTAAAAGGGGAAGAACTGCAATTAGTCAAGGAATTTAAGTACCTTGTTACCATTTTAGACTCCTCATTAACCTTTAAAAAAAACATCAAACAAATCTCAAACATAATCAAATTCAATCTGAGAAGTTTTAAACAAATTAGACCATCGCTGACAGTTAGTGTGGCCAAAATGTTCCTGCATGCAATGATCTACAAAAAAGCCATTAAAATCTTTGATAAGAAAGGTCCCACATATCATTGTTGCCACATTTACAAGAAATACAATTTTCAATCGTTTGAAAATGATAAAACTCTCAAATTTGCCTGTTCAATTTATAAAATATTAAATGGCTAACCCCACCCCCCACCCCCCCGGCTGACTGAGGGCTGTCACTAGCACAACCACCAGAGCAATCACTAGAGGAGACTGTGAGGTCCCCCACAGACACATCACATTTGCTCAATCTGTGCTACCAGCGAGGGGCACCAAGATCTGGAATAACATACCAACTGCAATCAGAGAACGTACCACACTACTTTTAAGATGCATTGCAAAAACTGGCTTTTAAGCAACCAAAACTGTACCCATAACTAGTGGATGCTCTGCGGAATACGCATATAGTATATATGTGCCGTGCGTCACACACATATGCCCCGCCTCTTGTTTGTTGCTGTTGTTTGTTGTTGCTGTGAGGTGCTTGGGTGCATGTGTGTGTACGCATACACAGCACTTCACTGGTGTGACATTTGAATGTTTTGTTTTGTAACACCTTAACTCTTGCACTTTAGCATATAAACTTTGTACAGTTTCACTGCAGATGTTCTTCCCATGTATGATTGTTTGTGTGTTTTGTGACCCACCGGGGGACTACAGATGCAGATTAGCAGTATTGCTAAATCTGGCATACTTACATTTGAAGAGTTCGTTTGCAAAAACCGATAAATGCCACTTCCAAGAAAATTTCTCTCTGTACAACAAACAACTGTTCACATTACCTACTTATAGAAGTACAAATTGGTTTGTTTTTCTTATTTTTTCCAAAAAATCTGCTATATCTGCTGTTATATACACTACGAAGTTCATGTTTTCGTTCAAAAGCCGATAAATGCCGGGACACTGTTTTTACAAAACCAGATAACTCCACACACGACCAATCAGCACTTGGTATTTGGGTGACAAGAATCAATGGTGCAGCAAGAGTCAGCCAATCACGTGTCTAGGTGCTGAGACCAGCCAATCACATGTCTATTTGCTGCGGCAGCGTTCTGCAGAGACCCCTACTTGGGTCTGGTCGCTTTGCATGATTTCTCTGCCAGGTTTTTTTTTTTTTTTTTTTTTACAATTTTGTTGCATTTTTTGCTAAATATGGATAATTTTGATGAAGCAGATGAACCAGTGATGCGTTCACCAGAAAAAAACTAGCATGGTTTTCGGGACATGTCTGTTTTTGCAAAAGTATGTGTTGTGGAATTATCTGTTTTTGCACTCATAAATTGCTAAAAAATAGCAATGAGTTGATGTTCAGTTTCTTGCTTTATTATGATTGAGATACTCATATTTTAAGTGACCATGTCTTAGAAGCTGAATTGGAAATACTAACACATATAAACCAACAGATGAAAAAGTTGTTTTTCTCATTATTAAACCAATTGGACTTACCTGTTAATGCAAACAAACTCTTCATTTGTATTAATGTTCATTAGTATGTAATGTCCTTTTCAAATAAACATTAAACTAAACTAAACTAAATATGACAACGGAGACCCCAGACTGTTGACCAACTGAAGTCATACATCAAGCAAGAATGGGAAAGAATTCCACCTACAAAGCTTCAGTAATTAGTGTCCTCAGTTCCTTAATGCTGATTGACTGCTGTTAAAAGGAAAGGTGATGTAACACAGTGGTAAACATGAACCTGTTATGTCTTTTTCCACGTGTTCCCACAGCTCTCAGAGGTGTTAATGAAATCTCTGTGAAATACTTGAGTCAGAACACCTCAGGGTTTAATTATCACAGTATCGTTTTACACATGAAGAAAGAGCTGTCTTTATTAATGAGCTGTTTTATAGCATATAATGAGCCAGTCACAAATTTACTGGGAAAGAAAAAGTCAGAAATTTACAAAACATGAAAAACTCTTTAAAGGGGTGGGGGGTGGGGGGTGACAATTTACAAGGAAAAAAGTTGCAAATTGTGACAAAAATGTTTCAACTTTTAGAGAAAAAAAGTCACAATTTTCTGAGAAAATAATTGAAAATTAATGAGAAAAGCTGATTAGAAAAAAGTCACAAATTTCTGACAAAAATTTTAAGATTAATGAGAAAAAAGCTGAACATTTGTACAAGAAAAAGCCACAAATTTATGAGGAAAAAAAATATTGAAAATTAATGAGGAAAAGGTTACAAATTTGTGAAAAAAATGTTGCAAGCTTAAGAGAAAAAAGTCACAAATTTCTGAGAAAAATTAGTCAATGAGAAGAAAAGTTGCAGATTTATGACAAAACATTGCAAATTTAAGAGAAAACAGGGACAATTTTATAAGAAAAAAGCAAAAATGTATACCAAAAATGTTACAAATTTATGAGAAAAATACTGGTAATTAATGAGAAAAAAGTTGCTAATTTAAGAGAAAAAAAATGAAAATTTACAAGAAAGTCACGAATTTAAGAGGAAAAAATATTAAATTAAGGAGGAAAAAGCTGCATTTTTCTTAAAAAATTCTGCAAGCTTAAGAGAAAAAAGTCACAATTCTATGAGAATTTTTTTGGAAAATAATAAGAAAAAAGTCATAATTTTTGAGAAAAAATTAAAATTAATGAGAAAAAAGTTGCAAATTTGTGACAAAACATTACAAGTTTATGAGAAAAATCAGTTTCATGAGAAAAAATGAAAATTAAAGAGAAAAAAGTTGGTAATTGATGAGAAAAAGTCACAAATTTACGAGAAAAACAAAATCAATGAAAAGAAAAATGATAAATTTATGTCAAAAATGATACAATTTTATGATAAAAAGTTACAAATTTAGGACACATTCATGAAACTCATCCCCCTGTTTCACCAGTAAACCATACGTCTAATATCTGTTGCTCTGAAGTGTTTTTTCCCCACTTCCCTCAAACATCCCACAGGCTTAATGGTCAGGCTAATTGGGTCTTCAGAGAATACTGCTGTCAGACCAGTCAGAGCTGTCATTGGAGAAGAACCCAGAGAGACCACTGGCGCCTCAACTGATGTCCGTGAAACACCCCCTGAAAGCATTGTTCATTTCAGACTAAATGAGCCTCCACAGCTATCCCCAAGAGTACGGACAGGATGCCCCACACTGCTGGTTAATTTATTAGTGGAAGTTCCCTCAAGGCCAAGCAGTCATGTGTCCCAGTATAAACACCTGTACACTTGTAGAGATTAAAAGAAAAGTTTAAAATCTACAATAAAAAAGTTGCAAATTTAAAGGAAAAAATATTGCTAACTTTTGAGAAAAACGTTGCAAATTTATAAGAAAAAGTTGCAGACATTTGAGAAAAAAAGTAAAAAGATTTGCAAGAAAAAAGTTGCAAATTCTTGAGTAAAAAGTTGCAAATTTGCACAAAAAATGCAAATTAAGCAGAAAAACGTTGCAAATTTATAGAAAAAATGGCAAATTTTTTAGAAAAAGGTTGCAAATTTGTAGGAAATAGTTGCAAATATTAGCGAAAAAAGTTAAGTTACAAGAAAAGTTGCAAATTTTGGGGAAAGAAGTTACACAATTTTGAGAAAAAGGTTGCAAATTTGTGGGACAAAAGTTGCAAATTTGCAAGAAAAAAATTGCAAATTAAGGAGAAAAACGTAGCAAATTTACAGAAAAAAATGTAAAAATTTTTGAGAACAAGGTTGCAAATTTATAGGAAAAAGTTGCAAATATTGAAGAAAAAAGTAAAAAATTTGCAAGGAAAAAGTTGCAAATATTGTAGAAAAAAGTTGCAAATTTTTCAGAAAAAAGTTGCACATTTACAAGAAAAAAATTGCAAATTCACTAGAAAAAAGTTGCAAATTTACAGAAAAAAGTTGCTAATTTTTGAAAAAAGGTTGCAAATTTATAGGAAAAAGTTACAAATATTGGAGAAAAAAGTGAAAAATGTGCAAAAAAGTTGCACAATTTTGAGAAAAAAGCTGCAAAATTTTGAGGAAAAGTTGCAAATTTTTAAGAAAAAAAATTGCAACATTTTTAAGAAAAAAAATTGCAAAGTTAACCTTTTAAAATTCCAGTGTTCCGCTGGGGGTGGGAGGGGGGTTGGGGGGTCGTTAAATTTTCTACTGCGATTCAGTGAAGAAAGAACTTCATTTTCTTTGTGTATGCTAAATTTATGAAAATTGACTGGAATGCTAAGCGGTTAATAAGTTATCTTCCATGTGATTTGAGTCACATCTCCTCGTCTGCAGCTCAACACAATGCAGAGCGTAAGCTGGACATTATATTAGCTCACCTGAGGAAGCTTTGGGCACAAAGAGTATACATAAATGACTTCAACTAGCTAAGCTAAGTAAGCCAATGTTGGAGATACGTGAAAACGCTTTATATGCAGCATATTATGGAACGAGCTAGATGGGCCAGCGTGGAAATAAGTAAAAACGTTTGTACGTGACGTTTCACACTTGAGCCGGTGACTCTAACGAGAATGGCATTAGTGTCACTGGCTAATAGAGCAAAGGCAGTCAAAATGCAACAACTGGATTTCAGCAGATCAGAATATGGGTATGACCTATCCCTCTGAAACTAAAAGAGACTATTTTGAGTGAAATTCTGGCGAGCAGCTAGCTGAAAACTGTTATGATCCGAGCGCCGATCTCGTCCGCGCTCGGGTCATACATCATCCCCTTCAGGCTTGACAGCAGTGTTTACCTTCGGGCTCCCCAAGCTCTTATTGTGACAGCGCTCGGAGCAGCTTCCTGCTGTCAAAGCCGAACAGCTGTGCTGCATTTGTGGCTCATCAGTGGACCGGCTTTTAAGCGGACGCTAAATGCAGCCCAATGCAGCAGCCTCGTTGAACATTCCTGTGTTTAGACGTTGAGCGAGCGTTCCTCGTCTCAGGCGTCAGTATTCCTTATTGATTCCTTGTCTACGATCGTCCCTCATCCTAATCCTTGAATCGTATTTGATTAAACCTGCTGCCTCTGTGTCTCCCTCCACTGAGCAGTCCTCGATGCCAGGCCAACGTCGCTGGATGAGGAGGGGGCCTGCGGCTCTGGAGAGCTTGGTTCCAGCCCTGCAGCCACGTCATGGACAGAGGAGGAGAGCGGACTGCAGCGTGGAGCCTGTGCCGACGACGAAGCGTCCCCGGGTCTCCACAGACGAGCGGTCCGATCCAGCAGGTCGAGGGTCCCCTGCCATCACGCCGTGCGGGTTGTCGGCGTGGACTTCAGTGTTGGAGGGTCCTCAGGCTGCGGAAACCATCATGCCAGCTGCGGAGCCTGACGTAGCTGAGTGGGAGCCGCAAGACGATCTCCTTCCTTCTGAGCCCGGATCGTTGGAGTCCTGGACAGCGGCAGAACCCGAGTACAGGCAAGTGCTCTACCTTGTTTTTCTCCTCTCTATTCTGGAGCACTTTTGCCTGTCTCTCGGTGAGACGAGCCAGGAGCAGCCATCCGCTGCGCCCGAACTCATCTCGCTGGGCTCTGTCGCTACCGGTGATCCTGATCCCGGTTCTTTTCTTTCTTCTGAGCCTTCCCCCAGGGTCACCGGTGCAGAGCTGGTTCCGATCGCTGCGCTGGAGGTTCCGGGTTCGGGATTGGAGGTCGGTCCTGGAGCTGCGCCGACCCAATCGGGGTCCATCGCGGGTGCAACCGTGACCCAATCGGGGTCCATCGGGGGTCCAGCCACGACCCAATCGGGGTCCATCGCGGATGCAGCACCAGCAGAGTTCAAGGTTGGCGAGGGAGCTGCAGATCCCCTGCCACCTGACACCGGACTGGCTCATCATCATCATCCTCAGGATCTTCATCCCAGCTCATCTCCACCGGGGGCCGTTGGGGTTCCTAATACTCCGCCCGGCTCTCCCTCGTCTTCCCCCTCTCCAGGGAGGCCGTCTTCAACTTCTCCCCTATGGTCCTGGTGGCTGTGTGATGCGGGTCGGCTGCCTGGTGAGCTGTTTCGCCGGTTCGGCGTTCTGGGTCGGCCACCCGACAAACTTTCCCGCCATTTCGGCGATCTGGTCCGGCCGCCAGAGGAACTGTGTCTCTGGGCATGGGACTGGGGTAGGCCGCCCGAACTGTCCCTTTTCCCCCTGCCTGCGATGTGGACGCTGGATGCAGGGCGGCCCCCCAAACTATCGGCCTTCATGCCATGGTACTAGGACTGCCGTCATCCCGGGTTTTCATTTTTGTTGTTTCTTAACCTTTTGGGATGTGCAGGGGTCTTGTGTATGGTATTGTGTATCTCACCCTTTCCTAGCGGGGTTTTTTTTGTTTGTTTTCCCCTGTTAAATGTCCATTCATTGCCTGTAACAGTTGGTGTGTTTTGTGCCTTTAGGAATAGGGTATTTTCTGTTGTCGTGCCCTGTAATCGTTTTATTTTTCAGTCTACTTTACTCATGGTTTTTACATTTGAGAGTACCCTGTTCTGTTATTTTGCCCTGTGATTGTTTCCTTTACCCTCTGCCTTGGTTATAATTTGTGCATGGGAGTGTCTTTTCTTTTTGTCTGCCTGTGCGCTCCTGTTATCATCATGGGTTTTTTTACCTCCGCCAAGGAGGTTATGTTTTCATCGGCGTTGGTTTGTCTGTCTGTTTGATTGTCTGTCTGTCTGTTTGTCTGTCTGTTTGTTTGTTAGCAAGATAACTCAAAAAGTTATGGACGGATTTTCATGAAATTTTCACAGATTGTCAGAAATGGGGTATCCTACAGATGATTAGATTTTGGTGGTGAACCGTCCAGAAGAAAACCGCCATTACGGAAAATGCCATTTTCGTCAATAACTACTGAACCACTAATCCTATCATTGTGAATCCAATTGCTAGTCATATGTTTTCATGGTCAAGGAATCTGAAAACATACAGACAAACACTGTATGGGGGGAACTGTGGCGCTTGGCGGAGGTCTGCGCTCTCCGAGTGCTTTTCTAGTTTTGGTCTGTGCTGGTCCTCTCCCCCCTGGCCTGTTCCTCCATCTGCCCACCCTGGGGGGAGGGGGGGCTTGGGTGTCACTGGGCGTTCGGAGCCCACCCTCGGGGGGGAGATACTGTTATGATCCGAGCGCCGATCTCGTCCGCGCTCGGGTCATACATCATCCCCTTCAGGCTTGACAGCAGTGTTTACCTTCGGGCTCCCCAAGCTCTTATTGTGACAGCGCTTGGAGGAGCTTCCTGCTGTCAAAGCCGAACAGCTGTGCTGCATTTGTGGCTCATCAGTGGACCGGCTTTTAAGCTGACGCTAAATGCAGCCCAGTGCAGCAGCCTCGTCAAACATTCCTGTGTTTAGACGTCGAGCGAGAGCGTTCCTCGTCTCAGGCGTCAGTATGCCTTATTGATTCCTTGTCTACGATCGTCCCTCATCCTAATCCTTGAATTGTAAGTGTGCTTGATCAGCCTTACAGCTTCTGTTCCTAGTGTAGTGTGTTTGAGCCCTTCGGGGCTCATTACTTTGTTACTTTGTGCTATCCTTTGTCCTTTAATAAACATCACTGCAAACTCATCGGTGACTTGTGGCGTCTTATGGTGGCTCGCGAGGGCCACCTCTGACAAAAACGGGGAAAAAATGCTGATCGCTGTGCTGAGCTTATTAGGCTGATTGGTGATAAAAACCTGTCACTAATAAGGCATAAAGCCGCTGGATAGGCATAATCTTCTTTATTAATTGTCTTTTTCTTATAGTTTTACAATGTTTTCCTCACAATTTTACAACTTTTGTTTCCCATAAATGTGCTAAATCTTTCTTGTAAAAAAAGGTGCATCACCAATCAGTCCATTAAGCTCAGCACAGCGATCAGCATTTCCCCCCCGTTTTCAGCTAGCTGCCCTTCAGCATTTGGCTCAAAATAGTCTCTTTCAGCTTCAGAGTGTGTAAAGTGGCCGAGGAATCTTGTTTCTCATAGGTCATATACATGAAATATATCATTTTGTGTGTAATGAATCTATATATGAGTTGCACTTTTTAAATTTAATTACTGCAATAAATTAACTTTTCGATGATATTCAAATTATTGAGATGCACCCGAGTGCTGCCTTTTATGGAAATTTGTCACTATTTTCTTGTAAATTTGCAACATTTTTTCTTGAAAAATTTCCATGTCCTTCCTTGTAAATATTTAACTTTTGTCTTTGAACTTTGATTTCTTTTCACAGAAATTTTTCTCGTAAATTTGCAACATTTCTCCCCCCCCAAAATTTATGACTTTTTTCCCATAAATTTTGAACATTTTCCCGTCAGTGTGTGACTTTTTTCTTAAGAGTAGTTCCTGAACTCCTTTGAGGTGAATGAGTGGGGGAATTCAGGAGAGGAAAACAAAAAAGACGTGATCCCTAAAACATGCAAGCGCTCGACATAAACAAACACGCTGGAAAGATTTCAAAGCGAGCGGCTGCTCACAGCGAATCCTCTCATGTGCTGATGGCAGAGATAAGGAAGCAAATGCGGCTGCAGCGAGGCATTAAGACACGCCGCCTGCCCACACATGCTGTACCAGGCGAGGTCCCGTTCTCTTTTCATGCGTTATCAGGCCGATTGTTTACAACGATTCGGCCTGTCATGAGCCTTTACAAACTTGTCGCAAAAAGACAGGAATGTAACCAGGTAATTGGGGAAATTCGCCGAGCCTTCCTGATAAGCTCATTGAAGCTTGCCATGTCTTGCATTTTGAAAACATCTGTTGAATTCTTTGGGTGTAACGCAAAGTGTTGGTGCTTAATTCACTGAGAGGTAGCAGGAATGCAGGTATGCTGCAAACACCTGTGTACGTGTCAGCACAGAGCTACCGGTGCTGGATGTGGAAGTTTGGACACCTGATGTATAGCGCGGTGCAACTGAGTACAGCCATTGTCAAAAAATTAAAGGACTATCGGTAACAACATTTTTTGTAATGAACCATAAAAGTAACCATAAAAAAAATTTAATTTTTGAGCTCAAGAACTGACTTCTATAATTAAAATTCTGGTGTTCCACTGGCGGGATGCTTCAAATTTTCTACTGCCACTCAGTGAAGAAAGAATTGTGTATGCTAAAATTGGCAGGAAGGCTAAGGGGTTACGGCAGATCACAAACCATCCCAGAAACTTTCATTTTATGTTGATGTAGACTACTTCCCAGATCCAGGGTGAGCAGGTTTCATTCTGTACATAGCCAGATAAGAGACAGGAAAACGTTTGTTGGGGGAAATCAGGGTGCTGCAGTCATGTAGACCAGCAAGAGAATGTTACCAGAAATCGATTCTGCCCAGAAAAGCTCCATGACCAGAGAACAAATAGAATGAGGGTCAGTTTTAAAGATAGAGAAGTCCTCCATGGAAACCCCTCTGTGGGTCACCACCTTTTCGTGGTTGAGAGGGTTTGTGCGACATAATGATCTCAGGAGCAATTTGCCCCCGGCAGGGTCTCCCAATGCAAACTAGTCTTGGATTAAGGGTCAGACCAAGAGTGTTTCAGTAGACTCCCATGATAGAACTGAAATCAGTGATTCAGAGTGCCCTGCCCACTATATTGCTTTCAGGGTTCCATCCTAGAGCCACGCTTGAGGTGGAGGGAACCCTGCCGGCCTCAGCCCAGATGACCCCTGAATGACCCAGTGGGCTCACCACCTCCATGAGGGCCCATAGGGATCTGGTACTACAGTGGTGTGAAAAAGTGTTTGCCCCCTTCCTGATTTCTCAATTTTTTTTTGTATGTTTGTCACACTTAAATGTTTCAGATCATCAAACAAATTTAAATATTAGAAAAAGATAACACAAGTAAACACAAAATGCAGTTTTTAATTGAAGGTGTTTATTATTAACGGTAAAAAAAAAATCCAAACCTACATGGCTCTGTGTGAAAAAGTGATTCCCCCCCATTAAAACATAAATTAACTGTGGCTTATCACATCTTTGGAAAGCTGAGTTCAATTTTCTAGCCATTTCTAAAGCTTTGGGACTCCAGCAAACCACAGTGAGAGCCATTATCCACAAATGGCAAAAACATGAAACAGTGGTGAACCTTACCAGGAGTGGCCGGCGGACAAAAACTACCCCAAGAGCGCAGCAACGACTCATCCAAGAGGTCACAAAAGACCCCACAACAACAGAAAGATCTAAGGCCTCAAATTTCTATTTAATGCTCCTTAAGAGCTCAAATAAAGATTCTACATTCCTTAAACACGTATGAGAAAAAGATCTGAATTCACAATTTACTGATGTTGAATGGGCAAATATTTTAAAGAATGGGAAGAAAGTGTCTAGGGAATTGAAAACCAGACTTGTTCAATTTAAAATTTTGAATCGATTTTACTGGACACCTCGTAAAATGTTGAGAGCGAATCTCATTCACTCTTCAAGCTGCTGGAGATGTCTACAGGGGGAGGGGACATTAATCCATGTGATCTGGAGTTGTCCGGTAATACAGGACTTTTGGTTGCAGATCCATAGACATATTATGATAATTGTTAAGCAAGAAGTGCCATTTACTCAGAGACTTTTTGTCCTTGGGGATCCATCAATGATTCAGGACCCAATCTCTGATGCCGAGTGGATTCAGACTGCTTTGATGCTGGGCCGAAAGTTGATCACTTTTTACTGGAAATCTTCCTCTGCCCCACCCGTAGCTCAATGGCTCAGGGAGTTGGGCAAGCTTGCTGCACTAGAACGCCTTTCATATAAGCTTCTGGACAGGATGGACAGCTTCTATAATAAGTGGGGATCCTATCTTACCTTTATAGGTGTAGTAGATTAAGCTAATCATTTTAAGAGTATTAGGGTGGAAATGGAATGTTTTATCCTCTCACTGGGTATACTTGTTTTTTTTTGTGTTTGTTTCTGTTTTATTTTCTAAATTGAAAACCCAATAAAATTCAAATTACAAAAAAGAAAAAGATAACACAAGTAAACACAAAATGCAGTTTTTAATTGAAGGTGTTTATTATTAACGGTAAAAAAAAAATCCAAACCTACATGGCTCTGTGTGAAAAAGTGATTCCCCCCCATTAAAACATAAATTAACTGTGGCTTATCACATCTTTGGAAAGCTGAGTTCAATTTTCTAGCCATTTCTAAAGCTTTGGGACTCCAGCAAACCACAGTGAGAGCCATTATCCACAAATGGCAAAAACATGAAACAGTGGTGAACCTTACCAGGAGTGGCCGGCGGACAAAAACTACCCCAAGAGCGCAGCAACGACTCATCCAAGAGGTCACAAAAGACCCCACAACAACATCCAAAGAACTGCAGGCCTCACTTGCTTCAGTTAAGGTCAGTGTTCATGACTCCACCATCAGAAAGAGACTGGGCAAAAATGGCCTGCATGGCAGAGTTCCATGACAAAAACCACTGCTGAGCAAAAAGAATATAAAGGCTTGTCTCAGTTTTGCCAGAAAACATCTTGATGATCCCCAAGACTTTTGGGAAAATATTCTGTGGACTGACGAGACAAAAGTTGAACTTTCTAGATGGTGTGTGTGTCCCATTACATCCGGTGTAAAGGTAACACAGCATTTCAGAAAAGGAACATCATACCAACAGTAAAATATGGTGGTGGTAGTGTGATGGTCTGGGGCTGTTTTGCTGCTTCAGGCCCTGGAAGACTTGCTGTGATAAATGGAACCATGAATTCTGCTGTCTACCAAAAAGTCCTGAAGGAGAATGTCCGGCCATCTGTTCGTGACCTCAAGCTGAAGTGCACTTGGATTCTGCAGCAGGACAATGATCCAAAACACAACAGCAAGACCACCTCCGAATGGCTTAAGAAAAACACAATGAAGACTTTGGAGTGGTCTAGTCAAAGTCCTAACCTGAATCCAATAGAAATGCTGTGGCATGACCTTAAAAAGGCGGTTCATGCTCAAAAACCCTCCAATGTGGCTGAATTACAACAATTCTGCAAAGATGAGTGGGCCAAAATTCCTCCACAGCACTGTAAAAGACTTATTGCCAGTTATCCCAAACACTTCATTGCAATTGTTGCTGTATGGGTGGCCCATTTAGGGGGCAATCCCTTTTTCACACAGGGCCATGTAGGTTTGGATTTTTTTCCCCTTAATCATAAACACCTTCATTTAAAAACTGCATTTTATGTTTACTTGTGTTATCTTTGTTTAATATTTAAATTTGTTTGATGATCTGAAACATTTAAGTGTGACAAACTGACATAAGTCCGGACCCAGGGAACACGCACACAGGCTCGAGTGTGATTCAATGATTTTATTAAACAATAATTGGTGTCTGAGTGTGTGAGAGCAGGGTGTAATGTGATGCTGGAGGACGGGATGCGTCAAGGGTGGAACGAGGCACCGTACAGCCAGGCAACCCTAAGGGGAGAGCACACACAGAGGTTAACAGCCGGCAAACACCCAGCGGAATTAATATTCAATCTGGTGCTTACTTGCAGGTGGTAAGGTGGCTGGCGTTGGCTAAAGCCGCAGGTCTCCTGCCTGGAAGACAGCGTCCCGATGCACACTCGGCGCGGAGAGGGGAGTGATGACGAGGACGTGGGAGGAAAGTCCGCCGCCAGAGGATCCACCTGTGCACAGGGGAGAAACTGGAGAGCAGGTAAGTGGAGAATAGCTTACGTGTAGGAAGGAGGATAATCCGAGGAGCGCAGGCCGTAAGGGAGCAGGCGTGCGCTGGAGTGAAGAGCGTTGATGAGCAGACGGCTCCAGGCCAAGGCTCCAGGCGGAGCGGGCTATATAGCCCGAGATTGATGAGGTGCAGGTGTGCGCACAGCTGAAGCGGGAGACAGGCGAGAGAGAGCGAGTTGTGACACAAACATACAAAAAAATGAGAAATCAGGAAGGGGGCAAACACTTTTTCACACCACTGTATGTGGATTGAGTGGCAGTTGAAAGTGGAGACCTTGGCGGTCTGATCCCCAGCTCCCTAAACTGGTTATTGGGACTTGTAATATCACCAGTTAAGGTGGTTTGGGCATCTGGTTGGGATGCCTCCTGGAAGCCTCCCACTTGAGGTGTTTTAGGCTCGTCCCACTGGGAGGAGACCCCCAGGGCAGACCCAGGACACACCGGAGAGACTATGTCTCCCAGCTGGCCTGGGAACACCTCGGTATTGTCCCTGAAGCGTATGGACTGCTGCCATCCATCTGGGTGGATGGATGGATGGATGGCTGTCACTTCAAGGAGTATGAGCTTCTGCATGAAATTGAAAGATACTGGCTAGATATGGTTGGGCTCCTCTTGAGGCACAGCTTGGGTTCTGGAACCAGTCTTCTGGCCTATTCTGGAGTTGTCCCAGGTGAGAAGTTGTGAGCAGGTGTGGATATTAAGATAAGTTAAGATAAGATAAACTTTCACTAGTCTCACAATGGGGAAATTCCAGGATTGCAGCAGCACAGGGACAACAGCACCCAGACAGTAAATAAGATCATAAGAATTGATTAGCCAAAGCAGTAAATAAATATACATATGTACACAGTTAAATACGCAGTGCAGGAGCATTGCAGCTAGATGTTATCAACAGCATTACAGTTGGTTAAATTACCCAGCAAAGTATAAATATGGACCCAGACAGTATATTTCACATTTGAGTGTATATCCTGCCACTGTGGTCCCTGTATGTTCGGATTATCCCCTGCGGATAAAAGAGCTGTTTCCCTGGTCCTTCAGGTTGGAAAACTGGCCTGACTGTTGTTTGCGCCTATGCGCCAAATGATGGTTGGAGGTACCCACCCTGTTTGGAGTCTTACTGGTGTACTAGAAAGTGCTCCTCTTGGAGACTCCATCATCCTACTGGGGAACTGCAAGGGCAGGACAATGGAACCTACCAGGGAGCCCCTGGAATGTTCAGGTTTCTGTGTGAAATGACAAAGCCCACTTATTAATTGGTCCAAAAGACTGAAAACAATTTGCTTTTGCTGTGCACGGGTGCCTAAACTACCCATGCACAACATCCATCCATCCATCTTCTCTTTTCCAGGGGTCCAGGTCGCAGGGGCAGTAGTCTAAGCAGAGCACCATGATCCCTCTTGCAGTTGTTGAGCCCACTGGAGGGGGGACTCATGTACACGGGATCGCTGTTGTAACTTTTTCACGGGAATCCACTGGACCACTCTGGTAAGACCACGCTGGCCCTTCACACAGGACCAGTTTGCCGTAGGAGACCATACCAGAGGCAAGTTGCTCCCTGACAGCACAGCTCCTGGGGTCATTGGGGAACCCAAAGCCCTCCACCATGATAAGGTGGCGATCCACGGAGGGGCAACGACATCATCATCATCATGTAGGCAGATTAAGCAACATCTCCCAAGAACATCTCCCATGTTCTTCCACAGATCTCTATTCTGAGTGGCCCTATTTAGGATATGTAAGTTCATTGTAGACTATTCACAGATATTATCCCGCCAGTGTCTGCCTTGTCTTCCTCCGTTTCTTCTGCCGTTATTAATCATGCCTTCTTGAAAGGCTTGAATGTGGAATGTTTAATGTGACCATAGAGCTTCAGAGTTTTACTGTTCACAATCTGCATAATAGGAGTTAATGATGTTAAATGAAAAAGTTCATCAATAGAGACACGACCTGTGTGATTGGTCATATTGTGGGGTCACCCCCACAGCCTATGGACAAGCAGAGCGCTCAGCTGGAGCAATTAGCAGAACAATGAGATGTGTGTATTGAGATCAATAGGCAGCCTCCCTTTGTCTAGCTACTTCCTGCCAGTATCCTGCTGCTGATATGTATGACTCAAATCCAGATGTTCATGCTTCCTGCTCTGTACTGTGATGCAAATGTGCCTTTCATGTATTGTCTGTAACTGGGTATATAAGTGACCGAATATCACATGCTCACTCTCTCTCTGACTACTGCTTCTGACTACACGCATTCCGTGTCTCCTGACGAGAGCCTGAGAGCTCGCTCCGGTGCGCCTGCACGGCGCTGGAGTGAGTTCTGTGATGGCGGGATGAAATAAAACCCACTTTTAAACCTCAGTTTGCTGCTTATTATTGCATACCACCACACTGGTGACCCCGAACGAAAGCACACGCTTTGTGCAACGCAACCTTCTGATCTGGACATCTACACTGGTGACCCCAAGAAAAGAACACACTGGCAGCCCCCGGCGGTGACTCTCCGACGACAAGCGAACGCAGCAGCCTGACACAAATGATCTGCCCTCCCTTCTGTTACAGGGAGACCTCGACGCAGAGCCACCACCAGGCAAACTCTCCAGAGATCACCCACGACCGGGAAAGCTGCAGAAAGCTTCATGGTGAGATCTGCACACCTGAGATCTGCACATCCACGCTGGACCGGCCGAGGGACACAGAACGTCTTCTCCCTCTCACCGCTCCTCCTCCCTCTCACCGCTCCTCCGCATCGACACGAGCCCGAGGGACAAAGATCGTCTCCTCCCTCTCACCGCTCCTACGCATCTGCACGAGCCCGAGGGACAAAGATCGTTTCCTCCCTCTCACCGCTCCAACGCACCACCAGCGAACTACAGCAACAGCCAAGACAGGGAGGACCATCAGCGCCGACGACGCTGATCTCCATCAAGCTCCCTGACCCTGACTCGCCTCTCAACAGCGGGACACCCACGCACCGAACCCCTGCGTGCACACCGGGGGGTTACGAGGACGGCGCACCACGCACGGGACAATAACAGCTCCACAGACCGCCATCGTCCTTTGCCACTGCACACAGAACCTTCAGGGCTGCTCACACACCTGAATCACACACGCAGCTCGCTCACAGGATTTTGTATGGGTCTCAGCCACGGCGCACAAAGGGAATTCAGCCGTCAGCTGTCCCCGAGGGCTTTAGGGCTGCGCGTGCGCACCTAAAGCCAACACGCCAAGTCCCTCACTGCTGCAGCTCCTTTTTTTCTCACAGCCGCTAAGCAGCCTTGCAGCTCCTGTTTTTCTTCATGGCCGCAAGAGGAGTCAGAGACAAACTTTCCTTCTCACAGCCTGTGGATCTCCGCCACGTTCAACGGGACAGCCCCTCAACATCGTAGATCCACATGCAATTTTTGCGCGGCCCAGACAACTTCGGCCGGCACTTGCTACCCCCACCCCCCTCCCTCCACCTCCTCGGCACAGAGCCTTCCCCGCAGCTCGCTTCCAAAGCCGGACTATCGAGGCCTCAGCTTCCTGCTGAGCCCTCTGGGGGGGAGTGTGTGGGGTCACCCCCACAGCCTACGGACAAGCAGAGTGCTCAGCTGGAGCAATTAGCAGAACAATGAGATGTGTGTATTGAGATCAATAGGCAGCTTCTCTCTGTCTAGCTCTTTCCTGCCAGTATCCTGCTGTTATGTTGACTCAAATGCAGGTATTCATGATTTCCTGCTCTGTACTGTGATGCAAATGTCCCATGCCTTCCTGCATTTATTGTGATGTAAATGTGCCATTCATGCATTGTCTGTAGTGGGGTATTTAAACTGCATATCGCTCTGTAATTCTCTCTCTCTGTCTGACTGCTTCTGAACACACGCATTCTGTGCCTCCTGACGAGAGCCTGAGAGCTCGCTCCGGCGCGCCTGCACGGCGCTGGAGTGAGTTCTGTGATGGCGGAATGAATGATAAATAAACACCCTTAAAAACTCTCAGTTCGCTGCATATTATTTCATGCCGCCACAATATCACTTATAATGTGATTTTGGAAGGTTTCAATAGTTCTGCAGAGTGGGGATGTCCGGCTTACATATTTAAGTCCATAAAAAACAATGGGTAGACGTTAGAAGTTCTTTATTTTTCCTCAAATCATTGGTAGAGGACAGTTTAGGACCTAGATAAACTAATTCAGAAACTTGCTTGATGGGCTTATTGTAGATTGTAAAATGGAGGGGTTGGCTTAGGTCAGTTGTCATGCACTCAGTTTTAAAGATATTTATGTAGAGTCCACCTTCTGCAGAATAGGTGGCTAGTGTATCAAGGAACAATTGTAAATCTTGTTTTGAATTACTCAGTGCAGCTATTTTATTGGCATAGCTTAAGTTGGAAAGAAGATAGCCTCCAATAAAGAAGCCAGAGTTGTAAACTGTTTCAGGGTCAGATGAGGCTTCTTGGTTGTTGTGAATGCAACTCATCTAGGTGAAGGTGATCTCTGATATAAAAAAAAAAAACAGTGTCCATGGGAAGTGAGAGCTCGTTAGCCCTGTAAGGTTTTCTGCTAGGGCTAGTGTCATAAAACACTCTCTTCCAATTTGCCATAAATAATTGCAAATTTATTTGCAATTTTTGGTCCAATAAGGAAGTGAAATTAGAAAACTTCCCACGGAAGCCTGAATGTTCCAGGGACCCCAGGTTGAAAAACTGACCCAGAGGAGTTTTATTGGAAAGAATGGCCCGCATCACCGTGCTGCCAACAGATAATTTTTACTTCTACACTTTGAATTGAGGATTACCACTAAAAAAACTGAATATTTTAGCGAATAATTCCTGGCTGTTCTATCCGCTGCTGGGACTAGAATGCAGGTTAGTGATGAATAAATCAGATTCAACAACTTGTCTAACTTTTAGTTTTCTCTTCTTTTTCACTGTTATGGACTCTGTCAGGCTCGCTGGAAGCATTTTATCACAACTACTTATAGACTCATCACTACAGTGGTGCAGTGGCTCCAAATACTCTCTGATTGAAACTTCCAGTGAGCCTGGGACCTGGATTTTAGCCTCAGGCGTTCAGTATTTGCTCTTTCACTCATCCATTATTCACCATCTCACGCTGCATTCAGAATGATGATGTAGTGTCAAGTGTGCACTCCAAACAGCCAAAGAATCCAGCTCCCGACACTTTGGTTAACGTCCAATCTCCAGCAGTCACAGCATGACAGCTTTTTTTATTTTAATTATTTATATAGTACAAGAGCCATAGGGAGTTCAGTAGATCTGAAACCTATTTGGCTGTGTGGTTTGAAGTGCCACAAAAACAAAATTTGCTTTTGTAAGTGTCCTCCAACTGGCTAAGCAGAGATTACTCTGCAGGACTGCTCTAACAACGCCATGACTCACACGAAATGTAGAAAGACTCATTTAAAAGTCATGTTCTGCAAAAGGACTTTAAAAAATGTGTTCTTTAAACTGAAGGGTCAGATTGCTTTGATGTCGTCAGAGTGATTCACCTCAAAGTTCAGCGTTTGAAATGTGGGGGGAGTTGGTGTAGTGCAAGTTAAAATAAAGCAGGGTTTGGCGATCAGCTGAAAATGAACTGAAACGATCACTCAGACCCTAGAAGTGACACAGTTTTGCCCATGTCCGTTCTTTTTCTTTACCTGGCTCTTAACACTTTCCCCAGTATGTGTGTTCATGCATTATCCACTTATGCATGTGGATGATAAATAAACACTTTATTAAATTCAGTAAGAAAACTGAAAATTGGAAAAATTACATTTCCATTAGAAAATACATTATGAATGCTGTAAACTGATGTAAATACTTTCCACAAACAAACAACCCTTGGCCTCAGAGATTACTTGGTAAGGGTAACGGTATGGAACATTCTGTACACGTTCCCTACAGAACATTCTGTACATGTTCTGTATACGCTCTGTACACTGCCATTCCCAAGTGCTGTAGATACAGAATGCTAGGAATCCTGCTAGCTAGTGGTCTCAAGTGTTTTACAAACATATACATGTAACGTTGGATACGGAGTGCTAGCGGTCCTGGTAGCTAGTGGTCTTGAGTGTTTTATGAATAGGTACATGTAATGTTATATATGGAATGCTAGTGGTCCTGCTAGCTCGTGGCCTTGAGTGTTTTATGAACATGTACATGCAACATTAGATATGTGACGCTAGCAGACCTACTAGCTAGCGGTTTCAAGTGTTTTACAAACATGTACATGTATTGTTAGATACGGAATGCTAGCGGTCCTGCTAGCTAGCAGTCCTACTAGCTAGTGGAACACAAGTTACTAAATACGGAACGTTCCGTGTGGTATGCGTAGTCTTGCTAGTTCAAGTGTTTTACTAACATGAAAATATAATGTTACTTACAGTACATGTACAGTACTCACAAAAAGTTAAGGATATTTAGCTTTCGGGTGAAATTTCAGGATGCACCTAAAATGCACTAAAACCTTTACAGGTGAACTTAATTTGACCTTCTCTAACCCTTTGAATGCACATGTCCAACTGTTCAGTGTTTCAGTACTTTTTGCATAACTTGCTGTCTCTAACAAGGTGCTTAATGGTAAAATTCACAACAGGTGTTTGATCCATGAATCGACCAATAAATTTTCTGGTTCAATTACAATTGGTATTTAAACAGTCTTCTTCATCATGCTGTTCACATTTTGACATCATGAGACCAAGATGACGCCTAACAATTGATCATCAATACCTCGCCATTGCGAGGCTTCAAACTGGATGTTCTCCCAAGGAAGTGGCCACTGAGCTTAGAGTGTCACAGAGTGTCATCAGCAGGTTGCAACAGAGATACAGAGCAACTGGAAGAGTCACAGAGAGGCACAGAAGTGGACGTCCTTTGGCCACATCCCATGCTGATGACCGCTTCATTGTGAACAGTGCCCTGTGGAACCGGATGATGAATGCTACTCAACTCCAGGCACATTTAAGGGAGGTGAGAGGCACCCAAGTGTCACGTCAGACCATTCAAAACTATTTTCATCAGCATGGTCTGTGTGCTAGCAGCACGGTGGCGCAGTGGTTAGCACAGTGGCAGCACAGCAAGAAGGTCATGGGATCGATTCCACCCTTGACCATCGTGGGTTCGATCCCACCCCCAGACCATCGGTGACCCTTCTGTGTGGAGTTTGCATGTTCTCCCCGTGTCTGCGTGGGTTTACTCCGGGCACTCCAGTTTCCTCCCACATGTCAAAAACATGCAAGTTAGGTTAATTGGCATCAAAACTGGGGATTCTAAATTGTCCTTAGGTATGGATGTGAGAGTGAATGGTTGTTTGTCTCTCTGTGTTGGCCCTGCGATGGACTGGCGATCTGTCCAGGGTGTACCCTGCCTCTCGCCCAAAGATGCTGGGATAGGCTCCAGCCCCCCCGCGACCCGAAAGGATTAAGCGGTAGAAGATGGATGGATGGATGGATGGATGGTCTGTGTGCTAGACGACCTGCAAGGATACCTGACCACTCCACCAGGCACAAGCGTCATCATCTTGCATAGGCCAGGGAGCATTTATTCTGGATAAGGGACCAGTGGGTCTCAGTGCTGTTTTCTGATGAAAGTTGATTCACGTTGATCAGAAATGATGGCCGCCAACGATGTTGGAGACGTCAAGGAGAGCGCTATGCATCAGCCACTGTTGTCACCAGACGAGCCTTTGGTGGTGGTGGTGTTACAGTCTGGGTAAGTGTGTCTAGTCAATACAGAACTGCCCTACACCTTGTGAATGGTACAGTGACAAGCTGATACTACCTGAATAACATCATTAATCCAGTCATTGTGCCCCTGCATGAACAACACAGGCCTAATTTAAATTAACCTTATAAACAAAATATATATACACACTGTATATACAAAAACCTAATAAACATTAAACTTAAAGCACAATTTCATCTTCATGGACGACAATGCTGCAGTTCATCGAGGTCGCATCATTAGGGAACGGCTGCTGGAGGCTGGGGTACCTCAAACGGAGTGGCCTACACTTTCTCCAGACCTGAATCCCATAGAAAACCTATTAGATCAGCTGAGTCGCCATGTAGAAGCTCATAATCCTGCACCCCACAACCTCAATGACCTGAGAGCCACTCTTCAAGAAGAGTGGAATGCCATGCTTCAGCAGACAATAAGTCGACTTGTGAACAGCATGAGACATCGTTGTCAAGCTGTAATTGATGCTCAACATTATTTGTTGTGGTATACCCCAGAATCAGAATCAGAATCAGAATCAGAATCAGAATCAGGTTTATTGCCATTGTTCATGTGATACACAAACTAGGAATTTGTCTCGGTGCCATGCTGCAACATTAAAAACATAATGAGAAAAAGGGATAAACTAAAAAACTAAAGGACTAGAAACGTGCAATAAGTGTAGAAAAATAAGTAATAATAAGTAATAATAATAATAATACTAGTAATAATGAGTAGTACTAGTCAAGGCAGTTTTAAAAAATTAGCATGTAGCAGATAATGTGAAGTACCACATAGTGCAGTCAATAATGCAACAGAAAAACAGTGATGAATGACATGAGTCTGGTTGAGCTGCTGTACATAGTGCACGAGAGTCAAAAGTCACTTAGTGTTCAGCAGTCTGATGGCAGAGGGGAAAAAGCTGTTCATGTGCCGGGAGGTTTTAGTCCGAATGGACCGAAGCCTTCTACCTGAGGGGAGGGGGGCAAACAGCACGTGACCAGGATGTGAAGGATCGGCTATGATCCGGCCAGCACGCCTCCGGGTCCTGGAGATGTACAGGTCCTGGAGAGATGGGAGCTTGCAGCCTATCACCTTCTCAGCAGTGCGCACGACGCGCTGCAGCCTTAGTCTGTCCCTGGCAGTGGCTCCTGCGTACCACACAGTTATGGAGGAGGTGAGGATGGACTCGATGATGGCCGTGTAGAACTGCACTAACATCTTGGTGGGTAGCTTGAGCTTCCTCAGCTGCCGCAGAAAGAACATCCTCTGCTGGGCCTTTTTGATGAGGGAGCTGATGGTTGGATCCCATTTGAGGTCTCGGGTGATGGTGGTGCCCAAGAAGCGTAAGGAATCTGCAAAGGTGATGGGAGAGCCTGTGATGGTGAGGGGGGGCAGGGGGGATGTGACTTTCCTGAAGTCCACAATCATCTCCGCTGTCTTCAGAGCATTCAGCTGCAGGTTGTTGTGGCTGCACCAGGACACCAGCTGGGCCACCTCTTCCCTGTAGGCGGACTCGTCACCGTTGGAGATGAGCCCGATGAGGGTGGTGTCGTCCGCAAACTTAATCAGCTTAACAGACTGGTGGGAGGAGGTGCAGGAGTTGGTATAAAGGGAGAAGAGTAGGGGGGAAAGTACACAGCCCTGGGGTGATCCAATGCTGATGCTAACAGAGTCTGAGACAGACTTCCCCAGCCGCACATGCTGTCTCCGGTCCGTCAGGAAGTCGGTGATCCACCTGCAGAGGGAGTCAGGCACGTTGAGCAGGGACAGCTTGTCCTGGAGCAGATCGGGGCGGATGGTGTTGAATGCGGAGCTGAAGTCCACAAACAGAATCCTGGCGTAGGTTCCCGGGGAGTCCAGGTGCTGCAGGATGGAGTGGAGGGCCAGGTTGACTGCGTCGTCCACAGACCTGTTAGCACGGTAGGCAAACTGCAGCGGGTCTAGGAGGGGTGTGGTGATGGACTTGAGGTGAGACAGGACCAGGCGCTCAAAGGACTTCATGACTACAGAGGTGAGCGCTACAGGTCTGTAGTCGTTAAGTCCAGTAATCCGTGGCTTCTTGGGGACAGGGATGATGGTGGAGGATTTGAGGCAGGTCGGCACGTGACATTGCTTAAGGGAGGTGTTAAAAATGTCTGTGAAGACAGGAGCCAGCTCTTTCGCACAGTGTCTCAGGGTGGAGGGAGACACACCGTCCGGCCCGGGGGCCTTTCGCGGGTTCAGTCTGGAGAACTGTCTGTGCACGTCCTGCTCACTGATGACAAGGGGAGGGGGGGAGGAGGAGGAGGAGGAGGGGGGGACCGATCTTGATGAATTAGAGGCTGAGGAGGCAGAGGAGCTGGGTGGAGTGGGTGAGTTGGACACAGCTGACGAGGTGTCAAAACGGGCATAGTGTTGGGACAGTCTTTGACAAAGGGCTTTGTCATCCTGACCTTTAGAAGCCTGAGGCCGATAGTTGGTGATTTGCCTCAGTCCTCTCCACACAGAAGCCGAGTCATTAGCAGTGAACTGCTGCTGGAGTCTCTCAGAATATACAGATTTAGCTCTCCTCAGCTCTCTGTTAAACCGATATTTGACCTCCCTGTAGCAGTCCCTGTCTCCACTTTTCAACGCTGCTTCCTTCTCCTTCCTGATCCATCTGAGCTTAGCTGTGAACCAAGGCTTGTCATTAGAATATCTTATCCTGGTGCGCGATGGGAGAATGTGCTCTTCACAGAAGTTGATATATGAGTTCACAGTGTATGTGTACTCATTAAGATCATGTGTGGCTCTTTTAAACATGCCCCAGTCAGTTATTTCCATGCATGTGTTCAGTTTCTCTCCAGCTTCACTGGTCAATTTCTTTGTGGTGGTCACAACAGGTTTAGTGAGTTTCAGTCTCTGTCTGTATGTGGGGATGAGGTGGACCATCACGTGATCAGATAGTCCCAGCGCTGCGCGGGGAACAGCGCGATATGCGTCCTTTACTGAAGTATAACAGTGATCTAGCGTGTTATTTCCTCTGGTTGGACATTTAATACACTGTTTGTAGCGGGGGAGCTCGTGACTCAGATTGCTCTGGTTAAAATCGCCCACCACGATAACCAGGGAGTCTGGAAAGTTCCGCTCCGTAAGTTGGATGTGATCTGCGAGCACGCGCTGAGCTTCGCGCGTGTCCGCGTCAGGAGGGGCGTACACAGCGACAAGAATGAATGAGGCAAACTCCCGCGGGGAATAAAATGGCTTGCAGTTAATGAAAAGAAATTCCAGGGCAAACAGTGTTTGGAAATCACCGTTACATCAGAGCACCAGCTGTTGTTAATATAGAAGCACACTCCTCCTCCGATAGACTTACCGGACAGCTCTGTGACGCGGTCAGCACGAATCAGCTGGAAACCCTCGAGGCTGATCGCGCTATCTGGAATGTTCTCATTAAGCCAGGTCTCAGAGAAGCAGATGACAGACGAGGAAGCGAGGTCCTTGAAACGCATCAGCAGTCTTAATTCTTCTACCTTGTTCAGGAGAGAATTGGCATTGGATAGAAATATGCCAGGCAAGGCTGTTCGCGAGCCTCTTTTTCGTAGCCGAGCGAGAATCCCTCCTCTCTTCCCTCTTTTCCGCCGTCTTGCTTTTTTGGCCAAACAATGGATCAGATCAACGGCAGGAGCTAAAAAAACTGGAAGAAGGTCCATGGGGGTGAGAGTCCTGATATTTAGTAGTTCTTCACGGGTGTATGAACCGGCAGATGCACAATCAGTGAACAAGAACAGACAAATTATAAAAATTAAAGGGCAGCGATACACCATGGCGGCCGCTGTGGGCGCCATCTTGTTTTTACCCACCATTGTTGTTGGCTTTTGTTTCAATAAATTGTTTGAGATGAGGAAATCACCATTGCATGCTTCTACTTCAATGCCCTACTTTCATGATATAATATCACTGTAGCATGAACTTTTTACATTTTCCATAAATTTCACCCAAAAACCAAATACTCCTAACTTTTTATGAGTAGTGTATATGTTTGCGCAGTACATGTACGGAACATGCTAAGTTCTTAGTGCGGACTGTGGCTCATGAAGAAGGCACATTGACATAGGACTGATAGCAGGCAGGACCAGCAGATGTCCTGTACGGAACATGTTCCATACAGAACATGGACAGAACATGTATGGAACATATTTGGAATGTTCCGTACCACACCGCTCATTCCATGTTTTAGTAGGCACCCTCAGCCTCAAAACTAGAACAACTTAAAGCTGAAAGTTGTAGCTTAAAAGCAAAGAAACTTTAAGCTGAATTATTGCTTTCACCACCTTTAACCTGAAACAGCTTAAGATTACCATTGTTAGCCTAAAAGAGGAAATGGCTTAAATCTTGACACCATTATCTGCAATACATTAAAGCTGAGCCTCAACAGCACACATACGTCACACAACCATTGGCCTGACATACCGAATTTACATCAGGAATACGCCTTATAGAGGTTGTTTGCATATTGGCATGACATTGGCTAGGCATGGGCTTAATGTTGATGTCTAGCCAATCAAAAATTTGGGTAGAATGGCCAGAATTTTAAAAAGTTAACAATGACAAAAGCTAGCTTAAAAGCTACATTACCTTAAAGTTGTACCATGTTTGCATAAAAGCTGACACTGTTTAAAGCTGAATAAAGTTAAAGAAGCTTAAAGCTGAAAAAATGCTAGCTTAAAAGCTAAAACAGCTTAACCTTACACAATGGCCCGGTTATATGGTCACAATAAACCGATTACTGGGAATAAACCAATAATGGCAATAATTAGTTTTGTTGTGTTTACATGCACTGAATGAACTGATTATTGGAGGGTAAATGACCCTGGTTACATGGCCTTTACTGCATTATTCTGTTTACATGGCCACTTGAATAATCAGATAACTCCAGAAATCCAATCATAACCATTTGTTCATCAGTTTACATGTTTATTTGTGTACCTGTAAACATGGCCAGTGCTAGCATAACAGCAAAATTGTTTTAAAATAAAAAAAGACTAAAAATACTCAATAAAAATGTAAAGCTTTGAAAAGCTAAAAAGGTTTAAAGGTGATATCAACATTCTGACCTCCTGGCCAGCAGGTATCACAGTTATTCTTGCACCAACTGTTTAGTAGAGACATGTGACATCAACCCAGTTATGCTGTTGGCTGTGACATTTTTTACTGACCATAGTGTTATGTATGAGAATATGTGTGTCTGGGATGCCGTGCCCACACACAGGGTGATGTCGGCGGGTACGGCCCATTCTGTATATAGTTGAGTGTTCTGCTTAATCAAAGTTCAGTTGGTTGCTGCATGAACAAGACTTCGAATCCCATTATTTCCAGACATAACATTTGGCGACGAGGTAAATTGGTGTTATTCTAAATTATAGTTATCGCGTTGGAAGACTATGACACTGTTGCTGCAAGACGGTGCGAGTTTTACAGCCTCAAACAGTGGACGGGTGAGTCCCTTAAGGCATTTCTGTCGAGGCTTCGTAGCCTAGTTAGGAAGTGTCAGTGAGGAGAGTTGGAGGACGGCCTGGTGAGGGATAAGTTGGCCCATGGCACAACGACCTTTGGCTGAGGTTGACACTGGAACTGGCTAGGGTGCTGCCATCGCTGGAGGAAGTGATGGAGTTGGTGGAACACTGAGAGACCAGAGCCATATGAGAGCTACCGGCTAAAGCTAGCCACATCACCTCAGCCAGGAAATCGCACGTGACGATCACGTGCGATTTCCCACTGAGTGGGGAAGTTTGCATGCTAGGTGAGCAGCTGCTTGTGGAAGCTACACAGCGGGAGTGCGAGACCAGGCAGGCTGAGGGCCCCGGGGAAGACCAACCGCAGGATGCAGAGATGGCGCAGTGGGACACCTGGAGCGGGGGTACCGACAGAAGCGACGAGGCATCCGTGTCGGAGGGTATGGCCGACAAGAGCGGTGCTGACAGCCCTGAGGGAGAACAGCCGCATACATGCAGTGGAGCCAACGGGAACGTCACTGAGCGCCCCGAGGGACAGCAGCTACAGCCGGACATGGATGATGGCGCGGTTTGGGACACAAACTGGTCTGGCGAGCTGGGAGGTGGTAGCTACTGGAGCGACGATAACCCAGCGAGGGTTGACCTCGGTGGTGGTGGCCGCGGCCTCGTTGCCCTTGGTGTGGGAACCGGACAGCACCGCAGGGTCCCCGTGAGGAAGGCTGCTGAGACTGAAGGACAAGAGAGTGGAGCAGGACAAATTGGCGCGGTTCTGCAGCACGCCACATGCCATCGTCGGGGTGAGAATTCGGACCGGGTCGGTGGGACGGCCCGACACAGGAAGAAGGTCCGGAGATGACGTGGTGAGCATGGGAGACCGGGTCGAGTTCCCCTGCGGATCGGCAGCGAGACCCAGCCCAGAGAGGGAGAAAAGGTCATGGCGAGTAGAGACATTTTTGCCAGGGAGGGGTGTTTCGACCCTGGGGGGAGGCAGCGGCCAGGCTTAGTGATGCCGTGGGGCTGCCCTGGCCCTCCGCGGTGATATGAAGAGTGGTGGCTGCCAAGAGACATTGGTGTTACTTAAAACTTTTCTTGTGTAAATATGTAAATTAGTATTTTGTATATAGTGGATGCTGGTGTGCATGTGAGTGAGAATGTGTGTAATATGGGATTATTTTAAGTATTCTAGAGACATGGTCCATTTTGGTTGTTTTGGTGTGAATGTGATAGGTTATTTTATTACAATATATTATTCCCATGTTCTTAGTGCGTGATTCGGGTTCTAAATTTGGGAGGTTACAATGGTGTGTGTGGTTTTGCATTTTTTTTTAAAGGGGGGGGATGTTATGTATGAGAATTTGTGTGTCTGGGATTCGGTGCCCACCCACAGGGTGACGTCGGTGGGCACGGCCCACTCTGTATATTGTTGAGTGTTCTGCTTAATAAAAGTTCAGTTGGTTGCTGCATGAACAAGACTTCGACTCCCATTATTTCCAGACATAACACATAGATATGCAAACACTAGAAAAGATGGCTAGCCACTATGCTAGTCACATTCCATATACATAAATTACTTATTTGATTACAATAAATACAACAACCAACTGCTTGTGTATCCTGTTATCACAATGCTGAAGATACTGTCAATCATTATAATTACCTACAGAATATGGCACCTCCATTTGCAATGTCCTTTCTAGTGTATCATATATCTGTTACCAGCCACTATAGTCTCATCGTGCAACTGCTCAGATGTAAATATTACAATTATTTCGGATGTGCAAAATTTTTAAAAACATTTTTTTCATCATTTTTTTGAAGACTATAAACGTATTAATTCTTCATCTTTCTGAACACTTTGCTAATGTATTACGTTTTTTAAAAAATACATGAAAAGACAATCCCGTTTACCTTTAAAACTCAACGTTAGCATTAAAACTTGAAAATCCTTATAGTAAGTATATGAAACATTAAATGGTTTTTGTAGTTAAAAGTTTCCAGAAGATTTTAACTTCAAAGCTGATGAAACATAAGGAGAGTCTGAAGAATGTCACCATTCACTTCCAATATGTTTTTAGTAGTAGTGTCACTTTTAATCACGATTAATCACATTTAGATGACAGGGTAGCTTGCTTCTTTTGAATTGCATCACACTGAGTGTTTTAGTGCTTTTAATCACGCTTTAACTACATAGTGGGATTAATCACATAATGTGATTAACTCGACCCAGCTCTCTCTCTATGTGCTGCCCATGGCGAAAAAAAAAAGTCACGATTAATCACTGTAGTGTATTTAGATTAATGGGTTTATAGGTGTTTATTGTTGGTACAAGTATTAATGTAAATATGAATGTGAGTAGAAATGAAGATTTCCTTTCATTACACTCATATCCTGAGTGTAATGAGTGACACTGAGTGACACCAGTCCAGATAATGGACAATTTTGTAAACAATTCTTTATTTGTACCAATTATGAATCAGTCTCAAAAAAAAAACCTTGAGTTCTTGTCTGCTGATAATCAAGAAGATGGACATGAAATCAAACAATAACTCCCATATGTCTTTCAATAGTTTAACAAGAAATGTCAGAATAGGTTAACACATTCGGATGATTTTAAAACAAAGAATTCAACGTGTATCATGGGTATAATAGACGGTTATTGAATTACTGAGCATCACTTGTGACTCAAACATTTGTGGAACCAAATAAACCATAGTTTGACTTGGCAATATACTGGAAATTGGAAAACCATAAATAGCATTGGTTAAGAAAAGTGGATGCAATTTTATGAAGAAAATGATGAGTAAACTATTTATGAAAATGGAAAATTGGTGTTACCCTGAAAAAGAACGTAAATTAATGAAAGGACAAAAATGCATTTTGAAATTCTAATAGGAGTTGCATGAAAGTAAGTTTAAAGAACTTACACCAGGAATATTCTGAAGAATTACGTTAAATTAAACAACAGACCGTCAGCCAAGCAGAATCATTGCGTCCCAGTGGGTAGCAGATGGTCCATTGGATTCTATTTCAACTGGACTGTCGTGGGTTCTGTTGGAAGACTGGCAGACAGGCTCTTTACCACGTTTATGGCCTACTCCCGAGATCACAAAGGGGCTGGTTCTTCAGCAGGTTGGTGCAGTCTTCTCACGCACTGAAGGAGTTTGTTTATTGTACAAAGTGTCATGACTGATTAGCTTATTCAGCCCACATGCAAGGTGCAAAACAAGAAATCAAACTGTACACACGTTTGAATAATGTTATTAAATAGCAAAATCTACACTGCTACAGAACAGTCACTCACCAGAGGAAAGGGCTTGTGGAGAGAGAACAAGAGCTGTGAGCAGAGGAATGGAGTAAGGGAAAATGGGCGAGCCAAATTACCACTTAGGTGGGCTCCGAGGGAGCGCCGGCAGGACTCCAGCGGGGAATAGATGAACCAGCAGGGTAGGGGATAGCTGGTGGAGCCTGACCGGGTGGAGGTTACCATTGTGAAGGATGAAGTGGCAGGAGAGCGCGCACAGCCCTCAGTGACACATCCGCACGATGGCAGCAACCTGCACAGGGGAAAAAAGCACACAGATTAATAATTTCTTTCACCAGTGTAACGTTGACTTGCTGTCTTTAGCGGCAGTATATCCAGACGAGCCAACACTGAATCACTGAAGGATGCCTCCTTAAGTACACTGGCTGATGAGAGGACACAGGTGTGTCCTGTCCCTCAAGTGTGATGATGAGCTGAGGAGAGATGAGCGGGAAGGAGGGGGGGCGCTCTCGCCGCCCATGACACAAAGTCCCATCAGAGAGTCAAATTGTGACAAAAACACACCACAGATCCGTTTCTTCCGATGTATTGTGGCTGGAATGAGTTGGTTTAAGCTTAGAAAAAAATCAAACAAAAGCTTCTTGCAAGGTAATTTAAGGAAAAAGATTAAAATAGGGAAAAAGTGAACTTTAAAGAAAAGGAAAAAATTCAGAGCATGACAGTCTCTGGGCCTTACTTGGAAGACAGAAAAAAATGGGAGAGCAGAGAAGTCTGCTCCTTACAGCTTGACCACCGCCCCAAAACTGAAAAAAAATATTTTTTTTGGGTGTGGTGTGGCACACATATTTGAGATGCTTAGACTGCATATGTATAGCACATTGATTGAGATGCTTAGACTGCATATGTATATTGTGTTACCTCACGTCTTAGAAGGAACAATAAGTCTGGACCTCTTGGGGATAACAGTAGGAGGTGGAGGTGCCTTTAGAAATGACTCTGAAAGGACTTCCTGACCTCCAGGGGTCAGGTGGAGGAAGAAGAGACCTGGGGGAGACGTATTGTCTATGGGGGTTGAATGACAATGTGATTCTGTACTTTGATGTCCCAGGTATAAAAGGAGGGGATTGGAGAAGTTGGTCCTTTTTTCTGTTTGAGAGGACGTTGGAGATGTGAGATGATTAATAAACCTGAATTGAGAAATAAATTCAGCCTCTTCATTTCATGCTCTCCACATTGGTGACCCTAAGACGTACAATGACCAGAGACAATTCCCCCGAACCAGACTCGCCAGGGACCAGCCGAGCAAGCGCGGTCTCAGTCAAGCTACCGGAATTCTGGCAGGACAACCCAGACTCGTGGTTCCTCCTGGCCGTAGCCCAGTTCGCGCTCGGGGGAATAACAGCAGATGACACAAAATTCTACCACGTCATCGCCAAACTCGACAGCCGCACAGCTCGACATGTGCGGAGCCTGGTGCAGCACCCGCCCGCTGGCGACAAATACAGCGGGTTGAAAGCTGCCCTCATCCAGCGTTTCACGCCCTCAGCCCAGGAGAGAGCTAGGAGGCTCCTGGCTCTGCACGACTTGGGAGGAAGCACGCCTGTCGACCTGATGGAAGACATGCTGAAGCTGAGAGGCTCAGACAACAACGATTTCCTCTTCACGCACATCTTCCTGAGAACCCTACCATCGCAGACGAGGGTGACCCTGGCGGGCACTCATTTTGTGACCCAGCGGGACTTCCGCGCGCTGGCCCAGGAGGCGCAGCAGATCCTCAACGCCAGTGAAGAGCACACGGCCACCGCAGCAGCAGCAGACCTCGGCGCGGCGACCGGGAGCAGCGGTGGGCCAGAGGCGACGGAAGCGGTCCCACCAACAATGGCGGCAGCGAAGCCCCGACACCGCGGAGGAGACGACCTCTGTTTTTACCATCGTCGTTTCGCAGAGAGGGCACGCAAGTGTGTACCACCATGCCAGTTCAAGAGCTCGGGAAACGCCAGGACCGGGTGTCACTAGCAGCTGCGGCCCTCAGCGAACGGAACAAGCTGCTCTACCTGACGGATGCGCGCTCTGAGAGAAACTTCCTCGTGGACACGGGCTCCCAAGTGAGTTTCATCACCCCAACCTACGCTGACCGGCTGGCAGGCCCCGGGGGTGACGGAGCAACAGCGGCGAACGGCTCGAGCATTAAGACCTTCGGTGAAAGGACTCTACTTCTGTCCCTGCACAGCCGCACATATGAGTGGACTTTTATTATAGCGGCGGTGAGTTTCAACATGTTAGGTGCTGATTTTCTGTGCTCACATGGGTTGTTAGTTGATCTTTCCAATAGACGCCTGGTTAATGCACTCTCCTTTTACTCTATTCCTTGTGCAGCTCGAGTGTCCCCGCCACCAGCACAGGCCAACGTCACCACAGCAGGCGGTAAGTTTCACACACTCCTCACTCAGTTTCCAGCACTCACAGTTCCCACTTTTTCGGCAACAGTTGTGAAACACGGGGTGGAGCACTTTATCACTACCGCTGGCCCCCCCGTCTTTGCGAAAGCTTGGCGCTTGGATGCAGCTAAACTGTCCATAGCGCGCGAGGAGTTCGCCAACCTGGAAAGGTTGGGCATCATCCGTCGTTCGAACAGCCCATGGGCTTCCCCACTGCACATGGTCCCTAAAGCTGACGGCTCGTGGAGACCTTGCGGTGATTTCCGCAGGTTAAACAACGCCACAGCGCATGACCGCTACCCAATCCCACATATTCAGGATTTTTCGGCACATCTGGCGGGGGCACGCATTTTTTCTAAAATAGACTTGGTCCGCGGTTATCATCAAGTCCCAGTGTGCGCTGAGGACATTCCCAAAACAGCGGTGATAACCCCGTTTGGACTTTTTGAGTTTTTACGCATGCCATTTGGGCTTAAAGGCACCGCGCAAACCTTCCAGCACATGATGGATGCTGTGTTACGCGATCTCCCTTTTGTGTTTGTCTACCTGGACGACATTTTGGTAGCCAGCGCGTCCGAAGAGGAACACGAAAAACACCTCACGGCAGTTTTCCGGAGGTTGGGAGAGCACGGGTTAATAATCAACCCAGCTAAGTGCCAGTTCGGGGTGGCGCAGATTGATTTTTTGGGGCACCGCGTCTCCCCAGAAGGGGCAGTTCCGCTACCGGACAAAATGCGCGCAGTGGCAGATTTTCCCCAGCCACAAACGATCAAAGCACTACAGGAGTTTTTAGGAATGGTGAATTTTTATAACCGTTTCCTCCCCCACGCAGCGCAGCTCATGCAACCATTATATGCCGCGCTTAAAAACCAAAAACCCTCCAATGCAATCGAATGGTCCCCGGAGCGGGAGTGCGCATTCGCGGAGGTAAAAAAAGCCCTTGCAGACGCTGCGTTGTGGGCTCATCCAGACCCAACGGCCCGCATAGCGCTCACCACTGATGCGTCAGATTTGGCCATAGGGGCGGTAGTGGAGCAGCACGTCGCCGGGGTTTGGCAGCCACTGGCCTTTTTCAGCAGGTCCTTGCGCGAGGCCGAGTGAAAATACACCGCGTTTGACAGGGAGCTGTTAGCGCTCCACTTAGCCATTCGCCACTTCCAATTCTGGCTAGAAGGTCGGCGCTTCACCGCGTTTGTCGACCACAAACCGCTCACTTTTGCGATGGCCAAAATTTCGGAACCATGGTCGGGCCGGCAGCAGAGGCAGCTGGCCGCAATTTTGGAGTTTACTACTGATATTCAACATGTAGCGGGTAAACTCAACGTAGTAGCAGACTGCCTCTCTTGCGCGGTTACCGCGCCAGTCCGCGCAGAGGTAGATTATACTACCGCAGCCGCAGAGCAAAATAACAGCGCGGAAGCGCACGCGGCCCCAGTCCACGTGGGGATAGATTATGCAGCCATGGCAGCGGATCAGGGTAGCGATGCAGATGTGTGCGCGCTCCAATCGGGACCAACAGGGTTACGGCTGGAGAACAGGAGGCTGCAAAATGGTATGCCCCCCCCTAATCTGCGATGTCTCTACTGGGCGACCGCGTCCAATAGTGCCGGCCGCATGGCGCCGCCGCGTTTTTGACTCGATTCACTCCCTGGCGCACCCAGGGGTGCGCGCGTTGGTAAAAATGGTAGCAGAGGAGTTTGTTTGGCTGAGCCTGCACAAGCACGTTAAAGATTGGGCAAGAACCTGTATGAAAATACACAAGCACACAAAAGCCCCCTTAGAGCCGTTTCACATCCCGGCCAAGAGGTTTGATCATGTGCATGTCGACCTCGTAGGCCCCCTACCGTCATTGCAAGGGTACACACATCTTTTGACAATGGTGGACCGAACCACGTGTTGGCCGGAAGTAGTCCCACTGGCATCAACCACAGCTGCAGAGGTAGCCCGCGCGTTTTTAACGGCTTGGGTAGCGCATTTTGGGGTCCCGTCGGATATTACGTCCGACAGGGGACCTCAATTTGTGTCCGAGCTTTGGTCAGCGATGGCCCACAGCTTAGGTGTGACAATTCACCGCACTACCGCTTACCACCCCCAGGCTAATGGTTTATGTGAGCGTTTTCATAGATCATTGAAAGCAGCCCTCAGAGCGTCGCTTACGGATGCAAATTGGGTAAACAGACTACCATGGGTTTTATTGGGGTTGCGTTCTGCACCTAAAGAGGACTTAAAAGCCTCCCCAGCTGAGTTGGTCTTCGCGCAGCCACTCCGGCTGCCAGGAGAGTTTCTTCCAGATAATCCGGTGCCAGGGCGTCCCCCTGCTCAGCGGTCACTGAACGACATGGGAGCGGACATGCTTCCGGGCCCCGTTCATCACACTTTTCCGCATGTTTTTGTGCCCAAATCTTTAAAAAATGCCGAGTTTGTTTTTGTCAGGCACGAGGCTCAGCGCCCAACCCTGCGACCACCTTACGATGGCCCATATAGAGTGCTGGAAACAGGTGATAAGCATTTTTTGCTAGATTTGGGGGACAGGAGGGAAACAATTAGTATAGACAGACTGAAACCTGCTTTTGTGATGGCCGATGAAACTGTGCCAGTGGCGAGGGCTCCTCGACGCGGCAGACCCCCTCAGGGAGCATGCCCCAGAGCCCCCGCAGGGATCAACTAACAGTTCTCATCCTCAGATAGCAGATTCACTGCAAGATGGCGCCGCAGGAGCGGCAAAGCCCGCTTACAGCAAGTTTGGAAGGCGGTTGAAGCCCAGACAGCATATGGACTGATGTTGTGGTTTTATCATGTTGTGTGGACTATGTTGTATTGTTTCATCTTCGACGTTTGGGGGGGGGGGGGTTATGTGGCACACATATTTGAGATGCTTAGACTGCATATGTATAGCACATTGATTGAGATGCTTAGACTGCATATGTATATTGTGTTACCTCACGTCTTAGAAGGAATAATAAGTCTGGACCTCCTGGGGATAACAGTAGGAGGTGGAGGTGCCTTTAGAAATGACTCTGAAAGGACTTCCTGACCTCCAGGGGTCAGGTGGAGGAAGAAGAGACCTGGGGGAGACGTATTGTCTATGGGGGTTGAATGACAATGTGATTCTGTACTTTGATGTCCCGGGTATAAAAGGAGGGGATTGGAGAAGTTGGTCCTTTTTTCTGTTTGAGAGGACGTTGGAGATGTGAGATGATTAATAAACCTGAATTGAGAAATAAATTCAGCCTCTTCATTTCACGCTCTCCACAGTGGCAGAATATCACTGACATTCATGAAATCTCAGCTGGCCCAATCACATTGCTTCTTTTTCCAGCAGGTTATAAACTCGACCCAAAAAAGGAAATGCAAGGGAGCTTGGAGGCCCATTGGTCATTTCAAAGTTCAGGGCTTTGTGGGTCTCCCAGCAGAAAGAGGAGGGGGAGAGACATTTGATATGAGAAGTGAGACCCCCCTTAAGACACATATGTTGCTGAATAAAGCATAAATTCCTCAAACTTTAGTGACTAAGATATTCTACTCAATAATAAGGGAACATACAATGTCTCTACATTGTAACTGTAATTAATTTGTGATAGTAAGCATGCAACAATTAATTTCCTCCTGAAAATAAAGCAGAACATATCAAACTAAAAAAGCACTCGGAGAGCGCAGACCTCCGCCAAGCACCACAGTTCCCCCTATACAGTGTTTGTGTGTACGTTTTCAGATTCCTTGACCATGAAAACATATGACTAGCAATTGGATTGACAATGATAGGATTAGTGGTTCAGTAGTTATTCACGAAAATGGCATTTTGTGTAATGCCATTTTGTGTAATGCAGTTCCCCCCATACAAACACTGTATGGGGGGAACTGTGGCCGCTATTACGGAAAATGGCATTTTCCGTAATAGCGGCCACAGTTCCCCCCATACAGTGTTTGTGTGTACGTTTTCAGATTCCTCGACCATGAAAACATATGACTAGCAATTGGATTGACAATGATAGGATTAGTGGTTCAGTAGTTATTCACGAAAATGGCATTTTGTGTAATGGCGGTTTTCTTCTGGACGGTGATCTGGATCACCACCAAAATGTAATCATCTGTAGGATACCCCATTTCTGACAATCTGTGAAAATTTCATGAAAATCCGTCCATAACTTTTTGAGTTATCTTACTAACAGACAAACAAACAGACAGACAAACAAACAGACAGACAGACAAACCAACGCCGATGATCACATAACCTCCTTGGTGGAGGTAATCATATCAATAAAAGCATTTGAAACCACAATTTTCCAATTTCAGAGTTCAACCATATCTTCAGTAGGTGATGCTGTCCTGAGAGAAAGAATATGAATTAATTTATTGTTCACAACTGCGGAGATTCCATTTCAGAGAGAGGAAAAAAATTATTAAATATTCCTGCATCGCTCACCAGATGGCACAGTAAAACTATCTGGTTGGTTAATGACTTGACTCTCAAGTCTGGATTATATCAACCATAAAGCTGTCATTTGGGGCATTCCTTTGGCAAAGAGTAGAAAAGGGAGAATGACCACGTCCTGGAGAAGGGATCAACTTCTACTTTATGGCCGATGGATAGCGCTACAAACTCTGGTCCTTGGGCGATAGAAGCAGTTCATGACCAGACCCCTGAGTTGAAACAGTTTTCTTCAGCAAAGAATGATTTTATGGATTGGAACCAAAAGGGTTAATGCTACATCACGATTAAAGTGACACCACTAATTTTTAGTTTTAAATGTAACAGAGTCAATAAAAGCATTCCTACTTGGCTTGCCAAGTGGGTTGACCCTCTTGGGGACACGGGTAGAGTGCCGGACTCTGGAGCAGGAGGTTGTGAATTCAAACCCCCTTTTGGATGCCACCAGTTGGGCTTGGCCCTTGCCCTTGGTCACGTAAATGTTATTTAAAAAATTACAAAAATTGAAGCACAAATGTTCCTCCAAAGTTAACTGGAAAAATAGCAGAATGGAGTTTTAGTAAACAGAAGGAGACATCAGCCAAAAAAACATACAGAATAACTGATTTGAACAAAGATAGTGTGAATGCTGAACAGCAACAATCAGCTGATATTTAAAGCAGTCTCTCTGTGCAAAGGCCAGCTGCAGCATCAGCAGCTCCGGTTTCAGGTCACTTTTCCCTCTTCTTCCCTCGGATTTATCCCACTAAGACAAACATGCTGATGCTAGGCTAGCACAAAATCGTTTATAAGATTGTAATTGTAAGTTAAAAATACGGATACAATGACATAATTTCCTCTCAGCATTTAGTGACTGGATAGACACAGGCACAAAGGAAAATTTATATCTGTTTTTTGTTGCTGACGGAGTGATAGGACGATGGCCAGAAGGAAACAGCTTATATTCGGTGCGCAAGGGGTGAGATGTGTCTAAATGGATGGACTTGGCCTTCTCCAACACATATTTTTTATATATATGGTCAAGACTATTAAAGTTGACACCAGCTATCTTAGAGGCCACTTTAACGATCTTCCCAAGAGAAGCTTTCAAAATTAAAGCAGAACTTTCAGAATAAAAGCAAGAAGGTTCCCAATAATAAATTTAGATTTCTTTCTCTCTGATGGATAAAAAAACAGAAAGTGAAACTGCGATAATTTTTAAAAATGGGAATAATTTCATACCTCTTTATGCCCCCAAAATGAATAGATGAATAAATGCAAATTTCTAATAATTCAAGTAGACAGTTTTTTTTTGAGTATAAAATGGTCTCAGTCCAAAGTTCAACCAAAACAAACACCTAATGTTTTATTTGTCATTTCACCAAATTAACTGTTCTGTAATGTTAAAGGTATTTTAGTCACTAGTGCTTAAAAATGGATTGAATATGGCTTCAGCTCTCTATTTAGAAGACTATTTGTCAAGGATTGCCTTTCAAGGCAGAGGATTGAGACCCACGCGCTGGACTGTTAGCTTGTGAAATTTATCACAGAAGCAATTAACATAAAGTTAAACAAGGCGCTCAAAACACAAAGTACAAACTTACTTTAGGAATACGCACCTGAGTGAGGCAGGGCTCTGGCGGAGACGAGGGAGAATTACCATCAAGACAGTGGCCGTCACGAAAAGAAAAGGCAGTCCTTAAATAGGAACGGAATAAACAACATAAGTGATAACAGGTGTGGGTTCACATGAGCAGGCAAAAAGGGGACAAAAATAATGATTGGAATCAGCTGGCAGGGATGAGAGAGGAGTGGTGGGACTTGACAGCTGACAGGGCGACGCCCACACGGAGAGCAAACCCAGAAACGCCGCCTGACAGCTGTCAACCCTGAGAAAGAAACCACAGAACAAATATAAGGAATCAACTGCAGACTAAAAATAATTACAAATTAAAATGAAACAAAACTGAAGCCTAAACAGAAAAATAGAAAGCAGTACTAAAACTCAAAGGCACAAAATACAACAAATATATATAAATACAAAGAAAAAGCCAGGAGACTGAGTCTGGCAGAACTTCCAGAGCTCAGCTCGTGACACTATTACAAAATCTATCATCTACCAAGGAGGAAAATAAGAGTGAAGGAGCTACCAGCCAGATTCCACTTGTGAGTGGGTGGATGGATGCAAACATGGAGCACAGTCTTCCCCTGTGGTGAGAGCACAGTCAGGGCATATGCAACAAGGGTTGAACAGGGTGGAAACAATAAGGGAAAATCATGGATAAGAAGTAATAAAAAACACACAAGGAAAAGTAATTAACAGAATAAGGCTGAGACTGACAATGCATTAATCAAAAATGTGTGATAGTTGACAAAGATATAAGAACCTGGGGAAGTGATGAACGCTAAGAAGCTCAAGGAAGGTCAGACATGAAAATAAATCACAACTAGAATTGCACACCACAGAGATGCAGACCAATACCCAGGAGCTCTTCTGTAATTGGGGTGGAAGTCAATGGTAAATTCTAAGCATCTGTTTCCCGATCATAATGGAAATAGGTAGATTAAGTAGAATCAGAGCCTACTGATCTTCAGGGTCACAGGCAAGGTCAAGGTCATTTCATATTTGTATGTTGCATAACATAGTATACATTCTAATTCTACTAGCACTAAACACAAATTGAAACTCTCATAAATTAGAAACTTTTTTTACTGTAAACATTTTCACATAAATTTGTGTTGTTTTTTTTTCCTTGCAAATTTGCAACTTTTTCTTTTCCTTTTGGAACTTTCTCATAAATTTGCAACTTTTATTTTTAAAATCCTGCCACTTTTTCCTCAAAAATTTGTTACTTTTTCCTTGTAAATTTGCTTTTTTCTTGTAAATTTGTGACTTTTTCCACATAAATTTGTGACATTTTTCATATGAATTTGGAACTTTCTAAAAAGTTTTCAACTTTTTTTTTTTTTTACTGAAAACTTGCAGTTTTTCCTCATACATTTGTCACATTTTTTCTCATAAATTTGTAATTTTTTTCTTGTAAATTTTCAATTTATTTAATCGTATTTGATCCATTTTTGTTAATTTACAACTTTTTCTAAATTTTTCCTCATAAATCATCTACTGGGGCCTCTTGGTCAGATCATCTCTGTAAATGAGAATTTGTTCTCAAACAATTTACCTGGCAAAATAAAGGTCAAATAAAATAAATAAATAAAAATAAACTTGTGACTTTTAGTTTTAAATTTGCTAAATTTTCATTGTAAGTTTATAACATTTTTCAAGTAATTTTACTATTTTTTATTGTAAATTTGCAACCGTTTTTTAAATTTTCACATTTTTCTCAGAAATTTTACTTTTTTCTCATAAATTTGTCACTTTTTTTCTCATAAATTGTTACTTTTTTGTAAATTTTCAAAATTTTTCTCAGAAATTTTCAACTTTTTTCTCATAAATTTCTGACTTTTTTTAATCATACATTTTCACATTTTATCATAACTTTGTGACTTTTTTCTAATGAATTTGTGACTTTTTTCTCATAAATTTTCAAAATTTTTCTAATAAATTTTCAAAATTTTTCTAATAAATTTTCAATTTTTTTTCTCAGAAATGTTTGGTTTTTTTCCTGATACATTTCTGACTTTTTCTAGTAAATTTGTGACTTTTCCTCATAATTCTCAACTTTTTTCCTCATAATTTGTGACTTTTTTCTTATAAATTTGTGACTTTTTTCCTCACAAATGTTAACATTTGTTCCTCATAAATTTGTGAATTTTTCCTCATAAATTTGTGATTTTTTTCCTCATAATTCACAACTTTTTTCCTCATAATTTGTGACTTTTTTTCTCATAAATTTGTGACTTTTTTTTCCTCACAAATGTTAACATTTGTTCCTCATAAATTTGTGACTTTTTCCTCATAATTCACAACTTTTTTCCTCATAATTTGTGACTTTTTTCTCATAAATTTGCGACTTTTTCCTCATAATTTTGCCTATGGTGCCAGTGTTACTGAAGCCTGCTCAGCCAAATGGGGCCCAGATGGGTTTAAAGTTGGTAACTAGATTACCCGATCACCTGTACCACAGGTAAAGTTAGGGATGTGGATTGGTTAGCAGAAGGTCGTCGGTTCAGTCCCTGAACCGGCAGGATCAGATCTGGGTGGGACAGATAACATAGCAGTGTTTGCGCCACCCTCCTTAACCCCACTGTGGTGCCCTTGAGCAAGGCCCTTAACCCCAACTGCTCCAGCGGAGCTGCTCAGTGGCCGCAGGTCAGTCTGTGGTCGCGCTGGGCAGCTTCCTGGTGTGAATGTGTAACTGTGTGAGTGTGAACAGGGCGTCCTTGACAAAGAGAGGCTGCCTCTCAGTGGAACTCCCCTGTATAGGTAAAGGTTAAATAAAAAAAAAAAGTGTGGGCAAACACAGATGGGGCCATCATGGAACCCCTGGACAAACCCACATGGGACTCATAAGACAGCTTAGCTTTAACCTTTGCTGGGACCCACATGGACATGCCCCCTGGGTAACTTCATTCAGTTACAGTCCAGACAAACTGCGGCAACCGCATGGGCAACAAAAGTTCAGAGAAACCCAAGATTATGACATTAATACAAAGAAGATAAAAACAATCCAAGCCCAAAATGCCTCGGGTACGTCCTTCAGAACATCAATTTTTATTCCTCATAGCCTTAATTGTTTCTGCAAGAAATGCTAGAATTATATCCAAGAATGCCCACAGCTATCCACAGCATTACAGTCATCACCATAATAATAAGAGTGAGCACAATATAAACAGATGGCTGGAAAATCATTACACAGCCATCACCGGGCCATTAATCTTCATGTTTGTATCCTGATGAGTGCATCGATAATGTTGCTGATATTATCAGACACTAAGGAATTGCTGCACGCTGCTCCTGAATAAAGACGGAACACGTCTCTTTAACTGAAATAGATAGAGGCAGACGTTAGAGACTGCTACAGTGCGTGGGTCGTTTTGGGACGATTTAATTGGATCCTGACAGACACGAGAAACCGTTGTGTCTGCCATGTCGCTGTGGAGTGTTTGTGCTCCGTTTTGTGAATCGTATCATTCTTGTGTAGTCTGAACAGAAATGGTTTTGCCTCCATACTAACTAACTAACTAACCTGCACTTATATAGCGCTTTTCTAGTCACAAAGACCACTCAAAGCGCTTTCATTAATACTAACCCTCTATTCTAAGGGCCTATAGGAAACAGATATCTAGGGACAATTTAGAACAGCCAATTAACCTAACATGCATGTTTTTGGCATGTGGGAGGAAACCGGAGAAATCCCGGAGTAAACCCACGCAACACGGGGAGAACATGCAAACTCCACACAGATCACTGTTGGTCAGGGGCTGGGATCGAACCCCGATGGCACACAAATGTCACACCAACAGTGGCCTTATGTGCCAAATTTACATCAGCAATACCTACGTCTTTTAGAGGTTGTTTGCACCTTGGCGAGACATTGACTAGACGTCGGCGTGCCAGTTCATATTGTGACGTTGTGAGGGTTCACACAAGAAAGGAGAGGTGGCTGTGACGCAACAGGCTTTATTTTGTACACACTCTCTCAGCACAGACAGGAGGGGAGGTCATTCACACAGACCCCCGTCTCACTGAGGGTGACACAAACACATGATCAGTCACTGCTCTGACTGGTCTTATAACACTGCTGTGCCATTATAACGCAGTCATAATGACTGTAACGCAGTTATAATGACACAGCAATAACACTTTAGAACACATGAATAATAACACTCTTTGAATCCTCCGCAGCCAAAGCATGCCGGGAGAATCCCTGTCCCCTTAACAAAGCCCCGACGTTACACTGTCCCCCCCTGGACTGGTTTCTGTACCCAGAATAATAAAAGTCCAACTCAAAAGTCCAACACGAATCCGTCCAGGTGTCGGGGCGGCCGCCGTTGTCGACGACCAGCACGTACAGGTCCGCTAGTGTCCATCTGTGCCTTGATCGGAGTATCTGGTCGGGATGAAGGCCCTGGCTCGATCACCCACGGGGCGGATGGCTGGTACAGGGCGAGAAGGTCGCGGTGGAGTACTACGACCTGGTCTCTTTTCTGCAGCCTCACCCTGTACACCACATCCGGCAGTCGCTGTAGGACCTTGCACGGTCCCGACCAATGGCTCGCCAGCTTTGGTAACAGTCCCCTTTTTCGCTCCGGGCAGAAAACCCAGACTCGATCTCCTGGTGCAAAGTCCCTCCCCTGACAGCGGGAGTCATATGCCCGCTTCTGCCGACTCCCCGCTGCTGCCAGGGCCTCCCGACCCAGTCTGTGCACCGTGTGGAGGCATTCCTTCAAGCAAAACAAATAATCCAACCCCGGTTTGCCCTCCACCTCCGGCTCCGGGGGAGGGGGTGGGGTTTGCACCAAATCCACTGGTGTGCGCAGCTCGGGTCCAAACATCAGCGCTGCAGGAGTGCACCGGGTGGTTTCCTGTGCTGCCGTCCGGTACACCCACAGAACAAAGGGCAGATGCAGGTCCCAGTCTCGCTGTCGCTGGTCCACTAGAACAGTGAGCCGGGTGGTAAGGGTCCGGTTGAACAGTTTGACCAGGCCGTCGCTCTGTGGGTGCAGCGGGGTGGTCCGGGTCTTCCAGATGCCCAGCCACCTGCAGACCTCCCCAAAGACCTCTGCTTCAAAGTTCGGACCCTGATCGCTGTGCAGCTCCTCCAGTGCGCCAAACCGACAAAACATCTCGTCCACCAGTTTTGATGCTGTGGTGGCGGCGCTCTGATCAGGGACCCCGTACGCCTCTGGCCATTTGGTGAAGTAATCCATTGCGATGCAGCGGTTCCCCTGGTCCGTGGTCGGGAAAGGGCCCAGAATGTCCACTCCTACCCACTCCATCGGTGATCCCACTCGGTACTGCTGCAAGGGGGCATAGGATTGCTGAGTCGGCCCTTTCTGAGCCGTGCAGGTGTCGCAGCGATGGACATGGAGCTCTACATCCTGGCGAGATCCGGGCCAGTAGAATCGGGCTCGAAGATGCTGCAGAGTCTTCGTCACTCCGAAGTGGCCCACCCCCACTGCCCCGTGGCCCAGCTGGAGTACGTTGGGCTGGAGTCACCGGGGAACCAACAGCTGCCAGACGTGACGCTGCCCAGCTGGAGTCTGCCACTGCCGATACACAACACCCTCGTGACAGCGGAGATTGGCCCACAGGGAGTGTAGGGCCTTGGTCTCTGGGTCCAGCGCAGACACAGCCTCCCAGGCGGGCCGCTGGCCCCCATCCAGCCACTGCTGAACCCGGAAAATGACTGGATCTCTGTCCTGCTTGCTCTGCAGCTGCTGCGCACCGAGGGCCTCTGTGACGTCATTGCTGCGGAGAGCTGCCTGATTATCCGAGGAGGAGCTGTGTGCCGCTGTGTTATTCCTGCTCACAGCGGTCCGGAGAGCAGCAGCCTGTGGGACGACTTGGTCTCGATCCTCTGCCCGCTGACAGTGCTGACAGTCGTCCGCAGCACAGGGATGCCGAGACAGCGCGTCAGCATTGGCATGGAGGCGGCCTGCCCAATGCACAATCAGATAATCATAATCCTGCAGTGTCTCCAGCCATCTCGCCAACTGTCCATCTGGCTCTTTAAAGTTCAGCAGCCAGGTCAGGGAAGCGTGATCCGTCCTGAGCTGGAACCTCCCCTCGTACACATACGGGCGAAAATGACAAAGCCCCTGGATGACAGCCAACAGTTCTCTGCGAGTAACGCAATAATTCCTTTCAGCTCTGCTGAGAGTGCGGCTGAAAAAAGCAACTGCCTGTTCTCCATGTTCTCCCTCCTGGGATAACACCGCCCTGATGCCCTGGTTGCTGGTGTCCGTGTCCACGATGAAAGGGCGGTTCGGGTCGGGATACTGCAGGATGGGGGCTCCGATGAGCACTGAGCGAAGCTGGGAAAAAGCAGCAGCGCAGCTGTCACTCCACTGAAATGCACGGCCCTTCTGTGTCAGCTGATGCAGTGGGCTGGCGATGGTGGCAAAGTCTTTCACAAATCTCCTATAATAGGAGGCCAGTCCGAGAAAACTTCGTAGCTCTCCCACATCCTGTGGCACTGGCCAGTTTTTCACCACTGCCACTTTCTCTGGATCGGTAGCAACTCCCGCTGCGCTGACGACGTGGCCCAGGAAGGTGGTCTCCCGGCAAAAAAGGTAGCATTTCCGCAGGTGTAGCCGCAGCCCAGCCTGTCGGATGGTGTCCAATACTTTCCGAAGATTGGACAGGGCACCATCAAAGTCAGCTACCAGCAGGTCATCCAGATAAACAATGCAGCGGCTCCGGGGCACGTGAGCCAACACTCGCTCCATCAGACGTTCAAAGGTGGCCGGGGTGTTGCAAAGTCCAAACGGTATCACCTTGAACTGATACAGTCCCTGCCCGATGGAGAAGGCTGTTTTCTGGCGGGCCTCAGGTGACAGCTCTACCTGCCAATAGCTGCTGCGGAGGTCCAGCGAGCTGAACCAGCTGGAGCCGGTGATGTAATCCAGAACGTCATTGATGCGGGGCAGAGGGTAGGAATCCTTGCGGGTGACGTCATTCAGGCACCGGTAATCCACACAAAACTGCCACGAACCGTCCTTCTTCCTAACCAGCACCACCGGCGCCACCCAGGGCTGCTGGAGGGCTCAGTAATGTCTGCCTCCAGTATTTCCCGTATTTTTTATTCTGCCGCCACCCGCCTTGAAAAAGGCAGATGGCGGGGGCGGAGCCGGATCGGCCTGGTCTCACCAGTGTCGACCCCGTGCTGCACCAAGCTGTAGCAGTCCAACAGCTCCCGCAGCTGGCGTCTCTGTCCCGATTCCAGCCCACTGCAGCTCTGCTGGAACCACTCCTTGACCGCCTGCTGTGTTTCTGCTGACACATTGACCCGCTCCGCTGTGGCCCTCCCCCTTGCTCTCTCTATTGGCGACTGCGCTCCCTCTGCTCGTGCTGGTGGCGCCATTGTGTTCAGTTCTTGCGGTGAAGCGCCCGGTTTGGTCCATCCTGGCGGCCCCTCAATCACGCAGGCCCCCGGGTTCCTCCTCTGGGCCGCGCTGCAGAGCGTGATGGTCCAAGCCCCCAGCAGGAGGGACGATCTGGTGGTGTCAGTTTTTGCGCCCCATGCTGCAAGCAGATCGAGTCCAGTATTGCAGGGGTCTTGAATGTCAGCCAGCCAGAACGGGTGGTTTGTGTTCTGGCTGGCCACCCCCACCACAAGAACTGTCCGCCCTCCCAGTCTGGCGCACTCACTGGTGGCTGTGGTGACGCAGCGCCTGGTGGGTTCCCACCCCTGCGGTTCTGCCTCGTCCGTACCTGGCAGCACTCCGTGCCGGACCAGGGAGATGGTAAAACCGGTGTCGATCAGGGCCCCGATCGGCGTGTTGTCCAGGCTGCACTGTAGGTACATCCCTGGCGAGTGTCCAATTCGGCCCACACGTAGTGACAGTTCATCGGGGAAAATGTCTGTGGGAGGCGGCAGGTCCCCGTCCATGCCACCTCGCTCTAGTTTAACGCTGGCGAGGGGCCGGTTTGTCGCGGGGTTGGGTGCCAGGCAGTACCGTGCGATGTGTCCTGGCTCCCTGCAGCAGAAGCACCCTTCCTCGCGCCGCCGTGGCCGTCTTCTCCTTGGCCGCACCGCTGTGGTCGGGCGCAGTTCCTCCTCCTCCTCCTTGCTCTCAGCCGTGGCCTGGAAGGCTCTCTGCCTCGGTGTGTCTCACTCCTGGATTTTAACTTATTTTACAGTTTATTGCGTGCTGGCTGGGACCGACAGTTAGCTGTCATAGCAGAGCTAGACATTCAGTTATTCAGTGTTGTTCCTGTGCTTATTACACCCCAGGGACTGGTCATATACGATCTGCCGCTCAAAACACACGCCCCTGTCTGAGATCAGCAGTGAGGAGCGAGGGAGGGTGGGGTTAGAGTGTGTTCTAGGTAGGCTCATTAGCATTTAAAGCAAGATTAACCGCTTGTTTTGAGGAGGGCTCTGTGGTGTTTGTGACGTGGCGGACTGGCTGTGGCGTGGATGGCGCCACCCCTCTGTATATAGTAGTGTGGAACGTTGTTAAAGAGAGAGTTCAGCTCACGTCTTTTGTCAGCACCTCGTTTCAGACATAACAGGCTCTTTCCACTGGGTGTAAAATGGCACTGCAATAATTAAACCTTGATGTGTTCTGACTAAGCCGGAGTGGTGGCCTGGAGGTAGAGCATCTGCCCCACAACCGGGAGGTCAGGGTTGAAGTCCCGGCCGGGTCATGCCAAAAACCAAATAAGAATGGAACTTCCTACCGTCCAGCTTGGTGCTCAGCAAAAGTGGAACAAAGGAGAGAAATGTGGGCGGCAGTGGCTCAGGAGGTAGAGCGGGTCATCCAATAACCAAAAGATTGGGGGTTCGAGTCCCGCTCTCCACAGCTGTCCTGCCGTTGTGTCCCTGGGCAAGACACTTTACCCACCTTGCCTCCAGTGTCCATGACACTGGGTATGAATGTGTATAAATGTTCAGTAGTGGTCGGAGGGGTCGTTGGCACAGGCTGGCAGCCAAGTTTCCATCGGTCTGCCCCAGGGCAGCTGTGGCTACAGTAGTAGCTTACCACTATCAATGTCTGTCTGGAGTGAATGAATGATGGACTCACTTTGAGATGCCACTTGACATGTAAAGCACCATATAAAGCTAATCCATTATTATTTTTATTGAAAGCATGTCACACATAACACTTGTAGGAATGGTGTAGGTTTTGGTACAAGTATGTATGCCATTACACCATTAGCATTTATCTTGTGTGAAATGAACATTTCAGTTTTATCAATGTGACTATTTCTGTGTAACTCCCTCCTCTACTTCTATAATATTGTTTTCAGGTTGTTACCATACGATTGTCTCCATATTTGCAGATCAACACATTTTTTTTTTCTGAAAAATATCGTTTCCATTTTTAACCCACTCATATTTATATTTCTGCCTCAGCCATTGTCTGTTTCTCAAACCCTCCACTGCACCTGAACTAATCCTCTTATCTTAGATTTCTGTATTCGCTGCTGCACACCCTCCATGAGGCTCCTTTTGATTTGGATCTGCCATGCACATGTGCTCTGTACAATATCTACAATCCATGTCTTCTTGGATAATGTCTATGCTGATGACACCCATCACTAGTGTTTTATCTTGATGGCATCTTTAGCTCTGCACATCAACCCAGCCAGCATGTCCATGTGTGTGAGGTTCTGAGCATGGTCGGGGGACCATGTTCACGTTTTAAGTTTGTTTTCATTATTCACTGTGTTTTCTTCACTTCAGCCCAGTTTGATTATTGTGTTTATTTTCACGTTCATGTCCCCTACTTACGTTCTTTTGAATTTGCCATTTATTTCTCTTAGCCATGATTATCTTCTGAGTTCTGTCTTATCACTCTCCTTAGCTTAGTCTTAGTTTAGTTTGTCATAGTCCTGTTCAGTAGTATTAGGTTTATCATGATCACAGTTATGCTTGGGTTGTGATGATTATTGTTCTCATGGTTATGTTATAGTTATTCATGTCATGGTTTGGGTTTGGGCTTTTGTTTTGACAGTGCCTTTTGTTTACTTCCAGTTTTGCGTTGTGAGTTTTTTGCTTTGCTAATTATTCACGGCTGCTTTTGAGTTTTTGATTACTGATACTCCAGTGGTGTTCCTGATTGACTGCACTATATATACATGCCGCGCACTGCCCTCAGTGCAGCGATCTACTGTGCTTTCATGTCATGTCAAGTTATGTCACGTTACCCAAGTTCATGCCACGTCTTGTTTTTTTTTTGTTTTGTTTTTGCTTAAGATAAATCACTGCAAACTACAGCTCCAGCGCTTGGGTCCAGTTCTCTCGTTTGTTTTCACGACAATGTTTGCCGCACCAAAGATTTAATCTGGGCTGTTTTATGGGTCCCATCTGTGTTTGCCCACATGGACTTTACCTGTTAACCTATTTTCAACTTATTTTCTCATAAATTTGCTGTTTTCTTGTAAATTTGTGACCCCCCCTCCCCCACCTCCCATTTGATAATTTTAATTTTTGGGGGGGGAAATTTAAAGCTTTCTCATAAATTTGTGACTTTTTTTTTTTTTTTACTGTAATCCTGCAACTTTTTTCTCATAAATATTTTTTACTTTCTTCCTTGTGAATTTGCTATTTTCTTGTACATTTGTGAGGTTTTTCCCATAAATTTGCAACATTTTTGTTGTAAATTTGGAACTTTCATGATTCAGAACACGGCTAGGTTCAAACGCAGAGCTGCCAGAACGATCACTCAGACTCCAATGAAAAGTTTCACAATTTTATTACAAAAACTCACAGAAAAAAAAAAAATGCAAAAACCTCAAGGAAAAGCGGAACACAAAAATTCCAACTTAAATTTCCACAAGACAGGTGCCCCCTGGAGTGCACGTAACCTATGGGAAAGAGCAGACAGAGGTTATAAGGGACAGATTCTCCAAAGGGAGAATAATGCGGGAAAGCACACTTACAACTTGAGCAGCAGAGTCCAGCAAGGAACTCCAGCAAGGACCAAGGGACAGGGGGAAGAGCGAGACCTGGGTGGACTTCCTGATCTTCCTGATCAGGCGAGCGTGATCAGCTCCGGAGACACACCTGCGGGTGACAGCAGCCTGAGGAGCGAGACACATAAGGTAAGTATACGGAAGCGATGATAACGAGACAGAGCTTGGCATAAACTGTGGCTGCAAACCCAGACGATCCAGCGATGAGCTCTCCACATGCTGGATCTTAAATACGCTGGCTCATCAGATGCAGCAGGTGAGCCCAATCTTCCGGAGCGGGAAACCAGGAACAGGAGGGGAAGGAGAGCACGTTCACCTGATCATCACACTTTCTCAAAAATTTTCAACTTTTTTTTTTTTTACTGTAAACTTACAATTTTTTTTCTGATAAATTTGGGACTTTTTTCACAAATTTTCCAATTTATTTACTCATATATTTACATTTTTTTGCTCATTTGCAACTTTTTCCAAAAAATTTCTCCTAAATTTTCACCTTTTTCTCATAAATTTGTGATGTTTTTTCTAAAATTTGCTATTTTTTTTTTTTTGCAAATTTGTCACTTTTTAATAAAACAAAAAACCAAAATCAAATTTATGAGAAAAACCATGAAAATGCAATACTTTTTTGCATAATTTTTTCCCATGGTATAAGTGTTACTGAAAGCTGCTCACCCATTTAACCCACTGGGGCCCAGATGTGGTTAAAGCAGATAAACAGATTACCCGCTCACCTGAACCACAGGTAAAGTCCATGTGGGCAACCACAGATGGGGCCAGCATAGAACCTATGGGCAAAACCCACATGAGACCCATAAGACAGCCCACATTTAAACTTTGGTGGGGCCCACATGAACATGTTGTCTGGGAAGGCTAATATTAATAAGAAGGGCAACATTTTTTTTTTACGGAAAACATGACCTAAACATGACCGTAACAAACTAATAGTTTTTTGAATGCAAAAGATGCAATAGACTTACACAATGGTCCCCTCCGGCATACAACTAGGAAAATACCGGTCACTATGGAGGGTGAGAATATGTATGGGCACATAATCATACCATGTAGGATAACTAAGTAGACGGTTATGCTGTTTCATCCCATCTAGCAACAATGCTCTGCACTGTGTGTGTTTATATATTTACATATTTATTCCATCTAGCTACAATGCTCCGCACTGGGTGTGTTTATATTTATATATCTATATATTTATTCCATCTAGCTACAATGCTCCGCACTGTGTGTTTATATATCTACATATTATTCCATCTAGCTACATTGCTCCGCACTGTGTGTGTTTATATATTTACATATTTATTCCACCTAGCTGCAATGCTCCGTACTGTGGGTGTTTATATATTTACATATTTATTCCATCTAGCTACAATGCTCTGCACTGGGTGTGTTTATATTTATATATCTATATATTTATTCCATCTAGCTACATTGCTCCGCACTGTGTGTGTATATATATCTACATATTTATTTCATCTAGCTACAATGCTCCGCACTGTGTGTTTATATATTCATATATTTATTCCATCCAGCTACAATGCTCTGCACTGTGTGTCTGTGTGTGTGTATATATATATATTATAGTAATATGTACATATGTATATTAGCTGCTCTTGCTTGCTTGCTTTTTTTTTCTTGCCTTCTGATTGTTGCTCTGAGTGTTGCTATCCCTGTGCTGTTGCAATCCTGGAATTTTCCCGTTGTGGGACTAATAAAGGCTTATCTTATCTTATCTTATCTTATGACCTCTCTATCATGCAGAACTACTAATAGACCAGTGATTGGGTGTGAGCCTTGACAAGCTTCATAAGGAATGAAAAACCACTGCTTTTATATGAATTTAAAGGTGCCATGTGTAATATTAAGTGCACTCTAGCAGTCAGATTTCAAAATGCAAACAACTGACACTTTATCACCCTCTTCCATAGTATAACAATGCACCTCCAGGAACCATTGGTGAAATTAACCCATAAGAACCCATGGGTTCTTATGAGTTAAAGTTTGACATAAAAACTTGGAAAGGCATAGTTTTATCATTGGCAAAAAATATGTACTTTACATCCTTGAAGACTTCATATGAAAAGTAATGAACTGAGTACGGAACCCTGAGGAACACCAGCTGTGACCTGTAAAAGTTGTGTTGATGTTATTTTTACTGTCGCACAGATGATATGTTTGTATCGTCTGTGTGACTGTTCTTACTGTCTGTCATTTTATAACATAGCAGCTGTATCAGAGAGCACTACCGGGAAAACCCCAACTCTAAATAGGCGATAACATCCATGAAGTTTGTCATGTGTCTGAGCCAGTGCTCAGACACTTTATGTATTTTTTGAGTATTTCATATCTTATTATTTTCTTGTTTGTTTTTCTGTTATTTTGGTTGTTTTCCTTCAGAGCCTCTTTCCTCATTTCTCTGTTACTTCCCTTTCACCCACAGTCCACTCCCTAGTTCTCAGCTGTGGGTGATTGTCTAATTAGGTCACCTTCTCCTGCTCGCTCAGGTACTCCCATCTGGTATTCATTGTGTTAATTGTGCTGCTGCCTATTTTAAGGAGGCTGCACCATTGTCTGGTGTAGCCTCCTACGGTCAAGTCCACTCTCTATGGACTCTCAACTCACTCTCAAGCCGTTGTCCTACATGTAAGTGCTCACTTTCACACTGCATATACTGTATTTCTGGTAATTTGCAGGTTGGCTGGCAATTATGCTCACCTTAGTTTGGCTATTTTGCTGCCTGTTTCTTTGTTTTTGCCCCAGGTTAGCCGGTGATTATGCTCACCTTAGCTTGAACTATTTTTTGCCAACCTGCAATCCTTTTTCACTAGCATTGTTTACATATGTCTTTATGTTATCCAATAAATGTTGCAAACTCACGACCGACATGCGGTGTGTTTCTCTCTCTGCCCTGAAGGGGCAGTCATGACAAAAGGAGGCTACCATTGTGGGCACCAGCAGCCGTGAGTTTTGCTTTTTTTTCTTCCCTCCTATTCTTTTTTGTTTAAACCTGTTATTCTGCTGGCATGGCAGCACGTCTAGATTATGACCTATGGGGGCTCAGTGAGGAGTGTTTTGCTCTGAACTTGATAAATAACATCTTGTTGACGGCTCGTGCCTCCCGCACTCCCGAGGCGGAACAGGAGTGCTGGGTTGGAGCCGCACAAGTGCTGGAAGCATGCCCCAGCCTGTGCAGCCATCTCAAACTATCAGACCTTCTCCTCTCCATAATTAACCACCAATCCATGCTCCACGAGCAGAAAGAGAAACCCTCCAAACCTCCGCTCGTGTCTCCGCCTCCACACCAGATGACCTCCGCAGTCTTCAATGGAACTTCGTCTGGACCTCCAACAGCAGCTACCACCAAGCGCCGGGATTTAAGGCGAGTGAGTACCTTTTCATTTATCTTTATCAAATAATGAACTATCTTGCCTTAATCCTGGTGGTGAAGCTCAGCAGCAGCGGCCCAAGCTGGCTGAGCATTCACCATCTGCTGCTGTTTCTCTGCCCTCACCCGCTTCTCCTTTGTCCAACTCCTCTGAGTGTCGACCGGTCCTGGGAGGGAGCCGCCGGACTATGGAGAAGACTGGTTCAGCCAAGGAGAGGATCGCCTCCGATGCCCCGAAGCCTGAACTGATAAAGGAACGTCCCCTGGCTTTGACGATTCGGGACCCGGTGCCATCGGTGAGGGGGTTCCAGGTCCTGAATCCCGGGATTTTGGACATGCAGGCATCAGCGGCGAGGCAGCCTCTAGCCACCACGCTGGATGAACCATTGGCGCTGGCTGCTTCACCTGGAGATCCAGGACCTACAGGAATCATCACGACTGCTGTGGGGGGCCGCCACAGCAGAACTGGAGCTGGATTCTACTACATTGTACTGATTTTCTGGTTCATATACTTTGAAGATAAGATAACAACATACCCCTGTAGAGAAAACGGTGTCAAAAAACAGAACCATTCTTTGTGTAAATATGTCCAAAGTCCATTTTTGACTGAGTTATGTAATTCAATATACCAGCCACATCATTATGCAAATTAGATGCGTAAATTTATTCTTATCTCAAACTTTAGATCATATTCTACATCTTTCTATTAGACAGTAAGCATTATCTCTTGCAACTTTCAAGCTATAGCCTTGGAAATCTGAACTATTTTATTGACAAAAACTCTTTACCACTCTTGATAATGAGGGGTTATGTCACCAAATGGCGCCTGGGCCAGTTAGAGGGTTTTGTTCACAAATAAGGCTGCATTCAGACTAGGATAGTCCAGGGGTTTCAGTTTGACTGGGTGGGGAATGCTGAGAATTTTGACACCTTGGTTTGGTTTGCATTCACACTGCAGCGGACCAAACTGCTTGATCAACGTCACGCAGTTACAACAACTGCTTGTTTGGGGTGCTGTAGCTGAAACCACCACTGACCATTAAGAAAAAATCTCAACGAAGAAGAAAAATCAGGCTCATCGATTGACCAGGACCGAAAACGGAAATCTGTTCCCTTCAGCTGGGTTGTTTGTCCACCACAAACGAGACATTTTTTTAACTTTTCTCCTCGACTTTCACCAGTAAAAGGATTTCTCGGATTTGTGCGGTTTTCTTTTATTTTCTACCCAAAATGTACTACAATAAACACCACTTCCTCTTCTCAGACTATGTGTTACTATGGTTACACAAACACTAAGGGGCACTTCCACCCTTTGGCCCACTGGATACTCCATTTGGATTCACACTGCAAGCAGAGCGCACCAGACTTGGTTTGCAAGAGAACCGAGACCTCCGTTTTCAGGGACACCAGACTTTGCTTGTTTGCTGCGCACCAGAGTTCCAACGCGCGTTCAGTTGGCACCAAACAAACCAAATTATCCGCGGAAGCCACTGTTTGGTCCAGACCAAAGGACCAAACAGTGGCTGTCTGAATGCACCCTTAAAGTTCAAAGCTCTTTGAACCATTATCATCATATCACTCTGACATCAACGATAATATCATTGATCGCAATAATTTTGGGAAAATTTATCATCCCTTGAAATTCTGAATATACAGAATAAGTGTTTCCAAAACCCAAATATTCATTTGATCTTGAGTGTGCCTCGGTGCACATTTTTTCACTGTATGTTAACAGAACACATGCCTTTCTGTACATGTGTTATAAGTTGTGATGTCCCGTCCATCCTTGAACACTGACCCAACAGTCCTGAATGTGAATCAACCATTTTTCCAGGCTCTGACAGCTGGAGGGGACCTGCCCCGGCGCAGACAGCTGCTCCTTTTCCTCCGTCCCTGCCCTCTATAACAGTGGACCCTTGTGCCGCGGCCATCGCTCCTGAATGTCAGCTCTCACAGAACAAATGCTAGCTCAGATCTGTGGCTCGCTGAGTTTCTGCTCACCCCCATCTGTCTGCTTGCTCCTTTTTTTTCCTCCCGGGGGACGATGTGTTTATCCGTCACACGTTTACACTTCTCCTTTGTTTGTGTTTCTCCTCGTCTCTGCTTTCTGCAAGAGTGCCCTCCAGAGAGTGAGAACTTCGGCGTACGGTGAACATCTTGGCACATTCCCACATGCAAATTTATAGCATGACCTTAATTATCCCTGTTATCAGCTTTAATGAGATTTGAGTAAATACATTTTCTGTTTAAGGTATGAAATATTCTTTCAAAAACAATCAAACATGCACAATTCATTTTCAGAGATACCATAGGAAAATGTATGGTAACGGCAGTGATGGGTGGGGCACTTTTAGATTTTAGGGGCCCTATTACGCAGGCAGCATGCCCATGTGGGCTCCACCATAGGTAAATCTGGGCTTTCTTATTGGTCTCATGTGGGTTTGTCCATGGGTTCCATGTTGGCCCCATCTGTATTTGCCCACATGGACTTTACTTGTGGCACAGGTAAGCAGGTAATCTGCTAACTTGCATTAAGCCCATCTGGGCCCCACATGGGTTTAATGCAGGTGAGCAGGTTTCAGCAAGACTGGTGATAAAATTACGAGAATCAAAGCTACAAATTTATGAGAAAAAAGTGGCAAATTTATGAGGAAAAAAATGTGAAAGTTTGAGAAAAAAACAAAAAAAAATAGCTGCAAATGAATGAAAAAATGTCACAAATTTACTAAAAGTCACAAATTTATGAGAAAGTTGCAAATTTGCAAAAAACAGTAGCAAATGAATGAGAAAAAAGTAACAAATTTACTAAGTCAAATTTATGAAAAAAGTCACAAATTTATGATGAAAAAATGTGAATTTATGAGAAAAAAGTCAGATTTATAAAAATAATAGCAAATGTATGAGAAAAAAGTCACAAATTTACTAAAAAGTCACAAATTTATGAGAAAAAAATGTGAAAATTTATGAGAAAGTTACAAATAAATAGCAGCAAATGTATGAGAAAAAGTCACAAATTTATGAGAAAAGTTGCAAATTTACAAAAAATAGTAACAAATGTATAAGAAAAAAGTGACAAATTTACTAAAAGTCAAATTTATGAGAAAAAAATCACAAATTTCTGACGAAAAACTGAAAATTTATGAGAAAGAAGTCAAATTTACAAAAAAATAGCAAATGTATGAGAAAAAAGTCACAAATTTACTAAAAAAAAGTCACAAATGTATGAGGGAAAAAAGTGAAAATTTTGAAGAAAAAGTTGGAAATTTACAAAAAAGGTAAAATTACTTCAAAAAACTTCATTTTTTATTTATTTTGAACGTTATAATAAAATGCAAAATATAAACAATTCTTAAAATCTTTGTCCAGCGTTCAAAAAGTTCATAGGATGAAGTACAGAACTTATCTAGTCCTAACCCCCTTTTCCAAAGATAAAAATCATTAATTCAAAAGATTCAGTAGTCAAAAAAAGCAAACAAACAAAGAAGCAACTGATGCATTTACAGTCTTATCAAAAAATTATAATTGGTCACAAATCCAACATCAGAAAATGAGGAACAATTCAAATACATGCCATTCACAACATAGCTTCAAGTATATAATTTTTAAACATTTGTTTAAACCTACCGATTGTTTTACATGTTTTCATTTAAGATAAGATAAGATAAGATAAGCCTTTATTAGTCCCACAACGGGGAAATTCCAGGATTGCAACAGCACAGGGATAGCAACACTCAGAGCAACAATCAGAAGGCAAGAAAAAAAAGCAAGCAAGCAAGAGCAGCTAATATACAAATGTACATATTACTATAAATATATATATATATATATATATATATATATATATATATATATATATATATATATATATATATATATATATATACACACAGACACACAGTGCAGAGCATTTAGCTGGATGGAATAAATATATAAGTATATAAACACACAGTGCGGAGCATTGTAGCTAGATGGAATAAATATGTAGATATATAAACACCCACAGTACGGAGCATTGCAGCTAGGTGGAATAAATATGTAAATATATAAACACACACAGTGAGGAGCAATGTAGCTAGATGGAGTAATATGTTGATATATAAACACACACAGTGCGGAGCATTGTAGCTAGATGAAATAAATATGTAAATATATAAACACACACAGTGCAGAGCATTGTTGCTAGATGGGATGAAACAGCACAACCGTCTACTTAGTTATCCTACATGGTATGATTATGTACCCATACATATTCTCACCCTCCATAGCGACCGGTATTTTCCTAGTTGTATGCCGGAGGGGACCATTGTGTAAGTCTATTGCATCTTTTGCATTCAAAAAACTATTAGGTTGTTACGTCTTTTTGCTATCTCTGCGAGCAGCCCTGCTTAGGTTGTACAGTCTGACAGCCGTTAGTAGGAAGGACCTGCGAAACCTCTCGGTTGTGCACCTGGGATGATGTAGTCTGCTACTAAATGAGCTCCTCAGTGCATTCAGTATGTCCTGCATAGGGTGGATCTCGGACTCCAGCAGAGATGACAGTTTAGCCACCGTCCTTCTCTCTCCTATCTCCTCCACCGGATCAAGGCGCTGCCCCAGGACGGAGCTAGCTTTCTTGATCAGTTTGTTCAGTCTCTTCCTATCGGCTGCAGTAATGCTACTGCCCCAACAGACCACTCCAAAAGTGATGGCTGATGCCACCACCGTGTCATAGAATGTCTTCAGCAGCGCCCCTTGTACACCAAAAGACCTGAGTCTCCTCAGTAGGAACAGCCTGCGCTGTCCCTTCTTGTAGAGTGCGTCAGTATTGTGTGACCAGTCTAGTTTATTGTTCAGATGAACACACAGGTACTTGTAGGATGTCACCATCTCAATGTCTGTTCCCTGTATATTTACTGGTGCTGTGAGGGGTTGTCCACGCCTGCGGCAGTCCACCACCAGCTCCTTAGTTTTCCTCGCGTTGATCTGGAGGCAGTTCCGATGGCACCAGTCCACGAAGTCCTGGATAAGCCCTCTGTACTCAGCTTCATCTCCATTGGAGATGAGGCCAACGATCGCAGAGTCATCAGAGAACTTCTGTAGATGGCAGTGTGTTGTGTTGTGTGAGAAGTCCGCAGTATAAAGAGTGAACAGGAAGGGAGCCAACACCGTTCCCTGGGGGGCCCCCGTGCTACCATACGTGTATTTCACTACATCTATTCAAACTTACAAATAAAATTTAGCAAATTTACAAAAATGTCATAAATTTATGATGAAAACAATGGAAAAAGCTTCAAATTAACATAAAAAGTAGCAAGTATTTGAGTAAATAAATTGAAATTTTATGAGAAAGTTACAAATTTACAAGAAAAAAGTCACAAATTTATGAGAAAAAGTTACAAGTTTACAGAAAAAAAAGCTGAAAAGTTTTGAAAAGTTCCAAATTTATAAGAAAAATGTTTCAAATATACAAGGAAAAGGTAACAAATTTATGAGAAAAGGTTGCAAGATTACAGCAAAAATGCAGCAAATTTATGAGAAAGTTCCAAAATTACAAGAAAAAGTTAGCAAATTTGCAAGAAAAAGTCATAATTTTACAAGAGAGCAACCTAATTTATGAAAAAAAAGTTGCAAATTTACAAGAAAAAAATCATTTTTTTTATGAGAGAAAGTTGCAAGTTTACAGTTAAAAAAAAAGTTGAAATTTTATGAGAAAGTTTCAAATTTTCAAAAAAAAAATCAAATTTACAGGAAAAAAAATCACAAATTTACAAGAAAATAGCAAATCTATGAGGAAAAAAAAGTTGAAAATAGGTAAACATGGGGCCCATAAGGCAGCCCAGTTTAAACCTATCATGGGGCCCACATGGACACACGGGCTGGGAGGGCACAAATCTAAATCACTTGGAGCTGGATTGGTGTGATTTGGCTGTAGAAGCTGTATGACAGAATATGGAGAAGTTTGCGTGTGTACACTGCCACAGTTTCGCTGTGGATTTGGGTAAAAAAAATAATTGAAAGGCAGTCTGGAAATGTGTTGTTTTGCCCTCCAGGTCTGGCATCTCTATAATGATGAGCCTTCACCTCCAAAATGTGAATAGGAGTGACAAGGTCTAGAACATTTTCATTCCTGGCGTGTCAGGTGCCTTTTCTGTCAAAGAGGCTGAGGCGTCTCCCAGATCCAGAAGGTGTCCTTGGGTTGTAAAAGAGGTTCCGAGAAAAGGCACTAATGATGCATTCATAAATAATTGCATAATGATGAGGAAAGTTGCTGCTGTAAAGAAATCCAAGGAAAGATTTCCCAGTCCAGCTTCTCCAGCCTTTCAAGCGGTAATGAAGTATGGGCATATATATATCTTCTTGTTGTCTAGCAACAATGCTTAATATGTACAAGACACATGCCTTTAATCAAGATTTGTGCTACGTTCCAATCCACAGTGTACTTCAACAGTATTCCCTACTCCCTGCTCCGTTTTCATGGAATATCAATTAAGTTAAGTGCCCTTCACAAAATTTCTCCATTTAAAACACCCTGTAACTGTCAGACCCCTGCTCCATGTGTTACCACGGTAACCATGGACACTTACTGATACTATGGTGCCTAATTTTTATTTTTTAAATAAAATGTTAATACAAATATATTTTTATTGCTATCAGTTGATATAAACAATAGCCAACATCAGATTAGCTTGTTAATAACGTTAGCAGCAATAGTTTGTTTTACTCATACTTGAGGTGCAATGGCTTATGGGTAATCGTCTTGTCAACTTCTGGTGAAGTGATGTACGGTTGTTCACTTCTTCCCTGCTCAGTTCTCAGTTCCCTTTAAATTGAAAACTGTTCACTCCCTTCGGTTTGGAATCTCACTTAATATGGCGGAATACCCTGTGCAGTCCACTTTGGAGTATACTATTGGGCGATAAGAACGCACCTTAAGTCATCACTTGATTGTTGGGGCTTTTCTCTGAATTATTTATGATTTGTGCATATGTATCTAGCACCTTGAGATGACTTTTGTTGTGACTAGGCACTAGACAAATAAAGTTGAATTGAATCAGGCAGTGTGGTGGAAGAGTGGTTAGTACTGCGGCAGCACAGCAACTCACCCTTGGCCGGGGGATCCTGGGTTCGATCCCAGCCCCTGACCAACTGTGATCTGTGTGGAGTTTGCATGTTCTTCCCGTGTCTGCGTGGGTTTACTCCGGGATTTCTCCGGTTTCCTCCCACAGGCCAAAAACATGCAAGTTAGGTTAATTGGCATCAAACTGGGGATTCTAAATTGTCCTTAGGTATGACTGTGAGAGTGAATGGTTGTCTGTCTCTCTGTGTTGGCCCTGCGATGGACTGGCGATCTGTCCAGGGTGTACCCTGCCTCTCGCCCAAAGATGCTGGGATAGTCTCCAGCCCCACTGCGACCCAAAAAGGATTAAGTAGAAGAAGATGGATGGATGGATGAATTGAATCACAATTTGATAACAAACACACCTCTTCCTGCGATACAAAAAACAAATTGCAGTCACTGTTGTAGTCCAGCATCTTCATTCATCCACAGTCGATTGTCTGGCACCATTCTGGCTCATTTTGTTATATTTTGGCCATGATACAGCAGATTTGGTCTAGGGCTGGGCAATATAGAAAAAAAAAGTATTGTGATATAATTTTTCTATATTGCGATACATTTTATATATATTGTGATATGTATTCCATGCACCAGATAGGAGCTCTTATTTTGAATGTTTGCTTGTGAAGAGAGCTTGATGTTCATACCTGCAGACTTCACTAGAAATATATAATATATAAAAAAAAAAAACCCCTCATTGATCATCACCTTATCGTGGTGGGGAGTTTGCGTGCTCTAGTGATCCCAGGAGCTATGTTGTCTGGGGCAATTTGCCTCTGGTAGGGTCACCCAAGACAAACTGATCCTGGGTGAAGGGCCAGACTTAGAACGATCCAGCAGACTCTCATGATGAATGTTAGAACAAGGATTCAGTGTACCCCGCCCGGTATGGGGTTACTAGGGCCCCACCCTGGAGCCAGGCCTGGGGGAGGTGCTTGATGGGTAGCGTCTGGTGGCCGGGTTTCCGCCCATGGGACCCGGCCGGGCTCATCCCGAAGGAGTTACATGGGTCCGCCCTCCAGTGGGCTCACCACTTGCAGGAGGGACCATGGGGGTCTGATGCTATGTGGATTAGGTGGAGGTTAAAGGCGGAAACCTTGGCGGTCTGATCCCAAGCTTCCTAAACTGGCTTTTGAGACATGGAATGTCACCTCTCTGGTGGGGAAGGAGCCTGAGCTGGTGCATGACATTGAGAGATACCGGCTAGATATAGTCGGCCTCATCTCAACACACAGCTTTGGTTCTGGAACCAGTCTCCTGGAGAGGGGCTGGAGCTTGGTCTACTCTGGAGTTGCCCTAGGCGAGAGGTGACAAGCAGGGGTGGGTATTCTTGTATCCCCCCACCTTGCTGCATCTATATTGGAGTTTTCCCTGGTGGACGAAAGGGTTGTTTCCCTGCACTTTCGGGTTGGGAAACGGGTCCTGACCATCATTTGTGCCTATGCACCAAATGATAGCTCAGAGTACCCACCCTTTTTGGAGTCTCTGACTGGGGTGGGTGCTGGAGAGTGTTCCTCTTGGAAACTCCAGTGTCCTACTGGGGCACTTCAATGTGCACATGGGCAACGACAGTGAAACATGGAGGTGGGTGATTGGGAGGAATGCCCTGCCCAATCTGAACCCGAGTGGTGTTCAGTTACTGGACTTCAGTGCTAACCACAGTTTGTTCAAAACAAACACGATGTTCAAGCATAAGGGTGTCCATATGTGCACCTGGCACCAGGACACCCTAGGTCACAGGTCAATGATTGATTTTGTTATCGTGTCATCAGGCCTGCGACCGTATGTCTTGGACACTCGGGTAAAGAAAGGTGCAGAGCTGTCAACTGATCACCACCTGGTGGTGGGTTGGATCTGATGGCAGGGGAAGATGCCATTCAGACCTGGCAGACCCAAACGTATAGTGAGGGTGTGCTGGGAATGTCTGGCTGAGGCCCCTGTCCGGGAGGTCTTCAACTCCCACCTCCGGAAGAACTTCAACCACAGTCTGAGGGAGTCTGGAGACATGGAGTCTGAATGGGCCATGTTCTCCACCTCTGTTGTTGAAGCGGCGGCCCAGAGCTGTGGCCGCAAGGTCGTTGGGGCATCTCGTGGTGGCAACCCCCGAACCAAGTGGTGGACACCAGTGGTGAGGAGGGCCATTAAGCTGAAGAAGGAGTCCTATCAAGCTTGGTTGGCTTGTGGGACTCCCAAAGTCAGCTAAGGTGTACCGGCAGGCCAAGCAGAGTGCAACTCGGGTGGTTGCTGAAGCAAAAACTTAGGTATGGGAGGAGTTTGGTGAGGCCATGGAATAAGACTTTTGGTCGGCCTCGAAGAGATTCTGGCAAACTGTCCGGTGGCTCAGGAGGGGAAGCAGCTCCCTGTCCACACTGTGTGTGGTGTGGATGGGGCACTGCTGACTTTGACTGGGGATATCGTTGGGCAGTGGAAGGGATTCTTCGAGGATCTCCTCAATCCCACTGACAATTGTATTTAACCCCACTTGGCCAGATTATTAGTCAGTTTAAGGGTGTTTCTTATCATTTTTACGCAGACGACATTCAGCTTTACTGCTCTTTTAACCCCTTGCACTGTGGTCAATTTCCCTAAAAACGCCAAAAAATAACGTACCCAAAGTAAATCAAAAGCTGTTCTTCAACCCTTTGCAGCATCTTCATGGGGTTGGTCTCATTTAAAAGAAAACACTTTGAATTTTTTGGCAAAACAGTCATAATCTCTCTAAGTGCTCCTGCCACTGAGTAACAGTCATCTAAACATACTGAACTTGAAGAAAATAAATTTCGCCTGGGTATTTTTTTTGGATACAAATGCTTGCAAATAACACACAGCTGTCAGATCCGGGCTGGAAAATGCAACAGAAATGTAGAACCAAGTGTTATCCAGCTGAGGTCAAAATTTTGTAACAATACAAAAAAAAAAAAAAAATGAATATATTACACAGCTTTTTTCTTAGGTTGTTCCCAGGCGTTTTTGAACTGTGCCAAATGGCACAGTTTGGAAAAACGTCTGTAACTTTTGAATGATTCAATATAGAAGCTTGATCTTGGGCTCTAATGAAAGGTGACACTCAGGGCTGTGTGTGTGTGTGTGTGGGGGGTTGTTTATTCATTCATTCATGAATGAATGAACAAACAAGCCCCCACACACAAAGAAGCATGCCATGTAAAAAATGTGTGGCTTTTTTTTACAAGAAAAAATAACCTACAGTGCACTAAAAATTATACTAAAATATCTGTAATGTAGAGGATAACAACTCCCCCCCTCCCCCCGCTACAGAGGACTGACATCGTCCATCGCCACATGACGGACTGCGGCGCACGCCGCGATCTACTACGCACAGTTGTACTAAAATATCTGCAATAATATCTGCAATCCGCTACAGAAGAGTAGCGGGGGGGGGGGGTGGCGTTCATGGTCCGGACACGGCGCACGAACCGTGTCCAGTCCGTGCGCCGCGGTCTACTACGCACAGTTGTACTAAAATATCTGCAATAATATCTGCAATCCGCTACAGAAGAGTAGCGGGGTGGGGGGGCGTTCACGGTCTGGACGCGGCGCACGGACTGAACCCATGCGCCGCGGCCTTCATGTTGCGATGACGCACAGTTGTAATTTACCGATCGGTCAAAAGTCATTTTGATTACAATTTTCAGGGATAAAGAATAATTTAGCTTATAACAATTACCTGTCCAGGTAGTGTCGCTGGTGAACTTCGCTTCCTCATTGTCAGACGAACATGCCGCTGGTCCACTTGTTACGGACTCGTGGTTCTGGTCACGTGACCCGGTCAAACCACAATTCCATTATTGCGGTTTTGCGCTTCCATGATTGCAGTTTTGGCGAACGATTTTTCAAAACAAATAAGAACAGTAGTAAGAAAAAAAGACTGGCGAACGCGTGTGTATCACCCAGCGGCTTACACAAAACAGATTTTGCAAGGGACGCACGCTTTCGAACTACTGTGCTTCAATTGGCTCGCTGTATTCGCAGCCGTTGGTCGGCGGGTCCTTCTTGCTAGGTTTTCAGTCATTGGTTCTTCAAGGTTTCAGAAACCCAATTCAAGGCTCTTATTAGTCGAATGAGAGGTCAATCACATCTAAACCAATCAAAGCACTCCTTTGGCTTTCTGTTCGCGGCTGTGTCTGTAGTGGAAGAACGGAAATGCAGGGTTTTTTTTTTTCTCAGTGCGCACTAGGACGCACAGTGTGCGTCCTAGGGCGCCCTTGTGCGCCCTAGGACACAGAGACGTGACCGCCCGCGGTACACCGGAGTGCAAGAGGTTAAAGAAAATGAGCTGAACATTTTATCAAACTTAATCTCTTGCCTGTCTGCCATTAACAAATGGTTAAACAATAACTTCCTACAATTAAATCTTAATAAGAAAGAAACATTGATCATCGCTCCAGACAGTAAAATTCCTTTGATAAAGCAACACTTAGGTCACCTAGGCTCTTCTGTCCAGCCCAGCCTGCGTAACCTGGGTGTTGTTTTTGACAATGCTGTGTCACTGGACTGCCATGGTCGGCAACTAGTCAGAATTTGCTTTTTTCATCTGAGGAATATAGCAAAACTTAGACCTATGGTCTCAACACCTGAACTGGAAATAATCATTCATGCTTTTATCTCGTTTCGCATAGATTATTGTAATGCCCTTTTTATGTGTTTTAATAAAACTGCTGTTGCCTGCCTTCAGACTGTGCAAAATGCAGCAGCTCGGCTTTTAACCCGGACGAAGAAAAGGAAACACATTTCCCCAGTTTTATCGTCCCTTCATTGGTTGTCAGTTGCTTTTAGATTTTATTTTAAGATTTTAATTTTGACTTTTAGAGCTCTTAATGGCCAAGCCCCTTCATACATCCCAGCCCGCTTGACTCCTTATGCCACGACACGATCACTAAGATCCTCAGACCAGAGACTCCTGGGGGTCCCTCGGACCAAGATCAGAACCTGTGGAGATCGATCTTTCCAGGCCGCTGCACCACGGCTTTGGAACGCACTTCCCCTGTCCTTGCGCTGCCTTGAGTCTGTTGACTCTTTTAAGAAGGAGTTAAAAACTCATTTGTTCAGACAGGTTTTTAGCTCTCATTGAATGGCTTTTATTTCTTAACTGTTTTCTCTTTTTATCCCTATTAATATGTATATTGTATCTTATTTCTATTGATTTTAATTTCTGGGTATTTGTAAATTTTAACTTGCTGTGAAGCACTTTGTGGTATATATCTGTGAAAAGTGCTGCACAAATAAACTTTGCTTGCTTGCTTGGATGTTGTAGGGCTGTCATGGTTGACACGCCTCTGCAACATTGCGTGGAGGTCGGTGGCAGTGCCTTTGGCATGGCAAACCAGGGTGCTGGCTCCTCTCTTTAAAAAAGGGGACCAGAGGGTGTGCCCCAACTTTAGAGGGATCACACTCCTCAGCCTCCATGGGAAGGTCTATGCCAAGGTACTGGAGAGGAGAGTCCGGCCGTTAGTCGAACCTTGGATTCAGGAGGAGCAATGTGGTTTTCATTCTGGCCATGGCACATCAAACCAGCTCTTTATCCTCTTGAGAATCCTTGACGGTTCGTGGGAGTTTGCCCAACCAGTTTACATGTGTTTTGTGGACTTGGAGAAGGCATTTGACTGTGTCCATTGTGGTTTTTTTTGGGGGGGGTACTTTGGGACTATGGGGTATCGGGCTTGTTGTTAAGAGCTATTTGGTCTCTGTACGACCGTTGTCAGAGTTTGGTTCGTATTGCCAACACTCAGTCGGACTCATTCCCAGTGAGAGTTGGACTCCGCCAGGGCTGCCCTTTGTCACTGATCCTGTTCATAATTTTTATGGACAGGATTTCTAGGTGCAGCCAGGGAATGGAGGGTGTCATGCTTGGTGACCACAGGATCTCATCGCTGTTGTTTGCAGATGATGTTGTCCTGCTGGCTTCATCCAGCAATAACCTACAGGTCTTACTGGGACGGTTTGCCACTGAGTGTGAAGTGGCTGGGATCAGAATCAGTACCTCCAAGTCTGAGTCCATGGTCCTCAGCCAGATAAAGGTGGATTGTCCTCTCCTGGTTGGGGACAAGCTGCTGCCCCAAGTGGAGGAGTTTAAGTATCTTGGGGTCTTATTCCCGAGTGAGGGGAGAATGGAGCTGGAGATTGACAGACGGATCGGAGCAGCATCTGCAGTGATGCGGACATTGTACCAGTCTGTTGTGGTGAAAAGGGAGCTAAGCTCTAAGACAAAGCTGTCGAGTTACTAGCCAATCTACGTTCCTACCCTCATCTATGGTAATGAGCTTTGGGTATTGACCAAAAAATGAGATCGCGGATAGAAGCGGCTGAAATGAGCTTTCTTCGTAGGATTGCTGGACTCACCCTCAGAGATAGGGTGAGGAGCTTAGTCATCCGGGAGAGGCTCAGAGTAGAACCGCTGCTCCTCCACATTGAAAGAAGCCAGTTGAGGTGGTATGGGCATCTGATCAGGATGCCTCCTGGATGCCTCCCACCTGAGGTGTTTCGGGCACGTCCCTCTGGGAGGAGACCCCGGGGCAGACCAAGGACATGCTGGAGAGACTATGTCTCCCAGCTGGTCTGGGAACGCCTTTGTAACCTCTCTGAAGAGCTGGAGCAGGTGGCTGGGGACAGGGAAGTCTGGGCTTCTCTGCTTGAACTGCTGCCTCTGCGACACGGACTTCCAGGAAAGTGGTAGAAGATGGATGGATGGATAGAATATAGAAAAATAATATAAACAAAAAAATTTAAAAAGGGGCAGCACGGTGGAACAGTGGTTAGCACAGTGGCAGCACAGTAAGAAGGTCACAGGATCGATTCCACCCCTGACCATTGTGGGTTTGATCCCACCCCCTGACCATCAGCGACCCTTCTGTGTGGAGTCTGCATGTTCTCCTTGTGTCTGCGTGGGTTTACCCCGGGTATTCCGGTTTCCTCCCACAGGCCAAAAACATGCAAGTTAGGTTAACTGGAGAATCTAAAGCGGCCTTAGGTGTGAATGTGTGTGTGAATGGCGAAGGGATGGCGCCATACTGTGGCTGCTTCATACATCTTGGTGGATGTAGTTAATTTCCCCTCTGGGGATCAATACAGTACAAAGTAAACAAACAAATATTTTGCTCCATCTGGCTTTCCCCCATTTTGCGTGCTTGAGACAGACTCCGGGAGATATAAATCCCCGATTAAAAACAAATCTACATTGTCTAAAATGGTACAGCAGGGAAAATAAGTATTGAACACATCAACATTTTTCTCATTAAACATATTTCTGGAGCCACTGACCTGAGATTTTAACCATATATCAGTAACAATCCAAGTAATTTATACATTCAAAGAAATCAAGTCAGCTGTGTTCACAAAACAAGTTATATTTAATAAAGTGGAAGGACGCAGGGAATAAGTATTGAACACACTTGGTGAAATTCATTTAATATTTAGTAGAAAAGCCTTTGTTGGTAATAACAGCTTCCAGATGCCTCCTGTATGGAGAATTTAGGCGCATGTCATGATTCAGACCGGGATCAGACTCAAACGCAGGGCAGCCAGAACGATCACACAGACTCCAATAAAAAGTTTCACAATTTTATTGAACAAAAACAGAAAACCAAAAAGAAAAACTAAAGGAAAAGTGAAACGAGAACGGCAGCTTTAATTTCAAGCAAAACGAGTCCCCTGGAGCACATGTAGCCTACGGGAGACAGCAGACAGAGACGATAAGGGACAGATTCTCTGATGGGAGAATAATGCTGGAAAGAACATTTACAGTCAGAGCAGTGGAGTACGGCAGGGAACTCCAGCATGGACCAGGGCAGGTGGAAGGCAGGACCTGGGTGGACGTGATGATCTTCCTGGTCAGGCGAGCGTAATCAGCTCCAGGAGACACACCTGCGGGTGGCAGCAACCCAGACGATCCAGCGGTGAGCGCTTCTTCCTCTTCTTCTTTTAGATTTGACTGGCGGTTGGCTCCCTCACGCTGGGTCTTAAATACGCTGGCTCATCAAGAGCAGCAGGTGGATAATCACGCAGGTGTGCTGATCACCGGAGCAGGAAACCAGGAACAGGAGGGGAGGGGGAGCATGCTCGCCAGACCATCACAGTGCAGGCATTGCTCAAGAGTGATTTTAGCCCATTCTTCCAAACAAACTGTCTTCAAATCTTGAAGGTTCCATTGGTGTCCTCTATTAACTCTGATCTTCAGTTTGTTCCATAGATTTTCAATTGGATTCCAGTCAGGTGACTGACTGGGCCATTCTAGCAGCTTTTTTTCCACTTCTCTGGAGTCAGTTGAGAGTTTCCATGGCTGTGTTTAGGATCATTGTCTTGCTGAAATGTCCACCCTCGTTTCATCTTCAGCATCTTGGCAGACGGCAACAGGTTCTTGTCAAGGATGTCTTTGTATATTTGTCCATTCGTCTTTCCTTCATTTATATGAAGTCTGCCTGTACCATGTGCTGAAAAACATCCCCACACCATGACGCTCCCACCTCCAAACTTCACTGTCAATATGGTGTTTTGGGGCTGATGTACAGTGCCATTTCTCCTCCAAACATACTGTGTGTTGTGGCATCCAAAAAGTTCAATTTTAGTCTCATCTTACAAGACTATTTTCTCCCAGTATTTTACTGGCTTGCCCAAATGTTGTGCAGCAAACTTTAAAAGAGCAACATGCTTTTTCTTCAGCAATGGAGTCTTGCAAGGTGAGCGCGCATAGAGCCCATATTGGTTGAATGCATTACTTATTGTTTTCTTTGAAACAGCAATACCTACTAACTCCAGGTCTTTCTGGAGCTCTCCACGAGTGGTCTTTGGCTCTTGAATAACTCTCCTGATAATTCTTTTGACTCCTCTGTCAGAAATCTTGCGAGGAGCTCCTGGTCATGGCCGGTTTATGGTAAAATGATGTCTTTCCACTTCCAAATGATGGCTCCAACAGTGCTCACTGGAACATTCAGCAGTTTAAAAATGCACCTGTAACCAATACTATCATTATGTTTTGCAACAATAAGGTTGCAAAGGTCTCAAGAGAGCTCTTTGCTTCTACTCATCATGAGTTCTTTGTGGTGTGACAATCTGATATTCATAGACCTTTGTAAAGGCTATCAGTCAGGACTTAACCAGCTGAAAATAATTTTAACTGATGGGGGGATAGGATGGCTTCCTAAATTCTGATGGATTTCAGTGGGTTTCTTGGCTTTCTATGCCTTTTTGCACAGCTTTTTCTTCATATGTTCAATACTTATTCCCAGTGTCAATCCACTTTATTATATTTAACTTGTTTTGTGAACACAGTTCCCTTGATTTCTTTGTATGTATGGGTTACTTGGGTTGGTACTGATATCTGGTGAAAATCTCAGGCCAGTGGCTCCATCAGAAATATGTTTAATGAGAAAAATGTTGACATATTCAATACTTGTTTTCCCACTGTATCTTGTGCCTTTTTTCTATTAAAAAAAACTCATTTCATTATCTTACAGTTTCATGTCAAAATCTTTTCACTTTCCCCCTCAAGATATGTGATTACAAGGCCCACCCACATATCGCAAGGCTAATAGTGGCTAGCACTACATTAAACAGCATAAATCCTGTGATAAAGGATTTATGATAAAGGATTGCCAGTTGAAGGACACACCCAGCTGTATGCATGGTGGCCCAGGAAAATGACTGAAACTGCATCAGACCTTAAAAGCAGTTTAATGGTAAAACCCATATTAATTTGAATCAAGGTTTAAAAGCAGCTAGCCCAAAAATGCTAACTGACCCAGGAGGCTAACTTTGGCTATGCCAGAGTCCTAATTGGTTCAACACTACCGATGTGCCAGCACCACCATAGTTATGGCACCAGAAATGCTCCGTATAAACTCGCCTTTTATAAACTTGCTTAAGTGAAACTTTAAAGCTTACTTTAGCTAAATTTAGGGCTAAAACCTACCTTTTTGATATAGCCTACAATTAGGGAGGGATCATGTGTTTCTGAACCCTCCCTTAATTATGCTGCTAATAGGTTTAGTCAGCCGGAGGACCTCCAGTAATGCACTGGGCCTCACTCCTTTTCTCACTCTCAATGAAATATTTTTTTTGCTGGTCATTAACATTTGTTTGTTCTCTCCCATAGATTGAGTCCCCATCATGCTGTTTGCTCTCTACATGTCTGTTCTTTTCTTCTTCTCTATCCCCTCACCCCCCAGCCAGTCGCAGCAGATGACTGCCCCTCCCTGAGCCTGGTTCTGCTGGAGGTTTATTCCTGTTAAAAGGGAGTTTTTCCTCTCCACCGTCGCCAAGTGCTTGCTCACAGGGGATCACCTGATTGCTGGGGTCTTTCTGCAACTGTGGGGGTTCCCCCTACAGTTAATAGTGCTATGAGATGACTGTTGTTGTGAAATGGCGCTATATAAATAAAGGTGAATTGAATTGAATTGAAAGCAAAAAACAGACACATGAGACATTTGAATGATTTCTGTCATGAACCTGGGTTTGATGGTTCCAAACCCAGTTCTGACCTATAGTTGTTTTGCCCTATTTTCCATCAGGCGCTTCAGGGAGCTATTTGGGTCCTTTGCTCCCTGACAGCTCGGGCACGCCTCCTCCTCCTGTCAGTGCCATCAGCTGTGTCTCATTACGGGTGTTTCACAGACATACATGCATACACTTCATTCACTCCCATTCATACGTGCAGACACTCACTCACACACACATGGTGTCAATTAAGTTCAGCCCACACACTCTCACACTGGCGGTCTCTTCCCTCATTAGTATGATTATTACTTTAACGTGGTGTTAGTAGGGAGAGACCGTTGGAGCATTGAGATTCATGCATGGCAGCGTGTTCCTCCGTGCATGCTTGTATTTACTCCCTTTGGATGATCTACAACCTGTTTTTCCCTCATCCACTGGACTGCATGGACAGCCCTGGATTGCTTCTGCACCGTAAGTTAATGTCAGCCTTTCTCCCCGTGCCGACAGCAGCCCTGCGGCACTAGGCTTTCCCTCCCCCGGGCAGTTGAGCATCCAGGAAGCGTCCCGGTATGTCTGGTGGCCTCTATTGTCATTACTGCATTTATTCAGCTCACTGTTCTGTGTGATTATTTGCTGGACTTGTTATTTTTGGGGTTTATGTTTAATAAAGTGCACGTTCTACTCCCGCAATTGGGTTTTTCATTCCTTACTTCATGCGCCGCGTAATGGCGCATGGGGAGTCATAACAGATTTCGCTCTTGATATGTCTTGTAGTCATAAAAAACATGTTACAGACATGTTAACAAGAAAAAAAAGCCTCAGTTTTTGGCGGAGTGTCACTTTAAGAGGGAACTGCTTTTATGATGTTATCTGCTTTTTATCTCTATTCACTGCAGACTTCTCATATGCAGGGTTGGGGGAGAGGGTGATCAGCGGCGCTGAGATGCTGCACAGTAGACGACTCCTTGGCAGCAGCAGCTTGGGACAGAGGGAGAGAGAGAGAGATGCTCTATGGTGTGAAGTCCTGGCTCATATTAACATGAGAAGTTACTCAATATGTGCGATATGGGCAGTTTATGTGTCGCAGGTGGCCAAATGTAGCAATACATTGAGTATACAGTATACCACCCAGACCTTTAAACATTAAAAGTGTGTTCAGACTAAACATGAAAGTGCAAATTTTTTGTGTGGTGCGATTACATGTTAACTCAATGTAAACCCCCGAATAGATATGAATTCACTGTTTGAGCAAGTTGCAGACGGGCGGAGTTACCTTTAAAACTTCTGCAGCTGTGTTCTACTTGCTGTGGAAACCTCCAAACACTGTAATGTTTTGGTTTATATCATCTGACGGGGCTGTCACCTGGACAAATTGTCCCTGCCTCCAAAACTTCACCAGGATAATGGTTGTTTACACTGCTAGCCTACTAACCCTCATTAGTATATCTGTGGCAAGAGTCCATTAGTGGATAACATCGATTCAGCTGCAGAGCTCCAGTCCATCTGTCTGCAGGTGAGTGGCAGTCTCATTTTCAAACTAGCTTACTCTCCAGTTTTGATACTTTAACTCCGGTGATGGCAGAATCCCAAGGCTGATTACTAGCTAGCGCTACCAAATCCCTCAGATGTGCGAATGCCCAAATTCACATTTTCTGCTTGTTTACATTAACTTTATGCGTAATCATGTTGAGCTTTTGATTTTGATCTGAACGCACATGAAGAGAGGAGCCCACTAACCTAGCCACTAGATGTCTGCTTGTGTCTATTTTCTATATATTCTATCCATTCCTGCTAGATACCCATTACCCAACCAATTTACCAACCCCTAGTCATATATTTCACTCATAGATGTAATTTTAGCCTATTTTATTATAGTTTAAGATACTCTGGACCAGACACTTCTTTGATTAGCAGTGGTTAGCTACTATTAGCAGAGTTAGCTATTCACTCATTCAGGGATGTTTTTGTGCCTATTACACACCAGGTCCCGGTCATAGCTATCGACCACTGAAACCACATACCCTTGTCTTGAGTGCTTGAACTCGAACATTTAACCCATATTTGTTAGCATGTTACTTGGGCTGACAAATAAAGCTAAAAGCTAACATTAGCCTTAAACACGGCATTGCTGTCAAAACATAAATCTCTGAGAAAGGACAAAAAAGGGACAGTGGGGTGAACTGGGGCTTATTAGCATTTAAAGAATTACACCAGAAAATAGCCCATTTTAAGGAGAGTGCTTTCCTTGTGTGTGAAATGGTACTGCAGTAATTAAATCCTGGGGCATTTTGACCAAATCATGTCAGACCCAGCCAGCATGCCCATGTGGGCCCTGCCATTGGTTTAATCTGGGCTGTCTTAGACAGGTCCATGCAGAGACCATTTGAGGGGCAGGGGCTCAACTTTCAAACAAGGGGCACATAGAGCAATATTTGTTAACAATATACAGCTGCATCGCAATAAATTAGAATGTCATCAAAAATTTATTTCACTAGTTCACTTCAAAAAGTGAAACTCATATTATGCAGACTCTTTACACACAGTGATATATTTTAAACATTTATTTCTTTTAATTTTGATGATAGCTTACAAGTAATGAAAACCCTAAATTATTTTTCTCAAAAATTAGAATAAGATAAGATAAGATAAGATGAGCCTTTATTTGTCCCACAATGGGGAAAGTCCAGGATTGCAGCAGCACAGGGATAGCAGCACTCAGAGCAATAGTAAATAAGAATTGGTTAGCCAAAGCAGTAAATAAATCTACATATGTACAGTTATATACACAGTACAGGAGCTTTGCAGCTAGATGGTATCAACAGCATTACAGTTAAAATTACACAACAAAATATAAATATGGACCCAGACAGTATATTTAACATTTGAATCAACATTGTTGCCACCCTCTATAATAATTGTAAGGTTCTCTTAGTTGTGCATTGGAGGGGACGATCTCTATTGTGCAAAGTTGTGACGTTTAATACGGCCTCTATGAGGCATACTGGTTAGATTGTAAAGTCTGACAGTCACAGGCAGGAAGGACCTGCGGAACTTCTCCCTCGAGCACTTAGGATGGCACAGCCTATTACTAAATGAGCTCCTCAGTGCATTCAGCATGTCCCACATGGGGTGGGACTCAGACTCCAGCAGAGATGACAGCTTAACCACCATCCTCCTCTCGCCTATCTCCTCCACTGGGTCAAGGTGTCGCCCCAGAACAGAGCTGGCTTTTTTGATCAGCCTGTTCAGTCTCTTCCTGTCTGCTGCCGTGACGCCGCTGCACCACCAGACCACTCCAAATGTGATGGCTAATGCCACCACTGAATCATAGGTCTTCAGGAGTGCCCCTCACACTCCAAAAGGAACAGCCTGCCCCTTGTAGAGCATGTTGTGTGGAGATTTGGCCTTTGAGGCTTGCCGTAGCCGGCGCCAGGCACACAACATGGTGACATCATCCGAGTTGGTTGGACGCATTTGATGCCTATATCGTCGCGGCTGGCCTGGGCGGCGCCAACAAAGAAAGAAAGAAGAATATTCTAATCCATTGCCTCGGCAAGGAAGGACAAAGTGTTTCACACATTGGGTAGCACGGGCTCTTTGGACAAGTGTTTGTGCATGATGGACAAATTTTTTGTTGTCAAGTGTAACATCACAGCATGAAGATACAGATTCTTCAACCGCTGTCAGCAAGCAGGTGATTCCACTCATCACTATCTTATGGAGCTCCCTAACCTAGCGAACACGTGTGCCTTTGGGACTTTGGAAGAAGAGCTAATTCGTGACAAGCTAGCGTATAGCACAAGCAACGAGTGGCTAAAGGAGAAGCTACTGTTAGCAAAGGACGATTTTGTGCTAAGTGAAGTGATGCAAATGGCTAGCCAAATCGAGTCCACTATCCAGCTAGGAATGCAAATACTGGCTAACGAACACCTGGCCGTCCAAGTTCCTTCTTCACGTCAGGCCGCAGCAACTCAGCTAGCTACTTGGGGGGGGACTCCCAAAAGGTGGTGGACCGTGGCATGGGCAGGAGCAGGAACCCAGGGACTGTGTGGTGACTCTGGCTCTCCTTGTCACCAGGTGGGCCCATCCGCCTGCCCCACTAGGGGGGCAAAAGTGCTACAACTGCGGTTAAGCTAATCACCTGGCTAGGGTTTGCACCACTGCCGACATGCCGATGGATTTGGGACTCGTGGGTGTAGCCTCGGTGTGTAGCAGGCGCCAAGAATTGACCGCTAAAATGGTACATGGTGCAGCTCGACGGCATCGACGTGCCACTCATGGTGGATTTGGGTGCTGCAAAATCCATACTAAGCGTGTCCACAGCAAGAAAACTTTTTCCAAAGAAGCCTATTGTAGCGGGCGCTGTGAAAATGTTTGGCTATAGACATGTGAAGATTGGCATGGTGGGCACGGTCAGTTTCTCTGTGGTGTGTGGGCCAAAGATTATCCCCGCATTCACCTTTCAGGTTTTGCGCCATGGGGCTGACTTGTTGGATATCGACTTATTGGGAGAGTTAGGATCCTCCATCATGGACCCAGCAGGCTCCACGGTGCTGACTGTTTCTCCCAGGTGGCATGTTCACTGGCCAGCGCTGTTTGCGGGCCTGGGCTGCATGACGGCTTTCAACCACCGTCCGCTCATCGACCCGAGGGTGATGCCCAAAATCCAACCTCTGCAGCGGCTACCGCTTGGCCTGTAGGATGACATCATGGCGGAGCTGAACAAACTACTGAGCGCCGGCATTATTGAGAGAGTGGACGCCTTGCCATGGATTTCAAATATTTTGATAGCCAAAAAGAAGACGGGTGGTATCCGACCATGCATCGACCTCAGAAAGGTTAACAAAGCGATCATTCCGGACAGATATCCACTGCCCAGGATGGAGGAACTCACCGCGATGTTCAGCGGCTCCAAAGTGTTTTCAAAACTGGACCTTCGTCAAGGTTATCTACAAATGCCCCTCCACCCGGCCAGCCGCAACCTGACGGCATTCGTTACCCACATAGGCGTCCTCAGATATACCCGCATGCCTTTTGGCCTGAGTTCGGCACCGAGCTATTTTCAGAAAATCATGTCCACAATTCTTGGCGGTCTCAAGTGTGTGGTGGTGCATCTGGATGACATCATGGTCCACAGTGCATCACGGGTGGCACACGGTGAATGTTTGGAATGAGTGATGGAGGTGCTGTTAGAACACGGGGTTACGCTGAGCGGGGAAAAGTGCATCTTCACAGCTGAATCATTGAGTTTGTGGGATTTCGGCTATTGACTGAGGGCCTGAGGCCCATGCACTCGAACGTGGAGGCAGTCCTGCGGCTTCCAGACCCCATGACGCATGCGCAAATCTCCTCATTCCTGGGCATGGCAAACTTCTATGGATGTTTCATTCCCCATTATTCAGAGACTATTGAACCTCTTCAAGCCCTCCTAAAGCAAAATGTTCTGTGGCAATGGACCCCGGCCTGCTCAGCGGTGGTTGCTAAATTGAAATCTCTACTCACCTCCCCACCGGTGTTAACCCATTTTGACCCTAAATGGTCCACTTTTGTGGAGCATCTTTTTCGGCAGTGGGGGCGGTAATGTCTCAACTTCAAAATAGTACAGAGCGCCTGGTGGTGTTCACTTCGAGGTCCCTCACATTGGCTGAACAGAGGTATTCGGTGGGTGAGAGAGAAGCACTCACGTGTGTTTGGGAGTGTGAACGGTGGCACATTTACCGCTATGAATACCATTTCACCCTACGCACGGACCATAGGGCGCTGGAGACCCTGCTGGAGACAACTGGCTCAGGACACAGACCCCTGCAGGTCCACAGGTGGGCGGAACGGCTATGAGCCTACAACTTCACTACTCAGTTCACCCCAGGCAGAGAAAACGTGGTGGCGGACCTCCTGTCCTGTGCCACAATCAACACTGCGCAGCCTGACGACAGTGATTCCTTGGAGGCGGACCTGATCAACACGCTCCATGGACCCCTCCGGGACATGGTGTCCCTCCAGGAACTCCAGGTGGAGTCAGAACGGGACCCACCTTTGTCACAGCTGTGCTAGTTCATCGGGGAGGGGGCCCACAATAATGCAAGGGGACCTGGCAGCTTTTCACAGGTTCAGGGACGAACTGAGTTGCTGGAACAACGTGTGCGTGGCAAGAGGACACTGCACGTTGATTCCGGTGTTACTGAGATCTTGCATTTTGGCTATGCTCCATGAGGGTCATCTGGGGGTGGTTAGGATGAAACAACGATGCAGGGATTCGGTTTGGTGGCCAGGTATTGACAGAGACATTGAGACTATGGTTAAGAACTGTGTACCGTGTTTGGAGATCGGGAAAACCGAAGTGCCACCTCCTCCACCCCGTGACCTCTACCATACCCGGAGGGCCCCTGGAAGCACATCCAATTGGACATCTGTGGCGAGTTACATACAGCCCTCATGAACAGCAGTTTCCTGCTGGTGGCTTATGATCTGTTTTCAAAATGGCCGGAGGTGTTGCCCACTGGTTCGGTCACGACGGACAAGGTCACCGGTTTCCTCTCATCACTTTTTGCTAGGTGGGGGGTTTCACGTGCCATTACAACTGACAGTGGTCCACAGTTCATCTCTGGGGGGGTTTGAGGAGTTTTTGAGGGAAAGAAGCGTGGAACACATTAGAACCGCGTTTTATCATCCTCAAGCTAATGGGGGTGTACAGCGTTTCAACCAGCCGCTAAAAGATGACCTGCGGGCTCATCTGGCAGATGGCTTCACATTCTGTTATGCCCTTCAGAACGCGCTCCTCCATTACAGGGAGACACCCCATGCCATGACGGGGTGTTCTCCAGCGAATCTCATGCTGGGACATGAACTACATCTGCCCCTGGATCGGCTGCGGCCCCCTGCGACCCCCTCTCCTGTGGACATAGAACCATCATGAGATTGGGTCCTTGTTCAACAGCGGAGGACGAAGCAGCGCTTCAACAAGAAGCATAGGGTGAGGGCTCATGAACTCGGTGTGTCGGACTGGGTCAGAATCAGGCACCCCAACCGTACGCACAAGCTAAAGCCCTTCTGGACAGGACCATTGCAAATCATGAAGCAGATGGGCCCGGACATATTCCAGCTCTCGGATGGTGGCATTCCAGCCGCCTCAGGAAATCGTCAACAGCCCAGGCACACAATGGGCCAGGCACACAACGTGGTGATGTTAGGCGGGCTACAGCCAGTGTGTGTATATAAGTGAAACTTATGCCAACAAAGTACAGTTTGTTGCTCGGCATAGCATGGCTCACATCTCACTCTTTTAGTACATAACAGAGTGCGCTGGCGTTGTGTGTCCAGTCCAGTTTATTATTCAGGTGAACACCCAGGTATTTGTAAGATGTCACCATCTCAATGTCTGTTCCCTAGATGTTTACCAGTGTTGTGGGGGTTTGTCCACGCCTGTGGCAGTCTACCACCAGTTCCTTGGTTTTCCTCGCATTGATCTGGAGGCAGTTCCGCAGGCACCAGTCCACAAAGTCCCGGATTAGTCCTCTGTACTCATCCCCATCTGGGCATCCCCATCGGAGATGAGGCTGATGATCACAGAGTCATCAGAGAACTTCTGTAGATGGCAGTGTGGTGTGTTGTGTGAAAGTCACCAGTGTAGAGGGTGAACAGGGAAGGGGAAGGGGAAGGGAGCTAGAACTGTTCCCTGGGGGGGGGGGGGGGGGCTGTCTTGCAGATGATGGTATCAGACACACAGTCCTGGATTCTCACAAACTGTGGTCGGTCTGTGAGGTAGTCCAGGATCCATGATGACAGGTGCTGGTCCACCCCTACGCACAGTAGCTTGTCCCTCAGGATCACTGGTTGGATGGTGTTGAAAGCAAGAACAAGGAGAAATCAAAGAACATGGTCCCCACAGTGCTCCCAGGCTTCTCCAGGTGGGACAGGGAACGATTTAGGAGGAAGATCACTGCATCCTCCACCCTGATGCCATACTGGTAGGCAAACTGAAGTGGGTCCATCACTGGTCCTTGGGGTGCGAAGTCTTTGGCACGGGTACCACACAGGATGTTTTCCAGAGCTGTGGTACCCTCCCCAGCTTCAGACTAGGAAGGGTACCACAGCAATATTACATAAGATGATTTTTTTAAAATATATTTTTAATAGAAGTGGCTGGAAAGTATGTCCATGTACATACTCAGTGCTTGGTCAGGGCTCCTTTTGAGTGAATTACTGTATCAGTGTGGCATGGGCATGGAGGCGATCAGCCTGTGGTACTGCTCGGGTGTTATGGAAGCCTAGATTGCTTCCCAAATCAGGTGCCAAGTCCTGTCATGTGGAAATCAAGGTCCCAGAGTCTGGAGGAAGAGTGGAGAGGCACAGAATCCAAGTTGCTTGAGACCAAGTAGTTTCCACAGTCAGTGATGATTTGGGAAGCCATGTCATGTGCTGGTGTTGATCCACTGTGTTTTATCAAGTCCAAAGTCAGTGCAGCCATCAACCAGAAAATTTTAGAGCACTTCATGCTTCCCTCTGCTGACAAGCTTTATGGAAATGCTGATTTCATTTCATATCAAACAATGTATGAGACATGTTTTTGCTTTGTCTTAATAGCAGAACAAGATCAGCTTAATTTGTTTACCTGCTTTAAACCTATCTGGGCCCCACATGAGTTTAATGTGGGTGAGCAGGTTTCAATAACACAGGCAAACTTATGAGAAAAAAAGTGACAAATCTATGAGAAAAAATGCAAAAGTTTTTGTGAAAAGTCACAAATTTAAGAAAAAATGTGAAAATTTACAGAAAAGTAGCAAATTTATGAGAAAAAAGTCACAAATTTATGAGAAAAATCTGGAAATTTCTGAGAAAAAATTTGCAATTTATGAGGAAAAAAGTGAAAATTTATGAGAAAAGTCACAAATTTACAAGAAAAAAGTCAAAAATTTAGAGAAAAAGTGTGAAAATTCAGGAGAAAAAAGTTGCAAATAGAAAATTTACAAGGAAAAAAAGTAACAAATGTATGAGAAATTTCCAAAATTACAATAAAAGTTAACAAATTTGCAAGAAAAAAAATCACAAATTTATGAGAAAAAGTTACGTTTACAGTTAAAAAAAGAGGTTCAAACTTATGAGAAAGTTTAAATTTTTCAAGAAAATGTGTCAAATTTACCTTAAAAAAGTCAAAAACTTACAAGAAAAGAGCAAATTTATGAGAAAATAATTTGAAAACTGGTAAAGTCCATGTGGACAAACCCCCATGGGAGCCATAATACGCTGTATATTGTGCTACATAAACACAGTGTTAAATGTGCTGGAATAGTCACAACCATGCAGTGTTTCTACTGCTGGATCCATGGTTTCCACAGCCCCCGTGGGCATCAAAAATCCCTTCAGAACCTTCCTTAAGCTCCCATTTAAAACACCAAAAACCACATGTAGAGTAATTTATTTAGTGCTCGCCCACACATGAAGAAAAAAGATTAGAGAAGAATGAAACAGGAAAATCATCCATGTCTTTGAACTTGGATCATTAACAGCAAATCCTCCCTACAGGTCATACGTCTGTCTTTACATGCGTGTGAAAACATGTTCCTGCCATCCCAAATGCTTTAAATAGCTCGTGTGCGTTTGTGTGAATGCGCTTCTTGTTTTGTTCAGCGTGTGAACGTTTGGCGACTCGCTTGGTGCCAGTAAGCGACCGGTTGGTCCGGCTCGCCTCATTTGGAGGAAGCGTCGTTGTGTGAACTGTGGTTTCGCCGCCTCCCACGCTCCATTTATTGCTGTGTCTTCTTTGGTAACCAGTGTGAGTTTCTGTCTTTCAGAGGTGATGCTGTCTGTCCAGTGGTGCACCGGAGCCTGTGTAGGTGTCTCTGATTGATGAGAAGTACATGGGATGCGCCGATTCAGTGGGGATTCGAACCTGGACCCTTCTAGCTGTGAGGTGACAGTGCTAACCACTGTACCACTCTGCTGCCCAATAAAACAGAGTAGGTAAATGCAACGACCCCCCCCCCCCGCCAAGTTCATCCTTGACATTTTTTCTGAGGAGAATTAAAAATAACAATTTTTTCTTGTAAATTCGCAACTTTTTCCAGATAAATTTGCAGCAAAATAAAGAAAAAATGATTTTCCATAAATTTGCAAATTTTTTTGAATATATTTGCAAGTTTTTACTCATAAATAAAAAGCCAACTTCATTGTCATTCATTCCATACAGCAAAACAAAACTATGTTTCTCTTATCTACAATGTCAATCACATCTAGAATCAGAGGGGTCGCTGCAAAGCGAGGCGCCGCCACAAATTTCCCTCCTCTGTTCCATTATTGCTGAGCACCAAGCTGGATGGCAGGAAGTTTCACTTTTATATGGTCTTTGGCATGACCTGGCCGGGATTCAAACCCCGGCCTCCCAGGTGTGGGGCGAGTGCTCTACCAACTAGGCCACCACTCCGGTAAACTCAGTTCTGTTCAGTTCAAACAACTAAATTCATCCCTCAAGAGGCAATTAATTTAAAAAGCAACTTGTACATAGATGCACCAGGAATGTGCAAACACAATAAACAACACAAGAAGACAAACTGAAAGTCACATCTAATCTAACCAACCATTAGAGAGAGTGCTATAATAAATAATACTGTGAAAATACAACAATGAGATTGGGGTTACTAAAAGAACAAAAGAACAGCACAATAAACAAAAAATACCTAAAATCTCATATAAATAAAACAATAAAAACCAATGTGACTTCCAACAAACTGTGTTGGAAGTCACATATTAATTATATTAAAGGTAAAGTCTCCAAATCAATTGCAATATTACACAGAGTGAAATATTTGCTGAATCAACCCACACTATACACCTTGTATCATTCATTAATACTCCCATACATGACATATTGCAATGAAGTATGGGGAAATACATATAAAACAAACATATATCCACTCTTTATGCTTCAAAAGAGAGCTATTAGAATAATAAACAAAACAGCTTACAGGGAACCAACAAACCCACTTTTTCTTAAACAAAAAACTCTCAAGTTGAAAGATCTGGTTGACTTTAAAACCGCAATAATAATGTTCAAAGTGAAGAATTTATCACTGCCTGCAAATATCCAAAAGTTGTTCCAAACAAGGGAGAAACGATATCACTTCAGAGGAACATGTATATTTCAAAAGCCTACAGTGAGAACAACCACCAAGCAACACTGTATTTCAGTGCAAGGAGTCAGATTATGGAACGATTATGGACCTGAATTAAAATCATGTACAACGCTTGGACAATTTAAACAAAAACTAAAGGAAGAAATACTCCAAACATATTTACAAGACGACATGTAAACTCACATAAGGATTGACACATCCAGCCTGTGTTGTGTTGTAGCTTAGTTTTTTTTTTTTTTTTTCTCTCTCTGTGACATTCTGTCTTAGATTTGTCTTGAATAGTAACTACTTAACTTAGCTTAGCTTAGTTTTCTTTCTTTCTTTTTTTTTTTTTCTCTCAGTCACACTTTGTCTTAGCTTTGTTCTAAATTGTAATCACTCTTGTCTTGTTTACTCTTTTTTCTTTGAATTCTTGGATGGAATATGGGTGGGCAATATAAGCTGCGGCTTCAGCCATCACCCATTTCGGATAACTCACGTGGAATTGTTTAGTAGAAGGAGTCTTTGTCTAATTTGACCTTGTTGTTATATTATACAGTTTCTTTAACCTGTACTGTATTAATAAATAAATAAATTCAAATTCAAATAAATGTGTGACATCTAACAAACTGCAAATTTGCAGCTTTTTTCTCATACATTTGTAGCTTTTTCTTGTAAATTTGCAACTTTTTTCCACACAAATTTGCAACTTTTTTGTTAATTTTTGTTACTTTTTTCTCATATGTTCGCAACTTTTTTCAAGTAAAATTTCAACTTTTGCCTCAAAAGTTTTTAATTTTTTTGTCATACATTTGCAACTTTTTCTCATAAATTTGTGACTTTTTCTTGTAATTTTGTGACTTTTTTTGCATAAATTTGAAACTTTTTTCTCAATTATTTTACTTTTTGTCATGATGCTGAGCATGGGTGGAGAGCCGTGTCTATGCTTTAAGTTTAAGCTAAAATCTCATCTAAGTAAATCAGTAAAAACCTATGTGTAACATCTAAGAAACTTACAAATTTTTTCTTGTAAATTTGCAACTTTTTTTTCATACATTTGCAACTTTTCTTGTAAATTTGCAACTTTTTTCTCATACATTTGCAACTTTTCTTGAAAATTTGCAATTTTTTTCTTATAGATTTGCTATTTTTTCTTAATTTGTGACCTCTCAGAAATTTGTAGATTTTTTCTTGTAAATTTGTCACTTTTTTCCCATAAATTTTCAACTTTTTTTCTGATACATTTGTAACTTTTTTCTCACTACTTTGCAACATTTTCTTGTAAATTTGCAACTTTTTTGTGCAAAAATTTTCAACTTTTTTCTTACTTTTTAACTTTTTTCTCATAAATTAGAAATTTTTTCTAGTAAAATTTGAAACTTTTTTCTCAAATTTTCATTTTTTTCTTATACATTTGCAACTTTTTTTCTCATAAATTTGTAATGTTTTCTTGTAAATTTGCAACTTTTTCTCAAAATTTTGTAAACTTTTTTCTCATACATTTGTCACTTTTTTCTCATAAATTTGTAACTTTTTCTTGTAAATTTGCAACTTTTTCGCATAAAATTGCAACTTTTTTCTTAATTTTTTTTTACTTTTTTCTCATAAATTTGCAAATTTTTTCAAGTAAAATTTCAGCTTTTATCTCAAAAATTTTAAACTTTTTTCTCATAAATTTGTAACTGTTTCTTGTAAATTTGCAACTTTTTCCACATAAATTTGCAACTTTTTTCTTAATTTTTACTTTTTGTCACAATGCTGAGCACGAGTGGAGAGCCATGCTCATGCTTTAAGGCCATTCTGATTATGTTTCTGTATTTCTTCATCTTAGTGTTATTATTGACTTCGTGTTTGAGTTTGCATGTATTATGTATTTGAGTTTGCCATTTGTTTCTGTGGATAAAAGTTTTAGTTCTTAGTTTAGTTACTATTATTTTGTCATTTATATTATGCATCCATGACCATGCAGTTTCATATTATAAATATTATTTACCTGTTTAGACATGAGCCTACCCTCAACTTTACTTTCAGTCCTCTTCTTGTAATTTTGATATTAGTATTCCAGTATTTGCATCTATTGTTTTTGTACTTATGTCATCCTTGCTTTTATGGTTCATTTCTCCCTGTTATTATTATCTGGTCTGTTTCTCATTTTGTGATCAATTCATGTTTGTAGTCAGTTACTTTTTGTTGTATTCTCCTGTGCTTTTATTTTGACAGTACCCAGTATCTAACCTTTTTCTTGTAAATTTGCAAATTTTTCTCATAAATTTGCAACTTTTTTCTTAACTTTTTAAAAAACTTTTTTCTCATAAATTTGCAACTTTTTTCTTGTAAATTTGCAACTTTTTCTCACAGATTTGTAATGTTTTCTTAAAAAATTATGACTTTTTGCAACTCTTTTTCCTGTAAATTTGCAACTTATTTCTCAAAAATTTGCAATTTTTTTCTTGTAAACTTGAATTTTTTTTCCTGTAAATTATCATCTGTTTTCTCTTAGATTTGCAGCTTTTTTCCTGATAAATTTGCAGCTTTTTTCACATAAACATAATTATGGGCTGCACGGTGGCGCAGTGGTAAGCTCTGCGGCAGCACAGTTTACCCTTGGCCAGGGGATCGTGGGATCGTGGGTTCGATCCCAGCCCCCGACCAACAGTGATCTGTGTGGAGTTTGCATGTTCTTCCCGTGTATGCGTGGGCTTACCCTGGTTGTCATAGCCAGGAGCGGCACTGGGGTTAAGCTCCCAGTGCTCATAAAATGCTCCTTATGGCGTGCGTCTCGAAAAGCCTCTGACAACTAAGTCCAATTCCTAGCCTGCCCGTGTGGTTTAGTCTAGTAAACCCAGTCTCGACCGAGATTCCAAATCCAAAATATTATCTTCCAGAGATTTATTTTTTTTTTCCAAAGTGCGCACCTTTAATTGAAGACGGGTGACGTCATCTTCAGCACTAGCGAGACGGAGCTCCATCTGCGCCGTTCGTTCTACACAGTCACCCAATTCCTTTCTTATTCCTTCCAGCGCTGTCATAATCCCATCAAATCTAGAGGAAAAGTCCGCTCTCATTGAACTCATGGCAGCCATCAGCGCATCTGCGCCATTCCCTGCAGAAATCGCACCGTTGCCAGCCTCCTCCGCCATATATGGAGTTTTGTTTGCTGCGTCACAGACCTGAAAGTCCGTTAATTTGGACTGTTTCGGCGGCTCGCTTTTTCCTTTTCCTGGTTTTCCAGCCTTAGGCTTCGCCGACATATCCTCGCCCAAATGCTGGGATACGTTCTGTCCCAAATGAGAGAGTTATTTGCCGATTTTTTTCTCCAGGAGCAGAGCAGAGCGAGACACGTCCGTCCTACGTGGCAGCCATAACCGGAAGTCCCTAAGAGCTAATTTAGCTCGTTTTTACACGGCGCTGCATCTGAAGTATAGAAGTGATTATTGGCTTAGTATTTCCTCTCCTATATGTGGATCTGCACAATAAAGATGACACATTATGAAATTTTGACATTTTCAGCACTCCTGTGCATGCTTTTTGGTATCTGGAGTGGTCTATTTCTAGTCTTTGTACTCCCTATGCAAGATTGTGTTTGGGGGGGCCCCCAATTTTTCTCACTGGGAAGAGTTCAAACACTTTATAATTACAAATTAAGAGTAAAAAATGTCTCCCTTCCCAACAAAAACATAAAAAAAATAAATGTGGATCAGTGTCCGTCCATCCATCCATCCATCCATCCATCTTCTACCGCTTTTCCGGAGGTCCGGGTTGCGGAGGCAGCAGTTCAAGCAGAGAAACCCAGACTTCCCTCTCCCCAGCCACCTGCTCCAGCTCTTCAGAGAGGATACCAAGGCGTTCCCAGACCAGCTGGGAGACATAGTCTCTCCACCGAGTCCTGGGTCTGCCCCGGGGTCTCCTCCCAGTGGGATGTGTCTGAAACACCTCAAGTGGGAGGCGTCCAGGAGGCATCCTAATCAGATGCCCACCTCAACTGATTCCTTTCAATGTGGAGGAGCAGCGGTTCTACTCTGAGCCTCTCCCGGATGACTGAGTTCCTCACCCTATCTCTGAGGGTGAGTCCAGCAACCCTATGGAGAAAGCTCATTTCAGCCGCTTGTTTCCGCGATCTTGTTCTTTCGGTCATTACCCAAAGCTCGTGACCATAGGTGAGAGTAGGAACATAGATTGACTGGTAAATCGACAGCTTTGCCTCAGAACTAAGCTCCCTCTTCACCACAACAGACTGGTACAATGTCCGCATCACTGCAGATGCTGCTCCAATCCGTCTGTCGACCTCTCGCTCCAGTTTCCCCTCACTCGTGAACAAGACCCCAAGATACTTAAACTCCTCCACTTGGGGCAGGAGCCTGTCCCCAACCCAGAGAGGACAATCCACCTTTTTCCGGCTGAGGACCATGGACTCGGACTTGGAGGTGCTGATTCTCATCCCAGCCGCTTCACACTCAGCGGCAAACCGTCCCAGCAAGAGCTGTAGGTCATTGCTGGATGAAGCCAACAGGACAACATCATCTGCAAACAACAGAGATGAGATCCTGTGGTCACCAAGCATGACTCCCTCCATTCCCTGGCTGCGCCTAGAAATCCTGTCCATAAAAATTATGAACAGGATCGGTGACAAAGGGCAGCCCTGGTGGAGTCCAACTCTCACTGGGAATGACTCCGACCGAGTGTTGGCAATACGAACCAAACTCTCACAACGGTCGTACAGAGACCGAATAGCTCGTAACAACAAGCCCGATACCCAATACTCCCGAAGCACCCCCCACAAAAAAACCACGAGGGACACGGTCAAATGCCTTCTCCAAGTCCACAAAACACATGTAAACTGGTTGGGCAAACTCCCACGAACCCTCAAGAATTCTCAAGAGGGTAAAGAGCTGGTCCGATGTGCCGACGAAAACCACATTGCTCCTCCTGAATCCAAGGTTCGACTAACGGCCGGACTCTCCTCTCCAGTACCTTGGTATAGACCTTCCCATGGAGGCTGAGGAGTGTGATCCCTCTAAAGTTGGAGCACACCCTCCGGTCCCCTTTTTTTGAAGAGAGGAACCACCACCCTGGTTTGCCCTGCCAAAGGCACTGCCCCCGACCTCCACGCAGTGTTGCAGAGGCTTGCCAACCATGACAGCCCAACAAAATCCAGGGCCTTGAGGTACTCAGGGCAAATCTCATCCACCCCCGGGGCCCGGCCACCAAGGAGATTTTTAACCACCTTGGCGACCTCAGCCCCTGTGATAGGCAAGTCATCCCCCTCGTCCCCAAACCCTGCTTCCTCTGTGGAAGGCGTATCAGTGAGATTGAGGAGATCCTCGAAGTATTCCTTCCACTGCCTGACGATATCCCCAGTCGAAGTCAACAGTGTCCCATCTGCACCATACACAGTGTGGACAGGGAGCTGCTTTCCCCTCCTGAGCCGCCGGACAGTTTGCCAGAATCTCTTCGAGGCCGACCGAAAGTCCTGTTCCATGGCCTCACCGAACTCCTCCCATACCCGGGATTTTGCTTCAGCAACCACCCGAGCTGCACTCCACTTGGCCTGCCGGTACACCTTAGCTGCTTCGGGAGTCCCCCAAGCCAACCAAGCTTGATAGGACTCCTTCTTCAGCTTAATGGCCCCCCTCACCACTGGTGTCCACCACTTGGTTCGGGGGTTGCCACCACGAGATGCACCGACCACCTTGCGGCCGCAGCTCTGGGCCACCACTTCAACAACAGAGGTGGAGAACATGGCCCATTCAGACTCCACGTCTCCAGACTCCCTCGGAATGTGGTTGAAGTTCTTCCGGAGGTGGGAGTTGAAGACCTTCCGGACAGGGGCCTCAGCCAGACGTTCCCAGTACACCCTCACTATATGTTTGGGTCTACCAGGTCTGAATGGCTTCCTCTCCTGCCATCGGATCCAACTCACCACTAGGTGGTGATCAGTTGACAGCTCTGCACCTCTCTTTACCCGGGTGTCCAAGACATATGGTCGCCAGTCTGATGACACGATAACAAAATCGATCATCGACCTGCGACCTAGGGTGTCCTGGTGCCAGGTGCACATATGGACACACTTATGCTTGAACATGGTGTTCGTTATGGACAAACTGTGGTTAGCACAGAAGTCCAATAACTGAACACCACTCGGGTTCAGATTGGGCAGGCCGTTCCTCCCAATCACCCCCCTCCAGGTTTCACTGTCGTTGCACACATGCGCATTGAAGTCCCCCAGTAGGACAATGGAGTCTCCAAGAGGAGCACCGTCCAGCACCCCAGTCACAGACTCCAAAAAGGGTGGGTACTCTGAAACATCATTTGGTGCATAGGCACAAATGATGGTCAGGACCCGTTTCCCAACCCGAAGGCGCAGGGAAGCAACCCTTTCATCCACCGGGGAAAACTCCAATATAGAGGCAGCAAGGTGGGGGGATACAAGAATACCCACCCCTGCTTGTCGCCTCTTGCCCGGGGCAACTCCAGAAAAGGCCAAGCTCCAGCCCCTCTCCAGGAGACTGATTCCGGAACCGGAGCTGTGTGTTGAGGTGAGGCCGACTATATCTAGCCGGTATCTCTCAACCTCGTACACCAGTTCAGGCTCCTTCCCCACCAGAGGGGTGACATTCCATGTACCAAAAGCCAGTTTAGAAAGCTTGGGATCAGTCTGCCAAGGTCTCCTCCTTTGACCACCACCTAATCCACATAGCACCGGACCCCCATGATCCCTCCTGCAGGTGGTGAGCCCACTGGAGGGCGGACCCATGTAAGTCCTTCGGGCTGTGCCTGGCCGGGTCCTATGGGTGGAAACCCGGCCACCAGACGCTAGCCTTCGAGCCCCTCAGTGGATCAGTGTATCAGAAAAAAACAAATCTGTTACACAGAATAAAAGTTTAACCAACATCCACATGAATGCTGCAAATTTACAAGAAAAAACGTCACAACTGTATAAGAAAAGAAGTTGAAAATTTACATCTAAGAGTGTTTTCACAGCTGAAAGTCTGCACTCTGGCCAAGATCTCACTTCCATCAGAAGGGAGTAGTTGCTGCTAGCAGAACTAGCCATTCACTCAATTCGGGTTTTTATAAGCTAGTTGGGATAGATCCTATCCTACTGAACACTTTAACAACACACCGTTTCTCCTTGATAGTGCTTTATTTGTGCTTTTATCCTCTTTTTTAATGCTGGATTGCTCAGGTTGTATCTAACAGCCAAAGGGAGATTATTAAAGCATGAAACAAACAGTACGGTATCCAACGTTCCATCTGTGTTCCATACAGAGCAGTCCTACTAGCAGTCCTGCTAGCTACCGGTCTGAAGTGTTTTACGAACATGTACATGTAATGTTAGATACAAAACTAGGGCTGTGAATCTTTAGAAGTCACACAATTCAGTTCAATTCTGATTTTTGGGGTCACAATTTGATTCAGAATCAATTTTCGATTCCTAATGATTTTCGATTCACATTTGGCTCTCAGTTCAGTGCAAAACCCCACTAATCTCAGGAAGTAAAAGACCACTGCACTGCAAAAAATGCTAAGGTAAGCTTGAAAGCAGAGTACAGTGTGTTGATGTTTTGGGGGGTTATATTTTTAAAAAAATTACATCAACTGATTTGCAATAAAATACTGTTAAATAAAAAAGTAGGCTTCGGTTAGTAACTGCTTTTTTATTTCTTGAAAACTTGTGAGTTTCAAAAATGAAATTGTACACAAGTAAAATAAATTTTGAAAATTTTTCTTTTCAGCATATTACAATTCCTAACAGCTTTTACAAAGTGTGTAGGTTTGGTCGCCCTCCAGCATTCTACAAATATAGGCTATTCATTTAAAAACAAAAGTAAATTCTATCACAAATACTTTGAACATCCATTTAAATAGTAGTGCTACTTGACTGTATGCAGTCAGTGTACAGTTATCTATACAGTAACTTAATGCAATGAACAAATTCAAAAAGAACTGAATGCAATTGATGCATAAGATAAGTAGCATTAATTTTAAACCATCCATCCATCTTCTACCACTTCTTTTTCGGTTTGTGGAGGGCTGGATCCTATCCCAGCATCCTTGGGCGAGAGGCAGGGTACACCCTGGACAGATCGCCAGTCCATCACAGGGCCAACACAGAGAGACAGACAACCATTCACTCTCACAGTCATACCTAAGGACAAGTTAGAATTTCCAGTTGATGCCAGTTAACCTAACCTGCATGTCTTTGGCCTTGTGGGAGGAAACCAGAGTACCCAGAGAAAACCCAACCAGACACGGGGAGAACATGCAGTTTTAAACCTGCACAAATGTAAACTTAAGTGTCTAAATTCTTCGGAGACTTAAAAAAAAAAAAAAAGTTATCAAACAAAATAAAGTGATGTTGCGCATGGGTAGTGCATGGACACGCAAACAAACGTCATCCAAAGACTAGACCATAAACTTTTTTTTTTTACCGTCTATGGACTAAACTCTCATTTTTAGATTCTTTTACATTCATCTTTGGAAATGTGTGGCAACCGTCAGCCCGTCTACAAGGCTAAAACACTTGAATTTGTGCATGATCAGGCCCAGTGCTGGCTCAGCCATATTTGCATGGCCAGCTACAGCCAGCTATTTTGTGGCGTGAGATAACGTGGGGGCATAACTTGCTGAGGGAGCATAAAGTTGAAGGGTTGTTGACAGAGTCTGCAAGTTGCAAACGGACCTGCCTCCAGATCAATGCGAGGAAAACTAAGGAGCTGGTGGTGGACTGCCGCAGGCAAGGACAACCCCTTACAGCACCAGTAAATATACAGGGAACAGGCATTGAGATGGTGACATCCTACAGGTACCTGGGTGTTCATCTGAACAATAAACTAGACTGGTCACACAATACCGATGCACTCTACAAGAAGGGACAGCGCAGGCTGTTCCTACTGAGGAGACTCAGGTCTTTTGGTGTACAAGGGGTGCTCTTGAAGACATTCTATGACACGGTGGTGGCATCAGCCATCACTTTTGGAGTGGTCTGCTGGGGCAGTGGCATTACAGCAGCCGATAGGAAGAGACTGAACAAACTGATCAAGAAAGCTAGATCTGTCCTGGGGCAGCGCCTTGACCCAGTGGAGGAGATAGAAGAGAGAAGGATGGTGGCTAAGCTGTCATCTCTGCTGGAGTCCGAGTCCCACCCTATGCAGGACATACTGAAAGCACTGAGGAGCTCATTTAGCAGTAGACTATATCATCCAAGGTGCACGACCAAGAGGTTTCGTAGGTCCTTCCTACCTACGGCTGTCAGACTTTATAACCTAAGCAGGGCTGCTCGCAGAGATAGCAAAAAAAACGTGACGACCTAATAGTATTGAATAGAAAAGATGCAACAGACTTACACAAATGGTCCCCTCCAGTATACAACTAGGACAATATCAGTCACTACGGAGGGTGACAATATGTATGGGCACATATTCATACTATGTAGGATAACTAAGTAGACAGTTATGCTGTTTATTGCATCTAGCTACAATGCTCCGCACTGTGTGTTTATATATTATATATATATAAATATGTACATATGTATATTCGCTGCTCTTGTTTTTCTTGTCTTCTTGATTGTTGCTCTGAGTGTTGCTATCCCTGTGCTGCTGCAATCCTGGAATTTCCCCATTGTGGGACTAATAAAGGCTTATCTTATCTTATCTTATTATGCCAATGTTGGGCCAACATTGGGCTGATGCATGTGTGCTGTTGGGGTTAATGAACAAACAGAACCGGGCAACCGACAAACCTTATGGTATGTTCCTTAATTTCTTATTGCATGTATTTATTTTAGTGGTGTCACTTCTAATTGTGATTAATCATGTTTAGATGGCAGGGCAGCTTGCTTCTTGTGAATCACATTTCACTAATAAGTGTTTTAGTTTGTTTAATCACACTAACTGCATAGTACGATCAACTGCATTACTGCAGTTAACTCGACCCAGGCCTCTCTCGCCTATATGATGCCAATGGCAAAATTGCAATTAATGGCGACTGAACAATTAACTCGCCGGTGCCATTAATCACGGTTAAAGTGGCACCACTAAATTTTTTGATAATTGTAATTGTGCTTATTTACAACCATCAGGAACAGAACATGTGCGGGTATATATACGGAACATGCTAAGTGCGGACTGCGGCTCATGACCAAGGCACATTGGCATAGAACTGACAGCAGGCAGGACCGGTGGACGTCCAATATGGAACATGTAGGGAACGTTCCATACAGAATGCGGACGGAATGTTCCGTACCATTCTATTCATTTCGTGTTTCCGTAGGCACCAAACCAGAACTGGCCAGTAAGCCTAAAGTGGGAGTTCAGCTCATTAGCATTTGAAGGAAAATGCATTGACATACAGTGGGGGGAAAAAAGTATTTAGTCAGCCACCAATTGTGCAAGTTCTCCCACTTAAAAGATGAGAGAGGTCTCCAATTTTCATCATAGGTATACCTCAACTATGAGAGACAAAATGAGGAAAAAAAATCCAGAAAATCACATTGAAGGATTTTTAATGAATTAATTGGTAAATTCCTCGGTAAAATAAGTATTTGGTCACCTACAAACAAGCAAGATTTCTGGCTCTCACAGACCTATAACTTCTTCTTTAAGAGGCTCCTCTGTCCTCATCTTTTAAGTGGGAGAACTTGCACAATTGGTGGCTGACTAAATACTTTTTTGCCCCACTGTATTTGGTAATTTGGGTGGAAAATCCTGCCATAGTATTTAATCTGTGAAGTATTTTGACCACAGCATCTCAGAGGCATTTCATTAAGCCCTCTGGGAACTGTGTCCAACATGTGGAAACGGGGGATAAGATCCCCCTTTTGGAAGAATTTCTCTTCCACTCTCAGGTGCGGGATGGTATGCACTTGTGTGTGTTTTTCGGAGCATCCCGCGGCGCATTTTGGAGATAATTACACATCTAAAGCCCCTCTTATAATAACAACATGGTCTTTGTCCCACCGGCAGGGGTGCCTAGCAGGGGAATGGGGGTCACGGAGTGCAGGATCAGATTTAAACGTCTGTAGCTGAACACACACAAACTGGAATGCACAGGTGAAAAAGAGCAAGTTTAACTCAAAGCAAAGTGGAAAATCTGAGAAATTCTCCATCTTCCTCATCTTATTCATTCATTTAGTTCACCCCACGTTACATACTTTCCAAAAATACATCGGATCTGGTTAGCATTCTGCCCTGCAGGGTTGTCTGTGGGTTGAATTTGCATGTTCAAATGTCAGGGATGGGAGTGTAATCACAATGAGAGAGCAAAACCACAGAGATACTCGCTGATTAAATGAATGAATCCACTTCCTTCGGAGGGCTTAACACGTTTTTAAAAGGTCAGGTCGATATTACCAAGAAGTGGGTGTACTGTCAAGTTAAAGAAAGTTAAATATCACCAGAAAAAAGTGGAGTGTGAATACTGAAAGACAAAATTTGTTTCCTGAAGCGTAGCTTTTAAGTTATAATAGCTTAAAGATCCAATTCATTCAAACATCCCACCAAAGGTCAAACTGGACTGTTAAATGGGCCTTATGTGGGTTTGTCTGCAGGTTCCATGTTGGCCCCATCTGTGTTTGCCCACATAGACTTTACCTGTGGTACAGGTGAGCAGGTCATCTGTTTACCCGCTTAAAACCCACTGGGCCCCACATGGGTTTATGTGGGTGAGCAGGTTCTGGTAACACTGGCGCCATAGGCAAAATTATGAGAAAAAAGTCGCAAATTAATGAGAAAAAATGTAAAAGTTTAGAAAAAAAACAGTAGCAAATTTATGAGAAAAAAGTCATAAATTTATGAGGAAAAATGTGGAAAATTTAGGAGAAAAAAGCTGCAAGTTTACAAGAAAAAATTATTAAAATTACTTGAAAAACTTGCCAACTTACAAGAACTTTAGCAAATTTAAAAGAAAAAGTCACAAATTTGAGGAAAAATTTAGAAAACATTTCAAATTAACAAAAAAGCAAATATCAAATCAAATCAAATCAACCTTTATTGTCATGTTGCTGTACATACAACTGTAGTGCAGGCAAGATGAAATTACGTTTCTCTAGGCATCCATATCAGTAAAAAGAACATAATTTAAGACACACTCACACACCCTCTCACCCCCCACCCCATCACAGCCATTCACACATCCCTGAGACATACTTGAAACTAACTAGAACTATAATATACAAATAATATACATAATGTCCATAAGGTGCAGTAGTATGTATAAAAGATTCCGGATCAACTGTTAAGCATCCTAACAGCTTGCGGAAGGAAACTGTTAATCAGTCTGGTGGTTCTGCCTCTGATGCTCCGGAATCGTTTGCCAGATGGCAGCAGTTCAAAGTGTTTATGCAGAGGGTGAGAGTGGTCCTTGACAATGTTCAGTGCCCTGCTTCTACAACGGTTCTGAAAAAGTTCTTGGATAGAGGGGAAGGAAACTCCTATTACCCTTTCAGCTCCCTTAACTATCCTCTGCAGGGCTTTTTTGTCTGACAAACTGCAGCTGGAGTACCATGTTGCAATGCAGTACGTCAGAACACTATCCACCATACCTCTCTAGAAGGTCCTGAGGATGCAGATGGGGAGAGAGGCCTGTTTGAGTTTCCTCAAGAAGTGCAGTCTCTGCTGGGCCCGCTTCCTGATCCCCAAGGAATTCTTGCTCCATATCAGGTCCTGTGAGATCTGCATTCCGAGGAACTTGATATTCTCCACTCTCTCCAACAAACAGCCACCGATGCTGAGAGGGACGTGTTCAGGCCGTGACCGCCAGAAGTCGATAATCATCTCCTTCGTTTTGTCCACGTTGAGCACCAGATTGTTCTCCCTGCACCAGCCCTCCAGGTCTCTAACTTCTTCCCTGTACATTGATTCCTCATCCCTCTGAATAAGTCCCACCACTGTGGTGTCGTCTGCAAACTTAATAATCTGGTTCCCCTCGTGTCTGGATACACAGTCATGTGTTAGAAGTGTAAACAACAGTGGACTGAGTACGCAGCCTTGAGGGGATCCGGTGCTCAGCGTGATTAGAGTTGGAGATGTTGTTTCCAACACGGACAGACTGAGGTCTCTCGGTCAGGAAGTCCAGGATCCAGAGACATGTGGCAGTGTTCAGACCGAGAAGGAGTAATTTCTCCATCAGTCTCTGGGGAATAATGGTGTTGAATGCTGAACTGAAATCAATATACAGGAGTCTGGCGTAGGTGTCTTTCTGATCCAGGTGGGTGATGACAGAGTGCAGGGTGGTGACTATAGCATCATCCGTGGAGCGGTTTGAACGATATGCAAACTGGAGTGGGTCATGTGATGCAGGGAGGCAGGCTGTGATGTGTGGTTTGACAAGCCGTTCAAAACACTTCATCACAATTGATGCCAGTGCAACTGGACGATAGTCATTCAGACAGGACACAACTGGTTTCTTTGCCACCGGTATTATGGTAGAGGTCTTAAAGCATCTGGGAACGATGGCCTGACTCAGGGAGATGTTATAAATGTCAGTCAGGACATCCGCCAACTCGCTCGCACAGACTTGTAGCACATGTCCCGGGATGGTGTCCGGACCTGCAGCTTTACGTGGGTTGACCCTGATTAGTGTCTTCCGTGTGTCCGCTGCGTTGATGATGATAGCTGGCCCAACAGATGGTGGAGATGGGCCAACCCTCCCTCTGATTGTCGGGTTTGATGCTTCAAAACGTGCAAAGAAGTTGTTGAGCCTGTCTGGAAGCGAAGTGTCATCATCATTGACCCCCTGTCTAGACTTATAATCCGTCAGCGCCCGAGCTCCCTGCCACATCCGTTTGGTGTTCTTTGTGTCACAGAGGTGTGTAAATATATGTGTGTAATATGTGTAAATTGAAAATTTACAAGAAAAAAGTTGCAAATTTATGAGAAAAAAGTCACAAATTTATGAGACATTTGTGAAAATTTACAAAAAAAAAAAATTAGTGGTGTTGGCATTAACATGTTAATCGCCTGTTAACGCTTTGCCTTCCTTAACGGTGAAAAATTTTGTGATCGCGGTTAATGGCAGTTAACGGCAGAAAGCAAAAACAGTACTTTTTGGCCTAGCGGCTCTCCGTACCAAAGCCACTCTGACTACAGACACTGTGCACGCCATGCAGACATTGCTAAGTCAAACAGGCTGGATTACAGCCATGGAAATCTATCATGATTTGCCCCTCAGGGCAGAGAAAGACAGACCCAGAGTGCAGTTTGTGGCATTTATTAACAAAACATAAAGTTCCAAGGTGCATGAACGCAAAATTCCAAACAGGTAACAAGGTAAACTTACAGATCAGGTAGCAGTAAAAACTCACCAGAGCAGGGTTAGGGCTCTGGTGGAGAGGAGAAGGTATCATTAAGAGTGCCGCAAGAATGAAATGAAAATTCAACCCTTAAATAAGATCAGAACAAATAAAACAAGTGATGACAGGTGTGGGCTCACATGAGCGGGCAAAAAGGCAACAATGATTAATGATTGAGATCAGCTGCGAAGTAATGAGAGGAGAGCGCCCGGCTGACAGCTGACAGGGCTACACGCACACGGAGCACCAACCAGGAAAAGCCCTGACAGCGGTCAACCGCAATAATAAGGAATGGAAGAATAAAATATAAACAAGTACAGTGGGGGAAAAAAGTATTTAGTCAGCCACCAATTGTGCAAGTTCGCCCACTTAAAAGATGAGAGAGGTCTCCAATTTTCATCATAGGTATACCTCAACTATGAGAGACAAAATGAGGAAAAAAAAAATCCAGAAAATCACATTGAAGGATTTTTAATGAATTAATTGGTAAATTCCTTGGTAAAATAAGTATTTGGTCACCTACAAACAAGCAAGATTTCTGGCTCTCACAGACCTGTAACTTCTTCTTTAAGAGGCTCCTCTGTCCTCCACTCGTTACCTGTATTAATGGCACCTGTTTGAACTCTTTATCAGTATAAAAGACACCTGTCCACAGCCTCAAACAGTCAGACTCCAAACTCCACTATGGCCAAGACCGAAGAGCTGTCAAAGGACACCAGAAACAAAATTGTAGACCTGCACCAGGCTGGGAAGACTGAATCTGCAATAGGTAAGCAGCTTGGTGTGAAGAAATCAACTGTGGGAGCAATTATTAGAAAATGGAAGACATACAAGACCACTGATAATCTCCCTCGATCTGGGGCTCCACGCAAGATCTCACCCCGTGGGGTCAAAATGATCATGAGAACGGTGAGCAAAAATCCCAGAACCACACGGGGGGACCTAGTGAATGACCTGCAGAGAGCTGGGACCAAAGTAACAAAGGCTACCATCAGTAAAACACTACGCCGCCAGGGACTCAAATCCTGCAGTGCCAGACGTGTCCCCCTGCTTAAGCCAGTACATGTCCAGGCCCGTCTGAAGTTTGCTAGAGAGCATTTGGATGATCCAGAAGAGGACTGGGAGAATGTCATATGGTCAGATGAAACCAAAATAGAACTTTATTGTAAAAACTCAACTTGTCGTGTTTGGAGGAGAAAGAACACCATACCTACTGTGAAGCATGGGGGTGGAAACATCATGCTTTGGGGCTGTTTTTCTGCAAAGGGACCAGGACGACTGATCTGTGTAAAGGAAAGAATAAATGGGGCCATGTATTGTGAGATTTTGAGTGAAAACCTCCTTCCATCAGCAAGGGCATTGAAGATGAAACGTGGCTGGGTCTTTCAGCATGACAATGATTCCAAACACACCGCCCGGGCAATGAAGGAGTGGCTTTGTAAGAAGCATTTCAAGGTCCTGGAGTGGCCTAGCCAGTCTCCAGATCTCAACCCCATAGAAAATCTTTGGAGGGAGTTGAAAGTCCGTGTTGCCCAGCGACAGCCCCAAAACATCACTGCTCTAGAGGAGATCTGCATGGAGGAATGGGCCAAAATACCAGCAACAGTGTGTGAAAACCTTGTGAAGACTTACAGAAAACGTTTGACCTCTGTCATTGCCAACAAAGGGTATATAACAAAGCATTGAGATGAACTTTTGTTGTTGACCAAATACTTATTTTACCGAGGAATTTACCAATTAATTCATTAAAAATCCTTCAATGTGATTTTCTGGATTTTTTTTTCTCATTTTGTCTCTCATAGTTGAGGTATACCTATGATGAAAATTGGAGACCTCTCTCATCTTTTAAGTGGGAGAACTTGCACAATTGGTGGCTGACTAAATACTTTTTTGCCCCACTGTATAAACTGAGAAATAGATACCAACTGATGCATAATCAGAACATAGTAAAACTAGATCATAAACAGGAAAATAAAAAACATGCAGGGATAACAAAAAACAAAAGGCACAAAAATACAACAAATATATAAATACAGAGAAAAAGCCACAAGACTGAGTCTAGCAGAACCTCCAGTGCTCAGCTTGTGACAAAATCCCCAAAGTGCTGTCATGTTTAAGTTTACAACGCTATCTGTCGGAGCTCTTACCTGGATAATTGTTACAGCCTCCTCCAGAGCTTCGCCTGGATGTTGGGTTGTTCTTCTTCTGTGGAAGCTAGCTAGCTGGCTAGTACCTACATGTTAGGTTGTAGCTGACCTCCAGCAGTTGACATGGACAGAAATTCACCTTTTTTCATCCTCATAGCTTTGGGCCCAACTGTTGGTGAGTACCAGTCTAAAAAAATTCTCAAGCTGTGTTTGAAATGTCCAGTCACTCCCCCGCCGTTTTTGCAGCATGGTGTGGTGTCATCACAGGCGAGATAGTTGTTTGTTTATGTTTGCAATTTTTCTGCTAAAAGGGAAATTGTGTCTGTTGTGACGGTTGCTGGACAGTCCGTACCCTTGCCACTCTGTCCTAAGTCATTCCGTACCCAAATCAAAGTCAAAGTCAAAGTGCCTTTATTGTCATTCCATTGTTAATAAACAATGCAACGAAACTGAGATGCTGCTCCCTAAAAACAAACTATCACACTCACAGTTCACTCATGCATTTAACATTCTTATAATTACAACAATAAATAATGCTTGAAACAATATTACCTAAAAGTGCAATACAATATGTACGTAGCAATAATGAAGACATACTGAGCGATAGATATAAAAGACCAGCTTATACACACAGGGTTATTGCCACAAAATAACCTAAAATAACAAAATAATATCAGCAGTCTGTGCGTGTTACATAAATCCGTTCAAAATACATACTGCTGCTGGGAAAAACCTATGATTAAACCTGGTAGTCCAGGTTTTATGGGATCTGTACCGCTTTCCCGAGGGGAGCAAGTGAAAGAAATCATGGCCTGGATGAGCACAGTCTTTAATGATGGCAGTAGCTCTGTTGAGGTACCGAGACCTGGAAATCTCTTCCAGAGAAGGGAGAGAACAGCCAGTGATTTTTTGCACAGTCTCGATCACTTTCTGGAAGGCTTTGCGGTCTGCGGCTGAACAGCCCTCATACCAAACCGTGATGCCATATGACAGAATGCTGTCAATAGCAGAGCGATAAAATAAAACCAGCAACTATGCATTCAGGCCATTCTTCTTGAGGAGCCTCAGAAAGTGTAGACGTTGTTGAGCCTTTTTTTTTATCATAGCTATGGTGTTAACTGCCCAGGTAAGGTTGTGAGAAATATGAACGCCCAGAAACTTAAAAGCCTCCACCCTCTCCACACACTCCTTGCCTATATATTGAGGAGGCGGCTCACTGCTATGCTTCCTAAAATCAATAATGAGTTCTTTTGGGGTTTTTTTGTATTCAATAGCAGATTATTATCTGAGGACCATCTCACCAGTTTCTGGACCTCATCTCTGTATGCGGACTCATCTCCTCCTGATATGAGCCCACTACTATTGTGTCATCTGCAAACTTCACTATAATGTTTGTGGGATGAACAGGTATGCAGTCATATGTGTACAATGAATACAAAGTGGGGCTCAACACACAGCCCTGTGGCGAGCCTGTGTTAAGCATGACTGTAGAGGAGGAATGGGGTCCGAGTCTAACAGTCTGTGTTCTGTTTGTTAGGAAGTCCTTAATCCAGCTGCAAGTGTGAGTAGGCAGACCAAGCTGAAGCAATTTGGTGATGAGAATGTTGGGAATAATTGTATTAAATGCCGAGCTATAGTCAACAAACAACATTCTTACATAGCTCCCCTTGTCTTCTAAATGGCTGAATGCCAAGTGGAGAGCTATATCTGCTCCGCCTGTAGGCAAACTGGTACTGATCAAAGTCTGGGGGGAGACTAGGCAAAAGATGTTTCAATACCATTTTCTCAAAGCACTTCATAACAATGGGTGTTAATGGTACTGGTCCATAGTCATTCAGACTGCTAATAGTATGTTTTTTTAGGTACAGGAATAATGACTGCAGATTTTAAACACTGTGGAACAACGGCTGCCTTGAGAGACAAGTTAAAAATGTCAGTCAAAACAGAGCATAGCTGATCTGCACATGCTCTGAGTACCTTTCCTGGCACTCCATCGGGACCAGTAGCCTTTCTCGGGTGAACTGCTCTCAGTGTCTGTCTCACCTCATGATCCTGCAGGATAAACACATCAGAGCTGGCATTCAATAACATCTGTGGGTCCGGGCGAGGTGTATTTGCCTTAAACCGTGCGAAAAAGCAGTTCAGTTCTTCTGCCAGTGAGGCGCTGATGTTACTGGAAATGACATCAAATCATAACATACCCTAGACGTTCCGTACCTGCTTCCATACCTGCGTAATTAAATACTTACCAAACTATAATGTTGTTGCTGTGGTTTATTAATATCAAAATGTGATCCAAAACAGAAGCTGAATTAATGAAGGCTGAAATTAAACTCTCAAAAATGTCATGGCAATCAGTGGTGTAACAGTAGTAGCTGATTTTAATTAACCAATGCATTAATGGCAGGGCAGGCAGATCCATCTTGCCATTTTACATTCTTGTGCCATTCTTGTGCAACGCAAAACATATACCAGAGTGCACAAAGCAATCTTTGATCTTTGGGACCAGTATGAAAATAGGTTACAAACAGCCTCCCAGTTGCTTAAGGCCTGCAGGAAAATCTATGGACCAACCGAGTGAGCTGTCCAATATTTAAGATGGTGTGATCTGAAATTTTTATTGTTGTATTGGTTGTTGTTAATTATTTTTTCTGTTTTGAATCACATTTAGATGATAATAAACCACAACAACATTTTGGTTTGGTAAGTATTTAAGTATTCAGGTACAGAAGTGGGTACAGAACGTCTAGGGTACATTGTGATTTGGGTATGGAGTGACTTGGGATGTAATGGCAAGGGTACGGAGTGTCCTGATACCGTTGTGACACGCGAGGTCCATGGTTTTGTGTTGATCTGCTTAAAAGTTGTGGATGTTTGCTATGGGAGAAAGTGCAAGCTCCATTTGTGGCTGCTGGCTGGTTGGATGCTGAATTGTGTTGCAGTGACATTAATAAGCCCTGGAATTCTGTTGTTTGCACATGTAGTCTACTTTTGAGAAATTTTTGGAGAATATTCTGGATAGCTTTTGTCACTTTGGATATGTTGAGAGCTTTAGTAAACCTGCAGGTGAAGACAGCAATCATATTTGTCCATTCCCATGTTCATAACAGTATGACAAACTTGAAAAATTACCAACTTAAGGTACACTGTATCTGTATGGAAAAACACACAATTAATGTGTTATTAATCACGATTAATTCAGCATTCCAAAAGATGAATCGCGATCAAAAATTTTAATCGTCCAACACCACTAAAAAAAAAGTAGCAAATTTATGAGAAAAAAGTCACAAATTTACTAGAAAAAAGTCACAAATTTATTAGAAAAAAGTCACAGATTTATGAGGAAAAAAAATTGGAAAATTTAGGAGAAAAAAGTTGCAAATTTACAAGAAAAAACTGTAAAATTACTCAAAAAAAGTTACCAACTTACAAGAAAAAAATAGCAAATTTAAAAGAAAAAGTCACAATTTTATGAGGAAAATTTTAGAAAAAGTTACAAATTAACAAAAAAGTAGCAAATATGAATTAATAAATTGAAAATTTACAGGAAAAACATTACAAATTTTTAGAAAATAAGTTGAAAATAGGTAAACAAGTCCTTGTGGACAAACCCACATGGACACATGACCCATCAGACAGCCCATTTTAACCTTTGGTTGGGCCCACATGGACATGCTGGCTGTGAGGCGTCCTGTTTTTGCCTCTCAGCAGATGTTAAAGCAACATCACGTCATCTGTTCAGACTTGCATCATTACGGCGCCACTAAACGAAAGACAGTCCTGTTTGTCTGAAAAAAATCATACTCCATGCATTGGATCGACTAAAAGCTAAGCGTTTTGAGGGAAAACCGTTGTGGAAAGAGCGGCGTTTGGGTTCATTATCCCCCACTTCTGGGCAGGTGGCTCCCACAATAAGACCTGCTGAGTGAAGCACTTGTGTGAGATTAATAGTTGCAATGAGGCTGTAATGAGAGAGCAAAAGGTTGGGGGGGGGGGGGTTATAAACTGGAGAAAAGAAAAAAGACCGTGAGACACGGGGAACCCCACCTGGCCATCCGCCAGCTGGATGTCAGCGCTCTCCAGATTAGCGGCTGTATGTTACCCCGGCCTATTAAAATATTACACATGCTGACTGACGCTGACAGCTCGACCAGAGGCTGGTAACGGTATGGGTGAATGCGTCCATCCTCATCCAGACCCCGCCGCTGCCAGCTCACATTTCTGCTTCCAATAAAACGACTGGAGGGTTTCTGAGTTTATGAAAACGGTGTGCAGAGGAGGAAACGAGTCATTTATGCTCCCCCCCCCCATCCTTCAGGCGCGGTGACTTTGTTAGCGTGTCACCCCGAGGCTTATCGCTGCCATTCATCTTGCAGCTGAATACTTTGGGGACATGAGCAGTGGTGGTGTGATGGGCAGTGATGACACACGGCCCCCATACTTTTGTCATAAATTGCCCACCAGGGCAAGACGAAGACCCAAATGCTGGACTGTGAGTTGCAAACGTTTAATAACTAAAAGCACAAAAATAACAAAGACAAAAACTTACACTTAACACATACAAGAGGCGGTACAAGTAGGCGTGCAAGAATGCCAGGGAAGACGGGGCTCACATCTGGAGGAAAATGGGAGAACAGCCTGGAAGGAGTCAAGCTGAGGCATACAGGAACGCTAGGGAAAAGAGCGCAAAAGGGAGCACACCCGTCGAAACATACAGTAACACACAGTAGGACGCTGCAACGAGAAGCGTTGCAGCCGTCCTTAAATAGGCACAAGGAAAATGAACAAATGAATAGCAGGTGTGGGTCACATGAGTGCGGATAATCAAGACAAACTAATGACAGCTGTGATGGCCCGCGAACTTGAGCTCAAAGTGGAAATAAACACCACACGCTGTCAAAGTACAAGCACAGGAGAGTATAAAGACAAACTGAGATAAGACACCAGGAGAAAATAATGATAATAATTCATCAAGATGAAGACAAGAGAAAATACAAAACTAAGAGATGCTAATAATATAATATACATGAAAACCAATATACAAAAAGAGAGATGTGGGCGAAGGCGAGGGTAGACTCATGTCAAAAACCAGAAAGTGCTAATAAATGAGAACCGAGTTTTCAATTCAATTCAATTCAATTCAATTCAACTTTATTTATATAGCGCCATTTCACAACAACAGTCATCTCATAGCACTATCAACTGTAGGGGGAACCCCCACAGTTGCAGAAAGACCCCAGCAATCAGGCGATCCCCTGTGAGCAAGCACTTGGCGACGGTGAAGAGGAAAAACTCCCTTTTAACAGGAAGAAACCTCCAGCAGAACCAGGCTCAGGGAGGGGCAGTCATCTGCTGCGACTGGCTGGGGGGTGAGGGGATAGAGAAGAAGAAAAGAACAGACATGTAGTTTACAAAAGGAGAACTGAAGGTAAGGCTGGAGAAGGCTCAAATCTAAACACAGGAAGATATAATTATCATACAAAACTAGATGAATAATAAATATATATAAACTGAATAACCAAGACTATAATAATCGGTGTTGGACAAGTTACCAAAACATAGTTACTAGTTACTTCTTTTCAAAAGTAACTGAGTTACTTTTGAGTTACTGCATGATTAAAGTAACTAGTTACTTGGAAAAGTAACTTTCACGTTACTTTTAAATGCATACTTAAATCATCTTGCACACACAGCAAGATCAAGAGCCCCTTATTCTCATCAGAAAAAAGAAGAAAAAGAAAACTGATGGGAAAGAAGTCTCATATAGAGAAAAAATGTCTCAGATTTACACAAACTACTGTAATCAGTAGAAAGTCAGAAATTTACTAGAAATAAAGCTGTGAATTCACAGAGAAAATTTTGGACCCCCGGTGGTCCGTCTTTGGCCCACGAGCCATATATTTGACACCCCTGGACCACCCCAATAAAAATGCATATTTAGAGGATTTACCTCCATGAAACAATTGCATATCACAACAGCATGTAAATGAATAAGATAAAATAAAACAGAAAGCACAGATAAATGAAAGTTCACCTCCTACTGCAAAAATCAGTCACTTTTTCTCTGTGCATAAAAAAACTTTAAATGCATTTAATGCGGATATTAAATGCGAGCTTCTTGCTCAAAAAATACTCATGTTTAACCACAGAGGTAGGAGCTGGTAGGAGCTACTTATTGCTTGGACAACAGGTGATCAGGGCTCGATATGAGAAGTCGCCACCGCCACGGCATTTCTTCACCGCGTTGTGATGTGAACTGGGGCAGGACAGGAAATGAACCCACAGAGGAGACTGTGTGACGGCTGCATCAGTTATGGTAGGGTCAGTTTATATTTATTTGCTCCCCTGCGATGGACTGGCGATCTGTCCAGGGTGTACCCTGCCTCTCACCCAAAGATGCTGGGATAGGCTCCAGTCCCCCGCGACCCGAAAAGGATTAAGCAGAAGAAGATGGATGGATGGATGGATGGATGGATTTATTTGCTTGCCTTTGCCTTTGGCATGACAACCTCCAGTGGCTTGAGGCCGGTGGTGGTGCTGGGGATGGCAGTTCCGCCCATAGCCACCAAAATTGTGTATTCATCCCCAGTTGGCAGCTGATGAGGAGGGTGTCTAGCAATTGTAAGTTGTATGATCGTCTATTTACGCTAAAATATCTATCCATATTAATAAAACGAGTAACGCGAGTAACGCATCTGATCAAATTTCAGTAGCTGTAATGTATATACTGAATTTTTAAACAGTAATTTTATTACACAGCATGTTACTGCAAAAGTAGTGGTGTTACAGTAACGCGTTACTCCCAACACTGATAATAACTGAACTTGTCATGAACTGTGCTTGGGATCCTCCTGAGCTCGGCTTCATGGCTTTTTACTGTTCCTTAGTTATCTGTGTTTTATGTTACCTTTTGAGTTCCATATTGTATTTCATTGTCTAGCTTGTTCCTATGTTCTGTTGTATTTTTTGGTTCTGTGTTTATTTATTTTGGGACTGGCAGCGGTCAGGGGGCTTCTTTTGGTCTTGTGTGCCTCCTGCCTGCTGGCAGCCACTCCCCCCTCTCCTGTCAGTTTCTGACAGGTGATTCCAATCTGCCTTTGCCTGCTTCTCTCTCTGCTCAGGTTCACACACCCACTCTTGCATGCACGCATGCACACATACTACACACACGCACACACTCACACCTGTGCCCACTCAGCTCAACACACACCCACACGTTCCTATGCACACACTCACACCTGCAATCACTCTGTTTATTATGTCTGGTATTATTTAAGCTCTGTCTGTGCACTGGTGGATTGACGGTTCATTGTATTGTCAGCCTGTCGCCACTGGCGTTTCCTCCACTGTAAGTACCAACACTTGTCAGTTGTTCACAGTGTCTGGTTTTCCTGGCGCTACCTTGGTGCAGCCTGTAGAGCCTTGGGTTGCCAGCTCCAGCCTACACTTTTGTCTCAGGTGCGTTTTGGGGTATTTATCTCTTCCCTCCGCTCGCCATTTACATGTGGGAGCGTTTGGGTTCATTTTGTAAAGTTGTCCATACCATTTCGTCTGGGGACAACTCTGACTGTTTATCGTATTTGTTCACCTGTTACTCCTTTGGATTTGTTGTTTGGTACACTTTATGTTAATAAACACCACATCCCCTGCATTTGGGTTTTTCTTGTCTCTGCTGCCTCGGAGAGGCAGCTAATCATGACAGAATTAAGATATGATAACGGGACCAAACAAACCAAAACCAAACTCAGATAACATATACAGACAACCATACTCAAATACAATAATAAAACTCAGATAAGGAAAATACAGAAAATAATCAGAAATGAACTTGAAGCATGAGCACGGCTCTCTGCCCGTGCTCAGCAGCATGACAACTTTATCATAACCCCAGGGATGGCTTTCACCCACCTCCAACACTTCCCAGGGAGGAAGTGAGGGGCGGAGTATTTCTTGTAAATTTGCAACTTTTTTCTTCAAAAATGTATAACTTTTTTCTCACAAATTTATTTTTTCTCAAAATTTTGCATTTTTTTCTCAAATTGAAACTTTTCATCACAAATGCATAACTTCTCACAAATTTGTGATTTTTTTCCTTCAGAATTGTGCAGTCTTTCTCATAAATTTGCAGATTTTCTTCTTGTCAATTAACATTTTTTCATGTAAATTTTATCTTTTTCTCAAAAAATTTCATTTTTTTCTGACAAATTTGCCACTTTTTTCTCAAAAACTTGCATTTTTTCCTCTAAATGTTTTTTTTTTCTTTCTCATATATTTGCAGCTTTTTTCTTATAAATTTCTAACTTTTTCCTGTAAATTTTAATCTTTTTTCTCATAAATTTGCAACTTTTTTCTTGTAAATTTGCAGCTATTTTCCTATGAATTTTAAAACTTTTTTCCTCAAAACTATATAACTTTTTGCCTTGTAACTTTGCAACTTTTTTCATCATAGATGCACAAATATTTCTGAAAAATTTGTGATTTTTTTCCCCTCAAATTGCAAGTTTTTTTCTCAAACTTATAGAATTTCTTCTTATAAATTGACATTTTTTTTCACTTTTTTCTCTTAGAGTTGCAAATTTTTCTCAAAAAAATTGTAATTTTTTTCGCATAAATTTTCAGCTTTTTTCTGTAAATATTCCACTTTTTCTCTGATAAATTTGCAACTGTTTTCTCATACATTTGCAGCTTTTTTCTCATTGATTTGCAGCTTTTTTTCTCATGGATTTGAAATTTTTTCCTCAAAAATGCTCAGCTTTGTTTCTCATAAATGTTCAGCTTTTTTTCATAAATTTGTAACTTTTTTCTTATGAATTTGCAGCAATTTTCCTGTGAATCTTTTTTACTTTTTTCCTCAAAATTGTAAATTTTTTACTCACAAACTTATTTCTCAAAATTTTGCAATTTTTTTCTCATAAATTCACAAATTTTTTCTTGTAAATTTGTGACTTTTTTCATCATAAATGCACAAAAAGTGTTATTTCCTCAATTTGCAATTTTTTTTCCTCATAAATTTAAACGGGATTTCTCCTTATAAATTGACATTGTTTTCACTTTTTTTCTCTTAGATTTGCTATGCTTCCTAAAAAAAAAATTGTGACTTTTCTCATAAATTTTCACCGTTTTTCTGTAAATATTTGTCATGAGCCGAGCACTGGAGGTTTCCGCCAGGCTCAGTCTCATGGCCTTTTCTCTGTATTTATATATTTGTGGTATTTTGTGCTTTTTGGTTTCTGTTATTCTTGTGCTGTTTTCTATCTTCCTGGCTATGCCTTAGTTTTATCATGCTCATACTTTGTATCAATTTGTATTTCTTTCTGTCTGTACTTGTTAATATTTTATTCAGTAAATTCCTTACTATTGTGTTTTCCCTCGGGGTTGACAGCTGTCACTGGTGCTCCTGGAACAGTGCTGCATGTGGGTGGTGTCCTGTCAGCTATCAGCTCCAATCTCTCCCCTCTCATGGCCCTCAGCTGGTCCAGATTATCAATCATTGTTTTCTCCTGCCCGCTCTGGTATCCACACCTGTGTCTTATTATGTCATGCCTTATTTAAGACCACGGCGCCTTGCTTTCCTCACTGCGGTCTTGACTTCTGTGATTCCTTCTAAACGTAAGTTAAAACATGCTCTGTTTTCGTCTCGTTGCTGGGTGAATCTCCTCGTGTTTTTGAGTTGTTTTGTGCACCTTATGTTTTTCAATAAATCTCACAACTTCACAGTCCAGCACGTGGGTCTTCTTCTCTGTCCCGAGGGGCAAATCATGATAATATTCCATTTTTCTCATAAATAAAAAAATGTCATTTTTTCACTGTAGAATGTTAACTTTTATCTCATAAATTTTCAACTTCAATTTGGATGTTAGTTTAATTTTTTTTTTATTTTGTGTAATTAAATTGTAATTTGCAGCTTTTTTTTAGTTTTTAAATTAGCATCTTTTATCACATCTTTGCTCCTTTATTCTTGCAAATTTATACCTAATTTACGTTTATACGTTTGTACCTGATGCTAAATTGGTGAACACCCCCCATCCCCCACCACAAATCACCTGCTGACTATACCTATTTGAGCTTACGAGCTCCGTCGTCCGGATCAGTAAATAATTACAGGCAGCCGGCCAGACAGCGTGATAATTAAACATACAGCGAGGTGAGACGGTGTGACGGACAGATTCCCATTAGCCAAATCCACTTCAGAACCGTTCTCCCCGAGGAACCCGTGTTCTAACAGTACCTAATCCCCCAGAGAGCAGTTCGACAACCGAGCAGACAAAGCAAACCAGCAATGTGACAGTAACATTCAGAGGAAGCCTGCAGCGAGTCATGCTTTGTCCTTGGTGTCTTACAGGTGCAGTAGGTGCCATCAACGTTAGCTTGGTTTCTGCTGAGGCGGTGAGTCTCCTACATTAAACACATACACGTTCATCGCCTCTCCCTTCACTCCGGACGCTTAAGCATGGCAGTTTGATGAGATGTGCTTGTTTGATCCGGGGACCTGTACCCATTCCAGCCCACTGACCCGTCTCAGAGAAGTCGTTCAAGGGAATGAAGTACAACACGGTACTGTACAGACTGATGGCCTGGCCTCGTCAGCCGTGAAGGGTGTCTCATTTGGATTAAGTTCTACAGGCTGATGTGTACAAAGGGTGTATTATCGGCTACATAGAAAGTTAATTAATGTGTGACGTGGGCGACGGAGAAGAAAGACTCTCTTTAATGAGATCTTCATGTAAAAGTTTCTCGATCAATTGTCGAGGAATGTTGCTGTTAATGACACCTGCTGCTAACACATGACCTGTGTGCAGCAGGCCGCTTGTTATTAACAAGAGGGGATGGGGGGTATTCATGAAATCAGCATTAGGTACAAACATATAAATCTATGAAAAAAAAGTTGGAAATTTACAGGAAAAAAACTGCAGATTTACAAAAAAAAAAATGCAGCTTTATAGGAAAAAAATTGCAAATTTTTAGGAAAAAACTGCAAATTTAGAATAAAATAAATTTGTAAATTTATAAGAAAAAAATCACAAATTTTAAAGAAAAAGGTTCAAAATTTATGAGAAAAGTGTCATAATTCTTTGAGAAAAAAGTTGCAAATCTATAAGAAAAAATTGCAAATTTATTGGGAGAAAATTGCAAATTTTACAAGAAATTTTTTAAATGTATACAAAAAAGCTGAAAATTTACAGGAAAAAATTGCAAATTTCCAAGAAAAATGTGCACATTTATGAGAAAAAAGTTGAAAATTTATCAGAAAAAAGTTTTAAATCTATGAAAAATATTGCAATTTTATGAGAAAAAAAAATAATTTTTTGGGAAAAAAATTTCAAATCTTGGAGAAAAAAGTTTAAAATTTACAGGAAAAATTGCAAATTTACCAGAAAAAAAAATTGTAAATTTTTGAGACAGTCACTCTTCACATGTGGAACAAACTCTCAGAATGTCATGAACGCCCCTCGGGGCAGAGAGGAGAGACCCACACACTGGACTGCAGTTTGTGAGATTTATTGAAACCAACAAGCACAAAGTCCAAAACAGTGCTCTAACACAAAATTCAAACAAACGAGCAAACTTGCGGATAAAGCACACCAGAGCAAGGGCTGGGCTCTGGTGGAGACGAAGACTCAAGATGGAGACTCAAGACTTCGGCCAAGGAAAATGAAAATAACAATAAATAAATGAAATAAATGAAAATAACAGCCTTTACATAGGATCACAACCATTAACACAAAGAGTAACCGGTGTGAATCACATGAGCAGGCTGGGGAGAAAATGACAATCAGCTGTGAACAATAGGAGGGGAGAGAATGGGCTGACAGCTGACAGGACACCGTACACACAGAGCAGAAACCCGGAAGCGCTACCGACAGCTGTCAACCAGAGGGAGAATACAACAGAATGAAAATATAATAAGATGGCAAAAATAAAGTGGAACTAAACCCAAATCTGAAAATAACAAAATTACACTGAACATAACCAGGAAAAATAAATCATACAAAGAAACAATGCCGAACATGAGAAAACAAACTAGAAATAACACCAAAGGCAAAGAACTCCAAAATATAATATTATACAAATAAGGAAAAAACAAAAAAAAGCAAAGAAACAAAGCATGGTGAAATCCCCCATGCTCAGATCATGGCACAGAAAGCATCAGGGCTGCTGAAATGCTCAGCTGCTTTAAATCCAGGTTAAAAACGCTCCTATTTGCTGCTACCTTTCAGTAGAACTATTGTTAATCTCCCACAATGTACTGTAACCCTTATTTCTTGCATTTTATGTCTTATTCTATTTTAGCTTGTTTCTGTTTCTTTTTCATTTACTTTTTAGTTTGCTTTTAAATTCTTATGTATTCCTTTTGCAACTTGCTGTAATGCTTTAATGTTTTATGTAAAGCACCTTGAATTGTCTTGTACATGAAATGTGCTATAGGCTCCAGCGCCCCCGCGACCTGAAAAGGATTAAGCGGAAGAAGATGGATGGATGAAATGTGCTATACAAATATTGCCTTGCCTTTGAAAAAAAATGTTGCAAATTTACAAGAAAAAAATGTTGCAAGTCTATGAGAAAAAAGTTCAAAATTTACAGGAAAAAATGCTAATGTACAAGAAAAAAATTGCAACTTTATGAGAAAAACCTGTAAATTTTTGAGACAAAACATCAAATATAAAGGAAAAAATGTAAAATTACAAGGAAAATGTAAATTTATGAGAAAGATGTTGCAAATCTATATGAAAAAAGTTGAAAATTTACAGAAAAAAGCAAATTTATGAAAAAAAGGCTTTTTTTGAGAAAAAGTTGCAAATCTATGAGAAAAAGTTGAAAATTTACAGGAAAAAAATTGCAAATTTTGAGAAAATGTTGCAAGTCTATGAGGGAAAAAAAGTTGAAAATTTACAGGGAAAAAAATGTAAATTTTAACGAGCCAAGAGACAGATCTGTATCAGGTCTGCTAAGGAATGACGTGATGACCACACAGGAGACAACAGCCAATCCAAATAAGGCTTCAGACAGTTCTGCAGTCCTAGATTCTGTGGGAGAGGAGAACTCCTGTGCAGGAAGACTGCAGACCACATGTCACTAAAAGCCCTACATAACCCACTAAAATAAAGGAGAAACAAAATAAAAGGCACTGGGGCTCTTAAGGCATTAACTTTGACATGCTGCATATGATTAGTGGTCTTTGAATGAAGTTATTTTTTAATTTAATTTAACCTTTATTTTATCAGGAAAATGCTTGAACTCAAAATGATCTCTTTTATGAGCGCGGCCTGACCAGGATGACAGTGTTTACACAGGACAATACATTCCACAAAGCACACAGTAAGACACCATGAACTATGCTAAAAATATATCAGATGTGCAAATCATGCAGCAAAGCATTTGCACACTCCCATATCTACTGTTAAAAAGTCTATGATACAAGTTTTGAAATCAGGAAGGGCCTGAAGTTTGAATAATTTTTGAAGTCCATTCAAGTCATAGGGAGCGGAGCAAGTAAATGCCCTCTTCCCAAAGTCAGTACAAGTTCTGGGGACTACAGCAGAAAGATAGTCCTGGGATCGTAGATCGTAAGAAGGATTGCGCAAGAAGGTCAGGTAAGTAGGGTAGGTACGATGGGAGCAGTTCAATGATAGCTTTATGAATGAAAGTATACCAGGGATGAAGCCTGCAGACAAGCAGATAAGGACATTCAAGCAACCTTAGCATACAAGGTACAGTGATGGGTGAATGATTTCTAGCCAGTAATAAATCTCAAGGCAACATGGTATACAATATCCAATGTATGCAATGAGGTAGCACAGGCATTCATGTATTGTACATCACCATAATCACGTAATGGTAAGAAAGTTGCAGCAACAAGCCTTTTTTTTAGAAATAACAGAGAAACAAGGTCTGTGTCTGAAACAGAAGCCCAGCCTTACTTTTAGTCTCTTAACCAGATTGTCAGTGTGGTTATGTTTTGTGGTTATGCTATGTTTTGTGATTCCAGTCAGCTGTTCTCACATTAGCTCAAAACTCTTTCCACAGTGTGAGTTTGGTGAACCATGTGGAACATTGACACCCACAAGTCAATACGAATTACCGCCGTGTAAGAGTCTTGGCAGAAAGTGACGGAAAAACGCCCGCGGCGGTTCCATGCCGCTTTTGTTCTACAGAGAAATCCTTTTCAATAATCAGTCGAGCTTTAAATCAGATGGACCCAGGGACAATGGGCTCTAAACAAAAAAAACAAACAAATGAGAGCTTGAATTCCAGGCATATCTCTGTCACGTGAGAGTGAGTCACCACGATTCTCAGAGCTGCAGTTAAATGCCTGCATGGCTTTAGAAGCTTCTGGCACAAACTGCTGAAGAAGGAAACAAGGTGCAGAAATGGAGTGTTGAAGCCCCAGTGGAGGAAGCGCTTCGTTCTGAAATGCATAAACAGAGGCATTCTGATGGTGTAGGCGAATATGCTAAAGACATGTTCAGGTGACCTTTGGAAGAAAAAATGCAAAAGAAGTAGGAAGTTTTTCCTGAAGCAAGTCTGATCATTTTGAATAAATTGAACAATCGAAACCACCAGAAAGTCAATGACCGAGCAGCTTGAGAGTGTTCACATCTACTGACTTGTGGCCTTGACCTTAAGCACAGTGTAGGTGAACCCCATCTAGGATGTGCTTAAGGTCAAGGTCAGTGGCCTCGTTATGGATTTGTTACATTATCCAGTAGGGCTGCAACTAACAATTATTTTGGTAGTCAACTAATCTAACGACTAATTTTGCGATTAGTCGACTAATCATGATTATTTCTGTCATGTCCGCCATCTCTGCTTCCTGTTGGCACGGCTCATTTTTTTGCACATCTGTGAAAAACACTTTGTCAGTCTCTGTCTTAATATAGTAATGTAGCCTATTATAAAATGTTCCCATAGCTACATAAAATAACGACCAATGAAGCAAGTTGGAAACTTAAACTTGACAGCTTAAAAAAGTGTTTGGAGCAACACAATTAAATAACAGAAATTAAAGTTCAGACTTTTAACCCAAAAATAAAGTGCAAAAACTCAAATAGCAGCTTCTGCTGCAGCATGGGAAGCCATTGTAACTCTGCATGTTCAAAACAAACTAGAGTAACATTAAAATCCATCTATTTATAAATGCAAGTGTAACCCAGCTGAGAAAATGACCCTTTTTCTCAGATGTAAATTGTATTAATACAATTGTGTGATTTTATTTTGAAAACTGATTCTCTTGGGGAAGAGGAAGTGTGATCCTCGTGATCCAACTTTAAAACTTCCGGTTTATGGTCACGTTGGGTGATCTGAGTTTTCCCATTCGTTAAGAGCGATATTAGCCCCGCCTTCCGGGCCGAGTGCCGAGGCAGGCACCCGAGGCTTGTTCTTTTCACGATCTGCGAGCGGAGGAGAGGAGCTGTAGGACGATCTGTCCTCATGTTGACACCTCTTCTTGGTAAGCTAATTCAGATAAATACTATAAATGGATCTAAACACTCTCCCAATGCTAATTTGCAACCTTTATTATCCTAAGTTGATGGGAGCACGAGCTTGAGAGGCCGTGAAGCGGTGACTTCTGCTGTGTTCACCCTGAATCTCATCTTTGGTGAGTGAAATACATGCTAACGTTAGCGCTATGCTAATGCTAGTCGCGAGTGGATTTTTTTCTGTTTAAAAGCAATGGAAAAGGCTGTCTTTGTGTCTGTATGGTTTTCCTAAATGTGATTTCAGTTCCCAACAGTATGCTGAAGTACTTTTAGTTCCTATGCACTATTTCTGTCAAATGAAATGTGTAGGTTGATGCTAAAAGCACATGGTGTTAAGTCCCCTATGTAAAAGCATAGGTTATGCTAAACCCAGTGGCTCAGACCGGGTTTTTTCTGATTTTTAAGAGGGAATATTGGAAGTTATGGGACAGTATATTCCCTAGTTATGTGATAAATTAATTGTATTTCATTTCATGATTTACAAAGACAAGGTTAGAAAGGATTAATCATAATTTCATAGAGATAAGAAGAGGGATTCATTTAAGTGGTTACATGAAAAAAGGGGTATTTCATGTGCCACGAGAGATTGTGAGAAAAGAAAAAAAAAAAAGAACACATGCATGCAAGATGTGAGATGTAAGATATTACTATATTGCTGGATTGTGATAATAGTAATATGAGAGAAGAATTTAAACACTAAGCTATGGTGTTATATAAGAAGGGATTGGAAGACGAATTACTCTAGCTGTAAACAATAATACCATTATTGTTGTGCAGGCTAGGTTTTTTTGGTTGCCGATCAAGAACCTTCTGGAACCTGGATTCTCTCCGAATGGAGATGGTGAGCCTGACCCGAGACTGAACCAAGATTGGACTGAGATCTAACTAAGATCTCGAGTGAAGAGCATCCTTACCCTCTCCAGTGCCTAGGATTGGAAACCTGAGTCTGGAGATACGAGATATCCTGACTGGTCAAACGACTAACCCGAACGGGCAATCAAACACTGAGCTCAGTGGGACACCTTGGGATTTTATTTCATGCCGGCCGTTGTTGTATTTGTACAGTTGTAAATTATCTGTATATTTTGCTCACTTTATCACTGTAAATAACCATTATTGCTCATTTCTTGCCTCCAGCTATTTCATTCCACACTCACTTTAATTCCCTATTGTAACCCTTACGAACCTAGCAACTGGTCTACACTTAATTAATTCCCTTACCTAATTAACATAAGGCAAGGGTTACAATAAGAAGTGGCGAGCCCAGCCAGGAGCCTTTTTTTTCTCTCCCTTACGTTATTTCAAGCCTATACATACCAAAATGGATATTGTTGAACGTGAATCTGTGAAAATCCCAAATGCAGTGATAGTGTGTGAAATCGCTGGAGATGAGCAACTTGATGAAGTGACTGAGTTTTTGAGATGGTATGGATCGATCTCAAGAGTCAAAAAAGTAACAGTAAGTCTGAGTTTTTCCAGAGTGCTATTTTTGAGTATCACTCGGGTATTGCTTTTGAAACTCTTGACCCATTGCCATGTACTCATGTATCTGATAGTGGAGCCAGCCATATGATACAATCTCTTGCCAGTGTTTATACGCACCGTGTAGGGAGCGAAATGACCAAGTCATTTCTCACTAAAATTAAAAACCTAGCGAAGATGAGGGGCAGAGATTTTGCAGATGTCCTGAAATACGTGCTGTTACGGATGTCTGAGGCAATCGAAGAATCTGAAAATGAGCAATCAGAGCAAGTTAAGTTACCTGATAACTTACCTGAAGCTTGCTTGGATGAACCTCAACCTCAGCCTTCTGCAGCTGAGTCAAGTCACACTGCGAGCACACCAGCTCGAAGTATGCCCACCAATTCTGCTCATGATTTAAATCCCCCAGAAGTGCAACGTGTGGTAGTTGAGCACATTGTGAAAAGGGAAGATTTTTCCATGCAGCAGTTTTCACAAAAGCTCAGAGCTTTTTCTGGCAAAGACCCCCGACCAACTTGTGAGCTAGATTATGATACTTGGCGCTCCAGTGTTGAATTAAGCTTGACTGATCCTGCTATGTCCAAATTGCAGCAATCCCAAAAGATCATTGAGTCTCTATTACCCCCAGCAGCTGATGTAGTCAAGTACGTGAGCCCCAACAGCTCACCATCAGAATACCTTCAGCTGTTAGATTCTGCTTATGGTACAGTTCAAGATGGTGGAGAGCTTTACGCCAGGTTTATTGACACCTTCCAAAACACAGGTGAGAAACCCTCATCATATCTACAACGTCTTCAAGTGGCTTTGACTCACGCTGTGAAGCGTGGTGGTGCTTCAAGCCAGGATTTTGACAGGCTGCTTGTCACACAGTTTTGTCGAGGTTGTTGGGATGATTCCCTTTTAACTGCACTCCAGTTAAAACAAAAATGAACAAATCCCCCAACTTTGCCTGATTTGCTTCTCTTGCTACGTACTGAAGAAGACCAAAATGCTGCCAAAACTTTGCGAATGAGACAACATTTGAGCAGTTCAAACCAAAAAGTGACATCCCACGTGCAAACTGTGCAGTGTAGTTCAGATGAAAATGAGGATAATGTCACGCTAAACGCACTCCAAGAACTCTCAAAACAAGTTGCAGAAATTCAAACGCAACTAGTAAAACTAACTGCAGAACCAAAAGCTCAAAACTCACAAAGTACACTCAGTACAAAGCCAAAAGAGAAACGAAACGAAAGTCGGAGGTTCGAAGACGACCAGATACCATCGTAGTTCCGCCCATAACTGATACCGGGTGGGGGCAATACTGAAAGTGATCACATTACAACTCAACCAATACTGACGATGGACAGTCTTGTTTACACATGCAACGGGACGTGCATGATATTAAGCGGGGGAGTGTGTAACCCAGCTGAGAAAATGACCCTTTTTCTCAGAAGTAAATTGTATTAATACAATTGTGATTTTATTTTGAAAACCGATTCTCTTGGGGAAGAGGAAGTGTGATCCTCGTGATCCAACTTTAAAACTTCCGGTTTATGGTCACGTTGGGTGATCTGAGTTTTCCCATTCGTTAAGAGCGATATTAGCCCCGCCTTCCGGGCCGAGTGCCGAGGCGCGCACCCGAGGCTCGTTCTTTTCACGATCTGCGAGCGGAGGAGAGGAGCTGTAGGACGATCTGTCCTCATGTTGACACCTCTTCTTGGTAAGCTAATTCAGATAAATACTATAAATGGATCTAAACACTCTCCCAATGCTAATTTGCAACCTTTATTATCCTAAGTTGATGGGAGCACGAGCTTGAGAGGCCGTGAAGCGGTGACTTCTGCTGTGTTCACCCTGAATCTCATCTTTGGTGAGTGAGATACATGCTAACGTTAGCGCTATGCTAATGCTAGTCGCGAGTGGATTTTTTTCTGTTTAAAAGCAATGGAAAAGGCTGTCTTTGTGTCTGTATGGTTTGTGGTGTAAACAAACGACACAGTATTATCTTGTCTGTAACTAGTGATCTTTGGTCACGCATCTGACGTCGTGACGTAATTATATATACGCTGTCTCTTTTTCTGCAAGCTGGCAAGTAAAGTTCATGTTCAACAGCACGCAGTTGTCCCACGTTATTATGTTCAACTAAAGAACAGGACATGGTGTCAGAAGTGCTGCGTAGCTGTGAAGACAGACACTAAGTCATTCTAGTGGGAAGAGGGAGAGAGGTGAGCTAAGATGCCCGAAGATAGAGATGATGAACAGGTGAGAGCAGGAGTTAGCATCGCGGCTAACACGCCCAGCGCCACGTTTAGCATTCAGCCACCGGAGCCCTTTGATTTCTCCAAACCACATGAATGGACCAAGTGGATTCGGCGCTTCGAAAGATTTCGCCAGGCAAGCAATTTGTCTTCAAGTTCAAATGAAAATCAAGTCAATACATTAATATACTGCATGGGAGATGAAGCAGATGATGTCCTGAGAGGCTAAAAGTTAACTGAAGCAGAGCAGCTCGAATATAACAAAGTGAGAGACGGCTTCCACAGCTTTTTCATTGTAAAGAAAAATGTTGTTTATGAACGTGCACGTTTCAATATGCGCAAACAAGAGCCAAATGAAACCATAGACGCATTTGTAACGGCCCTGCATGCATTAGCGGAGCACTGCAACTATGGTCAGCTTCACGATGAGCTCATAAGAGACAGAATAGTAGTGAGCTTGGCCGACACAAGGCTGTCAGAGCGCATGCAAATGGAAAAAGACTTGGACTTGGAGAAAGCCGTAAATATGGCAAGGCAATCAGAAGAGATCAAAAAGCAACAAACAACTTTGAGGAATGAAGGAAACGTGATGCAGATGAACGCGAACTCTGTGGATAGAGTTACTAAAGACAAATACGACAAGACAAAGTTTAAGTTCAAAAGCGAAACAATGAACGCACGCCAGCTGTCTAAAAGTAAAAGCAAAAGTACACCAAACGCATGGTGCTATAAATGTGGTGGTTCTCCTCACCCTAAATACGAGTGCCCTGCAAATGATGCCAAATGTCATGCATGTGGAAAGAAAGGCCACTACCAACGGGTCTGCAGGCAAAGTAAGAATGTCCAAAGTATTGAGGAGGAAGAGGAGCGAAGTTTTTTCCTCAGCTCAGTCACAACAGGCCACCAGGTATGGACAGCTGATATTCTGGTGAGGGACACTAAAATGTCTTTCAAACTCGACACTGGAGCCGATGTCACTGCAATAGCGGAGTCAGACTTGGAACAAATATTTCCAAGAGCAAAAATGCCTGTTCTCCAGCAGCCGGAGAAACCATTGTTGGGTCCTGGAAGGAAACCACTGGAGGTCGCAGGTTTCACAAAGCTTCAGCTCAACTATGGGTCAAAACAGACAACAGAAAAGGTCTACATTGTCAAAAATCTCAGCACGCCATTGTTAGGCCTTCCTGCCATCATAGCTCTAGGCCTTCTCGTGCGAGTTGATGTTATTTCAATGGACACTCTGAAAACATCCTACCCCAAACTGTGCAGCGGTCTGGGTGAAGTGCAGCAGCCCTACCACATAAAACTCAAATCAAACGCTGTGCCATACTCATTGAAAACCCCAAGGAGGATTCCAATACCTCTAATGGGTAAAGTCAAGGAGGAACTCCAAAGGATGGAACAGCTTGGAGTCATCACCCGAGTGGAGGAACCTACAGACTGGTGCGCCGGCATGGTCGTTGTTCAGAAGAAAAACAGTCCGAGGCTGAGACTGTGCGTGGATTTTACTGGACTAAACGAGTATGTGTGCAGAGAAAAGTTTGTGCTGCCTTCTGTCGAACAAAGTCTTGGGATGCTAGCAGGAGCCAAAGTGTTCAGCAAGCTGGACGCTAACATGGGCTTCTGGCAAATTCCCTTGTCGGAGGAATCTGCCAAACTGACCACATTCATAACACCCTTCGGGCGGTTCCACTTTAACTTTAACCGTCTCCCCTTTGGCATCAGCTCTGCTCCCGAGCACTTCCAGCGCAAAATGTCGGAGGTTATCGAAGGAGTTGAAGGAGTGGTCTGTCACGTTGATGATGTGCTGGTATGGGGACATGACCAAGAGGAGCACGACGCCCGACTCCATACCACCCTGCAAAGACTGGAAAAAGCAGGTATAACTCTGAATGTGGAAAAATGTGATCTGTCACAGACCAAAGTGACTTTCCTTGGCCACATCATTACGGACACTGGCATAAGTCCTGACCCAAAGAAAACAGAGTCCATCACAGAGATGAATGAGCCATCAAACGTGACAGAGCTAAGAAGTTTTCTGGGCATGGTCAATCAGGTGGGAAAGTTTATCCCCCATTTAGCAGAGAAAGACAAAGCTCTGAGAGATCTTTTGTCCAAGAAGAACAGCTGGTATTGGGGTGTAGACCAAGTTAAAGCATTCAAAACGCTCAAAGATGCTCTAACTTCACCCCCAGTGCTTGCTATGTATGACCCAAACAGAGACACTAAAGTATCGGCTGATGCTTCTTCTTATGGTCTAGGTGGTGTTCTCCTGCAGCAGTGGGAAGAAGGATGGAGACCAGTCGCCTACGCTTCAAGGTCGCTGTCTCCAGCAGAACAACGCTATGCACAAGTGGAAAAAGAAGCCTTAGCATCCACATGGGCATGCGAGCGATTCCGTGATTTTCTAATAGGCAAACACTTCTGTCTGGAAACTGATCATAAACCTCTTGTGTCACTCTTAGGAGTTCAAGCCTTGGATCTACTGCCACCGAGGATCCAGCGCTTCAGGATGAGACTCATGTGTTACTTGTACAATGTACAGTATGCCCCAGGTAAATCGCTCTGGACAGCAGACACGTTGTCTCGCTCACCATTGAAAACAAAACTGACAAAATCAGACGAGGAACTCATGGAGAGCACAGACATATATGTGGACAGCATCATTGAAAATATGCCTATCAGTTCATCATATATGCAAACACTCAAGGAACAACTGAAAATGGACAGTGTGTGTGCTCGTGTAATGGTCATGTGCAGTCAAGGTTGGCCTGAACATGCAAAACAAGAACCTCTGTTGAGAAACTACTGGCCCGACCGAGCCACACTTACCGTGAAAGACGGCTTGCTGTTGAAGGATTCAAGATTTGTTATCCCTTCAGCAATGCGAAACGATGTCTTAACAAAACTACATGACGGACACCAAGGAGTTGTAAAATGTAAAGCCCGAGCTCGCCAGTCAGTATGGTGGCCTGGTCTCAGCCAACAGATAAGTGAAATGGTGTTAAAGTGCAGAACATGCATACAAGAGAGACACAACCACAGTGAGCCATTAATGCCAACCGAATGCCCTGACCGCCCGTGGCAAAGAGTGGGTACAGATCTGTTCGAGCTGGGAGGGAAAACTTACCTTCTTGCTGTGGACTATCTTTCAAGGTTCGTTGAGATTGCCCTGCTGAACAAAACGAAATCCAACGACGTCATTACTCACCTGAAGTCTTTCTTTGCCCGTCATGGCATCCCTGAGGTCCTGATGTCTGATAATGGGCCCCAGTTCTCTGGTCGGACTTTCACAGACTTTGCGGCTGCCTATGGCTTTAAACACATCACAAGCAGCCCAAGGTTCCCGCAAAGTAACGGAGAGGCGGAACGTGCCGTACAGACTGTGAAAAACTTACTGAAAAAGGCTGCTGATCCATATTTAGCTCTTCTTGCCTATAGAGCTACTCCTCTCCAAAATGGTTACAGCCCTGCTGAACTCCTCATGGGCCGCCGCCTGAGGACGACACTACCGACTCTTCCCTCTCAGTTGGATCCGACACTGCCGGACAGCGTCACTCTTGCTCATAAGGAAAGGGAGAAGAGGATGTTGGACATTTCAAACTACAACAGACGTCACGGAGCAAAACCCTTGTGTAACTTGTCACCAGGAGAACAAGTGTGGGTGACAGATGCTAAAACACCAGGCACTGTTATCCAAAGTCACTCAACACCGAGATCTTATACAGTGGACCTACCACAGGGGACAGTGAGACGCAATCGCATGCATTTGATTCCTCTACACTCACCTTTGCAACAGTGTACCAAACAGCAGAGTGGGTCAGATGAACCTTCAGAGCAGGTGAAACAAATGCCTATTGTACCTCCTGTTACTCCTATAAAGTCTGATGTTGTGAGAACTAGATCGGGAAGAACTATTGTCAAACCTAAAAAGTTAGATCTCTAAAGAATGGTAAAAAGGTACAAACACAGAATGTTCTTAGCTGTGGTATTGTTAATGTTTAGAAAATAATAAGCGAAGGTTTAAAAAGTACATGTTAAGTTCAGAGAAAATGTACACGTGAATACTAGTTACATGTATGCATACTCTCAAAAAAAAAGAAAAATGGGAGATGTGGTGTAAACAAACGACAGTATTATCTTGTCTGTAACTAGTGATCTTTGGTCACGTATCTGACGTCGTGACGTAATTATATATGCGCTGTCTCTTTTTCTCATGCAAGCTGGCAAGTAAAGTTCATGTTCAACAGCACGCAGTTGTCCCACGTTATTATGTTCAACTAAAGAACACGACATGGTTTTCCTAAATGTGATTTCAGTTCCCAACAGTATGCTGAAGTACTTTTAGTTCCTATGCACTATTTCTGTCAAATGAAATGTGTAGGTTGATGCTAAAAGCACATGGTGTTAAGTCCCCTATGTAAAAGCATAGGTTATGCTAAACCCAGTGGCTCAGACCGGGTTTTTTCTGATTTTTAAGAGGGAATATTGGAAGTTATGGGACAGTATATTCCCTGGTTATGTGATAAATTAATTGTATTTCATTTCATGATTTACAAAGACAAGGTTAGAAAGGATTAATCATAATTTCATGGTTAACTGATGTAGAGATAAGAAGAGGGATTCATTTAAGTGGTTACATGAAAAAAGGGGTATTTCATGTGCCACTAGAGAGATTGTGAGAAAAGAAAAAAAAAAAAGAACACATGCATGTAAGATGCAAGATGTGAGATGTAAGATATTACTATATTGCTGGATTGTGATAATAGCAATATGAGAGAAGAATTTAAACACTAAGCTATGGTGTTATATAAGAAGGGATTGGAAGACGAATTACTCTAGCTGTAAACAATAATACCATTATTGTTGTGCAGGCTAGGTTTTTTTTGGTTGCCGATCAAGAACCTTCTGGAACCTGGAGTCTCTCCGAATGGAGATGGTGAGCCTGACCCGAGACTGAACCAAGATTGGACTGAGATCTAACCAAGATCTTGAGTGAAGAGCATCCTTCCCCTCTCCAGTGCCCAGGATTGGAAACCTGAGTCTGGAGATACGAGATATCCTGACTGGTCAAACGACTAACCCGAACGGGCAATCAAACACTGAGCTCAGTGGGACACCTTGGGGTTTTATTTCATGCCGGCCGTTGTTATATTTGTACAGTTGTAAATTATCTGTATATTTTGCTCACTTTATCACTGTAAATAACAACCATTATTGCTCATTTCTTGCCTCCAGCTATTTCATTCCACACTCACTTTAATTCCCTATTGTAACCCTTACGAACCTAGCAACTGGTCTACACTTAATTAATTCCCTTACCTAATTACATAAGGCAAGGGTTACACAAGGAATCTCTGTCTGTGTGTCTGTCTGTTCCTTGCATATCTCTCGAACTGTTCATCAGACTGACCTCAGATTTGATCCGTGCTTTGCTGAGGTTATGAGGGTGTGCATCCCTGAGTATGGAGTTGTTCAGTCACAATATGTAATTTTTATCAATAAAAGTTTAGCCATCTTAACTCCTTATAAGGAGTTCATTTAAATAGTTCTGAACAACACCTTATTTGGTCATGTATCCAGATTTCTGTGACCTCCTATCGGAACATAGTGTGTCTGTGTTCTTAACTCCTTATAAGGAGTTCTGAACAACTCCTTATAAGGTGTTGTTCAGTTCAGCAGGGAAGTGAAGAACTCCTTATATGGTCATGTGACGGGGCACTGCACTAGTAAAAGTAAAAAAAGAAAACACACTAGTCCATCTTATTATAACCTTTCTGAATCTGGAAGTTTGAAAGTGCAATTAGGCTTCAGATGAAAATAAAAAGAACTTCATCCAGTCCAGAATAACAGTTTGCAATTTTTTTTTTTTTTTTTTTTTTTTTTTTAGATTTAGTATACTTTATTGATCCCCAGAGGGGAAATTGAGGGCATCCACAACCTGGATGGATGAAGCAGCCACGATACGGCGCTATCCCTTAACCATTCACACACACATTCACACCTAGGGCCACTTTAGAGTCTCCAATTAACCTAACCTGCATGTTTTTGGCATGTGGGAGGAAACCGGAGAAATCCCGGGGTAAACCCACGCAGACACGGGGAGAACATGCAAACTCCACACAGATCACTGTTGGTCGGGGGCTGGGATTGAACCCATGATCCCACAATCCCCCGGCCAAGGGTAAACTGTGCTGCCGCAGTGCTAACCACTGCACCACCGTGCAGCCCTTAAATGCCTTAAGTTACAGTGCAGGAATGTCAGCCTTCACTACACATACAGTGTTTAACCTCTTGCACTCCGGTGTACCACGGACGGGCACGTCTGAGTCCTAGAGCGCACTGAAAAAAAAAGCTGCATTTCCGTTCTTCCACTACAGACACAGCTGCGAACAGATCAGATATGACTGACCTCTCATTTGACTAATAAGAGCCTTGAATTGGGTTTCTGAAACCTTGAAGAACCAATGACTGAAAACCTAGCAAGAAGGACCCGCCTACCAATGCTGCGAATGCAGTGAGCCAGTTGAAGCACAGAAGTTCGAAAGCTGTTTTGTGTAAGGCTGGATGGAGAGACTGACTGCTGCAGCAGATGAAAAAAGGACCTGCGGGAAGAACTGCCATAGACTCAGCAGCACGGAGACCACCCACAAGTGCGACCTGTGTGACAGGGACTGCCATTCGCGCATCGGCCTGTTCAGCCACAGGCGGTGCTTTTTTTTTTTTTTTTTATTCCAGCAGAATAGACATTTAGGATTCTCTTCCGTGGTCATCATAGACCGACGGAGGCCGACAACGAAGGCTGGGTGACACACACGCGTTCACCAGTCTTTTTGAATTACTACTGTTATTTGTTTTGAAAATCGTTCTCCAAAACCGTAATCATGGAAGCGCAAAGCCGCAATAATGGAATTATGATTTGACCGGGTCGCGAGACCAGAACCACGAGTCCGTAACAAGCGGACCAGCGTTGCGTTCGTCTGACAATGAGGAAGAGAAGTTCGCCAGCTACGCTGCTGCTGTGAACAGGTAAGTGTTATAAGCTAAATTATTCTTTATCCCTGAAAATTGTAATCAAAAATGACTTTTGACCGATCGGTAAATTACAACTGTGCGGCACACGAAGTCCGAAGTCCGTGCGCCGCGGTACACAGTTCGTGCGCCGCGTCCTGACCGTGAACGCCCCCCCACCCCGCTACTCTTCTGTAGCGAGGGGGGGGGAAGCCGCGGTGACCGCGGTGACTGCGCCGCAGTCGCCACATTGCCACATGACTATTCCGTCATGTAGCGATGGCCAATGCCTGTCCTCTGTAGCGGGGGGTGGGGGGTGGGAGTTATCTTCTACATTACAAATATTTTAGAATAATTTTTAGTTCACTGTAGGTTATTTTTTTCTTGTTAAAAAAAAAGCCACACATTTTTTATGTGACATGCTTCTTTGTGTGTGGAGGCTTGTTTGTTCATTCATTCATGAATGAATGAACAAACAACCCCCCCCCACACACACACACAGCCCTGAGTGTCACCTTTCATTAGAGCCCAAGATGAAGCTTCTATAGTGAATCATTCAAAAGTTACAGACGTTTTTCCAAACTGTGCCATTTGGCACAATTTGGCACAGTTCAAAAACGCCTGGGAACTACCTGAGAACAAAGCTGTGTAATATATTCATTTTTTGTGGTATTGTTACAAAATTTTGACCTCAGCTGGATAACATTTGGTTCTACATTTCTGTTGCATTTTCCAGCCCGGATCTGAAGCTGTGTGTTATTTGCAAGCATTTGTATCCAAAAAAACACCCAGGCGAAATTTATTTTCTTCAAGTTCAGTATGTTTAGATGACTGTTACCCAGTGGCAGGAGCACTTAGAGAGATTATGACTGTTTCGCCAAAAAATTCAAAGTGTTTTCTTTTAAATGAGACCAACCTCATGAATATGCTGCAAAGGGTTGAAGAACAGCTTTTGATTTACTTTGAGCACGTTATTTTTTGGCGTTTTTAGGGAAATTGACCTGAGTGCAAGGGGTTAAGCTGTTTTAATTTATTTTTGATGATTATGGCTACAGTTTTTATCTAACTTAAATCATGGTATTGTAATTTACTGAGATGAAATAATATTCAGAATGAGGGCTGATATTGCCATGACAAAAAGAGGGAAGAGAAGAGAGTAAGCCACTTCTGTAATTCACCAATTTAGTGCACTTAACACATTAGCCAGCAGAACTGAAACAGCTCAGCCGTCAGCAACCATCATCCAAGAGAGCTTATTGTCCCACAGGTAAACTAACATAAGCAGCACATGCTAACAGTTTAATCAGTTTTCTAAAGCTGAGACAGTCGCTCATTAAAAATAAGAAGTGCTAACTTTACTCATTAACTACCAGTGCGGTGTTTAAGTGGCACAACTTCAATCATTCATCACTGGGCCAGAGCGCAGCAGAGACCTGCGGACAGGCAGCCGAGCCAGCAGACAGAGTGGAGGGAGGAGGATGGATGCATCGCTGTGCTCCTGTGATAATAACTCTGCTTTATAGAGTTTGCATTTAACTTAGTTTTATTTGTTTATTTTTGGTAAAATGCTCCCATACTTTGAAAAGTTTGGGCCTCGCACGCAGCGACCGGCAGCTGGTGAAAAAAGTCTGTCGTCTGTGTGTCTGTTTTTACGCACTTTAATGTGTTTAAACGAAGTTCTCTGTGTAGTTTTTGTCCTTGAATGTTTGTGGACTGTATAACGAAGAGCTCCCTGGTTCCATCAATATGGATTTCCTCCATATTTTTTTGCACTGCTGCTTCTTTCACACCAGCTCTTTGTTTTGGAGGTAAGCGCAATCACGATCATGCCGGGGAGAATACAATATTCCAGAGACATGTTACTGCATTTAAACACGGATAATGCAGCGTCTGTGTTTGAGTCTGTGCCGCGACTGGCGGACTTTATTTTAAGAGACTTTCATGGACACAGCGATGAAAAGACAGACAAGAGGAGGAAACACTAAAAGCGTGGAGGCATAAAATTAAATCTGAGAAGGCGTCAGTTTAACAGCATTCCTCTTCCTTCCATGATTTGGGGGAACGTACAATCCATGAGAAATAAAGTAGATGAAATTCAAGGGAATGTACGCTACCAGAAGGACTACAAGAACTGCTGTGTCATGGCTTACACGGAGACGTGGCTTACGGCGCATGACCGGGATGCGGACCTGTGGATTGATGGCTTTGGAGCACCACTTCGCTCGGATCGGCAGGAAGAGGTAACGGGGAAACGTCAGGGGGGCGGCGTATGTTTATATATTAACTAGAAAAGCACTCGGAGAGCGCAGACCTCCGCCAAGCGCCACAGTTCCCCCATACAGTGTTTAACATCATAAATATTAATCCTACATTTATTTTGTCTAACTTTATAGATTCCTTGACCATGAAAAAAATGCCATTCGCAAGTGGCATATATTAGCTATACTGTGATGCTTGTTTTGTTTTTTTTCCAAGTGTTCTGACGGATCACCTCCAAAATCTAATCATCTGTAGGATACCCCATTTGTGACACTCTCTGAAAATTTCATGAAAATCCGTCCATAACTTTTTGAGTTATCTTGCTAACAGACAGACAGACAAACCAACGCTGAACATAACCTCCTTGGCGGAGGTAATAAACAGTACTGCACATCTGTCATGGTTAGAGAGCGCATCTGTACACCCGATGTGGAGCTTCTGTCCGTATCGCTACACCCCTTTTATCTGCCCCGCGAGTTCCCCCAACTTTTCATCACGACTGTGTACATTCACCCGAGGGCAGACGCTGATTCCACCTCCAGCACTGTCTTTGATGTGGTACAGCGGCTGCAGTCGATTTCTCCAGAGGCTCCAAACTTTATTGTTGGGGATTTTAACCATGTTTCTTTAAAGAAGACACTTAAAAACTTTTATCAGTATGTCTCCTGCCCAACCAGGCGAAAAAAGACATTGGACCTGTGCTATGGATCCATTGAGAGGGCCTATAAATCATTTCCCCTTCCTCCTTTAGGATCCTCAGATCACAACTGTGTACATTTGCTACCCACATATAAAACTGCTCTCAAAAGAGGCAAGGTGAAGACCAGAGACATAGATGTGTGGACAGAGGATTCAGTGCACTGCCTCCAGGAATGCTTTAGCTGTACGGACTGGGAGGTTTTCACACTGTCCTGCGGGGATGATCTGGACTCTTTGGTAGACGTCACATGCTCATACATGGCTTTCTGTAAAAATATGATCGTTCCACGTAAACATGTCAAAATATATCCCAACAACAAGCCATGGGTTACAAAATCAGTTAAATCCTGCTTACAGAGGAAAGCACTTGCCTTTAAACAGGGGTCTGTTTCTGAGCTACAGGTTGCCACTAAAGAGCTGAAGTCCGAAATTTCAAGAGCAAAACAGAATTATAAATCAGAATTGGAAAGCAAGATGGCAACAAAGAAACTTGGTTCAGCCTGGGCCAGTATGAAAACTATTGCAGGCCTACAGAGCACAGTAATCGTGTGTTTTTAGATGGTTTTAATTCAGACACAAAGCTGGCTAATGCTCTTAATTGTTTTTATGGTTGTTTTGATTCCTCTGATTTTAGCACAGAAACCCAAGATTTGAAACAGAAACTCAAAGACAATCAGCACTTTAATATTGAGGTGCAGGATGTTAAAAGGGAGTTCTGCGCTGTAAAAGTGAACAAAAGTCAGGGCCCTGATAACATTTGTGGGCGCTTGGTAAAGTCCTGTGCACATGAACTGAGTCCTATATTTCATTACATTTTCAATAAGTCCTTACAGACACAACATGTGCCTAAGATCTGGAAAGATGCCGTGGTTGTCCCTGTTCCAAAATCCAGCTGTCCTAAAACGGTAAACGACTTTAGACCAGTTGCTTTGACTTCAATTTTAATGAAATTTTTTGAAAAACTGGTCAGATCTGAGGTCCTAAAGCAGACTGAACATGCATTGGATCCTTTGCAGTTTGCATATAGGCCTCACAAAGGAGTGGAGGACGCGACTGTCACTCTGTTTAACATGCTTTTTAAACATCTGGATTTAATGGGACACATGCCAGGCTGTTATTTGTGGACTTTTCCTCCGCCTTTAATACAATCCAACCTCATATTTTAGTTGAAAGGCTCCTGCAACAATTTGATTTGAGCAATAATCTGGTGGGTTGGATTCTGGATTTCTTAACCAACAGGACGCAGAGAGTAAGGGTCAATGGTACATTGTCTGACCAAAAGTGTTCTTCTACTGGCTCTCCTCAGGGGTGTGTGTTGTCACCACTACTCTTCATCCTGTACACAAATATGTGTTGGAGCAGACATGACAACAGACACATTATAAAGTATGCTGATGATTCAGTTATTGTCAGTCTCCTCCAGGACGGTGAGAGTGGCCACGGCCCAGTAGTTGATGATTTTGTTCACTGGTGTGAGGACTCCTACCTGCAGCTTAAGTTTCCCATATCTGTAGTCACTGCCCTTTCTGTTTTATTCCTGCATTTTTGCCCTATATGTTCATTTTCGCGTTTCATGTGCATTCCCTGTTTGTCTGTACAGCCCTGCCCATCCTGTATTCCTCACCTGCAATCACTTCCCTGCTGCCCTTGAGTGTGCCCACCTGTTCTGTGTTGTGTTAATTATTCCCCTGTCTATATATTCAGTGCACTGTTTGTGTCTAATGTGACGTCATTAACGTTGTGTGCTTCTCCCTGCCGGTAACCCATGTATCCCGAGAGGTTTTCTGTAAGTTTCTGGAGTGAGTTTGGTGAACATTGGGGAAAATAACCAGAGTGGTGGCTCAGTTGGTAGAGCATCTGCCCCCACACCGGGGACGCAGGGGTTCAAATCCTGGCCAGGTCATGCCGAAGATCATATAAAAGTGGAATTTCCTGCCGTCCAGCTTGGTGTTTAGCAAGAATGAATGAATCTTTATTTCAGAGAGATTAAAAAAGAAACAGAATAATATAACAAAGGGGGAAAGAAAATCCAACAAGGTCAAATTAGACAATAACTCCTCTGATTATACAGTTCAACATAAGTTATCTGTGATGGCTGAAGCTGCAGCTTATATTGCCCACCCATATTCCATCCAAGAATTCAAATGAAAAATAAAACAAGAGCGATTACAATTCAGAACAAAGCTAAGACAAAATGTGACAAAAAAACTAAGCAACAACACAACGCAGACTGGATATGTCAATCCTTATGTGATTTTACATGTCATCTTGTATATACGTTTTGAGTATTTCTTCCTTTAGTTTTTGTTTAAATTGTCCAAGCGTTGTACATGATTTTAATTCAGGTCCAAAATCGTTCCATAATCTGACTCCTTGCACTGAAACACAGTGTTGCTTGGTGGTAGTTCTCACTGAAGGTTTTTGAAATATACATGTTCCTCTGAAATGATATTGTTTCTCCCTTATTTGGAACAACTTTTGGATATTTGCGGGCAGTGATAGATTCTTCACTTTAAACATTATTACTGCAGTTTTAAAGTCAACCAGATCTTTCAACTTGAGAGCTTTTAATTTAAGAAAAAGTGGGTTTGTTGGTTCCCTGTAAGCAGCTTTGTTTATTATTCTAATAGCTCTCTTCTGAAGCATAAAGACTGGATACATGTTTGTTTTATATGTATTTCCCCATACTTCAGTACGATATGTCATGTATGGGAGTATTAATGAATGATACAAGGTATATAGTGTGGGTTGATTCAGCAAATATTTCACTCTGTGTAGTGTTGCAATTGATTTGGATATTTTAGCTGTAATATAATTAATATGTGACTTCCAACACAGTTTATTATCAATTATTACTCCAAGAAATTTAGTTTCAGATACCATTTCAATCTCTACACCATTTACACTGAGTTTAGATACCAAGTTGTTGTGATGGTTGTTAAAAACTGTAAATTTTGTCTTACTTAAATTGAGCGTTAATTTGTTTGAATCAAACCACAGTTTAAGCTTTCCTAATTCCTAATGGAATGGAGGAGGGAAATCTGTGGCGGTGCCTTGCATGGCAGCAGCCCTTCTGATTCTACACATGGAGTGTGTGTGATTTACACTGTAGACAGGATAAAGCACAATTTTGTTCTACTGTACATGATTGGTTGACAATAAAGGGTGATTTAAATGCCTAGGAAGAGTAACGATTCCAGTGAAATATGGATGGACAGGCAGACATCGCATTAGCTCCTTTTTGAGATAAAAATGAAGTGTATTGCAACGTTAGAGAAATCTAATGAAAATTCTGAAAAAGTGCAATGACTTTTATTAAAAATATTAAATTGCACATCCGTTTTCCACATGGTGACACTGTTCCCAGAGGTCTTAAAGTGCCTGTGACATGATCTAGGAACTATGTATCATATTCAGTATGAATTTATCTTCAGTCGTCCATATAGTTGGTTCTTTTGACTTAGAACACTAAAGAAGTGGAAAAATATTTCCAAGTGAATTCAAATTTAGCGCAATCTCCTGAAACTCACCTCGTTTCCAGATATGACATGAGGTGAAGTTCCTCTCAGCTGATCCGTGTGCTATCAGTGTAAACAAGCTGTTTAGCTTCTATATCAGCGAAGAAATGCTGAAACGTTGCGTGGCGGCTGGGTGTTCTAATTGCTCCAGTGAACGTACAAGCCTGTTCTCATTCCCAAAAGATCCAGATCATCTTAAAAAATGAGCAAAGCAAGTACAGAGAACAAGGGACAAATGGCAACCATCACCATCTTCTGCACTCTGTAGCGATCATTTCACTGCAGACAGTTTTGAAGAGGCGCCTGCTATACAGGAATCTTTAGGCTTGAAAGTTCGTTACAAACGGGTTCTAAATCCGACTGCCACACCTACGGTTTTCAAACGAAAACCCACAGCTCAAGATGATATCAACATATCAAAACAGCGCAGAGAAGCAACAGTGTCAAAACTCGCCTGGAAAAGAGTTTGTGTAATTGATTTTTTTTTTTCCCCACATAAGGTGATCATGATTTTATTTTATTTTTTCTGCTGAAAGTAAAACCCTCCCCTATGAATTTTGAAGCCGAGTGTTGACTTTACTCCAAATGGAACGACTTTGTGTTAAAAAATGTTATAGGCCTATTACTTTTTTCAGTTTTCATTTTTATAAATCTCATTGCCTCCCGAAACTGAATATCTGAGCTTTTTTTTTATTTCCCCGACCACCCAATCGGGGAAATTTAAATCTATCTGTATGCTACCATTCAGTGTTTTGGAGGTGACCAATGTCCATCTCTAACCCTTCACCGTCGGACCCTTCATCCTCTGAAACGTGGGAGTCATCTTCACTTCCTGAACGATGTGGTTCAAATAAATAAGGTTGCAGTCCTTCGTTAGAACCAACTCGCTCTTCTTCATCACTCGATCCTGCTTCTTCCTCAAAAACTATCGACAAATCGCTCAAATCTTTGCTGAAATCGCTCACAACTTCCTCCGCTTCAATGTACTCAGCCATGCTTGTTTACATCTTTGGTTCACCTCATTACGTCACAAAATGGCGGCAGCGTTTGACCCAGTTTCAACAAACGAACATCGCAATAGTCTGCATCACAATGTAATTTATGGTAGAATACGGAAACAAAATTTAATTGAATTTTTTTTTGTCTACACAGAATAAAAACAGAGTAGTTCTTCTTTCTAATGATGTCTTGGTTGAATTATGTCACAGACTCTTTAATGCACCTAAGTATCTCAGGGACTGAATGCTACAGCATCATTTTCCACCAAAAACCCTTCTTCATGACTCTGGTTGAGGCTAGCATTAGCTGACTAGCTCCAGTTGTCCGAACCAGTCTATGCTAAGTAACGTAAAACTGACTGAATGTCAGGGAGATTACTAAAATACAGAATGTTCCTTATGTGTTCCATACATGTTCCATATGTATTCTGTACACTACCATTCCAAAGTGCCATAGATACAGAATGTTCCTTACAGAACACTAGCGGTCTTGCTAGCTAGTGGTCCTACTAGCTAGTGGTCTTAAGTGTTTTACAGTCAGGTACTACTGCTAGCTCGTTTTGCTAACATGAAAATATAACATTACTTACATGTAGTACATGTTCCGTAGCGGTCCGGCTAATTAATGGTCCATACATGTTCTGTAGATACTGAACATTCTGTATGGAACGTTAGAAAAACATAGGCATCAGAGACAGTTTGTTTATAAAGGATTTTTTTAATGAAACCGGAACTACCGGGAAAAAAAACATATGCTTTTTGTGATTTATGGATTAATGAACAAACACAACCAGGAAACCTGACAACCAGCAAACCTTATAGTATTTTCCTTAATTTCATATTGCATGTATTTATTTATTGATAATTGCAATTGCATTTATTTACAACTGTCAGGAACAGAACATGTGTGGTATATGTACGGAACATCCTAAGTGCGGACTGCGGCTCATAACAAAGGCACATTGACATAGAACTGACAATAGGTAGGATTGGTAGACGTCCCGTACGGAACATGTACGGAATGTGTTCGGAACATTCAATACCGTTTATTCCATGTGTTAGTAGGCACCCAATATGAGCAGGTAAAAGCCCCAAATAAAACATAATTAGACAGGGGTGTGTGTTTTAGTGTTTCACTCTGCTAGCAGTGGCTAACCATTGCTAATGGAGGGGCTGTTTTATTATCCATAGCATAACAAACTACAGTAAATTAATGTAAAGAAATTAGCTGATCACACGTTGGTAGCTGATCCAGCTGGAATCACAGATGTTAATGAGGAGGGTCAAGGGTAGATTAGTTTATTTGACAGGGACAGTGCAATAAACATAGACAATTAATCAAAGACAATCAATCTGATGTGTTGCACATAGAGTGTATAGCTATTAGCTAATTTGCAACTCTTGTCCAACCACAACTGGTAGCTAAGCTAGGCTAACTCAGCTAGCGCATCTGTCAGTGTGATGACAGGGCCATCCTCGCCAAAATATAACAAAATAAGCCAGAATAACACCTGGGAGTGAGCTATATGATAAAGCATGGATTAATGAACCAATTGGGAACATAAACGTCTTGTTATGTGAGTAGAACATTTAGCGAGTAGTGATAAAGGTTGTGGTCACTGTGCTAGGCTAACTAGGCTAGCTGAACTCCTTGCATGTGTGTGTTCAGGAACAACTACTACAGTGAAAGGGTTGTGTTTTATGGGAGTTTTTGTGTTAGCGCCTCCAGATTCATGTGCAAAAGCACAAAAGGGAAAAAATTCAACATTATTTCTTAAAAAAATATTTTTTTTGCTTACTTTAGATAAAAATATCAAACAGTAGAACAAGAAGATGTGACTTATAAAGCTGCTTAAAATGACCAAAAAATATCTTGATCCAAAAAACAAGCATCAGTAGCTTTGATTTAACGTATTTCATATTCCTTAGATTTCCCTTTTTGCAGCATTAGTAAAATGTTTGGGTGCTCTTCGGCCTGTTTGTGCAGCTTTAGCACAAATCATAGATTTCATCTTAAAGTCTTTACCTGAATTTGGCAAAGTAAGGAAAATATTTACCAATTGAATCCTTAAGAAAAGAGCATCCAGGAGAATCAGTAAAATGCCAGTTACAGCTGCAGCTGTTTTTCTTTTTGCAAAATGTTGCATCACTCACATGTCTGCTTTGGTATGTGACTACACTGCCTAAGCCTGGATCTGTTTCAGTTATAGTTCATGTTTGAGCTGCGTCTGTGATGCCGGCGTGCACTGGCTCAGTCCGGGTTTGCTCAGATATAGGAGACCGATCTGGAGTCATCTGCTCCGTTTCCAGACAGCCTGTTCAGGTCAGAAGAAATCTTCAGTCCCATGTCCATGTGGGTCCCAAAATAGGGCTGTCCCATATGGGTTCATGGATTCAATGTTGGCCCCACATGGACTTTACCTGTTCAGCTGTTTTCAACTTATTTTATTCATAAATTGGTTATTTTCTTGTAAATTTGTGACTTTCCCCCCTAATTTGATACATTTTTCTTGAACATTTTTTTTTTTTTTGAAACTTTTTGAAACTTTTTTTGAAACTTTTTTGAACATGTGAAACTTTCTCATAAATTTACAACTTTTTTTGCTGTAAACTTACAACTTTTTCCTTTGTTAGTTTTTCTTGCTAATCTGGGACTTTTTTCTCACAAATTTCTTAACTTTTTCTTGTAATTTTGGAATGTTCTCATAAATTTGCCCCTTTTTTCCTTGTAAATTTGCCATTTTCTTGTAAATTTGAGTTTTTTTCCTGTAAATTTGCAACATTTTTCTTGTAAATTTGGAAGTTACTCAAAAATTTTCAGCTTATTTTCCTCAGAAATTTGGGACTTTTTTCTCAAAAATTTTCAGGTTATTTACTCATACATTTGCTACTTTTTTGCTAATTTGCAACTTTTTGCTGACTTCTTCCTCATAAATTTGTAACTTTTTTCTTGAAAATTTGCTCATTTTTTTCTTGTGAGTTTGTAACTCTTTTCAAGTAATTTAGCAATTTTTTTCTCATAAATTTGTGACTTTTTTTTCTCATAAATTTGCTACAATTTTTTTTGGTAAGTCTGCACTCTAAACCTGCAGGGGCCATAACATAGCAGATCTCTGCTCTACTTAAAGAACAGATAGGTGGAAACCAGATGGTTCTAATTATATATATTTTAATCTCATTGTGGAACATGCGTAAACTCAGCAGTAAATCTGTTGCTGTATGGTGACTAAAAAAGAACACATGAGGGAAGATGAGATGGAAAAAGGACTGAGAACTAAAGAGACTAAACTTGGCACATAATAAGGAAATCTGTACATCTCAGATGTTTTGATTTAGAGTTCCCTTGATTCTGGATAAGGACTGAATGTCATGAGACTGAGCGCGGTTATCACTGAGTTCAGGCTCTTAATTTATTTCTGAATGTTTTCTGTATTTTTCCAGCTTTGTGTTGCTTTCCTGTGTTTTGAGTTATGATGTTTCCTAGGCGGTAGTGATGGGAGCACCGCTCAGAGTCTCTGGAGCTCTGAGGGGTGCTCCGAGCTTATCCAGGAAATATTTGGCGACCCGTGTTTCGAGGCATGCATTGTGACGTATGTGTTGACGTCAGACCGCATGACTGGGTCAGGAAGCTGTTCGTGATTTTGCACACAACATGAAATAAAGGAAATCCCCATCCCTCACGTTTTGTGTTGTCATGTTTGACTGTGTAAGGGATTTGTCACAGCCAATTTTCACATGGAGGCAGCAGCAAAAAGACGAACTTCTCCTGTTTGGGAACATTTTGAGCGCATTTCTCCCATTAATGTATTTTCCACAAATAGTGGCTCTTTAATGTAGCTGAGGTGATGGCTTAGTGGTAAAGCATCTGCACTACAAGCAGGAGGCCTGGATTCAAAACCCAGCTGTATCATTTTATTTTTATTTGCAAGGTGAAGTGTCTGTTGTGTTTCAAAGAGCTTGGATCATTATTACGCATCATTATGCTGAGGCACTATTGCTATTGTGCCCTGCATGAGAATAAGGCCAGAGTTGAGTCTACTGGGACAGTATAAGACTGTTAGCCATTTTTATTAAGAAATAATAAATTTTTAACTAGTACAAGCACACGAAGTAACACAGGCACATTCACTGGAGTCACCCCAGTTTTATTATTTCTTTTTTCCCTTATGATCATTGGTATTTCTTAAAAGACAGCACATTTATTGAAATAATACACTTTAAACCAGTAATGCCCTTGTAAAAATCTGCATGCTGTATACTTTTTGTCATCTACATGGCCTAGTAGAGCAAATGAAGTTTCTCATGAGGCCTCATCTATATGAACCATTTTGATGAAAGGCTCAAGTGTTCAAGAAAGCCTCAACTACCCATGACTAAATAGTAGTTTAGAGGCAAAATCTCTGCCCTACAACTAGGAAGCTGGGGTTTAAGTCCCAGCTGGATCAGTTTAAGAATTTATTTGCACAGTGAAGTGTCTGTTGTGTTTCAAAGAGCTTGGATACAACAATAACACATCATTATGCTGAGGCACTATTGTGCCCTGTATGAGTGTACCACAAGCACATTCACTGTAGTTATTTATTCGCATTTATTGAAATTGAAAAAAATGCCCTAGCAAAAATCTGCATGTTGTATACATTTTGTCCACTAGATGGCCTGGTAGAGAAAATGAAGTCTCACATGAGGCCTTTATATTATATGAGCCATTTTGATGAAAGGCCTCAAGTCCTCCAGAAAGCCTCATTTGGCCATTACTACTAGGCGGTTTATCGTTCTGTTAGTTATTTATGTCCTTAATATCATTTTTATTTTATCAGCCTCTGTAGTAGGAATTATATTTTTGTTTCTGTATGACATGAGTGCCTTACGTTTCCTTCCAGACACTCCCATCCTGTTATTTTCTCACTCTGATCCTCAGTCGTCCCACCTGTGAGTTATTGTCTAATTAGGTCACCTGCCCACTCATGCTGCCCGCACCTGCCGCACATTGTGTCACCTTCTTCCCCAAACTATTTAAAGACTGTCAGCCTGCCTTTTCACTGCAGCAGTCTTAATTATCCTCTCTTTTCACATTCAGATGCCTGAATCCTGCTCTGGCAACTTTTCCTGAGAAGCCCCAGTCTGTAAGTTTTCCTCTGTGTTTGTTTTTGTGCACCTTGGAAATTTGTTTTTTTTTAGATTTAGTATACTTTATTGATCCCCAGAAATTGAGGGTCATCCACCACCTGGATGGATGAAGCAGCCACGATACGGCGCTATCCCTTAACCATTCACACACACAGCCACTTTAGAGTCTCCAATTAACCTAACCTGCATGTTTTTGGCATGTGGGAGGAAACCGGAGAAATCCCAGGGTAAACCCATGCATACACGGGAAGAACATGCAAACTCCACACAGATCACTGTTGGTCGGGGGCTGGGATCGAACCCACAATCCCATGATCCCCCGGCCAAGGGTAAACTGTGCTGCCGCAGTGCTAACCACTGCGCCACCGTGCAGCCCAATTTATGTTCTTTCTGTAATAAATTTTTCAAACTGCAGTTGGCATGTGGGTCTGTCTCTCTCTGCCCGGAGGGGCAAGTTATGACACTTAAGGGGGAAATATGACATGCCTCAGTAAGGGAGACAGACACTGTTTAAAAACAACAATGGTTTTTCTTTGCAAAAATGTGTCAATATGATGAGATTGTCTTTTCTAAAACAGGTCTCTTCCTAGCTTTTTGGGGGCATGTTCTCCTCCACATGCTCCCTACTCACTATATATCACAATGTCGTCTTTGAACATCATCATCACCACGACAAACAAGAAGGGGCTCAGAACCAATCCCTGATGTAACCCCACCCCCACCTTGAATCCATCTGTCACTCCTTCAGCACACCTCACCACTGTCTCGCTGTCCTCATACACGTCCTGCACCACCCTCACATACTTCTCTGCCAGTCCTGACTTCCTCATACAGTGTGCAGTGTTCATGAATAATTTTTAATCAAGTATCACAATACTGATACTTAGTTCCAATAGTTCCAAGGTTGTCATAGCCAGGAGCGGCACTGGGGTTAAGCTCCCAGTGCTCATAAAATGCTCCTTATGGCGTGCGTCTCGAAAAGCCTCTGACAACTAAGTCCAACTCCTAGCCTGCCCGTGTGGTTTAGTCTGTAAGCCTGGCGGAACTGCTTTTACTAATAAGAGAAGGGGCGAGGGCGGATCTCTGGCGCCTTAAAACCAGATGCTTCGGGTAGATGGTGGCTCGTCAACCTGGAAAGGTAGCCCATCTAGGGGAAGGTAAACCCTGATTTCAAACCTCCGCTGCCTTGCGGCACACCCGGTCATGGGAAAGGCTTCGGGAGTCAACCCTGAGGAAAAATCCGGAGTCGGAGTCCCTAAGGCAGTTCTCTGTTGGGCTCAACATCATTCTGGCAGCTCCTGCGACGGCGCTGGTGCCAAACTGTAGCAGCCCTGCTGTTCCTTTGGATTCATCAGTGACGTGGAGAGGGGGGACATGCTGCATGGGCAACATCTTGTCCTCCATATCTTCCTGCCCAGGCTTGAATCCTACCAACGCTGGAAGGTAGAACACCGGTTCATTGGAGAGGACACTCCAGCTTCGCCTTTGGCGTAGACAAAACACGGGGAATGACAGTTACCGGTTATAAGCCACTGCTCAATTGGCGTAGAGCGTGGCGCCAGGGGTTGTTCCCGACGGTGGGAGGGATCATCGGATCTCACTGGACAGCTACCGCCCGCCTCAAGCTGGGCAGCCCCCAGCCAATAAGATGTTGTCCCGCCACAGCTTGCTTTCCTCATTGGGTGCATGGGGATGAGGAGAAGTCCGAACAGCAGGCTGAGAACCTTCGCACCAGGCAAGACAAAAAAACAAAAGAGACCAACTCTAAAACTGGGAACTTGGAACGTCCACACTATGATGACAGGACTCGCTGCTAACCTCAAGGACATCAACGGCACCAGGAAGACTGCCATCATCAATAATGAGCTGAAGAGACTGGAAGTGGATATCGCCGCTCTCCAGGAAACACGGTTGGCTGACGCAGGCACACTGAGAGAGAAGGACTACATGTTCTACTGGCAGGGAAAGGGCAGTGACGAACACAGGGAACACGGAGTGGGCTTCGCAGTGAAGAACACCTTGCTGAAGATGGTGGAACCGGGCAGCAATGGCTCTGCACGACTCCTCATCCTCCGCCTCAACACCACTCAAGGCCCAGTCACCCTCATCAGTGTGTATGCCCCAACACTGACAGCCACACCAGAGGCAAAAGACGAGTTCTACGAGAATCTCGCAACAACTGTCAGTATCATCCCCAACTCTGAACAACTCATTCTCCTTGGAGACTTCAATGCCAGAGTGGGTGCTGACCACGACTCCTGGCCCTCCTGTCTTGGACCATTTGGCGTGGGCAGAAAGAACGACAACGGACAGTGGCTGCTCGAGTTCTGCACATATCACGATCTGTACATCACAAACTCGTTCTTCAAGACCAAGCCCCAACACAAGGTTTCCTGGCGACATCCGCGCTCAAAGCACTGGCACCAGCTGGACTTGATCCTGACCAGGTGCACCTCACTGAAGAACGTGCTAATCACCCGTTCGTTCCAGAGTGCAGATTGCGACACAGACCATTCATTGGTGTGTTGAAGGTCAAGCTGCAGCTGAAGAAATTCCATTGTGCTAGACAGCCTGGAAAGTCATGGATTGACACCAGCAAGATGGCCCAACCAGAACTTGTTGAGCAGTTTGCCTCCACCTTTGAGAAGGAACTTGGTGTACCACAAGAAGGAGAATCTGCAAAGCAGAAGTGGGAAGAGCTGCGAAACACCATCCACCGCACAGCTTTGGCTACCTTTGGGAGGAAGACCTCGAAGTCACAGGACTGGTTTGATGCCAAGTTGACCGAGATGACCCCCATCATTGAAGCCAAGCGCTCAGCACTTGGTGAGTACAAGAAGTACCCAAACGAGAAGAATCTCCAGATTCTCAGGGCTGCGAGAAGCAAAGTTCAGCAGACTGCTTGGCGCTGTGCCAACGAGTACTGGACTCAGCTCAGCCAAGACATTCAAACCGCTGCCATAACAGGGAACATCTGTGGTATGTACGATGACATCAAGAAAGCACTTGGTCCGGCTCTAAGCAAGACGGCCCGCCTCAAATCCTCCAGTGGGGAGATGATCACAGAAAAGAACAAGCACATGGAGAGATGGGTGGAACACTACTCCAACCTCTACTCCAGACAGGACACCGTGACACTGTCAGCCCTTGATGCCATCGACTGCCTGCCATCCATGGACGAACTTCACGCCGAGCCAACCATCGACAAACTCAGCAAGGCCATTGATAGCTTGGCCGCTGGCAAGGCACCCGACAACGACGGCATACCCCCCGACCTGATCAAGCACTGCAAGACCGCCCTACTGCTGCCATTGCATGACGTCCTCTGCCAGTGCTGGAAGGAAGGTGCCGTACCACAGGACATGAGGGATGCCAAGGTCATCACCCTCTACAAAAACAAAGGGGAGAGAAGCGACTGCAACAACTACAGGAGCATCTCCCTCCTCAGCGTTATTGGCAAAGTCTACACACGAGTTGCTCTCGTTCATCTACAGAAGCTTGCCGAACGTGTCTACCCCGAGTCTCAGTGTGGCTTCCGTGCTGAGCGATCGACGGTAGACATGATATTCTCCATCCGCCAACTCCAGGAGAAATGCAGAGAACAGAACATGCCCCTGTACGTTGCCTTCATGACCTCACCAAAGCGTTCGATCTGGTCAGCAGAGAGGGCCTTTTCAAGATCCTGCCAAATATAGGATGCCCACCAAAGTTGCAAAGCCTCATCAAATCGTTTCACACCAACATGCAGGGGATAGTGCAGCACGACGGCAACGTCTCAGAGCCATTCAACATACGCAGCGGAGTGAAACAGGGCTGTGCACTTGTGCCAACCCTCTTTGGGATTTTCTTTGCTATGCTCCTGAGGCATGCCTTCAGCACAGCAACAGAGGGAATCTACCTGCACACAAGATCTGACGGCAGGCTTTTCAACCTCGCCCACCTGAAAGCCAGAACCAAAGTACGCGAGGCTCTAATCAGAGACATGCTGTTCGCAGATGACGCTGCAGTCGCAACCCACACACAGCAGTAGCTTCAGACCCTGATGGACCACTTCTCCCAGGCATGCAAGGATTTCCGGCTTACCATCAGCCTGAAGAAGACTAATGTCTTGGCGCAAGGCACGGAAGCACCATCACCATCGACGACTACGAGCTGGAGGTCGTGAATCAGTTCACGTACCTGGGGTCCACGATCAGCAACAACCTCTCCCTTGATACGGAGATTGACAAGAGGATTGGAAAATCAGCCTTCACACTCGCTCGCCTCACCACACGAGTGTGGGAGAATCCCAAACTCTCTGTCAAGACGAAGATGGTAGTGTACAACGCCTGCGTCATCAGCACACTGCTCTATGGGAGTGAGACGTGGACAACATACGCCCGGCAGGAAAAGAGACTGAACTCCTTCCACTTGTGCTGCATTCGCCACATCCTGGACATATCCTGGCAGGACAAAGTGCCCAACACAGAAGTTCTGTCCCGCGCCGGCCTTCCCTCCATGTTCACTCTACTCAGGCAGCTCAGGCTCCGCTGGCTAGGCCACGTTCACCGTATGGAGGATGGTAGAATCCCCAAAGACGTCCTCTACGGAGAACTGACGACTGGCAGGAGAGACGTTGGCCACCCACAGCTGCGCTTTAGAGACGTCTGCAAGAGAGACATGAAGGCCCTGGAGATCAACACAGAGCGCTGGGAGGATCTCGCAACGGACTGCTCCAAATGGAGAGGCACCCTGACCAGACAGCTCAAGGTGGGTGAAGAGAAACTGACTGCTGCAGCAGATGAAAAAAGGACCCGCAGGAAGAACCGCCACAGATCCAGCAGCACGGAGCACCTGTGTCACTTGTGTGACACAGGTCACACAAGTGCGACCTGTGTGACAGAGACTGCCATTCGCGCATCGGCCTGTTCAGCCACAGGTGGTGCTGTTCCAGCAGAGTAGACGTTTAGGATTCTCTTCCATGGTCATCATAGACCGACGGAGGCCGACAAATCTGATATTCTGTGACATGTCACATAATGCTGATTTATCCTTTCTGTAGGCACGACCGACCTGACAGGTTGTGACAGATCTTGGGCAGAAAGGATAAACCAGTTGACGTGACATGTCGCAAAACTTCCGATGACATTCTTCTGAAGAAGACTGCAGGCAACAGTTGAAACGTGTCGAGAAAGGTATGAAACATCTTTAAACTTTATCTGAATAGAAGAAGAATAACCAGTTTATTATCCCCCGCTGGCCAAAGACCAGAGGGGTCGAACGCCAAAGGGGGATTATGCTATGGGGCAGTCCATACGGCCTTCTGTCCCACTTTTGTGAAATCAAATCCTTCTTCAGTTTTGTTCCAATTGTTTTGAAACTTGGTACCAGGGTTTGATATACTCTGATGATGCGCATATTGCAATTTGACTCTCATCGGATGACCTTGTGGGCAGAGGTCAGATTTTCCCTAGATCTTGTAAATGCAGTAGAACTGGAGATAGGTGCCGCCCCTATACACCACATGGTGCCCCTCATGCTGTGGAATAGAATAGAATGGGCTTTATTGTCATTGTACAGTTGTACAGTACAACAAAATTGTGGGTGCTCCACCAGGCTACTGCACAATAAAGTAAGAGAGAAGGATTAGGTAAAACATGGTTACAGAACACACGATTAAACCTATGACTGAAAATAAAAAAAATATCCCAAGATTATCGAAATAGTTAAGGGAATTAACTTAACTAACTTTCATTCATTCATTCATCTTCTTCCGCTTAATCCTTTTCGGGTCGCGGGGGCGCTGGAGCCTATCCCAGCATCTTTGGGCGAGAGGCAGGGTACACCCTGGACGGATCGCCAGTCCATCGCAGGGCCAACACAGAGAGACAGACAACCATTCACTCTCACAGTCATACCTAAGGACAATTTAGAATCCGCAGTTTGATGCCAATTAACCTAACTTGCATGTTTTTGCCATGTGGGAGGAAACCAGAGAAATCCCGGAGTAAACCCACACAGACACTGGGAGAACATGCAAACTCCACACAGATCACTGTTGGTCGGGGGCTGGGATCGAAATGATGTAGGCTTTTGAAATCGATATAGTAGTTGTATCTAAGACACATTCTGGATGACTTCCACCCTGACCTGACTTTGGGTTTGGGATCCAAATGTCAAAGTTAACATGCCATTTGCACTATTACTGTACAACAAGTAAACATAGGGTCACCAAACTTGGTACACATGTTCACCCTGTGACCCTGAAAGGTGACTATGGATTTGGGATTGCAAGGTCAAAGGTCAACATCAACATGGGTTATAAACAATATCTCAACAAAAAAAGCTAGGCTCACCAAACCTAGTATGCAGGTTCACTCCTACACAATGACCTCTGACTATGGGTTTGAGATCAAAAGGTCAAGGTTCGCACTACCTATGCCCTCTTATTATAGAATGTGTAAAGCTCTCTCAGGTCGCCATACTTGTTACACCGGTTCACCTCAGGATCTTGACCTACAACTATGGATTGTATACTTTGTTGTACATTCATGGATGATGGGCTTATCATAATTTGGTTCTGCCCCAGTAATTATACTGAAAAGTTGAAAACTGCTTTCTATCAGTAAGTATTTGGCTCTTCAAAAAAAAAACAAACCAGAGGCTATTGCACTCACCTCTGAGTGCTCTTGTCATTTTGAGACGAGCTTGTTTAAGAGATCGCAATATCATGCTGTTTCAATTTTTTCCCCTCCCACCTCTACAAGATTGCAAGAAAAAAAGTGGCAAATTTAGAGGGGAAATGTAGTAAAACTAGGCTTTCCAATCCCTGACTCTTGTGTGGGAGATAGTTGCGTTTGAACCCCTGCTTTGGTTGCCAGTGATTGGCCATCATTGTTTTTTACCTTGGTCACACATAATTTGCGATGTAGGTTGAATATCTGTGGGAGCCACAGTTCTATATGCGTATGGATGCTTTATCAAACGGCTGTCCTCTCCCGACTGTATTAGAGCCACCAAAAACATGTTGCCAGACAAAACAAACAGCAATTAGTTGCAGCCTATTTCCCATTCTTCTGTTGCAGTTGAAACTATCTCCATACTGGGCCAGACATCTGAACAATAGGACAGACAATAGGCTGCTGCAGAGAAGAGAGAGTAACAGCTGCACCTCCCTAGTCCTGTAAATCCCTGAACGTCTGCACACAAACATCCCATCAGCCTGTTTATTGACGAAAAAAAATGTTGCCAGGAACATTGTTGTTTCCTCTCGGCTACCTCTGTGCTTCATCAGTATTCAGTCAGGCCCCCTCACGTTTGGAAGACCAAAGAGAAAAGATTTAGGGCTTATTACATCGAATCAGGCGGGTTGTGTTTCACAGCTGTCTTTGAAGACAGAAAGCATCCTGAGAGATTTCCCGCTAAAGACGAAGCACTTTTTTTTTTTTTTTACCTTTTTTGATTTTTTTTTTTAACTTTCCTATCATATCTCTATCCTAAAAACATGCAGGTATTTTTTCCCCTCCCCAAAAGCTTCTGTTTTTTTAGTTTTATAGACGAGACCAGAGTGTAGAAAGCCCAAGACTATAAGGGGTCTAGACTGAGTCAAGACCAAGATGTCTGCATATGTATGTCTTGGTTTTATCTGGTCTTGTCTTGGTCTTGGGAGACTCTGGTCTTGGTGAGGTCTTGACTATATTATTAGTTTTTCTCATTCATTAAGTCTAAAGGAGCTAATGCAGTGTCTGCCCTTCTTTCCCTCCGTCCACATTTCACAGGAATCCCTACTCCTCCTAGGCATTTGCCCTGATACTCACCAAATTGACTCATGATCATCCTCTGGTGGGTCTGTATCCAAGCTGTGCTCAAGGTCAAAGGTCAGGAGATCTTGGCACATGATGATTTCAGATCATGATTTCATGAAAATCACTACTTCTCCTAGGCAATTGTCTTGATGCTCATCAAAAAATGCACATTGATCCTCAGGTGGATCTCCATCCAGGTTGTGTTCAAAGGTCAACGATCAGATCTTGGCACTTGTGACTTCAGAAAAAAAAATGGTATTCCTCCTAGATAATTGCCTCAATGTTGACCAAACTCACTCGCACAATCATCTCAGGTGGGTCTTCATCCAAGTTGTGCTCAAAGTCAAAGGTTAGGCGATCTGGCCATTTACTGTATGTGATCTCAGAAAAATCAATACCCCTCCCAGGCAATTGCCCTAATTCTCAATAAACTCATACACAATGATCCTTAGGTTGGTCTGAATGCAGGTTGAGGTTAAGGTCAACGTCAAAGGTCAGGAGATCTGGGCAATTATGATTTCATGAAAATCCTTAGTCATCCTAGGCAACTGGCCCAGTACTTGGCAACATTATGCACAATGATCCTCAGGTAGGTCTGTGTCCAAGTTGTGCTCAAGGTCAATGTCAAAATGTCAGATCTCAGCATTTATGACTTTATGAAAATTGTTACTCCTCCTAGGCAATTGCCCTAATTCTCAACAAACTCGCACACAATGATCCTCAGGTGGGTCTGCATCAAGATTGAGGTCAAGGTCAACCATCAAGCGATCTGGGCATGTATGTGATTTCAGAAAACTGCAACTCCTCCTAGGCAATTTCCCCAGTGTTCGACAAATTTGTGCACAATGATCCTTAAGTAGATCTGCATCTAGGCTGTGCTCAAGGTCAACAGTCAGAAGATCAGAGCAGTCTCGAGGTGATTTCATCACGCCGGAATGAGCTACTCCATCATTGACGGCCTGGTTCTGACTTCACTCTACATTTTCGCACACTCCCCCAAACACCACTAACTTACCATTCCATAAGAAAATATTTCTGTAGCCTTTCTCCTCCTCTCCACGTCTCTGTGAGTGTGTGGATCTCTAGCAGCAATGCTTTACACCACTGTTCTCTTCTCCTGAATGATATGAGGGCTGCCTTCTAGAGGAGAGGCAGATAAGAACTTAATGCATTACCCTGCAGAGCGGTGCCTGGCATTGGCCCCATAAATCACACTGCTGTTGTACTCCAGTGTTGACTCGTGCACTTATATGTACTTTAAGGTGTGTGTATGTTTGGGGTGGAGGTGCTACATTCATGTGATCAATGATATATAACTAACACGCATGACTCTGTTTGTTGATGTTAAATTGTTTTTTCTTCTTTCACCCCTTCATGGCTTTTCTTCGTCGAGACGCGATTTGTTTTCACCTCTGCAAAGACCGAGGCATGTTGTCAGGAGTTTAAACAGAAAATAACCTTGCGCATTAATGACTGTGACAGAAGCTGCCATCCATCATCGCATGTTTCCACTGCCAGACGATCCATAGGAGATGGAGGCAAACGCTGTTGACATGGCTGACTGTGCGGGCTGAATGGAAATGAACTGTAGGGACCTGACGGGCTTCATCCAAGATTTGTAATGCAAAATGTCTTTGTGAGTACAGGATATATTCTGGCCAACTTTCAGGCATTTCATATCTCCTTTGGACTATTTCCCCAAAATGAGGTAATTGTGAACTCCTGCGCAGTATTTCACCTTCAATCATGCAAATGGGTAACAAATTTAAGAAAAAACCCACTAGAGCCAGTGTTAATGCACCTCAGTATTGATTCTCAATGTCTATAGAAGTCAACACCAGATGGATGAACAGCAGTCATTCTAAACCTGTTCCCTCATTTAGAGCACTGATAACAGCTGTGCAGAGCACTGGAACACTTTGGTCTAATTTGGTTACTATCCGATGACCGTGAAGGCCGTGTGATGTGGAAGATACCACACCTGAGCAACATATTGATTTTCTGAAGTGACTCTCCACCATTAAAAAATCAGACCCTATAACATAATACCAGATGACCTTATGATGGAGGAACCATATGTGTTCAATAAAACCCAGATAAACTGAGACTCGGGTTATTATCAGCTTTAATTATGATTGCCAGAGATCTGAACATGTAAATTTGTGTAACAAGGTAAGCATCTAGCCAGTAACTGTTAACCAAAACAGTTCAGCCAGGACTGACAACCAACCGATCCACAGTCACCATGAGGCCCCACGTCTTTTCAGCTTTAAGTTTTAGAATCCTAGACAATCCCCTAATATGTTACACCCTGGCTCAAAAGGGAGCAACATAGAGGAGTCAAACTCCCAGGTATAACTTTAAAAAGGTTTATTAGAATCCCGGACTAGACCTCAATGTCTTACACCCTGGTTCGGAAGGAACATAAAGGAGATAAACCTCCAGTTTTAACTTTAAAATGCTTTATTAGAATCCCGGACAAGTCTCCAACTTTCTTTACCTTGGACAAATGATTACAGAAGATGGATGTGAAGAAGAAATAAAAAGAATAGAAATAGCCAGAACAAGCTTCTCAAAGATGTACAAAGTTCTCACATCAAGAAGAATAGCATTAGCAACGAGGAAGTGTATTCCATGGACAGTATAAGGCAAAATAAACAAACGCTTGTTGGCCTTTGAATTATGGACCTACAGAAGGATATTGAAAATATCAAGGACCAAAAAGATCACTAATGAAGAAGTACTGAAGAGGATCAATCAAGAGGTTTGTTCACAATCATACAAAGAAACTCAAATACTTTGGCCACATCATCCGTCAGAGTTCTCTGCACAGAACATTACTTTAGGGAAAGTAAACGTCCACAGAAGAAGAGGACAACCAAGAACATCATGGTTTACAAACATTGCTCAGTGGACAGGCATGAAATACTCTCAAGCGGTTAGATCAGCACACCATCCTGACAAATGGTGTACCATTGCATTCAACCCTCAACCGCAGGTTGGAACCTGATGATGAGATCCCGGACGAGACTTCAGTGGGAGTAATATAAAGGAGTAAAAGTCCCGGGTATAACATTAAAAAGGCTTATTAGAATCCCGGATGAGACCCCAATTTCTTACACCCTGGCTCGCAGGAAGCAGCATGAAGGAGTTAAACCTCCATTTCTAACTTTAAAATGCTTTATTAGAATCTCAGATGAGACCCCAATATGTCACACCCCAACTCGGGGGGGGGGGGGCAACATAAAGGGGTCAAACACCCAGATATAACTTTAACAAGGTTCATTAGCAGGGCTTGACATTAACTTTTTCTTACTCAACAGCCACCGTGGCTACTGATTTTCCAAAGATACTAGCCACAATTTTGTGTTTGGAAAATTTGGTTTAATATGATCAAATTTGGCTATTGCATGCTAAATTTTACTTGAACTAAATTTACAACCTTTATAAATGTTAATGACCCTTATACATACATAAAATAGCAAGAGAAACACTGTTTAATTATTAACAACAGTAAATGCTGTAAAACAGTCGAGAAAAATATTTGCAATATGAGAGTGAAGTACAGGTAGATTTGGGGTCTGTCCCAATTCTCATCTGTACCTCTTCCCCTTTGCCTACCCCCACCCCCTGGCCCTTGAAATCAAAGGTCAAGGGGTCGGAGTTGAAAATTACCCCTAGGAACTGGGATACCCCTTAAGGGCTGTACGATGTCATTAGTAGTTGCTGATGGATTTAATCTAAATCTGCACTACCTGTTTTCATCAGAAGAAAAAGAAGTGATTAGAAAAAAAAGTCTTATCTTAAAGAGAAAAATGTCTCACATTTATAGGAACAATTATAATCACCGGAAAAAGTCTGAAATTTACTAGAAAGAAAGCTGTAAATTCACAGAGGGAAAATTGGACCCCCGTGGGCCATATGTTTGACACCCCTGGACCAGCACATTAAAAATACATAATTAGAAGTTTTACTTCCATGAAATAACTGCAAATCACAGATATCATAGATGATCACAGATAAACACAAGTTCACTTCAGAAGAAGCTTCATTTGCTCTTTACAGCAACATAGTTTAGTCACTTTTTCTCTCTGTCATACGAAAACTTAAATTTGCACAACTAATGGGAGCTTCTTGCTCTAAAAGGTGCACTCTGGCAACTCTAAAACCACCTCTAAAATAAATGTCATGCCCAAAACAGTATATTGTGGCTTTTTACTCACAAAAAACTTTCATTGCCTTAGAATTGCTTGGAAAGAGATTTTAAATTTTGCACCAAGTATGCACAGATCTATGAATATTCTAATTAGCAGCCTATAGGGCTTGCACCTGATTGGTCGCCACGACTCCTGGTGGGTGGGCTACTAGTCTGTTCAAGACGCTTCCAGACATTAAAGTTTTGCCTATATCATCAAAAGTAAAAAGTGAAACATTTTTCTGAAAACGGTCGAGGTGAGAGATAAATGTGTAGTTGCCAAATATGTGTTTACTTTTTACTAACAACCAGTTCCCCGTCCGTCGGTGACTGAGCCGGGGGGCAATTTGAATGTGGCTACTCTTAGCTCACAGTGTGGCACCCTGTCTGCTGGCGAAGTGAGCTGAGAGCAGCTCAATTTGAATGTGGCTGTGCGAGACAGTCTCACACAGCCATATTCAAATCGCCCCCTGCCTCTCTGCCTCTGTCCGCTCTTTCGCGCTCTCTCTCTCTCTACTGCTGCCCCAACCCACTCTGCCTCAGTCCTGCTGCTCCTTGGCTCCTCCCTCTTCCCCCGAGGTAGCCAAGAGTATCCATCTGATTGGTTAATGTTATAACCAACCAGGCTAAGCAGGAATAGTTGCGTAGCTACTAACGGTCTGTCCAAACTCTCCTGTTTCAGGGAGGCATTACCAAACTGGAAATTCACAGCAAGAACACCCCCACAGACTTGGGACTGCGGTGAGATTTTGCACTTGATATGTCTTGTAAGTCACAAAACATGTTACAGACATGTTAACAACAGAAAAAAACTTGATTTTTGCTGGAGTGAAACTTAAAAATAATCATATTTAACCACAGAGGAAGGAGCTAATGTGGGGGGAGAGAGCAGAGGTTATTCTCACCACTGGGTGGGGAATCAGGGGCAATTATCCCCGTAATATGATTGCTGAGAGCAGCTGCTTTCTGTTCATTGCCATTTCTCAAGACTAGCTACAAAATGAACTGAACCGTGGAGCAGACCGTCTGCGCCTTCACCTGTACCCAACACGCTCAGCACGGACTCCGTTCGCATCTTCTCCTGTGTACCGGGCTGCTGCTGCCAATGGTGGACCAATGAGAATACACTGTGTGTGCACAGATGGTGCTTATGGGAGTTGTAGTTTCGTCGTCTTACACTGTGATAGGCTTATTTAGATGTTGCTTGAGAAAACTACACCCGCCAAAGTGGCTAGCGGGAGTGGCTGTCTTACCCACCACCAGTGAAATCCACCCGCCAAGTGGCAGGTTGGCTGGTGTTGATATCAAGCCCTGTTTATTAGAAACCCTGACAAGACCCCAATATGTTACTCCTTGGCTTGGAGGAAGCAACTTAAAGGAGTCAAAACCCAGGTGCAACTTTCAAAAGGTTTAATAGAAAACATTGGGCAGAGTTGGTGGGCAGCAACAGTGTTGTCATAGCTGCCATGCTCAGGAGAGGGAGAGGGAGCGGGAGAGGGGGAGATTGGCTGGGCTTTTATCAGCTAGAAGAGGTCACATGATCTTAAGAAGTATCCTTACATTGCCTACAAACCTCCCACTCTTCGGGGGGGGGGGGGGGGAAGCTTGGGAAATTCTCTTGTGCTTCATTCATATAGTTTGTATTAGAATAACAGGCATCGTGTTGTATAGGAGAAAAAGTGACTCATTTTACTTTGGATGTCTTGTTTGGTTTTCTCTACTAGTTGCCTTTTTAAAGAAACCATAGACTACTGGATAAGCTCCCTCATTTTTCTCCAGCAATACTTGGGGTTCCCCGATGATTCAACGGGACATTATTGTTCCTAATTTTGTTTCGTTGTCAACTACTGTGACTGGATAGTCCCGGCACTTCATCACATTGGATTAAGTCAAATGTCTGAACCCTGGCCGCATGCCAAAGGAGGTCAGCCCGGGCGGCTTGCCTATGAAAACATATCAGTTTCTCCTCATTTTTTTGGGTTTTGTAACAAGGAGGAGCACCACAGGGGGAAGGGAGAGAGCATCTAACTCACATGTGTGTTTTAACAGATCAGTATCTCTGACATATGCCCAAACAGTTAAAGTATGATTAGCGCACCACTTCCATGTGCACTTATGTGTGAGTGAATGAATCATGAGCCGCACGAGTTTGTCACAGTTGCTATAACCACGTCAGTCTGGGATAAATCCATCTGCGGTCCATATCTGCAGCTCCACCCCATCTTTAAAGAGTGACCTCACCTTCCAGACGACTCATTGTTTTCACAGTACCCTCACTCATTTTCAGTATAAGCCCACAGTCATGTCAGAGCACTCAAGCATCTCCACAAAGTGCCTTCAGTGTGTATAGAGAAAATTGGAATTTTAGGCACCACTGACTGGAAACAACCATCATCTTTTACCACGTTTCAAGATGAATTGCCTTCTTGAAGGAGTTTTAGAATCCTTTCCACTGTTTCAACTGCCACTGCATTTTATTGATGTGCTTATTTTTCCTGCATGTTTCTTTTACAACCTTCCTATTTTGTTTGTGCTGCTCCAAATTTTAGAGACAGATGATTGAGAATAACAAACATCGTTTACCACATTCCATGTTGAATTGCCTTCTTTATGGAGTTTTGTAATCCTTCCCAATGTTTCAATTGACCTAAAGTTTTGTTGTCTTTGTTAGTTTCCCTACATGTTTCCTTTTAACAAGCATCCCATTTTGTTTGTGCTTCCTCCAAATTTAGACCGATAATGAGAACAACCAACATCTTTTGCCATGTGTTGAATTACCTTCTTGAATGAGTTTATAATCTTTTCCATTGCTTCAACTGACCTAACATTTTGTTGTCTTTGCTGTTCTACCTGTATACTTTTCTCTTACAAATTTCTCATTTTGCATGCACTCTTTCTAAATGTTGGACACAGCTCCCCAAAATCTTTTGCCACGCTTCATGTTGAATTACCTTCTTGAAGGATTTTGCAGTCATTTCCATTGTTTCAACTGTCATGACATTTTGTTGTCTTGCTTATTCTACCTGTATGTTTCTTTTACAAGCTTCCCATTTTGTTTGCGCTTGCTCAGATTTCAGACAGATAACTAACTTCTTTTACCACACTCCATGTTGAATTACCTTCTTTAAGGAGTGTTATAATCCTTTCCATTATTTCAACTAGTACATACCCATCTATGCCCATAGAAACCAAGTATAAGCAAGTATTTCTGTATGCCCATTGCTGAAGGGTCTCCTCCTGTCTCAGACGGCTGTGTTGTTCAGTCATGCTTGCAGCATACTAGTGGAACCTGAGGTGTTTCATGATCACGGCATCCTTTCTGACGTGCAGCGGTTCTCCTCATTCTATTGCTCTCCATCTGGTGGGTCTTCTTCTTCGTTCAGACCACTGGCTGAGGGATAGGTGCACTGTAATTCCAGTTCATGGGCACAATCCTGAAAAAGTAGCTTTTGACCCTGTTCAGAAAGGCCCGTGCATGCCCGTAGAAGCCAAGAAACCGGAGCACCCGGAGAAAATCAGCGCTTTGCTTGGCATTTTACACATTTGTAGTGTAGACTGGCATTCGTCAAGGTTACACATTTGCCGTCATGTAGGCATGGCGAGTCATCCTATGATGCCTGAGATCATAGGCCATCCTATGATGACGAGGCAGAGATCATAGGCCATCCTATGATGTCCTAGAAACATGCTTTAAAGTCTGTCGTACCCTATGCTGGTGAAGGGTGTCCTCCTGTCTCAGACGGGTACGATGTACTGCTGGAACCTCAGGTGTTTCATCTTCATGGCATCGTTTCTGACATGCAGCAGTTGTCATTCTATTGCTGTCCATCTGGTGGGTCTTTTTCTTCTTCGTTGAGACCACTGGTTGAGGGATAGGTGCATCGTAATTCTAGTTCATGGACAGGATCATGAAAATAGATCTGAGCAAAAAAGCTTTCCGGCATGGACTCACTGTATATGAAATAAAGACATGAAGGCAGCCTTGATGTATATGACATCATAAAGACATGTTGCCTGATGTCACTGTATATGACATCATAGGACATCCTATGATGATCAGACGGAGATCACAGGCCATCCTATGAGGTGCTATACATATGCTTTAAAGACATGAAGGCAGCCTTGATGTATATGACATCATGTTGCCTGATGTCACTGTGTGACATAAAGACATGAAGGCTTGTCTATGTGCCGTGGGCTTGATGTATCTGACATCATAAAGACACATTTGTCTATGTGACATCAAGACATAAGGCAGGCTTGATGTATCTGACATCAAGACACATTTGTCTATGTGCCGTCATATAGGCATCGCGAGTCGTCCTATGATGCCTGAGTTCATAGGACGTCCTATGATGCTCAGGCAGAGATCATAGGCCGTCCTATGATGTCCTATAAACGTGACAGACCTTGCTTCTATAGATTGTCCTGGTTATTCTGTTTCTTTTACAAATGTACTACTTTGTTTGTGCTTGCTCCAAATTTTAGACAGTTAATGAGGAACAACTAATATATTTTGCCACACATGTTGAATTACCTTCTTGAAGGAGTTTTATAGTTCTTTCCATCGTTTGAACTGACTTAACATTTTGTTGTCTTAGTTTACCTGAATGTTTCCTTTTTACAAACTTCCACTTTTGTTTGTACTTGCTTCAAATTACAAACACAAATGATTGGGAACAACCAGTTCATACTGAATCCATACTGAATTAATATTCTTGAAGGAGTTTTAAAATCATTTCCACTGTTTCAACTGTCATTACATTGTGCTGTCTTGCTTATTTTACCGGACCTGTATGTTTCTTTTACAAGCTTCCCATTTTGTTTGTGCTTGCTCAAAGTTTTTGATACAGCTGATTTTGTGTTGAGTTGCTTTCCTGAAGGTGTTTTTTAATCCCTTCCATTATTTCAACTGACAGCTGTGTTGTTGAGGCCGTGTTTCCGATCAGTCAGCCAAGTGCAACAGCTTGTTAAGATCATTAAGAGCTGTCTTTTAATTGTGGATTAATTTATATATTTAGATTTGTGCAGGTGTTTGGTTTTTTTTAAGCAGAGGATTTCACTTTTTTCCTCGGTGTGAAACACTTGCCGTTAATTACAGAAATTCCATTCATTTTTAAGGTAGGTTTTACAAATCCATAGTGTTAACTGTTGAACTAGAAAAGCACTCGGAGAGCGCAGCCCTCCGCCAAGCGCCACAGTTCCCCCCCCATACAGTGTTTGTGTGTACGTTTTCAGATTCCTTGACCATGAAAACATATGACTAGCAATTGGATTCACAATGATAGGATTTGTGGTTCAGTAGTAAAAGCATTACCTCCTTGGCGGAGGTAATAAACTCAAGTGTTGCTGTTGTGTCCATCTCCTCCCTCTCCAAACTCCCAGGCTGCGAGCGTTGCAATTCATCGCACAACCGCGTACAACCCACAGGCCAATGGGTTATGCGAGCGTTTTCATAGATCACTGAGAGCAGCACTCAGGGCTTCACTGACGGATGCAAATTTGGTAGACAGGTTGGCGTGGGTTTTATTGGGGTTGCGCTCCGCGGCAAAAGAGGATTTGGAATCTTCCCCGGCAGAGAGCTCGTCTTTGCGCAGCCCCTATGGCTGCCCGGGGAATTTCTGCCAAATAATCCGGCGCCGGACAGCTGCCCGTCTCAGCTTTTGCAGCGTTACACAAACACAGGCACGCTGGCGGGCCCTGCTCACGACTGTTTTCCGCGTGCTTTTGTGCCTAAAACTTTTAAGAACGCGGATTTTGTGTTCGTCAGAAACGAGTACCAGCGCCCTCTATTGCCCCTGCACACATATTGAAAATGGCCGTATCTCACAATGTTAAAGAATCCTTTAAAAAATTCCTGTATCCAGACGGTGACCCGGATCATCCCCAAAATTTAATCAGTTCTTTCTTGTACCATTTCCAACAACGCCTGAAAGTTTCATGGAAATCCGTCCAAAACTTTTTGAGTTATCTTGCTAACCAACAGACAGACAGACAGACAGACAGACAGACAGACAAACGCTGGCAAAAACATAACTTCCTCCTGGCCTCCGGCCTGGCGGAGGTAATAAAAATAGCCTTGTCTGTAGAATGTAAACAGTTTTTTGTCCCATCTTGTATAATGAAATCAGATGCCTCCTATAAGCTACCACACACCCAAAGAAATTATGTAAGATTGGGAGGAAATCAAATTGCAGAAGAGTGATTCATGCTCCTGGGAATTGTATGCAGCTCTGAAAACCAAGACTGGCTTACATGTTATCTCTCTGAATCACCCCATTGTTCAAGAAGTAGAGAGATATGCATCTTGATGCTTTTTATAGAACACTTAGGTGCAAATCAGCAAATGGTGTGACCATCCAATTTCTGATCTATCATCAGCTAGCTCAAATTCCAACTTCAGCTCACAAGTTCTAGAAAAAAATGAATGTTTGCTTCCAGAATGCATTCGCTCATGACCCAGCCAGCATATCCATGTGGGCCCCACGATGGGTTTAACCTGGGCTGTCTTATGGGTCCCAGTGGGTTTGTCCACGGGTTCCATGTTGGCTCCATCTGTGTTTACCCACAGGGACTTTACCTGTGGAACAGATGAGCAGGTTTTACTTGTGCCATAGGCAAAACTGTGCAAAAAAGTCACAACTTGATGAGGAGAAAAATATCAAAATTCATAAGGAAAAAGTGAAAATTTTCCGAACAGTAGCAAATTTATGAGAAAAGTCACAAATTTACTAGAAAAAAGTTGCAAATTTACAAGAAAATTTTTAGCAAATTTACAAGAAAAAAAAATTGAGGAAAAATTATAAAAGTTGCAAATTACTCTCCCCCACCCCAAAAAAAGTAGCAAATATATAAGTTAATTGAAAATTTGAGAGTCCCAAATTTATGAGGAAATGCTCTAAGTTCATAGTTAATAAAAAGTTAAATTTTTGAGGAACTTCCAAATTTACAAGAAAAATGCCGCAAATTTATTGGAAACTCAAAAAATTTACAAGGAAAAAAATTAATAAATTTATGAGAGTTTCAAATATTCAAGAAAAATGTATCAAATGAAAGCACCAAGGTGCTGATGCCTTGGAGCCAGAGCCTTGGTGGAGGTATGCATTCTCAGATCATCACCAAAATGTTATTGGCTCCTTTCTAGCCCAAGGACCACCTCTGGTAAAAATTTCATCCAAATCCATCCAGTAGTTTTGGACTACACGCATGCACAGTGAAAATAATCTGCAGTTCACATGCCCGTACTGTTGGCAGCAGCCAAGAGCCACCAAACTGATTTGAACAGCTGCAATCCAAACACAAAAGAAGAGATGGGGACAGACGTTTTGAATGGTGGAGGCGATAGAGGTACGTGAATACAATGACAATCAAGACAAACTGGAGCTTTTGTTGTTTAGTGGCAGAGGAAGGAAACAGACGGGCTAAAAAACCAACATTTGTTCACCCAGTATTAGCAGATTGCTCAGTACTTCCTGTGGTGGAAGTTTCAGGTTGCATGCGCAGTTCACTGCGACCATTTGAAGTGCTCAGTGGGGCTGTAACAAAAGCACACTGCCACCTCTACTGGACCTACATAGGTATTACAATGACATTTCAGCTGCGTTGATGGTAAAGGTGAGCTATTTTTATTTCAATAACAAAGCCTTATCTTGAAATTCTGGCAAATTAAAAGTTGAGAAAACATGGCGATACAATGATACAAGCCTTTAGTTGCACTTAGTTTTGACTGGGTGAGCTGAAACACACACACACACACACACACACACACACACACACACACACACAGACGCATTGAGTGATTACCATATGCCAAGTCACAAATTCACAAGAAAACAGCAAATTTATGAGAACATAAGTTGAAAACGGGTAAACTGGTAAAGTCCATGTGGGAAAACACGGGGCCAACATGGAATCCGTGGACAAGCCCACATGGGACCCATAAGACAGCCCAGATTTAACCTTTGGTGGGGCCCACATGAACATTTTGGCTGGGGAGCACCGCACTTCCTCCTCTCTTGACGCTGAGGCGTGTGCGTCATGGAGGGCAAAGCTTCCTTTAAAACGGCAGTCATTTCATTCAAACCTGCAAAGATCGGTTTTATTCTCAGCGCCAAGTGTGATGAGGAGTGGATCGGCGTGACAGGTAAACACACACACAGTTGCCTGGCAACCTTTTGATAAGGTGTCAGGCGGGGGTGGGTGTTCTTATCTGTCCGTATTTCCATTCCAGGCAGGTGCACATCCAGACTGTGGCAAAAGTTCAAAACAAACAAGGAAGTGATAGTGTGTTAATGAAAGACTGGGGCTAAAACAGACATCAGATTCAATCTACTGAGGGCCGAGAAGGAGGAAATGAATGAAGACGGGGCAGGAATTCATTTTAATCGCTTTTTGACTAGTTCAAAAAATTGTCAGTTAAATGTTTTGAAAATACACATAGCATGTGTGCAAAAAAAAAAAGTTTTTCATTTATTATAGAGAAAAAATATCAAATTGTTAAGGGCATGAGTGGGGAAGAGTTGCAAATAGACTTGAATGGGGGAAAAAGTCACAAATTTATGTGGGGGGGGGGTCACAAATTTACAAAACAAATTACAAGATGGGGAAAGTTGGAAACTTTCAAAGGATGAAGTTGCAAATATGTAAAACTGGAGGGAAAGATGGAAAATCTGCAAGACCAAAAAAGTCACAAATTTACGGGGGAGAAAATCTAAATTTAGTGGGGGAGGGGGTCACAATTTAAAAATTTTAGATGAGGAAAAGCTGCAATAAAAGTTGCAAATTTATGACAAAAATAGCAGATTTAAGAGAAAAAATTCACAATTTGATTTAAAAAGTTGCAACTTTATGAGGAAAAAAGTTCCAAATTCATGAGGAAAAACTGCCAGCTTCTAAGAAAAGTTGCAAATTTATGAGAAAAGAGTCATAGATTTAAAAGAGTTATCAATTCAAAAGAAAAAAAGTTGCACATTTTTGAGGAAAACATTGCAAATTTATAAGGATTGCAGATTTAAAAGAAAAAAGTCGCAAATTTGAGGAAACTAGAGGGCACTCAGAGAGCGCATACCTCTGCCAAGGCTGTTTTTCACCCAAACTCCAAACTGCCACAGCGTATCGGCAGCAGATAAAAATCTTGGCATAGAGAAAAGTCCATCCAGCAGCTTGTGCGTAATGCTGCTAAACCATTGCTAGGACATTGAGCCTTGGTGGAGGTATGCACTCATGGATCGCCTCCAAAATGTAATGGGTTCCTCTCTAGCCAGAGGACCACCTCTGGTGAAAATTTCATCCAAATCCATCCAGTAGTTTTTGCGCAATCCTGCTGACTAACAAACAAACCAACATGGATGAAAACATAAATTGCCAATTTAAAAGGGAAAGTTCCAAATTTACGAGAAAAAAGCTGCAAATTTAAAAGAAATGTTCCAAATTTGCAAGCTTTTTTGGTGTTTCAAAGCCTTATATAACATGATATAAAAGGTTTGATATTGGGGGTATTTGGGGGTTTTTTTGTTTGTTTTTTTCAAGGTTGCCCCCCCCCTTCACCCCCCCCCCCCCCCCCATTTATACCTATAGGAGGGAAGAGTCACAAATCCATTAGGAGCCTGGGTGAAATATTCCCGAGGGCCTCATCCGCCCCCCTGAGCCCAATTATCCACACCCGTGAGCCAGAACAATCCAGTGAGCCAACACTTTGCACACGCGTACAGTGAGCGACGCTCTCGGCCGCCCTCACACCTACGCACGGGAACGGAAACGTCTATTATCCCCGGCATCCGCTAAGCGGTTTAAAGCACCACACACTTGTCACACAGTCAATTTGTAATGAATTCCCCGCCTGAGAAATGGAGGTGATAAACAGGATGTAGATGAGAGGAGCCACCTAATGAAAGCAGAAATATGTACAGCGTAAGGTACCGACCGAGACCCAAGTCTGGACTCTGTTATTTTTATGGTGTGATTCGTCTTAGGTGCCCCCCCCACCCCCCGGGCCAAAGGAGAGTTCAAGTCAGCAAATCTAAGCTGAGGGATCACCAGGTCTGCCCTCCTCCTCGCTATCACCTCAGGCGTCAATTTCTGATTCCTCTGCTTTTCTCTCTTGCTGCTTTGATCTGGCACATGCAGTCCAATTTTTTTTTTCCTCGTTTCACTGCACTTTTGCCAGAGAGGGAGAGAGCAAGGATTGTGTACTAAGAATACGTTTCTGGGAAGCGGCGTTATTTACATGTAACACCGGCAAACAGACGGATACGCGTTTACGTTTTCATCCAGCGTGAGTAAAGGTGCCTTCACACCAAATGCGAACGGGCAGCACGAATCCATACAAAGTCTGTGGAAATAGGCGAGCACACGCGAAATCACACATTTGCGCGCTCACATAGCGCTAGCTTTGAGATTCTGCCATCACCGGAGTAAAAGTATCAACACTGGAGAGTAAACTAGTTTGAAAATGAGACTGCCACTCACAGACAGAAGGACCGGGAGCTCTACAGCTGAATCAGGATGTCAGTTATTTATTTATTTCCTGCCACGGACGTGCTAACAAGGCTAGCAAGCTAGCAACGGAAACACTCATCTTGTAAAGTTTTGGAGACGGGGACAACTTTTTCAGGGGCCCCCCCCCCCCCCTCCCGTCACATAATGTAAACCTAAAGCATGACATTATTTGGGGGTTTTCCACAGCAGGTTGAACACTGCTGCAGAAGTAATAAAGGCAACTTCGTCTGTCTTCATCTCACTCAGACGCTGAATTCATGTCTATTCGTGTGTTTACATTGAGTTATAATGTGATCGTGCTGCGTGAAAAATTCGCCCGTTCTCGTTTGGTGTGAAGGCTATTATGTAGTTATTGTTCATGTATATGGTTGCACTGTTGGAGCTCTTATTTGTGTGGTACGGGATGGTGGCCCCAGTTTCCGGTTCCGCCATCTCCGGTGGTATAAGAGGGGCTGCTGGTAGAGGGGCGGTCTCTTCCACCTTTCCTCTGCCAAGCAGCTGCATGTACGGTCAGGTGAACAGAGCGCCATTTCATTAATAAAGTAGTGTTCACCTCCACTCCTGGCCTCGTCCTTGTCTGCGAGTTATGACATAACAAAGTCACCTTACTAGGCCAAGTTTCCCACTTATGTCAGACTGAATGTGGGGGAAATGGGATGGCAGGAAGGTGACACATTTTAGCAAACACGTCCTACTTTTGCTCATTTTCACAAGTCACAGCTGCAACCAAAGCGTGCTTGGATGTGACTGCTCAACAGCAGACTAAAAATGTGAAACTGAGCTTCCTTTTCCCCATGCCAACAGTTTCTACATATTACCCAGCCAGCATGTCCAGGTGGGTCCCACCAAAGGTTAAATTGGGCTGTCTCATGGGCCCATCTGTGTTTGCCCACATGGACTTTACCTATAGTACAGGTGAGCAGGTAATCCGTTTACCCGCTTTAAACCCATCTGGGCTCCACATGGGTTTGATATGTGTGAGCAGGTTCCAGTGACACTGGCACCACTGGCAACACCTCATGAGAGGTCATACACTTTCAGTTTTTTCTCATGCATTTGGAAAAAAGTGACAAATTTACAAGAAAACGGCAGCAAATTTCTGAGAAAAAGGTTGCAAATTTATGAAGTCACGTTTACCTGTTCAACTTATTTTCTCATAAATTTGCTGTTTTCTTGTAAATTTGTGACACCCCCCCCCCATTTGATATATTTTCTTAAAAATTTGAAACATTCTCATAAATTTGCCACTTTTTACTGTAATGTTGTAGCTTTTTCCTCAAAAATTTGCCACCTTATTTACTGTAATGTTGCAGCTTTTTCCTCAGAAATTTGAGTTTTTCCAATGAATTTGTAACACTTCTTGTAAATTTGGAACTTTTTCTTGTAAATTTGCTTAATTTTTCTTGTAAGTTTGTAAGCTTATTGGCTAATTTTATGTTTTGTTTTTTTTAAAATTTGAAACATTTGCCTCTTTTCGTCTAATCTTGCAGCTTTTTCCTCAAAAATTTGCCACTTTTTTACTGTAATGTTGCAGCTTTTTCCTCAAAAATGTGCCACTTTTATTACTGTAATGTTGCAGTTTTTTCCTCAAAAATATGCCACTTTTTTACTGTAATGTTGCAGCTTTTTCCTCAAAAATGTGCCACTTTTATTACTGTAATGTTGCAGCTTTTTCCTCAAAAATTTGCCACTTTTTTACTGTAATGTCGCAGCTTTTTTTCCTCAAAAATTTACCACCTTTTTTTACTGTAATGTTGCAGCTTTTTCCTCAAAAAATTGCCACCTTTTTTTTACTGTAATGTTGCAGCTTTTTCCTCAAAAATTTGCCACCTTTTTTTACTGTAATATTGTAGCTTTTTCCTCAAAAATTTGCCACTTTTTTACTGTAATGTTGCAGCTTTTTCCTCAAAAATTTGCCACTTTTTTACTGTAATGTTGCAGCTTTTTCCTCGAAAATTTGCCACCTTTTTTTACTGTAATGTTGCAGCTTTTTCCTCAAAAATTTGCCACCTTTTTTTACTGTAATGTTGCAGCTTTTTTCTCAAAAATTTGCCACCTTTTTTACTGTAATATTGTAGCTTTTCCTCAAAAATTTGCCACCTTTTCTTTACTGTAATGTTGCGGCTTTTTTTCCTCAAAAATTTGCCACCTGTTTTACTGTAATGTTGCAGCTTTTTCCTCAAAAATTTGCCACCTTTTCTTTACTGTAATGTTGCGGCTTTTTTTCCTCAAAAATTTGCCACCTGTTTTACTGTAATGTTGCAGCTTTTTCCTCAAAAATTTGCCACCTTTTTTTACTGTAATATTGTAGCTTTTTCCTCAAAAATTTGCCACCTTTTTTTACTGTAATGTTGCAGCTTTTTCCTCAAAAATGTGCCACTTTTATTACTGTAATGTTGCAGCTTTTTCCTCAAAAATTTGCCACTTTTTTACTGTAATGTCGCAGCTTTTTTTCCTCAAAAATTTACCACCTTTTTTTACTGTAATGTTGCAGCTTTTTCCTCAAAAATTTGCCACCTTTTCTTTACTGTAATGTTGCGGCTTTTTTTCCTCAAAAATTTGCCACCTGTTTTACTGTAATGTTGCAGCTTTTTCCTCAAAAATTTGCCACCTTTTTTTACTGTAATATTGTAGCTTTTTCCTCAAAAATTTGCCACCTTTTTTTACTGTAATCTTGCAGCTTTTTCCTCAAAAATTTGAGTTTTTCCAATGAATTTGTAACACTTCCTGTAAATTTGGAACTTTTTCTTGTAAATTTGCTTAATTTTTCTTGTAAGTTTGTAAGCTTATCAGCTAATTTTATGTTTTGTTTTTTTTAAAATTTGAAACATTTGCCTCTTTTCGTCTAATCTTGCAGCTTTTTCCTCAAAAATTTGCCACTTTTTTACTGTAATGTTGCAGCTTTTTCCTCAAAAATGTGCCACTTTTATTACTGTAATGTTGCAGCTTTTTCCTCAAAAATATGCCACTTTTTTACTGTAATGTTGCAGCTTTTTCCTCAAATGTGCCACTTTTATTACTGTAATGTTGCAGCTTTTTACTCAAAAATTTGCCACTTTTTTACTGTAATGTTGCGGCTTTTTTTTACTCAAAAATTTACCACCTTTTTTTACTGTAATGTTGCAGCTTTTTCCTCAAAAATTTGCCACCTTTTCTTTGCTGTAATGTTGCGGCTTTTTTTCCTCAAAAATTTGCCACCTGCTTTACTGTAATATTGTAGCTTTTTCCTCAAAAATTTGCCACCTTTTTTTACTGTAATGTTGCAGCTTTTTCCTCAAATATGCCACTTTTTTACTGTAATGTTGCAGCTTTTTCCTCAAAAATTTGCCACCTTTTTTACTGTAATGTTGCAGCTTTTTGCTCAAAAATTTGCCACCTTTTTTACTGTAATGTTGTAGCTTTTTCCTCAAAAATTTGCCACTTTGTTTTACCGTAATGTTGCAGCTTTTTCCTCAAAAATTTGCCACTTTTTTAACTGTAATGTTGCAGCTTTTTCCTCAAAAATTTGAGTTTTTCCAATGAATTTGTAACACTTCTTGTAAATTTGGAACTTTTTTCTTGTAAATTTTCTTAATTTTTCTTGTAAGTTTGTAACTCTTATCGACTAATTTTATGGGGTTTTTTTTAAATTTGAAACATTTGCCTCTTTTTTCTTCTAATCTTGCAGCTTTATCCTCATAAATTTGCTACTTTTTTCTTGTAAATTCGCTATTTTCTAATTTGTGAGTTTTTCCAATGAATTTGTAACATTTTTCTTGTAAATTTGGAACTTTATTAAATTTTTTTTTTTTGATAAAACATACAACTTTTCTCATAAATTTGGGGCATTTTTCTCATAACTTTTCAGTTTATTTACTCACGTACAACTTTTTTGTTAATTTGCAACTTTTTTGTTTTTCTTCCTCATACATTTTTGATTTTTTTTCTTGTAAATTTGCTAAACTTTTCTTGTAAGTTTGTAACTTTTTCACTAATTTTATATATTTTTTTCTTGTAAATTTGCCATTTTTTCTCCCAAATTTTCATTTTTATCTCATAAATTTGCAACTTTTTTCTAGTAAATTTGTGACTTTTCTTGTAAATTTGCTAAATTTTTCTTGCAAGTTTGTAACTCTTATCAACTAATTTTATATTTTTTCTTGTAAATTTGCAACTTTTTTCTTGTAAATTTGTGACTTTTTTCTAGTAAATTTGTGACTTTTTTCTTGTAAATTTGTGACTTGTAAATTTGCTATTTTTTTTCTTGTAAGTTGTAACTTTTTTCACTGTTATTTTTTTCTCATAAATTTGCAACTTTTCTGTAGTAAATTTGTGACTTCTTGTAAATTTGCTAAATTTTTCTTGTAAGTTTGTAACGTATCAGCCAAATTAATATATTTCTTGTAAATTTGAAAGTTTTTCTCACATGTTTTCATGTTTTCTCATAAATTTCTGTTTTTCTAATAAATGTTATTTTTTCCTCATAAATTTGGTACTCTTTTTTTGTAAATTTGTCACTTTTTTTCTTACAAATTTATAAGAAAAAGAAGTGAATTTATGACTTTTTTGCATAATTTTTCCTCTGGCACAAATGTTACTGGAAGCTGCTCACCCACATTAAACCCATGTGGGGCCCAGTTGGGTTTAAAGCGGGTAAATGGATCACCTGCTCACCTGTACCACAGATAAAGTCCATGCGAGCAAACACAGATGGGGCCAACATGAATCCTGGGGACAAACCCACATGAGACCCAAAGACAGCCCAGCTTAACTTTTGGTGGGACCCACATGGACATGCTGGCTGGGACTTCATATGCAGAATGGGTCTATAGAGATGAACCATTTGAACTCCCTGATTACAAGCTGCCTCATTTGTGGAGGAGAAAAGATGCATAGAATGAAATAAGATGAAAACAATCATTTTGAGTATATTAATTTTCTTATTTTTTTACTTGCATTAAGTTAATTCCCTCATCTTTAGCTAACAGCCTCTGTTTAAAGATGCTGGCTGTTTTCATTAATTTAAGCCAAAGTAAAAATATACTCACTGCCAATGAAAATGCAACACTCCAGAAAAGTTTGATATTTTTACTTACTTTTATGGAACTGGTCAATTAAAGGGTGCAATCTTCAAAACAATGAGAGATCGACAAGTAAAAATCTGTCAACAATTTTCAAAACTGAACAAAACAGAAGCACCCTGACTTTCCGAAATTGTGCCATCGTTGTCTTGTCCCTGTAACAGCAACATTCAGGAATTTCTGTTTTAGTGACAATAAGGTTGTGTTGTCTTCTGCAGTTCACAAACCACAGTTTAGAACATGCTTTACACAGTGGAGGTAAATACATGATGCATTTAGTCTCAAATGTGAAGAGCTAACACTGGAAGGGAGACACAGGCACTTCTGCTTTGGTGCTTTTGTCTGTAGTTCTGGGAAAGTTTTGTATTCTGACTAAAAATGTGGAAATGACTCTTAGCTCTGCATTACTATTGTTGCAAATCTGTGATTGCTGAAAGTTAATCTTATGGTCAAAGATCTATTAACCAGCTCTGGGTTCTCATTTCCTTTTATCTAATCCCCATGCATTTTTTATCTACTGTATGCTATGAAATTACACCATCACTCTCCCTATATGACGGAGAGCTTATTAAATGAAGCCAGTTTTATAGGGATTTTCTTTTTTATTTGACAATGAAATGAGCGTTCCCCGCCCGGCTCTGCCGTTATCTATTCTTTGTCATCTCCCTCTACTGTGAAACCCACCGCACTGGGCACGTTTCATTGTGTGCACACTGACAGAAGACAGTAAGGTAGTCCTTTGTGGGTCTGTGAGTCACGTGTTCTTCCTCTTTCTTCCCTCCATTCATCATCTTGGGAGGTGTTTAAGCGGATATATAACGCCTTCTGTAAGAGCCAAGAGCTATTGTCTGCTGTTTTTAAACTCTTCAGCCTGATAAAATCTTTTGAAGCCAGGGCCTCAGAGATCAACAGTCAAGTAATGAAACTGGATAGCTTATATGGTATACGATAGTATGGGAGGTTAGCAGTGTTGTAAGTACAGCTGCAATCACAAATGTTCAACCTCCATTGCATTTTAGGTTTATTGGCAAAATTTTAAAATGTTCAGGTATTTGCAATAAACAGATTACACAAGAACAGTTTAAACGGTTAAACATGTCTAAAGCACACCTAATGCAACCAGTCAAGGGATTCATTAGTTGTCAGCTGTCCTCAGATACCTGGACTGTTGACAGTGATGTTTGATTGTATGATAGAAATATGACTAAGGCAAGAAAATTGTCCAAAAAGTTCAGAGATGAGATCATTGCGTTGCACAAACAAGGAAAACAATACAAAAAGATAGCAAAGGTACTGAATGTTCCTAGAGATGCAGAGCAAGTTTAAAGTTAAAGGAACAGTGGCTACACTACCTAGACATGGCAGAAAGATGAAGCCATCAACGGAGAACACAGGTGGTCAAAAACCCTCAACTGAGTGCAAAGTGTAAGGTGCATGCTAAACGCAGAAGGGCTCCATGCCCGAACTCAAAAACGTATGCCACTACTGGCCCAAAAGCACAAGCGTTGGCTCATTCAATTGCAAATTGGATGAGCCAATTGGATTTGCAAATTTGGCAATTTGCTCATCCATCCATCCATCCATCCATCTTCTACCGCTTTTCCAGAGGTCTGGGTTGTGGAGGCAGCAGTTCAAGCAGAGAACCCCAGACTTCCCTCTCCCCAGCCACCTGCTCCAGCTCTTCAAAGAGCATACCAAGGTGCTCCCAGACCAACTGGGAGATGTAGTCTCTCCAGTGAGTCCTGGGTCTGTCCCATGATCTCCTCCCAGTGGGACATGCCTGAAACTCCTCAAATGGAAGGCATTCAGGAGGCATCCTGAGCAGATGCCCAAACCACCTCAACTGGCTCCTTTTGATGTGGAGGAGCAGCGGTTCTACTTTGAGCCTCTCTTGGATGACTGAGCTCCTCACCCTATCTCTGAGGGTGAGTCCAGCATTCCTACAAAGAAAGCTCATTTCAGTCGCTTGTATCCACAATCTCATTCTTTCGGTCATTACCCAAAGCTTGTGACCAAAGGTGAGGGTAGGAACATAGATTGACTGGTAAATCAACAGCTTTGCCTTAGAGCTTAGCTCCCTCTTCACCACAACAGACCGGTACAACGTCCGTGTCACTGCAGATGCTGCTCCGATCCGTCTGTCAATCTTGCTCCATTTTCCTCTCATTCTTGAATAAGACCAAGAGATACTTAAACTCCTCCACTTGGGGCAGGAGCTTGTCCCCAACCCAGAGAGGACAATCCACCTTTTTCTGGCTGAGGACCATGGACTCAGACTTGAAAGTGCTGATTCTCATCCCAGCTGCTTCACACTCAGTGGCAAACCGTCCCAGTAAGACCTGTAGGTCATTGCTGGATGAAACCAACAGGACAAAATCAACTCCAAACAACGGCGATGAGATCCTGCGGTCACCAAGCATGACACCCTCCATTCCCTGGCTGTGCCTAGAAATCCTGTCCATAAAAATTATGAACATGATCAGTGACAAAGGGCAGCCCTGGCGGAGTCCAACTCTCACTGGGAATGAGTCTGAGTGTTGGCAATACGAACCAAACTCTCATAACGGTCATATAGAGACTGGATAGCTCATAACAACAAGCCCGATACCCCATATTTCACCCCCCCCCCCACATAAAACCACAAAGGACGTAGTTGAATGCCTTCTCCAAGTCCACAAAATGCATGTAAACTGGTTGGGCAAACTCCCACAAACCCTCGAGGATTCTTGAGAGGGTAAAGAGTTGGTCCAATGTGCCATGGCCAGGATGAAAACCACATTGCTCCTCCTGAATCTGAGGTTCGACCAACGGCCGGACTCTCCTCTCAATACCTTGGCATAGACCTTTCCAAGGAGACTGAGGAGTGTGATCCCTCTAAAGTTGGAGCACACCCTCCAGTCTCCTTTCTTGAAGAGAGGAACCACCACCCTGGTTTGCCACGCCAAAGGCACTGTCCCCGACCTCCATGCAATGTTGCATAGGAGTTTATTTATCTTTTGTTCATATGAAAGACAAAAAATAAAATAGAAAGATGTCTTTACATGTTTCAACTGCACTGCAGCCTTCGTCAGAAGAGTCAGCTGATTGCTGCCAGGTGACATTTATCAGCTGATTTTCGTAGGTGGGGCCAGCTCAGCAGATCTGTCGGATCCACCGAGCCGGCCCCGCCTCCCGCTGTCAGATGGTCTCTGGAGAATGTGGTCCCAGGTGTGGGAAAGCATGAAGGCTCCCTCATCTCGGTTCATGGTGTCTTTTTCCTGCTTCCTGATCTCTATGGCCTCCTTGATCCAGCGTTTGTGTCTGTTGCTCTCCGATTCAATAATTTTTGTGTTGTCCCAGTCCATGATGTGATTATTTCTTTTGCAGTGATCTGATATTGCTGATTTTAATGTTTCTTGTTCTGCCTTTTCTTTTTGTGATCTTGTGAGTCGTCCTTGTGTTTCCTTCTCACATTCCTTCTGGTGTTCTTTTTTTCTTGTGGTGAATAATCTTCCAGTTTCTCCAATGTAGGTTTTGTTATTGTATTGTTATAGTATTTGTTATTGTTTGTTATTGGAGAGTTTTTGCTTCAGCAACCACCCGAGCTACACTCCACTTGGCCTGCCGGTACACCTCATCTGCTTCGGGAGTCCCACAAGCCAACCAAGCTCGATAGGACTTCTTCAGCTTAATGGCCCCCTTCACCACTGGTGTCCACCACTTGGTTTAGGGGTTGCCACCACGAGATGCACCGACAACCTTGTGGCCACAGCTCTGAGCAGCCGCTTCAACAATGGAGATGGAGAACATGGCCCATTCAGACTCCATGTCTTCAGACTCCCTCGGAATGTGGTCAAAGTTTTTCTGAAGGTGGGAGTTGAAGATCTCTCGGACAGAGGGCTCAGCCAGACATTCAAGATTCAAAGACTTTATTATCATGTGCACAGTTAAGAAATGCTACATTTCCTGAGCAATGAAATTCTTACTTTGCTCTCCAAACGAATGCCAAGTTAAAGGTACAGAAACAACAATTCTAATAGGTCATGACACACTAACACAGTAACTCAATCCTAGTACTGATGGATGCTAAGACACATGTAGTTAGGCAGTAGAGGAATGAAAATGAAAGTCACCAGATGACTAAAGTGATAGTGGTATATTGATATCAGAGATGATGTGAACCTGAAATGGCATGAACCTATGTACAGTGTGCAAATGAGCAGTGTGCAACCTGATGTGAACCTGAGATGGCATAGACTTATGCACAGTGTGCAAATGAGCATTGTGCAACAAGCAGTGTATAATTGCAAATTATTGATAAGTAGCAGCAGAGATGATATGGGCATCAGACAGGTGATACTATATCTACTGTACAGGTGAGCAGTGTGCAAATTTAGCAGCCAGTGTGTGAGTTCCTATATGCAAAGCTGTGTTACAGAGTTTTGGGAGTTGTTGTCTTCCCAGAGCACCCTCACTATACGTTTGGGTCTACCAGGTCTGAATGGCATCCTCCCATGCCATCGGATCCAACTCACCACCAAATGGTGATCAGTTGACAGCTCTGCGCCTCTCTTTACCCGAGTGTCCAAGACATATGGTAGCAGGTCTGATCACACAATAACAAAATCGATCATCGACCTGCGACCTAGGGTGTCCTGGTGCCAGGTGCACGTATGGACACCCTTCTGCTTGATTGAGCGTTAATTTGTTTGAATCAAAACACAGTTTAAGCTTTCCTAATTCCTTTCTGAGTGTATCCAAAAGTTGTTCCAAATTGCTTCCACTGCATAATAAATTAGTGTCATCGGCAAACAATATTAAATCCATTTTTTCTGAAACTTTACATATATCATTTATATACATATTGAATAACAATGGCCCCAAAACTGAACCCTGTGGGACTCCACAAGTAACCTTCAGTAACTGTGAGTTTTTGTTACCAACACATACATACTGATATCTATTTTTTAAGTAACTACATAACCAGGACAGTGCTACCCCCCTAATAACACAATTTTGTAGTTTCTTTAATAATAAATTATGATCCACTGTATCAAATGCTTTTTTAAGATCCAGGAATACCCCAACTGAATACTGTTTATTTCCAACGGCAGTTGATATTTTTTCTATAAATTCCATTAGAGCAAATGCAGTTGTCCTCTTGTCTGAACCCATATTGCTGCTCACACAATAAATTATTCTTCAGTATGAAGTTGTCAGTTCTCTCATAGAATATTTTTTCAAGTATCTTGGAGAATTGCGGCAACAGTGAAATTGGTCTATAGTTTGAGAATTCCCCTCTGTCACCTGTCTTGTATATCGGAATTACTTTAGCTATTTTCATTGCAATGGGAAATATACCTGTTTGGAGAGACAGGTTACAGATATACGTCAGTGGTTTCACTAAGCATTCAATAATAGTTTTGACTAAGAGCATGTCAATATCATCACAGTCCGTAGATGTTTTACTTTTAAACGATTTAACAATTTCAATGACCTCTCTCTAGTCTGTGTTCTTTATGAAAATGGAGTCTTTTATAGCAGTGTTTTTGCTTATTGTATCGCCTGTAGGTGCCGTAATGGGTATTTCTAGAGCCAAATTAGGACCAATGTTAACAAAAAAGTTATTAAATTCATCTGCAGGTGAAACTGCATTCACACTCTGAGTCATTTTATTATTTTTTGAAAAATCGGTTGGGTAGCTTGTATTTCTGTTTTTATTTCCAAGAATATTGTTAAGTATTGTCCATGTATTTTTAATATTGTTTCTGTTTTTCTCCAGTTCTTTACTGTAATAGTCTCTTTTACTACATCTTATTATATGTGTTAACTTATTTTTGTATGTTTTATATCGCTGCTCTGCTTCTTTTGTCCTTTTCTTTAGGAAAGCTTTATATAATAAATTTTTCTTTTTACACGCCTTTTATAATCCTTTGGTTAACCATGGCTTATCTGCAAATTTATGTTTAGGCTTTTTCTTTACTAATGGACATTTTTTTTTCATAAAGAGTGGTTACAATGTTTATAAATGTGTCATACCTTCATTTACATCTGATACATAGACTTTTGTCCAGTCTTGCTTCAACATATCCTCTTTAAAAGAACTGATTGCGTTTTGTGATTTGTATCTGAACGATTTAAAAAGTTTTTTAAATGACCAAATCTTCCCAGGAAATTAATTGAAATCCTTTTCAAAAGTTGAAAGTTAATTTGTAGTTAAAATTTAAAAAAAATTTAAAAAATTAAAAATTATTAAACCATCTCCCCTTCACATCTATGTAGACTGGGTTTCCACTCCAAGGTCCATCCTGCACTGAGACCTTCTGAAGAGAAGAGGTTGTCAGTGGAGGAGCATCCCTGCTTCATTGTGGATTTCAGCACAGAAGACCGCAAATTTTTCAGGGGTCTTAGTTTGTAAATTCAAAATTCAAGAAGGTGCTGCCATAATTTTCTCCATACTTTAACATGCATTCAATGCAATTTAGTTGTTGTAATGACTATTTCTTTTATCTTATTTAAGTTCTCAGCAAGAATACAATGTTGGTCATTTTTTGACAACTTTACTGAGCATTTAATTCTATATAAATCACTGTTTAACAGGAAATTTTTGGCAATCCTGTGCTTTTCTTGTGGTGTAACATAGAATAGCATCACTAAACTATGGAAGAAGCAGCTACTTAAAAATCTGTACTTCCTCACTCAACTTTCGTTGCAAAAAACCTCTAAAACTGTCACAACTTTTGGGAAAAGCTCCCACAAATTCAGACTTTTTGGGCCGCAATGATCACAAAATCAGCCAACGAAATCCTGGAGGGACTGAAATACAGTGACAATATGTATACATGCTTCATCCATTGAATTTGTTTACTGATTCTGGGTTGCTAACTTGACACTGCACACCCTTTGCACTAAAGAAAGCACTTGTTAGTACTTTGTGAAATCATAAATTAAATAATAAAGTGCATTATTGTAACTGATTTTGGGTCAGTTCTTCATGTGATAATTTATGTATTGACAAAGTTAGAGTATGCCTGGTACAATTTGCAGCATTAGATCTCGAAGATTTTTTTTCCTGGCAAGTAAAATGGCTATTAAAATGGTAATTTCCAAACTCAAATCGGGATTGGATCGAATCGGAATTGAATCAATTCAGAATCTCAAATCAGAATCGAATCGATTCTGGAAATTAGGGATTGTTCCCAGCCCTGGCTGTCATGAAGGGGTTGAATAATTTTGAAACTGCAGTAGTCATTAAAAGTGGCATTTTTTTTTTTTCAGTTGAATTTGGAGAAACCACTTGTAATATTAGTTGTGCTGAGCTATCTAAATTGTTCTTGGCTGATCTATGTATTGCAAACAGCTACTAGTTGGTATATTTTGCCAATAAATCCAATTTGCAGTGAGGGGTGGAATGATTTTGATTGCAGATTTCCCACACAATGTGAAAAGTGTTCTATTTGAGACATTGGAGGTGCTATTTCAGGGTTAATTCTTTGGGGTGGGGAGTGGGGGGTTGCACTGATTTACAAATGTTCATTATAGTCTACAGAGAGAGGTTTCAAACTGAACCTATGGGATCTTCTGTCAGGGAAGTCATTGATATACGAAGTGCCAACAGTAGGCCTCGGCCCCTACCATCAATCTCTCAACGCCACGGGCACTGCGGAGACCTACTAAATCACCTGTCCGCGCCGTCCTCCAACACAAGATTGAACAGTGGCAGTGCATTAAGTCCCCAAATCTTCCTACAGACAACAAAACAGACCTGGTGAAAGTCATCAAAACAAAAAGACACCACTGTCTCGACTCATATGCAGCATACTTAACGGTGAATTTCATGTGAGCTTGATGAGCTTGCCGCTGTACCAGAGCAATAATGAGAGGGGGTTTCCTAAAGGGACCGAAACTTGCAACGGCCTGCTCTCATTATGTCAAACATTATATGGCGCAGTTACGCTCACTCTAAGGCCAATTACAACAAAGAGCTGACCTACATAGCTTTGGAAGCTCGACGAATCATGCATGCAGGTTCATCAAGCAGTCAAACATCTGGACTCCTAGTTCCATGGATTGGTTTTCTCTCTGGGTGGGAGGCTCGTCTCAGATTATTCAAACATTTAAGCCAATCAAAACGAGTCCCCCGGTGCCCAGCCCGACATTGCCGGTTGAGGATTTTGAACAGCTAACCTCTGTAAGCACCATGTTTGTGAGCTTCAGTCAAGAGTAATATTTTCCATCCTCAAATGGTCCTCATCTGCTCTGCCTGAGTGTGTCGGTGTCTTGATACACTTGTCATTTATCATCCCGCAGTAAAACTCAGAGGTACTCAAGAGGAGTATCCAAAAACTTCCTTGTGCAAAAGAGTTAGAGGCAGATTTATGGTCGAGCCACATTTCATTCATGCTCGGATCATTCATTCTAATCGGAGATGCAACTTTTGTTTTCCTCATATCTGCCGTGCGATTCATCTGAACAGCATTTGTTTTAATGTGAGCAATTCTTCAGAGAAATGCTGTTTGTGCTTCAAAATTGCTGGAAGATCTCTTGCCTGAGATATATATATATATATATATATATATATATATATATATATATATATATATATGCAGTTCCCAAATACTTGTGCAGATCTTTGCCTGTTGTTGTCATGGTTTTTTTTTTTTTGTTTTAGTTTGGGGTTTTTTTTCTTCACATTATCATGTTTCCAGTATCTCCTCTTGGACAACTGGAGTAGTGGCTTAGAGGGAGAGCATCCGCCCCACAACCCAGGAGGTTGTGGGTTCAAGGCAGAGTCATACCAAACAGCATATAAAAATGGCACTTTCCACCTTCTAGCTTGGTGCTCAGCATAATACAATGGGGAAAGGAAAGTTAACGCACAGAGCTACCAGAGGACTGACCTCCCACTGTAGCTTTCACAACTTACAGTAGCTGTGTGGCCTAGGGTCAGAGAAATGGAGATAGGCACCGCCCCTATACACCACATGCTGTGGAAGAGAATAAACTCGTGGACAATATGCCAACAAATCCTTTACATTTGGAGAGCAAGATAGCTAAAGTAGCTTCTCTAAGAATTATTTCTGTGGCGTTTATAACGTGTGGAACATTGTGACGATGAATGACCATTTGACACTCGACATTGTCATGGTTGAACAATAGAGTGAAGAGTTCAGACTTTATCGTGTGGTTTTCTGTCAAGCTTTCACATCTGATGTATGGAGATGCCAGAAGGAATCGACCTGTATAATCAATTTCCTAATGGCCCGGAGCCTTGGTATTCCAATTAAAGCACTTAGCTGTCTTATCCTTCGTCCATAAGACTTGCAGTTGCTTTAACATTTGCAGCATTCTTTGTTCAAAAGCTACATTAATTTCAGGCTTTTTTCTCATTCACTGAAAATTTGTTTTTGTAGGTTTTAACCTCCTGAAATGCATCTATTGGTCATGTGATTATGGGGGGGGGGAGACATTAAAATGCTAATTTCTCTGACAGGGCTCTCACCTCGAAAAATTGTATCTGTCTCCAAAACTTCACCTGGATGATGATTGTTTACACCGCTAGCCCTCATTAGCACATCCATGGCAGGAGTCAGTGGGTGGATAACTCAAACACATCTGTCTACAGGTGAGTGGTAGTCTCATTTTCAAACTAGCTTACTCTCCAGTTTTGATACTTTGACTCCAGTGATGGCAGAATTTCAAGGCTAATAACTAGCTAGCACTACCAAATCCTTCAGACATGTGAATACCCAAATTCACGTTTTCCACATGTGTACATTAACTGTATATTAGAGTTGTAATGTTCATGAACGATTTGTTCGAGTGTATTAGTTCTTTTGGGTGAATGAACTGTACTTAATTACTTACTGTAATGGAACAAATCACTTAGGAAATAGTGGCCATTTCATCCCCCGCTTCCGAATCACATACACGTCATTGACTGGTAGCTCTCCTAGCCTTCTTTAGCCTCTCAAACCTAGACTCCTGAAGGAGCTGCTTTTATTGGTCAAGTCGTTCACAAAAGGCTCCTCCTGCCTGGCCTGCAGGAATCAGGAAGCAAACAAGGGATGGATTCAACACTGCAAAATGAAATGAAAGCAAGAAATATATCATTTAGTTTCTGAATCTGTTTTTATATGACACACATCTGTTGGTTTAAAAGTTTTTAGTTGACTTAGTTCAACAGCTGAAAAAAAACATGCATGACCTTCCCAGAATGCACCACAAAGCTTTCCACATAGACGATGAATGGGGAGTGCCGGAGCAGAAAACGCCTATCAGTAGACAGCACTGATTCACTGTTTGCACCGCAGCTGTACGCAATCTATGACACACTGACTGACCATGTTTGCCTGTATCCCCAAGCTTAAATCTAATATTAAGGAGTTAACACAAGCTAGTTAGACTGACAATGCTGTTTTAGCCAGCTTGTTTTCCTCAGTGCAAACCTGGAATAAAGCAATAATATTGCATACTTGGGTGCTGAGCTCCTTTATTATGCCTCAGTGAAAATGGAGGCATACAGTAATCACTCATTGTATTTGTGTGTGGACGGTTGTGTGTATCAGTCTGTCCGCCTGTCTGTTTCAGCTTGCCCAGTCAAAATTAAGTGCAACTAAAGGCTTGTATCACTGTATCACCATATTTTCTTGACTTTTAATTTGCCAGAATTCTGAGATAAGGCTTTGTTTTTGAAATAAACACAGATTTACTCACCTTTAACTTCAATGGAGCTCGGAAAAAAATGTATTGTAATAACTATGCTAGGCCACTAGAGGCAGCAGTGTAACTTTTTTCAGCACAACAAAGCATGTTTTTTTTGTTTTTTTTGTTTTGTTTTTACAACACGTAGAGCTGAATTGTTATAAAATAGTGGTTTCTGAAAAAAAAAATGTATTCAGCAATGCCACCATTTATTCATTACATTGATTGTTTTCACACTGGTTTTTCTATTTAGTTTTGCAGAGGAAGGACGAGGTAAAACTTGCTAAAAACTAAAAGTCCCAACATTTCTGCAAAAAAAAAAAAAAAAAAAATGCTCCCGGAAACTCCCACCAGAGGGAAGTACTGAGCAATCCGCCAATACTGGGTGCGCAAATGTCCGTCTTTTTGCCCGTCTGTTTTCTTGCTCTGCCACTCAACAGTAAAAGCTCCTATTTGTCTTGATTGTCATTGTATTCACGTACCTCCATTGCTTCTGCCATTTAAAATGCCTGCCCCTTTGCTCTTCTTTTGTGTTTGGATTGCAGCTTTTCAAATCAGTCTGGTGACTCTTGGCTGCCCCTGACAGTATGGGCATGTGAACTGCAGATTATTTTCACTGTGCATGTGTGTACTCCAAAACTACTAGATGGATTTGGATGAAATTTTTATCAGAGGGGATCCTTCGGCTAGAGAGGAATCCATAACATTTTGGTGATGATCCCAGAATGCATACCTCCACCGAGGCTCTGGCACCGAGGCATCAGCACCTTGGTGCTTTCATTTTAGCCTAGTGGTCTGTCTTCTGTTTAGCACCTGCACAAATGCTATTTATTTAGTCTTTTGGGTTTGTATTTGTACTGTAGTGAGGCCATATTTTTATTTTTGGTTGCACATTTAAAGTAATATTGTACTTGAAATGCACAGTATTTTAAGTTTCGATTTATAAAATAGTCAGCTGTGCTTTGCATCAGTACAAGGATGTGTATTTTCTGTTCTTTTTTTTAAACTTTATATTTGTTTTGCACTACAGTTAAGGGTATTTATTTTCTGTTTTGATTGAACATTCAATATTGTTTAGTTTTTTTAAAGCAGTATTTATGTTTATTTGTATTTTAGTTCTCAGTTGCTGTTCATTTAATATTGTGGTTACTTCAGTTTCTTTTCTATTTTCATGTTAATACTGTTTGCATTTGCACTGTAATTTATATTTCTTACATTTACTACTTATTCTTTTTAATTCAGCCTAACCAGCTTACATGTATTTTGTGGACTTGGAGAAGGCATTCAACTGCATCCTTAATGGTTTTTTGTGGGGGGTGCTTCGGGAGTATGGGGTATCAGGCTTGTTGTTATAAGCTATCCGGTCTCTATACAACCGTTGTGAGAATTTGGTTCGTATTGCCAACACTCGCTCGGACTCATTCCCAGTGAAAGTTGGACTCCGCCAGGGCTGCCCTTTGTCACCGATCCTGTTCATAATTTTTAGGGACAGGATTTCTAGATGCAGCCAGGTAACACAGGGTGTCATGCTTGGTAACCACAGGATCTCCTCTGTTGGTTGCAGATGATGTTGTCCTGTTAGCTTCATCCAGCAATGACCTACAGGTCTTACTGGAACAGTTTACTACTGAGTGTGAAGAAGCTGGGATCAGAATCAGCACTTTCAAGTCCGAGTCCATGGTCCTCAGCCAGATAAAGGTGGATTGTCCTCTTCGGGTTGGGGACAGGCTCCTGCCCCAAGTGGAGGAGTTTAAGTATCTCAGGGTCTTATTCACCAGTGAGGGGAGAACAGAGCGAGAGATTGACAAATGGATCGGTGTAGCATCTGCAGTGATGCGGATGTTGTACCGGTCCATTGTGGTGAAAAGGGAGTTAAGCTCTAAGGCAAAGCTGTTGATTTACCAGTCAATCTACATTCCTACCCTCACCTATGGTCATGAGCTTTGGGTAATATCCGAAAAAATGAGATCACCGATACAAGCGGCTGAAATGAGCTTTCTTCGTAGGATTGCTGGACTCACCCTTAGAGATTGGGTGAGGAGCTCAGTCATCCAGGAGAGGCTCAGAGTAGAACCGCTGCTCTTCCACAATGAAAGGAGCCAGTTGAGGTGGTATGGACATCGAATCAGGATGCCTCCTGAACGCCTCCAACTTGGGGTGTTTTGGGCATGTCCCACTGGGAGGAGACCCTGGGGCAGACCCAGGGCTTGTTGGAGACACTATGTCTCCAGTTGGTCTGGGAACGCCTTGGCATCCTCTCTGAGAAGCTGGAGCAGGTGGCTGGGGAGAGGGAAGTCTGGCTTCTCTGCTTGAACTGCTGTCTCTGCGACCCGGACCTCCGGAAAAGAGGTAGAAGATGGATGGATGGATAATAAATATACAACTGTATAGTTGTATACACCTTTTGTTTATTTGACAGAAAAAAACAGGCTACATCCTATATAGGGGTGTGGGTGTGTGTGTGTGTGTGTGTGTGTCCTATATAGATATATATGACATAAGATATACAGTGGTGTGAAAAGGTGTTTGCACCCTTCCTGATTTCTCATTGTTTTGTATGTTTGTCACACTTAAATGTTTCAGATCATCAAACAAATTTAAATATTAGACAAAGATAACACAAGTAAACACAAAATACAGTTTTTTAAATGAAGGTGTTTATTAATAAGGGTAAAAAAAAATCCATATCTACATGGCCCTGTGTGGAAAAAGTGATTGTCCCCCCCCTCCCTGTTAAAACATAAATTAACTGTGGTTTAGTACATCTTTGGAAAGCTGAGTTGAATTTCTCTAGCCACACCCAGGCCTGATTACTGCCACAACCTGTTCTCAATCAAGAAATCACTTAAATAGGACCTGCCTGACAAAGTGAAGGAGACAAAAAGATCCTCAAAAGCTGGACAAGAACTGCAGGCCTCATTTGCCTCAGTTAAGGTCAGGGTTCATGACTCCACCATAAGAAAGAGACTGGGCAAAAATGGCCTGCATGGCAGAGTTCCAAGACGAAAACCACTGCTGAGCAAAAAGAACATAAAGGCTCATCTCAGTTTTGCCAGAAAACATCTTGATGAGCTCCAAGACTTTTGGGAAAATACTCTGTGGACTGACAAGACAAAAGTTGAACTTTTTGGAAGGTGTGTGTCCCTTTCCATCCGGCGTAAAAGTAACACAGCATTTCAGAAAAGGACTAGAAAAGCACTCGGAGAGCGCAGACCTCCGCCAAGCGCCACAGTTCCCCCCATACAGTGTTTGTGTGTACGTTTTCAGATTCCTTGACCATGAAAACATATGACTAGCAATTGGATTGACAATGATAGGATTAGTGGTTCAGTAGTTATTCACGAAAATGGCATTTTCCGTAATGGCGTTTTTCTTCTGGACGGTGATCCGGATCACCACCAAAATTTAATCAGTTCTTCCTTGTACCATTTCCAACAATGCCTGAAAGTTTCATCGAAATCCGTCCAAAACTTTTTGAGTTATCTTGCTAACCAACAGACAGACAAACAAACAGACAGACAGACAGACAAACGCTGGCAAAAACATAACCTCCTGGCCTTCGGCCTGGCGGAGGTAAACATCATACCAACAGTAAAATATGGTGGTGGTAGTGTGATGATCTGGGGCTGTTTTGTTGCTTCAGGACCTGGAAGACTTGCTGTGGTAAATGGAACCATGAATTCTGCTGTCTACCAAAAAATCCTGAAGGAGAATGTTTGGCCATCTGTTCGTGACCTCAAACTGAAGCACACTTGGGTTCTGCAGCAAGACAATGATCCAAAACACACCAGCAAGTCCACCTCTGAGTGGCTTAAGAAAAACAAAATGAAGACTTTGGAGCGGCCTAGTCAAAGTCCTGACCTGAATCCGATTGAGATCCTGTGGCATGACCTTAAAAAGGCGGTTCATGCTCGAAAACCCTCCAATGTGGCTGAATTACAATAATTCTGCAAAGATGAGTGGGCCAAAATTCCTCTACAGCGCTGTAAAAGACTCATTGCCAGTTATCGCAAACGCTTGATTGCAGTTGTTGCTGCTAAGGGTGGCCCAACCAGTTGTTAGGTTTAGGGGGCAATCACTTTTTCACACAGGGCCAACTGAGGATTCTAAACTGTAGGTTTGGATTTTTTTTACCCTTAATAATAAACACCATTTAAAAACTGCATTTTGTGTTTACTTGTGTTATCTTTGTTTAATATTTAAATTTATTTGGTCTGAAACATTTAAGTGTGACAAATACACAAAAAAAATGAGAAATCAGGAAGTGGGCAAACACTTTTTCACACCACTGTAGCTATCTGATATATTTCTGAGATTTCTGGGCAGTATAGTAAAATTACAGTTAAAAGCAATACATAATCTAAAATGCAATGTATTATGAGCACAATGAAGTACAATAAAGACTTGTTCAACTAATGACTGAAAGAGTGGTTTTCTTTCAGCCATTATTTAAACTGAAACAAATTATGCACTCTCTGATCTCACCTCGTACCCTGTATACACTCCATGGTAAACTGCTGGAATCAGGCTTAGCAAGTCTAAAGCCTTATTCATGCTGCGTTTCCCCTCTGGTCCACTTTGGCCCGCATGTGCTTTGGACGAGCCCGGCGTACACGCAACGTTGCACATGGTCACTTTTTTTCAACTGCCAGGCCAAGCGGTTGACGCATGCGCACAACTGTTTTTTTTGTAGTGTCACCCCAGCCCTATGGGTAGCGCAAATGTGCTAACACACCAGTTTGTTCACCTGCTATAAAAATGAGAGCGACACACATTTTTTTTTTTTGTAGCAACAATGGTGTCGTGTCAAGGGAAAGGAGGAATTACTGTTTTCCAGTGCTGCTCTCCGCTCAAGCTGCTGCTGCTGCAAAAGGATTCATGTCTGTTTATTCTCGTCTTCCGTGTCCTTGTTGTCTTCCTCCTCTACTTTGTCTTTGTATGCTGTATTGGTAGCGCCATCTCGTGAATGGGACGTTCAGTCTTGCGCATGCACTGTCAACGCGTTCAGGTTGTGGGCAGGCCACGCGGTCATAAAATGTGGGCTGCACGCGGTCGTGCGCAGTAAAGCCCTGCGTACACTAGCGGACTGGAGACGATGACGTAAATTTTGTCACACGAGGTTTCCGGTTGCACGTACGTGGACAGCGGAGGTGCAGCATGAATCCAGCTTAAGAACATGATCCATATCAGTTAAGAAGACTTTAAAAAAATCATAAGTAAACCTGTGGTCATATCTCACAATTGTCAAGCAAACCTCTAAAATGCCAGACCCATAAAAGATGTCTGCATGTTTAAACGCACAGCACGAATCCAAGCTGCCTTGCCTGGCTGCTTTTTCGTTCAGCAGTCTTCTGCACGTTCTCAGTACATGAACGTGTACTGAGTGAGGAGGAGAGACCGACACACCAACTGCTATTTCGTTCAGTTGCCTCTCTCACGTTCTCATCAGTTCAGTTAGTAAGCATCCTGAAGAGCAGTGAAGGAGCGCGCCCCGTCCGCCCAGTTCAGCCACGTTTTTCAGTTCAATGTGTGGCAGGCCGTTAGCACTCCAGTACAGCACTGAGTGATTCAGTGTATGACTCTTTAGAACAGATTTTTTTTTTTTTTTTTTTTTTAGTGACGAACCGAAGCGATTCAGTACATTTTAGTGAACTATGGATCCCATCACTACTTTACATGTATTCACGTCATGCTTTCATGTTTGGGCCGAACACACCTTTAACAATTTAAAGAGACATGCACTGAAATGAGCCATTCTGAGGAAGGCTGGAAATGATGATTCGCAATGACGCTGCAGTAAGTGCAGAAATAGGTACAGTGCAATGTGAAAAACCCACTCACTCTTACAGTGGCACCACTTCCCACAGATTTCTCCCAGCCAGCAGAATAACATGAGGCACGCCGCAGGATTGAAAATTGTTTCTGCACTGGCAGTCATGTATCTCACTGTGTGACTGGAATGGAGTACTTGGAGGAAGACTTCCATGTTTTGGCCAATATGGCTCTAAGTACGTATTAATGTTTCTACAGTCTACTCTCGTTGTGAGTGAGAACATGACGAAGTGAAGCTTCTCTGATTTTCAGTGGATTAGCTGAACAGATATTCACTTCTGTGGAGGGAGAAGGTGCTGAATAAATTGCAGAACTATTTTAAGCTAATGCTACCTCCTGCTTTCCTAATGATCAACAGAAACAGTCTTTTTGCAGATTTACCCCCAAAAAGTCCAAAATTGTTGCAAATAAATGAGGGAAAAAAGTTGCAAATTAATGAGGAAAAAAAGTTGCAGATTAATATGAAAAAAATTGCAAAGTTGCAAATTAACCAAATGCAGGACACAACACATGGAGACAAGGACTGGGGCGAGCGTGTGATATTTACTGAACTATTTACACGGGTAGACCCACAGCATGGGGAAGATAATCCTGTAGGACAGCAAGGAAAAGGGTGTACTTTGCTGCGCCATGAGACAGGTGCCGTTCTTCAACCAGTAGGTTGAGGGCCAACGGGAGTCCTGAGGTAAGAGTGGGTTAAAGGGAATTTGTGTGTGAAATAAGTCCTTACTTGAGTATCTGAGCGGTAAGGGGTCCTTTGTCAGTGGGATGCACGTGTCCAGGAATTGTGAGGTGAAGAGGTTAATGAAGCAATATTACATGAGATGGAGTACGGTATCAATGTATATAGTAGCTGCAAGAATACACTAACTACACCCGTAGTTAGTGTATTCATGATACTGTAACGAACTTGAGTGTAATATTGCTTTTATACAACGGTTCCATCAAGCACAATTTATTAAATGACAGCAATACTGGACAAAATATTATGGTTTGTTTAACCACTTATTTTGTGCAGCTGAGGAAAAAAATAGTCCCTTTTAAATGTAGCCAATAACTGTTGCTAAACATCTCAATCAACATGAAGACGTCTATTGTCATTTCACACACATGTAAACAAATTAAATATCATCAAGTGCAAAAGTAATGTGTTTATAAAACATACTTGTTGAGTTGGTGCTGCAGAAGAACCCAGATCAAAACGTATCCAATGCCGATAGTCAGAACACCGGCTGTAGCTAGCAGGTAGCTGGTAGTTAGCATGCTAGCGATTTAGCACACTTTGCATGCTTTTCTTCACATTTTCAGATGAAACAAAGACTCCATCACCACAAACGTATTGTGGTTTATTATTCGAGACAATAAATCAAACTCTAGCACTACCTATTTGTTAAACAGACGTGAAATGGCTTAATGAGCTTAATGATGTTTTTCAAGGGCAGACGGAATCAGTTTTTTTTCCAAAGGATGGGACTTCTGGGTGATGGATGTATAATTTCTTGTCAAACAGTGCCTCACTGTGGAAATTAAGGTATCCAAAACAGTAATGAAATTCTCAGAGTTGAGAGTAAATTACTGTTAGTAATTAACAGTTACATGAACACCTTTGAAGTGGAGTGACACATATCCAGTGAAGCTGGAGTGCAATTATTGTGGAATAGTAACTCCTGGAATCTCTATTGTCCAATCAAATTGCTCGGTCAGAACTAACTGGTGTATAATTGATTTTGGTGATTGCCCAGCAAGGAATTAGGAGGAAATGGTGGCAGGCTGATGAGTGAGTAGACTGGGGGGAAAGGATCAAGGAGGAAAGTAACCTGGGCTGTTTTATGGGTCCCATATGGGTTTGTCCGTGGGCTCCATGTTGGCCTCATCTGTGTTTGCCCACATGGACTTAACCCCTTAATACTTAACCCCTTAGCTATCCATCCATCCATCTTCTACCACTTAATCCTTTTTGTTTTGCAAGGGGTGGGGGTGGGGGGTGGAGCCTATCCCAGCATCTTTGGGCGAGAGGGAGGGTACACCCTGGACAGATCACCAGTCCATCGCAGGGCCAACACAGAGATACAGACAACCATTGACTCTCACATCCATACCTAAGAACAATTTAGAATCCTCAGTTGATGCCAGTTAACTTAACTTGCATGTCTTTGGCTTGTGGGAGGAAACCAGAGAACCCAGACAAAACCCACGCAGACACGGGGAGAACATGCAAACTCCACACAGAAGGGTCACTGATGGTCATGGGTAGGATCGAACCCATGATCTTCTTGCTGTGCGACCACAGTGCTAACCACTGCACCGCCGAGTTGCCCTAACCCCTTAGCATTCCAGCCAGTTTCCCTAAATTTAGTATATGCAAAGAAAATCTTTCTTCACTGAATGAGAGTAGAATTTTTGCCAGTGGAACACTGGAATTTTATGAGGTTAAATTTGCAGCTTTTTTCTTGAAAATGTACAGCTTTTTCTTGCAAATTTGCAACTTTTTCTTGCAATTTTGTAACCTTATTTTCTCAAAAATTTGCAACCCTTTTCTTGTAAATGTTTCACTGTTTCCCTTGTAGATTTAAAACTTCTTTTATATTTGAATTTCTGTCCTCAATTTGTAACTTTTTTCTTGTAAATTTGTAACTTTTTTTCTCAAAAATTTGCAACTTTTTTCTTGTAAAGCTTCAACATTTCTTGCAAATTTGCATCTTTTTCCTTGTAAACCTGCAACTTTTTTCTTGTAAATTTTTGCAACTTTTTTTTGTGCAATTTTTCATGAATATTTGCAACTTTTTCTGATAAATTTTTAATGTTTTTCTCAAATTTGCAACTTTTTTCTTGATTTGAAATTTTTCTTTTAACCCCTTAGCATTCCAGCAAATTTCCCTAAATTTAGCATACAGAAAGAAAATCAAATTCTTTTCATATTTTCCGCTAGTAGAATAATTGAAACGTTGTGCTGGTGGAACACCGGAACTTTAAGAGGTTTAATTTGCAATTTTTAAAAAAATAAAATTTTTCTTGCAAAATTGCAACTTTTTTTTGCAATTGTGAAAGTTTTTTCTCAAAAATGTGCAACTTTTTTCTTATTTTTTTTTTTTACTTTTTTCCTTGTAGATTTGACTTTTCTTTTATATTTGCATTTTTTTCCTCAATTTGCAATATTTTTTTCTTGTAAATATGCAACTTTTTTCTCAAAAATTTGCAACTTTTTTCTTGCAAATCTGCAACATTTTTCTTGCAAATTTGCAATGTTTTTTTTTTTACAATTTTGCTACCTTTTTCTCAAAAATTTGCAACTTTTGCGAGCAAATTTGCAATTTTTTTCCTGTAAATTTGCAACTTTTTTCTTGTAGATTTGCAGCTTTTATATTTGCAACTTTTGCCTCCTCAATTTGCAACATTTTTCCTGTAAATTTGCAACTTTTTTCTTGTAGATTTGAAACTTTTCTTTTATATTTGCATTTTTTCCTCAATTTGTAATATTTTTTTCTTGTAAATTTGCAACTTCCAACCATCCATCTTCTACCGCTTTTCCGGAGGTCCGGGTCACGGAGGCAGCAGTTCAAGCAGAGAAGCCCAGACTTCCCTCTCCCCAGCCACCTGCTCCAGCTCTTCAGAAAGGATACCAAGGCGTTCCCAGACCAGCTGGAAGACATAGTCTCTCCACCGAGTCCTGGGTCTGCCCCGGGGTCTCCTCCCAGTGGGACATGCCCGAAACACTTCAAGTGGGAGGCGTCCAGGAGGCATCCTAATCAGATGCCCAAACCACCTCAACTGACTCCTTTCAATGTGGAGGAGCAGCGGTTCTACTCTGAGCCTCTCCCGGATGACTGAGCTCCTCACCCTATCTCTGAGGGTGAGTCCAGCAATCCTACGGAGAAAGCTCATTTCAGCCGTTTGTATCCGCAATCTCGTTCTTTCGGTCATTACCCAAAGCTGGTGACCATAGGTGAGAGTAGGAACGTAGATTGACTGGTAAATCGACAGCTTTGCCTTAGATCTAAGCTCCCTCTTCACCACAACAGACTGGTACAACGTCTACATCACTGCAGATGCTGCTCCAATCCGTCTGTCAATCTCTCGCTCCGTTTTCCCCTCACTCGTGAATAAGACCCCAAGATACTTAAACTCCTCCACTTGGGGCAGGAGCCTGTCCCCAACCCAGAGAGGACAATCCACCTTTTTCCGGCTGAGGACCATGGACTCGGACTTGGAGGTGCTGATTCTCATCCCAGCCGCTTCACACTCAGCGGCAAACCGTCCCAGCAAGAACTGTAGGTCATTGCTGGATGAAGCCAACAGGACAACATCATCTGCAAACAACAGAGATGAGATCCTGTGGTCACCAAGCATGACACCCTCCGTTCCCTGGCTGCACCTAGAAATCCTGTCCATAAAAATTATGAACAGGATCGGTGACAAAGGGCAGCCCTGGCGGAGTCCAACTCTCACTGGGAATGAGTCTGACCGAGTGTTGGCAATACGAACCAAACTCTCACAACGGTCGTACAGAGACCGATTTGCAACTTTTTTCTTACAAATTTGCAACTTTTTTCACAAATATTTGTAACTTTTGATGATAAATTTGTAATCTTTTTCTCACAGATTTGCAACTTTTTTCCTCTAAATTTGCAACTTTTTTCCTTGTTTCTGAAACTTTTCTTTTAATTAGCATTTGAACAAATTTCCTAGCAAACGTAAAGAAAATCTAATTCTTTCTTCACAGAGTGGCAGTAGAAAATTTTAAGAGGTTAAAGAATCACAGTAATGCGTTTTATTTCTCATAACACCTATACAGGCACATGCTTTACCAGAAAAGATTCAGTGAAATCCAGAATCATGTTACTCATATCAAAGTGTGCTATGGATGCTCATTCCCTGTCTCAGATTCCAAGTTTCCTTAATGGACGGAGGCCAGACACAGTTTGAGCGGCTTCTGCGGCACTGAGCCACAGACCACAACAACGGCGGAGAAGGAAATTTCTCCGTGCTGTGCGGCTGCCAAGTCCGTGGGATAATTCAGAATGAATCCCACTGTTTGTGCTCGGGGAGATTTTGGCTCAAATGTTGAATAAGCGATGCGTAATTAGAGGCGCGCTATCTCAGATGGGCTGCACAAAATGAGTAAACACGAGTTAAAGCTGGATGCAGAGCCAAGAAGCGAGAATGCTCCCAGTCTCACACAAAAGACACACGCTGGAAAGGTAATGGTTTTCAGTGGTGTAATTTTCTTGTCATATAACACACTGTTTAACACATTTTGACGTTTTCTTCTCATTTGTATGGGCCTGTGTGTAGGTGTGAGGGACAATCGCAGGGCTTAGGCAAAATATTAAAATCTAATAAACCCCGCGTTTTCTCTACCCTGAATTACTTTGCTCGAACTGCAACTTTCTTTTCTCTGAGTTTAACAGGAGTTTAACATTACAACAGCTAAACTGCATTGAATGCATGTTAAAGAGTATACAGTAGATTTGGAAATTATGGCAGCAGCTTCATTTGAAAAATGCTTAAGTGCAGCGGTCCCCAATCACTCGGTACTGAGCGCAGAGAAAAAAGAAATAATTTATTCTGTCCCTCCTTGACCCAGCCCTCCTTGACCCTCCTTGACCTGGCCCAAGACTGGGAGATGTAGGTTGACCTTGATCATAAACTGGTCTTTCCAACAGAGAAAATAACTAATCTCAGACCAGACCTCATCTTGTGGTCATTGTTGCAGAAATTACTATACATCCTGGAACTAACAGTACCTTTGGAAGCTGCAGTGCGAGAGGCATATGAACCGAAAAGCCTAAAATATGCTGACATAGCAGCCCAGGCAGAACAACATAATTTGCATACCAAGGTGTTCCTGGTGGAAGTTGGGTGTAGAGGGGTTGTTGCCAAGACTATATCTAGGCTGCTGAAGAGACTGGGGGTGCAGGGACAGGCCTTCCGGCAAGCAATAAAATCACTATCTGAGGCTGCCGAACAAAGCAGCAATTTGTTGTTGATCAAAAGGAAAGACTCGAACTGGGCTGCAAGATGACCAGAGGGGTAATAGCAGAGGTTTTCAACACAAACCCGGCATTTCGTACATGTGGTCAAGACAGAGATATGGGGAAACGTCCACCGGGAGACAGAGGACAGGATGGGGTGGGGAAAACTTGCGGGTGAGCGTTTGTTTTTGTTTTGTTTTTTTTAAATCACACACTCTGCTTTTTGCTGATATGTTCCATTAATACTCATAGTAAACACGGAAGTGAGCGCGGTGCTGCGATGCATTTGATTGGTTAGACTGAGTGTTTGAGTGCTACTCTGGGACAAATTTGATTGGCAAAAGTGGAAGTTGATGAGGATTGGCCAAAATTGCGGGAAAGTTGTGGTGATTGAACAAAGTTACAAGGTCACTCAAAAGATGCAGCAATGGCCTGATTTCATATGAATTAGTGTGACTGCAATACTGCGAAATCCTGGAGGGACTGGCAAGTGTGACCAAACGGATCTTCCATGTGAATTGTTGTTGTTTTTTTTTAATAGACAAAAGTCTACATTTAATTAAACTTCTTTGTTAAACTTCTGTGTTTTTCTACAGATGTAATTCCTGATGCCTGAATGATATCATCATTTGAAGACTTCTGAGGACAATAAGTTTCAGGCAGGATTTCAATAAAGTCTGAAAAAGTGTAGAATAAAGAAAAAGTAGGGCCCCATTTCTGTCTTTGCCTTGGGCCCCAAATGGACTAAGTCAGCCCCTGGATATAACGTTAACCAATCAGGCTAAGCACTGTGCATGGCTACAGATGAGGGGGGGGGGGGGGGGAAAGAGCAGCGGAGCCAGCAGGAGCTTTTACAAGTTGGGAAAGAAGGCAGATAACATGTGTTTAGTTTTGAGCTGTGTGAGCAAGAAATCCTCTTTTTTTTTAAAAAAATCACATGTCTTACCCATAGACATGAAAATACAACAGCAATGATTAATTTTATTTGGAAAAAATCAGTGTCCCAGTGCTATCAGTGCCAAAATACCAGCGAGGACACGGGTTTGCAGCCTGCATGTCAGGGAAGACAGTCCTGGTGTGCATGGCACAACAGCCAGGGCGAGTATTATCGTAGGTGAACCTGCAGAAGGATCACTCTTGGAGTGGAGAGTCGCTGCCCGGCGTGGAGGCTGGAGGGCTTCCTGCCTGTCTCCCCCACCGGTTACCCACTCACCGCAGATCAACTCGCTGGGGGTTGGCGAGCAGTTCGCCTCGGTCTGGTGTGGTCTGCCAGCCGGCTCGCCTCTCCCCAGAGCGAGCTGGAGAGAGTGCTCCAAAGAAACGGAGCATTCCTTGGCTCCTCCCTTTTCCCCCAAAGAAGCGGTCTCTGGTTACCCACTCACTGTGGATTGCCTTGCTGAGGGCCTGCGAGCAGTTCGCCGGGCAGAGCCTCGGAGGCAAACTGGCTGGTGGGCACACTGGACCGAAGTGATTGCCAGCCCCCAGCGAGGCAATCCACGATGAGTGGGTAACCAGAGACCGGCGGGGAGCCCTCCAACCTTCACGCTGGGCCGGGCAGCAACTCTGTTCCACGGAGGATGATCCTTCCACAGGTTCACCTATGGAAACCTTGTTACCACTTTCACTTCCTCAGGTTGGATCACCTTCTGGGAGTCCTCGTCTTCTTCTTCCAGGTAATGGTGGGCGGGAGTATGGGTGGAACTAATTAGAATATTCATAGATCCACGCATACTTAAGCAGGTGAAAGACGTAAAAGCTCTTAAGCCATTCTAGGGCAATGAAAGGTTTTTTTTGTATGTGTGTAAATAAAGCCACAATATACTATTTTGGGCGATACACATTGGTTTTTGAGGTGGTTTTAGAGCCGCCTGAGTGCATCTTTAATATAAATTTGCAGCTTTTTTCTAATTAATCTGCAACTATTTTCATGTAAATCTGCAACTTTCTCATTATTTTTGCAATAAACTTTTTAATGTAAATTTGCATTTTTTTTTCTTATTCATTTGCAATGTTTTTCATGTAAATTTGCAACTTTTTTCTCATTAATTTGGAACTTTTTTTCATGTAAACATGAACCTGTTTCGTGTAAATTTGCAACCAAATTTCAGAACATTCACATAAACGCTACTTAAATTTTTATTCTATGTAATGGTTATTTTTTTTTGTTTTTTTTTTTATTTTTGTACATTGACTACATTTGATTTTATTTAAATCATATGATGTTTTCTCCACATAGGATGTGAATTCGTCCCCATTACAAAATCTTGCATATTGCCCCCAAAACCCAGGAATAGACCTGACTACAATAATATAGTGTCCCCCTCAGTATTTACTCTGGAGAAAATGTTCCATTTATTGCCCCCCATCCCCCCACAGTGAAATGAAATGTCCGCCCATGGGCAAGAGTGTTCGATCATTTTAGATTGCAACTTTTATAACATTTTATGTAGAGGAAATATTTCCACTTTATCCATCAGCATGTGTTAATTCCGCTGCGGTGACTGTGGCGGTTTGGTTAAAAAAAAAATCCAATTGGTCTCATTTGTAATGATGGATTGCATTCGCCGAGGCGGCGGCTAGGCTCAGCAAGTTGATTTGAAATGTTTTGGAAACAAATGAGCCTTCCAGCAGGTACAGCAGCTCTGCAGTAAATGAGAATCAAATGAAAAACTTGTGTTGATTCTCTGGGTTGTTTTGGAGCGTTGGCAAAATTCCAAATGCTAAGTTTCCTTTGAAAAAACTACATATCTCATTTATGACAATCACTTGTTTGGATATCATCTAAACTGCTTATCTGAAACTGAGCAAATTAAAAATGAACCATAATGGCCGATCTAGTCCTTTAGTATGCCAGGTCTTGTGCCTGTTTACAATGAAGAATCAGAATTTGAACTCTGAATTTTAATGTGCAAATGTATGAAAATCTATTTCAAATGCAAATCAAGTTTCACCCTCCCAGAGTTCACTTTTATTAGCTCGTTCAGGCAAAGTCGAAAGGAGCCAAGTCAGGTTGGAGGTCAGGAGATATGGGCACTCAGGTGGTTTCAGGAAAACTGCTACTCCTCCTAGGCCAGGGGTCAGCAACCTGTGGCTCTTTTGCCCATGTTCAGTGGCTTCCTGTGGTTTTGAAAAACTCAAGAATTTACAGAAATAGACAGTTAACTTACAGTTTTTTCCTTGTGCATTAGTAAATTTAATCTAACCGTCCCAGTTGCCGTATGGCAACATTACCACTCTTGACCACTAGGGGTTAAGATTTTTTTGTCAATAAAATAGTTCAGATTTCCAAGGCTATAACTTGAAAGTTGCAAGAGATAATGGCTTACTGGCAATTAGAAATATATAGAATATGATCCAAAGTTTCAGATAGGAATAAATTTATGCATCTAATTTTCATAATGTCACGGCAGCTATATAAATTACATAACTCAATCAAAAGTAGACTTTGGACATATTTACACAAAGAATGGTTTGGTTTTTTTGACACCGTTGTTTCTACAGGGGCATTTTGTTATCTTCAAAGTATATGAACCACAAAATCAGTACAATGTAAAGAAACAAAGAAATTTGTCTTACTGTTGGTGGAAGGGGCCTCGCTGGCCGGCATAGTCACTGCGTTTTCGTCCATCGTGGTCGTTATTTTGCATTCTGTCGGCCATTTACACTCTCTACCACATCTACAAAGTCTTATGATTATCCCACATAAATTTTACTTGTATCCCGTGGCTATTTTCCGTGTATGAAGCCATTTATGTGAAGGAGCATGACGATGCATGGTGGCCATATTGGTCTTGTGAGCTCAGAGAAGGGAAAAGGAAGAATAATAATGAGGATTTCTTCTTCTTTAGTGTATTCCAAGTCAGCCATGATTCCTCCAATGCATGCCTGCCACCTTCTGAACTGGCAGATCAGTACAAATCCTCAGTACAGCCGGGGATGTCAGTCAGTCAGTTGACAGGCACAGTTGCTGCACTGTGCCACGGGGGCACATGACCTGTCCATGAAATGTGGCCAGTTAAAAGGTTAATGAAGAAAAACTCTAAAATATGAGAAACAACTGACAAAAATTTAGATGTTGCTTAGTCATAAGAACAAAAAAGTGAATTTACAAGGAAAAGTTCCAAATTAAAGAGTGAAAAGCCAAATTTACATAGAGTTGTAAATTTAAAAAAATAGGAAAAAGTTGCACATTTACAGATTTATGAAGACAGTCATTTTTTTAAATTAAAATTCATTCAATAAAAAGTGTGCAAATTTACAAAAATAGAAAAAAACTGAGTGCAATGTTGCAGTTTTATTTGGCTCTTTTACCTCTTTTTTAATACTCAGATGAGTTTTGTGCCTCCAAAGCAGATTTGTTTGGACAAAAATGGTTTAAAATGGCTCTTTTCATAGTGGAGGTCACTGACCCCTGTCCTAGGCAGTTGCCCTAATCCCCAATGAGCTCACACGTAAGGATCCTCAGGTGGGTCTGCATTCAGTGCTCCTCCTAGGGAACTGCTCTAATTCTTAACAGACTCATGCACAATTATCATCAGGTGCATCTGCATCAAGGTTGTGCTCAAGGTCGGGAGATCTCGGCGCATAGATGATTTTAGGAAAAATGTTACTCCTCCTAGGCAATTACCCTAATTCTCAACGAGCTCACACGTAAGGATCCTCAGGTCGCTCAACCTGTATTCAGGTCAGGGTTACTGTCAAAGGTCAGGAGCATTTATGATTTGAGGAAAATCATTACTCCTAGGCCATTGCCCCAATGTTTGGCAAAACCCATGCGCAATGATCCTGAAGTGTGTTTGCATCCAGTTTGTGCTCAAACTCAAGGTCACAGTGAAGGATCAGAAGATCTTGGCACCTGTGTGATTTCACAAAAATCAATAGTCCTCCTAGGCATTTACCCTAATTCTTAACAAGCTCACACATAAGGATCCTCAGGTAGGTCTGCATTCAAACTGAGCTCAAGGTCGGGGTCACTATCAAAGGTGAGGAGATCTGGGCATTTATGATTTGATGAAAATCATTACTCCTAGGCAATTGCCCCAATATTTGGCAAACTCATGTGTAATGATCCTCAAGTGTGTGTGCAGCTAGGCTGTGCTCAAGATCAAAGGTGTGAGACTTTGGAAAAAAATTAATATTCCTGGGGGGAAGCCAAAGGGGGGAGAAGGCCAGGAGAAATAACTGGGGAGGATTGCCCCGGGGGGACTAGGCCTGCTGCCATTCAGAGTTTATATAACTAGTTCATTTATTTCCCCATCCAGCTTAAAGATTTGCCTTCATTTCCTGGTTGTTTTGCTGCGTTTATGTTCTCAGCTGCAGTTGTGAAAACAAAAATCTCATCCGATCTCTTATCTCCAGTATTGTTTTTCTTTCATCGTTTTCATTAGTGAGCTGAAGCCCAGCCTCAGCAGCACATAAATCCTCACAGGTGATAGAAAGGTGTAAAATAAATTATTCATGATTCATCAGAGGGATGGATTTGTTAAGAACTGGCTACCCCCGGCAGGTTGCTGAAGTCAAAGAAAATAGAAATGCTCCTGACCCCAGACAGTCTGGCTGAGACTCTTTTGTTTTGTTTTTTTGTTTTGTTTCCCATCCCGCATTAGTTTGATGAATAACACTGACACACGCAAACACGGAGTGTCGTCCATCAGCTCCGTACCGGCTGAAGGATAGAAGGGAGAACATCAAATATTAACGCCCACGACTCTTTCCTGCACACAACGCAACTTGGACACATACAGCACAGTGAATTATTGAAAGTCTTCAGCAGCTATACGTTTATTACCAGAGATGCATGCTGTCTCGGCTCTGGACTCCATCCACTTTAAAGTCAATCATCTGTGAGAGTAAAATGGTGAAGATGAGGTGTAGTGGGTTCACATTCATGGCAGCTTGTGTCTTATTTGAAGGTGCTTAAGTTTTAAGTGGTATGGAAGCACGCACAGTTGGTTTCCTTATTGCTTTGTAATGATGTTTAGCAGATACCAGACATGTTCCTCCCAGGACTGGAGCTAAAAAAAAGCGTGGCAAAAAGTGTTGCCATCAAAATCAGCACGTTCAACTTTACAGTCAGCACCCAGCACAAACAAGATGGTTAACAGTGATGGTGAGAACACTGGCCTATACATGTTCCCTCGCCAATTACAGCCTAAACAATAGAAACAACATAAACAGATACTTTAAGCTTCCCACCTTATGTGATACTCATCTACCCCCTTCCAGAGTTTTCTAAATTAGAAAAACATTTGTTTGTACCGCCCCACAGGCACCCAGTGTGGTGGTAACACGTAGATGACAGTCAGGCCCGGCGGGTGACACCAGCAGCCAAAAAACTAGAGGAGTGAAGTTCAGAGGAGGAGGAGGAGGAGGAGGAGATGTGAGGGGAAGCCAGTAGGTACGCATGGCAAACATGACACCCAACCCTCTTCCAATTAAATGGCAGCAGGTGCGAGAAGTTCTCACAGACGTTGTTGGTTATTTTTAGCTCCTCAATGCTAATGCGCACACTAACGCAAATTAGCATGGTAGTCGTAAAGATTGCACGCCAAGACAGATGGCTGCTGGGAGAAGAGCTATACTGTAGATGGGTCATATTGCAATGCATTTTCTCACTAATTAATAGTCATGAATTAACCAGTTGGTTGTGATTGGGGGAGAGAAGGGAGGGGTCTGTTTCCTGTGTCAGCGTGTCATGACAGTGTGTGTGTGTGTGTGTGTGTGTGTGTGCCAGTTAGTCTGTTCTATTGGGCAATGATCAGGAGAAGTTATTTTTAGACGAGAGATGCAAGCTCTGTGAATTAGGTATAAATTTGAAAGAAAAAAGGTACAAATACTGTATATGATAAAAGATACCAATTTAACACTTTTCTAAAAGTCATAAATTTACCAGAAGTAAATAATGAATTTATGAAAAAAGTTACAAATTTGAAAAATTTTAAGAGGTGGGGAATCACAAGTTTAGGAAATTGGGGAAAAAGTCACAAATTCATTAAACTGTGGGGTGGCAAATCCACTAAATGGGGAGTTGCAAGTTTAGGGAACTGGGGGGAAACCAGACAACCAGGCTGATTACAGTGACCCAAGTTTTATCGCTGTACCGCAACATTCACTGAGCCAGCAGCCAAAGAAGAGCAAACACAAACTTCACTTTACACAGCCACTGCAATAAATTTTGTCCTACCTTCACTGTTTAGTCATTATAAATCTTATTGAAGAGACAACATACAGCACTGGCCCTGCGGTGGACTGGCGATCTGTCCAGGGTGTACCCTGCCTCTTGCCCAAAGATGCTAGGATAGGCTCCAGCCCCCCCCCCCCCAACCCAAAAAGGATTTAGCGGTAGAAGATGGATGGATGGATGGAACACACAGGACCGGGGCTTGAGCTGTTTGTAGCCAGAGAGGTAAGTCCTTAGGAGGGTGTATATCCCACAGACAAAACTGCCTCAGGTATATTGTTTTCATTGTCAGTCGAGTACATGACCTTGTGAAAAGGGCATTCTTTGCTTACTCAGTGTGCTAAGCCTACTGGTGACAGTGAATAATGCCGTACCTAGATGTCAGTGGTTGTAGGTTCAATTCCAATCAGATTCCACAGGTGATTTGGCCAGTCACAAGTGGTATTGTTTAGCAGGATAATGACTTATTGTCTTATTTCAGAAGGCCTTAATGCTTCAATGCACCTCACATATTCAAGGATTTTATTTGTCAGTACTACTATATGTACAGGACATACAGGAGAATTGAAATGGCGTTTCTCTCTCTCTTCAGTGGTGCGTGCAATATAAAAAGAAAAAGGCTGGAAAAACACAACAGCAGTCTATGTACAGTAATGCTACCCGTAGTGCAAATGGCAACAAAAGATGGACTCAGACATCCCGTAGTGCAAATAAAGATTAACGATGAAAACCAGCAATCTTACATACAGAAAAGTAGAGCAGTAATACTCATAGTTGCAAGTTCAGTGGGTATTGTCCCTAGATATCTGTTTCCTATAAGCCCTTAGAATAGAGGGTTAGTATTAATGAAAGCGCTTTGAGTGGTCTTTGTGACTAGAAAAGCGCTATATAAGTGCAGGTTAGTTAGTTAGTTAGTTAGTAGTGAAGGTGCTGACAGTGCCAGATAGGACTGCACATGATCAGTATTGCAATAACAGACAGCAGCAGATATGGCATTTGTGCAAATGGTTGCAGTAAAGTGCAGAGACGTACTGTACATCAGCAGATGTTACTGTTGGTGTGCCAATCTTTCTGTGCCAACAGCAGAGGTAGTTATTGAACGTGTGAGTGCATTACGGTCGGGGCGGAGGGGAAGGAGGAAGTGAACAGAGTTCAGGGTCCTGATGGCCTGATGAACAAAGCTGCTTATCAGTCTTGTGGAGCGGGCCCGGAAGCTCCGGTACCTTTTCCCCAAGGGCAGGGGGCTGAAGAGAGAGTGTGAGGGGTGGGAGGTGTTGCCTGCAATGTTGATGGCTCTGCGGGTGAGGTTGATGTTCGAGAGGGGGCAGAGGGGCACCGATGATCTTGTTGGCTGCTTTCACTGTGTGTTGACATCAGGACAATGTCAAAATCTGGCAGGAGAATATGACCATGTAAATATGGGTGGATATTTCATTTCAGTGTTGGGGGGGGTGCAATAAACAAGAACATTTTCTTAAGTAAATATTGACTGGAACACTAATAATATTATTGTAGTCGGGGCCATTCCTAGCATTCCAAGATTTTGCATTTGGAAAGAATTCAAATATTATACAATGTAGGGAAAAAAAAAACATATTTTAACTCCACTTAAGGGGAGTATTTTAACCCCACTGTGGTGTCCTTGAGCGAGGCCCTTAAGGTGGATTCACACCACGTTTGGACCGACTTTTCCTGATGTTTTGGCAAACGTTTGGCTCTGCGGGCAAAAGTTAATGATTGCTGACAAACGCTGGCAAAAGTTGTTCTTTGAAAATTTTCAGCCTGCTGAAAATTTACTGACGTTTGGAAATAAACGTTGGTGAAAGCTGTGCTCAGTTTGTAAAAGTTCCTGAGCGCTGGGCTAAGTTATGCACAGTTTACCTAGGTCATCCTAAGGTAAAGCTGGGTTCACTCTGTAGCGTTTGGACCAACTTTTACAGATGCTTTGAAAAATCAGAGAAATACTCAGTGCAGTTCAGCTGACATCATTGTCAGGTGACGCTCATATAAAGATCAGTGTTTGTGGAGGCTTCCTGCCATTCTGGACCTGCTTCTGGTGTGAACACATCTCCCTTGGACATGCTTTCAGTATTTATTTTCACTTTATGTTCCTTTGTAGTTACTTCTGCATACCCTTTTCCCCTGTTCATTCATTCATTCATCTAAAAAATAATGCTATAGACTCCAACACTAGGTCCGCAATTACAATGTGGATGGAGTTCAAAAAAACTATTAATGAATCATCATATAAATAAAATGACAGGTGATTATATTTTGACTATTACACCTCTCTCCATTAAAATAACAAAGTCCCATTAAGTCATTTACTTTTTGACACCACATCAGTGCTGTTTGATTCCCACAATGGAAGTGAACCAATAAATCCTGAAGAATGATTACGCATGGAGCAGAAAATTAAGAACAGTAAATTCCTCAAGGAGATTTTTTTTTTTTTTTTCCTTTTGGGCTGTCACATTTTTGGGAGATTGTGTGTGTATATATAGTATGTGTGTGTGTGTGTGTGTGTATACACACACATTCACACACTGAAATATCCATCTATGTATGTATATATGTGTGTGTGTGTGTGTGTGTATATATATATATATATATATATATATATGTGTGTGTGGCAGGCAGAGAGTAGAAAGACTGACTGAAAATTTCACAAAAAACCTCTATTCCACGGACCAAGAAAATGATTTTTTTTCAGACAGCAAAAAAAAAAGGTTGTTTCCAAGGCAACCAGTAATCCGTACTGGCAAAAGATACGTTTGCATAACAGCACAGCCTAGTGGTAGAAAAAATAACACTGCAAAGACACGAAAACACCCATCAAACCACACCATCACCTGCAAACAAACCCACAAATGTCCGTTTTATATATATATACAGTGTATATATATATATATATATATATATATATATATATATATATATATAAAGAGCTTGTTTGCAAAAACCGATAAACGCCACTTCCATGAAAATTTCCGTCTTTACATCAAACAACTGTTAAAATTACCTACTTATAGAAGTTCAAATCGTTTTGTCTCAAAAGCCAATATGTCCTGTGTTATAGACACTACAAATTCATGTTGTTGTTGGGTTTTTGTGATATCCTACCGTGTAGCAATGATCACACTTGAGTTATTTCTTTGGCTAACTCTGCCGTTTATTCTGCAACACACATAACAAGACTGAACATGGATTCTGCGCGGGGTTTTCACACTCTTGTTCTAATGTGTCCCCTTCATAGTAGTGCTGAACAATACAGGTAGTTCCCCCTAGAGGCATGTGCCAGTAATGTTCTATTTTAGACTTGCAGTCTACCACATCCCTCCCCTCTAGATTAAACTACTCTTAATTACACTAGCCAATTACTAGACATCCTGGAACTCCAATTTAACCCTGAACTATCACAGTTACTTTTTAATTTCTTAAACACATGTGTCATACACATAATTTCTTTTTTTTTTTTTTTTTTTTTTCACATGTATAACACACATAACAGTCTAACTGGGGATTTGGTTTGACTACCGCATCCCAGTGAGGTTCCAGGACGCATTCTTGTCCTGTGGCTGGGGAACTCACTACTGACTAAGTATAGTCCTTCAAGTAGTCTGGAGCTCTCCGAGCTCGCTGAGATCTTCTCACGGCGGGTGAGCCAACTGCAGGTGAAGACTCAGACTGCTCCACTGTTTCGGCTGCTGCAGTGCTGCCCGTAGAATCTGCAGAGACGGTTACCTCAGGTTTCACCTGAAGTGGTGGTTCGTTGATGCTCTCCTCAGGATGGGTGTCAGACAACACCTCTGGTGCCATCGGCAGGGAAATGGAGCTCCTACCACGAACTTGGTCGATGTGTCGCCTCACCACTTGTCCATGACCTAATGTCACCTTGAATGACACAGGGCCTGTCTTTTCTGTTATTTCTCCTGGTACCCAGGCTGGTCCTGAGCCAAAGTTGCGGGTGTAGACCACGTCTCCTTCTCTCAGTATTCTCTCTCTAGCATGCATGTCATGATAACCTTTTTGTTTCTCTTGTTTATCATGCACTTTGTTTCTGAAGTCTGGATGTATTAAGTCAAATGTTGACCTCAACTTCCTTCCACACAACAGCTCAGCTGGTGACTTGCCAGTTGTAGATTGGGGTGTTATTCGATAGCTGAACAGAGCTCTCGACATTCGGGTTTCAATAGAGTCTCCTGTCATCTTTTTCATGAGTGACTTGAACGTCTGCACGGCCCTCTCGGCTAAGCCGTTAGAAGAAGGATGGTATGGCGCAGTCGTGATGTGACGTATGCCATTCTTTTCAGAAAACTCTTGGAACTGTTCACTCGTAAAACATGTACCGTTATCTGATACTATGATTTCAGGTAGCCCATGTTGGCTGAAACTCTTTCTAAGACATTCAATGGTAACAGTAGAAGTAGAGCTACTCACAGAATATGCATCGATCCACTTTGAGTATGCGTCAACTATGATCAGGAACATTCTTCCCATCCATGGACCTGCGTAGTCAATGTGAATTCTTCTCCATGGTTTATCTGGAACTTCCCAGGGATGTAGTGGGGCTGCTGGAGGACTGTTCCTGTTCTCCTGGCATGCCGCACATGACTTCACAAGCGCCTCCACCTCTGCATCCATGTTGGGCCACCACATGTAGCTCCTCGCCAACGCTTTCATGCGAGTGATGCCAGGGTGTGCTTGGTGTAGTTGTTGCAGTAAGGCATTCCTACCAGGTGGTGGAACAACCACGCGTCCTCCCCACAGGATACAACCTTCCTGGGTGCTGAGCTCATCCTGTCGTCTGGCATAGGGAATGAACTCAGGACTGTTCATCTTCGGCCATCCTCGCAAGATGTATTCTCGCACTCTTGCTAGAACAGGGTCTTTGTCTGTCCACTTCTTTATTTGTTGTGCGTTCACCAGGGGCACGCCGATATCTTCAAACAATAGCACTCTCTCCTCCTCCTCAGGCGTGCTGTCTCTTCCTCCATCCAAGGGTAGCCTACTCATCGCGTCAGCATTCGTATGGTCCCGTCCGGCTTTGTAAACGATGGTGTACTCATACGCTGCTAATGTAACGGCCCATCTCTGAATTCTCTGAGATGTCATCTGGGGTATGGCTCTCATTTCACTGAACAGTGAAATTAGTGGCTTGTGGTCAGTCACTATAGCGACTGTCTCCCGTACAGGTATTTGTGGAATTTTTTTTACACCAAATACTACTGCAAGGCCCTCCTTGTCTAGCTGGGAGTAGTTTTTCTCAGCTGCACTAAGAGTTCTTGAGACGAACCCTATGGGTCTCTCTGAGCCATCCTCCATACGATGAGAGAGTACAGCACCCACACCGTAGGGTGATGCGTCACACGCCAGGATGAGTGGTTTGTTTGAATCATAGTGCACTAACACACTACAGGACTGAAGTAGCGCTTTGGACTCTTCAAACGCCTTCTGCTGCTTGACCCCCCATGACCATTTTTCTTCCTTCTTAAGTAAGGTATGTAGTGGTGCCAGCAGCGTGGAGAGCTTTGGGAGGAACCTATGGTAATAGTTCAACAAGCCCAGGTAGGCTTTTAACTCAGTAACATTTTGTGGCTCAGGCGCCTCCGCAATGGCTTCCACTTTGTCTGTTAGAGGGTGTAGACCACTGGCGTTGATCTTGTGGCCTAGGAACACCACCTCTTTTCCCATGAACTCACACTTGCTTCTTTTCAACCTCAGACCGCTTTTCTCCAACCGTTGAAGCACTTCCTTCAGCGTTTTCAGATGTTCTTGTTCATTTGGTCCTGTACAAAGGATGTCATCCAAATAAATGGCAACATTCGGAATTCCACCTAGGATGCCCTCCATAGTTCTCTGGAATATAGCAGGACTGGAAGCTACTCCAAATGGTAAGCGTGTGTAGGTATATAAGCCTTTGTGTGTATTGATGGTTACATACTTTCTTGATTCTTCTTCCAGGACTACTTGTTGGTAGGCGTGACTCATGTCTAATTTCGTGAAGTGTCGGCCGCCGTTCAGCTGTGCGAAGAGGTCCTCCACTTTAGGAATTGGATACTGATCCACCCGTGATGCTCGATTGACAGTGAGTTTGTAATCTCCACATATTCTAATGGAGCCATCCGGCTTTCTCACTGGGACTATGGGCGCCGCCCATTCTGCAACCTGCACTGGCTCAATGATCTTGTCATCCAGCAGCCTCTGTAGCTCGCTTTCGACCAGTGGCTTGACTGCATAGGGCACCGGTCGGGGTTTGCAGAATCGTGGTTGGGCCTCCTTGTCCACATTAATCTTTGCAGTGACACCTTTTAGCTGTCCTACGCCTTCTTTGAACACCTCAGCGTGTCTTTCGAGGATCTCCTCCAGCTGCAATTTGGGCTGAGATTCCACTTTATTCACCAACTGATCCATCATGGCCAGTTCTTGTAGCCAACTTCGCCCTAGTAGATTTGGTCCTTCGCTCCCAACTACTACTACAGGTAAGTCCTTTTCTTTGTTTTCGTGCTGCACCTTCACTTGTGCCATGCCTAGCACGTCTAGCTTCTCTCCTGTGTATGTTTTTAATTTTAATGAACAGTGATTTAATTCTGCTGTGTCTGTTTTCTTCCACAGTTGTGTATATTGCTGTTTACTTAATATGGTTACTCCACAGCCTGTATCAACTTCAAATGTTACTTTCATTCCATTAACATTCATGGTACGCGTGATGGGCGCTACCTTGGTCAGCTCCTCTGACGTGTTGTAAATTGTGTGAAAATCCATGTCTTCTGTATCACTTTCTCCCTCCCCTCTCAGTTGATTCGCTCGCTGTTCCTTTCCTGGGCCCTTGTTTTCATACTTTTGCCCATTAACTGTCGCTTTCAGCACCTGTGCGCTGTCCACCTTTATTCTACATGCTTTCTTAATGTGCCCTCGCTTGCCACAATTATGACACAGCTCAGTGGCAAATTTGCACTCGGCGGCATTGTGCTGGCCTTTGCAGCGATAACAACTGGGGAATTTGTGCTGAGTTTTGTCAGTCAACACTTTGTGGACACCTACTTGGGTCTTAGGCACACGAACATGCGTTGCTGTGTCCTCTGTTAGCTTCCCTTGCATTTCTCTCACATCTTTAGATGCTGTTTCCATCGCTTGGCATAATTCCAAAGCCTTCACAAAAGTGAGTTTTGTTTCAGATAAAAGTCGCCGTTGCATTCGGTCATCATTCACTCCACACACAAGTCTGTCTCTTAACATTTCTTCCAATGAGTCTTTGTAATCACAGTGCAGTGTTAATTTCCTCAATTCTGCCACATACTCTGCTATGGACTCAGTGTTCCTCCTTATGCGTGAATTAAATTTGAATCGTTGCACGATTTCACTCGGTTTGGGGCTGAAGTGCTTCTGAAGCTCAGCAGTAAGCTGGTCGTACGTTTTATCTTTCGGTAATGCAGGGCTTATTAAATTTCTCAACAAGCTGTAAGTAGTTGCACCAACTCCACTCAACAGTACAGCCTTCCTTTTGTCTGGCTCCTCAATGTCATTAGCTTGGAAGAAAAAGTCCAACATTTCACTATATTCTTCCCATGACTGAGTCGAGTTATCAAAAGGGGTTACCGTTCCGATTACAGCCGCCATTGCTCGTCGTGGTGGGGAAACCTCGTTTTTCCTCCTCTGAACTTGCACTCGAACTACTGGAGTCACTTGAGTTCGCCACACTTGCAATGTTCTCTGTTTCTCGCCGCTGATTTTTTTCTTTTAATCCTCGTCGCCAATTGTGTGATATCCTACCGTGTAGCAATGATCACACTTGAGTTATTTCTTTGGCTAACTCTGCCGTTTATTCTGCAACACACATAACAAGACTGAACATGGATTCTGCGCGGGGTTTTCACACTCTTGTTCTAATGTGTCCCCTTCATAGTAGTGCTGAACAATACAGGTAGTTCCCCCTAGAGGCATGTGCCAGTAATGTTCTATTTTAGACTTGCAGTCTACCACAGTTTTGTTTTTTGTTTTTTTTTCAAAAACCACTAAACACCAGGAGCGTGTTTTTTTTTTTTTTTTTTTTTTTTCTTTCAAAAGCAGATAACGCCACACGGCAAATCAGCACTTGGCATTTGGGTCACGTGACTCATCTTGGCTGCCTTACCGGTCTGCTCGCTCTGACTGATTTCCCTGGCTGTGTTCGGAATGTTCACTCACTCACTACTCGCTCTATAGTGAATTTAGATATAGTGGACTATACAGTAAACTCAATATAACAATAAAATTAACCGCTTTCTGACACTACTGGGCTTGTTTTCGCAGCACGATTAATGACGTCATCACGTGAGACGTAAAATATAAGACTAACGGTGGTAAAAAAAATGAATACCTGCATGTAATATGTAGTAAATATGTATTAAATCAAATTGTTTTTGCTGAATTATTAAATATAAATAATTTGAGGTAGTTTATGTTGTGATGTGAAGCTCTTCTCTCACTGCTCCCCTGGCTGTACATTCACCATATAGTACACTATATGCCTTCTGATTGTTGCTCTGAGTGTTGCTATCCCTGTGCTGTTGCAATCCTGGAATTTCCCCATTGTGGGACTAATAAAGGCTTATCTTATCTTATCTTATCTTATCTTATCTTATCTATATGGAGAAGGAGTTTCTTTTTTTCCAGCCTTAATCCTTTCTTTTCATACTGTGCACACCACTGAAGAGAGAGAGAAACGCCATTTCAGTTCTTCTGTATGTCCTGTACGTATAGTAGTACTGACAGTAAAATCTTTGAATCTTGATTCATAGCTTTATTATACAGGTGCATCTCAATAAATTAGAATGTCATCAAAAAGCTGATTTATTTCAATAATTCAATTCAAAAAGTGCAACTCATATTATATAGATTCATTACACACAGAGTGATATATTTCAAGTGTTTGTTTCTTTTAATTTTGATAGTTATGGCTTGCAGCAAATGAAAACCTCAAATTCAGTTTCTCAAAACAAATAGAATATTATATTAAATTAATTTTTAAAAAAAAGATTCTTAATAGAAATGTTGGCCGATTGAAAAGTGTGCCCATGTACACACTCAATACTTGGTCGGGGCTCCTTTTGCATAATTACTGCATCAGTGCAGTGTAGCATGGAGGTGATCAGCCTGTGTTACTGCTGAGGTGTCATGGAAGACCAGGTTGCTTTGATAGCAGCCTTCAGCTCGTCTGCATTATTGGGTCTGGTGTCTCTCATCTTCCTCTTGACAATACACCATAGATTCTCAATGGGATTTAGGTCAGGAGAGTTTGCTGACCAGTCAAGCACAGTGATACCATGGTCATTAAACCAGGTGTTTGTGCTTTTGGCAGTGTGGGCAGGTGCCAAGTCCTGCTGGAAAATGAAATCAGCATCTCCATAAAGCTTGTCAGCAGAGGGGAGCATGAAGTGCTCTAAAATTTCCCGTTAGATGGCTGCACTGACATTGCACTTGATTAAGCACAGTGGAAAAACACCAGCAGATGGCATGGCGCCACATATCATCGACTGTTGAAACTTCACACTGGACCTCAAGCAAGTTCGATTCCGTGCCTGTTCACTCTTCCTCCAGACTCTGGGACCTTGATTTCCAAGTAACAGGACTTGGCACCTGATTTGGGGAGCCATGCCATCTGCTGGTGTTTGTCCACTGTGTTTTATCAAGTCCAAAGTCAATGCAGCTGTCTACCAGGACATTTTAGAGCACTTCATGCTTCCCTCTGCTGACAAGGTTTATGGAGATGCTGGTTTCATTTTCCAGCAGGACTTGGCACCTGCCCATACTGCTGCCAAAAGTGCCAAAGCCTGGTTTAATGACCATGGTATCACCATATTTTACTGGCCGGCAAACTCTCCTGACCTAAACCCCATACAGAATCTATGAAGTATCATCAACAGGGCAATGAGACACCAGACCCAATAATGCAGATGAGCTGAAGGCTGCTATCAAAGCAACCTGGACCTCCATAACACCTCAGCAGTAACTCAGGCCGATCCCCTTCATGCCACAGTGATGCAGTATTAAGTCATACAAAAGGAGCCCTGACCAAGTATTGAGTGTGTGCATGTGAATACTTTGTCAGCCAACATTTCTATTAAAAAAAATCAATTTTTTAAAAATTGATCTTTTGTAATATTCTATTTTTTTGAGAAACTGAATTTGAGGTTTTCATTTGCTGCAAGCCATAACATCAAAATGAAAAGAAATAACACTTGAAATATATCACTCTGTCTGTAATGAATCTATATAAAATATGAGTTTCATTTTATGAATTGAATTACTGAAATAAATCAACTTTTCGATGATATTCTAATTTAGTGAGATGCACCTGTAGCTATATTATACCCTTTTACTGAGTGGATAAGACTAAATCAGTGTGTCAGTCATACTACATTGACACTTATAGACATTCAAGTATGTTCCAGACAAAATTGCATGGCTTTCGGGACTTATCTGTTTTTGCAAAAAAACAACAACAACAAACAAACAAACAAAAAAACCCCGTACTAATAAGTTGCCAAAAAGTAACAATGAGTTGATGTTTGATTTTTTGCTTTATTATGTCTGAGGTACTCATATTTCAAGTGACCATGTGTCATTAATTGCCCTTTGGGGCAGAAAGATGAGACCCACACGCTGAACTGTGAGTTTGAGATTTATTGAAAAAACAACAAACAAAGTCCAACACAGTGCTCTAACACAGAATTTAAACAAATGAGCAAACTTACTGATAACACGCACCAGAGTGAGGCAGGGCTCTGGTGGAGACAAGGAGAAACTCAATCAAGACTGTGGCAACAAGAAATGAAAATAACTGCCCTTAAATAGAGTCAAAGCAATTTACATAAGTAACGACAAGTGTGGGTCACATGAGCGGGCAGAAGGAACCAATGATTCATAATAGGACCAGCTAGGGGCAATGAGAGGAGAGTGGCTGACAGCTGACGGGGCGATGCCCACACGAAGCACAAAACCCGGAAACGCCCTTGACAGCTGTCAAACCAACAGTAAAGATCTAAAGAATAAAATATCAACAAATGCAGACTGAAATGTAAATGTAAATTAATACAAAATGAAAGTGTAACGAAACTAAAACATAAACAGGAAAATAGCAAACATTACAAGAATACAGAAACCCAAAAAGCACAAAATACAACAAATATTTAACTATAAAGAAAAAGCCATGAGACTGAGCAAGGCGCTGTGCTGTGCTCAGCTCATGACACCATGTCTTAGAAGCTGATTTGGAAATACTAACACCTATAAACCTACAGATGAAAAAGTGGTTTCTCATTTTGAACTCAACTGGACTTACCTGTTTTTGCAAAAGAACTCTTCCCATACATTTAAAAAAAAAAAAAATGTTTTCACCAGCATTTCAGTCAACGTTTGCCAGTGGAGCTTAACTTAGGCTGACTTAGGCAAACTCTGCATAACAGCCCAGCGCTCAGGAACTTTTACAAATTGAGCACAACTTCACCAATGTTTATTTCCAAATGCCAGCAAATTTTCAGCATCGTGAAAATTCTCAACGAATACAACTTTCACCAGCATTTGTCAACACCAACTTTTGCCAGCAGAGCCAGACATTTGCCAAAACATTAGTAAAAGTCGGTCCAGACGTTATAGTGTGAACCCAACTGCTCCAGTGGAGCCGCTCAGTGGCCACAGGTCAGTCTGGGGTTGGACTGGGCAGCTTCCTGGTGTGAATGTGTAACTGTGTGAGTGTGAACAGGGTCGTCCTTGAAAAAGAGAGGCTGCCTCTCAATGGAACTACCCGGTATAAATAAAGGTTAAATGAAAAAAAATATATATAACTTCAATAAAATCAAAACAGGTCATTGTCTACACAAAAATAATGATAAAAAATAACCATTACATAGAATAAAAAATTTAGCCATGTGAATGTTCCAAAATTTAACTGCAAATGTACATAAAAAAGTTGCAAATATACAGGAAAAAAGTGATTAAAAAAAGTCTGCAAATTTACCAAAGAAAAGTCCAAAATTGTTGCTAATGAATAAGGGAAAAAAGTAGTAAATTTACACAAAAATAGTTGCAGATTAATCACAAAATTTGCTAATTTACGTGAAAAAGTTACAAATTAATGAGATGCAAATTTACATCAAAAAAGTCACAGATTAATGAGAAGTTTAAAATTTATAAGAAAAAAATGCAATTCATTCAGTTGTGCAACATGAAAGGTTTATAATGATATTGCTGGGGACAACAGGGAATGGGTGTGTGACGTCACCTGATGGAAACACCACAAGGAATTGTGGGAAGGTGGTCTGCCTGCCTTTGTTCAGTAGTGAGCGACGAAAGCGGTTAAGCTGAAAGTTTTTGAGAGGGTTGCTTCAATGTGTTTTTATTCTTCCGAATACCACGCAACATTAGAATGGAGAAGTTTTGCTGCGGTATCAAACGCAACAGCTGCTCTCATAATTGGCATGGGAAAAAGACTGATAACGGTATATATAGAAAAGTGGAGCGAATCGGGTCTCCGAGCTAACAAAGAGGCGTCGGATGGAATGGAGTGCAGCGGTCAGAAGGAAAAGCATCTGCTTTGACAATATTCCTGCGCACATGGTCATGTGTTCACGGCAATTGGCAAAAAGGAGAAAAATTGGCCTTCTGGAGGAAAACTAATCATTTTCCTGAAGATGGCACCACCACCACCGTTCCTCGCGACCCCAGGCAAGCGGCCCATTCCATGGCCCCGTTGGTTGGAGTTGTTCCCCTGTTACGAGGCGGTGGTGGACCTGGGGAGACTTGGAAAGCTGAGGATGTGGGGATTCTACTCTACAGCCTGGGTGCCGAGATATTCAACAATTTAGGACAGGCAGACACATATGAAGACTGAATTTCACTGCTGGCCAGACATTTAATGGCACCTGAAAGTGTGCTAGTGAAGAGATTTGTGTTTTACTAGCGCCGACAGTGACCGCACGAGTCGGTCCTACAGTACGTAGCTGCCCTTTGCTGTTTGGCTAACACGTGCCAGTTTGGACACGCAGAGGACAGGTTCGTGCAATCACAGTTAAAGTGGTACGCTGTGAATCCAGTGATACGGGGCTCGCTGCAGGTGCAGCCGGACGACCTGCCAGTGGCAGACAGGGCAGAAAGGCTACAGGAGTCGGTGCTGCACTTCCTGGCAGAGATGGAGACGATGGAATTAGCGTTCCAGCTGGAGATAATGGCCCAGGTAGCATCGCAGCTAACGGGCCCCCGGCCTGCGCTTCCCACAGTCAGTTCCACTGGTATGGATGGTTGCCCCAGCTGCAGAGGCCGTCGACCCCACGCCTTCTTGGGAGGGCCCAGAGTTAGATGCTGCGGGACAGCGATGCACAACAACCCAGTGATAAAGTTAGTTTGGCCGACGATGGCCCGAGTCTGCTGCACTCAGACACCCCCTGCCTGGCACTGCACGCCAAGCAGAACTCAGCAGTACCGGAGCAGCCACAGGAGCGCCAGTCAGTGGCCATATGGGACCTGGAGCTGGACCTTACGCAGCACGAGCGTTCTCAAGCTGCTGTCTCATCACAGGAGAGACAGCATAATTCCCCAGACGTGGGTTCAGCGGCTCCAAGCTTGACACCGCAGCGAGAACACAGCATGGAGAGGGAGCACAAACCAGACTCGCCTCCAATCCTCACCCAGCATAAACCCCATGGAGCTGCAGGAGAGGGAGTTCTTGGCCAAAGGGGACCCCGGTGAATTACGACAACCTGGAGACACATCCCATCACCAGCGACAGTGACACATCGCTCAATTAAACCTGGGCTGTTGCCGATTCTCCCTCGTTAAAACACGCTTTCCAGAACTTAAGATTGATTTGTTGCATTTATTTGATCTCACTGCAGTGTCTCGCCTTTTTTAACTGTGAGCAGCAATTAGTAATAGTTTCAACACCAAACAAGGCAGATGGAAAAAACCAAACGACAATAAGCTGCCCTGCCTCTAGCGCTGCCGTGTGAGTCCTCTTATCTCATCATTTCTCCTCAGCAGAAGACTAGCGGTAATGAGTAAACAACCCATTATGTTAGCCAGTCTTTTTCTCAGAGGCTCGAGACCCAGGCACAGTACAGCCATGCAAAACCAACAGTGCTGATTGTTATTCACCGTTAAGTTTCATTTCTGGGAATTGAGGCCATTTCCCTGCATTCAGATGTAGCGAGAATACTTCCAAAGCTCGGGGAAATGCAATGGAAATCTCATTACAGTGCACACACGCTGGGAAAAAAATGAAAATTGTTAGCTCCGGGGCAAATTAAACGCCTCCTTTTGAATCGCAATAGGCTTGTTAGGGTTTTAGTGTGGAAATGTTGCACAGGGGGTGGGAAGGGGAAACAGGCCTGGCTAACACTTCTGCCACTGCCTGACTGCTGCTTTAACAAGCAGGGTTAAACTGTGATCCGCGTTCTGCTGCCACTCTCCCAGAAGTAACTAAACCCGCCGATTTGCATTGGATGTGACTGCTGGAATTTCCACCACCGGACAAGCCGGCAGCCAGAGGCAAATTGGCAGGTGTCTGCGCGCTCTGCTTAGCATGTGAACACCGGGTCTGTTTAGGTCAGGTCACGTTCCGCCGTCTTGTACCGTCGTTGTGTGATTAGCCTGTCATGTTCAGGCAAATGTGGCATGCATATGATGTGCGTTCAATCATTTCACTGTATAAACCAGACCAAAAGTTATACTGCGTATGAGAAATGGATTGTACATTTATGATTTAAAAAAAAAAAAAGTTGCAAATTTTTCATGAAAAAAAGTTAAATTACAAGAAAAAAAAATACCAATTTGAGACAAAAGCTTCAAATTTTCAGAAAAAAATGCATATTTACAAGGAAAAAAATGCAAATTTATGAAAAAAATGCTAATTTATAAAAAAAAAGTCGCTAATTTATGAGGAAAAAATTATAACTTTGAGGAAAAAATTCTAATTTATGAAGAAAGTTGCAAATTTGAGAAAAGTTGCAAATTTATGAGAAAAATGCAAATTTTTCAGATAAAAGTTGTAAATTTACAAAAACAAATCCCGAATTTTTGAGAGAAAAATTAAATTCAGCTTTATTTATATAGCACCATTTCACAACGGTCATCTCATAGCATTTTCAACTGTAGGGGAAACCCCCACAATTGCAGAAAGACCCCAGCAATCAGGCAATCCCCTGTGAGCGAGCACTTGGCGATGGTAGAGAGGAAAAACTCCCTTTTAGCAGGAAGAAACCTACAGCAGAACCAGGCTCAGGGAGGGGCAGTCATCTGCTGCGACTGGTTGGGGGGTGAGGGGATAGAGAAGAATAAGAAAAGAACAGACGTGTAGAGAGCAATTAGCACGACGAGGACTCAATCTATGGGAGAAAAGAAACAGATGTTAATGACTAGCAAAAATATTTCATTGAGAGTGAAGAAAGGAGTGAAGCCCAGTGCATTGTTGGAGGCCCTCCGTCTGTCTAAACCTATGAGCAGCATAGCTAAGGGAGGGTTCAGGGGCACATGATCCCTCCCTAATTATAGGCTATTTCAAAAAGGAAGGTTTTAACCCTATTCTTAAAAACAGAGATCGAGTCTGACTCCCAAATCCAGATTGGCAGCTGGTTTCACAGGAGAGGAGCTTGATAACTGAAGGCTCTGCCTCCCATTGTACTTTTGGAGATTCTAGGTATTACAAGTAATCCTGTATTTTGGGAGCGTAATGCTCTGTTAGAATAATAGGGTAGTATCATATCTTTTAAATAAAAAGGGGCCTGATTATTTAGAGCTTTGTCAGTGACAAACTTGGCAGTTCCGCACTTGGGCAGTGCGATGGTGCAGTATATATATATATATATATATATATATATATATATATATAAATTTGCAAGAGAAAAGATGGAAAAATATAAGCTACAAATAAGAATGATTAAAAAGTAGCAAATTACAATTTAATTACATATAATAAAAATTTAACATCATCCAGATGAGCATTGCAAATTTAGAGGAAAAATGTTGCAAACTTATGAGGAAAAAGCAAATTTTTGAGAATCAAGTTGGAAATTTATCTGAAAAAAGTTCCAAATTTTTCAGGTTAAATGTCATAAAATGCTTGTTTGACGGGCAGCACAAGACACCGAATGCCATCTGTGAGTTTGCAACATTTATTGAAGTAAACGCGAACATCACGTGCAACACTACACTGCATACAAAGAGATAATGGGAGCACAGGAGGAGGACAGGGCTACACATCAACAGGTGGACAGAATAACCTGGGACACAGGTTAAGGCATGTAGTAACGCTGGGGGGAGAATACAGCCAGCTGGAGTCACACCCGAAAGGAAACGGGACTCGCTGTTGGGAAGAGGAAAGACAAATATTACCTGGATGGAGCTCACCCGTTCACCTCCTCACAAAAAACCTTCATTCAGGGAAAGGCTGACTCCTCTGAGGAGGACAATAGTAGGACACGACAACTGGAAGACATTGTTGTGCCCTTAAATAGATACATGGGATAATTGCTCAGTGAATGGCAAGTGTAGATACATGAACAAGGAAATAATCAGAACAACAAGTGACAGCTGTGCAGCCCGCGAAACAGTTTGACAACCAGAAGCTGCACAGCACTGTCAAAACAAAAGCCCAGACCAGAAACAAAATAATAAAACAAGAACAAAATAACGCAACCCCAAGATGTAAATAATACTATAAATACAAAATGACACAATAGACAGGACAATAAGGACGAGACTAAGAATACAGACAACTCGTAACTACACAGGGACCAAATACAGCAAACCATAATAACCAAGGAAACAAACAGAAGAAGACTAAACTAGAACTGGAAACTGAGCACGACCCCCACCGTGCTCAGGATCATGACATTAAAATTTGCTAATTTATTAGAAAAATTTTGCAAATTTATGCCAAAAAGATACAAATTTATGAGAGAAGTTAAAAATTTTTCAGAAAAAAGTTGTAAATTTACAAGAAAAAATTGCAAATCTATGAGAAAAAAGTTGCAAATTTTTCAGAAAAAAAGTTGCAAATTTACAAGGAAAAATACTAATTTATGAGAATGTTTAGCAAAATTTTGAGAAAAAAGTTGCAATTTAAAAAAAAATGTTGCAAATTTACAAGAAAAAATAACAAATCTATGAGAAAAGTTGAAAATTTTTCTGAAAAAAGTTGCAAATTTATGAGAAAATTTAGCAAATTTATGAGAAAACAGAATTAATCATTAAATTTTTCACTGCACTTGATACCAAGTGGCCCGTGACCCGGTACTATGTGATGTCCTGTGACATAACGTTCGGCTCAGGAGACGCACACACACAGGCTCAAAGTAGTTCAAATAGTTTATTGGCAACAGGAGTGAATGAATGAGTGTCTGCGAAATGTTAATGTGTTGGTGGCGGCGTCTGCTTCAGGCACAGAGGCAGGAGACCGTACAGCCGGCAACCCTATGGGAGAGAACACAGAGACACAGGGTGATGGGCACACACCAACACAGGAGGAGAATAGGCGAGGGAGAAGCTTACTTGCTAGAAACAGATGACTGGCACAACAAGGACGGAACCCGGGAGACAGCCACCTGCAGGGCTCGGTGCAGCAGCGAGGAACGACGAGGGCACGGGATTGTCCGCCGCCGAGGAATCCACCTGTGCACAGGGGAGCAGACTGGAAAGGGTGAGGTAAGGGTTTCTTACCACACAGCGTCGTGCTGAAGAGTAGATAGCTTCACGTTGAAGGGGAATGAAGTCTGACGGCTTCAGGCCGAAGCTCAGGGCGAGGCGGCTTATATCCCTCGCCGCTGATGATGAACAGGCGTGCGAGCAGGTGGCGCCGCTGATGAGCGGCGCGGCGTGACAGTACTCCCCCCTCTACATCATCCCAGGTGCACAACCGAGAGGTTTCGTAGGTCCTTCCTACCAACGGCTGTCAGACTGTACAACCTAAGCAGGGCTGCTTGCAGAGATAGCAAAAAGACGTAACAAACTAATAGTTTTTTTTTTTTTTTGAATGCAAAAGATGCAATAGACTTACACAATGGTCCTCTCCGGCATACAACTAGGAACATACCGGTCGCTATGGAGGGTGAGAATATGTATGGGCACATAATCATACCATGTAGGATAACTAAATAGACGGTTATGCTGTTTCATCCCACCTAGCAACAATGCTCTGCACTGTGTGTGTTTATATATTTACATATTTATTCCATCTAGCTACAATGCTCTGCACTGGGTGTGTTTATATTTATATATCTATATATTTATTCCATCTAGCTACAATGCTCTGCACTGTGTGTTCATATATTCATATATTTATTCCATCCAGCTACAATGCTCTGCACTGTGTGTCTGTGTGTGTGTGTGTATATATATATTTTATAGTAATATGTACATATGTATATTAGCTGCTCTTGCTTGCTTGTTTTTTTTTTTCTTGCCTTCTGATTGTTGCTCTGAGTGTTGCTATCCCTGTGCTGTTGCAATCCTGGAATTTCCCCGTTGTGGGACTAATAAAGGCTTATCTTATCTTATCTTATCTTATCTAGCAGTGCCTCCTGGCGATGGCTTCTCTGGGTGCGCTCGGTGGAAGTCCGCGATGAGCGATGGGTCCAACACGAACGACGAGGGTACCCACTGTCGATGCTCGGGCCCATAGCCCTCCCAGTCCACCAAGTGCTGCAACCCACGACCCCGGCGCCGGGAGTCCAGGATGGAGGCGACGGGCCAGGCCGGATGGCCACCAATCATCTGGGGCGCGGGTTGCGCAGCAGGAGGAGGGCAAAGGGGGTCGGTGACTGCCAGTTTCACCTTAGACACGTGGAAGGTGGGATGGATGCGGAGGGAGGGGGGAATAGCCACGCGCACAGCCACCGGGTTGATGATCCGGGTGATGAGGTAGGGACCCATGAATCGCTGTGCCAGCTTCCTCCTCTCGCCTTTTAAAGTGACGTCCTGGGTCGACACGTAGACACGTTGCCCAACTCTGTACGCCGGGGCAGGTCTTCTGTGCCGGTCCGCCACAGTTCTGTTGCGCTCCGCTGTGCGTAAAAGCGCATTGCGCGCGGCAGTCCAGATGGAGCGGAACTGCCTGAGATGCGCCCTAACTGAGGGGACAGTTACCTCACTCTCCTGCACCGGGAACAGCGGGGGGTCATAACCCAGGGACGCCTTGAAGGGGGACATCCCTGTAGCAGAAGAGCGAGCGGTGTTGTGGGCGTATTCAACCCAGGCAAGATGGTTGCTCCAGGACGTGGGTTTGGATGCGGTCACACAGCGGAGTGCAGCCTCCAGCTCCTGGTTGGTCCGCCCACACTGCCCGTTGGATTGGGGGTGATGGCCGGAGGAGAGGCTCACCTTGGCTCCGATGGCGTTACAAAATGACCTCCAAACCTCAGAGGAAAATTGGGGGCCCCGGTCCGAGACCACGTCCACCGGAATCCCGTGCAGCCTGACCACGTGTTGGACGAGGAGATCCGCCGTCTCCAGGGCAGTAGGGAGACCTCGCAGGGAGACGAAGTGCACAGCCTTGGAGAAACGGTCCACGATGGTCAGGATGGTGTCGTAGGAGTTGGAGACGGGGAGTCCGGTGACGAAATCCAACGCAATGTGCGACCAGGGCCTGCCAGGGATGGGCAGGGGCTGGAGCAGACCCGCTGGAGGGGCATTTCCCGACTTGCTGGTGGCACAGATTGGGCAAGCCCGGGCGTAGCGGGCTGCATCCCTCCGCAGGCCTGGCCACCAAAAGGACCGTTGGAGGAGGTCTATCATCCGGGAGGTGCCAGGGTGACAGGTGAGCTTGGAGGTGTGCAGCCAGTGGATGACTTCTCCTCGGACCGCGGATGGCACGAACAGCCTCCCCTCCGGTCCGCCGCCAGGGTCAGGTTCCACTTCCTGCGCCTTCCGGATCTTGCTCTCTATGTCCCAGGAGATGGCTCCCACGACGCACGACCTGGGCAGGATGGTGTGGGGCGTCTCCTCCGACTCCACGGGGGTGAACTGCCTAGAGAGGGCGTCAGGCAGGCCGTTTTTGGAGCCAGGCCTGAAGGTGATGGAGAACTGGAACCTGGCGAAGAACAAGGACCAGCGCGCCTGGCGGGCGTTCAGACGCTTGGCAGATCGAAGATATTCCAAGTTCTTGTGGTCCGTAAGGACCACGAACGGCAGGTCCGCCCCCTCTAGCCAGTGGCGCCATTCTTGCAGCGCGAGCTTGATGGCCAGTAGCTCTCTGTCCCCCACATCGTAGTTTCTCTCCGCCGGGGACAAGCGCCGGGAGAAGAAGGCGCAGGGCCGTTTGGCGCCATCGTCAGGCGACCGCTGAGATAGCACCGCCCCCACTCCTGTGTCCGAGGCGTCCACCTCCACGATGTACTGCAGCGCGGGGTCGACCTGGCGAAGGACCCGGGAGGAGGAGAACTCCGCCTTCAGCGCCTGAAAGGCAGCAGCGACCTCTTCGGTCCACCGGAACGGGACCTTAGGGGACGTGAGGCGGGTCAGTGGTCCGACGATGGAGCTGAAATTGGGGACAAAGCGGCGGTAGAAATTTGCAAATCCAACAAACTGTTGTACCTGCTTCCGTGATGCAGGTGTAGGCCATTCCACCACCGCCTTCACCTTCTCTGGGTCTGGGAGCACCTGGTCATGAGAGATGATGAAACCCAGGAAGGATGTCGTTCTGGCGTAAAATTCACATTTTTCAGCCTTCACGTATAGCCGGTTCTCCAGCAGTCTTTGGAGGACCCGCCTCACATGGACCTGGTGCTCGTCCCTGGACTTGGAGAAGATGAGAATATCGTCCAGGTAGACGAACACAAAGAGGCCGATGAAGTCCCGGAGGACGTCATTGATGAGGCGCTGAAAGACGGCAGGAGCGTTGGTCAACCCGAACGGCATTACCAGGTATTCAAAGTGGCCGTTCGGGGTACGGAAGGCTGTTTTCCACTCATCTCCCTCCCGGATCCGGACGAGGTGGTATGCGCTGCGTAGATCCAGCTTGGTGAACCAGGTCGCCCCCTGGAGGGAGTGGAAAGCGGTGTCCATGAGGGGCAGGGTGTAACGATCCTTCTCCGTGATGTCGTTCAGAGCCCGGTAATCAATGCACGAGCGGAGAGATCCGTCCTTCTTTCCAACGAAGAAGAATCCTGCCCCCACGGGTGATGACGATGGGCGAATTATCCCAGCGCTCAGTGATTCTTTTAGGTAGGCGTTCATCGTCTCCTTCTCCGGCGCTGACAGGCTGTAGAGCCGACCAGAAGGTAAGGGAGCCCCCTGGCGGAGGTTGATGGCGCAGTCATAGGGCCGATGAGGGGGGAGAGACGTAGCTTTAGTCTTGCTAAACACCATACCCAGGTCGTGAAATTCCGGAGGCACCAGAGACAGGTCCGGGGGTGCAGCGTCCGTAGCAGGGGGAGAAGCGGACGGAGAGCAGGCAGCGGACTGAAGGCAGGTGCCCATGCAGAACGTGCTCCATGCCGAGACCCCAGCTGACTTCCAATCCAGGACAGGGTTGTGGAGGCGTAGCCAGGGATACCCCAGAATGACGGGCGACACAGAGTTGGGCAGGATGAGAAAGGTTATCTCCTCCCGGTGGTTACCAGAGATGATCACCGGGACTGGGACGGTCTGGTGTGTGACTCTCCCAAGGGAAGCACGGGAGAGGTTGACCAGGGAGATGGGGTCCTTGAGCGCCTGGCAGCGGATGCCCAATCGGGTTGCCAGGCTTTGTGAAATGAAGCTGCCTTCTGCACCCGAATCCACCAGTGCTTGGGTGAGGTGCCCAGTGGAGTTGTGGCAGAAACGCATGGGCAGCATTAATTGAGTGTGTGAGTTTAACCGATTGGGATCCGCAAGGCTCCCTACAGTGACTCGCGGACCCCGCCGACTGGCTTTCCGTGGGCAAAGCTTCACCGTGTGTTGGTCATCTCCGCAATACATGCAGAGATCCAACTCACGGCGGCGTTGTCTCTCCGCAGGTGAAAGCTTTGTCCAGCCCGTCACCATCAGCTCCGACTCCTCGGGGCACGATGGTGGCGGCGCCGCCAGGGGGCGAGCTTGGAACAGGCGCGGCGAGGCTCTACGAGGGCGAGAAGAAGACGACTTCCACCCTGAGGAGCGCTCGCGCAGCCTGTTATCCAAACTAATCGCTAAGGATGTCAGCTCCGCTAGCGTCTCAGGAATATCCCGCCCAGCCAGTTCATCCCTCAGATCATCATTGAGGCTGCGGAGAAAAAGGCCGCAGAGGGAGCGTTCCTCCCAGCCTACTTCCTCCACCGCTACCCGGAAGTCGACCGCGTAGTCCGCTGCCAACCGGCTTCCCTGCTGGAGGGCGAGAAGCCGATCGACCTGGACCGTCTCGGTTGGAGTATGGTCAAGGACCTCCAGGAAGCGCCTCACGAATTGGTCATATGTGAGGGCGGCATAACTGGGCCTCGCCATTACGGCGTAGGTCCACGTTAAAGCTCGCCCCTCCAGGAGATTCCCGATATTACCAATTCGGCTATGATCTGAGGGAAAGTCTCCGGGCACACGGTGGAAAACGGACTCACACTGCTTAATAAACCCCCGCGCTCCGCCGAGCTTACCGCTAAAGCGGGCGGGGGTTGGAATGGGTGTGAGCCGAACCGGTGCACTCGGAGCCTACTGGACGGCCACTGGAGCAGCAGGAGCCGCGCCACCCTGACGAGCCGGGGGGAACGCCTGCTGGGGGTCCAAGCGGCCCAACCGGTTAGTCAAATTTAATAATTGATTGAAAATCACCTGTTGCTGATAGGCTAATTGATCCACTCGAGCCTCAAGAGTGGAAAACCGGTGTGCGAGTCCGCCGTCTGCCGAGCCGCTCTGCTGAAGCCGTACTGACATAACGTTCGGCTCAGGAGACGCACACACACAGGCTCAAAGTAGTTCAAATAGTTTATTGGCAACAGGAGTGAATGAATGAGTGTCTGCGAAATGTTAATGTGTTGGTGGCGGCGTCTGCTTCAGGCACAGAGGCAGGAGACCGTACAGCCGGCAACCCTATGGGAGAGAACACAGAGACACAGGGTGATGGGCACACACCAACACAGGAGGAGAATAGGCGAGGGAGAAGCTTACTTGCTAGGAACAGATGACTGGCACAACAAGGACGGAACCCGGGAGACAGCCACCTGCAGGGCTCGGTGCAGCAGCGAGGAACGACGAGGGCACGGGATTGTCCGCCGCCGAGGAATCCACCTGTGCACAGGGGAGCAGACTGGAAAGGATGAGGTAAGGGTTTCTTACCACACAGCATCGTGCTGAAGAGTAGATAGCTTCACGTTGAAGGGGAATGAAGTCTGACGGCTTCAGGCCGAAGCTCAGGGCGAGGCGGCTTATATCCCTCGCCGCTGACGATGAACAGGTGTGCGAGCAGGTGGTGCCGCTGATGAGCGGCACGGCGTGACATCCTGGTGGCTGGGGACCAATGAGCTATAGCATCATGTAGATCATGTTATTCCCAGGTCAATTATCATTCCTGTCATTTCATGATCACAGAAAACCCTTCCAGTAACACATAAGCCCAACTGACTCAAAATTACTTCAAAACCTGGCTGTAACACCCACAAGAATGTCAGGCTTCTGGCAATGGCTGCATGACATTTAATGACAATCAGAAAGAAAATCCATCTACAGTTAGGAGGGGAGAAAAGCAAACCAGTAAAAGGACATCCAAGAGTACATGAGTTGGCTAAGGAAACAGAAATGTGAGAACCGAACGGTGGCCTTGAGTGACGTGAGAGACACTGAAGCCATTTCATTACTAATGGACCAACTCTGAGCTAGAGAACACTGATGTACGGACTTAGTCAGCAGGTCAGCTGCACTTGGAGATCACTAATGGACAAGACAGGAGATGAAAAAACAGTTATGGCACAGTGAAGTATTGTTTAAAAAGGTTACGTTTTTTAAAGTGGGAGGCTTTCAAAGCTTTTATTAGGGGACATATTATTAGTTATACAGGATCAAAATCTAAGAAGACTCGAGAGGAGAGAGCTAAATTGGAACATAAAATAAAAAATCTTCAGGAAAAAGTGTATGCAGGAAGTGACCCAAGGTTGGAGAATGAATTACTGATTTTGAGAGCTGAATACGACAAAAAATCAGCGAATAGAGCTGCCTCGAGTCTTCTAAGATTGAAACAATCTTTTTATGAACAAGGTGAAAAATCAGGAAAATTATTAGCATGGCAGATTAAACAATTGGAAATTAAAACACCAATTACCAGTATTATAAGTAACGGACAGGTAGTTATAGACCCTTTAGAAATTAATAGAGCCTTTAGAGATTACTATGAAAAATTATATGATACCAAAAATGAACCTGATTTAACAAAACTAAATGGGTTTTTGAATGAACTATCTATACCGTGTATTCCAAATGAAAACAGGGAGATATTGGAGTCTAAAATTAGTCAAGAAGAAGTTGGGCTAGCCATTGATAATATGAAATCAGGAAAAAGTGCAGGACCAGATGGTCTTCCAGTTGACCTTTATAAAAAATTTAAGAATAAATTAATAAAACCTTTTTTGGAAATGGTTTTAGAAGCATTTCAAAATAATAATTTACCATCATACATAAATAATGCCTTAATTATACTGCTGCCAAAACCAGGTAAGCCCTCTAATAAATGTGAAAATATGAGACCAATAAGCCTATTAAACGCCGACCTTAAGATAATCTGTAAAATTTTAGCAAGACGAATACAAGAAATTTTACCAAATATTATTAATCGAGATCAGAATGGCTTTATAAAGGGTAGACAAGGCTTCCATAATGTAAGAAGACTATTTAATATTATTTATTTTAATAAAGAAGCACCGGATACAGCTCTCCTATCATTGGACGCCGAAAAGGCCTTTGATAGAGTTGAATGGCCCTTTCTTTTTGAAGTCCTACAAAGGTGTGGACTTGGAAATAATTTCATAAAATGGGTTCAAATAATATACAATAATGCTACAGCAGAAATCCTAACAAATAACAATATTTCAAAACCAATAAAAATCAATAGAGGATGTCGACAAGGCTGTCCACTTTCACCTTTACTGTTTACTATGGCAATTGAACCTTTAGCGATAGCGATACGTTTACATTCACAAATATATGGAATTAAAGTTGGACCAACAGAACATAAAATCTCCCTGTACGCCGATGATATAATTTTGTTTATGTCGAATCTAAAAAAATCAATTCCAACCTTGTTGAATTTAATAAAGAATTTTGGGGAAATATCAGGATATAAAATAAATAAAACTAAATCTTCAATATTAATGCTAAATGAGACCCAGAGAAATTACCCAGCCCCTGAGGTAAATCAATTCAATGTTGTAAATCAGTTTAAATATTTAGGAATCCAAATTATGCCTAAGCTAGAATCAGTCGCCAGTGTCAACTATGAAGCCTTAATGTCAGATATCAGTGAGTTAACTCAGAGATGGATGTCACTACCAATGTCGATGATCGGGAGAATCAATATACTTAAAAGTAATATTTTACCTAAAATACTTTATTTATTTCAATACATTCCCTTATCACCACCTTTAGATCTATTCTCAAGAATAAAAAAAAAGTTAGTGGAATTTATATGGAACAACAGGAGGGCTAGATTACGTTTGTCTTTATTATATTTACCATTTGATCGTGGAGGTCTGAAATGTCCAAATTTTATGTTGTATTATTGGTCGGCACAACTGAGGTCTATGACATATTATTTTTCATCAAATGATCTCCCTCACTGGACTGAAATGGAATCATACAATTTACCTTTACCTCTTCCCATATTCATATACTCAGATTCGGCAAAAAAATTACAAAAACAAGTTAAAAATCCATTTGTAAAGCATATGATCAAAATATGGTGTGAAGCTAAAAACTATTTAAAAGAACCACAGTTATTGTCACAATTTAGTCCAATATGGGGTAATCAATATTTTAAACCAGGGAGAGCGGACGCTGTATTTAAAGTATGGAATTTAAAAGGGATACAAAAGATTCAGGATTTATATTTGCCATGTGCAGACAACATAATGTCTTTTGAAGAGCTGAGGATCAAATTTAATCTCAATAGAACACATTTTTTTAAATATCTTCAACTTAGAAACTTTATTCGATCAAATCAAAATAAAGCTCTCACTCGACCTATTTATTCATCCTTGGAAAAAATGATGATGAAAGATAGTAAAAGAAAGGGTATTATTTCAGAGTTTTATAACTCATTGACACTATCTTCAAGTGAAAATTCACTGAAAAGATTAAACTACTGGAAAGAAGATCTGCAAATTGAAATTTCAGAGGAACAATGGGAATTGGCTTGTACAGAAGCTCAAACCAAATCAATAAATGTACGCCTTAAATTGATACATTTCAAATGGTTAATGCGGATGTATGTTACACCGGAGGAGTTAAATAGATATAACAAAAATATACCAGATACATGCACAAAATGCATGGAAAGTAAAGGAACCCTATTTCATTGTTTATGGGAATGTAGATTAATAAGAATGTTTTGGGAAGAGGTGAGGGTAACAATTGAAAAAATAATCTCAAAACAAATCATATTGAATCCTAAACTGTTTTTGTTGGGTCTGTACCCAGAAAAGCATAATTTTAATAAAAGTGAAAGAACATTCATAGACCTCAGTTTGCTTAATGCCAAAAAATGTATTGCACTATTATGGAAAAAGACTCATAGACCAGATGTGACTCAGTGGTTAAGACAGATGTTAACAAACCTTCCATTAGAAAGAATAACATATATACTAAAATCAAAGGAAATTGTGTTTGAGAATATATGGAGACCTTTTATTGATTATGTAAAAAATTTAAACATAACTCTTGAAGAAGAAGGTGAATGATGTGTGTGGACCTTGTAAATTCCAAACTGGTGAACATAATATGTATACTTATGTATTGGATTGTCTAGACTAAACAGAGGAGCATTGTTGAAGATTTGATTTTGTTGGTGGTTGTTGGTGTCTTTAGTGCATTTTTTTTTTTTTTTTGTAGTACTTTAGTGTTAGTGTTTGATTGTTTGTATCATGTTTGTTAAAAAAAAAAAAAGGTTCAATAAAGATATTGTGGAAAAAAAAAAAAAAGGTTACGTTTTTTAGAAATAGAATGAGTTTTTTGATGTCTTTTTCTTTCACTTTGGTGGATATAAGTATAGTTCTTCTGTATTTCTCAGATTGGATCTTGCCGTAAGCTTTAGAGGTCCAGCTTCCCCGTATCTTTGACGACCCACAAGTCATCATTTGTGTCTTTAATCCCCTAACTCAGAAGTCATCTTCCCTAGTTCTTGAGTGCTTAGTTTCTCAGTTGAATAACACTTTGATAGTTTCTTCCCCAGTTAGTGTAGATCCCAATCTTTCAAAAACAAAAAGGTCACCTAGTATCTTATTTGTGAGACTGGGGGACTTACAGTGACGTGCGGTGAGGGGAGGCAGGTGAGGTATCATGGAAAAATAAAAAATGAAGAATTATTTGTCCACTAATTTGTCATGTAAGTCTTAATGTAATTTCTGAATGATTCCAGTCTTTTCAACAATATTTATATATTTAAAATCACTGAATCTGCACATTTCCTGTTCAAATGCAATGGAGAGAGGCCAGGTGAAGCAGCAACAAATGCAGCCTCGAAAGGATTGTGCAATCCTTCACAGCCCGGTTAGATCTCATGCAAGATGCACGTTCCTGGTGACAGCTCTATGTATATCAAAAACGTAATGTTTGTAGTGTAGAGGGTGCGAAGGAAAGGATGTGGAGGCGAGGCACGAGCGTAGGTCAGCACAGATTCTTTATTTACCCTCTAACATGAATACAGCCTGTTGGCCCCAACGTGGCCACTGGGGCCCGGTTAGTCGTGATGAGAGTAGAAATGTAAGAATGAAGAGAGAGAGATGAGGAAGAGCTGCTCTTTTATACCGTCATGCAGACAGAGAGAATGCATGACACATTAGCATATCAATTGTCATCTAATACTATTGGTCAATACACATGATTAGCATGACATTGGTTGGTTCAGGTTCAGGTTACTTTATTTGTACCCGTAGGTAGATTTGTTTTGCAGTCTGGTGACATCCATATTTACAAGCCACAATTACATTCAACATAAACACAAACACAGGCACACATGAAGCTGACTATAAACATGATAAAAATACTCAAGGCTCCATCAATCAGGGTATAAAGACAAATAGATGAGAGAAAAACCAGAGGTAAGAGAGAAGGGTCATATTAAAAAGTTAAAAACTAGTCAGAGGTTAAAAACTCAAAGGTCTAAAACCCAATAAAATATTTAGAACCCAAATAAAATCCTACAAAAATAAGTAAATATAAAATGGAGTTAATAAATAGGTACCTAAATTATGTGCAGTATATTGTTACAACTTGTTCAACTCTTTGACAGCAGCAGGAACAAAGCTGTTTTTGAAGCGCTGGGCTTTACTTTTTGGGACAGCAAACCTCCGTCTTGAGGGAAGAAGCTGAAAGTTGCAGTGCAAAGGGTGGGAGTCATCATTTAAAATGGAGGTAGCCATCCTCTGTACTTGTCTGGTGTACAGGGATGTCAGGCTCAGCTGTGACTCACCAAGCAAACGACTGGACCATCTAACTACCTGATCCAAGGATTTCCTCTGTTTCAGTTTTATCTGATCAAACCATGACACTAAAGAAAAGGATAAAACAGATTCAATAAAAGCCTGATAAAACATTCTCATTATGGTTCGGTCAATTTGGAAGTGTGCAAGTTTCCTCAAGCAATGCAAATGTTGCTGACCCTTTTTGCACACCCTTTCACAGTTCTCTTCAAAGTTTAAATTACTATCAATAATAGTCTTGCAGCACCCTGTTCTCCAGCCTTAACCCTGTTGGTCCAGACTGAAGCGCGCGTACCTCCGCGTCACCATCCTGCTCCGCGGCCATGGCTGCATAATCTACCCCTACGCTGACTGGGGCCACCACGGCGCGCGAGAGGCAATCTGCCACTACATTGAGTTTGCCCGCCACATGCTGAATATCAGTGGTAAACTCTGATATCGCGGCCAGCTGTCTCTGCTGCCAGCCTGACCACGGTTCAGAAACCTTGGCCATCGCAAATGTTAGCGGTTTGTGGTCAACGATCGCGATGAAAGAGCGTCCTTCTAGCCAGAACTGAAAGTGGCAGATGGCCAAATGGAGAGCCAGCAGCTCCCTGTCGAACGCACTGTATTTACGCTCGCTATCGCGCAAGGTCCTGCTGAAAAATGCGAGGGACTGCCAAACCCCGGCTACATGTTGTTCCACGACCGCCCCTATGGCCACCTCTGATGCGTCAGTGGTGAGCGCTATGCGGGCCGTTGGGTCTGGGTGTGCCAACAGCGCAGCCTTTGTCAGGGCTGCTTTCACCTCCGAGAACGCTTGGTCCCGCTCCGGGGCCCACTTGATCTTATCCGTGGGTTTCTTTTTTTTGAGTGCGGCGTACAGCGGCTGCATGAGTTGCGCCGCGCGGGGGAGAAAACGGTTATAAAAATTCACCATTCCCAAAAACTCCTGCAACTCCCTGACCGTCTGCAGCCGGGGAAAATCTGCTACCGCGCGCATTTCGTCAGGAAGCGGAACTGCTCCTTCGGGGGAGACGCGGTGTCCCAAAAAATCGATCTGCGCCACCCCGAACTGACACTTCGCCGGGTTGATTATTAACCCGTGATCTCCCAACCTTCAGAAAACTGTGGCCAGGTGTTTTTCGTGTTCGTCTTCGGACGCGCTGGCTACTAAAATATCGTCCAAGTAAATGAACACGAAAGGGAGATCGCGAAGCACCACGTCCATCATGCGTTGGAACGTCTGAGCAGCCCCTTTAAGTCCGAATGGCATGCGTAAAAACTCGAATAGGCCAAACGGAGTTATTACCGCTGTTTTGGGTATGTCCTCAGCGCGCACTGGGACTTGGTGGTAACCGCGGACCAAGTCTATTTTTCGAAAAAACGCGCGTCCCCGCCAAATGAACGAAAAAATCTTGGATATGTGGGATTGGGTAGCGGTCGTGCGCTGTAGCGTTGTTTAACCGGCGGAAATCCCTGCAAGGGCGCCATGCTCCGTCAGCTTTCAGGACCATGTGTAGCGGGGAAGCCCAAGGACTGTTTGAACATCGGATAATGCCCAACCTCTCCAGGTTGGCAAACTCCTCGCGCGCTATGGCCAGTTTAACTGCGTCCAAGCGCCGAGCTTTTGCAAAAATGGGCGGTCCGGTAGTGGTAATAAAATGCTCCACCCCGTGTTTAGCGACTGTTGCCGAAAATGTGGGAACCGTGAGTGCTGGGAACTGAGTGAGCAGTGTGTGGAACTTACCGCTTGCAGTTGTGACGTTGGCATGAGCTGTTGGCGGGGCCATTTGTGCTGTACAGGGGATAGAATTAAAAGAAAGTGCATTAACCAGGCGCCTGTTAGCGAGATCAACCAACAAACCATGTGAGCACAAAAAATCAGCCCCCAACATATTGAAATTTACTGCTGCTACAACAAAAGTCCACTCAAATGCACGGCCGTGTAGAGACAGAAGCAGAGTCTTCTCACCAAAGGTCTTAATCTCCGAGCCGTTCACTGCCGTCACCAGGGGACCTCCGGAACCAGCTAGTCTGTCCGCGTAGGAAGGTGTGATGAAACTCAACTGGGAGCCTGTGTCGACGAGGAACTGCCTCCTGGATCATGTGTCCGACAAGTAGAGCAGCTTGTTCTCTTCCCCGAGGGCTGCGGCTGCTACCGACCCCCGGTCTTGGCATTTCCTGAACGCCTGAACTGGCACGGTGGTACACATTTGCATGCCCTCTCTGCGAAACGGCGATGATAGAAACAAAGGACGTCCGATCCGCGTTCCCTGGCCCCTGCCGCCGCCGTCGTCGGTGAGTCTGGCACCACTGCCTCTGGCCTCCTGTCGTCTCCGGTCGTCGCGCCGAGTTCCGCTGCCGCGGCCGTGGCTGCGCACCGCTTGGTGGCGTTGACAATCCGTTGCGCCTCTCGGCCCAGCGCGCGGTAGTCCTGTTGGACCAACAGTGGTGAACTGGCCAGGGTCGCTCTCGCTGCTGACGGTAGAGTCCTGAGGAAAAGGTGGGTGAAAATGAAGTGATCGTTGTCAGAGTCTTTCAACCTCAACAACTTCTCCATCAGGTTCACGGGCATGTCATTTTCCAACTCCGTCAGCGCCAGGAGCCTCTCTGCTCGCTCCTCCGCCGAGGGGGTGAATTGCTGGATGAGTGCAGCCTTCAACGTGCCGTATTTGTCGCTGTCCGGCGGCTGGTCGATCAGGCTCTCCACATGCTGGACCGTGTTGTTGTCCAGCTTTGCGACTACGTGGTAGAATTTTGTGTCGTCTACCGATATCCCCCGGAGGTTGAACTGCGCCTCAACCGCGTTGAACCAGGAGTGCAGATTGTTCTGCCAGAAGTCCGGTAGCTGGACTGTGGCGGCATTCGCTTGGCTGGGGGCTCCTGACGAGGCTGGCCGGGGGGAATTCTCCTCTTGCATGATATGTCTCGGGTCACCAGTGTGGTGATGTGAAAATGACGAGGCAGAGTTCTCTCTCAAGTCAGCTTTATTCACAACACCATCATCTCAAAGCAGAGAAAAGAGATCCACACAGTAAACTCTCATCCTTAAATCTCAGGACTCTTCACTTCGCAGGTCACATGTCTCACAAACAACCTTGCATTATAAAGAAAGTCACAATGCATTTTCTCTCCATGATATCACTTCCACTGTCTCCAATGCATCCCCTCTTTAATCCTTTAATTAAACCCCCCACAGTCTCAAGCCTTGCACACCAAAGCTAAGATTCTTGCAGCTTCCTGTAATCACTAAGGGAGCTGCCCTGCCTTTGTTCTGACCTAAAATGTGAGTCACAAAACAGGTCCCATATGTGTGTCCACCACAGTGTGTCAATTGTCCTCTGCTTCCTCCGAGCCCCAGCTGGGTGTGAGGCCAGTTCCAGAAGAATGTCCCAGAGGAATGTCTCCCCGTGTGTAGTGTCACCACACCAGCCCCCACCCCCACCCCGAACACACAGAAAGGGCTGTGACCCCCCCTGTTGTTTGGGCTCAAGTCGACGCCAGTGGAGGCTGTAGCGGAAGGGGGGGGGTGCGCTGGTCGAACTGTCTGCTGGTGAGGAGAGCTGGAGGGCCCGTAAGTCTGTGGGGAGAAAAGGGGAGAGGTGGAAAAGCCGGTGGTTGTGGGGGAAAAAAAAAAAAAAAGAAAACTTCCATCTCTGACTCTTCTAGCGGCTCGTCCTGCGAGGATGTGGGGGAGGCGGGCGGCCAAATTCCCTGAGGATGCGTAGCGGCTGTGAAACAACTGTAGCTGTATGAGGGACTTGGCGGTGTGGCCGTAGATGCGGAAGGGACAGCAATCGGCTAAATCCCGTTGTGTGCCGTGGCTGAAAAACCTATACAAACAATGGAGCTGGATTGTCCCTGGTGCGTAGCGCACGCTGCGGCCGCATAGCTTCCAGTTGCGCTGTCCTCATAATCCTGCAGTGTGCGCGCTTGGCTTCTGTGCGTGGAAGGTCCGTTGCCAAGAGGTGAGTCAGAGTCAGGGAGCTTGATGGAAATCAACGCAGTCGGAGCCGATGGTCTTCCCTGTTCAGGCTGTTTATGTGCGTTGCTCGTGTCGCAGATCCTCGTGTGTCTCGGTCCCAGCACTGCGCTCCCCGTCCGGCCCTGGAGGTCACCATTGTGGAGAGAGGACAAGGCGCGCGCGCTCCTGTGTGGGTGCGAAGGATGTAGGCAATCCCCGGTCTCTGGAATCCACAGCGCGGTGAGAGGGAGAGATAGTCCATTTCACGTTAGGTCACCAATGTAGAGGGTGCGAAGGAAAGGATGTGGAGGCGAGGCACGAGCATAGGTCAGCACAGATTCTTTATTTACCCTCTAACATGAACACAGCCTGTTGACCCCAGCATGGCCGCTGGGGCCCGGTTAGTCGTGATGAGAGTAGAAATGTAAGAATGAAGAGAGATGAGGAAGAGCCGCTCTTTTATACCGTCATACAGACAGAGAGAATGCATGACACATTAGCATATCAATTGTCATCTAATACCATTGGTCAATACACATGATTAGCATGACATTGGTTGGCACAAAGATGTATGCATTCAGTCCCGTCTGACTGTCTCCTGTGGTTCTTTTGGTCGTGTGTCAATTGTTCTCTGCTTCCTCCGAGCCCCTGCTGGGTGTGAGGCCAGTTCCAGAAGAATGTCCCAGAGGAATGTCTCCCCGCTGTGTGTAGTGTCACCACAGTAGGAGCTTTTAGTGTCCTTCTTTTCCATAGTCTATGTATTGTACTTAATGTGTGTGTATAACATTTAGTCTTCTTAATCTGACATAAAACTTTAGTTAAAAATCACGGTCAGAGGCTGCGCAGTAATGTTGCTCCAGCGAGGGGGGGCTTGCTTGAGCATTGTAGGTACAGGAGTTTGTCCCGGTTTGTACTTGATGCTCTTCTACGCCAAGGCTAAACACCACATTAGCTAAAGATGGAATCATAAAGTCAACAGTATCGAGGACTCCATTTGTGTTTCTATTTTATACAGACTGAAAATGGAAGATTTTATAGCTACACTTAAAAATTTCTCAAAATTGGACTTTCAGTCAAAACTGACTGTAATCTTGACTGAGACAGAGAGACTTTTAAAACTAAAAGAAAACAAGGAGGACTTTTACAACAAAATCATTGAGATTTTTGTCCAGAGGGATAGGCGGATGGATTTCATTTACAAGTAAAGGTTAAGACCATGCATACTTGTTTTATATGCTTGAATTTGTATAGAATTGTGGGGCTACAGGGTGGAGCAAATGTGCTTTCTGAGCCACTATCATTTCAGTTCTTCCTTGGCCTGAAACAAGCAGTCTATAATCAATTTTTGGCCCCCAAAATTTGTCTGTAAAATAACTTAATACATTTTATTTGTGTAACCAAGGGTCTTTACACTTTGTTTATATTCAGAAGAGTTGAATGAAATGAAAACATGGATGCATGGAGTTAGTCAGCAGAACTTTAACCACTTGCGCTCCGTTGTACCGCGGACGGGCAAGTCTCTGCGTCCTAGAGCGCACGAGGGCGCTCTCGTGCGCTCTAGGACGCATGGTGTAGATGGTGATGTAGGTGGTGATGGTGATGTAGTGGCGTCCAAGCTCGCACTGAAAATAAAAGCTGCAGACACAGCTGCGAACAGATTAGTTCATCTGATTGACCTCTCATTCGACTAATAAGAGCCTTGAATTGGGTTTCTGAAACCTTGAAGAACCAATGACTGAAAACCTAGCCAGAAGGACCCGCCTGCTGTGAATGCAGTGAGCCAATTGAAGCAGAGAAGTTCGCGAGCTGTTTTTTTTAAGGCTGGGTGAAGACTGACTGCTGGAGCGGATCAAAAAAGGATTAGACGTTATGAGACTTTTTGATTTCTTCCATGGTCATAGACCGATGGAGGCTGACGACGAAGGCTGTGTGACACACACGCCTTCGCCAGTCTTTTTTTTAATTACTACTGTTATTTGTTTTGAAAAATCGTTCGCCAGAAACCGCAATCATGGAAGCACAAAACCACAATAATGGAATTATGTTTTGACCGGGTCGCGAGACCAGAACCACGAGCGGACCAGCGTCGCGTTCGTCTGACAATGAGGAAGAGAAGTTGGCCAGGACAATGTGGCTGTGAAGAGGTAAGGTGTTATAAGTCAAATTATTTTTTATCTCTGAAAATTGTAATCAAAAATGACTTTTGACCGATCGGTAAATTACAACTGTGCGGCGCACGATGTCCGAAGTGCGTGCGCCGCGTTACACGGTTCTTCGCCGCCTCCGGACCGTGAACGCGGGGAGGGGGCGGGAGGGAGCCGCGGTGACAGCGTTGCTGTGGAAACATCGCCACATCCGAGTGTAATCCGTCATGTAGAGAGGGCGGATCTCCGTCCTCTGTAGCGGGGGGGGGCAACCCCCCCCCACACACACACACACACACACAGACACAGCCCTGAATGTGACCTTTCATTAGAGCCCAAAATGAAGCTTCTACATTGAATCATTCAAAAGTTAGATGTTTTTCCAAACTGTGCCATTTGGCACAATTTGGCACAGTTCCAAAACGCCTGAGAACAGCCTGAGAACAAAGCTGTGTAAAATATTCATTTTTTGTGGTATTGTTACAAAATTTGGAACTCAGCTGGATAACACTTGGTTCTACAATTCTGTTGCATTTTCCAGCCCGGATCTGAAGCTGTGTGTTATTTGCAAGCATTTGTATCCAAAAAAACACCCAGGCCAAATTTATTTTCTTCAAGTTCACTATGTTTAGATGACTGTAACTCAGTGGCCGGAGCACTTTGAGAGATCATGTTTTTTTTGCCAAAAAATTCAAAGTGTTTTCTTTTAAATGAGACCAACCCCATGAAGATGCTGCAAAGGGTTGAAGAACAGCTTTCGATTTACTTTGGGCACATTATTTTTTGGCGTTTTTAGGAAAATTGACCAGAGTGCAAGGGGTTAACTACCTTTCTGCAAAACAAAGGCAACTGGAGTGTACTACTGTTTCTGCTTCTTCCCTTCACAATAAAAGTGCCAGATATGCATTGCAGAACTGAACTTGAATTCAATGTGCATTCTATCAAGAAGCAATTCAGTAAAATGTCTTAGTTGTTAATAAATTATTTATATCATCAGATTTTATAATGTGCAATTAGCAGATCATAAAACATGCAAATTTTCAAGAGAAATTAAAATTCAAGCTAATGCTATTGTGTTCATATATTTGTAAATCTAACTTTGACAGAGTCGGTGCCTCACCACCCACAAACCCTCACACACATCACTGGGGAGTTACTAAATCTCCTTTTTTTTGTGTTCTTGAAGGTTGGCCAATACCTTGTTGATTCAAGAAAGCTGACAAGTTTCAGCTTCACTGACAGCTGACATTTCCGTTGTTCCCAAATTCAATGCTGCCGCTGTTTATAAATCTGAGACACCTGATGTCTTCTCCGGTCCAACATCTCCACTGACCAGTGCCGAGACTATTCCTGAGTCAGGTCATTGGTCTGTGACACATTTGTCCTTAAATCAGCCCATGTCTCATTTGTCTGAGTCATTGTTTGATCTCCAGCTAGCTCCAGAGTTGACTATTCCAACTGACTAGCCCGTTTTCAGTTTCTTTTCATTCAACCACCAACTACTGAATTGGACTTTATCCAGTACAGAATGTATTCGAAATTTTCTTCAATCAAGTGGTTCAAGTGGGTTTCTGCAAGAAGGTCCTGGGGCCTATCTGTGTGGTTTTCTTCCAGGTACTTCGCTTTGCTCCCACAGTCCAACGACATGCACAGTAGGTTAACTGGCATTAAATAGGGACTTGTCCATCGGTGTGAATGTGAGATTAAAAGGTTGTCTGTCTCTCTGTTGGCTCTGCAAATTGGTTGCCCTCCACCTCTCACCTGAAGAATATGGGCAGGCTCCAGTTCCCCACCCCCAGCGACCCAAAAGGATTAAGCAGTTACAGTGGGGCAAAAAAGTATTTAGTCAACCACCAATTGTACAAGTTCTCCCACTTAAAAGATGAGAGAGGTCTCCAATTTTCATCATAGGTATACCTCAACTATGAGAGACAAAATTAGAAAAAAAAAATCCAGAAAATCACATTGAAGGATTTTTAATTAATTAATTGGTAAATTCCTCAGTAAAATAAGTATTTGGTCACCTACAAACAAGCAAGATTTCTGGCTCTCACAGACCTGTAACTTCTTCTTTAAGAGGCTCCTCTGTCCTCCACTCGTTACCTGTATTAATGGCACCTGTTTGAACTTGTTATCAGTATAAAAGACACCTGTCCACAACCTCAAACAGTCAGACTCCAAACTCCACTATGGCCAAGACCAAAGAGCTGTCAAAGGACACCAGAAACAAAATTGTAGACCTGCACCAGGCTGGGAAGACTGAATCTGCAATAGGTAAGCAGCTTGGTGTGAAGAAATCAACTGTGGGAGAAATTATTAGAAAATGGAAGACATACAAGACCACTGATAATCTCCCTCGATCCGAGGCTCCACGCAAGATCTCACCCCATGGGGTCAAAATGATCATGAGAACACACGGGGGGACCTAGTGAATGACCTGCAGAGAGCTGGGACCAAAGTAACAAAGGCTACCATCAGTAACACACTACGCCGCCAGGGACTCAAATCCTGCAGTGCCAGACGTGTCCCCCTGCTTAAGCCAGTACATGTCCAGGCCCGTCTGAAGTTTGCTAGAGAGCATTTGGATGATCCAGAAGAGGATTGGGAGAATGTCATATGGTCAGATGAAACCAAAATAGAACTTTTTGGTAAAAACTCAACTTGTCATGTTTGGAGGAGAAAGAACACCATACCTACTGTGAAGCATGGGGGTTTAAACATCATACTTTGGGGCTGTTTTTCTGCAAAGGGACCAGGACGACTGATCCGTGTAAAGGAAAGAATGAATGGGGCCATGTATCGTGAGATTTTGAGTGAAAACCTCCTTCCACCAGCAAGGGCATTGAAGATGAAACGTGGCTGGGTCTTTCAGCATGACAATGATCCCAAACACACCGCCCGAGCAACAAAGGAGTGGCTTGGTAAGAAGCATTTCACGGTCCTGGAGTGGCCTAGCCAGTCTCCAGATCTCAACCCCATAGAAAATCTTTGGAGGGAGTTGAAAGTCCGTGTTGCCCAGCGACAGCCCAAAACATCACTGCTCTAGAGGAGATCTGCATGGAGGAATGGGCCAAAATACCAGCAACAGTGTGTGAAAACCTTGTGAAAACTTACAGAAAACGTTTGACCTCTGTCATTGCCAACAAAGGGTATATAACAAAGTATTGAGATGAACTTTTGTTATTGACCAAATACTTATTTTACCGAGGAATTTACCAATTAATTCATTAAAAATCCTTCAATGTGATTTTCTGGATTTTTTTTTCTTATTTTGTCTCTCATAGTTGAGGTATACCTATGATGAAAATTGGAGACCTCTCATCTTTTAAGTGGGAGAACTTGCACAATTGGTGGCTGACTAAATATTTTTTTACCCCACTGTAAGGAAATTGCCATTAAAAGGTTAACAGTGGAAACAATTCTGGTTAAACTTTGATCTCCATTTTTTTGGGGGGGTCATCCATCTTGAAAGACTTGCATCATCTGCTGGCCACCTTTAAGCAGGTATCATCATTGTCAGAACCTCTTGTTTCTTCCTAGAGGGCTTCCAACATTAGCATTTACACCTGCAACCACACTACACCTGCGCTGTGATCGACTACTAATCAGAGGGTGAGGGGTTTGATTCCCACTCAAATCTGCATGTCGAAGTGTCCCTGAACAAGACACTGAATCTCCAGTTGCTCCTGGTCAGTCAGGCCACCGCCTGTGTATGGCAGCTCTGCCACCATCAGTGTGTGAATGTGTGTATGAATGGATGGATAGCAGGCTCTCTAAACCAGTTTGGTCATCCAGAGATGAGTAAAATGCGCTGTATAAGTGAACGCCATTTACCATCTAGTGAAATTCTGTCATTTGGTTTCACTTAGTGTTATAGTCAAAACCTTGTCAAGACCAGAGTCTCCCAAGACCCAGACAAGACCAAAGCCAAGAACAAGATGTACTGTATGAAAGCTCAATCAAGTCAACTTGATTCAAGAACTTTCTATATTTAAATCCAGTTGACTTGACAAAGCTTTCATACAGTATACTTACTGGCCCAGATGACTGAGAATCTTCATCAAGTCCAAGTCAACACTAAATCAAGGCTAAGACCTTCATATACAGAGGTCTTGGTCTTGACGTATTGATTTGGTCTTGACCCCTTAAAGTCTTGGATCTTTTTACACTCTTCTGGTCTGATATTGACTACAACACTAGCTTTACTTCCTTTTTTTGTCATGCTCAGTTTCTGGGATTCCTTTATTGTTCCCACCTGTTGCTGACTTTACCTCCATGGTTCTTTCGTAAGTCCAGGGGTAGGAAGCGAGCACCAAGATACTGAAGGTTCTTCTTCCCGATCGGCTTCTTCAGTAGGTGTTTATCTTTTGTTCTTATCAAAGACAAAAAATAAAATAAAAAAGAGATGTCTTTACCTTCTTTACATGTTTCAACTGCACTGCAGCCTTCGTCAGAAGAGTCCATAACTTCCACGTAATACGTTAAATAGGTTCCTTTTGTCTTCTTTTAATTATTTATCTTTTGTTCTTATAAAAGACAAAAAAATAAAATAGAAAGGAGATGTCTTTACCTTCTTTACATATTTCAACTGCACTGCAGCCTTCGTCTGACGAAGGCTTCTTCTGACGAAGGCTGCAGTGCAGTTGAAACATGTAAAGAAGGTAAAAACATCTCCTTTCTATTTTATTTTTTGTCTTTTATAAGAACAAAAGATAAATAATTAAAAGAAGACAAAATGAACCTATTTGACGTCTTCAGTAGGTGGTTTTACTGAATTCCTTCCCTTTTATTGCTGATTGGTGAAAACACCTCCTTTTGTGGCTGGATGGAAAGAAAACCTGCAGTAGCATCTTGGCAGTTGGTGCCATGTGGTTGCATATCCCTGTTCTAGTTGAAAGATTCTTGAAGGAAGGTCTCAGTAACACCATGTACGGCCGAAGAGATTGTCAAAGCAGTATTTACTGTATATTTAACTCACTCAATATATAGTAGTATATGGGGAGTCTGTATCAACTGTGACCAGATATACAAACTACATCATAATAAGATAACATAAGATAAGATAAGCCTTTATTAGTTCCACAATGGGGAAATTCCAGGATTGCAACAGCACAGGGATAGCAACGCTCAGAGCAATAATTAAGAAGATATGAAAAATAAAAATAAGAGCTGTGAATATGCATACGTACACATAAATATATAAATATATATACAAAGTGCGGAGCATTGTAGCAAGATGGAATAAACATCATAACCGTCTACTTAGTTATCCTACATAGTATGAATATGTACCCATACATATTGTCACCCTCTGTAGTGACTGATATTGTCCTAGTTGTATACTGGAGGGGACCATTTGTGTAAGTCTGTTGCATCCTTTGCATTCAATACTATTAGGTTGTCACATTTTTTTGCTATCTCTGCGAGCAGCCCTGCTTAGGTTATACAGTCTGACAGCCGAAGTTAGGAAGGACCTGCGAAACCTCTCGGTTGCACACCTAGGATGATGTAGTTTACTGCTAAATGAGCTCCTCAGTGCATTCAGTATGTTCTGCATAGGGTGGGACTCGGACTCCAGCAGGGATGACAGTTTAGCCACCATCCTCCTCTCTCCCATCTCCTCCACTGGGTCAAGGTGTTGCCCCAGGACAGATCTAGCTTTCTTGATCAGTTTGTTCAGTCTCTTCCTATCGGCTTCTGTAATGCCGTTGCCCCAGCAGACCACTCCAAAAGTGATGGCTGATGCCACCCCTGTGTCATAGAATGCCTTCAGCCTTCCCTTGTACACCAAAAGACCTGAGCCTCCTTAGGAGGAACAGCCTGCACTGTCCCTTCTTGTAGAGTGCGTCAGTATTGTGTGACCAGTCCAGTTTATTGTTCGGATGAACACCAAGGTACTTGTAGGATGTCACCATCTCAATGTCCGTTCCCTACATGTTTACTGGTGGTGTGAGGGGTTGTCCTTGCCTGCAGCAGTCCACCACCAGCTCCTTAGTTTTCCTCGCCTTGATCTGGAGACAGTTCCGATGGCACCAGTCCACGAAGTCCTGGATAAGTCCTCTGTACTCAGCTTCATCTCCGTTGGAGATGAGGCCGACGATCGCAGAGTCGTCAGAATTTCTGTAGATGGCAGTGTGGTGTGTTGTGTGAGAAGTCCGCAGTATAAAGGGTGAACAGGAAGGGAGCCAAAACCATTCCCTGGGGGGCCCCCGTGCTACCGATGATCGTTTCAGACACACAATCTCGGGTTCTCACAAACTGTGGCCGGATAGTGAGGTAGTCCAGGATCCATGATGACAGGTGCTGGTCCACCCCTGCGCACAGCAGCTTGTCCTTCAGGATCATCGGTTGAATGGTGTTGAAAGCACTGGAGAAGTCAAAGAACATGATCCTCACCGCACTCCCGGGCTTCTCCAGGTGGGACAGAAAACGGTGAAGGAGGAAGATCACTGCATCCTCCACCCCAATGCCATGCTGGTAGGCGAACTGGAGTGGATCCATCGCTGGTCCCACCAGGGGGCGGAGTTGAGCAAAGAGCAGTCTCTCCAGGGTCTTCATCAAGTGAGACGTCAGGGCCACTGGTCTGTAGCTGTTCAGATCTTTGGGGTGGGAAGTCTTTGGTACAGGTACCACACAAGATGTTTTCCACAACTGTGGTACCCTCCCCAGCTTCAGGCTTAGGTTGAAGATGTGCTCCACAATCCCACACAGCTGGTCTGCACAGGACTTGAGGAGCTTCGCGCTGATGCCGTCCGGTTCCGAGGCCTTCCTCGCCTTGATCTTCCTCAGCTCCGTCCTCACCTGGGTCTTAGTGAGGGTCATGTTGGGGGGCCGTGTGTTGGGAGTGGGGGGTGTTGGTGGAGAGGGGTGTGGACAGCAGGTCTCAATGACTTTAGAGGCAGCAGTGGTTGTTGTGCAGTCGTTCAGATTGTTCGCCCACTCCCTGCCCCCCGTGGCCTGGGGGGAGGTATTCTGGAGCCCAGAGATGGTTTTAAGGTTTCTCCAGAACCCGCCGATGTCACTCTGTTGCAGCTTGTCCTCCATCTTCTTCCTGAAGCTGTCCTTGCCTTCTCTGATCTTCCTCCTCAGCTCCCTCTGTACGGACTTCAGCATCTCCCTGTTCCCCGACCTGAAGATCCTCTTCTTCTCTCTCAGAAGTGTTTTTTTTTTTTTTTTTTTTTTTATTTAAGTTTTTGTAAAGGGTATACAGGTCGTTACAGCAATGCAGTGTTTACATTTTCATCACATGTTCCCTTATTTTCTGATATCTGACAACATTGGAAGATTAATTCTTACAACACCCCCTTTTTTTTTTTTTTTTAAAGTGAAAGAAAAAGTGAAATTAAAGAGAAAAAAAAACAAGAAACAAATAACAAAAAAAAAACAAAAACAAACCAGTAAAAAACAAACAAAAAGAAAAAGTAAGTAAATAAAGATAAAAGAGCATCTGAGTAGCGTTGGAACAAAGAGCGGAACCATTATTGAAATGGTATTTGTCAAAGATTAGATCTAATGGAAGACACATATGCGGTCCAGGGTTGCCAAAAGTTCATGAACACATCCATGTCCTGTCTCAGTGCGAATGTCAACTTTTCCATCGAGTAAATGTCTTGGATCACGTTAGTCCAATCTTCAGGTGTAGGACAGTCCTTCAACATCCATTTTTTAGTTAGAGCTTTTTTGCTTGCCAATATTAAAACATTGAATAAGTATTTTTCTCCTCGTCTTTCCAGTGAGTCCGGTAGTAAACCCAAATACAAAGTTACAAAAGAAAAGGGAACTGTAATTTTGAATATTTTCCCCAATATTGTCTGTACCTTGGTCCAATATTGGTGGGTAACTGGGCATGACCAAAACACATGAAAATGATTTGCAGTCTTTTCACCACACAAGCGCCAACAGTTCAATCCCTTATGGGTAAATTTGTTTTGTGCAGGTGTTCTGAAAAATCTTGCCAAGTTTTTCCATCCAAATTCTCTCCACTGCAGGGATGAGGTACTTTTCCATTGCTGTTTATTTAGCTTTTCCCATATTTCCAGTTGTAAAGTGAAATTCCCCTCTTTTTCCCATCTCTCTTTTATATAAGATGTGTTGTCTCCTTTTAAGTCTTGAAGACCTTGGTATATTTTAGAAATGTATCTGATCCCTGGGATCCCTTTATATGCCATTAAGAAGACCTTCAGAACACCTGACTGGGCCCTTTCCAAAACCTCCTTTTTAAGTATATTGTTTATGTGGTGTCTAAGCTGGAAGAACCTGTAAAGGTCTTGATTTATTAGGCCTTGTTTTTTCAAATCTTCAAAACTTCTTAAGATTTGCCCTTTAAAAAAATCGTAATATTTTATCAGCCCTTTCTCCTTCCACTTTTTAAATCTGGTGTCTGTTTTATTAGGAGTAAAGTCCTGATCATAGGCGATCCATTGCAGAAGTCGATAGGGCTCTTTAGTTTGATTCTCTCTGACTATCTTAAACCAAATTTTTAGCGGGGTCTCTATCCACGGGTTAGTGTTATTCAAAAGCTTAGGTAAGACATTGTTCCCTATTATCGCCTGTAGGGGGATGTCACTTGTTATTTGGCATTCGATCTCCTCCCATTGTGCAGTGTAGACTGGGTTACATATCTCTACTAAAGTTTTAATTTGTGCGGCTTTAAAGTAGTCCCTGATATTTGGCAGCGCGAGCCCACCTTTGTCTTTGTTTAGCTGTAGGGTTCTATATCTGATTCTAGGTCTCTTGCCCTGCCATATGAATCTTGAGATCCTTCTGTCCAGCTCCTGCCATGTTTTTTTGGGAGGTTCTACCGGTATTGTTTGGAAAAGGTATAGAAGACGTGGAAGTATATTCATTTTGACTGCTTCAATTCTTTGTGCAGTACCCAAGAATGGTATCATATTCCATCTTGCTAGGTCAGATTTTATTTTTGTCACCAGTGGATCATAGTTTAGTGATATAATTTTGTTGAGTTGTTTCGGGATATTGACCCCCAGATATTTCATAGATTCCGACTCCCAGTTAGTTTTGAGTTTGCTTAGTGAATAATGATTTGGGTCATAGTTGAATGTTAAAACTTGGGTTTTATGCATATTTAATTTGTACCCCGATAAATCTCCATACTCTGAAAAAACTGAGGTTAGTTCTGGTAAAGAAGTGTCCGGCTGCCCTAGGTATATTAAAATGTCATCAGCAAAGAGTGCTATTTTATGTTCCTTCTGACCAAGTGTAATACCTTGAATTTTTTGGTTTTGTCTTATCCATTGGCTCAGAGGTTCTATGAAGATTGCAAAGAGCAGTGGAGACAGGGGGCAGCCCTGACGACATCCTCTTTCCAGTTCAAAAGATGATGATAAATTACCGTTAATCCTTATTTTAGCTGTTGGTTTTTTATATAATGCCTGTATAGTTCTAATGAAGTTGTTATGAAAATTGAAACTGGATAAGATTCTATATAGAAAAGACCAGTCAACCGAATCGAATGCTTTTTCAGCATCTAATCCCAATATGACTGCATTTAAGTTATATTTTTTTATATGATGAATTATGTGTAAAGTGCGTCGAATGTTGTCTTGTGTCTGTCTTTGTCTTATAAAACCTGTTTGGTCTAAATGAATTAGGTCTGTCAGTATATTTTCTAACCTTTTGGCAAGGATAATGGTAAAAAGCTTATAGTCCTGATTTAGTACACTGATTGGTCTGTAGTTGGAGCATTCTAGTTTATCCTTTTCAGGTTTAGGTATAACTGCAATGACCCCTTCTCTCCAGGAGGGGGGGATTTCCCCTGTGTGGAGGACATAATTAAATGTTTTCAGGAGGAGAGGAGATAGTTGCTGTTTAAAGGTTTTGTACCACTCTGCTGTATAGCCATCAGCTCCTGGGGATTTGTTAGCTTTAAGTTTCATAATTGCTTTTTCCAATTCTTTAGGATGTATTTCTGACAGTAGTGTTTTATTTTGTGACTCCGTAAGTTGGGGAAGGTTTAATGTGTTTAGGAATGCCTCGGATGCGTTTTTATGTTTTTTGTGGGAGTATAAGTTCTTATAGTAATTCTCGAAGTTTTTAAGAATATCCTGAATTCTGAATTGTATTTCCTTTGATACTGGGTCTCTGATTTTGTAGATTGCTCTTTCTGTTTGATGTTTCCTCAATTTATAGGCTAGCAATTTTGCCGATTTACTGCCTGCTTCATAGTATTTTTGTTTCAGAAATGTAAGTTTCTTCTGGATTTCTATTGTGTAGATCTCATTTATTTGGTTTTTAATTTCCTTAATCTTGAGCGAGTCAGTAGAATGAGTGTTGCCTTTGTGTTCTTTTTCTAGGTTCCTAAGTTCTGACTCTAATGTGGATAGTTTTTCTTGTCTTAGTTTCTTTTGGGTTGCCAGTTTTGCAATAATCTTTCCTCTTATTACAGCTTTACATGCATCCCACAGTATTAAAGGGGATACTTCTCCATTATCGTTATCTTCCAAATATCTGAGAATATCTGATTCCAATTCATCTTTCAATGGTCCTTTCAGGACATTTGAATTTAACCTCCAAGAAAATGTATTATTTGTGTATTTTTGGATATTTAAGTCCATGTAGATCGGACTGTGGTCGGAGAGATCCATCAGTCCTATTTTACATGTTTTTACTCTTCCAATGTCTCTATTAAACATAAAAAAATAGTCAATCCTTGAGTAAGATGAATGTGGAGTTGAGTAAAATGTATAGTCTTTTACACTGGGGTTGAGTTCCCTCCACACGTCACAGATTCCCAATTCTTTTAGTAGCATCCGAGTCTTCCTGTTTTGGGTGTTATTTTGAAGTGGGGAATTACCAGAAGCATCCCAGTATGGATTCAGTCTAAGATTGAAGTCCCCACCACATATCACTAAACCTTGAGCTTTAGTTATCATTAGGTCGAATACATTTTTATAAAATTTCCAGTTAGCCCCTGGGGGAGCATACACATTCAGCAGGGTGATATCTTCTCCCTCTAGCCGCCCAGTTACCAAACTGTATCTCCCTTCTTTATCTTTGTGTTCTGATTTTTTTTCAAATGTAATTTTGGTTGATATCAATGTCGCTACTCCCCTCCTCCTCCCTGATTTATATGAAGATGAAGAGATCATTTTAAACCCTTGTCTACTGAGTTTATTGTGTTCCACGTCTGTTAGGTGGGTTTCTTGTAAAAGTATTATTCCTGCTTTGTCTTTTTTCATTTTGCCTAGAATCTTGGATCTTTTAACTGGATTCAGGATTCCTTTTACATTATATGAAATTATTTTGGTTACACCCTGTTTCTCCATTGTGTTGTTTTGTTTAGTATAACTGTGTGGTGGCCCTCTTTTGTGCTACTCAGAAACTGAAAGAACATTAAAAACAAGAAAAACATTAAGAACATAGTGTAAAAAACTTTAAAACAAAAAGCTGTCATAAGAACTTCCTGAGCTGAGGTCTTTTTAAAGACCCTGTAAGAGCCTTGATGGAGTGAAGGCTCTGAGGGAAATTCCTCAAACTCTGTTACGTGTTGAGGGCCCTCTCTTACCACTGAAAGTAGTCCCATGCTTTTAACGTGAGTTTCAGAACCCAATCCAAACTTGTAATGATTTTTTTTTTTTTTCCTTTTATGCCTAAACCCTGTGAAATTGTGTGCACCCTCCCACCCCCATCACATCAAACATTCACGCAAAAACAGTATTTGTTAGTATGAGGAGAACATGTGGATTATTGTCACATTTCTATTTTAACAAGTTTTTTTTTTTTTATTACAAAGACTTATTTGTTTCAAATAATATGATTGTTCCATGAAATGTTTTACCACATGCTGAATATGCATCTCCTTTAATGTTTGTTACCTTGTATGAGGGGGGTTGGATGTGCGGATTGATTCAAGAGAAAAAAAAAAAGAAAAAAAAAAGGTCGCTATTCCAACCTGAAAATGGATAGTTTATCCGCGATGCTCTGGTGCTGGGTTTCCCGCTGCTGGTCCGTGGATTTTGAAGGTCTTTGTGTTGTCCATGTTTGCGTTTTGATCTTCTCACTCGGGTCTGCGGTGGGTTTAAATACCGTTACCGGGAGGCCTCTTTTCGCCATGTCAGCTGTTGCTTCTTCCGCCGAATTATAGAGACACGTTTCATCGCCGTAGAAGACCCTTAACTTCGCAGGAAATGGTGTCTGAAAGCGCAATTTCTTCTCTCTTAACACCTTTTTCGCGTCATTGTATTCCCTGCGCTTTTTAAGGACCTCCGGGGCGTAATCGTGTTCCACGTAGACTTTTCTCTCCTGGTGCATAAATCCTTTTTTCTGCCAGGCCAGTCTTACAACCTCTTGTTTTATTTTGAAATTGGAAAATCTTACCAACACCGAACGTGGGGGCGCTTCCGCCGCCGGCCTAGCGGCTAATGAACGATGTGCCTTTTCTATCTTCAAGTCGGTGGTTTGTGGAATATCCAATTTCTCTCTTAGTAAGGATTCCACGCATTCTGCCATTGAGTTAAAACCATTTTCGGTTCCTTCTATCAGACCATGAATTCTTATGTTGTCTCTTCTTTGTTTTCCTTCTTGGTCGGTTAGCTTAGCCTCTATAGCTGCTTGTCTTTTGCGTAGGTCTAGCACAGAATCTTCGAGCACTTTTATTCGATCCTCTGTTTCCAAGATTCGGTTCTCGGCCTGGTCCACTCTGCTGTTTGTCCTTTTCAATTCTTCTCTGAATTCCCGAAATTCGGCCGTAACATCTCGGCGAAATCGTCGTAGCTCCTCAAATAGTGATTTCAGGCTAACCCTTTTGTTAGCTATCACCAGTTCCTCGTCTTCTGAACGGAGATCTTCCAGTTCGGATTCTCCGGCCGATACGTGTCCTGGCCTGGAGAATTTCAGTTTCTTCTGTTTTCCTTTAGACATGATGATTTTGTCTTTTGATTTTCACTCCTCCAAAAATCCGTTAAGTTTGATTTTCAATGTGTTATCCTGGATTGGGTCTGAGAACTTCAGTGTTAAGCTGCAGTCGCCATGGCGTCCAGACCGGAAGTCCCACAAGTGTTTTTATCTCATGGTTGATTCAGGGTTTGTTGTTCGAGCAACACCATATGGTCTTGGTGGGTACGGTGTTGTCCACACAGAAGCTGATGTAGTCCGTGATGGTGTGAGTGAGGCCGTTGATGTCCTCACCATGTGGCTCACAGAGCTACTCCCAGGCAGTGGTTTCAAAACAGTCCTTTAGAGTGTCCATTGCCTCCTCAGACCATAACTTCACTGAGGTTGTCTGTGTACTAGGGGTTTGTACACCGGCTGGAGATGAAACAAGTTGTGATCCGATCTCCCGAGTGGGGGGAGTGGTGATGAGGTGTACGCCTCCTTAGTATTTGCATAGAATAAGTCTACTGTTTTATTGTCTCTAGTGTGGCATGTGACATACTGGGTGAGCGTGGATAGAATGGAGGACAGTGAAATATGGTTGAAATCACCTGAGATGAGGAGAAGAGCATCTGGGTGTTCTGTCTGCAGCCTGCCAGTTACTGAGTGGATGACGTCACGCGCTGTCCCAGCGTTCGCCGTCGGATTTGCATAAATAACAATGCAGTTGGCTGTTCTAAATTGTCCCTAGATATCTGTTTTCTATAGGCCCTTAGAATAGAGGGTTAGTATTAATGAAAGCGCTTTGAGTGGTCTTTGTGACTAGAAAAGCGCTATATAAGTGCAGGTTAGTTAGTAGTTAGTTAGATCACGTGTGAGTATTCCCTCGGGAGATAGGTAGGCCGCATGCTAACAGCTAGCAACTCGATGTCTTTGCTACAGTGCTGTTCCTTAACCGTGATATGCCCCGGTCTGCACCAGTTGTTATTGACATACATTATCACTCCCCCGCCTCTTGCCTTCCCACTGTCTGGTGTCCGGTCTGCCTGTATTGCGTGGAAACCCTCCAGTTCGATGTTAGCATCTGTTGCTAGTTCTGTTAGCCACGTCTCGGTAAACAACAGGCCACTCTCTCTGTACACGCTCTCGTAGCGGGAGATAGCCGCTAGCTCATCAGTTTTATTGAGTAGCGATTGAACATTCCCCATAATAATGGATGGGAGGGCGGGTCTGTACCTTATATTCCTCACCAGCCGTCTTACTCCAGCTCAACATCCACGCCGTTTCCGTCTTATTTCTCCCGGTATGTCGAGTTTTTTCGTTAGCATCGTGGGCCGGTTAAGTGCTAACAGCTGGTCTCTATTGTACTGCCTCCTGCAAGAAACAGTGGCTCCGTCCGCTGGCTCAAGAGACATGTGGGCGATCCACTTGTTTGGATGGAATAAAGGTGTCGCTGGATCAGAAAGATTAGCAAGAGAGCCAGATAGTAAATAGAAATAGGCAGAAATTGATCCGCTGTTGCAAAAAGGCAGCCTACTCGTGTGGCGCCGGAAGTAGAAGAAGAGATACGATAATAAAGAGAACCGGTATGGGAACAAGTCATCCATTACTCTAGAAGTACTTGAAGACCTCAAGAAAATATCTCCTGTCAAAGGCAACCAGCCAAGGAAAGTCATCGACCGATTACAGTCAGTAGAAAAGTCCGGAGCTGATCTAACAGAACTGGACAACTCTGGTGCAATACAGAATCCACTGGTGATTAAAGCAATAAATTAAATTACCCTTTATTGTCATTCAACTGTACAACCAATCATGTACAGTAGAACGAGACTGTGTTTTACCTATCTACTGCGTTAATCACACACACCCCAAGTGTAGAATCAGAGGGCCGCTGCCATACAAGGCGCCGCCACAAATTTCCCTCCTCCATTCCATTATTGCTGAGCACCAAGCTGGACAGCAGGAAGTTCCACTTTTATATGGTCTTCAACATGACCCAGCCGGGATTTGAACCCCTGCCTCCCGGGTGTGGGGCGGATGCTCTACCAACTGAGCCACCACTCCGGTAATAGAAATAGAAAGCAAAGCCAATAGAAAGCAAATAACCCAATTTTATTGAAAGACACTGGTTAATCTTCATGGTTGAACCCAACAATAATGTAACTTCAGACAGTCACTTTGATACATTACTGCAGTTCCTGAAAAATCAAAATCTGTCAGACAGAATCAGACAGTACAAGTGAACCTGTGGTCCAGATATGATCAGTACAAACTCACCACTGCAATCCTAGAAGCAGAAAAAAACTGGTGATGAAGCAACTAACTTACCTGTTGGAAGTACTCACCTGGAGTGGTATGAGGTGCATCTTACACACGTGGACAAAATTGTTGGTACCCCTCTGTTAATGAAAGAAAAACCCACAATGGTCACAGAAATAACTTGAATCTGACAAAAGTGGTAATAAATAAAAATTCTATGAAAATTAACCAATGAAAATCAGACAGTGCTTGTGAGTTGTGGTTCAACAGAATTATTTTAAAAAACAAACTCATGAAACAGGCCTGGACAAAAATGATGGTACCCCTAGAAAAGATTGAAAATAATGTGACCATAGGGACATGTTCAACCAAGATGTGTCCTCTAATTAACACCACAGGTGTCTACAAACTTGTAATCAGTCAGTCGGCCTATTTAAAGGGTGACAAGTAGTCACTGTGCTGTTTGGTGACATGGTGTGTACCACGCTAAACATGGACCAGAGGAAGCAAAGGAGAGAGTTGTCTCAGAAGATTAGAAAGAAAGACAAGCATGACAAGCATGACAAAGGTAGACAAGCATGTTAAAGGTAGAGGCTATATGACCATCTCCAAGCAACTTGATGTTCCTGTGACTACAGTTGCACATATCATTCAGAAATTTAAGATCCACGGGACTGTAGCCAACCTCCCTGGACGTGGCCGCAGGAGGAAACTTGATGAAAAATGGAAGAGACGGATAATACGAATGGTAACAAAAGAGCCCAGAACAACCTCTAAATACATTCATGGTGAACTCCAAGGTCAAGGTACGTCAGTGTCAGATCGCACCATCTGTTGTTGTTTGAGCCAAAGTGGACTTCATGGGAGACGACCAAGGAGGACACCACTGTTGAAAACAAATGATAAAAAAGCCAGACTGGAATTTGCCAAACTGCATGTTGACAAGCCACAAAGCTTCTGGGAGAATGTCCTATGGACAGACGAGACAAAACTGGAACTTTTTGGCAAGGCACATCAGCACTATGTTCACAGATGCAAAAATGAAGCATACCAAGAAAAGAACACTGTCCCTACTGTGAAACATGGAGGAGGTTCTGTTATGTTCTGGGGCTGCTTTGCTGCATTTGGCACAGGGTGTCTTGAATCTGTGCAGGGTACAATGAAATCTCAAGACTATCAAGGTATTCTAGAGAGAAATGTGCTGCCCAGTGTCAGACAGCTTGGTCTCAGTCGCAGGTCATGGGTCTTGCAACAGGATAATGACCCAAAACACACAGCTAAAAACACCCAAGAATGGCTAAGAGCGAAACATTGGACTATTCTAAAGTGGCCTTCTATGAGCCCTGATCTAAATCCTATTGAACATCTGTGGAAGGAGCTGAAACATGCCGTCTGGAGAAGGCACCCTTCAAACCTGAGACAACTGGAGCAGTTTGCTCATGAGGAGTGGGCCAAAATACCTGCTGAGAGGTGCAGAAGTCTCATTGACAGTTACAGAAATTTTTTGATTGCAGTGATTGCCTCAAAAGGTTGTGCAACAAAATATTAAGTTAAGGGTACCATCATTTTTGTCCAGGCCTGTTTCTTGAGTTTGTTTTTTAAAATAATTCTGTTGAACCACAATTCACAAGCATTGTCTGATTTTAATTGGTTAATTTTCATAGACTTTTTATTTATTACCACTTTTGTCAGATTCAAGTTATTTCTGTGACCATTGTGGGGTTTTTTTCATTAACAGAGGGGTACCAACAATTTTGTCCACAGCTGTAGTTCTCCTAGAGAAGAGAGCACAGGAGGCAATCACTCATGTCAGCCTGGGAGCGATGGATACTACTGCAAGAAAGAAGGGATGCAGAGGACAGAGTTAAAGGCCTGAAAGTAACCAGTAGCAGACTTGAGTTAAGAAAAGATGAAGGATGTGTGTGTTGTATGTGGTGATGAAAGACATCATGACAACATTTTCTTCTGCAAAAAGTTTAAGGGTTTGAAACTCCATGAAAAGAAAGCGGCTTTTAAAAAGCTAGGAGCTTGCGCATGTTGCCTTGGATGCCACAATGATGACGGCTACTGCAGATAAACGTTCCTATGCAGGAACAAAAACTAAAAAAAAAAATAAGGCAGCTCCAATCACTACTACTTTCTCTGCCCCAAAGAAGACTCTAGGAGCGGAAATGAAAATGAGAGGTGAAAAGTCAGCAAAAGCAAAAGCAATCTGACAGACAAACAAGAAGATTTTTTTGTCTGAGCTTTGCCCCGAGATGGTGGAGAAGTGCAAAAAAGCTTTCACAAACAATACTGCAAAAGCAATTAGTACAAGTAAAAAGCAATCTGAGCTCTTGGAAACAAGTGGACTCTGTGAACTTCCTGTTATCATGATGCTAGTGGAGGTCACTGCCAATATAGGTCAAAAGAGATGACCATGAAGGTGAACACAGAAAAATGCCTCCTCAGAGTCAGAATCAAGACACCAAAGGGCAGAGCAGTAGCCCACAAACTGATCTGTCATGACCTTGATAAGTTGCTAAGGTGCACAGAGTTACTGAACCTGAGAAATTAAAAAGCTTCTTCCCAGAAGTCAAAGTAGAGGGGCTGAGGAGACCCAAAGAGATTGAGTTTCTCATCAGCCACAGAGAGGAAAGACTTGCTTCACAAAGGGAAAGAGTTGTTGGAGATCTCATCCTAAGGGAAAGTCCATTGGGAACTGTTTGAGGAAGTAGCAATGGCAACACACAAGTCAAAAACCCACTTTGCCCGCACCATGAGGGCAGCTGCTGTCAAGTATGAGGAGATTGTCAGACACCCAAAGATGGAGAGAGCTTCACTGCAAAGGGGAAATATAGTCAATGCAAAATTTGCAACTGCACTGAACAATGAGTTTCTTGAATGGTGGAGGTGGGAAAGCATAGGAACAGCTTGTGAACCGAGATGTAGAGGATGTCGATGTAACTGCCAGCCTGGATTGAAAGAAATGACCCTAGCAGAGGAGAAAAAACTGGAAATCATAAAGGCAGGACTTTCCTATGTCAACGAGGATGCTCACATAAATTCTCCACACTGGGATGCAAAGTATCCTTGGACAGAAAATCCTTCCTCATTCCCAAACAACAAAAGTGCAGTGGAGGCCACATTCATTAGAACAGAGACAGCTGAAAGAGAGCCAGACGGAAAGCTGCATATACAGCCCAGGTCCATGAAATGGTTCAGTGAGGAGCAGCCATAGAACTCACTGATGAAATCAAGAGATATTGGAAAGGGCCCGTGTGGTATGTAAGTCACTTAAGGGCCTTTTCCATTAGTATCGCCTTGGCCTTACTTACTTCTACTCGACTCACTTTCTCGCCATTTCCACTGTACCCAGCACGGTTTAACCGACACTATTTTCATGCCTGTTAAGAGGCAGGGTATAAGCGTGCGAAAGCGAGCCGAGATGTGACGTCAATAGACTGCTAGCCGCTGATTGGTCAGGGCGTAATGTCACGAAAGCACCCATCTTTGTTGAAATCTTTACGACCGCCATTTGCAATCACGGACTAACTTGGTCATGGAGTAAATACGATATTAATACAGACAGCGTTGTAGGTTTTGCGGAAATCTACACCGTGGTCCAACGAAGAGGTGCGGGGTTTTCTCTGCTTGGTGGCAGATACACAGTGAGAGGAGTGATCCGGACCCATACAGATGGCAGCCCAGAATAGAACCGTACTACTGACAAGCTGAAGACGAACGTGAGAGAACCATCGATGGTGAGTGATTTGTAATATTGTGCATCTGTTCGCTTATTTATCCTGTTGGTGGTAAGCTCACTTTTTTTGAGCCATACAGCGCCGTTTTGTGCTGGCTAACTCGTTTTAGCTAACGATTTTTGGCTAGTAGCTAGCTAGTACCAACTGCTGATTCGCGCTTGTTTTCTCCTAAATATTTGCTTGTAAGAGCAAAACGATGAAATCTGTTAATCCTGGTTAAAGTCCTGGTTTGTGTTTTGTATTGCACTTTGGTGCTGCGTATTAAATTGTGTGCAATTTAATGCTAGAATGTGTTTCCACATGCCAGGGGTTAGCCTCCCTGTTTATAGTGGATACTGGTGAGACCACAGGAGCCGAAATCTCAACAATATAAAAGTGCTTTTTCAAACCAGTGATTTATAAAGTCATTCATATAATTTTCTAAAGCGTCAGAAAGAGAAATCCATATATTATATCGATTCATTACACAGACAGTGATATATTTCAAGCATTTATTTATTTTAATTTGGATGATTATGGCTTACAGCCCCTGAAAACCCCAAATTCAATTTTGCAAAAAATTAGAATATTACATAAACTTTAAAAAATAGTTTTTAAATAGAAATGTTGGCCGCTGAGGTGTTGGTTAATATGGGCTGTAGCCATAATCATCAATATTAAAATAAACACTTTCAATATATCACTGTCCCTGTAATGAATCTATATATGGGTTTCACTTTCTGAAATGAGTGACAAAAATATTTAACTTTTTCATGATATTCTAATTTTTGAGATGTGCCTGTATAAGTGTTGAACTTGCTTGAAACTAACCACCATCTATTTCTGTCGTTCGTCTAGGGAGGAGGGAATCAGCCGCTCAACAACGGACGTCGCCACTGTGGAAAGTACTGAAATCCTTTGCTTTTATAGGTAAAGTGTCAAAACCAAAGTAGCACAATTTCCACTTAATATAAAAGGAACTGAACTGAGATTTATTTGATTGTGTGAATATTAATTACAGAATAATTGAAAATGAATGGCGCATCAACTGTAAAATAAACCACTTGTTAATGTATTTATTTTTTTGTCAGATCACTTGTGTGATCCTTTGTGAGTTATGTTCACAACTGTATCTTTTGGGGAATGGCAGTTGTTCAGTCATCAATATAATTTAGTTTATATGTGTAGTTTATACTCTATCATCAATAAACTCAAGCAGTAACAGGACACATTACAAATATTTGAGACCCATTGTAGTGCATCCTTTTATATTTTAGCAATAAAAGTACAAAACACCACCCACACTTGAAGCCAGGGCAAGAAGAGACACTTTTACATTCAAGATAAACTTTTATTGATAAAAACTCCATATTTTGACTGAGCAACTCCACACTCGGTGATGCACAGCTTCAGTTAAAGTACTATATTCCATTCAAGTGAATGTATTAATTCACTCTGATTGCTGAGGCCACTGTAAAAACAGATGATTTTAAATGTAACGCAGCCCTTGTAAAATCGACTTTACATCAGTGCAGCTACATGAAAATTGTGGTTAAATACAACAACGAAGTACTTTATTGTCACATTGGAATTGGAATCGCTCCTGTTTTGTTTTTCTTTTGAATTCTTGGATGGAATGTGGGTGGGCAATATAAGCTGCAGCATCAGCCATCACCCATTTCAGATAACCTATGTTGAACTGTATAATCAGAGGAGTTATTGTTTAATTCGACCTTATTAAATTTTTTCCCCCTTGTTATATTATTCTATTTTGTTTTAATCTATCCGAAATAAAGATTCATTCATTCACATTCCACCACTGGCTTTTAGCAACAAGTGTATTTCCCAAATATGTTTTGAACTTCCTTTATTTAACCACCACCCATTTCTGTCTTTTTCCTAGGCAAGAGGTAAACGATCCACCCCAAACTGGACCTTGCGTCACTATTTACAGAGATGCAGGCCTAAGATCTGCTGATCTGAGACCAGTGTGAGCTGCACATCCCAGCTGCTGAGTGACCCAGTCTTACAGTTTGAGTTTTGCGCATTCTGAATAATCTGGAATTTGCTGCTGATTGTAATAAACAATTTAGTGACTTATGTGTTTGCATCATGATTTCTATTTTTGTCTGTTAATACACTGGTGGGAAAAGAGTCAATAGTACAAACCATTAATGGGTGACCTTGAAAATAATGGCTCATTTTTAAGAAAAGTAACCAAAACAATTATTTTATTAACTGAAGACTGTATTGTTGGAATGTGCCACCGCAGAAGACCCTGCATACTTTAGTGACAGTACCGGTATATGGAGGAATTCTGGGCCATATTAGCATCTGCTCTTCATCATAATGGGTTTGGGCAGGGCTGTCCAATCATGTGCCATGGAAGGCCAAGAACCTACAGGCTTTACCTCCAACCAGTGTCTTCAACAGCAGATTCCACTGAACTTCTTCCACTGACTGCAGATCAGTGAAAACACCTGCTGAAGAGACTGGGTAGAAGAGAACCTGCAGGGTCTTGGCCCTCCATGACACACGATTGGACACCTGTGGGTTAGAGTTTAATGGGATTTAACATTTTAACAAACTGCTTTATGGTTCATAATCCTGTTGACAGACTTACACCAAACCAAAAGTGATTTCTCAAACAGCTGGATTGTTCTTAGACAGCTTTTCCAATCTGTCAGTATTAAATTTATGTCACATGGTGGTAACCTTCACATATAAAAAAGAGACATCTGCAAAAACTTGAGAGGTTTGTCAGTGCAATACTACATGAATGCATGTATAGTACATTGTTGATGCAGAGAATATATATTTCTACAGTATATGTATCTAGTAAATCAAGCATTTTCCATGTAACCTTGTGACTGCATTATTTTAATTGCTTTTAATCCTAGATCAAGTTTGTTTTGGCCTAAAATGCATCATAACTGTCAAATATATCTTATTATACCTAACTCAGTACTGTTTACTTTTTGAATATATATTTTGTGGCTAATATAGTTATTAACATGGTGATCAAGTTGTGGCAGCTGATCATTTTTTGCTATGACACCATCTCACACTCAGTGCTGCATAAGCAGGTACGTCTATGATGTCTCAACAGTCTCTCCATGATTTTCACGCAGATCAGAGCAATTTTTTTTCCCACAATATTTTTATTGAACCTTTTTTTTTTTTTACAAACATAGCACACACAGTCAGACACTAACACAAAAGTTATTTAAAAACTAAAAAGAACAATAACAAAATAACAAAAAAAAGGGTAATAAAAACAACAACAACCATTAACAAAAACAAGTCAACAACAATGCTCCTCTGTTTAGTCTAGGTAATCTATTACATAAGAATACATAATATACATTCACCATTTTGGAATTTGCAAGGTCCACACATTCACCTTCTTCTTCAGAAGTTATGTTTAATTTCTTTACATAATCAATGAAAAGTCTCCATATATTCTCAAACACATTTTCCTTTGATTTTAGTATGTATGTTATTCTTTCTAGTGGAAGGTTGGTAACATCTGTCTTAACCACTGAGTCACATCTGGTCTATGAGTTTTTCTACAGTAATGCAATACATTTTTTGGCATTAAGCAAACTGAGGTCTATGAATGTTCTTTCACTCTTATTAAAGTTATGTTTTTCTGGACACAGACCCAACAAAAACCGTTTAGGGTTCAATGTGATTTGTTTTGAAATTTTTTTTTCAATTGTTAACCTCACCTCTTCCAAAAACATTCTAATTTTTCTACATTCCCATAAACAGTGAAATAGGGTTCCTTTACTTAGATCACAGCAATTTTTTGCACAGGAAATAAACCAGACAGTCTTAAGCTCTACAACCACTGATCGTTTGTGAAGCTGTATTGACATCAGTGACAGGCTGTGCTGAACGCCAGACTGACCGTTTGAAGCAGTAATTTTCCCACAGCAGAGCCATCTGAAACACACACAGCATATATATTTTAGTACCTAACAGTGATAAGTTGCAGACATTAAAGTGTAGTACGACGTACTTATAGCAAACTAGCATTAGCAACATTAGCTTACCGTCATATATGACCTAGTTTGTATGCTCACATCTTCAGCTCTCCCAGAAGCTGCAGAACTATTCCAGAGTGTTTCGTCTCACTGCCTGTACCCTTGTCTGGCGGTCCTTTTTGGCATTTACGGTGAAAAAAGCCACAGACCGAGGAGTCGCCTTGTAGAGCCGCCGTGTTATGTTTTGCTTGGGTCGTGTGTTTTACGTCATGGGAGTGTCGCGCCGCCTTGTCGTAAAAAAAAAATCCCGCCCACCACAGCTTAACCCCGCTTTACCCGGCTGCTATGGAGACACAACCGCGGCCAAACCGAGTAGTAACGAAACGAAGCGAGCCGAACTGGGCTAGTGGAAAAACGGCAATAGTGGCACCAAACCCACATTCAGTGACAACTCCAGTTCGGCTACTGTGGAAGAGTAGACAGAAGTTCAAGGGGCTGAGTATGAATAATCTTTTGCTGAAAGAACTCTTTTTTTTTTTTTTTTTTTTTTTTTTTTTTGCCCAAGAAGGAGTCACTTTTCCATGCACAGCATTAAACCAGCTCGTAGCATACAGAGATGTTGGCTCTGGGCTTTTAGTCTGTGGAGGTATGATCCAGATGTTTAATGAAGACAAAACTTCTGTGCCAGTCTTACCCTACAAATCATGGTTTTCCACACTGATAGCACGAGAAGCTTACAAAGCTAATCATGAAGGTGTGGCAGGAACCCTTCTCAGGATGAGACAAAGGGCCAGGGTGAAGGCTCACAAAGAAAGAAGTGGACAGCTGTGTCCTCAATTATGTCAAATTTCTGAACTTCCTGTCTGTGTGAAGGCCTCTGTTCTTGAATCACATTCTAGAACACCTGTTATCTTTATGTCTCTTCTTTTATTTAATTATTTTCTATTGGACTAAATAGAAATAGGGCGGCGCGGTGGCGCAGTGGTTAGCACTGCGGCAGCACAGCAGCTCACTCTTGGCCGGGGGATCCTGGGTTCGATCCCAGCCCCTGACCAACAGTGATCTGTGTGGAGTTTGCATGTTCTCCCCGTGTCTGCGTGAGTTTACTCCGGGATTTCTCCAGTTTCCTTCCACATGCCAAAAACATGCAAGTTAGGTTAATTGGCATCAAAACTGGGGATTCTAAATTGTCCTTAGGTATGACTGTGAGAGTGAATGGTTGTCTGTCTCTCTGTGTTGGCCCTGCGATGGACTGGCGATCTGTCCAGGGTGTGCCCTGCCTCTCGCCCAAAGATGCTGGGATAGGCTCCAGCCCCCCCGCGACCCAAAAAGGATTAAGCGGAAGAAGATGAATGAATGAATGAATGAATGGACTAAAGGTGTACAACTGAAGTGGTGGCCCAGTGGTAGAGCTTCCACCACACAGCCGAGAGGTTGTGGGTTCACGTCCCAGCCAGGCCATACCAAAGACCATATAAAAATGGTACTTTCCACCTTCTAGCTTGGTGCTCAGCATAATAGAATGGGGAAAGGAAAGTTAATGCACAGAGCAACCAGAGGGCTGACCTCCCACTGTAGCTTTCACTGCTTACAATAGCTGTGTGGCCTAGGGTCAGAGAAATGGAGATAGGTGCCACCCCTATACACCACATGGTTTCCCACATGCTGTGGAAGGGAATTAACTTAACTAACTAAAGGTGTACAGTGTTGCAGAGAGAATTAGAATTGTTGCGTGCATACTTCATGTGATCTGATAAGACGCAGAATGTCTGCTTCAACTGCTCTCACAGACCATCAGAAAAGGTTTTTAGTTGAATAACAGGTTGGTGTTTTTGGGGACATAAAAATGACAGAGAAATCTCAATCTGAGATGGATGGGGAAAACTAAGACAGATGCTTAGTACTTGTTTATAAAAAATCAAAAATTTGTACTTCTGGAAAAATATTACCAGGCCTGACAAACATCTAATCTGATAGTGAGAAGAGATTCTGTTTTGCACAAGCATTTTATAACTACTAAAGGCTTATTCACATGTGGTAAACAAATTATTCTGCCTTCGGGCTTGCATTGTTTGACACCAGATTTTGTAGCTGATGTATGCCTGAAGCTTTTTGAGAAGATTATAGATTTCTTCACTGCACAGCCACCTGCAAATCCATTTTTTCCTCCTGATACAAGGCCATGGAGACCAAGTCATTTCTTTTTAGTTCATTCAGGCAAAGCCAAAAGGAGCTAATGTGATGGCGATGGTGGCATCCATCCATCCACATTTCTCGGGAATCGCTACTCATCTTAGGCATTTGCACCGATGCTCATCACACTCACTCACAGTTATCCTCAGGTGGGCCTGGTCCAGGTAGTGCTTAAAGTCAAGGTCAAGATCAAAGGTCAGGAGATCTGGACACACATGGTTTCAGAAAAACTCCTTGCAACTCCTTGGAAATTGTGTTGATACAACACCAGAGTGGTGGCCTAGTGGTAGAGCATCAGCCCCACAGCTGGGAGGTCATTGGTTCAAGTGCCGGCCAGGTCATACCAAAGACGATATAAAAAATGGTACTTGCCGCCTTCTAGCTTGGTGCTCAGCATAAGAGAATGGGGAAAGGAAAAGTTGTTTGTGGTGGCGCCTTGCATGGCAGCAGCCCCTCTGATTCTAGATGTGATTAATGTTGTAGATGGGACAAACGTAATTTTGTTCTACTGTACATGATTGGCTTATGGATTCAATGACAAGTTGGTTTCTTCTACTTGTCCAACTTGCTTGTGCTGATCCTCAGGCGGGTCTGCATTCCAGCCATGCTCAAGATCAAGGTCTGGGGTCAGGAGATCAGAGCATTTAGGTGATTTCATGAAAATTATTGCTGCTCCTATAGGCAATTGTCCCAGTGGTCACCAAACTCACGAGGACTCTCAGGAGAATTGAACTTGGCATTATGCCAGCATCTAGCCAACATCTTGACAATGAGCAAACAACCTTCATAAGATGTATTCCTGATGTAAACTTACTGAGGTTGGCCTGACATGTGTGCTGTTGGAGACAAAGGTAACATAAATTTAGCTGTAAGATTGGAGCGGTATGCAATGGTGTTTATTTACTTAATTTACTTATTAACATCATGTTGGTCTGTCTATCCCTCATGCGTGGATTGCAGAAGGCTTTCTCTCACATCATTTTTTTAACCCATGTGTCAGCACCGGCTCCCCCCAGCCACCCCAGCAACACTCTGTCAGTGAGCATGGGCAGAGTATTGGGAGATCAAGATTCAAAGGATTTATTATCATGTGCACAGTTAAGAAATGCTACATTTCCTGAGCAATGAAATTCTTACTTTGCTCTCCGAACGAATGCCAAGGTAATAGGTACAGAAACAACAATTCTAATAAGGTCATGACACACCAACAGAGTAACTCAATCCTAATACTAATGGATGCTAATAACACACACACCAACACACAGTTAGGCAGTTAGGACTCCTTAAGCACACCTTGATACTAAATACTAAAACTAATGAATACTAATAACACACAGTAGGCAGTTTGGACAGATAAAGCAGTTAAAGCAGTAAGACAAGAGGAATGAAATTGATAATTCACTGGATGACTAAAGTGATAGTGGTATATTGATATCAGAGATGATGTGAACCTGAGATGGCATAAACCTACACTACCGTTCAAAAGTTTGGGGTCACCCAGACAATTATTTTGTGTTTTCCATGAAAAGTCACACTTATTTACCACCATGAGTTGTAAAATGAATAGAAAATATTGTCAAGACATTGACAAGATTAGAAATAATGATTTGTATTTGAAATAATAATTTTTTCCTTCAAACTTTGCTTTCGTCAAAGAATCCGCCATTTGCAGCAATTACAGCATTGCAGACCTAACATGATTGCACAAGGGTTTTCTAATCATCCATTAGCCTTCTGACACAATGAGCAAACACATTGTACCATTAGAACACTGGAGTGATAGTTGCTGGAAATGGGCCTCTATACACCTATGTAGATATTGCACCAAAAACCAGACATTTGCAGCTAGAATAGTCATTTACCACATTAGCAATGTATAGAGTGTATTTCTGATTAGTTTAAAGTTATCGTCATTGAAAAAAAGTGCTTTTCTTTCAAAAATAAGGAAATTTCTAAGTGACCCCAAACTTTTGAACGGTAGTGTATGTACAGTGTGCAAATGAGCATTGTGCAACGAGCAGTGTATAATTACAAATTAGCACCCAGTGCTAATTTCTGTAACGGTAGTGCGAGTAGACTGTGCATGATAAATAGCAGCAGAGATGATAATTAGCAGTGGAGATGATATGGACATCAGACGGGTGAGACTATATCTACTGTACAGGTGAGCAGTGTGCAAATTTAGCAGCCAGTGTGTGAGTTCCGATATGCAAAGCTGTGTTATAGAGTTTTGGGAGTTGTTATCTGTGCAGGAGTCTGATGGCAGTGGGAAAGAAGGAGTTCTTCAGTCTGGTTGTCCTGCATTTCACACTTCTGTACCTCCGGCCTGAGGGTAGAAGTGTGAACAGTCTGTGCTGGGGGTGGGAGGGGTCCCGGAAGATGGCGTCAGCTCTCCTTTGGACTCTGCGGTGGTAGATGCTCTGCAGAGAGGGGAGTGGAGTCCTGATGATCTTCTCTGCTGTCTTCACCACTCTCTGCAGGCATTTGCGGTCCAGGGCAGTGGTGCTGCCGTACCACGCAGTGATGCAGTTGGTCAGGATGTGCTTGATGATGCAGCTGTAGAAATTGCTGAGGATCCTGGAGGACATGCCAAACTTCTTCAGCCTCCTCAGAAAGTACAGTCGCTGTTGAGCTCTCTTAACCTGCTCTGTGGTGTTGTGTGTCCACTTAAGGTCCTCGCTGATGTGGATGCCCAGGTATTTCATATGTCCAGATCATTCATGTGTTTTGGACTGAACCAAAACTTTGGGAAGACCGTGGCAACTGTGCAGATCGCTGAAGATCATTGATAGATCAAAAATTGTCCCGCTGTCTCAATGATCTCCACCCCGGTGTAAAGGGCGCTTAACTGCCATTGTGACACCAGTCCACTGCATAAACTTACAGAACTCTGCCTCCATTATGAACACCTCAGTGTCACCCTAAGGTAAGTTATTCTTTTTTTTTAATGTTGCGCTTTCCCACAGGATTGACAATCACTGTTGTACAGAAGGGGTGTATAGAGTCATTTACATAGTCATTAAATTAAATCACCCTTCATTGTCATTCAACCATACAACCAATCATGTACAGTAGAACGAAATTGTGTTTTTCCTATCTACAGTGTTAATCATACACACCCCATATGTAGAATCAGAGGGCCGCTGCCATGCAAGGCGCCGCCACAGATTTCCTTCCTCCATTCCGTTATTGCTGAGCACCAAGCTGGACGGCAGGAAGTTCTGCTTTTATATGGTCTTCGGCATGACCCGGCCGGGATTTGACCCCCTGCCTCCCGAGTGTGGGGCGGATGCTAACCACACTCGGGAGGGGAACCACACTCAAATAAGATTGTAAATACATTATAAGTACACAATTATAAATATTATAAAGATTATAAATATTATAAATACACAAATATAACAACCTGACTCACATTTGCCTATTTCAGGCCTCCCTCCCTTCGTCACTCACTATAAACAAACACATTCATTCCTTCCCTTCATTCACTCTCACCCTGCAGATAATCATTTCACACATGGGTACATTCTTGTTTATTTTTCAGCCAGTTTTTAACCTTTTTTAGTGAATGTTTTAAAGTCCATTATTATTTTAATTTCATTTGGCATTGTGTTCCAGATGTGACTGCCCTTTATAGAGAAAGCTGTTTGTCCAAATGTGGTTCTGCGGTGGAATATTTTACAGTTATTGTCAACAGAACTCCTGGTGGCTCTGCTGCTGTCCTGTCTTTGGATGAAACCAGCAAGTGGCTCGGGTGCTGATTTATGGAAACATTTGAAAGTGAATTTCAGAAAACAGAGGTCAATGAAACTCTCAAAACTCAATAGGTTGTGTTTTTTTTAAAATATTACAGTGATGCCACCTAATGGGCTTTTTGTCCAAGATTTTTAGAGTTTGATTATATAATGAACCTATATGTCTTATTGTGGAAGGGGCTGCTTGAGCCCAGACTGTCAAACAGTATGATATATGAGAAAAAAAACCATAGAATGCATATACAGTACAGCTGCCTCATATGGTATGTAATATCTAATTAATTTAATTTAATTTTCAGATCTTGCCAGCATGTTATATTTCAGTATGAAATCCTTTATACATGAGCCCCCAGAGCACTTACGTGATTTTAGAAAAATCACTTCTTCTCCGAGGAAATTACCTTGATTCTTACCAAACTCACTCACAATGATCCTCAGGTAGGTCCACATCCAGGCTGACATCAAGATCTTTGCCAAAGGTCAGGAGGTCTGGGAATTTAAGATAAGATGAGCCTTTATTAGTCCTACAATGGGGAAATTCCAGGATTACAGCAGCACAGGGATAGCAGCACTCAGAACAATAGTTAATAAGATAATAAGAACTGGTTAGCCAAAAGCAGTAAATGAATATACATATGTACACAGTTATATACATAGTGCAGGAGCATAGCAGCTAGATGGTATAAGCAGCATTACGGTTTGATAAGTTACCCTGCAGAATATGAATATGTACCCAGACAGTATATTTCGCATTTGAATCAACAGTGGTGTTGTCACCCTCAGTAGTGATTGATATTGTCATAGTTGTATAATGGAGGGGACGACTAATTGTGCAAGGTTGTTATGTTCAGTACATTCAATACGGCCTCTATGAGCAGCACCGGCTAGATTATAAAGTCTGACAGCCGTAGGTAGGAAGGACCTGCGGAACCTCTCCATTGTGCACCTAGGATGGCACAGTCTACCACTAAATGAGCTCCTCGGTGCGTTCAGTGTGTCCTGCATGGGGTGGGACTCAGACTCCAGCAGAGATGACAGCTTGGCCACCATCCTCCTCTCTCCTAACTACTCCACTGGGTCGAAGCAGCGCCCCAGAGCAGAGCTAGCTTTTTTGATCAGCCTGTTCAGTCTCTTCCTGTCGGCTGCTGTGATGCCACTGCCCCAGCAGACCACTTCAAATGTGATGGCTGATGCCACAGCCAAATCTTGGAAGGTCTTCAGAAGTGCGCCTTGCACTCCAAAAGTCCTGAGTCTCCTCAGGAGGTACAGCCTGCGCTGTCCCTTCTTGTAGAGTGTGTTGGTGTTGTGTGACCGGTCCAGTTTATTGTTCAGGTGAGCACTCAGATACTTGTAAGATGTCACCATCTCGATGTCTGTTCCCTGAATGTTTACTGGTGTTGTGGGGGGTTGTCCTCGCCTGCGGCAGTCCACCACCAGTTCCTTAGTTTTCCTCGCATTGATCTGGAAGCAGTTCCGTTGGCATCAGTCCACGAAGTCCTGGATAAGCTTTCTGTACTCCACATCATCTCCATCAGAGATGAGGCCGACGGTCGCAGAATTGTCGGAGAACTTTTGTAGATGGCAGTGTGGTGTGTTGTGTTAGAAGTCAGCAGTATAAAGGGTGAACAGGAAGGGAGCTAGAACCGTTCCCTGGGTGGCCCCCGTACTGCAGATGATGGTATCAGACACACAGTCCTGGGTTGTCACAAACTGTGGTCAGTTTGTGAGGTAGTCCAGGATCCACGATGACAGGTGCTGGTCCACCCCTGCACACAGTAGCTTGTCCCTCAGGATCACTGGTTGGATGGTGCTGAAAGCACTGGAGAAATCAAAGAACACGAGCCTTACAATGTTCCCAGGCTTCTCCAGGTGGGACAGGGAATGGTATGGGAGGAAGATCACTGCATCCTCCACCCCGATGCCATGCTGGTAGGCAAACTGTAGTGGATCCATCGCTGGTCCTACCAGGGGGCGGAGGTGGGTGAGGAGCAGCCTCTCCAGGGTCTTCATTAGGTGTGATGTGAGGGCCACTAGTCTGTAGCTGTTCAGGTCCTTGGGGTGAGGGGTCTTCGGTATGGGTACCACACAGGATGTTTTCTACAGCTGTGGTACCCTCCCCAGCTTCAGGCTCAGACTGAGGATGTGCTCCATGATCCCACATAGCTGGTCTGCACAGGACTTGAGCCTCGAGCTGATGCCGTCCGGACCTGCAGCCTTCCTTGCCTTGATCTTCCTCAGCTCAGCTCTCAGGGTCAGGTTGGGGCAGGGGGGCTGTGTGCTGGGAGCAGGGAGGGGGTGTTGAGGGGGAGGTCATGGACAGTGGGGACAGTGTTTATAATTCCACAAAAAAATATTACTCCTCCTATAGGCCACTGACCTTGCCCTGAAGCACATCCTAGATGGGTCTGCATCTAGGCTGTGCTCTAGGCCAAGATCAAAGGTCAGGAGATATGAGTGCTCTTGGGATGATTTTATCAGGCTGGAATGAGCTACTCCGTCTTTGACAGTGTGGTCGGGGATTGCTGCAACTTGTATTAAGAACATTACAGAGAACACAAAGGTTTCAAAATTGCTGTAAATTAATTTGATGTTATTGTGATGTTTTCTTGAAGAGAACTACATACAGGATTCAAACTACACTAAACCTGAGAATTCAGACAGTTGTGTGTCATTTACTGACTCGTGTTCAGCTTCTTTTTACCACGTGAGAGTCTGTAGAGAGCTATATAACAGTAATAATTTAGAACACGTGATGAGACAAAGACAGATTTTCTGTTCCCACATTTCCATCCTTCATGCTAAGCTATCATATCAAATCTAGTGCCATGTCTGAAATCCACCTACCCAGTGTTTGGGAGCGGGGACTCATTTCTTAATAATCAGCAGGCTGTCATACATCACGCATGGAAAAGATAAGAGTTGAGAAATACACATTTGCGAAGACAGTGACGGATGAAAGGCAGAGCCCTGAGAACCCTGGGAAAATCTGTGGGAAACAAGCAAGAGGAGAAGATAATGAGGCATTCTTTCAAGCACATTAACCCCGCTAAGCTACAGCATATCATGCTAAAATCCCCCTCCGCTCTTCCGCTTATTAGACACGAGCGCAAATGTTATCACACCCTGGCACAGTCCGACCAAGGTTATGTCCCCCGCGTGTTTACGGTGCTGCACTCTCAGGCAATTAGCGCGCTCAAGATTAAAGCGGGGGTCCGCTTTTCTTCCGGGAGCCCTGAGACGGCGAGTACTCGGTCACACCTGAAGGTGCTGCGGTTATGAGATAAGAAATCATAAAAGTCTTATCTGTTATAGTCCACCTGCCGTTATGGCTGCTGATTCAGCCCGTTGATGTTCAGTCTCATTTAAGCGGCACTTCTGACTGTAGATTCCGTTAGCAGGAGCGCTGTTTATGGCGATTAATGATTACACATTAAATATGACAGCTTTTCTAGTATGGCAACATATTCCAGCCAGCATGTCCCTGTGGGTTCCACCAAAGGTTAAACCTGGGCTGTTTTATGGATCCATGTGGGTTTGTCCATGGGTTCCATGTTGGCCCCATCTGTTTGCACACATGGACTTTACCTGTTAACCCATTTTCAACAGATTTTCTCATAAATTTGCTGTTTTCTTGTAAATTAGTGACTTTCTCCCTGACTTGATAAATTTTTCTTAAATCTCAAACTTTCTTATAAATTTGCAACTTTTTTTTACTGGAAACTTGCAACTTTTTCCTCAGAAATTTGCCACTTTTTACTATAATCTTGCAACTTTTTCCCCTCCTTTTTTTTTTTTTTTTTTTTTCCCTTGTAAATTTACTTCTTTCGGCTGCTCCCTTTAGGAGTCTCCACAGTGGATCATCTGCCTCCATCCATCTTCCTCTGGAACACCAACCCTCTCCATGTCCTCCTTCACTACATCATGAATCTTCTCTGTGGTCTTCCTCTTTTACTCCTGCCAGGCAGATCCATCTTCAACATCCTTTTTCTAGTATATTCACCATTCCTCCTCTGCACATGTCCAAACCACTTCAGCCTTGCTTCTCTTACTTTGTCTCCAAACTGCTCAACCTGAGCTGTCCCTCTGATATACTCATTTCTAATCTTGTCCCTCCTAGTTACTCCCAATGAAAATCTTAGCATCTTCAGCTCTGCTACCTCCAGCTCCACCTCCTGTATTTTTGTTTGTGCCACCATCTCCAAACCATACGTCATGGCAGGTCTCACTACCGTCTTGTAAATCTTCCCTTTAGCTCTTGCTGCTACCTTTCTGTCACAAATCACCCCTGACACTCATCTCCACCCACTCCACCCTGCCTGCACTCTCTTCTTCTCCTCTCTTGTGCACTTTCCATTGCTTTGGATGGTGACCCCAGGTATTTAAACTCATCTGCTTTCACTACCGCTACTCCTTCCATCTTCACCGTTACACCTGCCTCCCTCTCATTCACACTCGTGTATTCTGTCTTGCTTCTACTGACTTTCATTCTTCTTCTCTCCAGAGTATACCGCCACCACCTCCAGGTTCTCTTCCACCTGCTCCCTACTCTCACTGCAGATCACAATGTCGTCTGTAAACATCGTGGTCCGTGGAGACTCCTGCCGGACCTCATTTGTCAGCCTGTCCATCACCATGGCAAACAAGAAGGGGCTCAGAGCCGATCCCTGATGTAATCCCACCCCCACCTTGAACCCATCTGTCACTCCTACAGCATACCTCACCACCGTCTTGCTGTCCTCATACATGTCCTGCACAACTCTCACATACTTCTATGCCACTCCCGACTTTCTCATACAGTACCACACTTCCTCTCTTAGCACCCTATCATCTGCTTTCTCTAGATCCACAAAGACACAATGCAACTCCTTCTGGCCTTCTCTATACTTCCCCATCAGCACTCTTAGAGCAAACATTGTATCTGTAGTACTCTTTCTTGGCATGAAACCGTACTGCTGCTCACTGACTGTCACCTCTCCTCTTAACCTGGCTTCAACAACTCTTTCCCATATCTTCATAGTGTGGCTGATCAGCTTTATGCCTCTGTAGTTACTACAGCTCTGAGCATCACCTTTGTTCTTGAAAATTGGTACCAAAACACTTCTTCTCCACTCCCTTGTAAATTTACTGTTTTCTTTTAAATCTGTAACTTTTCCCATAAATTTGTGACATTTTTCATGTAAATTTGGAAGTTTCTCAGAAATTTTAACCTTTTTTTTTTTTTTTACTGTAAACGTACAACTTTTGCTCATAAATTTGGAACTTTTTTCTCATAAATTTTCAATTTATTTACTCATATTTACTACTTTTTTTTAATTAATTTGCAACATTTTCTGATTTTTTTTCTCATAAATTTGCTACTTTTTTTGTAAAGTTGTCACTTTTTTGACAAATGTATGAGGAAAAAAATGTGAAAATTTTTGATCTTTTTCATGTAATTTTGCCGATAGCAGAAGTGTTACTGTAACCTGCTCACCCACGTTAACCCATGTGGGGCCCAGTGGGTTTAAAGTGGGTCAACAGATTACCTGTGGTGTAGGTGAGCAGGTAAAGTCCACGTGGGCAAATACAAACCCCCGTGGGACCCAGAAGACAGCCCAGTTTAACCTATAGTGGGGCCCATGTGCACATGCTTGCCGGTTCAGTTATAATATTCCCATTATGTTTCCGCCTCTCTTTACATTCAAAATTATTTTTCTCCTCTTGAGCTGACCCACTTCCATCACCACTTTCCGTAGTCTGCTGGAATAATGTCCTCCTTCTTATTTGTCAAAGGCCAAACTCATTTGGCGCCATAATTGAAATCGCTTGTCACGTCAATCCATCTTGTTTAAGCTTTTTTCTTTCTATTGAGGAGGAAGAAGTAAGAGGGAATGAATGAAGAAAGAACAAAAAGAGTCTTCTTAGCATCACCCCAAGAGACATTTTTCTCCCCTCCACACCAGCATAAACAGATTTGAAGGCCAATATGTGGGCTACGCGACGTCGTGCCCACAGAGCGCTGCTAGCGCCCTGTTACTGCGTTCCTTCCTGCAGACTCTGCAGCTAAATCCTCCCGCTAATCTCCAATTAAAATGGCGATAATAGGTGTTTGCCCAGCTCGGTGCCCACCGTTGCCCCCGCCCTCTGCTCCGTCTTCCCTCCAAGCAGTCTCGCATCAAATCTGTCACACGCACACACACTAGCGCTGTCAGACTCTTTCCAGAGTGCCCAGAGAATTGACCCAGATCGGGGGTCACTTTGAGAACGTAATTTCTGCAAACACAACGGAGGATTAGCAAAGATTAAGATGACAGGGTCCGAGGATTGAGAAGGGAGCCGGCATAGGCCAATTATGATTACAGTTTGAACAAAAAAGTGCACTGTGGCTAATCCGGGCGGGGGGGGGGGGGGGTCCTGTTTGGATCTGCTCTGCTCTCAAATTATTTATCCAGCACTTCTTGTACTGTTAAGGCCGACCTATCAAATCAGAGTTTTATCCAGAAATTCCAGCAAAAACTGTAATTTAAAAAAAAAAACCCAGCAGTGTTTTAAACTTGTTTTAATGTCAGCCCCCCCCCCCCGACTATTCACCCCTGAACCAGGTGAAGGTTGACTCAGATGCAGATTTATGCATCATCCCAGCGTGTCCATGTGGGCCCCACCAAAGGTTAAAGCAGGGCTGTCTTATGCGTCCCATGTGGGTTTGTCCGTGGGTTCCATGTTGACCCATTTGTGTTTGCCCACATGGATGTTATCTGTTTACCTATTTTCAAGTTTTTTTCTCATAAATTTGCTGTTTTCTTGTTTGACGTTTTTCCCATAAATTTGATTTTTTTTTTTTTTTACTGTAAACTTGAAACTTTTTATCATAAATTTGTGCTTTTTTTTCTGCAAAAACTTTTTCTTGTAATTTTGTAACTTTCTCCTAAATTTGTTACTTTTTCTTGTAAATTTGCTAAATTTTGCTTGGAACTTTGTTACTCTTTTCAAAAAATTTTTATTTTTTTCTTGTAAATTTGCAACTTTTTTCTCCTAAATTTTCACTTTGTTCTCATAAATTTGTTAGTTTTTCTTGTAAAATTGTGACTTTTTTCTTGCAGATTTATTTCAACTTTTTTTCTTGTAATTTTGGAACTTTCTCATGGATTTGCCACTTTTTTACTGTATTCCTGCAACTTTTTTTCATAAATTTGTTACTTTTTTCCTTGTAAATTTACTATTTTCTTGTAAATTTGTCTTTTTTTTTTCCCATAAATTTGCCAGAAAGCCCGTCCCACCCAGCTACAATGATTACCGGTCAATAGCACTGACCTCCATCATAATGAAGTGCTTCGAGCAGCTGCTCTTGCAGAACATCAAGTCGACCCTGCCTCCCTCCCATGACCCATCTCAGTTTGCATACAGGTCAAACAGATCCACAGAAGATGCCATCACTGCTGCTCTCCATCCAGCCCTCACCTATCTGGACTCAAAGAACTCTTATGTGCAAATGCTGTTCTTGGACTTCAGCATTCAACACAATCATCCCCCAGCACCTGATACAAAAACTCAGACACTTGGGACACCTCCAAGACCATCACACTGAGCACAGGGGCCCCACAAGGGTGCATGCTCAGCCCGCTGCTCTTCACCCTGCTGACCCATGACTGTGTACCAACCACATCATCAAGTTTGTGGACGACACGATGGTGGACCTCATCACGAACAGTGAAGAGGCCAACTACAGAAATGAGGTGAGCCAACTGGTCCAGTGGTGTAAAGACAATAATCTCTTCCTGAACGTGGGAAAGACCAAGGAGATTGTGGTCAACTTCAGGAGAGGACACACACAGCATCCCCCTCTGATTATCAATAGAGCAGCTGTGGAGAGGGTGAGCAACACCATGTTTCTTTGGATGCACATTTCTGAGGACCTCTCCTGGTCTAGCAATACCACATCACTGGCCAAGAAGGCTCAAAGTCACCTCTATTACCTCCGCAAACTGAGGAGAACATGAGTCCCACCCCCTATCATGTGCTTATTCTACCAGGGTACCATTGACTGCATCCTCACTAGCTCAATCACTGTGTGGTACGGAAGCGGCACTGCCTCCTGCCGGAAGACTCTACAACACACAGTGAACGCAGCCAGCAAGATCATTGGTGCCCCTCTGCCCTCCCTTTCAGACATCTACCACACCTGCCTCACCCACAGAGCCATCAACATCGCAGGCGACACTTCCCACCCCTCACACTCCCTCTTCAGCCTCCTGCCCTCAAGGAGAAAGTACTGGAGCCTCTGGTCGCATTCCACAAAACTGCTAAACAGCTTTGTTCACCAGGCCATCAGGACCCTGAACTCTGCCCACGCTCCACCCGCCCCCTGCCCCTGGACAGTAACACACTCACCCACACATTAACTACCTCAGCTATTTGCACAGGAAGACTGGCATACCAACAGTAATACATCTGCTGCTGTATGTCTCTGCACCGTACTGCAACCATTTGCACAAATGCCATACCTGCTGCTGTCTGTTATTGCAATACTGATCATGCACAAGCCAATCTGTCTCTGTTTGCACTTCTGCTACCACACTGAACTTGCACTACCGGTAATATAGTATTACTGTACATTGCATTGCTGTGTTTCTTTCTTTATTTGCTCTACGGGTAGCATTATTGTACATAGACTGCTGTTGTTGTTTTTATCCTTATTCCTTCTTATATATTACACACACTACTAAGAGAGAGAGAAACTGCATTTCGATTCTCCTGCAGGTCCTGTACATATAAAAGTATTGTCAAATAAAAATTCTTTAAATCTTTGAACCTCTTGGAAATTTGTGGCATTTTTCTTGTAAATTTGGAACTTTCTCAAAAATGTTCAACTTTTTTAACTCTAAACTTACAACTTTTTCACAAAAATTTGGAACTTTTTTCACATAAATTTTCAGTTTATTTATTCATATATTTACTGGGTTTTTTGGTAATTTGCAATTTTTTTCTAAATTTTTCCTCATAAATTTGTGACTTTTCTTGTAAAGTTGCTAATTTTTTCTTGTAAGTTTGTAACTCTTTTCAAGTAATTCATTCATTCATTCATTCATCTTCTTCCGCTTAATCCTTTTCGGGTCGCGGGGGCGCTGGAGCCTATCCCAGCATCTTTGGGCGAGAGGCAGGGTAGACCCTGGACAGATCGCCAATCCATCGCAGGACCAACACAGAGAGACAGACAACCATTCACTCTCACAGTCATACCTAAGGACAATTTAGAATCCCCAGTCTGATGCTAATTAACCTAACTTGCATGTTTTTGGCATGTGGGAGGAAACCGGAGAAATCCCGGAGTAAACCCACGCAGACACGGGGAGAACATGCAAACTCCGCACAGATCACTGCTGGTCGGGGGCTGGGATTGAACCCAGGATCCCCCGGCCAAGGGTGAGTTACTGTGCTGCCGCAGTGCTAACCACTCCACCACTGTGCCGCCTTTGCCGCCCTTTTCAAGTAATTTTGCATTTTTTTTTCTTGTAAATGTGCAACTTTTTTCTCCTAAATTTTCACTTTTTTCTTATAAATTTTCACTTCTTCCCTCATAAACACTTCTGAGAGAGAAGAAGAGGATCTTCAGGTCGGGGAACAGGGAGATGCTGAAGTCCGTACAGAGAGAGCTGAGGAGAAAGATCAGAGGAGGCAAGGACAGCTTCAGGAAGAAGATGGAGGACAAGCTGCAACAGAGCGACATCAGCGGGGTCTGGAGAAACCTTAAAACCATCTCTGGGCTCCAGAATACCTCCCCCCAGGCCACTGGGGGCAGGGAGTGGGCGAACAATCTGAATCCGTTTTTTAATAGGTTTGACCAACCGCCTCCCCCCCGACTGCACAATAACCACTGCTGCCTCTGAAGACATTGAGTCCTGCTGCCCACACCCCACTCCACCATCACCCCCCCCCCCCCACTCCCAACACACAGCCCCCCTGACCCTCACTAAAACCCAGGTGAGGACGGAGCTGAGGAAGATCAAGGCGAGGAAGGCGTCGGGACCGGACGGCATCAGTGCAAAGCTCCTCAAGTCCTGTGCAGACCAGCTGTGTGGGATTGTGGAGTACATCTTCAACCTGAGCCTGAAGCTGGGGAGGGTACCACAGTTGTGGAAAACATCTTGTGTGGTACCTGTACCAAAGACTTCCCACCCCAAAGATCTGAACAGCTACAGACCAGTGGCCCTGACGTCCCACATGAAGACCCTGGAGAGACTGCTCCTTGCTCACCTCCGCCCCCTGGTGGGACCAGCGATGGATCCACTCCAGTTCGCCTACCAGCATGGTATTGGGGTGGAGGATGCGGTCATCTTCCTCCTTCACCATTCTCTGTTCCACCTGGAGAAGCCGGGGAATGCAGTGAGGATCATGTTCTTTGACTTCTCAAGTGCTTTCAACACCATCCAACCGATGATCCTGAAGGACAAGCTGCTGTGCGCAGGGGTGGACCAGCACCTGTCATCATGGATCCTGGACTACCTCACAAACCGGCCACAGTTTGTGAGAACCCGGGACTGTGTGTCTGACACGATCATCGGTAGCACGGGGGCCCCCCAGGGAACGGTTTTGGCTCCCTTCCTGTTCACCCTTTATACTGCGGACTTCTCACACAACACAACACACTGCCATCTACAGAAGTTCTCTGACGACTCTGTGATCGTTGGCCTCATCTCCAACGGAGATGAAGCTGAGTACAGAGGGCTTATCCAGGACTTTGTGGACTGGTGCCATCGGAACTGCCTCCAGATCAACGCGAGGAAAACTAAGGAGCTGGTGGTGGACTGCCGCAGGCAAGGACAACCCCTCACTGCACCAGTAAACATCCAGGGAATAGACATTGAGATGGTAACATCCTACAAGTACCTGGGTGTTCATCTGAACAATAAACTAGACTGGTCACACAATACTGACACACTCTACAAGAAGGGACAGCGCAGCCTGTTCCTACTGAGGAGACTCAGGTCTTTTGGTGTACAAGGGGCGCTGCTGAAGACATTCTACGACACGGTGGTGGCATCAGCCATCACTTTTGGAGTGGTCTGCTGGGGCAGTGGCATTACAGCAGCCGATAGGAAGAGGCTGAACAAACTGATCAAGAAAGCTAGCTCTGTCCTGGGGCAGCACCTTGACCCAGTGGAGGAGATGGGAGAGAGAAGGATGGTGGCTAAACTGTCATCTCTGCTGGAGTTCGAGTTCCACCCTATGCAGGACACACTGAATGCACTAAGGAGCTCATTTAGCAGCAGACTACATCATCCTAGGTGCACAACCGAGAGGTTTCGCAGGTCCTTCCTACCAACGGCTGTCAGACTATATAACCTAAGCAGGGCTGCTCGCAGAGATAGCAAAAAGATGTGACAACCTAATAGTATTGAATGCAAAAGACGCAATAGACTTACACAATGGTCCCCTCCGGTATACAACTAGGAAAATACCGATAGCTGCGGAGGGTGACAATATGTATGGGTACATAATCATACCATGTAGGATAACTAAGTAGACGGTTATGCTGTTTCACTCCATCTAGCTACAATGCTCCGCACTGTGTGTGTTTATATATTCATATATTTATTCCATCTAGCTACAATGCTCCGCACTGTGTGTCTATATATCTATATATTTATTCTATCTAGCTACAATGCTCCGCACCGTGTGTCTATATATTTATGTTTATATGTACATACACTACCGTTCAAAAGTTTGGGGTCACCCAGACAATTATTTTGTATTTTCCATGAAAAGTCACACTTATTTATCGCCATGAGTTGTAAAATGAATAGAAAATATAGTCAAGACATTGACAATGTTAGAAATAATGATTTGTATTTGAAATAATAATTTTTTCCTTCAAACTTTGCTTTTGTCAAAGAATCTTCCATTTGCAGCAATTACAGCATTGCAGACCTAACATGATTGCACAAGGGTTTTCTAATCATTCATTAGCCTTCTGACGCAATGAGCAAACACATTGTACCATTAGAACACCGGAGTGATAGTTGCTGGAAATGGGCCTCTATACACCTATGTAGATATTGCACCAAAAACCAGACATTTGCAGCTATAATAGTCATTTACCACATTAGCAATGTATAGAGTGTATTTCTGATTAGTTTAAAGTTATCTTCATTGAAAAAAGTGCTTTTCTTTCAAAAATAAGGAAATTTCTAAGTGACCCCAAACTTTTGAACGGTAGTGTATGTATACTCGCTGCTCTTGTTTTTTCTTGCCTTCTGATTGTTGCTCTGAGTGTTGCTATCCCTGTGCTGTTGCAATCCTGGAATTTCCCCATTGTGGGACTAATAAAGGCTTATCTTATCTTATCTTATCTTATAAATTTGACTGTTTTTCTTGTGTAATTTTTGCCTGTGGTTGCCGTTGTTACCTAAACCTGCTGACCCACATTAAATCCATGTGGGGCCTAGTTGGGTTTGAAGCGGATAAACAGATTGTCTGCTCCTCTGTCCCACAGGTAAAGTGCATGTGGGCAAACACAGATGGGCCAACCTGGAACCCGTGGACAAACCCACATGGGACCCAGAAGACAGCCCAGATTTAACCTATGGTTGAGCCCACCTGGACATGCTAGATTGGCTAGTACATAAATGCCGGGGGGGGGGGGGCACTGAGACTCTTATGTGGAATTATACTGTAAGCTTTCTCAGTGAAGAAGTTGTTTGGGTTCAGTAATGGAAGTTATTATATTTTCTTGGCCTAATACTTAACTACTAGCAATTCTTGAGTAATTAATAGCCAAATGTAGTGGATTTATGGGTTTTATAGGTGTTTTATTGTTGGTACAAGTATTAATGTAAATATGAATGTGAGTAGGGATGAAATTTTATTTTCATTTATCAGCACATGAGCTGGTTGGGGTACCAGTCCAAAAGGACAGTTTTATTAACAATTCATTTGTACCAATTATGAATCAGTATTAAAAAAAAAAAAAAAAAAACCATGAGTTCTTGTCTGCTGATAATCAAGAAGATGGACACGAAATCAAACAATAACTCCCATATGTCTTTCAATGGTTTAATAAGAAAAGTCAGAATAGGTTAACACATTCGGATAACTCAAGACAGGGAATTTAACATATATTATGAGCATCATACACTGTTACTGAGTTACTGAGTGTAACCTTTGAATCAAACATTTGTGGAACCGAATAAACCGTAGTTTATCTTGTTAGTATACTGGAAATTGAAGACCATAAAATGGCATTGGTTGAGAAAAGTGGATGCAATTTTATGAAGAAAATGATGAGTAAACTATTTATAAAAATGGAAAACTGGTGTTACTCTGAAAAGAATGTAAATTAATGAAAGGACAACAAGCATTTTGAAATTCTGATGGAGGTTTGCATGAAATTAAGTTTAAAGAACTTGTACCAGGAATATTCTGAAGAATTAAGTGTAAATTAAACAAAAGACAATCAGCCAAGCAGAATCAGTGTGTCCCAGTAGGTAGCAGGCGGTCCACTGGATTCTGTTTTGACTGGACCGGCGTGGGTTCTGTTGGAAGACTGGCAGACAGGCTTCTTACCACGGTTATGGCCTACTCCCAAAATCACAAAAGGGCTGGTTCTTCAGCAGGCTGGCTGTGGTCTTCTCTTATGCACTGAAGAAGGAATTGGTTTATTGTACAAAGTCCCATCAGAAATTCAAACTGAGGCAAAAACACACCACAAATCCGCTTCTTCCGATGTTTGTGGTTTAAATGAGTTGGTTTAAGCTTAAAAAAAAAATCTAACAAAATCTTCTTACGCAGTAAGTTAAAGAAGAGGATTAAAATAAGGGAAAGTGAACTTCAAAGAAGAGGAAAAAATAAGAATTTTCACAGAGCATTGGAGGCTCTGGGCCTACTTGGAAGACAGAAAAAATAGAAGAGCAGAAAAGGCACCTTACAGCTTGACTACCACCCAAAAACTGAACAAAGCGTTTTGTTTTGTTTTTATTTTTACTTTTTTTGGGGGGGGGGGGGGGTGGCAGAATTTCACTGATTTTCATGAAATTGAGCTGAACCAATTACATCTGAGCTTCCTGTTCAACAGATGTTATGAACTCAACCTAAAAAGGAGATGCAGTGAAGCCTGGAGCTCTACTGGTCAGTTAAAATCCAGCTATGGTCTCCTAAAGAACAGAGAGAGGAGGGAGACCCTCCTTAAGATACATATACTGCTGAATAAAGCATAAATTCCTTAAACTTTAGTCACTAAGATATTCTACTCAATAATAAGGGAACATACAATGTCTCTACATTGTAACTGTATTTAATTTGTAATAGTAAGCATGCAAAAATAGTTTTCTTCCTGAAAATAAAGCAACACATATTAAATCATATCAATAAAACATTTCACCACAATTATCCATCTCAAGAGTTCAGCCATGTCTTCACTAGTGGATACTGTCTTAAGAGAAAGAATATGAATTAATTTATTTGTCCATAATGCATAAATTCCACTGAAAAGAGAAAAAAATTGCATATTCCTGATTTGTCCACCAGATGGCACTGTGAAACTGTCTGGTTGTTTACTGGAGAATCTTGACTCCCAAGTCTGGATTATATCAACCATAAATCTGTCAATTTGGGGAATTCCTTCCTGGAGAAGGGATTAACTTCCATTTTATGGCCGATGAATAGTGTTACAGCTCTGGTCCTTGGGTGATAGAAGCAGTTCATGACTAGACTTTTGAGTTGAAACAATTTTCTTCAGCAAAGAATGATTTTATAAATTGGAACCAAAAGGGGATAATGCTACACAAATGAAATATATCCACATCAACATGTTTTGACTTGGTTTTGGTCTTGACCTCTTACAGTCTTTGTGTTAGCAAAACTGTTATCTACTGTGTGGCTCTGAAGCCAAACCCCTGCACTAGAAACAATAAGCAGGTGCAGCGTCTGTGTGGCTCCATCATCTTGGCAGGAGTAGCCAGGAACTGAACACTCCCTCTGAAGCACATATGGTCACATCTGGCTCCACAACAACAGCTCTGTATCTAATAAGCTAATGCCAAGGCTTTAATATCTGTTCATGACTAAGAGTAATATCAAGGTGGCTTTGGGTTACATTCCCACACATTTTTTGCAGCAAAGCTGTTTGATCACTTTGTGTCATCTTCCTGCATTGTAGTGGTTTTCCTGCACAGGCAGTCCTTTCTGCTAGAAGATTCCATCTGTGGCTCCGCTTTGTTTAAAGGCACATCTGATCAAGCTTGGTGGCATCATTTATTCAGAGTATTTAGAAATGGATTTAGAGGTTGTAGGCATATTTCCTCCCGGGGTGATTTCCCTGAGGAATATTCCTCCCTGGCTAACCAGATTAAGAGTGAAATGTGGTCTCTAATCCTATATTTTCTCTGTAAATGACCAACGAATATAATTTTATCATTATTAGATTATTGACATAGGTGAAAATAGAGAAAAGGGGGGAATAACCCTTGGGTAATCGGCCTGATAGTGCAGGCATTACTGCAGTTAAAATTAACCTCAGACAGGAAAGTAGCAACATGTTTTCCTTAAGTGTCTTCACAGCAATGAAGCAGTATTTTTTAAATTCATTCTATGGACCTCTTGCACAATGTATAGTGATGTACCACCACATTCCAGACCCCAAGCAGCTCCACTTCAGCTTCCATTATATTTCCCCATTCCCTGGTGCTTTCTCATCAATAAATCAATTTTATCACTTTCACATATTGGAACTAGTGTACGAGCAGATCTTTTTTTTTTTCTTTATAAAGTTAGTGTTTCACATTTTGATCGTTTTTGTAACTGTACTGTGCCATTTAATAATTCACCCAGTTAGCCTCCGTCTGTCTATAAAGATGATGAATTGTGCCACGGCCAGTTTTCATTGCAGTGTCTCTGATGACTGTATAATCCAGTCCAGGAGTGACAGTCCTTGGAACAGTTGATGCACACAAAGTCGGTGATACATACCACTGTTGTTTCTACTTGTAGATGATGTCTTGTGCTTTTGACATATTGTTTCAAGCTCATCAGCTCAGTCCTATTCTGCAACTTTGATGCCTCGTTTCACAGCATTCTTCCAGGAGCTTCTGTTTTCTGCTGTTTCTTCCCATGTGATCACCTCAATGTGAGCTGACTGAAGGTCTCTTTTGCAGCAGTCCTTATAACGCAGTTTTGCATGACCCTGAGGACGTGAATCATGCTCAAGCTGTCCATATAGCAGGTCCTTTGGGATGCGGCCTTTGCCCATGCGACGTATATGACCAAGCCATCTCAGGCAGCGTTCGCTCAGCATTGTGAAGATCATTTGTGAATCTGCTTTCGTAAGGGCCGCTGTGTTCATCACTCTGTCCTGCCATTTGGTACCCAGTATCCTGCATAAGCACCTCAAGTGGAAGACATTTAACTTCATCTCTTGGCTAGTGTAGGTTGACCACGTTTCGCTGTCATAGAGAAGAGTGCTCAAAACACTTGCTCGATACACCTTCAGCTTCGTGTGCGTGGACAGGTTCTTGTTTTCCCATGCTCTCTTGCTCAGTTTGGACATGGTTGAGATTTTGTCGATGGGGATATTAGTTTTTTGGTCAAGGGACAGGCTGTTCGAGATTGTCGAGCCGAGATGTTTGAAGTTGTCAACTACAGAAAGGGGGGTGTTGTCTATTGAGATGTACAGTGGTTCTGGAGCATCCTGAGCCATGATCCCAGTCTTCTTGATGCTGATGATCAGAGAAAAGTCCTTGCATGCTTGAATAGTGCTTGACCCATCTCTCCATTTGCTTGTTGTGGTCTGTTATGGTCTCTCCAGTTTTTGTCTTAATAGCAGCTAATCTTTTCACAGTTGGTCCTGTTGCTTGTTTGAGTCCCTCATACATTCCTCTGACATTTCCTGAGGCTGAAGCCTTTTCTGTGGAGGAACATAGCTGAAGCCAGTAGTTGTTTGCATATTTCCTGGCAGCTTTCTGGCAGCTGCTTCTGGTTTTCCTCAAGTGGTTTAGGTTGGTTTGAGATGGATCTTTTTTGTACTTGAGGTGTGCTTGGTGTTTGGCTGCAGTTAGAGGTTCCATGGTTGCAATGTTGGCGTCATACCAGTCTGAGTTCTTTCGCTCTTTCCATATGCTTTGATTGCAGTTTGGTGAATCCTGGAGCTTAGGTAAGTCCGTCTTTCTTTGGCTGATATATCTAGTGCTGGAGGGGTGATGGTGCTGATTTCACAGAGGAAAGATTGTGTTTTTTCTGGAATGTTGGTGTGTGCAGTGTTGATCCTTTGGGGACCTTTACTTTTAGTGTGGTGGATTCTCTTTGGCTGAACTGTGATCTTGCTGGTGATGATTGAGTGGTCTGTGTCGCAATCAGCACTGCGGTAGGGTCCTAATGTTCAGTGTGGTCTTTAGGAGATGCTTCCTGGCGATAACCAATTTGAGCTGGTGCCATTGACGTGATCTGGTGTGCGTCCATGATACCCTGTGAACTAGTTTGTTTACGAAGTAGGTGTTAGTGACAAAGGTTTCTGGCGCAGCAGAGTTCCAATAGGCGCTGGCCGTTCTCATTGATTTTGCCTACTCCGTGGTGTCCAATACAGCTGGGCCAGGTGTCATGGTCTTGGCCAACACTTGCATTGAAATCCCTGAGTAAGTAGAGGTTCTCAGACTGAGGTATTTGCTCAATGAGTTGATCGAGTTTCCCATAGAACTCATCTTCATTGTCAGGGCTGGAGGTGAGGGTGGGAGCATAGACAGCTGGGTGGGAGCATAGACAGCTACGAAGTTGACTGGACCATTGCTGGAGTTTAGGCAGAAACTCAGCAGACATTTGCTGCCAGCAAATGGAGGTTCTATCAAAGGTAGAAGTAATGTTTTCATGGCAAAGCCTACTCCATAAACTCGTCTGTTGTTTCTGCTCAAGCCTTGCAAGTAGAATGTGTATTCCTCCTCCTGGATTGAGCCAGCTGAGCCTGCTGAGTTCGGCGTCGATGATTGCAGTCTTGCGACTGTCATCAATTTGTAGTAGGTCATCAGAAAGACCTGGCATCATAGTTCTAATATTCCAGCTTGCAATCTGAAGTGCTGATAACTTCTTGTAATGTGTAGGTGCGGTTTTATTCAGTCAACTTGTCAAGTTGGTGGACTCTAAGCTTCTAGCACCTGGAGAAGCAGGCTAACCATGGCGGATTAGCACCTAATTGGCTGGAGGCTACCCAGCTTCAGGCAGGCTCTAGCTAATCAGTGAGGTGCGGTGACCCCTCCCACCAATGAAGACTACCCATGATGTCCTTCTCTTCACCAATCAAGATTGGACTTATCACCCGTGACTGAAGTCTACCATGTTGTGTCTCTGTTGTAACACACAGATGGAGTGTCTTCTCCATGGCGCAATGCCTGGGTGTTGATTATGGAGATCCTGGATTGTCCATGTGTCAAGATCACCCTTTCAGCCTTGCCAATGTTTTCCAGAGAAGAGCAATGCAATTCGTCTGGCATCAGGTCGGTTGCAGGAGTTGCCAGGAAGAGGGGCTCAACAGTCATATTAACCACCTGCGGGGCCCCACTCCAATATTTCTGTCAGGGTTGTTTCCCTTAGCCTTTTGCTATCCCTAGCACTCACAAGGCAGTGAGACTGTTTAAACCATAGCTGGGAGTCTGTTCTTTGGCATCAGGGCATATCCACACACTGGTGGGCCTGGTATGCTACAAGTCTGGGAGCAGACTTCCTCCAAGTTCTATGCAGTTTAGCTTGAGGCCACGAGGTGCTAAATTTCCATGTGTCACCGCAAGGAGGCATTGCATAGTACTTGCTTGTAGAGAGGCTGTGTAATGGTAGGGAAGACTTATGCACTTGGCTTCCTTTTCACTCTTACGAGCTAGCCAGCGGTGGAAGCTGAAAGTGAGAGGCGAAAAGCACAACACACATAGCAAACCACACTTGACGCATCTACAGGCCATGATAGCTTAACATCGCACAGCTATTGTGTTGTTTATGTCTCTACCATTCCAAATACCACTGCATGGGCTGAAATGAAAAAAAGTTGTAAATGTATGATACAAAAGTTGCAGATTTACAAGAAAAAAGTTTTAAATGTATAAGAAAAAAGTGTTCGGAATTTACAAGAAAAAAGTTGCAAATTTATGATTAAAAGTTGCAGATTTAAAAGAAAAAACTTGCAGATCTACAAGACTGAAGTTGCAGATTTAAAAGAAAAAAGTTCCAAATTTGTGAAAAAAGTTTTAAATGTATAAGAGAAAAAAGCAGCAAATTTACCAGGAAAAAGTTGCAGATTTGAGAAAAAAGTTCCAAATTTACAATAAAACACTGCAAATTTATGAAAAAAGAGTTTTAAATGTATGAGAAAAAAGTTCCCAATTTAGAAGAAATTTTCAAACTTACTAGAAAAAAATGCAAATTTATGATAAAAGTAGCAGATTTGAAAGAGAAGCTGCAAATTTATGAGAAAAAAGTAGCAAATTTAAAAGAAAAAGTTGCAGATTTAAAAGAAAAAATCTGAAAATTTTTGAGGAAAAAGTTTTAAAGTTATGAGAAAAAACTACAAATTTTTGTTAAAAAGTTGCAGATTTAAGAGAAAAAAGTTGTAAAGTTATGAGAAAAGTTGCAAGTTTACAAAAATACACTGCAAATTTCTGAAAAAGGTTTAAATGGATGAGAAAAAGTGAAAATTTACAATAAAAACAGAATTTTTGAAAAAATGAAACACTGCAAATTTATGAAAAAGTCTTAAATGTACGAAAAAAGTTACAAATTTACAAGAAAAAGTTTCAAATTTATGATTAAAAAAAAGTTGCAGATTTAGAAAAAAGTCACAGATTTAAAAGAAAAAAGTTGCCGATTTCCAAGAAAATTCATGAAAAAAGTTGCAGATTTAGAAAAAAATTAGATTTTAAAAAAAGTTGCAAATTTAAAAGAAGAAAAGTTGTGAATTTGCAATAAAAATGTAAATTTATGAGCATTTTAAATGTATGAGTGCAAAAGTTGCAAATTTACAAGAAATGTTGCAGATTTAAAAGAAAAAGCCTTCAAATTTATGAGAAAAAGTTGCAACTTTACAAGAAAAAAGTTTCAAATTTATGGTGAAAACGTGGCAGATTTAGAAAAAAGTTGCAGATTTCCAAGACAAATGTTGCAGATTTAAAAGAAAAAGTTGCAGATTTGCCAGAAACAGTTTAAAATGTATGAGAAAAAAGCCTCATATTTCCAAGGAAAAATTTGCAAATTTGTGAGAAAAAAGATGCAAATTTACAAAAAAAATCCACAACAAATGTATGAAAAAAGTTTTAAATGGATGAGAAAAAAGTGGAAAATTTACAATAAAAAAACTGAAAATGTACAAAAAAAAGATTAAAATGTATGAGAAAAAGTGGAAAATTTATGATAAAGTTGCAGATTTGAAAGAAAAATGTTGCAGATTTAAAAGAAAAAAGTTGCAAATTTGCAATAAAAATGTAAATTTATGAGAGTTTTAAATGTATGAGTACAAAAGTTGCAAATTTACAAGAAAAGTTACAGATTTAAAAGAAAAAGGTTGCAAATTTATGAGACAAGTTGTGAATTTACAGTAAAAATGCAAATTTACGAGAGTTTCAAATGTAAGAAAAAAGTTTGAAATTTTCAAGAAAAAAATCTGCAAACTTACTAGAAAAAAAATGCACATTTATGACAAAAAAAGTTGTAAACTTACTAGAAAAAAATTGCAAGTTTATGAGAAAAACAATTTTGAATGTATGAGAAAAAAATAACAAATTTACAAGAAAAAAAGTTGCAGATTTAAAACTCGTTGCTTCAAATATATTTTATACTGTTAAATAAATTAATATAAAAAAGGTTTATGAGGAAATGGGAGGATAATTCTCCGTTTTTCCAGCCCTCCCTTTTCCCCTTTGTCCACGTCTTCATGATGCTGTTCCACCTCCTTCCCTCCATCAAAACAAAGCTCACCTTTCTAAGGGGAAACGCCTTTAAGGATTCCACCAAAGAAAAGCCTGACGTGGCCACCAACGGTGTCGTTAAAGCCGCACCACAGACTGCCACTTTTCAACATGCCTGACGCAGAGCTTTTGGGGTGTTTTGACAAGTTTTCACGGCACACCGGGGGATGTGACGTGTGAGTGACTGCGGCTAACTGGGCATGTCTGCGGGTGTTTGGAAGTGCGCTGGAGCACATGTGCGGTTTGCAGAGTGTATGTGCACATGAGCGTGTGTGGTCACACGTGCTCATCAGTAGAGTTGGCGTGTGCAGAGGAGATTCGGAACAGGAAAGGAGAGGCCGGCTTTCATCTCTCTCCACGGCTCGTCCGATGGGGACCACATGCCCAAGTGAACCGAGGAATCCTTTTGTGTGATTAATGCTCAAAGTTTAGCCTTCCCCCCAACAGCGCCCATCAGGGGGTCGGCCAATGAAATTCCTCTAAGGCACACATAACAACCGGCCACAGCAACAGATAAAACGACCAAAATCCCAACCAGCTGTCAGACATCCCTCCGTTACTCTGCTAATTACAAACTCAGTGGACTCCCTGATCCCACCCCACCCACCCATCGCCATCCCAGCCTCACCTCTGCTGCGTCTATAAAAGCCTGCTGTTTAATTAAGAAGACTTTCCTAATTGATGAAAGGGAGAGAAACCGCAGTCTGACTTCAAGTGCTTATAAAAATGCTGGAGAAACTGCAGCTGTGCACAGCCCTTAGAGCTCATTCATGAGCTACGGCTAGGCTAGCTCACATCAGCGAACGTCCAACATGTCTATGTGGGCCCCACCAAAGGTTACATCTCGGCTGTCTCATGGGTCCCATGTGGGTTTGTCTACAGGTTCTATGTTGGCTCCATCTGTGTTTGCCCGCATGGTCTTTACCTGTTTACTGATTTTCAACTTTTGTCTCATAAATTTACTGTTTTCTTGAAAATTTTTGACTTTTCTTCCTAATTTGATAAATTTTCTTAAAAATTTGAAACTTTCTCATAAATTTGCAACTTCTTTATTGTAAACTTGCAGCTTTTTCTCATAAATTTGTGATTTTTTTACGTAAATTTGCAATTTTTCTCAAATTTGTTAGTTTTTCCTTGTTTTAGCGTTCATCATGAGAGTCTGCTGGCTCGTTCTTAGTCTGGCCCTTCACTCAGGACCAGTTTATCATGGGTGACCCTACCAGAGGCAAATTGGCTCAGACAACATAGCTCCTGGGATCACTAGGGCACGCAAACCCCCCACCACGATAAGGTGACGATCCATGAGCAAGGATTCAGTGTACCTCGCCCGGTATGGGGTTACCGGGGCCTCACCCTGGAGCCAGGGCTGGGGGAGGGGCTCGATGGCTAGCGCCTAGTGGACGGGTTTCCGCCCATGGGACCCAGCTGGGCTCAGCTCGAAGGAGTTACATGGGTCCACCCTCCAGTGGGTTCACCACCTGCAGGAGGGATCATGGGGGTCCAGTGCTATGTGGATCAGGTGGCGGTTAAAGGCGGAGACCTTGGCGGTCTGATCCCAGGCTTCCTAAACTGGCTTTTGGTACGTGGAATGGCACCTCTCGGGTGGGGAAGGAGCCTGAGCTGGTGCATGAGGTTGAAAGATACCGACTAGATAAAGTCGGCCTCACCTCAACACACAGCTCCAGTTCCAGAACCAGTCTCCTGGAGAGGGGCTGGAGCTTGGCCTACTCTAGTCTGGAGTTGCTCTGGACGAGAGGCGGCGAGCAGGGGTGGGTATTCTTGTATCCCCTCACCTTGCAGCTTCTATATTGGCGTTTTCCCCGGTAGATGAAAGGGTTGTTTCCCTGCGCCTTCGAGTTGAGAAACGGGTCCTGACCATTATTTGTGCCTATGCACCAAATCATGGTTTAGAGTACCACCCTTTTTGGAGTCTCTAACTGCAGTGCTGGAGGGTGCCCCTCTTGGAGACTCCATTGTCCTACTGGGGCACTTCAATGTGCACGTGGGCATTGATAGTGAAACCAGGAGCGGGGTGATTGGAAGGAATGGCCTGCCCGATCTGAACCCGAGTGGTGTTCAGTTATTGGACTTCTGTGCTAACCACAGTTTGTCCATAACGAACATCATGTTCAAGCATAAGGGTGTCCATATGTGTACCTGGCACCAGGACACCCTAGTCACAGGTTGATGATCGATTTTGTTATTGTGTCATCAGACCTGAGACCGTGTGTCTCGAGAGGTGCAGCGCTGTCAACTGATCACCACCTGATGGTGAGTTGGATCTGATGGCAGGGGAGGACACTATTCAGACCTGGTAGACCCAAATGTATAATGAGGGTATGCTGGGAATGTCTGGCTGAGGCCCCTGTCCAGGAGGTTTTCAACTCTCACCTCCGGAAGCACTTCGACCACATTCCAAGGGAGTCTGGAGACATGGAGTCTGAATGGGCCATGTTCTCCACCTCCATTGTTGAAGCGGCTACCCAGAGCTGCAGCCGCAAAGTCATCAGTGCATCTCTTGGTGGCAACCCCTGAACCAAGTGGTGGATGCCAGTGGTGAGGGAGGCCATTAAGCTGAAGAAGGAGTCCTATCAAGCTTGGTTGGCTTGTGGGACTCCCGAAGCAGCTGAGGTGTAGCGGCAGGCAAAGCGGAGTGCAGCTTGGTTGGTTGCTGAAGCAAAAACTCGGGTGTGGGAGGAGTTCGGTGAGGCCATGAAACAAGACATCGAAGAGATTCTTGCAAACTGTCCAGTGCCTCAGGAGGGGGAAGCAGCTTCCTGTCCACACTGTGTATGGTGCAGATGGGGCACTGCTGACTTCGACTGGGGATATTGTTGGGCGGTGGAAGCAATACTTCAAGGATCTCCTCAATCCCACTGACACACCTTCCACAGAGGAAGCAGGGCTGGTGGACAAGGGGGACAACTTGCCCATCACAGGGGCTGAGGTCACCAAGGTGGTTAAAAATCTCTTTGGTGGTTGGGCCCCGGGGGTGGACGAGATCTGCCCTGAATATCTCAAGGCCCTGGATGCTGTAGGGCTGTCATGGCTGATACACCTCTGCAACATTGCATGCAGGTCGGGGACAGTGCCTTTGGTATGGCAAACCGGGGTGGTGGTTCCTCTCTTTAAAAAGGGGGACAGGAGGGTGTGCTCCAACTTTTGAGGGATCACACTCCTCATCCTCCCTGGGAAGGTCTATGCCAAGGTACTGGAGAGGAGAGTATGGCCATTGGTTGAACCTCGGATTCAGGAGCTGCAATGTGGTTTTTGTCCTGGCCATGGCACATCCGACCAACTCTTTACCCTCTCAAGAATCCTTGAGGGATCGTGGGAGTTTGCCCAACCAGTTTACTTGTGTTTTGTGGACTTGGAAAAGGCATTCAACTATGTCCCTCGTGTTTTTTTTTTTGGTTGTTTTTTTTTGTGGGGAGTGCTTCGGGGGTATGGGGTATCGGGCTTGTTATTTCGAGCTATCCGGTCTCTATACGGCCATTGTGAGAGTTTGGTTCGTATTGCCAACACTCTGTCAAACTCATTCCCGGTGAGAGTTGGACTCCACCAGGGCTGCCCTTTGTCACCGATCCTGTTCATAATTTTTATGGACAGGATTTCTAGGCACAGCCAGGGAATGGAGGGTGTCATGCTTGGTGACCACAGGATCTCATCTCTGTTGTTTGCAGATGATGTTGTGCTGTTGGCTTCATCCAGCAATGACCTACAGGTCTTACTGGGATGGTTTGGCGCTGAGTATGAAGCCGCTGGGATGAGAATCAGCACCTCCAAGTCCGAGTTCATGGTCCTCAGCCAGAAAAAGGTGGATTGTCCTCTTCGGGTTGGAGACAAGATCCTGCCCCAAGTGGAGGAATTTAAGTATCTTGGGGTCTTATTCATGAGTGAGGGGAGAATGGAGCGAGAGATTGACAGACGGATTGGAGCAGCATCTGCAGTGATGCGGACGTTGTACCAGTCTGTTGTGGTGGTCAATCTACGTTCCTACCCTCACCTATGGTCATGAGCTTTGGGTAATGACCGAAAGAATGAGATCGTGGTTACAAGTGGCTGAAATGAGCTTTCTTCATAGGATTGCTGGACTCACGCTTAGAGATAGGGTGAGGAGCTCAATCATCTGGGAGAGGCTCAGAGTAGAACTGCTGCTCCTCCACATTGAAAGGAGCCAGTTGAGGTGGTTTGGGCATCTTTTTTTTTTTTTTTTTTTTGTTACTTATTTGTACCCGTAGATAGACTTGGTTTGCAGGCTGGTGACAAGCCACCGGCTGCTGGTCGCTGCGTGCGCGAGCGCCCTAAACCTACATGTTTTTGGTATGCAGGAGGAAACCGGAGAAATCCCGGAGTAAATCCGCGCAACACGGGGAGAACATGCAAACTCCACACAGCTCACTGTTGGTCGGGGGCTGGGATCGAACCCACGATCTCATGATCCCCGCGATCCCCCGGCCGAGGGTAAAACTGTGCTGCCACAGTGCTAAACCACTGCGCCACCGTGCAGCCCATCTGATCAGGATGTCTCCTGGACGCCTTCCACTTGAGGTGTTTTGGGCACGTCCCACAGGGAGGAGACCCCGGGGCAGACCCAGGACTCGGTGGAGAGACTATGTCTTCCAGCTGGTCTGGGAACGCCTTGGTGTCCTCTCTGAAGAGCTGGAGCAGGTGGCTGGGGAGAGGGAAGTCTGGGCTTCTCTGCTTGAACTGCTGCCTCCATGACCCAGACCTCCGGAAAAGTGGTAGAAGATGGATGGATGGATGGATTTTTAGTTTTTCTAGTAAAATTGTGACTTTTTTCTTGATTATTTGCCAACGTTTTCGAGTAATTTTGGAACTTTCTCATAAATTTTCTTCTTTTTTACTGTCATCTTGGAACTTTTTCTCCTAAATTTGTTACTTTTTTCCATGTAAATTTGCTATTTTCTTGTAAATTTGTGAGTTTTTTCCATAAATTTATGACATTTTTCTTGTAAATTTAAAACTTTCTCAAAAATTTTCCACTTTTTTTACTATAAACTTATAGCTTTTCCTCATAAATTTGAGACTTTTTTCCTCATAAATTTTCACTTTATTTACTCATATATTTACTAACTTTTTTGTTAATTTTCAACTTTTTCAAAATTTTTCCTTATATATTTGTGGCTTTTTTTCTCGTAAATTTGCTAAATTTTTCTTGTAAGTTTGTAATTCTTTTCAAGTAATTTTACCTTTTTTTCATATAATTTGCAACTTTTTTGTCCTAAATTTTCATTTTTTTCTCATGATTGTGTTACTGTTTGCTAGTAAATTTGACTTTTTTCTCGTAAATTTGTGACCTTTTTCTCATAAACTTGCTATTATTTTTTTTAAGTTTGTCACTCTTTTCCCTATAAATTTTCATATTTTTTTTCTCATAAATTTGTGACTTTTTTGTGTAATTTTGCCTATGGCACAAGTATTACTCAAACCCACTCACCCATATTAAACCCATTTTGGGCCCAGTTGGGCTTAAAGCAGATAAATAGATTACTTGCTTTCCTGTACCACAGGTAAAGTCCATGTGGACAAACACAGATAGGACCAACATGAAACTTGTGGACAAGCCCATATGGGACCCATAAGACAGCCCACATTAAACCTATCATAGGGCCCACATGGACATGCTGGCTGAGTGGCAGCAACAACTGCAATCAAGCATTTGTAATGATTCTTTTATGTCGGTGTTTAGGAATTTTGGCCAACTCTTCTTTGCAGAATTGTTTTAATTCAGCTTCATAGGAGGGCTTCAGCTTGAGATCACGATCTGATGGCCAGACATTCTCCTTCAGGATTTTCTGGTAGAGAGCAGAATTCATGGTTCCATCAATTATGGAAGCCATCCAGATCCTCAAGCAGCAACGCAGCCCCAGACCATGACACTACCACCACCATGCTTAACAGTTGCTATGATGTTCTTTTTATGAAATGCTGTGTCAGATGTAATGGGACGCATGCCATTTAAAAAGTTCAACTTTTGTCTCATCAGTTTACAGAATATTTTCTCAAAAGTCTTGGGGATCATCAAGATTTTTTTGTCAAATGTGAGACGAGCCTTTGTGTTGTTTTTGGTCAGCAGTGGGTTTCACAGGACTGTACACATTCAGTTCTTGTATATCATACAATACACCAGAAATGTGTGTATGGAAAAGTCAGTGTGTGTTTTATCATAAAAGACACTTTCAACCCTGTGTAGTATCTTGCCAATTGGTCAATACCCTTCTGCTTCATAATACAGACACACGATGTCTTCTGCATAGAACCACTGATACTCTTGGACAATAGTATTCTCCAATATAAAGCTCAGAATGACGTATTATACAGTATGTCCCCTTTAATAGATATGCCATAAAAACCATTTCCTGTTAGCTAATCACAACCACAGTACAAATATACACATGCAGAACACTCTAAGAGCTATCAAGTTGAGTGGGATGTGCCTTTAGCGTTTGGCCCCCACAGCATATTATTCTGAGGTATTTCAGCAAGCATGGTGTCAGGGTCATATAGGTCAGCGTTGGCGTGCTGTCAGAGCAGCTCTTCCCGTTGTCTGGTTGAAAAGGGCAGCCGACGGGGGCCGGAGGAAGGCAATGGCGGCACATTCACACCCACCACCTGTGAGCTCCCTTCCCTAATTAGAAGGCAGAAGCTGGCTGATTGTTTTGGCGTCTCATTCGCGTCACCAGAGAATAATGTTTATGAGCTTCACCTCCCCCAGTCAGCCCACCTAAACCACTCCCTCCTCCGTCTTCCCCGACCTTAAACCACACCCCGGTGAAAATCCTTATGACAGAAAAAAATTGTAGGGCAGAATGTCTTTGAGCCACGTTGATTAAAAGACCCACCAACCCCATTTCAAAGACAACATAAACAGTGTAATGAGTGCAGTGCCCCCAGGGACCTCACCCCCAAAACTGTTATTACATCTTATGAAGCTGTGCGGCATTTCATCTTTCTGTGGTTTCTGGCAATGAGATGAGACAAGAGAAGAGCTGAGGTAAGCTAAGTGGCCTTAAAAGCATTCCCTAAGCAGTTAATAAGTGTGCACTAATGACTCCCAAACATGTCTTATCAACATGAAGAAGCTGGATGAGGTCTGGCATGAAGTGGTGTTTTCATTGACTGGCTCATAAATCCACAGTTGTCAGAAGACATGAGAGTAGCTTTTTTTCATTACCCGTTATATCACTCATGTACAAGTAAGAGTACTTAACGAATTTACATAAGATATACAGTAAATACTGTCTGTTTTCTCAAACTTTGTGACCATTTTTTGTCCCGTCCAGCAGCTTGGCAAGCAGAACAAATATCTGCTTGTCAGTCTTCAGTTTGAGTTTAATCTTTTTTTTATTTCTTTGTTTATTGTTATCTGCAGTATTTGGCCTCTGTTTATGAGTTGTCTGTATTTTTAGTCTCATCCTTATTGTCTTGCCTAGTTATTGTGTGTCATTTTGTAGTTATGGCATTGTTTATATCTTTTGGGGTTGTGTTATTTTATTCTGGATTATTTAGTTACAATTTGTACTTTTATTATGACAGTGCTGTGCAGCTCCCAGCTGTCAAACTGTTTAGAAGGCTGCACACTTGTTGTTTTGATTACGTTTTCACTCATGTACCTGCACCTGATTGTCATCTGGGGCAGTGCTATTTAAGTAGACCAGTGTAGCTGTTTCTTGCAGCAGTCTTGCGTCTCCAGACGTTGTTGTCACGTCCTTCTAGTTTAAGACGGCGTTCGCGTTTGTGCCATTTTCCCCGGTATAACCTGTAAGTATGTGTTTTTGTTTGTTGTGCTTTCTTACATCCTTTCAGTTAATAAATATGCACAAACTCACTGCCTGCAATTGGCGTCCTCTGTTAGCCTCAGTAAAGGCGTTTTTTGACACTGCTTTCCTTACTGTGGCAAAAAAAAAAAAAAAAAAATGCTTTGCCAAAAAGAGCTCTGCTCATATTTGATATATGCTGTACAGAAATAGTATTTATCGACTCCTCTTGCTGCAATGCAAAGAAAACAAAGACCATGTGTTTGAGCAACTCTACATCTGAAAGAATTCAAGTGATAGCAGAAGGAAAAGAACTGGAACAAGTGTAGCAGTACCAATATCTAGGATGCACAATAACATGAGATGAGAAACAAGACACTAAAATCAAATGAAGAATAGGTATGGTTAAAGTGCTGATGACACGATTTTGACTGCATCTAATTTTGCAACACATAATTTCAATATGACGAAATAGGTGGGTCTGTGCAGTTCTAAGTCAAAAAGGCTTGTTTTCATGCAAATATCCGACGTTTCCAAGAGCGCCACGGCACCAATTGTGTCAGTGGCTGGAAAACCCCCCAGCCATGTTGTGACGTCAGCGGAAGAACATAGCGCTTGGCTGCCCATTGTGCACACATGATGGAAGCAGTTGAAAACATCGATGATGGTTCCAGCACATGTAGTCTGGAATGTTTTTGTGTTGTCCAATCTTCAGACGATTATAGTTCAGAAGAATGGGATGACAATGAAGAATCTGGGGGCATCAGACCGTATAGGTTTGAGCCATACCAAGCGGACATCGTGCCTAGCCAGTCAGACTCAGAGAGTGACGGTGGTGAGGCACACACGGTCAGCGCAGCAACAGCGATAAACACATGGCAGGGGTACACCGAGTGGTATGCTTTTGTTACAGATATTGCAACAAATTGTTTGTTCATAAATATAATTTATTTAAACCCGATTTTTCAATAAAATCGTAGCAGTGTATTTATAATAAAATTGAAACATCTACCTGATGCTTTCAATGCCCCCCGCCCCCCTTCCCCAAATAAACAAATCAAAAGATGCTATTTTTTAATTTTTGCAGGTGTCAGTGTGGTCTGTGTGTGAGCATGACAACAGAGGAGGAGAGTATTTGCTGTCAGGAGCAGGACAAGGTGAAGCAGAAAATTACGGACGGTGCTATAAAGTGTATCACTGGTCATCACAACTTCCCCGCGGTGTGTCTGAACGAAGATGTGTTGGAAGTGGCCTACTTCACCTGTAAACATTATGTGAATGTGGATTATGGGAACACTTGGAAGCGATATACAGCTTACAGACGGTTCATCTGATGGTGCTACCACTACCTTGGTGAGAAAGTTTGAGTGCCAATACCTGCCTGTGTCGTTCACAAGATCAGAGAGACCTTTCCACTACAAGAGGGACAATATGTTGGTTTTACTTATGCTGACTAACTACTTTTATGTTTTCATGGTATTGTTTTTCATTCAATAAATGTTTATATGATCACAACTGTTGTCAATTTTTACAAGAAAATAAAATTACTAAATATTTATACTGTGAAACTTGAAAATCTCATAACTGTTGTCATCACTGGGACGTTGCATGCAATCCTGTATCAATCCTGGGTATTTGAACAAGAGAGAATTTTTTTTTTAATTTTGCAAATATAATATTGTTTAGATGTGTTGAAGGATGAGACTGAGTTTATTCCTCAGGTTCAGCTTTATTCACAATCACATACTCCAACATTTCAAAGCAGAAAAAGAGGATGAATCTTCTCACATCTGTCCTTTTATACCCAGGACATCAAAACTACAGTCACATGGTGTTTAATCAAACATACAGTAACATGGTACTTAATCTCAGTCACAATGTAACCTCCCCCGATCTTAACACCATCCACCCCCTAGTCTCCGGTGGTCAGGAAATCTCACAAGGCCATCTCCTTGAAACAAAAGGCCAAATCTCACACCCTCCTGTTACCCCTAGGAGGCTCAGTCCCTTTGTTCCCCTGAGATGTGAAGCACACAATAAACATACAGTAATATATTTGTGGAGCATATGAAACCAACATATGTGCCCCACATAACCCCCCCCCCCAAACGTCTAAGATGGAACAATCATAACTAAAGATGCATGTCATAATAAAATCACTACATATCAATCCACATGCCGCTTAGGCCTTAGTCTTCTGCCGTATTTGCTGTAAGCCGGCTTTACTGCCTCCGCAGTGTCTTCCTGCTGTGGGGCTGCTGCCTGTGGATTAGAACTGTTAGTCGATCTCTGTGGGTGTTCTGGGGAATGCCCTCTAGGGGTCTGCCGCGCCGGGGGGCCCTCGCCAACTGCACAGCTTCGTCAGCCATCACAAAAGCGGGTTTGAGCCTGTTTATGCCAATCACTTCCTTTCTGCCTCCCAAATCTAGCAAAAAATGCTTCTCTCCTGTTTCCAGCACTCTAAATGGTCCATCATAAGGCGCTCGCAAGTTTGGGCGATGGGCATCATGTCTGACAAAAACAAACTCCGCATTTTTTAAAGCTTTAGGCACAAAAACGCACGGGAAGCTGTGATGAACCGGGCCAGGAAGCATGCTCGATCCCGTGTCGCTCTGCAACCGCTGAGCGGGGGGGGCACTCTGGCGCAGGATTATCCGGGAGAAACTCCCCGGGCAGCCGGAGTGGCTACGCAAAAACTAACTCAGCTGGGGAGGCTTTTAAATCCTCTTTAGGTGCAGAAAGCAACCCCAATAAAACCCATGGTAGCCTGTCTACCCAATTTGCATCCGTAAGCGACGCTCTGAGGGCTACTTTCAATGACCTATGGAAACGTTCGCATAAACCATTAGCCTGCGGGTTGTACGCGGTAGTGCGGTGGATCGTTACCCCCAGGCTGCGGGCCATCGCTGACCAGAGCTCAGAAACAAATTGAGGACCTCTGTCGGACGTAATGTCCGACGGGACTCCAAAACGCGCTACCCATGCTGTTAAAAACGCGCGCGCCACCTCCTCGGCTGTGGTTGATGCCAGTGGGACCACTTCCGGCCAACGCGTGGTGCGGTCCACCATTGTCAAAAGGTGTGTGCACCCCTGTGACGGCGGGAGGGGGCCTACGAGGTCGACATGCACATGATCGAACCACTTAGCCGGGATGTGAAAAGGCTCCAAGGGAGCTCTAGTGTGTTTGTGTATTTTGGCTCGCTGACAAGCCACGCAGGCTGTCGCCCACTCCTTGACTTGCTTGCGCAGACACGGCCATACAAATTTCTCTCCTACCATTTTGACCGACACGCGCACCCTCGGGTGCGCTAGAGAATGGATCGAGTCAAAAACGCGGCGGTGCCACGCGGCTGGTACAACCGGACGCGGTCGTCCAGTGGAGACATCGCAGACTGGGGGGGCATACCATCTTGCAGCACCCTGTTCTCCAGCCTTAACCCTGTTGGTCCAGACTGGAGCGCGCACACGTCCGCGTTGCTAACCTGCTCCGCGGCCATGGCTGCATAATCTATCCCTACGCGGACCGGGGCCGCGCGCGTGCTTCCGCGTCGCTACCCTGGTATGCGGCCATGGCTGCAGAGTCTGCCCCCACGGGGCCTGGAGCTGCCACAGCATGTGAGAGGCAGTCTGCCACTACATTATATTTACCTGCCACATGCTGGATATCGGTGGTAAACTCCAATATCGCGGCCAGCTGTCTCTGCTGCCGGCCCGACCAAGGTTCCGAAATCTTGGCCATCACGAAAGTCAGCGGTTTGTGGTCCACAAACGCGGTGAAACGGTGTCCTTCCAGCCAGAACTGGAAGTGGCGGATGGCCAAGTGTAGAGCTAACAACTCCCTGTCGAACGCGCTGTATTTTCGCTCGCTATCGCGCAAGGTTTTGCTGAAAAGCGCGAGCGGTTGCCAGGCCCCAGCCACGTACTGTTCAACGACCGCCTCTATGGCCACATCTGACGCGTCAGTAGTGAGCGCCATGTGGGCCGTTGGGACTGGGTGTGCCAACAACGCAGCGTTTGCCAGGGCTGTTTTGACTTCAGAGAATGCGCGCTCCCGCTCAGGAGACCATTCGATTTTATTTGTGGGTTTTTGTTTTTTTAGTGCAGCATACAATGGTTGCATGAGCTGCGCTGCGCGGGGGAGGAAACGGTTATAAAAATTAACCATTCCCAAAAACTCCTGTAACGCTTTGACCGTTTGTGGTTGGGGAAAATTGGTTATTGCACGCACCTTATCGGGCAGAGGGACTGCTCCTTCTGGCGAAACGCGATGCCCCAAAAAAATCAATCTGCGCCACCCCGAACTGACACTTCGCTGGGTTGATTATTAACCCGTGCTCTGCCAACCTCCGGAAAACTGCTGTGAGGTGGCTTTCGTGTTCGTCTTCGGACGCGCTGGCTACCAAAATGTCGTCCAAGAAGACGAACACGAAAGGGAGATCGCGCAGGACCGCGTCCATCATGCGTTGGAACGTCTGTGCCGCTCCCTTAAGCCCAAACGGCATGCGCAAAAACTCAAAAAGCCCGAAAGGAGTTATTACCGCTGTTTTGGGTATGTCCTCAGCGCGCACTGGAACCTGGTGGTAACCGCGTACCAAGTCTATTTTAGAAAAAATGCGCGCCCCCGCCAAATGAACCGAAAAATCTTGGATGTGCGGAATCGGGTAGCGGTCGTGCGCTGTGGCGTTATTCAACCTGCGGAAATCACCGCAAGGTCGCCACGAGCCATCAGCCTTTGGGACCATGTGCAGCGGTGAAGCTCAGGGGCTCTTCGAGCGCCTGATGATGCCCAGTCTTTCCAGGCTGGCGAACTCCTCGTGCGCTATGGTCAGTTTAGCTAAGTCCAAGCGCCGAGCTTTTGCAAAAATGGGAGGGCCGGTGGTAGTAATAAAATGTTCCACCCCATGTTTAGCCACTGTCGCCGAAAACGTTGGGACCGTGAGTGCTGGGAACTGAGTGAGGAGTGTGTAGAACTTACCACCTGCAGCTGTGACGTTGGCTTGTGCAGTTGGCGGGGCCACTCGAGCTGTGCAGGGAATAGAGTGAAAGGAGAGTGCATTAACCAGACGTCTGTTAGCAAGATCAACCAATAAACCATGTGAGCACAAAAAATCAGCCCCTAACATGTTGAAATTGACTGCCGCTACAACAAAAGTCCACTCAAATGCACGGCCCTGCAAAGACAGAAGCAGAGTCCTCTCACCAAAAGTCTTAATCGCTGAGCCGTTCACTGCTGACACCCGGGGAACACTGGAAGGCGCCAGCCGATCCGCGTAGGAAGGCGTGATGAAGCTCAGCTGGGAGCCTGTGTCCACGAGGAAATGCCTCCCCGAGCGTGCATCCTTCAGGTAGAGCAGCTTGTTCTCTTCCACGAGGGCCGCAGCTGCTACCGACCCCCGGTCTTGGCGTTTCCCGAGCGCTTGAAATGGCATGGTGGAATGCACTTGCGCGCCCTCTCTGCAAAGCGGCGATGGTAGAAGCAAAGGACGTCGTCCGCTCCGTGTCGCCTGGCCCTTGCTGCTGCCGTCGTCGGTGAGTCTGGTGCTGCAGCCTCTGGCCTCATGCCGTCTCCGGACGTTGCGCCTAGCTCTGCTGCCGCGGCCGAAGCCGCGCTCCGTTTGTGGGCGTCGACGAGTCGTTGCGCCTCCTGGCTCAGCTTGTGGTAGTCTCGCCGGGCCAACAGAGGTGAACCGGCCAGGGTCACTCTCACCGCTGGCGGTAGGGTCCTGAGGAAAAGGTGGGTGAAGATAAAGCTGTCATCTTCGGAGTCTCTCAACCTCAGCATTTTCCCCATCAGGTCTGCGGGTCTGTCTTTCTCAAACTCCGTCAACGCTAGGAGCCCCTCTGCTCGCTGTTGCACCAAAGGGGTGAAGTGGCTGATAAGCGCAGCCTTCAATGCGCTGTACTTGTCGCTGTCCGGTGGGTGGTTGACCAGGTTCTCCACCCTCTGGACTGTGTGGTTGTCCAGCTTCGCCACCACATGGTAGAATTTTGTGTCGTCTCTCGAGATTCTCCGGAGGTTGAACTGCGCCTCGACCGCACTAAACCAGGAGCGCGGACTATTCTGCCAGAAGTCCGGCAGCTGGAACGTGGCGGCATTCGTCAGGCTGGCTTCTGACGAGTCCGGCTCGGGAGAATTACTTCTGCTCATGCTTCGTCGTAAGGTCACCAGTGTGGAGATGTGTTGAAGGATGAGACTGAGTTTATTCCTCAGGTTCAGCTTTATTCACAATCACATACTCCAACATTTCAAAGCAGAAAAAGAGGATGAATCTTCTCACATCTGTCCTTTTATACCCAGGACATCAAAATTACAGTCACATGGTGTTTAATCAAACATACAGTAACATGGTACTTAATCCCAGTCACAATGTAACCTCCCCCGATCTTAACACCATCCACCCCCTAGTCTCTGGTGGTCAGGAAATCTCCCAAGGCCATCTCCTTGAAACAAAAGGCCAAATCTCACACCCTCCTGTTACCCCTAGGAGGCTCAGTCCCTTTGTTCCCCTGAGACTTAAAGCACACAATAAACATACAGTAATATATTTGTGGAGCATATGAAACCAACATATGTGCCCCACAATATAAATATATTTTTTAGTAAATTAGAGCTTATTCGTGGCCATAACTTATCATTTTAAAGTTCAATTATCTGTAAAACCCCTTTAGAAAATAAAATTATTCTCTGTTATTGATGGCAATATCCTTAAAAATAATGTATTCCCTATTATTTATGTCTCATAAAAAATGCAATTTTGTTTGTTTATTGTTTATAAACTGCTTTTGTCTTGTATGAACTGTCATGTGATTTTCAACAATTATAAGAAAAAAGCAATAGAAGCAACTGATAGTCCTCATTTTTTTTAGAGTTTGGTCACAAGAAAAACAATACTCATAACTGGTATAGCATACATGTACTATAACTATCAAAAATATTAAATTATGACGACAATTATGAACTAGTTTTAAACCTGAGGCAAATTATGGCATATTTAAGGCGATGGACATCGCGTGATTCAGCAGATGAAACAAAGGAATCTTGCTCACGTGGCCTTTTGGTTTTCGTTGGCTTATAGCTGGATCCAGGAGCTGAAGCTTTATTTGAAGATTATACCAGAGAATATCTGCCAGCAGATATTTCTTCCCAGGGACAAGCAGTCAGAAGCTGAGATCCGGCGGTGATAATGAGGCTGCTGGCTGCATAATATGCCATGCGGACAACACGAGAATTTTTCAGCAGCTTTCTCGGGTCCAGATAAATTGGATATAGTTCACAGTCTGATCAAGGTCACAGAATTAGAGAGACAAGATTAATAAAAAAAAATTCAAACCATGAAATCCAAGTCCTGCAGGTGTCATGGTGGTTGGTGAGAACAGCTTCCAGTGTGAGAAAAACGATCAGTTCACTTTAAAACATGGCGAGTTATGAAAAATCAATAAGGAAAAGTTTAACAGAATAAAATAGAAAAACGTCTGTGAAAACGGAGTTTCACTCCACATAAAAGAAAAGTTTGAGCTCAAAAAGAAGAAAAAGTAATTTTTTCCCAGACGTTTAAAGGAAAAAGAATTTAAGGTAAGGGACACAGACTTTCACACAGAGCAATTCACTCTCTCTCTCAACTAGGGCATTTTTCCCTTAAAACTGAGTAAGCTTCCGGAGGAAAAACTTGACTGACATGAAAGGGAACCAATTGTCTCCCATCGCGGGAGGTCTGAATGAACTCTGGTCCAATAAGAAAACAGTCCTTTGTCTGTAACCGACCAGTAGAATGAAAGGAGGTATTGTCCAACAGGGACTGGCTGGTGATTGTGTGAGCCAGTCAGATGACTTGAGTAATTTTTAGAAGGCATATACTGTATATTAACTGTGAAATTCAAATTACATACTTATATATAAAGTCTAAGCTAACTTCAGTGATTCATGACTAACTTTCAGTGAGCATGCACTTTTATACACTTGTCCTTCTATAATTAACCCCTTGCACTCCGGTCAATTTCCCTAAAAACGCCAAAAAATAACGTGCCCAAAGTAAATCGAAAGCTGTTCTTCAACCCTTTTGCAGCATCTTCATGGGGTTGGTCTCATTTAAAAGAAAACATTTTGAATTTTTTGGCAAAACAGTCATAATCTCTCTAAGTGCTCCGGCCACTGAGTTACAGTCATCTAAACATACTGAACTTGAAGAAAATAAATTTGGCCTGGGTGTTTTTTTGGATACAAATGCTTGCAAATAACACACAGCTTCAGATCCGGGCTGGAAAATGCAACAGAAATGTAGAACCAAGTGTTATCCAGCTGAGGTCAAAATTTTGTAACATTACCACAAAAAATTAATATATTACACAGCTTTTTCCTCAGGTTGTTCCCAGGCATTTTTGAACTGTGCCAAATTGTGCCAAATGGCACAGTTTGGAAAAACGTCTGTAACTTTTGAATGATTCAATATAGAAGCTTCATCTTGGGCTCTAATGAAAGGTGATACTCAGGGCTGTGTGTGTGTGTGGGGGGGGGTTGTCCCCCCCCAATCGCTACAGAGGACGGACATCGGCCATCGCTACATGACGGAATAGACTCGTGGCGATGTGGCGACCACGACGCAGTCACCGCGGCTTCCCCCCCCCTCGCTACAGAAGAGTAGCGGGGGGGCGGGTGGCGTTCACGTACCGGATGCGGCTCACGAACTGTGTACCGCGGCGCACGGACTTCGGACTTCGTGCGCCGCACAGTTGTAATTTACCGATCGGTCAAAAGTCATTTTTGATTACAATTTTCAGGGATAAAGAATAATTTAGCTTATAACACTTACCTCTTCACAGCAGCAGTGTCCTGGCGAACTTCTCTTCCTCATTGTCAGACGAACGCGACACTGGTCCGCTTGTGGTTCTGGTCTCGCGACTCGGTCAAAACATAATTCCATTATTGTGGTTTTGTGCTTCCATGATTGCGGTTTTGGCGAATGATTTATGACCTTCGTCGTCGGCCTCCGTCGGTCTATGATGACCATGGAAGAGAATCCTAAACGTCTATTCTGCTGGAATTTAAAAAAAAAAGCACCACCTGTGGCTGAACAGGCCAATGCGCGAATGGCAGTCCCTGTCACACAGGTCGCACTTGTGGGTGGTCTCCGTGCTGCTGGGTCTGTGACAGGTTCTTCCTGCGGGTCCTTTTTTTCATCTGCTGCAGCAGTCTGTCTTCACCCAGCCTTACACAAAACAGCTTGCAAACTTCTGTGCTTCAATTGGCTCACTGCATTCACAGCGTTGGTAGGCGGGTCCTTCTTGCTAGGTTTTCAGTCATTGGTTCTTCAAGGTTTCAGAAACCCAATTCAAGGCTCTTATTAGTCGAATGAGAGGTCAATCATATCTGATCTGTTCGCGGCTGTGTCTGTAGTGGAAGAACGGAAATGCAGCTTTTTTTTTTTCCAGTGCACGCTTGGACGCAGCGCCCTCGTGCGCCCTCGTGCGCTCTGGGACGCAGAGACGTGCCCGTCCGCGGTACACCGGAGTGCAAGAGGTTAACATGCATTAGAATAAGGTTCATTTAAGCATTTTCAAACATGCAACACATTTAAAATCAATGATTAATGAAACATTTCAAACCAGAATGGTATGTCAGAGTCCCGCTTGATTTTCCAGGGTGTCCTGAAAAAGAAAATAATCTGAGAATTGAGAGTTTTTGTAAAAAGGAAGTCATTTCATTCATTAACCTCAGTACAGCTTGTAGAGGCAAAAGCGAACATATTCCAGATTTGTCCACAAGGGGTTAATGTTGAGCTGTGGATAATTCCTAGAGACTGTGGAATGCACTCAGGGGATCTGGGATGTCTCAAATGGTTGTTAAAGCCTAAAACTGTCTGGTTGGGAGGAAGTTCCAGTTATTTATGACGGCAAACTAATCTGTTCCTTGCACGAAATGGGATCCTTATTGTACCTTTTACCATGGAATGTATTTTCCAGCTGTGGTTCTTAGATGAAGGAAACAATTCTTGACCTTGGGTGAAACAATTTCTTTAAGGTAAAGACTGATTTTAAAGATTAGAGCCAAAGGGAGTTGATGCTACAATAATAACTTTAATACTTTATTTAGTATTAAAGTCATCTTACTGGACCTGACGGGGGGAATGGAGAAAGGAATTGAAGGGATATGAAGTGGTCAAAGGGGTGGGGAGGGAGAGATAAAGAAAGAAAATACAGAGAAAACACAAGAAACAATTGTTGCTACTGAGAAGATCCCATCAAGACACCGATATCTGCACCTGGGCCCACCCCGGGACCATGAGCAAGCAGGACAGTGCCCCTATCACCTGGGCAACTCGCAGTCCCCACAGAGCGTGAATGCTCTGAGGCAACCCAGCCCCAGGATAGCCAGGCACCAGTTCTAGGAGGAATGGCAAGGGGGGCAGCCATCCAGCACCCCCCACCCGGGCTGGCGCCAGGCCCAGGCTCACCCTCAGACACATGCCCCAGGAGTCACCAGGGGTGTGTCTCTGGTGGCTGGGGGTTAGTCTGTATTTTTCTTCACTGGATGTCACAGTAAAGCTGGACTCTCAAACCAAAACAGAGCAGCAGCTAAGCCATGCCCCCCCCCCCACCCCACCAACACCGGCCGACACTGCATCATCTTCCAAATATTAGCACAGTCCAACAACCTAATAGCTAATTCCAACAGTATCTGTCAGTGGTCTGTCAGCTCCCTGCACTTTTCTGTTACCTTTCACTGATCAAAGGTCTCTGGTCCCTGCTAGCACATCTCACTTGGTTCTTTTGTGGCCTCAAACAAGCAGAACAGCCACCCATCAGAAGGGTTTCTTGGAAACATTCATCGTGGCACTCCCATTCTTGGGGATCCATGTGTGACAGATACAGTGGTGTGAAAACGTCTTTGACTCCCTTCCTGATTTCTCTTTTTTTTTTTTTTTTTGTATGTTTGTCACACTTAAATGTTTCAGATCATCAAACAAATTTAAATAATTGTCAAAGATAACACAAGTAAACACAAAATGCAGTTTTTAAGTGAAGGTGTTCATTATTAAGGGGAAAAAAAATACAAACCTACATGGCCCTATGTGAAAAAGTGATTGCCCCCTAAACCTAATAACTGGCTGGGCCACCCTAAGCAGCAACAACTGCAATCAAGCAATTGTGATAAATGGCAATGAGTCTTTTACAGTGCTGTGGAGGAATTTTGGCCCACTCATCTTTGCAGAATTGTTGTAATTCAGCCACACTGGAGGGTTTTCGAGCATGAACCACCTTTTTAAGGTCATGCCACAGCATCTCAATTGGATTCAGGTCAGGACTTTGACTAGGCCACTCCAAAGTCTTCATTTGTTTTTTTTCTTAAGCCATTCAGAGGTGGACTTGCTGGTGTGTTTCGGATCATTGTCCTGCTGCAGAACCCAAGTGCACTTCAGCTTGAGGTCACGAACAGATGGCCGGACATTCTCCTTCAGGATTTTTTGGTAGACAGCAGCATTCATGGTTCACTTTACCACAGCAAGTCTTCCAGGTCCTGAAGCAGCAAAACAGCCCCAGACCATCACACTACCACCACCATATTTTACTGTTGGTATGATGTTCCTTTTCTGAAATGCTGTTACTTTTACGCCGGATATAATGGGACACACACCTTCCAAAAAGTTCAGCTTTTGTCTCATCAATCCACAGAGTATTTTCCCAAAAGTCTTGGGGATCATCAAGATGTTTTTTGGCAAAACTGAGACGAGCCTTTATGTTCTTTTTCGCTCAGCAATGGTTTTCGTTTTGGAACTCTGCCATGCAGGCCATTTTTGCCAAGTCTCTTTCTTATGGGGAATCACGAACACTGATCTTAACTGAGGCAAGTGAGGACTGCAGTTCTTTGGATGTTGTTGTGGGGTCTTTTGTGACGTCTTGGATGAGCTGTTGCTGTGCTCTTGGGATAACTGTGGTCGGCCGGCCACTCCTGGGAAGGTTCATCACTGTTCCATGTTTTTGCCATTTGTGTATAATTGCTCTCATTGTGGTTTGCAGGAGTCCCAAAGCTTTAGAAATTGCTTTAAAACATTTTCCAGACTGATAGATCTCAATTACTTTGTTTCTCATTTGTTTTTGAATTTCTTTGTATCGCAGCATGATGTCTAACTTTTGAGGATCTTTTGGTCTACTTCACTTTGTCAGGCAGGTCCTATTTAAGTGATTTCTTGATTGAGAACAGGTGCAGCAGTAATCAAGCCTGGGTGTGGCTAGAGAAATTGAACTCAGCTTTCCAAAGATGTGATAAACCACAGTTAATTTAAGTTTTAACGGGGGGGCAATCACTTTTTCACACAGGGCCATGTAGGTTTAGATTTATTTTTTTTTACCCTTATTAATAAATGCCTTCATTTAAAAACTGCATTTTTTGTTTGCTTGTGTTATCTTTGTCTAATATTTAAATTTGTTTGATGATCTGAAACATTTAAGTGTGACAAACACAAAAAAAAGAGAAATCAGGAAGGGGGAAAAACCTTTTTCACACCACTGTACCTGAAAGGAAGCTCGAGAGATCTGCGGGCTAAAAAACAAGAGATGGTGAAACTTCCTGAGGAGACAGGTGGCTGGCAGGGGAGAGAAAGCTAATAAGCTAACTGATGGTTGTGTGTATAAGTTAATAATAAAATACAGAATTCACAGGTTCATTAGAGCCAATGCAGTATTATTTGGAATGGGTAGATAAGGAAAACATGATGGGCAGGACAGGCTAGCCATGGTACACTATGCACATAAGTTAATAATAAAATAAACCAGCTAACAACTGAGATATATGTTTTGGTGGGATTATCAGGTTCATTAGAACCATTGTAGTGTTACTTGGAATGGGTACATGAGGAAAACATGATGGTTAAGCTAGGCTAGCTATGGCATGCTATGCACATAAGATAATTATAAAATGAGCCAGCAAATACTAGGAGGAAAATACACTGTTTTGGTTTGATTTAGAGGTTCAATAGAACCCATGTAGTGCTATTTGGAATGAGTACATTTTTTAATAATGAGTAAACAACACACTAGCTGTACAATATGGCGAATCACTCCCATAAGCCTTTTTGACACTTCACGTAACACTGCCAAGCAATAGAGGCAGGCTAAATGTTTTAAATTTTAACCAAACGAGTTTTGCTTTTTCTAAAAATTATTTTTCTAAAGAAAATAAAAACTCATTTTCAAAAAGAGAATCAGCTGTGTCTTTCTTATCAATCTGCTTGGTCCCTCACAGATAACCAGACTGTTTTTGTCTCACATGTACTGTTAAGCTCTGAAGCAACGTCTAGCATCCAGCAGGGGGGGATTAGGGAAGATCTGTGGTGCTTCTCTGCAGCTCTGATTCAGATAAGATTCTATGATCGCTGGCATGAGCCGTTATCATACAGCACTTCCTGTTCCTTTAAAGCTCCTTTGATTGATGGAAGGTTTGTAACTTTAAGCGACTTGCATTCATCCCTCAAAGCAGCCTTTTTTCATTCAACATTCCTATGTACAGACTCTTCAGAATAACCTTTCAATAGTCGTGTATGTGGAGCTAATAGCATGTCAGGTCGTTGCTGCTACTTGACACTTAACATGAGGGGACGTTAACATTAAAAGTCAACATTTTAGAGAAAAATGGCAAATAATTGGGAGAATTTACCAATTACCAGCGCTAATAGGCATGTGTGCTCTTACATGTCCACCGTTTTACTAACACTCTAAAATATCCTTTGCAGAACTTTTAAAAATTGCTTAAAAAGACCCTTTCCATAATAGAGTTAGCATAGTATTGCTCTGTGTATTTTATCCTGTCTGTCTGCCTTTAAGATGTTTTGTCCAGACAAAACCATCTTAATGGCTTCTGAATGACTTTCTGTACAAATATAATGTCCCCTTGGATCCCTTGACCTTTCCCTGGGCTCTGCTATGAGGTTTGACATTTGTGCTATTGAGCGAAACGTCCCAACAGCCATTACATGGAACCATTAATGTCTCTTTCAAGATCAATTATTGTTTGCCTGATGGTTTATGACCAAATGCCAGCAAAACTTACTGCCACTGCAGCTTGCATTTAGCGATATGTGAGCATGCCTGCATGAAAAATCAGGTCTTAAACATGGTAAATGTACATAGGTGTAAATCAAGAGGGGGACAGGAGGGACATGTACCTACAACCTGGGAAATTCAGGGAATTGCACATGCAAATGTATAACCTATTGTTACCATGGTGACTATGCAAGCCTTACCTCCTTAGAAATTGACACAGCCTATAGGGATATAACTGTTAAATAACACAATATAATGCACAATAACACACAATTTATAAAACAAAGGACATGGAAAGGTAATAGGTAATGTTCCTCACTAATCAGTGATATTTTCCCTTTAATTTTATTAAAATTATCTGAAAAGTTACCGAAGCATCTGGTTTTAAGGCGCCAGAGATCTGCCCTTCTACCTTCGGGTAGATGGCGGCTTGTCAACCTGGGAAGGTAGCCCATCTAGGGGAAGGTAAACCCTGATTTCAAACCTCCGCTGCCTTGTGGCACACCCGGTCACGGGAAAGGCTTCGGGAGTCAACCCTGAGGAAAAATCCGGAGTCGGAGCCCCTAAGGCAGTTCTCTGTTGTGCTCAACATCGTTCTGGCAGCTCCTGCGACGGCGCTGGTGCCAAACTATAGCAGCCCTGCTGTTCCTTTGGATCCATCAGTGACGTGGAGAGGGGGGACATGCTGCATGGGTAACATCTTGTCCTCCATATCTTCCTGCCCAGGCTTGAATCCTACCAACGCCCAACGCTGGAAGGTAGAACACCGGTGTGCATCGGCCTGTTCAGCCACAGGTGGTGCTGTTCCAGCAGAGTAGATGTTTAGGATTCTCTTCCATGGTCATCATAGACCGACGGAGGCCGACGAAGATCTGAAAAGTTAGCCCAGTTGGACCAAAAGTAGTTTAAGTAGTATGATTTTACAACTTTGAGAAGTGTAGAGCATGCATGTGTGAGCTTCACGAGTCAAGAGTAGATACAGCGTCTGTTGAAAGTTGTGAAACTGAGTGAGAGGAGTGCCCTACCCTTTTCTCCAACCCTTAGCACCAATGGAGAGAGTGCCAAACCCTAACCATAAGTGAAGTGAGCACCTAACCTTAAGTGGAGGGCCTAACCCTTTTCCCCAACCCTAAACTCTAGTGGAGTGAGCTCCTAACCCTAACCATAAGTGAAGTGAGTGCCTAACCCTGTCCATAAGTGGAGTGAGCACCTAATCTATATACTGTATATAAAAGAGATTCTGTGGTGTGGGTATATATGCACAGTATGTGGCAAACTTTGTCCCCCTACTAACTCAGAAGCCACTTGACCGCAGGCTCTTGCCTCTTGCATGGCAATGCTACAATACCTGAATAGTGACCCTGATGTGCTTTCACTGACCGCTTGACCATAAAAAAGGTTAAAGATAACTTTTTTAAATCAACCTTTACCGGTAGTGTCATGAATCTGGGTTTGGCTGTTCCAAACCCACTTCTGACCTATTGTTAGGTTTTGCCCTAGTTTCCACCTGGCGCTTCAGGGAGCTATTGGGCCTCCGCTCCCTCACAGCTTGGGCACGCCCCCCTCCTCCTGTCAAGTGCCATCAGCTGTACTGTCACGGGTGTTCACACACATACACGCACACACACACATGCACACGTGCCATTCATTCCCATTCACACGCTCATACACGCTCTCTCACACACCAGGTTCCAATCACGTTCAGCCCATGCTTTCTCGCACTGGCAATCTCTTTTCTCATTAGCTTCAGGAGTATTTCTTCGCTGCATTTGTGGAAAGAGATTGTCGGAGCATTCACCTCCATACACAGCAGCTAGCTCTCCACGTAGGAGTTTCCATTACCTGTTAATTATTCAGCCTAGCACTTTAAGTCGGTTAATCCTTTTGGTGCAATCGGCTGACTCTGCGCACTCTCCTCATCCTCCAGACTGCATGGATCGCCCCGGAATCGCTCCAGCTCCGTAAGTTTCATGATCACCTTTCTCTGTGTACTGACAGCAGTCCTATGGCACTAGGCTTTCCCTTCACCGGGCTGTAGAGCATCCGGCAGGTTCCCTGTGTGTCTGGTGGCCTTAATTGCATCATTTGCATTTCTCTGTATTTTTGTGGTCAAGCTGAACTGTTTATCTTGTGGTTATATGTATCTAATAAAAAATGGCACCTTCTACTCACGCGATTGGGTTTTTCAGTCTCTCCCTTGTGTGCCGTACAATGGCGCACAGGGAATTGTGACAGGTAGAGGTGTATGCTGGGGAAAGAATAAAGCACCCCTGACACAGTCAGCAGAGTTTAGGATCTGTGGGTCTCTCTCCACAATACAGGCGTTGTGGACTAACGGGGAGACAGAGGTACAGGACACCGCTGGGTGCTGGGACACCAAAACCATATTTACATTAAACAATATTCTAATCTGCTCATATAACACATATTGAGGTGTACACTGGTGATAGAATTGAGCACATTCTGGCCGTTTGTGTATTCGTGGGTTACAAAATGGCTTTCTGCTGTGTCCAGTAACTTCTGTTCAAATCATGTCAAGAGCTGCAACAGAGTAAAAAAGACAAGATGTGACACCAATCGGTATGTACACCCCCTGCCATCATCTAATTTAACAGTATATACTGTATAATTATTAGGGTTAGGACAAGTCATACAAATGTTCTGTCTGCTAACTTCCTCAATGTTCTTTTGAATTCAGACTGTTGTTTTTCCCACTTGCGTTCTAAGTGCAGTAAATGTTAAGGACACAGTTGCCTCCTATTAATAGCATACTGATAGAAAGTGTGAATTATTGTAGATTAAAAATGTTTGTAAAAACACCTAGGAAAAATTCTTTTTTTGAATATCCATCCATCACCAAAACCTTAAAATGGACCACAAAAGAAAAAAAAAATTCTCTTCCAATAAAAACATTAAAAAATTAAATTGGATCGTTGTCGAAATCCGAAGAAAAAATAAACCATTACATAGAACAAAAATTTAACCAGCATCCCTATGAATATTGCAGATTTACATAAAAAAGTAGCAGATTTGTGAGGAAAAATGGTAAGTTTGACAAAGTTTGTAATTTACAAGAAAAAAAAAAGCTAATTGGAGGAAAAAAGAGTGTCATCCACAATTGGACCCAGATGCAGGCAAGGACATGATGCAAAATAATAATTTATTAAACAAAACTCAGGATGAAACAAAAGCACAGCATGGGGGCTGAAAAAACAAACAAACTTAGAAGCTAAATAAACTCAATGGAAGCAACTCAAAGAAGATACACGGGAAGCTCTCGACAGGAATAATGATACACAGGACAACGACCCCACAATGAACTGAAAGCAAACAGCAACATACAGTATATAGGGAGGAAACTAATCAGGGGAACACACAACAGCTGGGAGACATTCAAGGGCTGGACAAAACACACGAGGGCAATAATGACGACAGAGGATGAGCACAGCATACCAGGGAAGACACAGAAGACAATAACTACAATAACTAGAAAAGCACTCGGAGCGCACAGACCTCTGCCAAGCGCCGCAGTTCCCCCCATACAGTCTTCAGATTCCTTGATCATGAAAACATATGACAAGCAGTGGTTCAGTAGTTATTGACGAAAATGGCATTTTCCGTAATGGTGGCCAGAGTTCCTCCCATACAGTGTTTGTGTGTACGTTTTCAGATTCCCTTGACCATGAAAACATATGACTAGCAATTGGATTGACAATGATAGGATTAGTGGTTCAGTAGTTATTCTGGAAAATGGCATTTTCCATAATGGCGGCCACAGTTCCTCCCATACAGTGTTTGTGTGTCCCGTTTTCAGATTCCTTGACCATGAAAACATATGAGTAGCAATTGGATTGACAATGATAGGATTAGTGGTTCAGTAGTTATTCACGAAAATGGCATTTTCCGTAATGGCGGCCACAGTTCCCCCCATACAGTGTTTGTGTGTACGTTTTCAGATTCCTTGACCATGTAAACATATGACTAGCAATTGGATTGACAATGATAGGATTAGTGGTTCAGTAGTTATTCTGGAAAATGGCATTTTCCATAATGGCGGCCACAGTTCCTCCCATACAGTGTTTGTGTGTACGTTTTCATATTCCTTGACCATGAAAACATATGACTAGCAATTGGATTGACAATGATAGGATTAGTGGTTCAGTAGTTATTGAGGACAATGGCATTTTGCGTAATGGCGGTTTTCTTGTGGACGGTGATCCGGATCGCCACCAAAATGTAATCATCTGTAGGATACCCTATTTCTGACAATCTGTGAAAATTTCATGTAAATCTGTCCATAACTTTTTGAGTTATCTTGGTAACAGACAAACAAACAGACAAACAAACAAACAGACAAACCAACGCCGATGATCACATAACCTCCCCCTTTGGTGGAGGTAATAACAATACACAGAGGACAAATAATACTAATCACTATGAGGGAAATATGAAGGCATCAAATAATGACATTAAAGTGCTGATGACATGTTTTTGACTTCCTCTAATTTTTCAACACATAATACAATATGACAAAATAGGTTGGTCTGTGCAGTTCTAAGTCAAACAGACTCTTTTTCATGCGAATATCCGACGTTTTCATGAGCGCCACATCACCCATTGCGTCAGTAGCTGGAAACCCCCCCGGCCATGTTATAACATCATCGACGGAACACAACACTTGGCTGCCCTTTGTACACACAGGATGGAAGCGGTTGAAAACATCGACGATGGTTCCAGCACATGTAGTCTGGAATTGGTTTGTGTTGTCCAATCTTCAGACGATTATAGTTTCAAAGAATGGGATGACAATGAAGAATCTGGGGACATCAAACCGTATAGGTTTGAGTCGTGCCAAGCGGACATCGTGCCTAGTGAGTCAGACTCAATGACAGTCAGCTGTTCATGTTTTGTGTGCATCATCTGCCATGTTGTCAGCCAGCCAATATTGCCAACACTATCACGACGTGTCAGCCACTCCACACAGCCGTGGTTGTGTTGCGCCCCTTGTAGCGATGTCGGCTCTGGGGTGCAACCGTGGTTAACACATCTCCTCTCCATGTTCGCTGGGCGATGTCAGCCCCGAACGCCTACTGTTTGTGTTTCTGTGTATTTTTGTAAGTCTTCACCTTTTGGGATCAGTCTTTATGTTCAATACATGTGCTGTGGTGAATCCTACGCATAAATCCTCGTGTAAATCCTCGTTATTTACACATAAATCCTCCCACTCCGTGCGCTGTTACGCAGGGCATGGAGAGGGAGCATGAAATAACAAGGATTTACGTGCAGGGTTCACCACAGCACATTTAATATAGAACAACAGACAATTCCCAAAAAGTTGAAGACGTACAAAAAACACAAACACACTTACTGATGGCGTTCGGGGGCCGGCATCCACTAGAGAACGAATGAGAGGAGACGTGTTAGCCACAGGTGCGCCCCAGAGCCAACATCGCTTCAAGGACGCAAGAGAACCATGGCGAACATGGAGTGACTAGCATTGTGAGAATGCTGAAAATACTGGCAGGCTAACAGCATAGATGACAATACTATGGACCAGCATTGCGTTATTGGCAAACGGCCGCTAATATGTACACACACTGCTGGTGATGGTGTGATGAGAAGCACCTGGGCGAGGACCGGGAAATATGATCAGCGGGAGTTTGAATCAGCTGGTGATAATGATAGAGGGGACGTGGCCAGACCAGTGAGATGTCAGCATGGGATCACAGAAAGTAGGTCAAAGCTGCACGTAAATCCATTAATCCTTCCCCTCCTCGTGTGCTCCTCTTAGTTAACCCTTTGAGTGTGTCTGGTGCAGAACTGCGACATACCCCCTAGTGGTCGAGTGGTAAATATTTTTTGTCAATAAAATAGTTCAGATTTCCAAGGCTATAACTTGAAAGTGGTAAGAGATAATGGCTTACTGTCAATTAGAAAGTTGTAAAATATGATCCAGAGTTTCAGATAGGAATACATTTATGCATCTAATTTGCATAATGTCACAGCACCTCTTTAAATTCCATAACTCAGTCAAAACCTGACTTTGGACGTATTTACACAAAAAATGGTTTAGTCTTTTGACACCGTTTTTTGTACAGAGGTACCTCATCATCTTATCTTCAAAGTATATGAACAAAAAATCAGTATATTTAAAAAAAAACAAACAGAAATTTCTCACTTACTTTTGACAAAGTCAGAGTGAGAAGGCAGGTGCAGTGCCGCGCTCTGCCACTAGAGGCACACAAATTCTCACACTCAAAGGGTTAAGAGCCCGCTGGTATACAGCGCTGTTCACCAAGCTCCTCTGAAAATTAATTTTCAGCATGCTGAAAATTTTCCAACGTATCCGGTGTATGGCTGATAACGTCCCACATTCGTGGAGCAAATGGCATGTTTGCAGCATGCGTGGGCACGGTCCCTGGTCGTGCCCAGATCATGAGAGAAGTTTCAACTCTATAATAAAAGTTGCAAATTTAAGATTTGCAGACAGATTTGCAGACATTTCCAGGACAGGGCTAGCTTTCTCGATTAGTTTGTTCAGTCTCTTCCTATCTGCTGCTGTAATGCCACTGCCCCAGCAGACCACTCCAAAAGTGATGGCTGATGCCACCACCGTGTCGTAGAATGTCTTCAGTAGCGCCCCTTGTACACCAAAAGACCTGAGCCTCCTCAGTAGGAACAGCCTGCGCTGTCCCTTCTTGTAGAGTGCGTCGGTATTGTATGACCAGTCTAGTTTATTGTTCAGATGAACACCCAGGTACTTGTAGGATGTCACCATCTCATTGTCTGTTCCCTGGATGTTTACTGGTGCTGTGAGGGGTTGTCCTTGCCTGTGGCAGTCCACCACCAGCTCCTTAGTTTTCCTCGCATTGATATGGTGGTAGTTTCGATGGCACCAGTCCATGAAGTCCTGGATAAGTCCTCTGTACTCAGCTTCATCTCCGTTGGAGATGAGGCCGACGATCGCAGAGTCATCAGAGAACTTCTGTAGATGGCAGTGTGCTGTGTTGTGTAAGAAGTCCGCAGTATAAAGGGTGAACAGGAAGGGATCCAAAACCATTCCCTGGGGGGCCCCCGTATAAGAAAAAGGCAAATTTAAGCAAAAAATGTTGCACATTTATGACAGATGCAAATGTACTGTATATAGGAAAGTCAAATTTTTTAGACAAAAGCGGCAAATTTACACGAAAGAAGTAGGAAATTTCAGAAAAGAAATTAATTTCACTAAAGTAAAACAGTAGTAAAAATGAAGGGACACACTATATCATGACTGAAGAATAAAGTGATGCATTAAATAAATGAGGGAAATAAATGTAAATTATGCCTACATGCTATGATCATCCCGTGGTGCATTTTACTTTGCGCAATAAAAATCTAATGAAAAAAAATAATACATGTTTAATGCTTTATATACCCTTGAGAATGTAGGAATGCTGGAGCAATAAATCTCCCTGAATGCTAAAAACAATGCATTACCGATGTTTGGAAACATCAGCTTTTTAAGTCACGCTGACACACATGATGTAATGCCAACATTGTCACATGTAGGCTGCTGTCTGGGAAAGGGACCAGTTGTATGGAAGGATTAGATATACATTTTTAGTATACATTATATACATTAGTATACATAGTATACATTAGTATACATTAGTATACATATACATTAGTACATTTGTAGTATACATTTTTAATGGATAGAGAGTGCATTTGTAGGACTTTAGTTGAGAAAAGTACATTAAAAAATATACTGTTACAGCAATGGAAAAGTACCTCATCTCTGCAGTGGAGAGAATTTGGATGGAAAAATTTGGTAAGATTTTTCAGAACACCTGCACAAAACAAATTTACCCATAAGGGGTTGAACTGTTGGCGCTTGTGTGGTGAAAAGACTGCAAATCATTTTCATGTGTTTTGGTCATGCCCAGTTATCCACCAATATTGGACCAATGTACAGACAATATTGGGGAAAATATTCAAAATAACAGTTCCCTTTTCTTTTGTAACTTTGTATTTGGGTTTACTACCGGACTCACTGGAAAGACGAGGAGATAAATACTTATTCAATGTTTTAATATTGGCAAGTAAAAAAGCCCTAACTAAAAAATGGATGCTGAAGGACTGTCCTACACCTGAAGATTGGATTCAAGACATTTACTCGATGGAAAAGTTGACATTCGCACTGAGACAGGACATGGATGGGTTCTTGAACTCTTGGCAACCCTGGATCGCATATGTGTCTTCCATTAGATCTAATCCTTGACAAATACCATTTCAATAATGGCACCGCTCTTTGTTCCAATGCTACTCAGATGCACTTTTACTTTTAATTACTTAATTTTCTGTTTGTTTTTTGCTGTTCTGTTTGTTTGTTTTTGTTTTTTTATTTTATTCTCTTTAATTTCACTTTTTCTTTCACTTCATAAAAAAAGGGGGTGTTGTAATAATGATCCTACCAATGTTGTCAAATAGCAAAAACTAAGGAAACATGTGATGAAAATGTAAACAATGCAATGCTGTAATGACCTGTATACCCTTTACAAAAACTTAAATAAAAAAAAATATACTGTTAACACTATTAACAATGTTTAGTATAATAAAGTATAATAAAAGAAATATATACAAACAATTTTATACGTAGATATATACAAACAGTTGAAAATAGGAATATAAAAAGCAGAAAATAGCCCAGATTCATTCAAAGTGTTTTTCATCTAATACTTGCTGTACCAAGTGTTGAATACAACAAATATGATTTTATGTTTTCAGGTTTTAAAGCCATAACCAGAAGACAGACAAAACCTGTTTTTACCTGTATGTAAAAAAAAAAAAAAAAAAAAAAAAAAAAAATCATAAAAATAAAAAAGACCAGGCTATCTCTCAGCAAGAAAAATGAAAAGTGACCTGCTTCCCCATATTGTGCATAAAAAGTTTATGATGGGCATTTACCTTCAAGCACTTAAAAGAGAAACTGTCAAGGTCAATGAAGTATTTGTTGCTCCCCCGTGCTCCATTAATTGCAGCCCTTTTCTAAACGTCCTCACCTGATTGGAAATCACTTCAGGTTATGTTTGAGCAGTAAATTAGCTCGTGACTGCAAAGCAGCAAAGTCAGCAGGGGCTCATTCCTGAGATAGGCACACATTATCAGGATGGGGTCAGCTCCATTAAAGACAAGAGTGCACAGGAAGGGGGGATTTGAAAGCACAGGAAGGGGGGATTTGAAGGAAGAAAGAAGAGCAAAGCCATTGTTCTTCTGAATCTGCTTTCTGAAGCTTAAATACCTCTCATCCATTTTCACTTAGCATTCTCATGACAACACAGATGAATGGGGCCATGCAGTGGATGGTGAAAGACTAGCAAAAAGTTGTTTTAGTCACCAGGTGAATGAATGAATGAAATATTTTAAAAGATACAAGAGATCTGAGAGCCTTTAACAAGCTGGTATACCCATTAGCACGTTCAAGTAGTCTCTGAAATCAAAGTAATGAGGTCAAAATGATGTGACGCTTACATTCCTAAGGTGTTCTATGTGCAAACTAGAAAAGCACTCGGAGAGCGCAGACCTCCGCCAAGCGCCACAATTCCCCCCATACAGTGTTTGTGTGTACGTTTTCAGATTCCTTGAGCATGTAAACATATGACTAGCAATTGGATTCACAATGATTATTTGTTTATTTGACAGGGACAGTGCAATAAACACACAATTAATCAATGACAATCAATCTGATAGTGATAGGATTAGTGGTTCAGTAGTAAAAGCATTGCCTCCTTGGCGGAGGTAATAAACTGAAGTGTTGCTGTTGTGTCCATCTCCTCCACTGACGGATGCAAATTGGGTAGACAGGTTGCTGTGGGTTTTATATTATATTATTTTTTGGGGGGTTGCGCTCCGCGGCAAACGAGAATTTAGAAGCTTCGCCAGCAGAGAGCTCGTTTTTGCGCAGCGCCTATGGCTGGTCGGGGAATTTCTGCCAAAGAATCCGTCGGCGGACAGCTGCCCATGTGAGGTTTTGCAGTTGCGCGCAAACACAGGCACGCTGGCGGGCCCAGGCCAGCAGTGTTTTCCGCGTGCTTTTGTGCCTAAAACGTTGAAGAACGCAGAGTTTGTGTTGCAGACACGACGACCAGCGCCCTCCATTGCGCCTGCGCACATGTTGAAAATGGCCGTATGTCACAGTGTTGAAAAATGCTTTAAAAAATTCCTGTATCCAGACGGTGAACCGGATCACCCCCAAAATTTAATCAGTTCTTCCTTGTACCATTTCCAACAACGCCTGAAAGTTTCATGGAAATCCGTCCAAGACTTTTTGAGTTATCTTGCTAACCAACAGACAGACAGACAGACAGACAGACAAACAGACAAACACACAGACAAACCCCGGCAAAAACATAACCTCCTCCTGGCCTTTTCGGCCTGGCGGAGGTAATTAAGGCGTACTCCATTGCTCAGGGTTCAACACTAATGCTCTTTTAGTCAACAAGAGCATCAATACTGACCCAAAACATCACAGTACGCCACAATTTGCACATGAAACATAAAAAGTAGAGGTGATGTCAATTGACTTTATTACTCAGATTTCACTGGCTCACACACTGTAATTAAGCAATATTACACATGACAAGAGTGTAGTATCAGTGAATATTACTGCCCCTACATGGCTGTCCTGAAAGGTGCCCTTTCCAGTGCAATGGGATGCAGAGGTGTTTATGGTACATCTACTGGTCAGAAAATATGATAAAGTGTCCAGTTAGGTGTTACTTTGGAAAATGGAAAAAGGGGGCCGTTACTCTGCCGCTAGATGTCTGTCCAAAAAGCTGTCCTTTCCAATACAGCAAATGGGATTCCAAGCTGCATAGGGTACTGTTACTGGTCAGGAAATATGATAAAGTATCCAGTTAAGTGTTACTTTGAAAATTGGAAAAAAGGGGGCTAGGGGCAGCTCGATGCCGCAGTGGTTAACACTGTGGCAGCACAGTAAGAAGGTCACAGGATCGATTCCACTCCTGACCATTGTGGGTTTGATCCCACTCCCTGACCATCGGTGACCCTTCTGTGTGGAGTTGGCATGTTCTCCTCATGTCTGCATGGGATTACTCTGGTTTCCTCCCACAGGCCAAAAACATGCAAGTTAGGTTAATTGGAGACTCTAAAGCAGCCCTAGGTGTGAATGTGTGTGTGAATAGTGAAGGGATTGGCGCCACACCGTGGCTGCCTCATCATCCAGGTGGATGCCCTGTATTTCCCTCTGGGATTAATAAAGTATACAAAATGCAAAAAATACAAAAAAAAAGATAGTATGTGGTGACCTCCGCACTGACCCTACATGACTGTCCCAAAAGGTGCCCTTTCCGATACAATGGGATGCAGAGGTGTTAAGGGTACTCTTATTGCTCAGAAGATATGATAAATTGGCCAGTTAGGTGTTTCTTAGAAAAATGGAAAAAGGGGACCGGTATGAAGTGACCTCAACATTGCCCCTACATGACTGTAACAAAAGGTGCCCGTTCCAAAATAGTAAATGGGATACACAATTGTTAATGTCATGATCCTGGGGCACGGGTGGGCACCGTGCCCAGTTTCCTGTCTAGTTTAGTGTTTTTCATTCTGCTGTGTTTGGTTCCTGTTTAATTCTTGTCTTTTTGTAGTTTTTTCTGTAGTATTATTATGTACATTTTGGGGTTCTGTTGTGTTTGTATCATTATGGTTTCTGGTTATGTTTTATTTTGACAGCGCTGTGCAGCCTCCGGCTGTCAGACTGGTCAGAGCTGCACACCTGTTGTTCATTTTGTTATTTTCTCCACTCGTGCATCCACACCTGTCACTAATTATGTATTGCATATAAGGGCACAGCAAACCTCTGAGGGTTGTCGTGTTGTTCTTCCACATTACCCCATTCTCAGGAACAGAGCTGTCCGTCTTGAGTGTGTTTGGGGCCACTGTTGAGGAGAGTAGGAGAGCTCCATCCAGGTATGTGTTTCCCTTCTTTCCAGCCGTGAGCCCCCGCAGCCTTCGAGAGAGCTCCGGCTGGATTCCGCCCCTGGCTCGGTGTTCCTGGCTTCATGTCCCCCTGGACATTGAGCCCCACTCTCCTCCACCATTTGTCATTGTGTACTTGTTTGTTAGTGCCACACAGTCCATGCTTTAATTCTTGTATGTTAATGTTCTTGTCTGTTTTTATGTTAATAAATGTGTAGAAACCACAGTGTGCATTTGGTGTCCTTCAATAGCCCTTGAAAAGGGCCATTCACGACAGTTAAGAGCACTCTTAGTCTTTCAGAAAATATGATAAAGTACCAATGGAAGTTGTTACTTTGGAAAATGTAAAAAGGGGACCAGTATGAAGCGACCTCAACTCTGCCTCTATATGACTGTCCCAAAAGGTGCCCTTTTCCATAGAGTAAATGGGACGCAGAGCTGTTGAGGGTACTTTTCCTGGTCAGAAAATATGATAAAGTGCCCAGTTAGGTTTTACTTTGAAAAATTGAAAGGGGGGGTGGGGGTAAAGTCACCTCAACATTTCCCCAACATGACTGTCACAAAAGGTGCCCTTTCCAATAGAATGGGATGCAGAGGTGTTAAGGGTACTCTTATTGGTAAGAAGATATGATAACTGCCCAGTTAGGTTTTACTTTGAAAAATGGAAAAAGGGGGGCCAGTATGAAGTGACTTTCACACTGGTCCTACATGACTGTTCCCAAAGGTGCCCTGTCCAATACAATGGGATGTAGAGTTGATTAGGTTTTTCTTATTGGTCAGAAAATATGATAAAGTGTCTACTTAGGTGTTACTTTGAAAATTGGAAAAAGGGAGCCCAGTACGAAGTGACCTCGACAATACCTCTATATGACTAGAGTAAATGGGATGCAGAGCTGTTTAGGATACACTTACTGGTCGGAACATATGTGCGCAATTAGGTGGTACCCTAATTCCAAAGTGCCCTTCCAGTGGACATCATGTTGCAGTGCTGTGAAATATGTTTCTTAAGCGATGTCCCATAGGAAAAATGTGGTATTGTGCCATAAAAGTGCCTTTACTGGCACTTAGATACCCTTTCAAGTAAGAAGATGAGCTGGGGATATTTCTGCCCAATGCTGGCAAGTTTGCATCAGGAATACATCTTATAGAAGTGGTTTGCACATTGGCAAGACATTGGCTAGACATCGGCATTATGCCAACATCTAGCCAATGTCTTGTCAATGTGCAAACCGCCTCTATAAGACGTATTCCCGATGTAAACTTGGTACCTTGGGCAGATGCTGGCACTTTGTATGTGTGCTGTTGGGGATGTTAATAAGCTACCCCTGGGCACAACCAATGTTGCGCAGTGGGTGCCCCTTTAACTCTTTTTTGCCCGTGCTCTTCAAATAGTCTGAGTCCCCCACTGGCACAAGGTAGTTAGTTCCACCTCAAAGAAGCTGAAGGCCATTAGAAAGATTTTTACCTTACATTTTAAACATTTGTAAATTCAATAATAAAGTAAAGAAAGGGTGGAGTTACAACATCATCAAAAGTAACAATGTAACCTTCTCTGAACCCATCAAAATTCCTAGATTAAAGAAATACCTTGCCATATGAAATTTCATTTCAGGACATCTGACAGCAGCTCAGTGGCCCCCGCCATGGTCCCCTTGCTTGAGGCGGACTGGTCTTCAGCTGCCTGCCTGAATGCTGATGTAATTCAGAGGTCAGAGTGAGCATGGCCCACGGTCCTCTCTCCCCGCTTTTGAAAACATCCTCAACATGATCTCAGGGTCTGCCGTGAACGGTTTAAACCGGCTCCACCCAGAATGGTTTGATGTGTGTATTTTTTGTTCTTTTCTTCTCCATGGGTTCACAAAAAAGAAATTGTCCTGTACTTTCACTCAGCTGATGAAACCCTCAGAAATCTTAAGGGAGAACAGCTGGAGCATGTGTTGTTTGATTAGGTTGCACTGTCTGTTTTACAAGAGAATATAACTTTTAACTTTATAGCTGCTGGATTATTGGTGGTCTGTAGCATTTTGCATTAGTTGATTTATTTGAGAAATAACCCTGGTGACACACTTTACTCATTACCCAGCCAGCATGTCCATGTGGGTCCTCATCATCATCATAGCAGTCTGTCGTGGGTGACAATGACTGTTTCATTTAGGTCTGATCAGATTCCTCCACACAGCGCTGTCCTTAGCCTCCCACTGCCAGGAACTCCTGTCTATGTCCAACTTCTTCAAGTTTCTTTTTACAGTGTCTTTAAACCTGAGCCTTGGTCTACCCTGATTGCGTTTGCCCTCTCATAACTGTGAGTAGAGGCTGAATTGGCTAGCTGCTCTTGCAAATTTCTCCACTAAAGATTGCATATCTTCCACACTGTGTGCAACTAGAGCATCGGCGTCAGCAAAGAGCATTTCTCTTACTACCTTTATCAATGTGTTACTCCTGGCTTTAAACTGTGCCACACTGAACAAGTCTGCTTCTTTCCTTGTTGGAATGTATACTCCTACCAAAGGTTAAAACTGGGCTGTCTTATGGGTCCCATGTGGGTTTGTTCATGGGTTCCATGTTGGCCCCATCTGTGTTTGCCCACATGGTACCTGTGGTATAGGTGAGCAAGTAATCCGCTTACTCGCTTTAAACCCATCTGGGTCCCACATGGGTTTTATGTGGGTTAGCAGGAGTAACACTGGAGCCATAGGCAAAACTCTAAAAAAAAAAAAGCCACAAACCGGGGGGAAAAGTTGCATATTTACAAGATAAGAGAAAAAATGCAACTTTATGAAAATGGGAGGAAAAAAATCACAGATTTACAAGATCAGGAAAGAGTTGTAACGTTATGAAACTAGGGGACAAGTTGCAAATTTATAAGATGGGGAAAAGATGCAAATTTAAGAAGCTGGGGAAGGGAAGCATTTTTGTTCTCTATTTTAAAGGGTCTGAAGTGGAGTCCCCCAAACACAATCTTGCATAGGACCCCCAAAAGCTGGAAACGGTCCTGCTTCTATAATTTGTATACATGTGATTTTAACATGCAGTTTTAAATACTAAAGTGTTGTTACTATGGTAACAGCGAGCAGACACCTCATAGCACAGATCATCTCGGCCCGCATCACCATGTGTTACCGCAGCTACGCGCGAGTTTTAGATTTTATTGTAAAACCTCGGGAAAAAATGTGTGCACACGTGCATGCCTGCATGACTGAGATTGCCTGGGTTGCCAGGCGACGGTGGCACGTAGGTACGCTGTTTTTATCACACCCGGCTGCACGCACATACAGACTGCCCACACAAACACTAGACTCCAAAACGCTGCACAAGCTTAAAACACCCGGAGGATTCACAGGGGCGACGGGGTCGAGACTTCCATCCATCCATCCGCTGCATGCTGAGGGAGGGGGCGGGAGAGACCCACTTCCTGCCGGACAGGAAGTCCAACTTCCTGTCTTGATTAATGAGGGGACTGTTGGAATCCACAGAGGCACAGAGGAGGCCACACACACACACACACACACACACAGACCCCACACTTCACCTCCAGCGTCGACTTTTTTTCCTTTGGAGGATCTGGGAGAGCTGAAGGAAAATATCCACGACTGAAGAGGTGCTCACAGGGCCGTTCCAAGGTTTTCAGGAGCCCTGTGCAAGATTTTGTTTGGGGGAGGGGGGGGCCCTATTTTTGTAAACTTATATAAAGCGCTATATAAGTGCAGGTTAGTTAGTTAGTTAGTTAGTAAAGGGAAAGAGTTCAATCCCTTTAACTTAGAGGGGAAAAAATAGCTCCAATTCCAGCAAATCACCAGAAATTAAACTTGGGTCACTGTCTAGATGTACTGAAGAAAAACAAATTAACAAGAAAAAAGCAGCAAATCTCTGATGAAAAATCCCAGCCAACATGTCCATGTGGGCCCCATCAAGGTTAAAATGGGCTGTCTTATGGGACCCATGTGAGTTTGTCTGCGGGTTCCATATTGGACTCATCTGTGTTTGCCCACATGGACTTTACCTATTTTTAACTTATTTTCTCATAAATTTGCTGTTTTCTTGTAAATTTGTGACTTTTTTCCCATAAATTTGATACATTTTTGTAAAAATTTGAAACTTTTGTGGAGGATGAAGGCAGAAGAGACGAGACACTGAGTGCCAAAGCGATCTGCTTTATACATTTTCTCCCCGCCTCTGGCACTCAGGGTGAAAACATTTACATACCTGTTACCAAGTGTGACCACGCATCAACATACACTTTAACACATTCGCGCCGCTGCATCTTCAGGTGTGAGCCTGGCACAGCAGGGGCAAAAGGCACATCTTTATTTACTGCATACCCCCCTGTGCTCTGGCGCCCCTGGATAGCACCCCCAACACCCCGAAGTACTGGGTGGAGTGTCATCTCCTTTGTGTAACCACACAGCCCCCCCCCCCCCACCCAAACACCCAGAAGGGGTCCTAACCCTCCGAACCTTTGGACTTGAGCAAGCGCCCGTAGCGGCTGTAATGTGGGCCAGTCGAAGCGCCTTCCTGGCGAGTAGGAGAAAGGCTTTGTCTCTGGAGGGGGAAAGGGTGGGGAGGGGGAAAAGTTAAGTTTCCTGAAAACAGTCCTCTGTCGAGGGAACACTAACCTGCGGACCCACTGTAGGAGGTCGCCCGCGCCGGGGAGCTTGAGCCAACACCACCTGCTCGTCTGCCATAAGCGGGCTTCAGTCTGTCTATGCAGACGGTTTCCTTACGCACCCCCCCCCCACCCCACCAAGTCTAACACAAAATGCTTCTCCCCAGTTTCCAGCACTCTGAACGGGCCCTCGTACGGCAGACGCAGCAGGGTTCTGTGGGAGTTGTGCCTGACGAAGACGAATTTGGCGTTCTCTAAGCACTTTGGAACAAAAGTGCAGGGGAAACAATGGTGCGCCAGGCCCAGAACACTGGCAGCCCCTGTACCGGAAAAAAAGTGTGTGGGTGGATCGGTACCAGGCGCAGGGCTCTCTGGCAAAAATTCCCCCGGGATCTGCGATGGCTGAGAAAAAAACAAGTTCTGCCGGGGAAGCTGCCAAATCTTCCTTAGGTGCGGAGTGCAACACCAGTAGGACCCAAGGCAGGCGGTTGACCCAATTTGCAGCCGTTAGCGAGGCTCTGAGCGCTGCTTTAAGCGACCTGTTGCTCACACAAACCGTTAGCCTGTGGGTTGGATGCAGTGGTGCAGTGGATTTTGACCCCCAGGCTGTCAGCCATCGTGGACCAAAATTCCGAAACAAATTGCAGACCCCTATCGGAAGTGATGTCCGATGGGGATCCGAACCATGCGACCCAAGATGACAAAAACGCGCGGGCTACCTCGGCCGATGTGGTGGAACTCAGTGGAACCACTTCTGGCCAATGCGTAGTGTGGTCCACGATTGTTAAAAGGTGTGTGAACCCCTGCAATGGTGGAAGGGGACCCACTAAGTCCACGTGAACGTAGTCAAACCTCCTGGCTGGAATTTGAAAAGGCTCGAGGGGGGCTTTGGTGTGCTTGTGCACCCTTAGCCCATTGGCACACAACGAATGCTGCGGCCCATTGTTTCACATCCCTGCATAAGTGAGGCCAAACAAATTTGAAACCCACTAGTTTAACTGAGGCTCGCGTGCCGGGATGTGAAAGGGAGTGGATAGACGCGAAAACGTGGCGGCACCAGGAGCTCGGAACCACGGGGCGGGTGTGGCTGGTGGAGATGTAGCAGAGTTGAAGAGCGGGAGAGGAGGGGGGGCACACCTTTCTTGTACCACCCTGCTCTCAAGTTTTAATCCGGTAGCTGCGGACTAGAGCGCACAAATGTCTCCGTTCCCAGTTTGGTTGGCAGCCACTGTGGAAACATTGATGCCCATGTATACTGGAGAGACCAGCACACGTGACAAGCAATCTGCCACAACGTTCAATTTTTTGGCTACATGTTGGATGCAGGAGCTGGGCTGCATGGGGGAGGAAGCGGTTGTAAAAACTGACCATCCCCCAAAATTCCTGCAGCGCCCTCATGGTCTGTGGATGTGGAAAATCTGACACTGTGCGCATTTTATCCGGCAGCGGGATCGTGCCATCTGGCAAGAAACAGTGACCCATAAAGTCGATTACCAGCAGCCCGAACTGACACTTCGTTGGTTAACAATCAGCCCGTGCACTTCCAAACGTTGGAAAACTTGTTTGAGATGGGTGAGGTGCTCCTCCTCTGGGGTGCTAGCCACCAAAATGTTGTCCAAGTAGATGAAAATGAACGGCAAGTCACGGAGCACCGCGTCCATCATGCTTTGGAAAGTTTGTGCTGTGCCCTTTAACCTGAACGGCATGCGCAAAAACTCAAAAAGACAGAAGGGAGTTATTACTGCTGTTTTGGGGACATCCTCTGCGCGCACTGGGACCTGGTGATAACCGCGGACCAGACCCACTTTTGAAAAAATGCATGTCCTGGCCAGGTGCATGGAAAAATCCTGGATGTGTAGGATGGGGTAACGATCGTGTTCCGTGGCATTGTTTAAGCATCGGAAATTGCCACACGGCCGCCATGACCCATCGGACTTGGGCACCATGTGTAGTGGAGATGCCCAAGGGCTGCTGGAGCGCCTAACGATGCTTAAGCATTCTAAGTTAGCAAAGTCCTTGCGCGCAATGGCTAGTTTAGCCACAACCAGGCAGCGAGGGCACGCAAACACGAGCGGACCTTTCGTGGTGATAAAGTGCTCGACCCCATGCTTGGTTACCATAGCGGAAAAAGTGGGCACCGTGAATACTGGGAACTCGGAAAGCAAACGCTGGTACTTACCCCCTGGAGCTAGAATATTTGCATGTGTTGGTGGCCCAACTCCCCAAGCTGTGCAGGGCAAGAAGGAAAAAGATACAGTGTCCACTAAACGCCTGTTGGCAACATCAGCAAGTAATCCATGAGCACACAGAAAATCAGCACCTAAGATGGGGACTGAACATGCAGCTACCACAAAGTCCCACTGGTAATTGCGTCTGTGTAAAAATACAGTCACCGTCCTTTCTCCAAATGTCCTGATGCTGGATCCGTTTGCGGCCGATAAAGACGGCCCACAGCCTTCTGCCAGCCTGTCCACGCTGACTGGCAAAATGGGGCTCTTCTGGGGCCAGAGTCTACCAATTAACGTCTCCCCGAACATGTGTCCATGATGAAAAGCAGCTTCTCCCTGTCGCCAGTGGTCGCAGCTGCTGCTGACCGCTGGCTGTCCAGTTTCCAGGCTTCTTAAAGTGGCACGGCAGCAGACAATGTTGCGCTTCTTTGCCAAAACGGCGGTGATAAAGACATAGCGTCCTGGTCCTGTTTCCCCGGATGACCGTCCCCGCCAACACCACTGGCTCCTCAACCTCGCTGGGCTCTGCTGGAGATCCTGGTCTCACTGCCTGAACACTGAAAGCCTTATTTGCCAGGATGATGCGGTCTGCCTCCTCTGCCAGCACGTGGTAGTCTCTGGCCACCAGCAGCAGTGAGTTAGTGAGAATCGCTCTCACAGAATCCGCTAGATTTCTGAGGAAGAGGTGGGCGAAAAGGAAAGTTCCATCGTCCGTGCCCATCAATGCAAACATGCTCTCCATCAGGTCCACAGCCGATCTGTCTCCTAGCTCCAAGCGGGTGGGGAGCTTTTCTGCCCTCTCTGCATCTGAAAGGGTATAACGGCGCAGCAGCAGTCGCTTGAGAGCGCCGTATTTTCCTTGGGCTAGCGGGGCTCAGAGTAGACTCATGGTGTGCTGCGTGTTGCGCGCGTCCATCGATGCCACCACATGGCGGTACTTTGTGTCATCTGCCACGACTCCGCAGACGGCGAACTGGACTTCCCCATGAATAAACCAACCGGCCGGGTCGTGAAGCCAGAAGTCAGGGAGTCTGATTGCAACGGCGCATGCAGTGGTGGCAGACTCTAGCGGGAGTGTCTCTGTGGTGATGCTCAGTCCGTTTTCCATTTCACGTCTCTAGGTCACCAATGTGGTGGATGAAATTTGACGAGACACGAGCTGACGACACAGAGGTTTATTTCTCCTCCAACACAGAACAGACTAACTCTGAGTGCCAAAGCGATCTGCTTTATACATTTTCTCCCCGCCTCTGGCACTCGGGGTAAACACATTTACATACCTGTTACCAAGTGTGAACACACATCAACATACACATTAACACATTCGCGCCGCTGCGTCCTCAGGTGTGAGCCTGGCACAGCGGGGGCGAAAGGCACATCTTTATTTACTACATACCCCCCTGGTGCTCTGGCACCCCTGGTTAGCACCCCCAACCCCCCAAAGTACTGGGTGGCGTGTCATCTCCTTTGTGTCACCACACATTCTCATAAACTTGAAACTTTGTTTGCTGTATTCTTGCAACTTTTTCTCGGAAATTTTTTTCTTATAAATTTGCAACTTTTTTCTTGTAAATTTGTTGGTTTTTCTTGTAAAATTGTGACTGTTCTTGCAAATTTGCTAACTTTTTGTTGTAATTTTGGAACTTTCTCGTAAATTTGTTACTTCTTTCCTTGTAAATTTGCAATTTTCTTATTTGTTATTTTTCCCCATAAATTTGTAAATTTAGAACCTTCTCAGAAATTTTCAACTTTTTTTCTTTTTACTGCAAACTTACAACTTTTCCTCATAAATCTGTGACTTTTTTCCTCATAAATTTTCAATGTATTTACTCATATTTGCTACTTTTTTGATAATTTCCAACTTTTTCTAATTTTTTTCTCATAAATTTGGGAATTTTTTCTTTTCAATATGCTGAGTTTTTCTTGTATGTTTGGAACGCTTTTCAAGTAATTTTACAGTTTTTTTTCTTCTAAATTTGCAATGTTTTTCTCCTAAATTTTAAATTTATTTTCTCATAAATTTGCAACTTTTTTCTAGTAAATTTGTGACTTTTTTTCTCATAAATTTGCTTTGACTTTTTTTGCATAATTTTGCCTGTGGCACAAGTGTTACTGAAACCTGCTCATCCATATTCAACCAATGCGGGGCCCAGTGGGTTTAAAGCAGATAAACAGATTACTTTCCTGTACCACAGGTAAAGTCCATGTGGGCAAACAGATGGGGCCAACATGGAACTCGTGGACACATTTTTATGAGCAAAAATGTTAAAATTTATGAGAAAAAATGAAAAAAAATTATGAGAAAATTTATGTGAAAAAAGTTGCAAACGTATGAGAAAAAATGTGAAAATTTATTTTTAAAAATTCATTAGAAAAAAGTCCAGATTTATGAAAAAAGTGAAAATTTAGGATGTTTCAAATTTACAAGAAAAAACATGAAAATTTCTTGAAAAAGTTACAAACTTGCAAGAAAAAATTAGCAAATTTAAAAGAAAAAGTCACAAATTCATGAGGAAAATTTGAGAAAAAGTTACAAATTAACAAAAAATTTGCAAATATATGAGTAAATAAATTTGAAATTTACAAGAAAAAAGCTGCAAATTTATGTGAAAAGTTGCAAGTTTACAGTAAAAACAGTTGAAAAGATTTTAGAAAGTTCCAGATTTACAAGAAAAATGTCAAATTTATGAGAAAAAGTTGCAAGATTATAATAAAAAAGGCAAATTTATGAGAAAGTTTCAAATTTACAAGAAAAAGTTCATACATCTGCAAGAAAACTGCAAAGCTGCAAAGTTTACAGTAAAAACAAAAGTTTCAAATTTATGAGAAAGTTTCAATTTTTCATGAAGATACATCAAATTTATGGGAAAAAAGTCACAAACTTACAAGAAAACGGCAATTTTATGAGAAAATAAGTTGAAAACAGGTAAACATCCAAAGTCCATGTGGGCAAACACAGACGGGACCCACGAGACAGTCCAAATGTAACCGTTGGTGGGCCCGCATGGACATGCTGGCTCGGTGAGAGGCAGAGAGAGAGTTTGGGGAGAGGGGAGGCAGGCCAAGGAGGAGAATGCAGAGATGGAGAGGGAGAGGTGCTTTTTAAGATTTCATGTTGTCTTCCAGCCCCCACAGTTTGCACAGGAAGGCTGCCGTTGCCAAGGTGACTTGACAGAAAAAGGCAAAGTATGTGGCTTGTTCTCATGCAGGAAGCTCAGAAGCTGCAGGGCCGCAGATGAGATCATTTCAGTCCCTTCCTCCTCCGTAGAACGAAAATGCTGCCTTAAACACCTTTAGGATAGTTTGGCTGCCAAAAAAAAAAAAAAGCTGCCTAAATATGTGAAACATGCAGTGATGAGAAAACTGAGGCGTACATTTTAAAACCAAACAGGCAAGGCTGCGCAGTCAAGAGGAAAAAACTCTTAAGTTTATTAGCCATGAATTTCACATTGTGAAAAAAAAAAACACACAGAAAACAACGCCATACAAAACAGAAAATTCTGAATTCTTACATGACAAAAATAAAGGATGCACACAGACTAATTTACATCATCATATGAGCGATGGTGAGACACAGCGGCCACGTGGGAGGCAGCTGGATTTCCACATAAAACCCTGGATAAAAGAAGGAAATCAAGAGCAGGGCAGGAGAAGGAAGAGGAAATGCCACTCAGCAATTAGGTGCAAATTGAAGGGGCATTCATTACTGGCTGTTGCCAGGGAAACCTGTATTCTATGGGGGGGGGGGGGAGAACAATTCTCCCGCGTGATTGGTCAGCACCACGGGCTGTTGTGGGCAGTGGTTGGATGATATGGAGTCAATGGTTTTCTAAGAAGTCCCCAAATTAGCAGTAAAAAGGGACTTCTGGGCAGGGCCATTTCTGGGGGGGGGGGGCACAAGACTGTGTTTTGGTGGGCAGGACAAATATAACCATTACATACATTAAAAGTTTAAGCAGCATCCATATGAATATTGCTAATTCACAAGAAAAAAAAAAGTCGTGTATGAGAAAAAAGTTGCGTGTTTATGACAAAAAAAAAAAAAGACGTATTGACAAGAATAAAAGCCACAAGTTTATACAGGAAAAGCTGAAAATTTACAGGAAAAAAAAAAAATCAGGGAATTAATATGAAAAAATAACAAATTTACAAGAAAAAAGTCACATTTATGAGAAAAACAGATGCAAATTTAGAAGAAAAAATAAGCAAACTTATGAGAAATTGCAAATTTGCAAGATAAAGTAATAAATTGACAAAAATAAAAATCACAAATTTATGGGAAAAAATTAGCAAATGTACAAGAAAAAAGAAACAAATGTACGAGAAAGAAGTAGCTAATTTATGTGGGAAAAAAATGCAAATTTACAAGGAAAAAGTCCTCAAATTAATGGCAAACAATTTGCAAATTTACATGGATAAAGTCATATTTAAGAGAAGAAAGCTGCAAATCTCCCCCTCCCCCCCCCCCAATAAAAAACCTAATTTGAAAAATTTTATTCTGGTCAATTCACAAATTGATAAGAATTTACAAGAACAAAGCAGCAAATTTACAAGAAATAAGTAGCTAATTCATGTGAAAAAATAGCAAATATGCAAGAAAAAAGAAAAGTCACATTTATGAGAAAAAAGTTGCAAATTTCCAAGAAAAAATGAGCAAATTTATGAGAAGCAAACTGCAAATTTGAAAGAAAAAAAGGCACAAATTGACAGGATTAAAAACCATAAATTTATGGGGAAAAAATATGCAAATTTACAAGAACAAAGTAATTTACAAGAAAAAAGCAGCTAATTTGTGTGGGAAAAAAATAGCAAATTTACAAGAAAAAAGTCATCAAATTAAAGGGAAAAATAGCAAATTTATGACAAAAGAAGTTGGAAATTTATATGAAAAAAAATTACAAATTTACTGCAAAAAGGTGCAAATTTGAAGAATAAAGTCACAAGTTGACAAGAATAGAAGTGACAGTTTTACTGGGGGGCGGGGCAAATTTACAAGAAAAATAATAAATTTATGACAGTTGTCAGTTTACAAAAAAAGTCACATTTATGAGAAAAAAAAGTTGAAAAATTATGAGAAAACAAAGCTTCAAGGCAATTGAACGCATATACTACGGGTGATTTTGTAGCCTGGGGGCCCCTAGTGGCTGAGGGGGTCTGTTGCATTTGCATACTCTGCTTTATAGCCAGAAACGGCCCCGTGTCTGGGTGATCTGAGCTGGAATCTTTTCTAACTTGTTCTCCAAAGATTTGATTAAATTTACAAATTCACAATAATTAAGAAAAAAAAAAATCACATATTCCACTAAACTTTACCTCTTACATTGAAATTCAACGCTAGTTCATGAATATTCAATTGTAAAATGTCAATGTTCAGGTCAGAGAGACATACACACAATAAAACACTGATAGGTACGGAGGCCCAGAGGTGCAAAAATAGGAAGGAATGAACATTTTTAAATCAACAGACAAAAATAGATATCAAAACACGTATCAAACACAGAAAAATGGTGGAAAACACAAGAAACTCAAAACACAAAATTAAATTAAAACACAAAACATTTTTCTGAAAATAGATTTTAAAATATTGTAGTTTGTCAGCCGTTTTTAATTTATACATCTTATTTTTTAAATGGGGCATTTATAGTTTTGTTTTGGTATTATGTGTTGAGCATTTTGTTTGATATTATTTTTATTTGCCAACTTTTTTTAATTGTACATTTTAAGAGAAATACTTTTGTTTTTCCAGCCGTTTTCTGAGTTGTGTCATTGTGTTTTGCACCTAAGGGCCACCACAGAGTAGGGTCACAAACTACGCCATATGCACATTAAGACATTTGCTGTTTTTGGTCTTGTTTTTTTTAATTATTATTTTTATCTTCAATGTTTATCAATGACACTATGGTGGAAAAGCACTGCGGTGTCTGCCCTTAATGATGCACAGCGTTCTGGACCGAGTTCTCTCTGGATCTACGGTGGGAAAACAGCGGGTTGTGACACTTGGAGGAGTTTATAAAGTTGTCGCGCATGTGACGGACCTCCAACAGCTGCAGAGACTGTCGCATTCTTAACAGCATCAGGGTTTCTCTGTCACGTCCCTTGTGGTTAATTGGTCACAATCTGTTTTATGGTTCTTTTACTGGTTACAGTTTGGGCCCTTGGTGGGGCTGATTTAAGGCAAGTTTGGACCCAGGTTAGACAAAAGAAGTCATAAAATGATGACTCCTCTCAGTGTTTAGTGTTTTATTGGGTAGGGACACCACAGTCTTACGAATGACAACTAATGTATGGTCTCACTTCTCTTCCATCCATACCATTTATGATAGAAGTGAAGAATGAGTGAAAGCTAGCTTTGTTGGCCTTAATAATGAACGCTAATGGAAACCCTTACTCCTCTTCCATTCCTACTGTTTACGATATAATAAAGAATGAGTGGATGGCTAGCTTTATCAGCTTTTGCTCACAGCCACGAGTAGAGGAGACGTCCCAACGAGAGTATAATGAACTGCGGGAAAATAGGCTAAAATATCGTCTAAAACGAGATTTATGGTGAAGTGTTGGTAAATGATTCAGGTGAATTCACATACGTTGACAAAGTGGGTGAGCTACGTCAAGGGGAGCCACAATTAAGCAGTGGTGCCTACTAAAACATGTCGAACAGTTACGTACCAACCATGTTCGGTATAAAAACTGTCCCTTAACCCCCTACGCATTCCAGCCCATTTCCAGTCAAACTAAAACGTTCCATATGTGGAACACTGGAATTTTAAGAGGTTTAATGTGTAAAATTCCAAACCAAAGGTGAACAATAAATCACGAAAAACATTTTTTTTTCTGGCACGTCTGGTTTTATAAAACAATCCTTTAAAAACAAACTGTCTCTGATGCGCATGTTTTTCTAGCGTTCTGTACGGAATGTTCGGTGTCTATGGAACACATACAGACCATTACCTAGCAGGACCTCTACGGAACATGCACATGTAAGTAACCTTACATTTTCATGTTAGTAAAACACTTGAGCTAGCAGGATTAGCTAGCCTCCCATAAGGAACGTTCCATATCTAACATTACATGCACATGTCTGTAAAAACTTGAGACTACTAGCGAGTAGGACAGCTAGCTAGTAGGACCGCTAGCATTCCCGTATCTATGGCACATAGGAATGTTCCGTACAGAACATGCACGGAATGTTCCATATGTGACTTATACGGAGTGTTCTGTACTGTACCATTCATTCCGTGTGTCAGTAATCTCCACAAGCAGTAGCTAAGCTATAAGCTAACTCTGCTAGCATACCTGCCTGTGCTATTTAGCGTTTTTATTGGGTAGCGACACCATGGTCTTATTAATGACAACTAATGTATGATCTCACTCCTCTTTCATCCATACTATTCATAAGCGAAGAAAGAGTGAACAGCTAACTTTTTTTTAGCTGCAGCTAAAAGCTACCAGTGGAAATGCTTTCCCGGCCAGAAGGTAATAAACTACAGTAAAATTAGCTAAAATAACCTCTTGAACGAGCTACATGGACAAGCGTTGGTTGATGATCTGGATTGAATCATGAACTGTTGATGGTGTTGGTTTGTTATATCAAGCTAAGCTAATCAAGCTAGCATGTCTACCAGTGTGATAACAGGGCCAACCAAATAAGGCAGAATTAAGACCTGGAAGTGAGATATATAATACAGTGTGGATTACTGAACCGGCGAAAACACGGATGTCTACTCGAGCTAGTAAAATATACACAGCGTGGCCATAAAAATGACAGCAGGTAAGCTAGGCTAAATTGTGTAGCGGCACCGCCGTCTGTTTTGGAATGATAGGCTGGACTGTGCAAAACGCAGCCCCCCGCTTAACTGCGATCAAATAAAACACGACAACACCTGGCCATGCACGACACACAACCCAAACATACATTCACATATGGATTCAGGCAGAGCAGAAATAAATACGATTAAACATATCAAACATAACAGAATATTCACCGCTATATAAATCAAGACTACATTGCAGCAAGTTTAGAAGAAACTGATAAAGTCTCAGTTTTTGGTTAAGGTGACAAGTTTCCTGCGACCACAGAGAAGAGTTCATGCCAGTTTTTTTTTTTTGTTTTGTTTTTTTTTTTTTTTTTACTGGATCACAATGAGTGGACATGCTCAAAAAGGTTTCAGCCATAACTCAACAAGCACAGCCGGTCTTTTACAGCATGAAGTACACACAGCTCAAAGTGTAACAGTTCCTTCTGAAGCGTTGAACTCCGACCCCTGTGTACGATTGGGTCAGGTCAGCGAATGTCTTTAACGCCTCTCTGCAAAGCAGCAAACATGTGAGGTCGTGGTCCGGAGGTACCGATTTCCACCGTTGTCCTCCAATTCAGCTGGTGTTGGTCAGCAACACCTCATAACAGGCAGCCACCGCCAGGGCCGTTTCTAGCTTTTTTGTGTGTGTTTGTTTGGGGGGCTTTATTTTTGTAATGGGGAAGAGTTTAAACCCTTTAAAATGGAAAGGGAAACATAATCTCTCTTTTCACAAGAAAAAAAAAATTAAAATTACAAGAAAAAGTTGCAAATTTATTGGAGAAAAGTTGCAAATGTTGAGGAAAAATAGTTGCAAATACACAAGAAAAGGTTACAATTTTATGGGGAAAAGGTTTTGAATGTACAAGAAAAAAGTTGCAAATTTACAAGAAAAAGTTGCAAATCTACAAGAAAAAAAGTTGCAAAATTATGGGGGGAAGTAGCAAATGTTCAAGGAGTAAAGTTGCAAATTAACAAGAAAAATGTTAGCAACTTTATGAGAAAAGAGTTCCAAATTTACAAGAAAAAAAGCTGCAAATTCACAATTCAAAATAAGCAAATTTATGGGGAAAAAAGTTGAAAAAATACAAGAAAAAAGTTGCAAAATTATAAAAAAGTTGCAAATGTATGAGAAAAAAAGTTGTAAATTCACAAGAGAAAGTAACAAATTTGTGGGGAAAAAAAGTTGTAAATTTACAAGAAAAAAGTTGCAAATATACAAGAAAAAAAGTTGCAAATATACAAGAAAAAAAGTTGCAAAGCCACAAGAAAAAGAAGCAAATTTATGGGGGAAAAAAGTTGAAGATGTACAAGAAAAAAGTTGCAAGTTTAAAAAAAAAAACACTTGCAAATGTATGAGTAAAAAAAGTTGCAAATTCACAAGAAAAGTAGCAAATTTATGGGGAAAAAAGTTGCAAATGTACAAGAAAAAAGTTGCAAATTTACAAGAAAAAGTAGCAAATTTATGGGGAAAAAAGTTGCAAATGTACAAGAAAAAAGCTGCAAATTTACAAGAAAAGTAAATTTATGGGGAAAAAGTTGAAGATGTACAAGAAAAAATTTGTGACTTGACAAGAAAAAAGTAGCCAATTTATGGGGAAAAAGCTGCAAATGTACAAGAAAAAAAATGTAAATTTAAAAGAAGTTGCAAATTTACATGAAAAAGTAGCAAATTTATGGATGGGGGGAAGTTGCAAATGTACAAGAAAGTAAATATTGATGGTAATTTTAATTCCCCTTAAAAAATGTTGAGGGTGAACTTGTGTGTTGGCGGCCCATTGCTTTTGCGTGCTCTGCTTTTTAGCCAGAAACGGCCCTGGAAACAGCAAAACTGCCTCCACCTTCATAAGAGGAACACTCAGACAAACACTGCGTTTCCTCCGTCAAGACTGATGAGACACACAAGTCTGACACACGCAAACAGAAGAGCTGAACAGAGGACAGAAGAGGGGAAAATGACTCCTTCATTCTGCCTTTTAAAAAACATTTAAATTCAGTCGAAATGCTCTTCTTCCCCTCCAGCAATGGAATGGAAACATCCATGCAGTATAGCTTTTTTTCTTCTTATTTGTTTTTATCTTTAAGAAAAACACCAAACCTGTCATGACTAAATGGAACATATACAGGTCGTCTGATATGTGTGCAGTACTCCTACGGCAGCACGAGAAGCACAAGTCTGATACGCCACACAAGGTCGGAGTTTGTGCCAAGCAGCAGCAGCAGTTTGTTTGGTTTCGTTTGCGTGAACTCTCTTTACTGTCCCGTCCCAGCTTCCTTCCTTCCTTCTCACGGACGAGAGATGAGACAGTCCCAGTGAAAGCATCCGGCCGTCTGGTTTTTTTTTTTTGCATCTTTGCAACATCGAAAAAAAGAATGAATGCAGGCATCTGTACATCGCTGCTCTTCGTCTCTGTTAGGAGGAAGAGGATGCGTGCTTCTTCACAGTCGGGAGACCAGTAGATGATGCAAAAGGGGGGAAATCTGTGGAGGAGAAAAGAGCGACTTGTTAAACGGGATGATAAGATATATGAGGAAAGCAAACAGTGCTGTAAAAGTGACGTTTTAATTATTCATAAAAGTACAATAAAAGCATGAAGATGCATTAAAACCAATAGATGACATGAAGCCCCCCCCCCCCCCCCGTTAACCTGCTACCCCCCATCCCCATTCATAGGTGTAGATCAACAGGAGACATTCCCCCCGCCCCTGCCCAAACCTGGAAAAAATAGAGAAAATTGGCCCCCCAAATATCATAAACCTTTCTATATCATGTTATATAACTGAATACAATTACTTTGAACCACCAATTCTAAACAGAAATTTAAAAATCTTATAAATTTGTAAATTTTTTTCTTATAAATCTGCATCTTTTTTCTCATAAATTGGCAATGTTTTCTGATAAATTTCAATTTTTTTTCCTTGTAAATGTGCAACTTTTTTCTCTGAAAAATTTACAATTGTCTCATAAATTTGCCATTTTTTTTCTCGAAAATTGACAACTTTTTTCTCGTAAATTTGAAACTTTTTTCTGAAAAATGTGCAACTTTAGCATGCCTGCTAATAATAATGTGAGCCATCAGCCTTACTCAACCCTATTAAAGTGTATGATCTACTGTGACTCTGGCATTTAGAATCTGGATATCAAATGAAACATAGCAGCACTTGCTATTTTAGCTTTAGCCGAGAGCACCTCTGTGTCTGGTTATACATTTTAAACTAGCTGAGGGAGCTTGTTTGCGTCATCAGAGAATGAAAATCAACAATCAGCATTAGTACGCTACAATCTACAGTTTCTTCACTGTTCTGCAACGACGCGAAAGGCTGCTATCTTTGCTACTATGGAAACAAGAATCTTATCAAACTTAAAAGCCTGAGCCGAGTCAGTGTGGATGAAATCAAAAAATCCGCTTTATAGTGCCTATGCAAGCCACTTTGCAACCCACCCCACACCTCAGCAGATCCTTTTCATGCTGCAGCTGGCCTAATCAATGCAACGTCTATTGTTATTTTTTTTTCAATTAGTGCTTCACTCTAGACAGGGGTCTCAGAAATGAATGAATATGGAAATAACAACCGTCTTTTGATCTTACTGACTTAAGTGCTGCTGACGGCATTAAAATGAAACGCAACCAGTGTCGCAGCTCCAGTCTTTAGCACTGATTCAGCTCTTTGGAGCCCTGCATTTATGTTGACATGTCCATATATAATATTTGATTAGATTTTATTCATGCACTACAATCTGATACAACACCAGAGGAGATGATTACCATAGAGATTAATCGAGTTGCACCACTTTAAGACTATAATCACCCCACAGGTAGTGTTTTATTGCAGAGTCAGTAAATCACACGGTACACCATCTTGCTAATGTGTCCGCTCTGGTCGCTGCTGCTGCTGCTGCTGCTAGACTAATAGATGTGGAAAAATAAAAAATCCGCCTACACCATTTCCTCTGCAAAATCTGGCCTTCGTCCAACTCCCAATCTTCTCCTTCAGCCTACTACACGCTTTTCACCTCTGAATGCTTTCTACTCATGTTGTTTCACTTTTGACTGTGCCATTTTAAAAACTTTTACCTCATCTGCCCTTGCAGCAGTAGGTGTACAGTGTATCAGCCCAAAAGAGCGTTTGATGATGAATACTGAACATCCTGAATTATCTTACTGGCATTCCAAGAGGTTACACTGAAGACCCCAACCTGGAAAAAAGAGGGAATTGTAGCCACAAATCCTCCTAAACCTTCGTGTATCATGTTAAATAACTGAATAAAATGCAATAGAAGCACCAATGCAAAGCATAAATGAATTTTTATCTTGGAAATAGGTATGTAGCTTTCTCATCAATTTGTAACTTTTCTCTTTAATTTACACATTTCTAAATTTAATTAAATCAACTATATTTTGCATCTTAAATTTGAAACTATTACATGTATATTACTTGTGACATTTGAATGTTTTGTTTTGTAACACCTTAACTCTTGCACTTTAGCATATCCACTTTGTACAGTTTCTCTGCAGTTGTTCTGCTCGTGTACGATTGTGTGTTTTTGTGAGCCGCCGGCAGACTACAGATGCAAATTAGCAGTATTACTAAATCTGGCATACTTAGATTTGTATTAATGTTCATTAGTATGTAATGTCCCTTTCAAATAAATATTAAACTAAACTCTTGACTTTTTTGAAAATTTGCTACAATGGCGCTCTTGCACAACGTAGAGTAAACATACTTCCACATTCCAGTCCACCCACGTTTCCGGTTCAGCTTTCATTTTATTTTCCAATTCCCTGGTGCTTTCTCGTCAGTAAATCAATTTTATCACTTTTTTCACTTATCTATTCACCTGTATGCCGGATGTCTATCGTCGTCTCAGCCTAAGGGGTGAGGGAGCATTAGGCTCATTTACAGCCCCTCTGTGGTTATCATATTGGCTCTTCAAGGCATTCACAGATTCAGCTTTGATGACATCACTACACAAGTTGTTTTGTACATACTGTACATACTGGAACTGGTGTGCGGGCAGATCTAACAGCTAGCGGCTATCGCACTTGTTTATGTCTGTGCCATTCCAGATACCACTGCACGGGCTGTAATAGACCTCTGAAACTTTTCCAGTTTCTGTCTGGTAAATTAACACCATTTTTCTAGTATATTTGACTTTTTGTAAATTTGCAGCTTCTCTCCCCTGTAAGGGTGCATCATTTTCTCATTATTTTGTCCTCGTAAATACGTGACAATACTTATAGTGTCCCCCTCAATATTTACTCTGCAGAACAGTGAAATGAAATATCCGCCCCCAAAAATCCTGAATAGAAAAAAAAGGGTGCACTGAGAATTGTTTTAGAATGGAATCAGAGCCCCCCGAGTCGTAATCAAACTGAATGGCGGCTAAAGGTTCCCACCCCTGTTCCTTAATGTATGCCCATCTTTGTGGGGGCGTTTCATTTCAATTATGCACTCAAGGACAATTCCCTCAGAATTATGTACCAGCTGCTTCAGTTTGCATAAGCCTTGGCACATGGCTCGTCAGGCAAAGCAAACAAAATTCATCAGCCAGGCTCAGAAATACAGTAACATTTCCTTGTTGTTTATTTTTTTACATTATGTTTTAATACCATTCAAATTTTGAGGTGTAACATGAGTGTTCCCTGGCATATTAAAGTGTTCACAGACCCATTTACTACTAGTGAAATACTGCCAAGAAAGCAAATGTAAAAAGCAGAAATTTCAGGCAAGTTAGAGTTTTTTTTTTCCCAGGGGAGAAACTCTGTCAGGGCTTACAACCTCTCCATGTGAGCTCCACCATCCTCCCTTCTCCTTTTATCCCTAAACAGTCGGGCCTCTTTTCCGTTCCTCCACATTTTGTCTTTTCACCAGTTTCAGAGAGAGCACGCCGTCAGCTGCCATGACAGGCAGAGGCACCGAAAAAAATAACCCACAAATTCTCTATTAAATTAGTGGCAGGATTATTCGCATCACTGAGTGCTGCACTGCGCCGGCTCAGCGATAGTCCAGACCCTTTCAAGGATGAGTCAAAGAAATGAGAGGGAATAAAACGACTTGAAAAACAGTTTGTTCCAAAAAGAGGAGGAATGTTGGCGTGGCGGAGCAGTTTCCTGGCATTATCATATGGGAGACGGTGACTCCACTTCAGTTCTTTGCATTCTTTGGAGCTCAGGGCTGCCAGCCATATGACTCAGGACTCATGGCTCTTAACTCTAACTTCTATAGCCAGCAGGTGATATGGGGGGGAATGGGGGGAATGTCATCCCCTTGTTGATAAACTGACCGAAAATCATCCCCCCATCCCCATAAAGAGTCCAAAGATAGGATAATTATGACTTGCATTTACTACATGCTCTCAAGTAGCATGTTTTTACAAAACTGTACTTCCCACCCACTTTTTCCCCCATCTTGTAAATTTGCGACTTTCCCCCCAGTTACATAAAGTTACAACTTTTCCCTCTATCTTGTAAATTCGCAACTTTCGCCCAGTTTTGTGAAGTTGCAACTTTTTCCCATCTTTTTAATTTCCAACTTTTCCCCATTTTGTAAATTTGCATCTTTTTCCCATCTTGTAAATTTGAGACTTTTCCCCCGGTTTTTGTAAAATTGCGACTTCCCCCCCCCCATCTTGTAAATTTTTGACTCCCCCATTTCGTAAATTTGTGACCGTTTCCCCATCTTGTAAAGTTTCGATTCCCCCAGTTTCGTAAATTTACAACTTTTTCCCCATCTTGTAAAGTTTCGATTCCCCCAGTTTCGTAAATTTACAACTTTTTCCCCATCTTGTAAATTTGCGACTTTTCCAATTTCGTAAAGTTGCGACTTTTTCCCATCTTGTAAATTTCTGACTTTTCCCCCAGTTTCATAAATTTTGCATCTTTTTCCCCATCTTGTAAATTCACGACTTTCCCCCCAGTTTTGTAAAGTTGCAACTTTTTCCCATCTTGTAAATTTGCGACTTTTCCCCCAGTTACATAAAGTTACAACTTTTCCTCCATCTTGTAAATTCGCAACTTTCGCCCAGTTTTGTGAAGTTGCAACTTTTTCCCATCTTGTAAATTTCCAACTTTTCCCCATTTCGTAAATTCACATCTTTTTCCCCATCTTGTAAATTTGCGACTTTTCCCCCAGTTTCATAAAATTGCGACTTTTCCCCCAGTTTCATAAAATTGCGACTTTTCTCCCCCATCTTGTAAATTTTTGACCTCCCCCCTCAACCGTTTCGTAAATTTGTGACCATTTCCCCATCTTGTAAATTTTCGATTCCCCCAGTTTCGTAAATTTACAACTTTTTCCCATCTTGCAATTTTGTGACTTTTCCGCAAGTTTTGTAAAATTGTGACTTTTCCCCATCTTGTCAACTTCTGACTTCTCCATTCTGTAACTTTTGCTTCCTTTTCTGCCAGTTTCAACAACTTACAACTCCCCTCCTCTTGAGTTTTTTTTTTCAGCTTTTTCCCCATCTTGTAAATTTAACTTTTTTTCAGAAATGTGATACTTGTGGTAAATTTATGACTTTAAATTAGTATCTTTTATCAGATATTTTCACCTTTATTTGTTCAAATTTATACCTAACTTACATTCATATGTTTGTACCTTATGCTAAATTTGTGAATACCCCCCACAACCACCCCAACCCCCTTGTTAAGAAATAAATCGCCTACTGCCTATAGCCAAACTGTGAAATGAAAAATTCCCCAAGCCAAAAATCATACATGTACTGAGCTCTAATGCATCCATCTTTGGTTTGCATGGTTTGTAACACCGCAGTATTTCAACATTTTGCACAAATCAAACCCTTCGAATCAAGACACTGTGGTAGTGAGGTCGATTCCCCCTGGGGATTGCCAAATTCCATCATTATTTCCGGTATGCTTACATCCCCGTGCTTTATATCTGGGTGAATTGGAGCTGGATGTAGAACATGGGTGATGTGAAGTGATCATCGATACCCCGCAGCCTAAAAGATCAGGTTTGCCAGCTGACTACCCCTGCTCCACATACGTCTGGCCTATTTATCATCAGAGCGGGAGAGCTGGGTTAGAACAGGCCAGGAGGATATAAATGGAAGCAGAGGAGAGTGTTGATTTCGCTAGTAAATCTACTATCAATGAGGATGCGTTTGACTGGACTGAGATTGGTAGGTTTTGCACTGCCTAGCTCTAAAACCCCTTTCCCCCGCTGCCACTTCTCACAGTCGCCTCCACTTGGAAGTGGTGACGAATGGTTTCCAACACCACATGAGTCGGGCTTCCTCCCTCTCACCCAGCATAAAGACCATAACCTCATCAAAGGAAGCCAACTCAGAGTAGATTAGCCTCGCCGGGGGTGCTGCGGCCTGCTGGTGTTGGGCTTGTCTAATTGGCAGACCCCCCTTTTCCCTCTTAGAGAGATTTCCCCCACAGGAGCAATAAAAGTATCCTATTCTCTTTCAATTACCCTCCCTGTCCTTCGGCCCATCCCCACAGCCACATAACTCACTTAACTAAAGCACACAAGCCCCTATCAATTCCTCCGCTGGTCCGCCCCCCCTCCCCTGGCTCTCCCTCAACACCTTTGCTGAGAAGATTGAAATTATTTTACCAGTAGTTGCCTTACTGTGAAAAACCAACAACCCTAAAGACTCAAAAAATGCAGACAAAAAGTTAAGCTATGTTGACTGTATGATCATAGAGCAGTATGACTTTCACATTTTTATTCTTTGAAGCGTTGGCTTGCAGCTCCCTCTGAAACCAGTGTAAGACTTCAACCGGACCATCAATGATGGAGTAAATCATTCCGGTCTGATGAAATTACCCCGGGAGTGCTCAATTCTCCTGACTGTTGATCGTAGCCTTAAACACAGCCTTCATACAGACCTGTCTAGGATGTGGTTAACGTTAAGGTCAGTGGCCTAGGAGGAGTAACATTTTTCATGAAACTGTAAGTGCCCAGATCTTCTGACCATTGACAATTACCTTGAACTTGATGTCAACCTGGATGCAGACCTGAGGGTCACTGTGAGGGAAATTTGTAAGAGTGGAGGTACAATAATTCCCTAGGAGGAGTAGCGAATTTTTTGAAATCACAAAAGTGCCCAGATCTCCTGACCTTTGACATTGATCTTCACCTTGAGCACAACTTGGATGCAGACCCACCTGAGGGTGACTGTGAGTGAGTTTGGTGAGCATCGGGGCAAATGCCTAGGAGGCGCAGCAATTCCCGTGAAATGTGGATGGACGAATGCCTGTTATTGCATTAGTTCCTTTTGGCTTTGCCGGAATTAGCTAAAAACCTCTCTACATATATTTCACACAGTGCTTCCAATCTCCATGGCATCATAAAGTCAGTGACATTGCAAGGTTGGCCTTACCTAATGGAAGGGGTTGCAGGTAAACAGTTTCTGGAGCTCAAGCAGGGAGATGTTTCCAGGTGCTGACGAAAGCGGTTGGAATTAGTGAGTATGGCACAGTAGTGATGCTGGTCCAAGCATCCAGCGTGGGGTCGTAGCAGTCTAGAGTTTTACACCGCTGCGTGCCAAAGTATCCGCCCACCACATAGAGTTTATTCCCTGACGCCACAGCCTGGCAGCTCATCCGTTTGGCCGTGACATCGCCCACTTTAGTCCACTGGTAGTTCTCGCTGCTGAACTTGTAAGCTGAACATGCTGAGAATTCGGTATCACCACCCATGACGAAGATCTGGTTTCCCAGCACTGCTGCAGCTGTGTAGCGCCATGGTTGCGGACAGGATGCGGGCACGGTCCATCGGTTCTCCTGTGGGTCGTAGCACTGCACCTTGGGCAGCTTGTCATGGGTGACGCTGGTTCCCCCAAAGGCAAAGAGCTTGAGCTTGACACTGACCACTGCTGCATTACTCACGCCTTCTCTCAGGGGAGCAACCATGGTCCACTTGTTTGCCACCGGGTCAAACTGCTCCACCTGTTTGAGAGATACCGACGGGGAAGCTGGAAGGCAGCCGGTAGCAGCAGTGTGACCTCCTACAACGTAGAGACAGTGCTTCAGCTCTGCAGAGCCATGGCCAAATCTGGCTATCAGCATTGGAGCTGCCTTCGACCATTCCTCGTGGACAGTGTCATAGACCCATACATCTTTGGACACGCCATTCTCTGAGCCCCTCCCCCCGGTGATGTACACCTTACAGCCAATGGCACAGGCACTGAACTCCTTCCTGGGACTGGGGATGTCGGCCTTGGGAATGATTTCTTTGGCCTTCTGGTCTACCAGGTACAACTTGTCACACATGAAGGTCTGGCCACCCAGAAGGAAAAGGGCATGACTGGTTTTCCTTGGCCGGGCACACGGGCTGTTAACAACCCCGTCATTCTGCAGGATCTTCAGCTTACAACGGATAGCTTCATCGACCAGCTCCTTGCTCTTGGGCTGAGAATTAATCAGCTCTTCTGTTGAAACGTTCTCCATTAAAAAGATGGCAGGCAGCAAGGCAAGGCGCACCGTTCTCAGGAGCTCTGAGAGGTGGCAGTGGCGTCTTTCCAGATCATAGTTGATCCAGTTAAGGGCCGCTTCGTAAACAAGTCGCTCATCTTCTGTCTCGAGCTCCTCGTGCGACAAAAGCTGTACCACCATATCTTTGGGCAGTTGGAGAAAGTCCTCCGTCTTGCAAATAGCAGGAAAGTTGCTGAGGCACATGCCCCAGGAGAGCTCTGACAGTTTGGTACACTGATGGGCATCCGACAACAACAGCATACCAAGACAGTTGGACGGGTGGAGGTTCCTTTCTAGGAATTCAGCACAGGCGTCGCGGATGTCCTGAAACTCCAGCATGTCCCCAGCCTCCAGTAGCGACTCTGCATTCTCCTCGTTGATGACCACCCGGGATGAGTATGCATAATCCAGAAGCAGCTCCAAAACCTCTGGGTGGATAGAGTCACGAAAATCGACCTCACTGGCCTGGCTCTCCCGCAGGCCACCGCTGAACATGGCCTCGAAATAGCGGCTGCAGGCGGCCAGCACTGCGCGGTGGCAAGGAAAGGAGCGACTGCCAGCATGGAGGAGGACATCGGTGAAAAGCCTTTGCTGCCGCAGGGAGTTGAGATGCATGAGAACGCTGTCAGCATAGGAAGACTTGTGAAAAAGATAGATGTTCATCGAGCCGGTGCTGGCTCGAGATTTTCGGTTCTCGTGGACACAGACAGACATTTTCATTGAATCCTGAAACAGAAAACAAAAGAAAACATATGATTGAGTTATTTACTGGCCAATTTCCACAACATATCACTTATCTTCATCACATTTAACTAGAATATACAGTAATTTTCACAACAGTCTAAACACCAAGATCTTAAGAATCCTGTACATCCTCACACTTGGCTGTTCCTGTAAAAAAATCCATCCAGCAAATGTACAAAGATTGATAAGGTGAATGTAAAGTGAAGCAATTTCAATCTATCCTAAAAGAAGGCAATTTAGAAGAAGATCAAGTGATTACAAATTACAAAACAGCACACATCTGGGAGCTATGAAGGTCAAGTAGATAACAATTGCCTTTTTGCAGAGCCCGTGAGGATTTTTTCCGCTTTCAGCTTTCTGCAAGGCTAATCCCCCTTCTTATAGAGATACCATGATTACCAAGTAGGATTCCCACTGCAGCGAATTCCTTAAGAAAAGAGCAAAGAAGGAGACCCTGTTAAGCTTCTGAGAAATGCAGACTCCCCTCCCAGAAAATAACAGCTAACCATCATCGTCGTCCTCACACTGTGCTCAGAGCTCACTTTCATTCCACCCAATTTCAAGACATGTCAAGTGTCTCCTGGACTCTATTTACAGAGAGACGGAGTCTTCGTCTGACCCATAAATCCACAGCTGACAGATTCTTTGAACGGACATTTCTCACCCTGCTGCAGAGTCCATGTGTAGGTCTTGATTCATGCAAAGTTTTCCAAACACTGCTGTTGCATTATTTAGAACTACAGAGCTCAGAGTAAGACTCTGCACAATACAAACATGACCTATTATTCCATTTATCACCTTAAGTGGATATTTCATTTCACTGTTGGGGGGGGGGGGGGTGATAAACAGAATGTTTTCTCAAGAGTAAATACTGAAGGGGACACTAGCAGTATTATTATAGTCTGGCCCAGTCCTAACTTTTTTTTGGGGGGGGGGGCAATATGCAAGATTATGTAATGGGGCAGAATTCAAACTCTATAAAATGTGGGGAAAAACATCTCTATGTATATACAGCGGGGAAATTAAGTATTGAACATGTCAACATTTTTCTCATTAAACATATTTCTTATGGAGCCATTGACCAGAGATTTTCACCAGATATCAGTAACAATCCAAGTAATCCATACATACAAAGAAATCAAGGCAACTGTGTTTACAAAACAAGTTATATTTAATAAAGTGGAATGACATAGGAAACAAGTATTGAACAAGAAGAAAAAGAGGTGCAAAAAAGCATAGAAAGCCAAGAAACCAGCTGAAATCCATCAGAATTTAAGAAGCCATCCCATCCCCCATCAGTGCAAATTAATTTCAGCTGGTTAAGTCCTGGCTGAGTCTTTAAAAAGGTCTGGATTATCAGACTGTCACACCACAAAGAACTCATGAGGGGTAGGAGCAAAGAGCTCTCTCTAGAACTTCGCAACCTTATTGTTGCAAATTAATCAGAAAAAATTCTTGCAAATTTACATGAAAAAGTTGGAAATTAATGAGAAAAAAGTTGCAAATTTACATGAAAAAAAGTTGCAGATTAATGAGAAAAGTTGCAACTTAACATGAAAAATGCTCCAAATTAGCATGAAAAAAGGAGCAAATTAATCAGAAAAAAGCTGCAAATTTACATAAAGTTGCAAATTAATGAGAAAAAAGTTGCAAATTTACATGAGGTTGCAAATTAACAAGAAAAATTGCAAATTAATGAGAAAAGCTGCAAATTTATATGAAAAGTGTTGCAAGGAAGCATGAAAAAAGTTGCAAATTAAGAAGAAAAAGTTGCAAATTAACAAGAAAAAAGTTGCAAATTTACATGAAAAAATTGCAATTTTACATTAAAAAAATTGCAAATTAGTGAGAAAAAAAGTGGCAAATTTACATGAAAAATGTTGCAGATTAATGAGAAAAAGTTGCAAATTAACAAGAACAAACTTGTAAGTTAATGAGAAAAAGGCTGTAAATTAACAAGATAAGTTGTAAATTTACATGAAAAAGCTGTAAATTAATGAGAAAGTTGTTGCAAATGTATATGAAAAAAATTGGAAATGATGAGCAAAAGTTGCAAATTAATGAGAAAAAAATCAAATAAATGAGAAAAAAGTTGTAAATTAACAGGAAAATTATTGCAAATTTGCATGAAAAAAGTTGCAAATTTACATTAAAAAATTGGAAATTAAGAAGAAAAAGTAGTAAATTAATGAGAAAAAGTTGCAAATTAATGCAAAAAATTGCAAATTAACAAGAAAAATTGCAAATTAATGAGAACATTTGAAAATTAACAAGAAAAAGTTACAAATTAACAAGAAAAAAAGGTCCGGTTCCGCCGGACCGGCGGCGCCACACGAGTCGGCTGCCTGTTGCAACAGCCTTTTTTTTATCTTCCTTCTTCTTTCTACACCTTTCACTCTGTATATATATCACGGACGCACGGATCGCCCCGGGGGTCTCCCGGGTCGGCGGACGGAGCCACGGTTTGCAGCGGGAGACGTTACAGCGGGGAGGAGCTAGTGCTAGCTAGCACTTGGCCGCTGCCCGGTGCTAATGGGAAACTCGACATACCGGGAGCTGTAGCGAAAACGAAGCGGGTGCCGGGCTGGAGTTTAGGCGGCATGAAAGAAATATAAGACAGAAAAATAAAGAGCGATGGCAAGAACCAAGCAGACCGCCCGTAAAATCTACTGGAGGAAGAAGCCCCCCAGGAGACAGCTAGCCACAGGGCTGCTCGGAGAGGCGCTCTGGCCACCGGCAGAGTGAAGAGGCCTCGCCGCCACAGGTCCGTGGCTCTGAGAGAGATCCGTCGCTACCAGAAATCCACAGAGCTGCTCATCCGTAAGCTGCCCGTCCAGCGCCTGGTGAGGGAGATCGCTCAGGACTTCAAGACCGTCCTGCGTTTCCTGAGTTTCGCCGTCATGGCTCTGCAGGAGACCAGCGAGACCCACCTGGTGGTCTCTTCTTCGCTAAGGGGGTCACCATCATGCCCAAAGACTTCCAGCTGGCCCGCTGCATCCGCGGAGAGAGAGCTTAGACTTTCTGCTGCACATCCACCAGCCATAATGCTCTGCACTGTGTGTCTATATATATACATTTATAGTAATATGGACATATGTTTACTAGATGTTGTTTTTTCTTGCCTTCTGATTGTTGCTCTGAGTGTTGCTATCCCTATGCTGTTGCAATCCTGGAATTTCCCCATTGTGGGACTAATAAAGGCTTATCTTATCTTATCTTAAAAGTTGCAAATTTACATGAAAAATGTTACAGATTAATAAGAAAAAGGTAAATTAACAGGAAAATAGTTATAAATTTACATGAAAAAGCTGCAAGTTAAAGTTCCAAATTAATGAGAAAAAAACTTGCAAATTAACATGAACAAGTTGCAAATTAACAAGAAGAAAGTTTTAAATTAATGAGAAAAATGTTGTAAATTAACAAAATGTTGTAAATTTACATGAAAAAGATACAAATGAATGAGAAAAAAGTGCCAAATTAAGAAGAAAAAAAAAATCACAAATTACTGAGAAAAATGACAAATTTACATGAAAAATGTTGCAAATTAATGAGAAAAAGTTGCAAATTTCCATGAAAAAAGGTTGCAAATTAATGAGAAAAGTTGCAAATTAATGAGAAAAGTTGCAAATTAATGAGAAAAATATTTGCAAATTTACATGAAAAATGCTGCAGATTAATAAGAAAAAGTTGCAAATTAACTTGAAATTAACAAGAAAAAGTTGCAAGTTAACAAGAAAAAGTTGCAAATTAACAAGAAAAAGTTGCAAATTAACGAGAAAAAGATGTAAATTAATGAGGAAAAAGATGCAAATTACCAAGAAAAAAATTGCAAATTTACATGAAAAATGCTGCAGATTAATGAGAAAAAGTTGCAAATTAACCTGAAATTAACAAGAAAAAGTTGCAAATTAACAAGAAAAAGTTGCAAATTAACGAGAAAAATTGCAAATTAACAAGAAAAATTGCAAATTTACAAGAAAAAGATGCAAATTAATGAGAAAAAGATGCAAATTACCAAGAAAAAAATTGCAAATTTACATGAAAAATGCTGCTGATTAATGAAAAAAAGTTGCAAATTAACATGAAATTATCATGAAAAAGTTGTAAATTAACATGAAAAAGCTGCAAATTAATGAGAAAAAGGTTGTAAATTTATGATAAAATGGTTGTAAATTTACATGAAAAAGTTGTGAACAAAGAAGTTCCAAATTATTGAGAAAAAAGTTGCAAATTTACACGAAAAAGTTGCAAATTTACACGAAAAGGTTGCAAATTTACATGAAAAGGTTGCAAATTAACAAAAAAGTTACAAATTAATGAGAAAAAGTTACAAATTAACATGAAAAGGTTGCAAATTAACAAGAAAAAAAGTTGTGAGTTAATGAGAAAAAGGTTGTAAATTAACAAGAAAATAGTTGTAAAGTTACATGAAAAAAAGTTGTAAATTAACGAGAAAATTGTTGCAAATTTATATGAAAAAATGGAAATTGACAAGCAAAAACTGCAAATTAATGAGAAAAAAGTTGTAAATTAACAGGAAAACTATTGCAAATTTACATGAAAAAAGTTAAATTTACATTAAAAATTGGAAATTAATGAGAAAAAAATTGCAAATTAATGAGAAAAAAGTTGCAAACTTACAAGAAAAAAATTGAGAAAGAAATTGCGAATTTCCTCCCCAAAATATTTGTTTTGCATGCATCCTTAGTCTTGGTGCTTAAAATGCATTTTATTCAGTTGTGTAACATGATATAGAAAGGTTTATGATGATATGGGGGGGAAGGGCATTCCCCCCTGAAGCCCCCCCCCTTGATTTGCACCTATGTTTATCATGTAGAGGAGGAAGTAAAACCATTCTACCTGAGGGTGGGTCAAGTTCTGTCAACAAACAAATGTTTTACAGACCAACAGGTGGTGAACGTTTGATACTCATAGGCTACATACTCACTTCCAGACCAGCACAGTTCAAAAGTTCCCTGCCGCCATAAATAATTACCCTGTAACAGCGCTGCAGAAAGGAGAGGCCAGTTTTCATTTTCCCTAAGTTGCATCATCTGCTTTGAAATCCTCAGAATGCTGTCTCATGAATAGGCAATAGCGCCTGAACCCTGCAGGTACACATGCAGGTCCGGCGGGGATTTCTGTGGCAAAACGCCACTCAAAGTCTGAGCGTCGCATCTCAGGGTACCGAATGAAGCACAGTTAAATTTTGTATTCACACAGAGGATGGCCCAAATCAGCTGCAGACTTTTCTTTTAGGTCTAATTCCAAATCTGGGATACCTGCAGAAAAAACAATGCTCTGAGTTTGTTTATATGCACAGCATATTCCAATTAAAGTCCAGATTCTAGCTAAGGAACACTCTTAATAAGCTGCTTGCAAGTCCAGCGGTGAAGGCAGAAGCAGACTTGCCATTAGGTAAAGGTAGGCGACTGCCTTAGGCCCCAATCTGCTATGGGCCCTGATCTACTAGGAGCCCCATATATTTTTTGAAATGTTAAGCATATTTAACATGATGTCTGATAAAACAAAGAAACACCATATTTTCATAAATGGCAAATCAAATCACAAACATAACGTCCTCCCCCCTTCTCCTCAGACTGTTGGACTCTTCCATGTTGTCTCTGAGACATGTGCATATCATTGGTTACATTGTAAGCAAACCGTACAGCGTGTAGAATAGCTGCAAAATGAAATGAAGTTATTCGAGCTGTGCAGAGAAATGGAGAAAAAGGGGAAAAAACAGAAAATTTTTATTAAAACAACCTTTTTCACTTCAACCTGGGAGGAGACTTACCCTTCCGAGGAGCAATAGAGAGCAACGCTGCTTGTACGAGCACACATGATGCTAATGACGAGCAACGAGGAGGCAGTGGTGACGCCGGTTGCTGACAGTACAGGTACACATTTTTTTATTTTTTTTTTTACTATTTTTTCTAATTGTAAGATTTGCAGAGGCCAAGGCTCACAAGGTTAAATTTAAATGTAGCCAACTGTGCTCCCCAAGCATGCACAGGATATACGCAGCCTTACAGCATATGACATTACATGAGATTAAATATAGTTTGCTTTATTGAGCTCCCCATTAGCACTTGTATAAAACATTGGCTATTTTTCCTGGGGTCTAACATATATATTCTCCCTTGTAGTCTTTGTAGTACAGAGGAAGAAGACCTGTATTGTCTATCAAAGTCTGTGTTTTTCTGAAAAAAATTACTGAATATTCTGTCTTTCTATGCCTGACTCCTACCTGTCTGTCTATCTGGGTCTTGACACTCACCTGTCTCATCAGATACTCATCTTTCCTTTATCAGGAGTTGTACCGGGAGGAGGGACTCTCCTTGGGGGTTTGCTGGGGGCAGGCATTGGTCCGTGTCCAGACCGGAGATTCACAGCTTTAAAGCTTATTGACAAGACATAGTAATGATTTTACCTCTAAAGATGTATAAAATGTTACAACACTGGCTGTAGTGTTAGATTTGCTCGTTTGTTTGCGATTTTACGGTGTCTCTCCTCATGTGCGCTTCTACAATGGGATGCTTTTCAGGCAGGCTGACTTTTTTCAACACAAACCCGGCACTTAGTACACGCGGTTAAGACAGAGACATGGGGAGATGTCCACTGGGAGATGGAGGAAGAGACGGTATGGGAAAACTTGCGGGTGACTGTTTTTTTTTTAGATCACACACTGTTTTTTGCTGATGTGTCCGTTAATACTCAATGTAAACATGGAAGTGAGTGTGGTGCAGCAACACATTTGACTGGTGAGACTGAGTGAGTGCTACTCAGGGACAAATTTGATTGGCAAAATTGATGGAAGTGTATGAGGATTGGCCAAAATTGCGGGAAAGTTGCAGTGATTGGACAAAGTTGCAAGGTCACTCAAAAGATGCGGCAATGGCCTGATTTTGTGTAAATTAGTGCAATAGCAACATCGCGAAATGATAAGTAGTGCAAATAATGCAGTAGTTAATTTAGCTTAGAACACTTTAGTGTCTTACCTCTACTGGTCCTGATGTGACTGTGTCAGATTATTATATAAAGGGTGATTAACGCTAGTTGGAAGGACCCTTGTAATGTCTTCCTAGAGCTGCAAGAGACTCTACAATTGACTGTGGTTATAATCATCATGCTCCAATAAACCAGCAATGTATGATAGCAGATGTAGCTTTTTTCCAGTAATAATGACCCCATGGTAATGCTTCTATCCATCTAAACTAAGCTAAGCTAAACTAAACTAGACTCTACTTCCTGAATTCAGGGCACTGCCATCTAGTGCTTTTGGAGCCAGAGTTTTTGCAGTACATAGAGTAAAGCATAGCATCAAGTTCCTGCACCATCATCATTTGAACATACTGTATGTTAGCATGATAAGAGTTACGAGTACATGTGAGGACAAAAACCATCATTTGAAAAAAAAAAAAAAAAGAATCTGTATTTTCAGTTTTCAGTTTGGCAAAATGTCACACACAGTAATGGTTAGGGGCTGGGATTTATTGTCTTACCAAAAGCCAGCCACAAGGGGGCAATCAAGATGTGTCATGTCCATATTTATACTGTATATAGCCTATGGTTAATACGTCCAAGTTTAACAGCTATAAATTAGGATTGCATCACAAACTGCCATCAAATGCAGCAAAAAAAAAAAAAAAAAAAAAATTTGGATGAGATGGGAATAATCCACATCTTGCTCTCTTGCTTATTACTCAGGTTATTACTGGAGTGTTGCTCTGCATTTAAGCTCAGTTATTGCCACACTGAGTCTGTTTCCACACTGACTTGTAGAGGCACTCTTCTCTATCCCAAAAGACTGAATGGACCACAATAATTCAAAAGCTTGTGAAATACTTTAACGGTGGATAAAACACACTCATTTATCCTCAAAGAGTATATACTCCATTAAGATGCAGGAGACTGACCTTTTTAAAAACATTTTCAGTTTTCCAACTCATTTCACGTTAGCAATTAGAGGAGGATTATGATGTACGTGAAGTTAATGGGACACAAAATGGGCCGTGGCCTCGCTTCGACAGCATTTATCGCATTCCAGCAGCGACAAAGTCGGCAGCCCGTCATCTTCCAGCCTCTGGCTCATCCATAACGAGATCCTCACAGTTTCTCACCTGCGTGCGCGCGCGCACACACACACACACACACACACACACTGCAGATCATGTTTTGTAATTAGAGGTTGTTAGTAGCTTGATTTGAATAAGTGGCTCTGGTAAAGTGGGTTCTAAATTGGAAGGTTTTGCATATGCTAACAATCTGTATGTTGATAAATGTGAGTTTCAGGTGCCTCCCTTAGACCCGACCAGAACATCAGAGACTAAAAATCATTGAAGAGCCCCTGTTATGCTCCTGTTCCACATGTTGACACGGATGCCATGTTTGAGGCTAAAGCCCGGTACATACGCCGCAAGAAGAGAGAAATCTGTTCTTTTTCTTGAGGTGGCAAGAACAAGAACAAAGTTCTTTGTGGCCAGGACATTTCATACTTCACAAGAAACTCAAGTGCAGAACTGCTACGAAATTCAAATTTCTGATCAATCACACAACAGTTCTTGGACACCATGCAAGAAAAAAGCTCTGCCATGATGATGTGTCAAGAACAAGCTACAAGAACTCCTAAACCAGGGCTGCAAGAACAAAATGATGTTATTTTGTTCTTGCAGCCCTGGGAGAGAGAACAAATTTCTCTGTTCTTGCAGAGTATGTGATGGCCTTAATGTTAGCTTTCATTATCTCACTGCAATGGTTCATCCAGTATACCATCATTTCTAGAGCCAAAAATAAGCCAGAATGGTCAAGACTTCTGGCCAGAAGATACCTGCCTCGCTAATAAGCTATGGGGAATGGCCGACAACCTGCAAAACAACAACAGACTTCCTAGTAGCCACTGGTCTGAAGCCTTAGCAGCACAGCCAACAATCATTAACTGAAGCAGAAGAAGAAGAAGCCAGAATGGTGCAAGATACAGTATATTATCAACTGTGGATAAGGGTGTGCTCACACTGCAGTGCCTGTTGACCCCCAAAGTCTGGAAGGCTTGATAACTGATCACTCCCTACTGTTCTTCAGAACAGACCATTTCCCCAGCTCTGGAACAGAACGAATGGAAATGTTGTTGAGGTAAGGTGAAGAAGTTCCGCTTCTACTGTCAAGAACTCCTTAAGGAAGTCTAGGAACTGTACTCAACAAAAACAATGTGCCCCCCCTTCCTAACAGAGAAGCAGATGGCCATTTCATTTTACGTGGAACAAGTGAAGGCACCCTTAATGAATGAGCCGATCTACTTTGGCAACTACAATTTACCAAAAAAAAGGACCAAAAAAATCTCTCGTAACACTGATATGTGTCACTAAGCTAGCCATGCTAACCGTTCCGGTCCTGGAGAAAAAACAACAAAATAAGTCAGAATGACATGAGATGTATTAGTGAATGAGCAGAGACCATAGATGTCTACTGGTGTGACTAGAATTTCCAGAGAAGACTTCTAAAAATCATAAATAGCTAAACAGCTCACTAGCTAAGTTAGCTACACTGTAGTGTACTGTATATCGTCCCACATGAGCCACTAAAATAAAGGGGAAACTCCCAAAAGCACAGCAGAGACTCTTAAGAAGTATCAACAGTGCGGCAACTTTCTGCAACAAGGTGATAAAAGTTTATCTGCATTGCTGATAAGACTGAGCCATAACAGGTAAAATGGCTCCAACACACTGGCATTCTACCCTCTGAAGTACAATCACTTCCTCTCAGGAGTGACTGCCAGGCCTCGCTTTTATCTCCTCCTGATAAAGCCATGACACGGCCTCGCTCTCAGAAATGCCACCGATCTGGTCTGCTGTCCAAATGTCTACAACTGAGTTAAGTCTTCCAGTTAATCTTATTACCATTATAATACTAGACAAAGAAACACGGACAACCACAGGGTTTAACTCCATGTATATTCAGTTCTTCCTTTTATCAAGTGAATGCATTCCCCTCTAAGGCACACGGAGAGTGCAGCAAAAGGTGAACAAAGAAAAGGAGCGGTATGCACGCTTAATGCAATAACTGTTTTGCATATTAAAGGATAAAGCCCGGATTACCTGCTGGGGCTGTAGGTCCCGAAAAGCAGCTGTGCGTGCATGCGTGGTTTGCACAGAAATGTGTTCCTGTTGGCATTTGAAACAGCTAAGCAACAGAGCAAATTAGATTATTACAGTGCCCCCAATAACCTGGCTGTAGCTCGCAATTCTCTACAAGTCTTCATCTCAGTCAGAATTTTAATAAAGGAAAAAAATGCAACAATTTTTAAAGGGAAGCAACATTATTTGCATGACGTGTTGGTGGAAAATAACAGGAACAACACCGCCCTCTTTCATGAGGCAGGTTGCAGTTTTTACATACTGCAACGCAACCTATTTTCCCTCATTATACTGTGGTGGTTGTTTTACTTTTGCTTCCTCCTGTTTTGTTTTCTCATTTTACACAGCCAGGTGTCACAGAAAAGCATTACCTAGGTCAGGGGTCTGCAGCCTCTACGATCACAAAGTGAGTAAATTTTATCCCCAAAAAATCTGCATGGAGCCACAAAATATACTTTCCTTTTATATGTGATGATGCTGTCTGAGACATCCGATTTTACTTGTAAAGCTTCAACTTTTTTCGTCAAAAATTGCAATTTTTAATTTATTTTTTTTTTAGATTTTTATTTAAATGTTTTCTTCTTCCTCAGATTTACCAATTTTTCTTGCATTTTTTGTCATAAGTTTGCTATTACCATTTTTTGCATTTTAAATTTGCTACTCTTTCCCACGTACCAAGTTCTAAGGCAAAGCTGTCGATTTACCAGTCAATCTACGTTCCTACTCTCACCTATGGTCACGAGCTTTGGGTAATGACCGAAAGAACGAGATCGCGGATACAAGCGGCTGAAATGAGCTTTCTCCGTAGGATTGCTGGACTCACCCTCAGAGATAGGGTGAGGAGCTCAGTCATCCAGGAGAGGCTCAGAGTAGAACCGCTGCTCCTCCACATTGAAAGGAGTCAGTTGAGGTGGTATGGGCATCTGATTAGGATGCCTCCTGGACGCCTCCCACTTGAGGTGTTTCAGGTACGTCCCACTGGGAGGAGACCCCGGGGCAGACCCAGGACTCGGTGGAGAGACTATGTCTCCCAGCTGGTCTGGGAACACCTTGGTATCCCCTCTGAAGAGCTGGAGCAGGTGGCTGGGGAGAGGGAAGTCTGGGCTTCTCTGCTTGAACTGCTGCCTCCGTGACCCGGACCTCCAGAAAAGCGGTAGAAGATGGATGGATGGATACTCTTTCCCATTAAATTTGCGTTTGCAAGTTTGTAACTTTTTTCCTCAAAACTTTGCAGTTGTTTTCTTGTAAATGTTTTTACTCTCTCCAATATTTGCAACTTTTTCCCTATAAATTTGCAACTTTTTAAATCAAAAATTTGCAATTTTTCTTGTTAATTTTTTACTTTTTTGTCCAATATTTCCAATTTTTTCCTATAAATTTGCAACCTTTTCTCAAACATTAGCAACTTTTTCTTGTAAGTTTGCAAACTTTTTCTCCTCGATTTGCAACTTTTTTCTTGTAAATTTTTACTTTTTTTCCCCTCAAAAATTAGCAACTTTTTTCCTGTAAATTTACAACTTTTTTTTTTTGCAGATTTGAAAGTTTTCCTTTAACCCCTTAGCATTCCAGCCAATTTCTGTAAATTTAGTATACCCAAAGAAAATCAAATTCTTTCTTCACTGAGAGTAGAAAATTGGGTGGCGGAACACCAGAATTTTAAGAGGTTAATATAATAAATTTGTGAGGTTCTTGGTTGTTGTCTGAAACTTGTCCTGAAATTTTTGACTTTTTCCACATTTCTCCATATAGATTTCAAAATTTCCTTATAAATTGTGACAATTTACTTTGCAACCTTTCTCTTGAAAAGTTGCCATTTTTAATCATAGATTTGCAACTTTTTATGGTAAAGCTGCAGCTTCTTTCCACATAAATTAAGATTTTTTTATGATATTTTGTCACTTTTTACACATTAATTTGTTAGGCTGATTTCAGTGTTTTTGTCGAATCCTCGGGAGCCAGCGATTGTGGAAAAAAGAGCCAAAGGTTGCAGACCCCTAACCTAGGTATTACAATCAGGAGATTTTGCATTGGATAACTCACTGAAAACACAAAATACGCCTGGACAGCTGTGAGGTTTGAAGTCGTTGGGAAGACAAAGGCAGCCATGAGCTCCGGTGATTTGCAACATCCACGACATTTAAAGACTTATGCATTTTCCCCCTACATGTTGAAGCTCAGTTTTCCACTCAGACATATTTCTTTAAATTCTTTATTTTTTTTTTTTTAAATTCTAACGAGCCTAAGTCCACTCCACCTTCCCTATTTCATCACTGCTGAGATCAGTGGCTTATTCCATGCTAATGCTAGTTGGTTAGCTTTGGTCAGCAAACAGCCTGAGCTAACCAACGGCAAATTGGTTAAATGTAAGAATGTAAAAATTAGGGCTAGGAATTAAGGGATTAATTACAGTAATTCAATTAACAAATTATGAAGGAGCATTAGGACCATATTAAAAAAAAGTTTTGCTTTTTGAGAGTAAAGTTGAAATTTCAAGAAAAAGGTCGATTTTGAGAGAAAAAAACTGAAATGTGGAGAAATTTGTTTGTAGTCAAACTCCACAAAATGCTGTGAATAGACGAGTTGGTGAAATTGTACTTCAAAACCGGTTTTAGTAACAAGGAAATGATTTCTCTTTTAATATGTAAACACAGTGTTTGGCAAACAACTTTATTCTCAAAACACTATTTTGACTTTTTTATTGAAATTTCAACTTTATTCTCAAAATGTCAAACTTTTTATGTATTTTTAATGTTGCCCCAATATTCCTTCATAGCAAATTTTTATAAATGAACAAAAAATTAACACCCTCACGGCACTTCCTGTTATTTTCCAGCACCCTGCACTGACTCTTGATAGTAAATGGCATTCACTTACATAGCGCTTTTATTCTCATCTCTAGATGACCAAAGCACTTTACAGATCCTGCTATCTACCCATTCACACACTGATGGCGGCATAGTACTGGACATTTGGTGGCTAACAAACTACCTAGACTGCATAGTCTAGCAGATAAGTTGCAGCATAACAACGCTGAGTTAGCATATAAGCATCAGTTCATAACACACTAGTCAGTCTACATAGCCTTGGACTGCTATGGTGGCTACACCATAGCAGCCCATGGAGCAGCGGAGTCTCCTAACAGCACTACCCGAGATGGAGGTGGTGTGACAGAAAGAAGAAGAGGGACATATGGAGTGTGCTAACTGCTAAATTATATGCTAACCTGTGCAGAACATGTTTTTCTCCTTTGTGCTTGCTAAAGTCCACTCCTTGAAGAATATGATGGACTGTCTGGAGCTGGATTTGTCAGCCAAACAGGAGATGAGAGACTGCTTCACACATTCCCTACAACATACCAGGTGGACTGGAGCTGCACTCTCACTGGTAAAGCCCGGGATGGTGGAGGTTGTATGCATTTGCACTAATAACAGCTGGTGCAATGATACTGAAGCAGCCTCAAGCCACTGTTCTTCAGACATAGAGGTTTTGCGTATTAAGGAGGCTGTAAAAGGTGGCTAACTTGGCTAGCTTATTCTACCATAGCCATTTTAGATAAAATATAAGAAAATCAGCCAGAATAACACCTGGAAATGATATATATCATCCACTGTGGATTAATAAAACAAGTTGGAACATGGATGCCTGATGGGGTGAGTAGAACACATAGAAAACAGCCATAAAAACTGTGGTCATGCCGCTGAACTAACTCCACTAATAGCCTATTATCCTGGGTCATCCGACACAAAAATAACCAAAACCAAAATACTGAATAATGAATATATAATCAACTGAGAGACAGAATATATTGCTAACTATAGCTAACTTGCTAGGGGCACTGTAGGTATCTAGGCTCTGATGTTCACCGGTTCTTACATCACAACTGGAGGCAGATCGAAACGGCTCATTTAATCACTGTTGTGTTTCTGTAGAGTTTTTTTTTTTCTATCAGAAACCACTCCAGATACCCAAAGTCATGTGCCAAAGCACTGGCAAAGTGAAATTTTCATTGTATGTCCCTTTAAATTAAATATGTTTGGACAGGGACCTGCAACCTGTAGCTCCTAAGCCATGTAAAACTGCTTGCACATTTACAAGAAAATAAAGTTGCAAACGTATGACAAAAAAAGTTGCAAATATATACTGCCTATTACCTATTATTTGTTTTCACCTCTTAAAATTGTTGTGTTCCGTCAGTGAAGAAAGAATTTGATTTTCTTTGCGTATGCCAAGTTTAGGCATTTTTAGGAAAATCGGCTGGAATGCGTTCTGTATTAAAAGACGTATTATTGTGTGATGTGGGTGGTGGCTCCACCTTTCCGGTTCCGCCGCCACCCTGAGTATAAAGGGCTGATGCGGAAGAAGCACGGTCTCTTTTGACCTTCGCCTCTGCCTGTATAAGAAGGCCTTAATAAAGTCAAGTTCTATTGCACCTCCGGCCTCATTATTGGAACACTGGTTATGGACATAACATTTGGCAACGAGGATAAAAACATGGATAAAGGTATTTTGGGTATTCGGCCATTTCTGGAGCTTCCCAGCGAGCTGCCGGTGCCATGGGAGAGGTGGTTTGCCGCATTTGAGAATTATCTAGTGGCATTGAACCTCAGTGAACTAGAGAAATTGCGTGCATGGACAATATTAGCCCATAGTCTTGGCATGGAGGGAGAGTGCATTCTCAGCACATTGGGAGTAAGTGACAGTTTTGAGGACGTGGTTGGGCTAATGGCGCGCCACTTTCGCGCCCCTGAGAACGTCATCGTCCGGAGGATCCAGTTCCGACAGCGGACTGGAGAGTCGGTGCAGCAGTATGTTGCGGACCTGCGCCAGCTGGCTGGGTGTTGCCAGTTTGGGACCTTGGAAGAGGAAATGGTCCGTGATCAGTTGGCGGAGCACACGCTGTGTGCAGCAGCACGGTCAAGACTCCTTACACATTCCGGTGAGTTGACGTTGGCCAAGGCTATGGAGATAGGCCAGCAGTTTGAAGCAGCGGCTAAACCGTCATGGGACCTCGGTGAGAGAACAGCATTGGGGAAACCCGACTCACAATCAGTGGTACAGGCTGTAGACCCAGATAGCAATGACAGCGTGGAAGACAGAGAAGAATACGACTACCGCTATAAAAATTAGGTCCGCCCTGGGATCGCCAAAGTGTTTTGGCTGTGGGTCTACCAAGCACCGGTACAAGGCGAGAGAGTGTCCGGCAAAAGGCAATCGCTGTGGCAAGTGTGGACTCCTAAATCATTTCGCCAGGGTCTGTAAAAAATTTGAGCGAGGGGAACGGCAACGTGAAGTGGATTCCCCCGCCATGACTCCTACGGTTATCCACACCATCTCCCTGAGCACAGAAGGCTGTACATATTTAACGGTTACGTTGGACAGCGAGGAAGTGCTGTTGTTGATGGACACGGGTGCAGTGAGGTCAGTGTTGAACTGGCCTACTGTGAGGAGTTTTTCCCCTACCATTGTGTGAGAGGTCTGTCGACGCCATTATGTGGGTATGACGGTAATAGACTGTCCACCGTGGGTTCGCTGGAGCTGACAGCAAGGTACAAGTCAGCAGTGGTGTCCAGCCTGCAGTTCGTGGTGACCGCGAGTGGGTCGAACGTGATGGGCTGCAGCCTTTTTTATGGCCTGGGCTTCTCAATTACCAGCAGCAGCGGAGAGGAGTGGTCGGGCTGTGGTTTGTGGGACCGGCTGATTCCACAAGTGGTGGACGATGCGGTTTGGGATGATAGATGGCCTAGTATTCTGGGAAATGGACAGGACCAATACCACCCAGGGCCATCGTGGGTGGGTTCCAGTGCCAGGGCCCAAGTTACCCTAGGTGAGGGAACTGGGCGGCATGGTGGAACGCCTGTGATGGCGGGTGGAGCTGTGAGGGTGGCTCCCTCTGCTTCCAGAGTTCAGCCTGGAGATACCAAGAAGCAAGGGGCTGCAACAGCTTCGCCAGCATTCAAAATGAAAGAGCGGGGCAGGACCGGCTGGCACAGGGAACAGACGTGCCACACAGAAACACTGGAGGCCGAGTCGGGCTTCAGAGGGTCGCCGGTGTGGCGTGACCCAGTGAGGAGGCCTGGTTGAGAGATCGTGGACATTGGAAGCCGAGTCGAGCTCCTTTGGGAGTGGGTGATGTGGTTTGATCCAGACAGGAGGCTCGGCTGAGAGGAGTTCATGGGAAAAGGAAACGACAGGAGGACCAGGGGCGGCTGAAGGTGGTAGCTGTTCGGGAGGACGGGTACCTTCGGCTGTCAGATGACTCATGGAGACACCCAAATGAACTGCGGCGTGCCACTGGGGAGAAGGAGGTGTCGGGGCTCCGACGTGGCTCACCTCCAGGGGCGAACAGACGAAGGAGCTCTGGGCGGAACCTGCCAGACGAGTCCCCCAGGGGGTGGCCTCTCCATCGAGACTGTACGGTAGCAAGGGGCGATGAGTTGGGTTAAATGTAATTGCCCGGGCTATGTAGTTAATATGTTTCTCATGCAGAGCTGCTACATCAAGCGCCCATGTTTAAAAAGAAAAATTATTGTGTGATGTGGGTGGTGGCTCCACCTTTCCGGTTCTACCGCCACCCTGAGTATAAAGGGCTGATGCGAAACAGGCACGGTCTCTTTTGACCTTCGCCTCTGCCTGTATAGGAGCGCCTTATATATCTGTGAGTCACATAATAAAGTTCTATTGCACCTCCATCCTTGTTATTGGAACACTGGTTATGGATATAACAAAATGCTAAGGGGTTAATTAATTTTGTAAAGTTTTTCATGTAAATTGGGGACTTTTTCATGTAAATTTGACCCTTTTCTCAATTAATTTTGAGAAGTTTTTCAAGTGGTGGCCCAGAAGTGGAGCATCCGCCCCACAACAGGGGGGTCGGGGACTTTTTTCAGTCCGTTTTGTTAAATTTTTCATGTAAATTTGAGACTTAAACCTTAAAATTCAGGTGGTCCGCCTGCGGGACATTTCAATCTTTACTACCACTCAGTGAAGAAAGGATATGATTTTGATTGGCATTTTTTTGGAAAATTGGCTGGAATGCTAAGGGGTTAATGTGTCAGTTTAAACATCATTTTAGGGCTGAATATGCCTATTTTTGGGGTCAAAAAATTCCTTTAAATGTCTTCTACCGTATTGGACGGCACAAACTGTGTGTTAGAAAAACTGTAGATGTTAGAAAATAACTATCCCCGACAATCATGTGCCGGCTCTGGCTGAGTCCCTGGAGTATCATCTCCTGCAACACAGCAAAGCACCCCGAGATTAAAGGCAGCCGTCGTCGTCGTCTTCCTCATCCCCTCACACAAAAACCACGTCCACACACATGCACACGAGCAGGAAGGGGAAAAAAATGCCTGTTTAAATCATTGCCAGGTGTTCACAGCCGACCGTGGACTCAGGAAGAGGGATGGGACGGGAGGGAGTCCCTTCAAAAGTAAACACCGCCGCGGCTCGCACGGAGCCAGTTCTGTACATCTGCAGCCACTTTGGGGGTGGGGTTGAAAAAAAGATGCAAAACAAAGAACGATGAGAAGTTCTAGTTTCACTTTTTTGCTTTTTTCCTCCCTGAAAACTTGGTTTTATGAACTTAAATCACTAAAACAAATTCCCTGAAAAAGAACACAAATTCAAATAAAGAAATCTAATTATGAGGGAAAAAAAACTGCAAATTAAAAAAGAAAAAAAATGCTGCGAAATGAATGGAAAAAAGCTTTACATTTCCATGGAAATAAAATTCATATCTAAAGTTTAACTGAAAAAAATGTGAGAAAAGAGAAAAAAGTATCAAATTTACAAAAAAGTTGCAGATTTACATGAAATGTTATGAGAAAAGCCACATTATGCTGATGCAGTTTATTAGAAAACCAAATTAGTAATCAGGACCAACCTAGAATAACTTTGCAAATATATAAGAAAAAAGGTCAAATTTACATGATAAAAATTGCAAAATTATGAGGAAAAAAATACAAAAATTTACAAGAAAAGCTGCAAAATTTAAAAAAAAAATACATTTACTACGAAAAAGGCATAAAATGCAACATTTAATGGAATATTTTTAAAAATATATTAAAAAAAAAAGATATGTTGCAAATGTATAAGAAAAACTACATTTCTGAAAAAAAATATCATGCTATGCAGTTTACTGAGGTCGGAGAAATTGCAGAATTCAAAATATTTGACCAAACATGACAACCTGAGGATAAATTTCCAAACATATAAGAAAAAAGACAAATTTACGTGACAAAAAAATACTAAAATTTACTAGAAAGGCTGCAGATCTGAGGAGAGAATTAAACTGGCATGGGAGAAATGCAGTTATAATAAAAAAAATGTACATTTAACAGAAAAAACTCACATTTTTAAGAAAAGCTGCAGTTTTTTTTGAGGGGGGGGCTGCAAATGGAAAGCCACATTTCCAAAAAAAATAATCCATACCGCAGTCCACAGTGGGAGAAAAAAAAGACATAATTCAAAATATTTGGATATTTAAAACCTGAAAACTGGTGTTCATGACAGCCCAAAGATAAAACTGCAAGCATGTAAGGAAAAAAAGCGTCAAATTTCAATCACAGAATTGCAAATGTGTGAAACAAAATACTAAAATTTACAAGAAAAGCTGCTAACTTAAGGAAAAAAAATGCATATTTCATAATAAAACAATAAATTTAAATGAAAAAGACTTTAAGAAAAGCTGCAAATGTATAGGAAAAGCTGCATTTCTGAAAGAATTCATGTTATGCAGTTTACTGAGGGAGAAAAAAAGACAAGAATTCAAAATATCTTGACAATTAAAGCCTCAAAACAGGTATTCAGAACTGCCAGAGGATAAATGTGCAAACATGTAAGAGCAAAAGCGTCAAATTTAGGCAACAAAAATGGCAAGTTTGTGAGAAACGCATTAAGATTTATAAGAAAAGCAAAAGAAGGGGAAAAAATGCATATTTATAATCCAAAAATGGAAATTTATGAGTTAAAAATCTCAAATTTACAACAAAAGCTGCATAATTATGAAAACTATATTTCTTAGGTCTGAAAAGCACTCATGCATCAGTCCAAAAAATGAGAATATTCTGATATTTCAAGCCCCCAAACTGGTATTAGAAACAGCATTACGCCAAATGAAATTCAGCTTTCCGCTCCGAGAGCCTGCAGCTGTGCGCCACACCGGACAGATGCCACCGGAACCACGACTGGAAGAGCTTCATGCAGGAGAAACACCTGACACATGAGGAACCTGTGGAGGAGAACCCTCCCGTTCCCTAGAACAAACCCGACAGGCTGGTGAGGGACAGGAAACGTTCTGTTGCGCTTTTGCAGCCAATCACACCAGCAGCCATCCTCAGAGGAGCAGCACCTCCACACATGATTTTTTTTTTTTTTACCTCTTTGGGTGAAAGCAGGAGTTCAACCGATCCCTCAGTCTCCCTCGGACATGCCACTTCTGAAAGAGCCACGACGGGAGGAAACCGTGCGCTCCGGCCACTGAACGCCTCCTGCGTAAATCTCCAGAAAACACAAACGCTCCTTCTCCTCCTCTAAACAGGCAGGCTTGTTTCTATAGATTTCTGCAAAATCCTGCCGCTTGCACCGATCTTTGCGGACTCCAGAGTCAGAGAGATGTTGGGAGGCAATAGCTCTGCTCCTTTGTGAGCGTCCTCCTCCTCCTGCGCTCCGACTAAAGCCCTGTGGGTGGTTACGGCGAGGAGAGGGGAGGACCGACAAGTTGCCACCGCAGGAGAAGCGTCGCCTCCTGCAGGAGACAGAGGAGAGAAGCACGGAGAGGGGGGAAGCATGCGTGAAAATGTGCGTGTAGAAGGAAAATATGTCATTTATGAGGGGAATTTGTCAGAAGCTGTAAAGTTGCAATGAAAAATCCAAAGAAAAAGAAAAAATGTTGCAAATTTACAAGGAAAAAAGTTACAAATTTAATAAATTTATCTGGAAAAAGTTGCAATTTTTTTAAGAAAAAAAAAAGTCGCAAATTTATGTGGAAAAAATTTCAAATTTAGGATGGAAGAAAAACAAATTTATGTGAAAAAAGTTGCAAATTCATAAGAAAACAGTGACAAATTTATAAGAAAAAAGTAGCAAATTTAAGTGGAAAAAAGTTGTAAATTTAAGTGGAAAAAAGTTGCGACTTTATAGAAAAAAGTGACAAGTTTATGATGAAAAAAGTTGCAAATTTAGAAGAAAAAAGCTACAGACATGAAAAAAGGTAGGATACAAGAAAAAGTAGCAAATTTATGTGACAAAAGTGGGGGTTTTTTTTACAAGAAAAAAGTTGGATATTTACAAGAAAAAGTAGCAAATTTAAGTGGAAAAAAGTTGTATATTTAAAAGGAAAAACATTGCAACTTTATAAGAAAAAAGTCACCAAGTTTATGATGAAAAAAAGTTGCTAATTTAGAAAAAAAAACTTACAAACTTATATGAAAAAAAGATAGGAAACAAGAAAAAAGTAGCAAATTTATATGACAAAAGTTGGATATCTACAAGATAAAAGTTGGATATTTACAAGAAAAAAGCAGCAAATTTATGTGAAAAAGTGAGCTATTTACAAGAAAAAAAGTTGGATATTTAACAATAAAAACTTGCAAATTAATGTGAAAAAAAGTAGGACATGTACAAGAAAAAAGTTGGATATTTGCAAGAAAAAAGTAGCACATTTATTTATTTTATTTTTTATACTTTATTAATCCCCAGAGGGAAATTCAGGGCATCCACTTGGATGAATGAGGCAGCTACAGTGCAGCACCAGTCCCTTTGTGGTGAAACCCCCACAACAGACTGGGGCAGGCACAGCGCTCCGCTAGAGCAATTAACAGAACAGTGAAATGTGTGTATTAATGTCAACAGGCAGCCCCGCTTCTTCTGGCTTTTTCCGGCTCAGTACTGTGATGTTAATGTGCCATTCATGCATTGTTCATGCTTCCTGCCCTTACTGTGATCCAATGACTGATAACAATATGTAGATGTGCCTTGTAACCTCTTTTGTCCTACAGTTCCGGAGCTGAGGCGAATTACGGCCAGCAATCTCCTTATTGTTATGTGTGTCTCTCAAATGCAAATGTCCCATGCCTGTCTGCAGTCTCTTTGATGATACCATGCCTTTCATGTATTGTCTGTAACTGGGTATATAAGCTCACTGAAATCCATGTTCACTCTCTCACTCTTCCACTTCACCTGCTTGCGGACTAGAGGCACAGGGCTCGCTCCTGCGCGCGCTCACAGCGCAGGGGCGAGTTTCGCCCTGCCTATTTTATCATCCGCCGCACTGGTGACCCCGAGGAAGCACACGTTTTGTGCAAACGCAGCCTTCTGGTCTGGACAGTTACGCTGGTGACCCCGAGAATGCACACGCTTTGTGCGATGCAACCTTCTGGTCTGGACAGCTACACTGGTGACCCGACGCTGAAAAAAACATGCTGCCGGCGAACGCAGCACCCGGCGGTGATGCTCCGACTACAAGCGAACACAGCAGCTCCCTTCTGCTTCAGGGAACTCTCCGGACATCACCCATAACCGGGAAAGCCGCAGCAAACTTCATGGTGGGATCTGCACGCCTAGATCGGCACATCCACGCTGGACCGGCCGCTCTAACAGCTTCTCTCCATACGAGAGAGCACGCACCTCGTCCTCTCTCCACGACGGCGACCTCCATGGCCGACGGAGAATGCAGCGCGTGGACCTGAACGCACCATGGCTGAGCGAGTGACAAAGATCGTCTCCTCCCTCTCACCGCTCCAACGCATCTACACGAGCTTGAGGGACAAAGATCGTCTACTTCCTTTCACCGCTCCAACACAATGAACAGGGATGATTAAGCTCCCTGACCCTGGTTCTCCTCTCCAGCTGGCCCACCCACGCACAGAGCCCCGGCACACGCACCGGGGAGTTACGAGGACGGCGCACCACGCACTGGACGCATACGGCTCTACAGACCCCCGTCCTCCTTCGCCGCTGCACACAGGCCCTTCAGGGTTGCTCGTGCACCTGAGGCACGCACGCAGCTTGCTCACTGGATCTTCTTATGGTCTTAGCCATGGCGCACAACGGGAATTCAGCAGTCTGTGGTCCCCGAAGGCTTTAAGGTTGTGCCCGCACCTAAAGTCAACACGCCAAGTCCCTTTGCTTTTGTTTTTTTCTTACAGCCGCCCCTGTTTTTCTTCATGGCCGCTGTTAATCCTCGCTACTCCTTTTTTTCTTCACGGCCGCCATTAATCCTTGCAGGACTTAATCGCGAGAGGAGTCAGTGACTAATTTTTCTTCTTGTGGATCTCCGCACGTTCAACGGGACAGCACCTCAACATCGCGGACCCACAAGCAATTTTTGCGCGGCTCAGACGATTTCACCGTCCCCGGCCGGCATTTACTAGCCCCCACCCCCCTCCATCTCCGCCTGCACAGAGCTTTCCCTGCTCGCTGCCAAAGCTGGACTATCGAGGCCTCGGCCGCCTGCCGAGCCCTCTGGGGGGGAGCGTGTGGCGTAACCCCCACAACAGACTGGGGCAGGCACAGCGCTCGGCTAGAGCAATTAACAGAACAGTGAAATGTGTGTATTAATGTCAACAGGCAGCCCCGCTTCTTCTGGCTTTTTCCGGCTCAGTACTGTGATGTTAATGTGCCATTCATGCATTGTTCATGCTTCCTGCCCTTACTGTGATCCAATGACTGATAACAATATGTAGATGTGCCTTGTAACCTCTTTTGTCCTACAGTTCCGGAGCTGAGGCGAATTACGGCCAGCAATCTCCTTATTGTTATGTGTGTCTCTCAAATGCAAATGTCCCATGCCTGTCTGCAGTCTCTTTGATGATACCATGCCTTTCATGTATTGTCTGTAACTGGGTATATAAGCTCACTGAAATCCATGTTCACTCTCTCACTCTTCCACTTCACCTGCTTGCGGACTAGAGGCACAGGGCTCGCTCCTGCGCGCGTTCACAGCGCAGGGGCGAGTTTCGCCCTGCCTATTTTATCATCCGCCGCACTGGTGACTCCGAGAATGCACACACTTTGTGTGACGCAACCTTCTGGTCTGGACAGCTACACCTTCACCATTCACACCTAGGGCCACTTTAGAGTCTCCAATTAACCTAACCTACATGTTTGGCCTATGGGAGAAAACCGGAGTACCCGGGGTAAACTCACGCAGACACGGGGAGAACATGCAAACTCCAAACAGAAGGGTCACCGATGGTCAGGGGGTGGGATCAATCCCACGACCTTCTTACTGTGCTGCCACAGAGCTAACCACTGCCCCCACCGAGCTTTTTATGTGAAAAAAGTAGGACATGTACAAGAAAAAGGTAGCAAATTTATGTGAAAAAGCTGCAAATTTCTGAGAAACAAGTAACAAATTTAAAGTGGAAAAAAGTTGGATATTTACAAAAAAATGTAGCAAATTTATGTGACAAAACGGGGCTATTTACTAGAAGAAAGTTGGATATTTACAAGAAAAACATTGCAAATTTTTTTTTTTTTTTTTAATTTAAGTTTTTGTAAAGGGTATACAGGTCGTTACAGCAATGCATTGTTTACATTTTCATCACATGTTCCCTTATTTTCTGATATCTGACAACATTGGAAGAATAATTCTTACAACACCCCTTTTTTTTTTAAAGTGAAAGAAAAAGTGAAATTAAAGAGAAAAAAATAAAAAAACAAAAACAAACAAACCAGCAAAAAACAAACAAAAAGAAAAAGTAAGTAAATAAAGGTAAAAGAGCATCTGAGTAGCGTTGGAACAAAGAGCGGAACCATTATTGAAATGGTATTTGTCAAAGATTAGATCTAATGGAAGACACATATGCGATCCAGGGTTGCCAAAAGTTCAAGAACCCATCCATGTCCTGTCTCAGTGCGAATGTCAACTTTTCTATCGAGTAAATGTCTTGGATCACGTTAATCCAATCTTCAGGTGTAGGACAGTCCTTCAACATCCATTTTTTAGTTAGAGCTTTTTTGCTTGCCAATATTAAAACATTGAATAAGTATTTTTCTCCTCGTCTTTCCAGTGAGTCCGGTAGTAAACCCAAATACAAAGTTACAAAAGAAAAGGGAACTGTTATTTTAAATATTTTCCCCAATATTGTCTGTACATTGGTCCAATATTGGTGGATAGCTGGGCATGACCAAAACACATGAAAATGATTTGCAGTCTTTTCACCACACAAGCTCCAACAGTTCAATCCCTTATGGGTAAATTTGTTTTGTGCAGGTGTTCTGAAAAATCTTACCAAGTTTTTCCATCCAAATTCTCTCCACTGCAGGGATGAGGTACTTTTCCATTGCTGTTTATTTAGCTTTTCCCATATTTCCAGTTGTAAAGTGAAATTCCCCTCTTTTTCCCATCTCTCTTTTATATATGATGTGTTGTCTCCTTTTAAGTCTTGAAGACCTTGGTATATTTTAGAAATGTATCTGATCCCTGGGATCCCTTTATATGCCATTAAGAAGACCTTCAGAACACCTGACTGGGCCCTTTCCAAATCCTCCTTTTTAAGTATATTGTTTATGTGATGTCTAAACTGCAAGAACTTGTAAAGGTCTTGATTTATTAGACCTTGTTTTTTCAAATCTTCAAAACTTCTTAAAATTTGCCCTTTAAAAAAATCGTAATATGTTATCAGCCCTTTCTCCTTCCACTTTTTAAATCTGGTGTCTGTTTTATTAGGAGTAAAGTCTTGATCATAGGCAATCCATTGCAGAAGTCGATAGGGCTCTTTAGTTTGATTCTCTCTGACTATCTTAAACCAAATTTTTAGCGGGGTCTCTATCCACGGGTTAGTGTTATTCAAAAGCTTAGGTAAGGCATTGTTCCCTATTATCGCCTGTAGGGGGGTGACACTTGTTATTTGGCATTCGATCTCCTTCCATTGTGCAGTGTAGACTGGGTTACATATCTCTACTAAAGTTTTAATTTGTGCGGCTTTAAAGTAGTCCCTGATATTTGGCAGCGCGAGCCCACCTTTGTCTTTGTTTAGCTGTAAGGTTCTATATCTGATTCTAGGTCTCTTGCCCTGCCATATGAATCTTGAGATCCTTCTGTCCAGCTCCTGCCATGTTTTTTTGGGAGGTTCTACCGGTATTGTTTGGAAAAGGTATAGAAGACGTGGAAGTATATTCATTTTGACTGCTTCAATTCTTTGTGCAGTACCCAAGAATGGTATCATATTCCTTCTTGCTAGGTCAGATTTTATTTTTGTCACCAGTGGATCATAGTTTAGTGATATAATTTTGTTGAGTTGTTTCGGGATATTGACCCCCAGATATTTCATAGATTCCGACTCCCAGTTAGTTTTGAGTTTGCTTAGTGAATAATGATTTGGGTCATAGTTGAATGTTAAAATTTGGGTTTTATGCATGTTTAATTTGTACCCCGATAAATCTCCATACTCTGAAAAAACTGAGGTTAGTTCTGGTAAAGAAGTGTCCGGCTGCCCTAGGTACATTAAAATGTCATCAGCCAAGAGTGCTATTTTATGTTCCTTCTGACCAAGTGTAATACCTTGAATTTTTTGATTTTGTCTTATCCATTGGCTCAGAGGTTCTATGAAGATTGCAAAGAGCAGTGGAGACAGGGGGCAGCCCTGACGACATCCTCTTTCCAGCTCAAAAGATGATGATAAATTACCGTTAATCCTTATTTTAGCTGTTGGTTTTTTATATAATGCCTGTATAGTTCTAATGAAGTTGTTATGAAAATTGAAACTGGATAAGATTCTATATAGAAAAGACCAGTCAACCGAATCGAATGCTTTTTCAGCATCTAATCCCAATATGACTGCATTTAAGTTATATTTTTTTATATGATGAATTACGTGTAAAGTGCGTCGAATGTTGTCTTGTGTCTGTCTTTGTCTTATAAAACCTGTTTGGTCTAAATGAATTAGGTCTGTCAGTATATTTTCTAACCTTTTGGCAAGGATAATGGTAAAAAGCTTATAGTCCTGATTTAATACACTGATTGGTCTGTAGTTGGAGCACTCTCGTTTATCCTTTTCAGGTTTAGGTATAACTGCAATGACCCCTTCTCTCCAGGAGGGGGGGATTTCCCCTGTGTGGAGGACATAATTAAATGTTTTCAGGAGGAGAGGAGATAGTTGCTGTTTAAAGGTTTTGTACCACTCTGCTGTATAGCCATCTGCTCCTGGGGATTTGTTAGCTTTAAGTTTCATAATTGCTTTTTCCAATTCTTTAGGTTGTATTTCTGACAGTAGTGTTTTATTTTGTGACTCCGTAAGTTGGGGAAGGTTTAATGTGTTTAGGAATGCCTCGGATGCGTTTTTATGTTTTTTGTGGGAGTATAAGTTCTTATAGTAATTCTCAAAGCTTTTAAGAATATCCTGAATTCTGAATTTTATTTCCTTTGATACTGGGTCTCTGATTTTGTAGATTGCTCTTCCTGTTTGATGTTTCCTCAATTTATAGGCTAGCAATTTTGCCGATTTACTGCCTGCTTCATAGTATTTTTGTTTCAAAATGTAAGTTTCTTCTGGATTTCTATTGTGTAGATCTCATTTATTTGTTTTTTAATTTCCTTAATCTTGAGCGAGTCAGTAGAATGAATGTTGCCTTTGTGTTCTTTTTCTAGGTTCTTAAGTTCTGACTCTAATGTGGATAGTTTTTCTTGTCTTAGTTTCTTTTGGGTTGCCAGTTTTGCAATAATCTTTCCTCTTATTACAGCTTTGCATGCATCCCACAGTATTAAAGGGGATACTTCTCCATTATCGTTTTCTTCCAAATATCTGAGAATATCTGATTCCAATTCATCTTTCAATGGTCCTTTCAGGACATTTGAATTTAACCTCCAAGAAAATGTATTATTTGTGTATTTTTGGATATTTAAGTCCATGTAGATCGGACTGTGATCAGAGAGATCCATCAGTCCTATTTTACATGTTTCTACTCTTCCAATGTCTCTATTAAACATAAAAAAATAGTCAATCCTTGAGTAAGATGTAATGTGGAGTTGAGTAAAATGTATAGTCTTTTACACTGGGGTTGAGTTCCCTCCACACATCACAGATTCCCATTTCTTTTAGTAGCATCCGAGTCTTCCTGCTTTGGGTGTTATTTTGATGTGGAGAATTACCAGAAGCATCCCAGTATGGATTCAGTCTAAGATTGAAGTCCCCACCACATATCACTAAACCTTGAGCTTTAGTTATCATTAGGTCAAATACATTTTTATAAAATTTCCAGTTAGCCCCTGGGGGAGCATACACATTCAGCAGGGTGATATCTTCTCCCTCTAGCCGCCCAGTTACCAAACTGTATCTCCCTTCTTTATCTTTGTGTTCTGATTTTTTTTCAAATGTAATTTTGGTTGATATCAATGTCGCTACTCCCCTCCTCCTCCCTGACTTATATGAAGATGAAGAGATCATTTTAAACCCTTGTCTACTGAGTTTAGTGTGCTCCACGTCTGTTAGGTGGGTTTCTTGTAAAAATATTATTCCTGCTTTGTCTTTTTTCATTTTGCCTAGAATCTTGGATCTTTTAACTGGATTCAGGATTCCTTTTACATTATATGAAATTATTTTGGTTACACCCTGTTTCTCCATTGTGTTGTTTTGTTTAGTATAACTGTGTGGTGGCCCTCTTTTGTGCTACTCAGAAACTGAAAGAACATTAAGAACAAGAAAAACATTAAGAGCATAGTGTATAAAACTTTAAAACAAAAAACTGTCAAAAGAACTTCCTGAGCTGAGGTCTTTTTAAAGACCCTGGAAGAGCCTTGATGGAGTGTAGGCTCTGAGGGAAATTCCTCAAACTCTGTTACGTGTTGAGGGCCCTCTCTTACCCCTGTAAGTTGTCCCATGCTTTTAACGTGAGTTTCAGAACCCAATCCGAACTTGTAATGATTTTTTTTTTTCCCTTTATGCCTATACCCTGTGAAATTGTGTGCACCCTCCCACCCCCATCACAGCAAACATTCACGCAAAAACAGTATTTGTTAGTGTGAGGAGAACATGTGGATTATTGTCACATTTCTATTTTAACAAGTTTTTTTTTTTTTTTATTAAAAAGACTTATTTGTTTCAAATATTATGACTGTTCCATGAAATGTTTTACCACATGCTGAATACGCATCTCCTTTAATGTTTGTTACCTTGTATGAGGGGGGTTGGATGTGCAGATTAACTCAAAAAAAAAAAAAAAAAAAAGGTCGCTATTCCAACCTGAAAACGGACAGTTTGTCCGCGACGCTCTGGCGCTGGGTTTCCCGCTGCTGGCCCGTGGATTTTGAAGGTCTTTGTGTTGTCCATGTTTGCGTTTTGATCTTCTCACTCGGGTCTGCTGCGGGTTTAAATACCGTTACCGGGAGCCCTCTTCTCGCCATGTCAGCTGTTGCTTCTTCCGCCGAATTATAGAGACATGTTTCTTCACCGTAGAAGACCCTTAACTTCGCAGGAAATGGCGTCTGAAAGCGCAGTTTCTTCTCACGTAGTACCTTTTTGGCGTCATTGTATTCCCTGCGCTTTTTAAGGACCTCCGGGGCGTAATCGTGTTCCACGAAGACTTTTCTCTCCTGGTGCATAAATCCTTTTTTCTGCCAAGCCAGTCTTACAACCTCTTGTTTTATTTTGAAATTGGAAAATATCACCAACACCGAACGTGGGGGCACTTCCACCGCTGGCCTAGCGGCTAATGAACAATGTGCCTTTTCTATGTTCAAGTCGGTGGTTTGTGGAATATCCAATTTCTCTCTTAGTAAAGATTCCACGCATCCTGCCATTGAGTTAAAACCGTTTTCGGCTCCTTCTATCAGACCATGAATTCTTATATTGTCTCTTCTCTGTCTTCCTTCTTGGTCGGCTAGCTTAGCCTCTATAGATGCTTGTCTTTTGCGTAGGTCCAGCACAGAATCTTCGAGCACTTTTATTCGTTCCTCTGCTTCCAAGATTCGGTTCTCGGCCTGGTCCACTCTACTGCTTGTCCTTTTCAATTCGTCTCTGAATTCCCGAAATTCGGCCGTAACCTCTCGGCGAAATTGTCGTAGCTCTTCAAATAGCGATTTCAGGCTAACCTTTTTGTTAGCTACCACCAGTTCCTCGTCTTCTGAACGGAGATCTTCCAGTTCAGATTCTCCGGCCGATACGTGTCCTGGCCTGGAAAATTTCAGTTTCTTCTGTTTTCCTTTAGACATGATGATTTTGTCTTTTGATTTTCACTCCTCCAAAAATCCGTTAAGTTTGATTTTCAAGGTGTTATCTTGGATTGGGTCTGAGAGCTTCAGTGTTAAGCTGCAGTCGCCATGGCGTCCAGTTCACTCCTCAAACATTGCAAATTTTGAAGAAAAAAGTCACAACTTTATCAAAAAAGTTGCAACCTGCACATCTGCTGTCTCCAAAACTGATTTATTTGGGCTTTGAAACTTCACATTCAGCCATTTTTATCTAGCCCAACAGTCAAAGCTAACAGCTAACAACAAACGCTAGCCTCAAACATGGCGTCACCATGAAAACCTAATTCTCAGAGAAATGACAGAAGAGGGAGGGTGGGGTGAATTGGGACTCATTAGCATTTAGATCAATGGTCCAAAATAGAGGAAAGCTCCTTCCTCATGTGTAACATGGTGCTGCAAGAAACTTGGTTCAGCCTGGGCCAGTATGAAAACTATTGCAGGCCTTCAGAGCACAGAGCGCAGTAATCGTGTGTTTTTAGATGGTTTTAATTCAGACACAGAGCTGGCTAATGCTCTTAATTGTTTTTATGGTCGTTTTGACTCCTTTGATTTCAGCACAGAAATCCAAGATTTGAAACAGAAACTCAAAGACAATCAGCACTTTAATATTGAGGTGCAGGATGTTAAAAGGGAGTTCTGCGCTGTAAAAGTGAACAAAAGTCAGGGCCCTGATAATATATGTGGGCGCTTGGTAAAGTCCTGTGCACATGAACTGAGTCCTATATTTCATTACATTTTCAATAAGTCCTTACAGACACAACATGTGCCTAAGATCTGGAAAGATGCCGTGGTTGTTCCTGTTCCAAAATCCAGCTGTCCTAAAACGGTAAATGACTTTAGACCAGTTGCTTTGACTTCAATTTTAATGAAAAGTTTGGAAAAACTGGTCAGATGTGAGGTCCTAAGGCAGACTGAGCATGCATTGGATCCTCTGCAGTTTGCCTACAGGCCTCACAGAGGAGTGGAGGATGCCACTGTCACTGTTTAACATGCTTTTTAAACATCTGGATTTTAATGGGACACATGCCAGGCTTTTATTTGTGGACTTTTCTTCCGCCTTCAATACAATCCAACCTCATATCTTAGTTGAAAGGCTCCTGCAACAATTTGACTTAAGCAATAATCTGGTGGGTTGGATTCTGGATTTCTTAACCAACAGGACGCAGAGAGGTCAGGCAGGAGTCTCCGTGGACCATGATGTTTGCAGATGACATTGTGATTTGTAGTGAGATTAGAGCCTTGTCTATGAACAATTTGATTTGAGCAATAATCTGGTGGGTTGGATTCTGGATTTCTTAACCAACAGGACGCAGAGAGTAAGGGTCAATGGTACATTGTCTGACCTAAAGTGCTCTTCTACTGGCTCTCCTCAGGGGTGTGTGTTGTCACCACTACTCTTCATCCTGTACACAAACATGTGTCGGAGCAGACATGACAACAGACATATTATAAAGTATGCTGATGACTCAGTTATTGTCAGTCTCCTCCAGGATGGTGAGAGTGGCCACGGCCCAGTAGTTGATGATTTTGTTCACTGGTGTGAGGATTCCTACCTGCAGCTGAATACAACAAAAACTAAAGACATGATTATTGACTTTAGGAGGAAAAATCCCAGGCACAAAGTCACCATACTAAAAGGCCAGACCACCGAATGTGTACAATTGTACAAATATCTTGGCACGATTATTGATAGTAATTTAAACTTTGAAGTGAACTGTGAAAGGGTGTGCAAAAAGAGTCAGCAACATTTGAATTGCTTGAGAAAACTTGCACGCTTCCAAGTTGACCGAACCATAATGACAATGTTTTATCGGGCTTTTATTGAATCTGTTTTATCCTTTTCTTTAGTGTCATGGTTTGGTCAGTGTCACGCCGCGCCATTCATCAGCGGCGCCACCTGCTCCCGCACCTGCTCGTCATCAACGGCGAGGGATAAAAGCCGTCTCGCCCTGAGCTTCGGCCTGAAGCCGTCAGACTTCGTCCCTCACCGTTGTGAGTCATTTCCAAAACTTCAGCGCAAACATTTGGGTAAGAAGCCCTTACCTTCTTTTTCTCCAGTCTGCTCCCCTGTGCACAGGTGGATTTCCCGGCGGCGGACGACGTCCTACCAACGCCCATTCCTCGCTGCTGCACCGAGCTCTCCAGGTGGCTGTCTCCCGGGTCTCGCCCCTTGCTGTGCCAGCTATCCTGTCCATCCAAGGTTGCCCGGCTGTACGGTCACCTGCCTCTGTGCCTGAAGCAGACGCTGCCACCAACACATTGACATCCCACAGACACGCACTCATTCACGCCTGTTGTTAATAAACTATTTGAACTACTCTGAGCCTGTGTGTGTGCGTCTCCTGAGCCGTGCGTTATGTCAGTACGGCTTCAGCAGAGCGGCTCGGCAGACGGCGGGCTCGCACACCGTCTTACCACTCTCGAGGTTCGAGTGGATCAAATCGCTTATCAACAACAGGTGATCCTGAATCAATTGGTAGCAATAACAAACCGATTGGACCGCCTGGACCCCCAGCAGCCGTTCCCCCCGGCTCCTCAGGGTGGCGCAGCTCCTGCTGTTCCTGCGGCCGTTCAGCCAGCTCCGGTGGCACCGGCCCGACTCACACCAATTCCGACCCCCGCTCGCTTTAGCGGAAAGCTCGGCGGAGCGCGGGGGTTTGTGATGCAGTGTGAGTCCGTGTTCGACCGTGTGCCCGGAGATTTTCCCTCAGATCACAGCCGAATCGGCTACATAGGTAACCTCCTGGAGGGGCGCGCTTTAACCTGGGCCTACGCTATAATGGCGAGACCCAGTTATGCCACCCTCACCTATGCCGAGTTCGTGAGGCGCTTCCTGGAGGTGTTCGACCATTCTCGCACCGAGACGGTCCAGGTCGATCGGCTTCTCGCTCTCCAGCAGGGAAGCCGGTCAGCCGCGGACTATGCTATCGACTACCGGGTAGCGGCGGAGGAATTGGGCTGGGACGAACGTTCCCTCTGTGGCCTGTTCCTCCGCAGCCTCAATGATGATCTGAGGGATGAACTGGCTGGACGGGATGTCCCCGGAACGCTAGCGGAGCTAACCTCACTAGCCATTAGCTTGGACAACAGGCTGCGCGAGCGCTCCTCAGGACGGAAGTCGTCTACTTCTCGCCCTCGGGGAGCCTCACTGCGCCTGCCCCAAGCTCGCCCGCTGGCGACGCCGCCACCATCGCGCCCCGAGGAGTCGGAGCCGATGGTGACGGGCTGGACAAAGCTCTCCCCGGCAGAGAGACAACGCCGCCGTGAGTTGGGTCTCTGCATGTATTGCGGAGACAGTCAGCACACGGTGGAGCTTTGTCCACAGAAGCCAAACGGCGGGGTCCGCGAGTCACTGTAGGGGGCCTCGCGGACGTCAATCGGCAAAATCCCCTCACCCAATTGAAGCTGCCCATCCGTTTCTGCCACAACCCCACTGGGCATCTCACCCACGCACTGGTGGATTCGGGCGCAGAAGGCAGCTTCATTTCACAAAGCCTGGCAACCCGATTGGGCATCCGCTGTCAGGCACTGAGAAACCCCATCTCCCTGGTCAATCTCTCTCGTGCCTCCCTTGGGAGAGTTTCACATCAGACCGTTCCCGTCCCAGTCATCATCTCAGGGAACCACCGGGAGGAGATGGTTTTTTACGTCCTGCCCAACTCTGTGTCGCCCGTCATCCTGGGGTATCCCTGGCTACGCCTCCACAACCCTGTCCTGGACTGGAAGTCAGCTGGGGTATCGGCATGGAGCACGTTTTGTATGGGCACCTGCCTTCAGTCCGCTGCCTGCTCCCCGTCCGCTTCTTCCCCTGTGGCGGACGCAGCACCTCCAGACCTGTCTCTGGTGCCTCCGGAATTTCACGACCTGGGTATGGTGTTTAGCAAGACGAAAGCTATGTCTCTCCCCCCTCATCGGCCCTATGACTGTGCCATCAACAGCCGCCAGGGGGCTCCCTTACCTTCTGGTCGGCTCTACAGCCTGTCTGCGCCGGAGAAGGAGACAATGAACACCTACCTGAAGGAATCACTGAGCGCTGGGATAATTCGCCCATCGTCGTCACCCGTGGGGGCAGGGTTCTTCTTCGTTGGGAAAAAGGACGGATCCCTCCGCCCCTGCATAGACTACCGTGCGCTCAACGACATCACTGAGAGGGACCGTTACACCCTGCCCCTCATGGACACTGCCTTTCACTCCCTCCAGGGGGCGACCTGGTTTACCAAGCTGGATCTACGCAGCGCTTACCACCTCGTCAGGATCCGGGAGGGAGATGAATGGAAGACAGCCTTCCGTACCCCGAACGGCCACTTTGAATACCTAGTCATGCCGTTCGGGTTAACCAACGCTCCTGCCGTCTTTCAGCGCCTCATCAACGATGTCCTCCGGGATTTCATCGGCCTCTTCGTGTTCGTCTACCTGGACAACATCCTTATCTTCTCCAGGTCCAGGGACGAGCACCAGGTCCATGTGAGGCGGGTCCTCCAAAGACTGCTGGAGAATCGGCTCTACGTGAAGGCTGAAAAGTGTGAATTCTACGCTAGGACCACATCCTTCCTGGGATTCATCATCTCTCAAGACCAGGTGCTCCCAGACCCAGAGAAGGTGAAGGCGGTGGTGGAGTGGTCTACTCCCGCATCCCGGAAGCAGGTGCAACAATTTGTTGGCTTCGCCAATTTCTACCGCCGCTTTGTGCCCAACTTCAGCTCGATCGTCGGACCACTGACCCGCCTCACGTCCCCGAAGGTCCCTTTCCAGTGGACAGAAGAGGTCGCTGCTGCCTTTAAGGCGCTGAAGGCGGAATGCTCCTCCTCCCGGGTTCTTCGCCAGGTCGACCCCACGCTGCAGTGCATCGTGGAGGTGGACGCCTCGGACACGGGAGTGGGAGCAGTTCTATCCCAGCGGTCACCTGACGATGGCGCCAAACGACCCTGCGCCTTCTTCTCCCGGCGCTTGTCCCCGGCGGAGAGGAACTACAATGTGGGGGACAGAGAGCTCCTGGCCATCAAACTCGCCTTACAGGAGTGGCGCCACTGGCTAGAGGGGGCGGACCTGCCGTTCGTGGTCCTGACGGACCACAAGAACTTAGAGTATTTACGATCTGCCAAGCGTCTGAACGCCCGCCAGGCGCACTGGTCTTTGTTCTTCGCCAGGTTCCGTTTTACCATCACCTTCAGGCCAGGCTCCAAGAACGGCCTGCCTGACGCCCTCTCTAGGCAGTTTACCCCCGTGGAGGCTGAGGAGACGCCCCACACCATCCTGCCCAGGTCGTGCGTCGTGGGTGCCATCTCTTGGGACATCGAGAGCAAGATCCGGAAGGCGCAGGAGATGAAACCTGATCCTGGCGGCGGACCGGAAGGAAGACTGTTCGTGCCATCTGCGGTCCGAGGAGAGGTCGTCCACTGGCTCCACACCTCCCGGCTCACCTGTCATCCCGGCACCTCCCGGATGATCAACCTCCTCCAACGGTCCTTTTGGTGGCCAGGCCTGCGGAATGACGCAGCCCGCTACGCCCGGGCTTGCCCAATCTGTGCCACCAGCAAGTCGGGAAATGCCCCTCCAGCGGGTCTGCTCCAGCCCCTGCCCGTTCCTGGCAGGCCCTGGTCGCACATCGCGTTGGATTTCGTCACCGGACTCCCCATTTCCAACTCCTTTGACACCATCCTGACCATCGTGGACCGTTTCTCCAAGGCGGCGCACTTCGTCCCCCTGCGAGGTCTCCCTACTGCCCTGGAGACGGCGGATCTCCTCGTCCAACACGTGTTCAGGCTGCACGGGATTCCGGTGGACGTGGTCTCGGACCGGGGCCCCCAATTTTCATCCGAGGTTTGGAGGTCATTCTGTAACGCCATCGGAGCCAAGGTGAGCCTCTCCTCCGGCCATCACCCCCAGTCCAACGGGCAGTGTGAGCGGACCAACCAGGAGCTGGAGACTGCGCTCCGCTGTGTGACCACATCCAAACCAACGTCCTGGAGCAACCATCTCGCCTGGGTTGAGTACGCCCACAACACCGCCCGCTCTTCTGCAACGGGGATGTCCCCCTTTAAGGCGTCCCTGGGTTACGACCCCCCGCTGTTTCCAGCGCAGGAGAGCGAGGTAACTGTCCCCTCAGTTAGGGCGCATCTCAGGCAGTTCCGCTCCATCTGGGCTGCCGCGCGTAGTGCGCTTTTACGCACAGCGGAGCGCAACAGGACCGTGGCGGACCGGCACAGAAGACCTGCCCCGGCGTACAGAGTTGGGCAACAAGTTTATGTGTCGACCCAGGACGTTACATTGAAGGGCGAGAGGAGGAAGCTGGCACAGCGGTTCATGGGTCCCTATCCCATCACCCGGATCATCAACCCGGTGGCTGTGCGCGTGGCTATTCCCCCCTCCCTCCGCATACATCCCACCTTCCACGTGTCAAAGGTGAAGCTGGCAGTCACCGACCCCCCTTTGCCCCCCTCCTGCTGCGCAACCCGCGCCCCGGATGATTGATGGCCATCCGGCCTGGTCCGTCGCCTCCATCCTGGACTCTCGACGCCAGGGTCGTGGGTTGCAGTACTTGGTGGACTGGGAGGGCTATGGGCCCGAGCATCGACAGTGGGTACCCTCGTCGTTTGTGTTGGACCCATCGCTCATCGCGGACTTCCACCGAGCGCACCCAGATAAGCCATCGCCAGGAGGCGCTGCTAGAGGGGGGAGTACTGTCACGCCGCGCCATTCATCAGCGGCGCCACCTGCTCCCACACCTGCTCGTCATCAACGGCGAGGGATAAAAGCCGTCTCGCCCTGAGCTTCGGCCTGAAGCCGTCAGACTTCATCCCTCACCGTTGTGAGTCATTTCCAAAACTTCAGCGCAAACATTTGGGTAAGAAGCCCTTACCTTCTTTTTCTCCAGTCTGCTCCCCTGTGCACAGGTGGATTTCCCGGCGGCGGACGACGTCCTACCAGCGCCCATTCCTCGCTGCTGCACCGAGCTCTCCAGGTGGCTGTCTCCCGGGTCTCGCCCCTTGCTGTGCCAGCTATCCTGTCCATCCAAGGTTGCCCGGCTGTACGGTCACCTGCCTCTGTGCCTGAAGCAGACGCCGCCACCAACACATTGACATCCCACAGACACGCACTCATTCACGCCTGTTGTTAATAAACTATTTGAACTACTCTGAGCCTGTGTGTGTGCGTCTCCTGAGCCGTGCGTTATGTCAGTCAGATAAAACTGAAAGAGAGGAAATCCTTGGATCAGGTAGTTAGATGGTCCAGTCGTTTGCTTGGTGAGTCACAGCTGAGCCTGACATCCCTGTACACCAGACAGGTACAGAGGATTGCTACCTCCATTTTAAATGATGACTCCCACCCTTTGCACTGCCACTTTCAGCTTCTTCCCTCAAGACGGAGGTTTGCTGTCCCAAAAAGTAGAACCCAGCGCTACAAAAACAGCTTTGTCCCTGCTGCTGTCAAAGAGTTGAACAAGCTGTAACAATATATTGTACATAATTTAGGTACCTATTTATTAACTTCATTTTATATTTACTTATTTTTGTAGGATGTCACTTGGGTTCTAAATATTTTATTGGGTTTTAGACCTTTGAGTTTTTTAACCTCTTTGACTAGTTTTTAACTTTTAATATGACCCTTCTCTCTTACCTCTGGTTTCTCCCATCTCTTTGTCTTTTTATACCCTGATTGATGGAGCCTTGAGTATTTTTATCATGTTTATAGTCAGCTTCATGTGTGCCTGTGTTTGTGTTTATGTTGAATGTAATTGTGGTTTGTAAATATGGATGTCACCTGACTGCAAAACAAATCTACCTACGGGTACAAATAAAGTAACCTGAACCTGAACCTGAACCTGCAGGAATTAAACTCTAAGGTGTTTTGCAGACATTTAATTAACACCTCTGGGAACTTTATCAAAATACGTTCAGTCTGCAGTCAGCTGCTCCCTATAAGACAAAACGGAAGTGCGGGGCATTGCGACCAGCCTGAGAAAATAACAGACAGAGGACTTTAGGACAGCTCCACTGAGACATTTCAGAACAATGACCTGCAGGAGAGACACCTCAGAGTGAGACTGAAGCGCATCATCAGTCCTGCAGGATCATGTCCCACAACGTCTCTGTCAGTCACACCTGTGGTCCTCATACATCTCATAAATTTGAAACTGTCTTACTTTCTGGTAAATTCCCTACTTTTTTCATCATAAATATGCAGCTTTTTTCTCTAAATGTGTTGTTTTCCTTATATTTGTGCAGATTTTTTTCTTATAAATTTGCAACTTTTTTCTCTGAAGTCTATTACCTTTTTAAAATAAATTTGCAACTTTTTCTCATAAACTTGCAACTTTTTTCCATATAAATTTTGGTACATTTTTTGGGGAAATATAAAATTTATTCTCATAAATTTGTGACTTTTTTCTTTTAAAACTGCTACTTTTTCCTCTAAATTTGTTATGCTTTTCTACATATATCTGCACTTTTTTTTCTTCATAATTTTCCAACGTTTTTCATATATTTTTGCAACTTTTTTCTTCTAAATTTGCAATTTTATTTCCTCAGAAATTCCCAACTTTTTTTCCATCATAAATTTCCTATTTTTTCTCCTAAATTAGTTACTTTTTCACATAAATTTACCACCTTTTTCTTGTAAATTAGAAACTTTTTTCTGAATAATTGCTGTTTTTTTCTTCTAAATTTGCAACTTTTTTCCTCCTAAATTTATCACTTTTTTCCAATTTTTTCTCAAAAATTTGCAACTTTTTTCTTTACATTTGTTATATTTTCTTCCATTTGCTGTCATAAGATAAGATAAGATAAGATAAGATAAGATAAGATAAGCCTTTATTAGTCCCACAACGGGGAAATTCCAGGATTGCAACAGCACAGGGATAGCAACACTCAGAGCAACAATCAGAAGGCAAGAAAAAAAAAAAAAAACAAGCAAGCAAGAGCAGCTAATATACATATGTACATATACTATAAAATATATATATACACACACACACAGACACACAGTGCAGAGCATTGTAGCTGGATGGAATAAATATATGAATATATGAACACACAGTGCAGAGCATTGTAGCTAGATGGAATAAATATGTAAATATATAAACACCCACAGTACGGAGCATTGCAGCTAGGTGGAATAAATATGCAAGTATATAAACACACACAGTGCGGAGCAATGTAGCTAGATGGAATAATATGTAGATATATAAAAACACAGTGCGGAGCATTGTAGCTAGATGGAATAAATATTTAGATATATAAATATAAACACACCCAGTGCTGAGCATTGTAGCTAGATGGAATAAATATGTAAATATATAAACACACACAGTGCAGAGCATTGTTGCTAGGTGGGATGAAACAGCATAACCGTCTATTTAGTTATCCTACATGGTATGATTATGTGCCCATACATATTCTCACCCTCCATAGCGACCGGTATGTTCCTAGTTGTATGCCGGAGAGGACCATAGTGTAAGTCTATTGCATCTTTTGCATTCAAAAAAACTATTAGTTTGTTACGTCTTTTTGCTATCTCTGCGAGCAGCCCTGCTTAGGTTGTACAGTCTGACAGCCGTTGGTAGGAAGGACCTACGAAACCTCTCGGTTGTGCACCTGGGATGATGTAGTCTGCTGCTAAATGAGCTCCTCAGTGCATCCAGTATGTCCTGCATAGGGTGGAACTCGGACTCCAGCAGAGATGACAGTTTAGCCACCGTCCTTCTCTCATGTCATGGATCTGAACTCAGATTTTCTCTGAGTTCAGATCCTCACTTTATTTCTAGGTTTGTTTGTTGTCATTAGTTAGTTTTTGTACATTAGTTTGGGTCGAAGCCTATCTGGGTTGAAGCCTATCTCTTCAAAAAAGGGGACCGGAGGGTGTGCTCCAACTTTAGAGGGATCACACTCCTCAGCCTCCCTGGGAAGGTCTATGCCAAGGTACTGGAGAGGAGAGTCTGGCCGTTGGTCGAACCTTGGATTCAAGAGGAGCAATGTGGTTTTCGTCCTGGCTGTGGCACATCGGACAAGCTCTTTACCCTCTCAAGAATTCTTGAGGGTTCGTGGGAGTTTGCCCAACCAGTCTACATGTGTTTTGTGGACTTGGAGAAGGCATTTGACTGCGTCCCTCATGGTTTTTTGTGTGGGGTGCTTCGGGAGTTTGGGGTATCAGGCTTGTTGTTACGAGCTATTCGGTCTCTGTACGACCGTTGTGAGAGTTTGGTTTGTTTTGCCAACACTCGGTCGGACTCATTCCCAGTGAGAGTTGGACTCCACCAGGGCTGCCCTTTGTCACCAATCCTGTTCATAATTTTTATGGACAGGATTTCTAGGCACAGCCAGGGAATGGAGGGTGTCATGCTTGGTGACCATAGGATCTCATCTTTGTTGTTTGCAGATGATGTTGTCCTGTTGGCTTCATCCAGCAATGACCTACAGCTCTTGCTGGGACGGTTTGCCGCTGAGTGTGAAGCGGCTGGGATGAGAATCAGCACCTCCAAGTCCGAGTCCATGGTCCTCAGCCAGAAAAAGGTGGATTGTCCTCTCTGATGGATGAGTTTGGGTCGTGACAACCAGACTTTCCCTTCCTCTGCCCTCAGCCTTCCGTTCAGCTCAGCTGTGGCTGGTTGGTAACTGGGTCACTGCTGCTCATGATTCACACCTGCAACTCATCTCTATTGTATTTAAGTTCTGGTTTGTTCACTCTGCCTTGCGGCTAGTCTGTATTGTCATCTCTCCACCACAGCACGGTCAGCTCTGGTGAAGCTTCTCACTGTAAGTACCCAGCACCTGCCAGTTATTGGACTGTTTGGTTTTTCTCTGTTTTTCCCAGCGCTTCCTATGTGCATGTTTGAAGTGCTTTGGGCTGCCAGGCACTTGCCAGTTTTCATGCCTAAGAGCATTTTGAGGTTTATGTATTTCTTCCCCCCACTCAGCATTACGCTTGGGAGCGCCTTGGGTCTGTTTTCTATGTTGTCTGTTTACCAGTAAGCTTGGGGACATTTTGTATCTACTTTTTACTTTTCTCGCTCACCAGTTTGTTCATTGGAGCTATTAAGACTTTTATGTTAATAAACACTCAACATCATCCTGCGAGTGGGTCCGTCTCTCCTGCCCCACAGGGGCATTCATGACACTTGCACTTTTTTTTTCCTCATAAACTTGCAACTTTTTTTTCCACATAAATTTGCTTAATTTTTTTTCTTGGAAATATACAAAATGTTCTCATAAATTTGTGACTTTTTTTTCTCCTAGATTTTATTCTTTTCCCCAAAATTTGCAACTTTCTCTTAAAACTGCAACTTTTTTCCTTCTAAATTTTTTGCTTTTTTCGTATATTTGCACCTTTTCCTCATAAATTTCCAACATTTTTCTTCAAAATTTGCAAACTTTCTCATAAATTTGTAGATGTGCAACTTTTTTTTACCCACATTTGATATTTTAAGATAAGATAAGATAAGATAAGATAAGATAAGCCTTTATTAGTCCCACAACGGGGAAATTCCAGGATTGCAACAGCACAGGGATAGCAACACTCAGAGCAACAATCAGAAGGCAAGAAAAAAAAATTTTTTGTCCTAAATTTACATTTTTCATGTCAATTTCCTACTTTATTCTTAGCAATTCCCTACTCCTACATCATAGACTTGCTGCTTTTTTCTCATAAATTCACGAATTCTTTCTAGTAAATTTGATTTTTTTTCTCTTAAATTTACTACTTTTTTAATTATAAATATGCAGCTTTTTCTCATTTGTTTTTCTTCATACATTTGCAACTTTTTTCCTCAAATTTGCAACTTTGCTTCTCATAAATTTATAACATTTTTCTCGCAAATTTGGAGCTTTTTTCTCATAAAACTGCATTTTGTTTTATTGGAAATTTGTGACCGTTTTCTTGTAAACTCCTGACTTTTTGACAGACGCACGTTAGTGCCTGTCAGCTCATTACTCGAAACAAAGCCGGTACTGCTAAATAGTCAGATGTACCAACCTTTTAACACCACAAGACTGTGGACAGGTATAGCTTTTTGCTTACCAAGAAAACCGGATATGATGCAATGCAACTCGAGGTTCAAATTTCCGTTTGCAGGAGGACCCCTCTCATTCTGTCATTTGTCATGGATGAGACAAGATGGCAAGAAAAGCGCTCACTAAAGGTTTTAGCTGTGCTGTGGGCTGCTCCTGAGTCAGATGAAGAAATTAGCCTAAGTTCATTGTCTGAGGAAGACTCCAGCTCAGATTATATACAAAGTAAGTCTGGCGACAGTGGAGAAGACGGCAGTCCTGCGTACGAGACTGGAAACTTTCCAGATGCTTATAAAGCAACACCTCGCCCCCACCTCGGCCATTCTGACCACCTATCCATGATGCTGGTGCCTGCCTACAAACCTTTACTGAAGCGCTGCAGGCCAGCAGAGAAACAACTCAGGATTTGGCCAGAGGGTGCAGCCTCAGCACTTAAGGACTGTTTTCTGCACACAGACTGGGAGGTCTACAAAAATAGCAGCCTCCCAGGGAGACAGGACAGATGTGGAGGAGTATGCTGAAACGGTCACCAGCTACATCGCAAAGTGCACAGAAGATGTCACTATAGTGAAGACTATCACTGCACGGGGCAACTATAAGCCCGGGATGACTGCAGAGGTGCACTCGCTGCTCACAGCCAGAGATACAGCCTTCAGAGCGAAGGACAGGATCGCCCTCCGCTCAGCCAGGTCTGCGCTCTCAAAGGGAATTAAGACGGCGAAGCACGCCTATGCGGAGAAAATCCAGGGACACCTGACACAAGGAATACCAAGCGGATGTGGCAGGGAGTTTGGGTGCTGATGGATTATAAGTCTAGGCAGGGGGTCGATGATGACAATGCTTCGCTTCCAGACAGGCTCAACAACTTTGCATGTTTTGAAGCATCAAACCTGACAATCAGAGGGTGGGCTGGCCCATCTCCACCATCTGTTGGGCCAGCTATCATCAACGCAGCGGACATACGGAGGACCCTAATCAGGGTCAACCCACGTAAAGCTGCAGGTCCGAACACCATCCCGGGGTGGTGTGCTCCGAGACTGCACGAGTGAGTTGGCAGATGTCCTGACTGACATAACATCTCCCTGAGTCAGGCCATCGTTCCCAGATGCTTTAAGACCTCTACCATAGTACCGGTGGCAAAGAAACCAGTTGTGTCCTGTCTGAATGACTATCGTCCTGTTGCACTGACACCAATTGTGATGTGTTTTGAACGGCTTGTCAAACCACACATCACAGCCTGCATCACATGACCCACTCCAGTTTGCATATTGTTCAAACCGCTCCACGGAGGATGCTATAGTCATCACCCATCTGGATCGGAAAGACACCTACGCCAGACTCCTGTACATTGATTTCAGTTCAGCATTCAACACCATTATTCCCCAGAGACTGATGGAGAAATTACTCCTTCTCGGTCTGAACACCGCCACATGTCTCTGGATCCTGGACTTCCTGACTGAGAGACCTCAGTCTGTCTGTGTTGGAAATAACATCTCCAACTCTATCACGCTGCGCACCGGATCCCCTCAAGGCTGCGTATTCAGTCCACTGTTGTTTACACTTCTAACCATGACTGTGTATCCAGACACGAGGGGAACCAGATTAAGTTTGCAGACGATACCACAGTGGTGGGACTTATTCAGAGGGATGAGGAATCAATATACAGGGAAGAAATTAGAGACCTGGAGGGCTGGTGCAGGGAGAACAATCTGGTGCTCAACGTGGACAAAACGAAGGAGATGATTATCGACTTCCGGCGGTCACAGCCTGAACACGTCCCTCTCTGCATCGGCGGCCATTTGGTGGAGAGAGTGGAGAACAAAGTTCCTTGGAATGCAGATCTCGCAGGACCTGACCTGGAGCAAGAATTCCTTGGGGATCAGGAAGCAGGCCCCAGCAGAGACTGCACTTCTTGAGGAAACTCAAACAGGCCTCTCTCCCCATCTGCATACTCAGGACCTTCTACAGAGGTGTGGTGGAGAGTGTTCTGACGTACTGCATTGCAACATGGTACTCCAGCTGCAGTATGTCAGACAAAAGCCCTGCAGAGGATAGTTAAGGGAGCTGAGAAGGTAATTGGAGTTTCCCTCCCCTCTGTCCAAGAACTCTTTCAGAACCGTTGTAGGAGCAGGGCACTGAACATTGTCAAGGACCACTCTCACCCTCTGCATAAACACTTTGAACTTCTGCCATCTGGCAAACTATTCCGGAGCATCAGAGGCAGAACCACCAGACTGATTAATAGCTTCCTTCTACAAGCTGTTAGGATGCTGAACAGTTGATCCGGAATCTTTCATACATACTACTGCACCGTACGGACATTATGTATATTATTTGTATATTACAGTTCTAGTTCGTTTTCAAGTATGTCTCAGGGATGTGTGAATGGCTGTGTTGGGGTGGGGGGGGGGGTGAGGGTGTGTGTGAGTGTCTTAAATTATGTTCTTTTTACTTATATGGATGCCGAGAGAAATGCAATTTCATCTTGCCTGCACTACAGTTGTATGTACAGCAATATGACAAAGGTTGATTTGATGTGCTTTTTTGTGTCCAGTCAAGCCCAAAATGGTACAGGAGCATCGTCTGCAGATTTTTCTGCTTTGCCATACTGTGGCTGTAGGGTGAAAAGGCCCAGAACAGTTCGTGGGTGACATTTGGGTGGGCTGGAGCATACATGCGGTGTGGACAAAAAATGAGCAGTAGAAATCCTACAGGAGGTTTGGACAATGATGCCTGGGAGCTTCGTACAGATGAAGAGGCTTATCAGCCATGGTTAAAACCATTTCAAGAGCCAGTTGGATATTGTGGAGAAGTGGATATGTCATCTGGTGTGCCCATCGTTTTTGTTTTTTTTTTTTATATTAACCTCTTAACTGTCCCAGGTGTCGTATGGTGCTGTCAGGTCATAAATCAAATCAAAGGCGGTATTGCTAAATAGTCAGAAGTAACCAATCTTTTAACTCCACAAGACGCCTACAGGTATAGCTTTTCGCTTGCCATGAAAACTGGACATGATGCAATGCAACTTCTGGTTCAAAACTCCGGTTTGAAGACATACCGTGCTTCATTCTTGTGGTTTGACGTGGACGAGACAAGATGGCGAGAACGTTGGTCTTGAAGAGGGCTTTAGCTCTGCTGTAGGCTGCTCCGGGTCGGAGGGAAGAGGTTAGCCAAAGTTTGTCGTCTGAAGACTGCAGCTCCAGATTGTGTTGCTGCAAGTGAGTCTGGGACCTGTAAAGAAACTGGCAGTCCTGCGCGTGAGACTGGACACTAAGTGTACTTCAGCTCCACACATGCCCCTGAAGGCTTCATTCAGGAACTAATCATAAGTTTGCCTGAAGGGCACAAAAGAAGTGGGGGGGCAAGAGACCTGGAAGGCCTTCATAGCGAGCATTCAAGACGCCACAGCAACTCGCTGAATGGCACTTTCTTGCCGACACTCATGAACATCCAGATTGTGTAGTGTGTTGTGATCGCAGCCATCACCATGGTCATCGCAAGACGCGCTTAAAGTGAGCTCAGTGTGGGATAGGTCTGTGTGCTACACCTTGCTTTGAGAGATGCCACACGCTCAAGAATTTCAGACAGTGCCACCTTGATAGATGGCAGATTGGGGTACACTGCTACTTGGGTGGTGGTGGGGGAAATATGGCTGCCATTGTGCTGTTCACTTTTTACCCTTTTTGCATTTTTACTGACCAAATGACCAAAAAACAAAAAAATTGGCTCTGGATTGTCATGGTCAAATTGTCACATTTCTTGTAATTTCTTACTAATTTTTTACTGATGTGTTTTGATTCTGATTTTCTGTATATAGTTATAGGATGACCAAAAAAGTATGACTCTGGATTGTCACGGTCAAAATAAGCAAATTACATCCTTGCCAGGTGTTATGCACATTGATGAACAAAATTTCTGAAATCACAACCTTTTCTGTAATCTGCAACATTTTGCTCATTGGCACTGTGCCTCTAACTCTTACCATTTTGAAGGCATTGTCTTATGAACATTTCACTGTCACAACATGCAAATTAGGTCACATTATGCAAAATGCATGGGTGAAAGTTCACCAGTCATGACCTTTGGTTCATCTACATTTTTTCTGACAGCTATCCTCTAACTTTCACCATTCTGAAGCTATAGTCATTTGAAATTGAGGTCAAACTCTGCGTTTTCCTGCCATATATTCCAGACAGTCAAAGGATAGGCCATCAGATACTGTTGACCAAATTGTCCTATTGTAACTTTTCTCTGAATGCACTAACTAGATTAAATTCCACATTTCATAAAGGATACAGTGCTGTCATGATCGGGCCATGGCTAGGGACCGTGCCCACGCTTTGTTCACTTTGGTCTTTGTTTTCCCTTTATCTGTATTGATTACTATTTGCATTGTCTTCTGTTTCCCCTTGTCCACTGTGCTCATCCTTTGTCTCTATTATCATGTTTGTGGTCTGTTGTGCGTACTTGTCTCCCTATTGTCCCAGCGCCTCATGTTTCCATAATAACCATTTCATGTGTGCCCATGCTGCCCTTGATTGTTCCCAGCTGTCTTGCCTCTGAGTAATTGTCCCACCCCTATATGTGTGTCTCTGTGCTTTGCTCTGTGAGAGGTCATTGGCTCTTTCCGTGTTTTTGTTGTGATCAGCTATTACTCCTGTGAGCTTCTGGGCCCAGAGTTTCTCCATGAGTTTGTTCTGCTGTGCTTGCTTAGTTTTGTTTCCAGCCCCCATGCTATTATGTTCCCAGTTTTGTTTAATAAATTATCATTGCACCTGATCCTGCCTGCAAATGAGTCCTTCCTTAAATTCTCACCTGCCCAGAGGGCAGAATATGACAAGTGTGTAAGGGTACAGAGCACAAAATCAACGTCCCATGAAAACAATCTTGGGGTACCACAAGGGCAGGTACGGAGACAGCTCTACAGTTTATAAATGACCTACAAGTTGCTATCCTCTTCTTGTTTCGGCTGCTTCCTTTAGGGGTCTCTACAGCAGATCAGCTTCCATCTCAACCTATCCCTTGCATCTTCCTCTGCAACACCAACCTTCTACATGTCCTCCTTCACTACATCCATGAATCTTCCCTGTGGTCTTCCTCTTTTCCCCCTGCCTGGCAGCTCAATCTTCAACATCCTTTGTCCAGTGTCTCCACTATCCCTCCTCTGCACATGTCCAAACTATCTTAGCCTTGTCTCTCTTACTTTGTCACCAAGCAGGTCAACCTGAGCTGTTCCTCTGATATACTCATTTCTAATCCTGTCCCTCCTGGTCACTCCCAGGAAAATCTTAACATCTTCAACTCTGCCAACTCCATTTCCTGTCTTATCAACACGATGTCTCCAAACCATACATCATTGCAGGTCTCACTACAGTCTTGTAAATCTTCCCTTTCACTCTTGCTGCTTCCCTTCTGTCACAAATTACCCCTGACACTCATCTCCACCCAACCTGCATTCTTTTCTTCACCTCTCATGCATTTTCCATTGCTTTGGATGGTTGACCCCAGGTATTTAAACTCATTTACTTTAATTACCTCTACTCCCATCTTCACTGTTACACCTGCGTCCCTCTCATTCACACTCACACATTTTGTCTTGCTTCTGAGTTTCATTCCTCTTCTCTCCAGAGCATACCTCCACCTCTCTCAGGTTCAGGTTCAGGTTCAGGTTACTTTATTTGTACCCGTAGGTAGATTTGTTTTGCAGTCTGGTGACATCCATATTTACAAGCCACAAATTACATTCAACATAGACACAAACACAGGCACACATGAAGCTGACTATAAACATGATAAAAATACTCAAGGCTCCATCAATCAGGATATAAAGACAAAGAGATGGGAGAAAAACAGAGATAAAAGGGAAGGGTCATATAAAAAGTTAAAGACTAGTCAAAGAGGTTAAAAACTCAAAGGTCTAAAACCCAATAAAAGATTCAGAACCCAAATAAAAATCCTACAAAAATAACTAAATATAAAATGGAGTTAATAAAAAGGTAACTAAATTATGTGCAATATATTGTTAAAACTTGTTCAACTCTTTGATAGCAGCAGGAACAAAGCTGTTTTTGTAGCGCTGGGTTTTACTTTTTGGGACAGCAAACCTCCGTCTTGAGGGAAGAAGCTGAAAGTGGCAGTGCAAAAGGTGAGAGTCATCATTTAAAATGGAGGTAGCAATCCTCTGTACCTGTCTGGTGTACAGGGATGTCAGGCTCAGCTGTGACTCACTGAGCAAACGACTGGACCATCTAACTACCTGATCCAAGGATTTCCTCTCTTTCAGTTTTATCTGACCAAACCATGACACTAAAGAAAAGGATAAAACAGATTCAATAAAAGCCCGATAAAACATTGTCATTATGGTCTGGTCAATTTGGAAGCGTGCAAGTTTCCTCAAACAATGCAAATGTTGCTGACCCTTTTTGCACACCCTTTCACAGTTCTCTTCAAAGTTTAAATTACTATCAATAATCGTCCCAAGATATTTGTAGGATTGTACACATTCAGTGGTCTGGCCTTTTAGTACGGTGACTTTGCGCCTGGGAGTTTTCCTCCTAAAGTCAATAATCATATCTTTAGTTTTTGTTGTATTCAGCTGCAGGTAGGAATCCTCACACCAGTGAACAAAATCATCAACTACTGGGCCGTGGCCACTCTCACCATCCTGGAGGAGACTGACAATAACTGAATCATCAGCATACTTTATAATGTGTCTGTTGTCATGTCTGCTCCGACACATGTTTGTGTACAGGATGAAGAGTGGTGGTGACAACACACACCCCTGAGGAGAGCCAGTAGAAGGACACTTTTGGTCAGACAATGTACCATTGACCCTTACTCTCTGTGTCCTGTTGGTTAAGAAATCCAGAATCCAACCCACCAGATTATTGCTCAAATCAAATTGTTCATAGACAAGGCTCTAATCTCACTACAAATCACAATGTCATCTGCAAACATCATGGTCCACGGAGACTCCTGCCTGACCTCATCTGGCAGCCTGTCCATCACCATGGCAAACAAGAAGGGGCTCAGAGCAGATCCCTGATGTAACCCCCACCACCTTGAACCCATCTGTCACTCCTACAGTGCACTTCACCACTGTCTCACTGGTCTCATACATGTCCTCACTGCCCTCACATACTTCTCTGCCACTCCTGACTTTCACATGCAGTACCACACTTCCTCTCTTGGCACCTTATGTGTTCTCTAGATCCACAAAGACACTACAACTCCTTCTGACCTTCTCTATACTTCATCAACACACTTAGAGCAAACACTGCATCTGTAGTACTCTTCCTTGGTATGAAACCGTACTGCTGCTCACTGATTGTTACCTCTCCTTTTAACCTGGCTTCAACAACTCATATCTTCATAGTGTGGCTGATCAACTTCATGCCTCTGTAGTTACTACAGCTCTGAGCATCACCTTTGTTCTTAAACTGGTACCAAAACACTTCCTCTCCACTCCTCAGGCATCCTCTCACTCTCCAAGATTGTTAAACAATCTGGTTAAAATCACTGCAATCTCTCCTAAACATCTCCATACCTCATCTGGACAAACTGCCTTACCATTCATCCTCTTCAAAGCTGCCCTCACTTCTGCCTTGCTAAGTGTAACCCAGTGTTAAAAACGTGATGGAATTATGAATGTCGATACCGCTTTAAAGAGAGAAGGGGGGGGGGACATTCTTTTCACAATGGGAGTAGATAGTTTAACGTGAATTAAATTATAAATATTGATACCGCTTTTAGAAACACCCATTTCACAGTGGGGAATACATAATTTGAATATGAATATTAAATAAATATATATTTTATAAAATAGTAGGAACATTTTCTAGAAGGTTCTGATAAAGTTCCTAGTATTGTGTGTTGATATTTCGAGTAACCAATGGCTGCGCCGTTGCTGGATCACACCACCCAATGGGTTAAGCGCTCTCTCCCTTGGTCTGGGATGACTTGCATTAACTTCTCACACAACACTACACACTGCCATCTACATAAGTTTCTGCTGTATGACTCTGCGATCGTGGCCTCATCTCCATTGGAGATGCAGCTGAGTACAGAGGCGGCTTATACCAGGACTTCGTTGACTGGTGCCATCGGAACTGCCTCCAGATCACGCGAGGTAAAACTAAGGAGCTGGTGGGTGGACTGCAGCAGGCAAGGACAACCCCTCACAGCACCATGAAATTTACAGGAACTGACATTGAGATGGTGACATCCTACAGAGTACCTGGGTGTTCATCTGAACAATAAAACTAGACTGTCACACAATTCTGACGCACTACTACAAGAAGGGACCAGCGCAGGCTTGTTTCCTACTGAGGAGACCTCAGGTCTTTTGGTGTACAAGTGGCGCTGCTGAAGACATTCGCATGACACGGTGGTGGCAATCAGCCATCACTTTTGGAGTGGTCTGCTGGGGCAGTGGCATTACTGCAGCCGATAGGAAGAGACTGAACAAACTGATCAAGAAAGCTAGCTCCGTCCTGGGGCAGCGCCTTGATCCGGTGGAGGAGATAGGAGAGAGGAGGATGGTGGCTAAACTGTCATCTCTGCTGGAGTCTGAGTCCCACCCCATGCAGGACACACTGAACGCACCGAGGAGCTCATTTAGTGGTAGACTGTGCCATCCTAGGTGCACAATGGAGAGATTCCGCAGGTCCTTCCTACCTACGGCCTAGATAGGCTTCGACCCAAACTAATGTACAAAAACTAACTAATGACAACAAACAAACCTAGAAATAAAGTGAGGATCTGAACTCAGAGAAAATCTGAGTTCAGATCCATGACATGAGAGAAGGACGGTGGCTAAACTGTCATCTCTGCTGGAGTCCGAGTTCCACCCTATGCAGGACATACTGAATGCACTGAGGAGCTCATTTAGCAGCAGACTACATCATCCCAGGTGCACAACCGAGAGGTTTCGCAGGTCCTTCCTACCAACGGCTGTCAGACTGTACAACCTAAGCAGGGCTGCTCGCAGAGATAGCAAAAAGACGTAACAACCTAATAGTTTTTTGAATGCAGAAGATGCAATAGACTTGCACAATGGTCCCCTCCGGCATACAACTAGGAAAATACCGGTAGCTACGGAGGGTGAGAATATGTATGGGCACATAATCATACCATGTAGGGTAACTAAGTAGACGGTTGTGCTGTTTCATCCCATCTAGCAACAATGCTCTGCACTGTGTGTGTTTATACATTTACATATTGATTCCATCTAGCTACAATGCTCCGCACTGGGTGTGTTTATGTTTATGTTTATATTTATATATCTATATATTCATTCCATCTAGCTACAGTGCTCCGCACTGTGTGTTTATATATCTACATATTATCCCATCTAGCTACATTGCTCCGCACTGTGTTTATATATTTACATATTTTTTCCACCTAGCTGCAATGCTCCGTACTGTGTGTTTATATATCTACATATTATTCCATCAAGCTACATTGCTCCGCACTGTGTTTATATATTTACATATTTATTCCATCTAGCTGCAATGCTCCGTACTGTGTGTTTATATACTCATATATTTATCCCATCCAGCTACAATGCTCTACACTGTGTGTCTGTGTGTATATATATACTGTATATTTATAGTAATATGTACATATGTACTGTATATTAGCTGCTCTTGCTTGCTTTTTTTTTTTTTTTTTTTTTTTTTTTTCTTGCCTTCTGATTGTTGCTCTGAGTGTTGCTATCCCTGTGCTGTTGCAATCCTGGAATTTCCCCGTTGTGGGACTAATAAAGGCTTATCTTATCTTATCTTATCTTATTTTTGGCTCAGTCACGCCAGACGCCGAAAGACACAGACCAGAGAGAGAGAGACGGTCCTTGGTGATATGGCGACGCTAGCGTGCTGGTAGCAGCCTTTACCTGGATAAAACCCTTGAAACTGATTGGGATCCAAAGGCTGTGAACTCACGTTGAGCACGGGAACCCCACTGACGCATGAGCCACTTAGCATGGTCAGGTTCTTTCTTTTTTTTCTTCCTTTGGACTGGTTTGACCAGAGCGTGGATTCTCCAAATCTGGATGGCGAGCCGAAGCCCGAACCCTAGAAACTGCTAGAGGTGACTCCACTAGTCACCTGGAACTGATACAACAAGAACTGTGAATATTGTAAATATAATTTGGAGTATTTTGTTTTTATTTTTTCTATCGTATCGTGCTGTGTATTTATTTATATGCACATGTTTGTAAAAAACATACATAGTTGTAAGTTCCATATATGGCTGTGTATGTGTCATCTGTTGTTGCACCTCCCAGGCTCCTACGAACCCAGAGTCGGTCTGACCTGGCCCAATTATCCCTTTTCCCTCAGGTAGTAAAGTTAAGGTAAATACATTGCCATAACACACCACTACCAAAAAGGGTACTACACCTAAAGTGAGTAGGGTGAGTGGGTGTTACTAAGGGTTACACACACGAAAATCTGGCGAGCGCAGGTGTTAGTGGGTGTTACCCAATCCCCCAATTACCCCAGTGGTGTGTACCCCTGTGTAATACTGTTATACAAAATTTGGCGAGCGCAGCCAGGAGCCTGGAGTGTGGCACAACAGATGAGGATTCTGTTTTGACTCCTGACTAAACAGTTGCTATATGGCCAAAATGGATTTTGTGGAAAAACATGGTGTTAAAATTCCAAACGCAGTCACTGTTAGTGGTGTTGTTGATAAAGAAAGAGACGCAGACATTTTTGAGTTTCTAGAGCAACATGGCACTATCCGTAGGGTGCTCAGTATTAATGATAACTCATCTGACTTTGACAAAAGCCATATTATGGAATGAATTCCCTCACATTCATACTGTCGTTGTGCATGTGGGATGCAATAACATCCCAGATGAAGCATCTGAGATTTTAAAAGTGACTTCAGGAGCCTTCTGTCCACTCTCATGAACTGTGGCAGACGTGCGCTCATCTCTGGGCCTTTGGCACCTTTCAGACGAGGCTGTAATCGTTTTAGCAGAACTCTCAGCCTTAATTCTTGGCTGTTACTCTTGCCCTAAATATTGTAACCCAGGACTATTACAACACAACCTGAAAAACACTCGCACTCCTGCAGCTCCTCCTCTTCCACCACCCTTCAACTTTGCCCCTCTCTCCTCCCTTAGAGAACCTTTTTCTGCTCCCTTTAAAGTTAATAAAAAAAGTTAAAAAAAAAAATAGAATGCATAAACTTCCCAGATTGATTAAACAAAATGTTGGGAAAATTCTAATCCAGCCTCAAGTCTCTAAAATTAATAAAATTAATAATTTGGCCTCTCTTCCCCCCCAAAGTTTAAAAATTAAATGTGGCTTATTAAACATTAGGTCTCTATCCTCTAAGTCCCTTCTGGTCCATGATCTATTAATCGATCACCAGATCGATCTCCTATCCCTCACAGAGACCTGGCTCGGGCTTGATGATTATGTTGGTCTGAATGAATCAACTCCCTCTGGGTATTTATACTGTCATAACCCCAGAGGTTCTGGTCGTGGTGGTGGAGTGGCGGCAATTTTCCATCCTAAATTGCTGGTTAATGTTAAGCAGAAATTATGTTTTAATTCCTTTGAAGGTTTGGTCCTCAGTGTGGGGCCTGTTGGCAATCTTGGCTTGATCCCAATTCTCTTTGCCATAGTTTATCGTCCTCCCACGGCCTATTCAGAGTTTCTATCGGAATTTGACGAATTTTTAGCTGATTTGGTGCTGAAAGGTGATAGAATAATTATTGTAGGGGACTTTAATATACATGTTGATGTTGAGAGTGACTGTCTTAATAAGGCTTTCAATTCAATTTTAGACTCAATGGGGTTTTCCCAAAAAGTAAAAAATTCTACCCATTATTCCACCATACATTGGACCTTGTTTTGACATATGGTATAGATATCGAAAATCTGGTTGTGTCTCCTCATAATCCTGTACTGTCTGACCATTGTCTGTTAATTTTTGATTTCATTATCTCTGATCACTCTAATGATCAGCCCAGCTGAACGTTACTCCTGTTGGCTTCAAAGCTATCCAAGCTAACAAAGCCATCTCGTCAAACCTATGTTGGTGTGCTAAATACATGTCAGTATCTTGTTAGATAACTGTCTGAACTGACTACTGGACTAAATAAGCTAACGCCAGATATGGCTGATGACAACCATGGTGTTGACCCTCCCCTACATGGGTCAACTACAGCATGCCCACGTCAGATGCCCATCTGTGAGCTGCTGTGCTTTATGCAGAACAGGATGGGAGATGTCCCGATGGACTTTCTTGTGAAATGGGTTAGCGACTTCTATGATAAGAACCAGGTTAAAGGAGCCAAGAAGTTGCTGTTCGAGCAGTGTCCAGTGGGAAAAACGCGCAAGAAGAAGAGGATCGGCGACAGCCAGAAGAAAGACAACATCGTCGACATCTACCACAAGCTGAATGAGGCTGGGCAGCTGGCACCACAATACGTTGCCCTGAACCTCAAGAATTTGCCACTAGCTTCGTTGGAGTCATTTGACCTTGCCAGGCTGTCTAAGGATGTGTGCCGTGTGATGTCCCTTGGAGAGAGCATTGCTACCGTGTTCACAACGATATCTGCTATTCAGGACGACGTGGCGCCATTAAAGTCCAAACTCGGCGACACCCCCCCTCCAGCTGACGTCCTGGTCGTGGAAGGTGACGATGAGGCTGGCAGTACTCAGAGTGCTGTCAACATCACCAGCGATGAGGAGACCGTGGTAGCAGCTGTCGACCACGCCCCAGTCCTCAATGCAGCCCGTGGTCCTCCACCTACCACCACGGCCGACGGGGAGATTGCGGACGAGGCCGCCAACTCTACAGAGGCCTGCTCTGATGCCGCTGTCGGCAGCAGCCCTTCTGGGGTTGCCAAAGCTGCCAAAGTTGCTGTAACTGCTGAAGAACGCGAGTGTGAGTTTGAGGAAGTTGTGAGTCGTCGTTTCAAAAAGAAGAAGAGGTCCTACGCTAATGCTCTTCAATCGACTGCCAAGCAGACCACGAACCAGCTACAGGCTGTCAACAAGACACGCCCCCACTCACAGTTACGCGTTGTACCAAAGTCTGGTATGAGGTCTGGCGGACATCAGGGTCAAGGTCAAGGTCATAAGAAGCACCAAGTCTTCATCAGTCGACTCGACCCCACCACCAGACCCCATCATGTTCGTTCCCACATTAAAACCCATGTTAAATTAAATGACAATCTTAAGATTGAGCAACTAGAAACCAAGTATGACGGCTATGCCTCTTTTAAGATTACATGTCCTGCCAGTTGCAGCAAGAAGTTGCTTGATAAAAATGTGTGGCCATCTGGTTTATACCTTCGGCAGTTTTTTGAGAGGAAATGATCTACATGTGATTGTCATTATTGTGTTTGTCATTATACTCATTCAATAGTAGGACTAACCTTAGAATATGTTCATTCAACTGCCAGAATGTAAAAACTTCATCTAATGAGATCTCCAGTTTATGTGATAACCATGACATTGTGTTGTTGCAGGAACACTGGTTGTTCGAAAACGAATTGTCTATTCTGAGCAGATTACATGGTGACTTTATAGGACAAGGTGTTTCTTTTATGGATACGAAAGAACATGTTATCTTAGGTCGCCCCTATGGCGGCGTCGGTATCATATGGCGGAAGTCACTTGCGAACAGTTGTGTTGTGAAAACTTACGATAGCGCAAGAGTTACTGGTATTGAAGTCAACCTGGGTGACTTTCACTGCCTTATATTATGTGTCTATTTCCCCTATGACAGTGTTGAAAACTTGGATGAATACTTGCACTGCCTGAGCCTTGTTAAACGTATCACCGAGGATTTTCCAACTCCATATGTGTTCACAATTGGTGACTTCAACGCTAATACAGCACGTTCAAGTTGTTTTGGAGACGAACTGGTGTCTTTTTGTGAGAGTTACTCCTTACACATCTCGGACAGAATTATCTTACCTGGTGATACCTTTACTCATGTTAGCATGGCTCATGGCTCTACGTCATGGCTTGATCACTGTGTGACTACATACTCAGGCCATGATAACGTGTCCAATATCAAAGTTCTGTATGACTATGTGAGTTCAGATCATGTACCTTTATCTATAGTTATTGAGGTATCTAGTGCTGTAAGTGGCCCCCGGGAAGCTCCCTCAGCCACAACGGGTAGTAGAACATACAAATGGCGTGATGCCACAGCGTCAGACCTGTCCAGATATAAGAAACTTACTCGTAGGAAACTCTGTAACATCCATGCTCCTATGGACGCCATCAGATGCCACGACCGTAATTGTGCGGCACACAGAGACGATATCGACAGGTTCTACAATGACATTGTTGATGCTTTAAATTACTGTGTGAGTGAATGCATTCCTAGTCACAGTGTGGCCACCCAATATAACGTCCCAGGCTGGAATGATGTCGTTAGCGAGGCTCACACAGCTGCTCGGGATGCTTTTTTGTGGTGGAGGAGTAATAGCAAACCATGATCTGGTCCAATATTTGAAAACATGAAAAATTGCAGGGCTAGGTTCAAATATGCTCTACGAGCATGCAGGCGCAATGAAGAAAGTATCAAATGTGACCAGCTAGCTAATCACATGAGTGAACTGAACATGGTAGAATTCTGGAAACAAATGAAGGCTATGAGCTCCCACCGGCCTGTCAGATCAAACACTATTGATGGTGTGACTGGGGACATTGGTATTGCTGAAAAGTGGAAATGTCAATATGAAGCTATTTTCAACTCAGTCAAGAATGTTTCAATGAAGGATTCTGTTATGCACGATATTCGTCTGTATAACGACATGTTTGATGCCTCTGATATCTCTGCTGTTACTCCTGTTGAAGTTGATTCACTGATCAAAGTTCTCAAGAAAGGCAAATCAGCTGGCCCTGACTGTCTCACCAGTGAATGCCTCATCAACGGTGATTTCAATTTGTGTATTCTGTTGTCATTGTGTTTTAACTGTATGTTTGTTCATGGTTACATGCCAGATATGTTGATGGACTCTGTTATTATCCCGTTGGTGAAAAACAAGTGTGCCAGTCTTTCTGATATGAACAACTACAGACCTATAGCTATTGCAAATGTTATATCTAAACTGTTAGAGGGCTTAATCCTGAACAGAACTGAGGATTATCTGTGGACAAACGACAATCAGTTTGGTTTCAAGTCAGCTCTTTCAACTGACAAGGCTGTTTACCTACTCCATGAATTTGTTGACTACTTCAGAAGCCATTCCACTAGTGTCTATGCTACGTTCCTAGATGCTAGCAAAGCTTTTGACAGGATTAACCACTGGTGTTTGTTCAGAAAACTGATCGATCGATGTATTCCTATTTACATTGTTAGCATCCTGTTATACTGGTACAGAAGGCAGTCTATGGTTGTTAGATGGGGCAATGTCACCTCATCCAAATTTCATGTGACCAACGGTGTTAAACAAGGTGGTATACTGTCACCCTTGTTGTTTAATGTCTATGTTGATGATCTCAGTGTACTGTTGAACAGTACTAATGTGGGCGGCTCCTTTAACGGTGCACTGTTAAATCACATTTTCTACGCTGATGACCTCTGTTTGTTAAGTTTGTCTACTGCAGCGATGCAACATCTTCTTTCGGTATGTGAAAAATTTGGTGAAGAAAATGACATCTTGTTCAACTGCACTAAATCTATGTGTATGGCTTTCAAACCAAAGGGTGTCAATACGTCGAATCCTGTTATGCCACTTTGTGGTAATAGCTTGAACTTTGTTGAAAAAGTCAAATACCTAGGTGTGTGGATTGAATCTGATAAGACCAATGTTGATTGTAACAGGTATCTCAGGAAACTGTATGCTCAAACAAATTTACTGTTGCGAAATTTCCATAGATGTTCTCCTGATGTCAAATGTATGTTATTCAAGACCTTCTGTACCTCAATGTACTGCTCGCCTTTATGGTTTAATAGCAATGTTGCTGTTAGGAACAAAATCCGCATTGCATATAATAACTCCCTAAGAAGGTTGTTAGATGTACCACGAAGGTCAAGTGCAAGCAAGATGTTTGTGTCTGTGAACATTCCGTCTTTTGGCGAATTGATACGTAAGAATGTTTACAGTTTTATGAGAAGGTTGCTGACATGTAACAATCAACTTATATCAGCAATTGTCAACTCGTCACTCACACTTCATTCCAGCATCTGGAAGTGGTGGCGTTCCATTTTATACTGAGCCCACTAGTGTATGTTATTGTTGTTACAAGAGCGCCGGGTGTCTGCTGATCTGTATATACTTCTATTCATTTATTTGTCTTTTTTTCTACTCGTTTTAGTTGTACTCTTAATATGAACCCTGAGTTTGAAATAAACATTTGAATTTGAATTATTTCCTAAAGAAAAATACTACTACAGCAGATGTCTTTCTGATGACGTTGTTGCTAAATTTTTGCATATTGTCTCCTCTGCCATGGGTCAACACAACAGAAACACCTGAAATAAGTGATAGAGAGTCTGCTCCATTCGTGACTGATAGCATGGTTGATGGTGTTACTGCCTCTCTGCATCGGACTCTAGATTTGGTAGCCCCTTTAAAAAAGTAAAAGTCTAACCAGAGATTTCTTACTCCTTGGTTTAACTCAGAAACTCGTGGCTTGAAACAGAAGGCTCGCCAATTGGAAAGAAAATGGCGTTCAACTAATTCAGATGAATTCTACTTGGCATGGAGAAATCATCTCTTAATCTACAAAAAATCTCTTAGAAAAGCTAGATCAAGCTATTATTCTGCATTAATAGAAGCAAACAAGAATAACCCCAGGTTTCTCTTCAACACTGTAGCCAGGCTTACAAAGAGCCATGACTCGGTCAATCCTCGCATCCCCCCTGAGCTTTCTAGTCAGGACTTTCTGAACTATTTCAATCTTAAAATTTTATCTATTAGAGATGAAATTAGTCAGATTCTTCCTACCATAAACTCTAGTACATTAACTACTGCAGCTCCCTCAATTGATATCTGCTTGGATAGATTTACTCCAATCGACCTCTTGGAGTTGGATAGGGTAGTTTCCTCTTCTAAGCCTTCATCTTGCCTTCTGGACCCTATTCCTTCCAGGTTATTTAAAATTATTTTTCCAATTATTAGTAGCCGTATTCTTCTTATCATTAATTCTTCTTTAACTCTGGGTTATGTTCCCTTGGCTTTTAAAACTGCTGTAATTAAACTTTTACTTAAAAAACCGACGCTCGATCCTGGAGTTTTGGCCAATTATCGACCAATCTCCAATTTGCCTTTCATTTCAAAAATCTTGGAAAGAGTTGTTGCTGTGCAATTATCTGACCATTTGCAGGGAGTTGGTTTGTTTGAGGTGTTTCAATCTGGGTTCAGAGCTCATCACAGCACTGAAACTGCCTTAGTGAAGGTCTCTAATGACCTCCTGACTACAGCTGATAATGGACTTGTCTCTGTTCTTGTTCTTTTAGATCTCAATGCAGCCTCTGACACTATCAATCATGCCATTCTACTTGATAGATTGGAACATTTTGCTGGACTCAGTGGAACTCCGTTGCAGTGATTTAGATCTTATTTGTCTGATAGATTTCAGTTTGTCCATGTCAATGATGGATTTTCTTCCAGCTCTAAGCTCACTCACGGAGTTCCACAGGGATCTGTGTTGGGCCCTACTCTTTTTAGTCTATATATGCTCCCGCTGGGCAATATCATCAAAAAGCACTGTATACATTTTCATTGTTACGCTGATGACACACTACTATACTTGTCAATGAAGCCCGATGATTGTGATCAGTTGGCCAAGCTAGATGCCTGTCTTAAGGACATCAAAGCTTGGATGACTTGTAATTTTTTATTATTGAACTCTGATAAGACTGAAGTCATTGTTGTTGGCCCAAAACATCTTAGAAATTCCTTTTCAGATTATGCCCTTAATTTAGATGCTGCCACTCTCACTCTGAACAGTTGTGTGAGGAACCTTGGAGTGATTTTTGACCAGGATTTGTCCTTTAATTCACATATTAAAACTGTTTCTAGGACCACCTTATATCATCTGCGCAATATTGCTAAGATCAGGAGCATCTTGTCTCTGGGTGATGCTGAGAAACTGATTCACGCCTTTGTCAGTTCGCGATTAGATTATTGTAATTCGCTATTATCTGGTTGTCCTAGAGTATCTTTAAAAAGTCTTCAATTGATTCAGAATGCTGCTGCTAGAGTTTTAACTGGTTCTAGAAAAAGAGATCATATTTCCCCGGTTCTGTCCTCCCTCCATTGGCTACCCATTGAATTCAGAATCAACTTTAAAATCCTTCTTCTTACTTTCAGAGCTCTTAACAATCTGGCCCCCCAATATATAAAAGATCTGATATTACCTTACCATCCTAACAGAGCATTACGCTCCCAAAATGCTGGCTTACTTGTGGTGCCCAGAATCTCCAAATGTACGGTGGGAGGCAGAGCCTTCTGCTACCAAGCCCCTTCTCTCTGGAACCAGTTACCGCTCTGGGTCTGGGAGTCAGACTTGGTCTCTGTCTTTAAGAAACAGGGTAAAATCCTTCCTTTTTAATATAGCTTTTGGTTTAAGGAGGTATTTGTGCCTTTTAACCTCACTCTTGTTCTATTGTTATCTGATCCATACTGCTGATTGACCTCCAATATTGTACTTGGCATCTTACTGCTATGTTCTTTATGTCTGTCCTTCCATCCTCCCTATCCCCTCATCCCCAGCCAGTCGCAGCAGACGACTGCCCCTCCCTGAGCCTGGTTCTGCTAGAGGTTTCTTCTTCCAAATGGGAGTTTTTCCTCTCCCACTGTCGCCTAGTGCTTGCTCATAGGGGATCATCTGATTGCTGGGGTTTTCTGTGACTGTGTGATTTTTTTTATCTTGTGGCGCCACAAGACGGCTTTTGTTGTGATGTGGCGCATTATAAATAAAGCGAATCGAATTGAATTGATTGAATTGAATAGTTGTAGAGTTCGAGTCTGGATTAACCATTGAAGCATTAGCACCTACGTTGCCGTGCTCCTTTCCATCCACTGACAATCCTGAGATTAAATACTGCATTCAAGCTCTAACTGATGTCTACACTAAAACTGTAGGGGGCAGTGTTACTGAGGCTTATCTTAGCAACCTGAGGGGTTTAGCTAAGTTAAGTGGAAAAGGTTTTAAAGAGGTGTTGCGGGAGGTTATGTCCACAATAGGGAAGTCTGTTGAAGCTGCTGAGACAGCTGAAACGGTCTCTGCTGACGCTGATCCTGCTTTCCCTACTGTAGAACCCACACAAAGTGGAGTCTCTCCTCCACTCCAAGTTGAAGTGCCTCGCACCCCTAAAACCATCAAGCACTCTTCCAAAGCCCTCTTAGACCAAACTTAACACCTCAAAGGTTGAGCCCAGCTGATCTTAACCCACCCGAGGTTCAGAAAATCGTAGTCAAGCATGTCATTAAAAATGCAGAGAAGCCATCAAACACCTATTCCTCTTGGAGAATCAGAGCTTTCTCTGGCAAAACGCCAAGACCGTATACTGAAGCTGATTATGAAACATGGCGTTTACATGTAGACCTGATGATGGAAGATACTTCTTTGTCTGACTTGGAAAAATCTCGCAGGATCCTTGAAAGTCTTCTTGCTCCTGCGTCTGATGTTATTCGCTCTCTTGGGCCTGAAGCCACCTCTGCCGACTATCTTAAGCTGTTGGACTCAGCTTTCGGGACTGTTGAAGATAGTGAGGAACTGCTTGTGCGATTCATGAACACTTTTCAAGATTATGGAGAAAAACCCTCTGCATATCTGCATCGTTTGCAGGTGGCGCTCAATCTCACAGTGCGTAGAGGCGGTCTGGAGCCCCAGGAAGCGAACAAACAGCTTCTCAAGCAGTTTAACAGAGGCTGTTGGGATGACAATCTGCTAAAAGAGCTACAGCTGGAACTAAAAGATAAACATCCACCTGAGTATGCAGAGTTATTGCTTCACCTTCGCACTGTTGAAAACAGACAAGAAGTTAAAACACCCGCATGAAAAAACACTTGGGTGCCACAAAACCAAAAGCAGCCTCCAAAAGCTGCACTTGTGAGTCAGAACAAACAGTCACTGAAACAGGTACAAATAGTGAAGTGGAGTCAGACAGTCTGAAAGAACTGAAAAAGCAAGTCGCTGATCTAAAAAGCGAATTAGCTGCTGTTGTGAAACAAAAGAAACAAGCACCACCGAAGAAAGACCCAACTAAGAAATCTGGAAATAAAAAACCTGACCATGCCAAACCTGAAAACTTACCTTCGTCCAACCATCCCAATACTAGGCCCAAACCATGGTATTGCTTCCGCTGTGGCGAAGATGGGCATATTGTAGCCACTTGTGAGTCAGAGCCAAACCCTGCACTTGTAGCTGCAAAACGCAAAGAACTAAGAGTAAAAAGACAGATTTGGGACAGTCAGAACCCCCAATCTTCTTTACAACTGAAGTCTACCCCTGTTGCGGGACAAACAGAGGCTAGTTCAGAGATGACCCGTCCCAAACCAAAAGCTCCATTCAAGACACGTGCTAAACTAAAGTCACACTACAAAACAGACCCCTTTAACTTTCCTAATGGTCTAATTGGTACAAAAAGTACAGCACAATTGAAAGTGAATGGCTGTACTGTGAGCTGTTTGTTAGATACAGGCTCCCAGGTGACTACTGTCCCTGAGCCCTATTACAGACAGTACTTATCCAACCATGAGATTAAGCCACTTTTTGAGCTGTTAGAAGTGGAGGGAGCTAACGGTCAGAGTGTACCTTACTTAGGCTACATTGAAATGCATGTCACTTTCCCAACAGACTTTTTCGGTATTGAAGCCGAAGTGCCAACACTTGCATTAGTGGTTCCTGATGTACGTGCAGCTGCTCAGTCCTTAGTGTTAATAGGGACAAACACATTAGATGTACTTTACGAGCTGTACTCTGATGCATGTTCTGAACTACAGCCAACCATGTCACTTGGTTATAAGGCAGTGTTAAAAGTCCTTGAGCTACGGCACAGACAGTCCAAAGACACTAGCCTTGGTTTAGTGACCATGCGCAACAAAGAGCCACAGTTAGTTCCAGCAGGAAAAACAGTTGTTCTAGATGGCGCTGTAGCTGTGTCAGCCGGCAACAGTGAAAAATCTGTCTTGTTAGAACACCCGTTAATGTCAGCCTTACCTGGTGGTATCCTGGTAAAACCATGTCTCATAGACTTACCTGAAAGAGCACCTTACCTTGTTCCAGTTATACTCACCAATGAGTCGGAACATGACGTGACAATCCCTCAGAAGTGTGTCATTGGAGAAATCTGTGCATATCAACGAGTCCTATCGCAAGAACACTCCGTGAAAGTTACAAAGTCCAAAACTGAACCAAAGTCCACTCTGAAGTTCAAATTTGACTCTTCCCCCATTAGCGCTGAATGGAAAGAGCACCTAACAGAAAGACTCAGTCAAATGCCTGAAGTATTTGCACAAAACGATCTTGACTTTGGCAAAACGGATCAAGTGAAACACACAATCAAACTAGAAAAGCACTCGGAGAGCGCAGACCTCCGCCAAGCGCCACAGTTCCCCCCATACAGTGTTTGTGTGTACGTTTTCAGATTCCTTGACCATGAAAACATATGACTAGCAATTGGATTCACAATGATTATTTGTTTCTTTGACAGGGACAGTGCAATAAACATAGGCAATTAATCAATGACGATCAATCTGATAGTGATAGTATTAGTGGTTCAGTAGTAAAAGCATTGCCTCCTTGGCGGAGGTAATAAACTGAAGTGTTGCTGTTGTGTCCATCTCCTCCACTGACGGATGCTGATTGGGTAGACAGGTTGCCGTGGGTTTTATATTATATTATTGGGGTTGCGCTCCGCGGCAAAACAGAATTTAGAAGCTTCCCCGGCAGAGAGCTCGTTTTTGCGCAGCGCCTATGGCTGGGCGGGGAATTTCTGCCAAATAATCCGGCGGCGGACAGCTGTCCGTGTTAGGTTTTGCAGCATCGCACAAACACAGGCACGCTGGCGGGCCCAGGCCACCAGTGTTTTCCGCGTGCTTTTGTGCCGAAAACGTTGAATAACGCTGAGTTTGTGTTGGTCAGACACGACGACCAGCGCCCTCCATTGCGCCTGCGCACATGTTGAAAATGGCCGTATGTCACAGTGTTAAAAAATGCTTTAAAAAATTCCTGTATCCAGACGGTGATGCGGATCATCCCGAAAATTTAATCAGTTCTTCCTTGTACCATTTCCAACAACGCCTGAAAGTTTCATGGAAATCCGTCCAAAAGTTTTTGAGTTATCTTGCTAACCAACAGACAAACAGACAGACAAACAAACCCCGGCAAAAACATAACCTCCTCCTGGCCTTTTCAGCCTGGCGGAGGTAATTATCAGATGAAACACCGTTCAAACACAGAGCATGTCCCATACATCCAAATGACCTGGAAGCGGTCCGTAAGCATCTCAAAGAACTCCAACAAGCAGGCGTGATAAGAGAGTCCACTTCCCCATTTTCTTCGCCTATTGTAGTAGTGCGAAAGAAAAATGGCGATGTCCGCCTTTGTATTGATTACAGGAGGCTTAGCATGAAGACTGTAAAAGATGCTTACGCCCTCCCCAACTTGGAGGAAACGTTTTCCACCTTGACCGGTTCGCAGTGGCTCTCCGTCCTCGACTTAAAGTTGGGGTACTACCAAATTGAGGTAGAGGAGCTGGACAAACCAAAGATGGCGTTCGTATGTCCCATGGGCTTTTGGGAATTCAATAGAATGCTCCAAGGCATTACAAACGCCCCCAGCACGTTCCAGTGCCTCATGGAGAAATGCATGGGCGACATGAATCTGCATGAGGTGATTGTGTTCCTCGATGACATCATTGTATTCTCCAAGACGCCCGAAGAACATGAGGCTCGCTTAATGAAAGTTCTTAATCGCCTAAAAGAGTACGGACTTAAACTCTCCCCTGAGAAATGCAGATTTTTTCAAACTTCTGTCAGATACCTCGGTCACATTGTGTCCAGTAAAGGAGTTGTGACCGACCCCGAAAAAATGAAAGCCCTAAGTACCTGGCCTGTGCCCCGTGATCTCAAACAGCTCCGCTCGTTCTTAGGCTTTTCAGGGTACTATAGGAGGTTCATTAAGAACTATTCCAGCATCGTTAAGCCCCTCACTGACTTAACAGCAGGCTACCCTCCTTTGTGAAAAAGCCCAAAGCCCAAAGCTAAGCCTGCCCAGTACCACGACCCAAAGACACCGTTTGGCGAGCGATGGACTTCTTCCTGTGATCTTGCATTTAAAACCATCATTGAAAGGCTCAGTACTGCGCCTGTCCTGGGTTTCGCTGACCCTCAGTTGCCATATACACTCCATACTGACGCCAGCACTACAGGGCTTGGCGCCGCCCTCTATCAAGAGCAGGAGGGCCAGACTAGGGTCATAGCTTATGCAAGCCGGGGGTTGTCTAGAAGTGAGTCCCGTTACCCAGCCCATAAATTAGAATTTTTAGCTCTAAAGTGGGCCGTAACGGAGAAGTTTGCAGACTATCTATATGGCAACCACTTTACTGTCGTGACCGACAGTAACTCCCTGATGTACATTTTGACTACTGCTAAGATGGATGCCATGAGTTATAGGTGGCTAGCTGCTCTGTCGACATTTAACTTTAAGCTCCAATAGAGCAGGCAAGCTTAACTCAGATGCAGATGGCCTCTCTAGACGGCCACATGGCGAGTTATTTGATGACGCAGTGTCCCAAAAGGAGCTTAACCGCATATAGCAGTTCACTCAAACTCACTTGTCTCTTCCTGAGAACAGTTTAAGTTCTGCGGTAGTGTCTGCTATATGTGAAAAACACCTTTTCTGTAGCTCTCCAGACAACACCTTCCCTTTGGTTCATTCATTAGCCCTCTCCGTAGCCGCCATTCCAGATGGCTACGCCGATGAAGATGGCCGTGGTGGTCTTCCAGTTGTACCCCACATGACTCCTGAACAGATCAAAAACGAACAAAGAACTGACCCCTGTTTAAGAGAAGTGATTGCACAAATTGAAACTGGACTAAAAGTTCCACCAACTGTACGAACTGAACTTCCTGACATCAACTTGATACTCCGAGAGCTCAGTCGACTTGAAATGTGCAATAACATCCTCTACCGCACTCGTCGAGACGGAGGAAATGTTACTTACCAACTCGTCTTACCTGAACAACTCCGCGATTCAGTCTTTCAAAGCCTCCACTGTGACATGGGCCATTTAGGCACAGAGCGTACTTTGGATCTCGCCAGAACAAGGTTCTATTGGCCTCGCATGGCGGTGGATATTGAAAAGAAGATCAAGACATGTAATCGCTGCGTAAGACGTAAAACCACTCCAGAGCGAGCTGCTCCGCTTGTCAACATCAAGTTCACCCGACCACTCGAACTCGTCTGTATGGATTTCCTGTCCATTGAGCCCGATCAAAGTAACACAAAGAATGTGCTCGTGTTAACTGATCATTTCACGAAATACGCTGTAGCCATCCCTACTAGTAATCAGAAAGCTCAGACCGTTGCAAAGGCACTTTGGGACAACTTTATAGTCCACTACGGGATACCTGAACGGTTACTTAGTGATCAGGGTCCCGATTTTGAGTCCCATATCATAAAAGAACTTTGCAAAATCATGGGCATTCGCAAAATCCGGACGACACCCTATCATCCCAGAGGTAACCTGGTAGAACGTTTCAATAGAACGTTATTGAGCATGCTGGGTACTCTGGAGGAAAAGAACAAATCTCATTGGCACAACTATGTGAAACCACTTGTACATGCGTACAATTGTACGAAGAATGACACTACTGGTTTTGCCCCGTATGAGTTAATGTTCGGTCGTCAGCCGAGATTGCCCATCGACCTTGCATTTGGGCTCCCGTTTCACAACAAAAGTTTCAAGTCACATTCCCAGTACATTGAAAAACTGAAGACAACTCTACAAGAAAGCTACAAACTAGCAACAGAAAATGCTAACAAGATGGCTGAAAGAAGCAAAACAAGATTTGATATGCGAGTGAAACCCTCAAAACTAGAACCAGGCGACAGAGTTTTGGTACGTGTAGTCCGCCTCAGAGGCAAACACAAACTAGCAGACAGGTGGGAAGCTGAAATTCACATTGTGGTGAACCAAGCAGGTGACTTGCCTGTTTACAGCATAAAACCTGAGACAAAAGATGGTCCTGTTCGCACCGTTCAACGCGACCTCTTGCTTCCCTGTGGTTTTCTTGCCCCTGTTGAAGAAGAACCTGTCCAACCAAAACGTGTCTGCAAACCTAAGACAAGACAATCACCTGAACAAAGTGAGGAATGTGAGAATTCAGAACCGGAAAATGAAGATGTCTATTGGTACAGAGAAGAACCAATCCAAATGCCCATAAAGCTCACTCGAGTTTATGAAATTCCCCATCCAAAGACATTCTTTAAAGGAGACATTCCTGCTGAAACTCACTTACCTGAGAATGACAACCAAATAGAAAATGTCACTTCACCTAGATGCAACAACTTACCGAATGATGGAAACCTGGAGGAAACTGAAACAAATGTGGAACCATCAAACAATGAGAATGGAACTGAAAGTGAAACCAACTCACCTGATAAAAGTACCTGTGATGAACCTGTGGAAGAAAAAGAACCTGAAAAAGAAGTCCCACAGACTGTGAGACGTTCCGAGAGGACAACCTCCCAGCCAGAAAGACTACAGTATAGTCAGTTGGGAAACCCTCTCCTAACTGTTGCCCAGTCCCTGTTTCAAGGATTCCATCCATCCATCCATCTTCTGCCTCTTAATCCTTTCGGGTCGCGGGGGGGCTGGAGCCTATCCCAGCATCTTTGGGCGAGAGGCAGGGTACACCCTTGACAGATTGCCAGTCCATCGCAGGGCCAACACAGAGACAGACAACCATTCACTCTCACAGCCACACCTAAGGACAATTTAGAATCCCCAGTTGATGCCAATTAACCTAACCTGCATGTCTTTGGCATGTGGGAGGAAACCGGAGTACCCGGAGTAAACCCACACAGACACGGCGAGAACATGCAAACTCCACACAGAAGGGTCACCGATGGTCTGGGGGTGGGATCGAACCCACGATGGTCAAGGGTGGAATCGATCCCATGACCTTCTTACTGTGCTGCCACTGTGCTAACCACTGTTCCACCATGCTGCCCTGTTTCAAGGATTAAACCTGGCTTTTACCAGAGCCTTAACAGAGACAGATCCTAAGATTATTCAAACCTGGCTTTTACCAGAGCCGTAATAGAGGGCGCATGCGCACGCAGCGACTGGCAGCTGGTGAAATAGTATGTCGTCTGTGTGTTTTGTTTTATGCACTTTAATGTGTTTTTACAATATTCTCTGTGTCGTTTCTGTCCTGGAATGTTTGTGGACTGTATGGTGAAGAGCTCCCTGGTTCCATCAACATGGACTACCTTCCCTTTTTTGCACTGCTGCTACTTGTCCTCTGGCTCTTTGTCTCTGAAGTAAACGCGTTCGGCATGATGGCGAGCAGGATACATTATTCCAGGGACATGTTGCTGCATTTAAACACAGTTGATGCAGCGGCTGTGATTGAGCCTAAGCCGCAACTGCCGGACTTTATTTTGAGAGACGTTCATGGACACAGCGGTGAAAAGAGAGATGGGAGAGACGGAAGAAAAAAACGCGGAAAACGTGGAGGAGTGAAATTGCGCCTGAGAAGACGTCAGTTTGGTAATATTCCTCTTCCTTCTATGATTTTTGGGAATGTACAGTCTCTGAGAAACAAGGTGGATGAAATTCAAGGGAATGTACGCTACCAGAAGGACTTTAAGAACTGCTGCGTCATGGCCTTCACCGAATCTTGGCTTACTGCGCATGACCGAGATGCAGACCTGTGGATTGACGGCTTTGGAGCCCCGCTGCGCTTGGATCGGCAGGAAGAGGTAACGGGGAACCGTCAGGGGGGCGGCGTATGTTTATACATAAATAAGCAGTACTGCACATCTGTCACGGTCAGAGAGCGCATCTGTACACCCGATGTGGAGCTGCTGTCTGTGTCACTACGCCCCTTTTATTTGCCTCACGAGTTCCCCCAACTTTTCATCACAACTGTGTACATTCACCCGAGGGCAGACGCTGACTCCGCCTGCAGCACAATCTCTGATGTGATCCAGCAGCTGCAATCAATTTCTCCAGAGGCGCCAAACTTCATTCTTGGGGATTTTAACCATGTTTCTTTAAAGAAGACACTTAAAAACTTTTATCAGTATGTCTCCTGCCCAACCAGGTGAAAAAAGACATTGGACCTGTGCTATAGATCCATAGAGAGGGCATATAAATCACTCCCCCTTCCTCCTGTAGGATCCTCAGATCACAACTGTGTATATTTGCTGCCCACATATAAAACTGCTTTCAGAAGAGGCAAGGTGGAGATGAGAGACATTGATGTGTGGACAGAAGATTCAGTGCACAGCCTCAAGGAATGCTTTGACTGCACAGACTGGGAGATGTTCACACTGGCCTGCGGGGATGATTTGGACTCTTTGGTGGACGTCACATGCTCATACATGGCTTTCTGAAAAATAAGATCGTTCCACGTAAATGTGTCAAAATATATCCCAACAACAAGCCATGGGTTACAAAATCAGTTAAATCCTGCTTACAGAGGAAAGCACTTGCCTTTAAACAGGGGTCTGTTTCTGAGCTACAGGTTGCCACAAAAGAGCTGAAATCCGAAATTTTAAGAGCAAAACAGAATTATAAATCAGAATTGGAAAGCAAGATGGCAACAAAGAAACTTGGTTCAGCCTGGGCCAGTATGAAAACTATTGCAGGCCTTCAGAGCACAGAGCGCAGTAATCATGTGTTTTTAGATGGTTTTAATTCAGACACAGAGCTGGCAAATGCTCTTAATTGTTTTTATGGTTGTTTTGACTCCTTTGATTTTAGCACAGAAACCCAAGATTTGAAACAGAAACTCAAAGACAATCAGCACTTTAATATTGAGGTGCAGGATGTTAAAAGGGAGTTCTGCGCTGTAAAAGTGAACAAAAGTCAGGGCCCTGATAATATATGTGGGCGCTTGGTAAAGTCCTGTGCACATGAACTGAGTCCTATATTTCATTACATTTTCAATAAGTCCTTACAAACACAACATGTGCCTAAGATCTGGAAAGAAGCCGTGGTTGTTCCCATTCCAAAATCCAGCTGTCCTAAAACAGTAAATGACTTTAGACCAGTTGCTTTGACTTCAATTTTAATGAAAATTTTTGAAAAACTGGTCAGATGTGAGGTCCTAAAGCAGACTGAGCATGCATTGGATCCTCTGCAGTTTGCCTATAGGCCTCACAGAGGAGTGGAGGATGCCACTGTCACTCTGTTTAACATGCTTTTTAAACATCTGGATTTGAATGGGACACACGCCAGGCTTTTATTTGTGGACTTTTCCTCCGCCTTTAATACAATCCAACTTCATATCTTAGCTGAAAGGCTCCTGCAACAATTTGATTTGAGCAATAATCTGGTGGGTTGGATTCTGGATTTCTTAACCAACAGGACGCAGACAGTAAGGGTCAATGGTACATTGTCTGACCTAAAGTGCTCTTCTACTGGCTCTCCTCAGGGGTGTGTGTTGTCACCACCACTCTTCATCCTGTACACAAACATGTGTCGGAGCAGACATGACAACAGACACATCATAAAGTATGCTGATGATTCAGCTATTGTCAGTCTCCTCCAGGATGGTGAGAGTGGCCACGGCCCAGTAGTTGATGATTTTGTTCACTGGTGTGAGGATTCCTACCTACAGCTGAATACGACAAAAACTAAAGACATGATTATTGACTTTAGGAGGAAAACTCCCAGGCACAAAGTCACCGTACTAAAAGGCCAGACCACCGAATGTGTACAATCCTACAAATATCTTGGGACGATTATTGATAGTAATTTAAACTTTGAAGAGAACTGTGAAAGGGTGTGCAAAAAGGGTCAGCAACGTTTGCATTGCTTGAGAAAACTTGCACGCTTCCAAACTGACCGAACCATAATGACAATGTTTTATCGGGCTTTTATTGAATCTGTTTTATCCTTTTCTTTAGTGTCATGGTTTGGTCAGATAAAACTGAAAGAGAGGAAATCCTTGGATCAGGTAGTTAGATGGTCCAGTCCTTTGCTTGGTGAGTCACAGCTGAGCCTGACGTCCCTGTACACCAGACTAGTACAGAGGATGCTACCTCCATTTTAAATGATGACTCCCACCCTTTGCACTGCAACTTTCAGCTTCTTCCCTCAAGACGGAGGTTTGCTGTCCCAAAAAGTAAAACCCAGCGCTACAAAAACAGCTTTGTTCCTGCTGCTGTCAAAGAGTTGAACAAGCTGTAACAATATATTGCACATAATTTAGGTACCTATTTATTAACTCCATTTTATATTTACTTATTTTTGTAGGATGTTACTTGGGTTCTAAATATTTTATTGAGTTTTAGACCTTTGAGTTTTTAACCTCTTTGACTAGTTTTTAACTTTTAATATGACTCTTCTCTCTTACCTCTGGTTTTTCTCTCATCTCTTTGTCTTTTTATACCCTGATTGATGGAGCCTTGAGTATTTTTATCATGTTTATAGTCAATTTCATGTGTGTCTGTGTTTGTGTCTATGTTGAATGTAATTTGTGGCTTGTAAATATGGATGTCACCAGACTGCAAAACAAATCTACCTACGGGTACAAATAAAGTAACCTGAACCTGAACCTAGAGTCAGATCATAAGATTATTCCCATGAACACTAGTTCTCCCGTCAGTACCATTTAGCTAATCCCATGCAAAGGGACTTGCATGATTCTAAGGGGGGATAGTGTAACCCAGTGTTAAAAACGTGATGGAATTATAAATGTCAATACCGCTTTAAGAAGAAGGGGGGACATTCATTTCACAATGGGAGTAGATAGTTTAACGTGAATTAAATTATAAATATTGATACCGCTTTTAGAAAATAAAAACACCCATTTCACAATGGGAATACATAATTTGAATATGAATATTTAAATAAATATATATTCATAAATAGTAGGAACATTTTCTAGAAGGTTCTAATAAAGTTCCTAGTATTGTGTGTTGATATTTCGAGTAACCAATGGCTGCGCTGTTGCTGGGTCACGCCACCCAATGGGTTAAGCGCTCTCTCCCTGGGTCTGGGATGACTTGCATGTTTGGCTCAGTCACGCCAGACGCCAAAAGACACAGACCAGAGAGAGAGACGGTCCTTGGTGATATGGCGACGCTAACGTGCTGGTAGCAGCCTTTGCCTGGATAAAACCCTTGAAATTGATTGGGATCCAAAGGCTGTGAACTCACGTTGAGCACGGGAACCCCATTGACGCACGACCCACTTAGCATGGTCAGGTTCTTTCTTTTTTTTCTTCGTTTGGACTGGTTTGACCAGAGCGTGGATTCTCCAAATCTGGATGGCGAGCCGAAGCCCAAACCCTAGAAACTGCTAGAGGTGACTCCACTAGTCACCTGGAACTGATACAACAAGAACTGTGAATATTGTAAATATAATTTGGAGTATTTTGTTTTTATTTTTTCTATCGTATCGTGCTGTGTATTTATTTATATGTACACTACCGTTCAAAAGTTTGGGGTCACTTAGAAATTTCCTTATTTTTGAAAGAAAAGCACTTTTTTTCAATGAAGATAACTTTAAACTAATCAGAAATACACTCTATACATTGCTAATGTGGTAAATGACTATTCTAGCTGCAAATGTCTGGTTTTTGGTGCAATATCGAGATAGGTGTATAGAGGCCCATTTCCAGCAACTATCACTCCAGTGTTCTAATGGTACAATGTGTTTGCTCATTGCATCAGACGGCTAATGGATGATTAGAAAACCCTTGTGCAATCATGTTAGGTCTGCAATGCTGTAATTGCTGCAAATTGAGGATTCTTTGACGAAAGCAAAGTTTGAAGGAAAAAATTATTATTTCAAATACAAATCATTATTTCTAACCTTGTCAATGTCTTGACTATATTTTCTATTCATTTTACAACTCATGCTGGTAAATAAGTGTGACTTTTCATGGAAAACACAAAATAATTGTCTGGGTGACCCCAAACTTTTGAACGGTAGTGTACATATTTGTAAATAATATACATAGTTGTAAGTTCCATATATGGCTGTGTATGTGTCATCTGTTGTTGCACCTCCCAGGCTCCTACGAACCCAGAGTCGGTCTGACCTGGCCCAATTATCCCTTTTCCCTCAGGTAGTAAAGTTAAGGTAAATACATTGCCATAACACACCACTACCAAAAAGGGTACTACACCTAAAGTGAGTAGGGTGAGTGGGTGTTAGTAAGGGTTACACACACAAAAATCTGGCGAGCGCAGGTGTTAGTGGGTGTTACCCAATCCCTCAATTACCCCAGTGGTGTGTACCCCTGTGTATTATTTCCCCATTGTGGGACTAATAAAGGCTTATCTTATCTTATCTTATTACAGTGATACTGTTATATAATACTCAGGACTTCCTTGTTTACCATCTTTTCTTTATCTACAAGTTGCTGTCCATTTATTGCAATTAGCCATATGTATACAGATGATGCAGTATTGTATCTTCTTGTAAGACAAAAACAAAGAGCAAGCCTCACAAGATCCGACAGCTGCAATGAGTAATGTGTATAAGTGGCTTGAGAGTTCTTCTGACTGAGTCACAGCTGCATGTGTTCAGTCCTATGGGATCCTGAACTCACTGTGGGATTTTTGATCGGGAAGTCCAATTATATCCAAGAAGATCTGAGTCACTGTTGTGGTCCTTGTTGGCTGACTGAAGTCATCAGAGGGACCTCCAGACTATCATGTTGAGCTTGTTCTCACGTGTATTTGGAAGTGGGAGAGGCACCTTGAGTCAACTGATTAAAAAAAAAAAAAAAAAGTCACCAAAAACAAATCAACCTAAAAATTATTTAATAACAATAATAATGGATTAGATTTATATGGTGCCTTACATGTCAAGTGACATCTTAAAGTGCTTACAATGAGTCCATTATTCATTCCTGTCATGAGCATCTGTCCTCAGTGCTGGGACTCCCTTTGTAATTTTGAGTGTTTTTCTGTTATGTTTTGGTGATACGAGCCCCCTTTTCCTCCATTCCAGGCACAGCCTCCTTCACTCGGTCCGTGTCAGTCCCTCAGCTGCGAGTGATTGGTTTGTTTTTGTCTATTTTTTTTCCCCCTCTCTGCTCTCAGGCTACTCTTCCATCAGCTGAGAGCAGTTAGGCTATTGGTGTTCGCCAGCCCAGCTCTCACATCTGCTGCCCATTACTTATGTATTTAAACTCTGCTTTTCCTCTCTGTCCCTGCTGCTGTCACAATAGTGTTCAGACTGGATTTCACTTCCACGGTCAGTTTTCCCCTCCTTTCTCTCAAGGGCACTCTCTGCTCTGCAGCCAATTCTGTGAAAGTTCTCTTGTTGCATTGTTTGTGCAGTTATTTGTGGACTGTTTGTGGGTTTTTTCCATTAATAAACATGTCACTGCAGTCAAGTGATTGGGTTTGCTTTTGCCCCTGTGTGTGTGTGTGGGGGGGGGGTGCGTTCATGACAATTCCAGACAGACATCGATGGTGGTAAGCTACTACTATAGCCACCGCTGCCCTGGGGCAGACTAATAAACGTAGCTGTCAATCCACGCCAACGGCCTCTCTGACCACTACCAAACATTTATACACATTCATACCCAGTGTCATGGACACTGGAGGCAAAGTGGGTAAAGTGTCTTGCCCAGGGACACAACAGCAGGATGGCTGGGGAGAGCGGGATTCAAACTGCCAACCCTACGGTTATTGGACGACCCGCTCTACCTCCTGAGCCATTGCCGCCCACATTTCCCTCCTGTTCCATTTTTGCTGAACACCAAGCTGGACGGCAGGAAGTTCCATTTGTATATGGTCTCTGGCATGACTCGGCCGGGACATGAACCCCGACCTCCAGGTTGGGGGGGGGGGGGGCGGATGCTCTACCTCTAGGCCACCACACCAAATGTAAAAACTTAACCCTTAACATCTATAGATGTTACAAAAGTTTTGCTTTCTTGTCACAAATATAAAATGTTTTGCTTCATTTTGAAATTTGCCTTCTCATAACTTTGCATATTGAATTTTTCTTGAGACTTTATACATAAATTTGAGGTTTTTCCTCATAATTTTGAAACATTTTTTGTAAAAAAAATTTTGCCTTTTTATAAATTTGATTTTTCTTATACATTTGTGATCTTCACTCATAAAATTTTTAACTTTATAATTGCATACATTTTCTTCTGGCTTCATAACCCAGCAAGCATGTCCACGTGGGCCAGACCAAAGGTTAAAATTGGGCTGTCTTATGGGTCCCATGTGGGTTTGTCCATGGATTCCATGTTGATCCTGTCACAATCTGGGCACAGGGGGATTCCACCAGGCTCAGTCTTTCTGCCTCTTGTCATTTTAAGTTGCTGTCCTGTCATTTTATCCTTGGTTACCTTGTCACTTATCCTGCATTGTATCTCAGTATGATTTATTTTCCAGTCTATGTTCATTAGTTTAATTACATTTTTGAGGTTACTTGTCTTTTTCAGCAATCCCATTATATTTGTATTCTGTTGTGTTCTCTCTTGGGGTTGACGGGTCTCACTGGCTTTCTGGGGTTTTGCCCTGCATGGGCATGGCCCTGTCAGCTGTCGACTCCAATCGCTCCCTCCTCATCACTCCCAGCTGGTCTAAATTGTTTCGTTGCTTTCTCCTGCCCACTCAGATAATCCACACCTGTGATCACATTTTTCATTTTGTTTTTAGCCTTATTTAAGGGGCTGTGCACAATTTTCTGGCACAGCACCCTAGTTTCAACTCTTATCATATGGACGTAAGTATGGCTGTGGATTTGTGCATACATATGTTTAAGCATTAAAGGGATGTATGTAGCGGTGTATTTGTGCATGCATAGGTGTAAGCATAAAAGGGATGCTGGGATAACATATGTTGATTGACCTCACGACGAAGAGGACAATAAGTCTGGACCACCTGCGGGGGACAACGAAGAGGACGGGGGTACGAACAAAGGACTTCTTGACCTTCAAGAGGCAGGTGGAAGACTGAAGGCTGGAGGGGGGAGAAGTGTCAATAAGGGGTTTTGACGGGGACATGTGATCCCTCCTGTGTGTGACAAGCCCATATAGGAAATGGTATAAAATGTAAAGCTTGGATGTAGCTCAGCCTCTTTCTTCCTGCTTATTAGAGAGAGCAGGCTGGGGATGGATGCTTGAATAAATCTGAATTAAAACACAATTCAGTCTCTTTATTCCATGCTCCCCACATTGGTGACCCATCGACGTAGAGAATGCCTGGAGAGAATCTCCGCATTCCGGACTCGCTGGAGTCTGCCCTGGCGAGCGCCGTAGCCGTCAAGCTGCCGGAATTCTGGCAGGACAATCCACGGTCGTGGTTCCTACAAGCGGAGTCACAGTTCGCGCTCGCAGGGGTATCGGCGGATGACACTAAGTTCCACCATGTCATCGCTAAGCTGGACAACCGCACAGCTCGGTGCATGCAGAGCTTGGTACAGCAGCCACCCGCCACCGACAGATACGGCAGGTTGAAAGCTACCCTCATCAAGTTTTTCACGCCCTCAGCCGAAGTGGGGGCTAGGAGGCTCCTGGCTTTGCTCAACCAGGGAGGACACAGGCCAAGCGCCCTGATGGAAGACATGCTGCAGCTGAGGGGGTCAGACAACGATGGCTTCCTTTTCCAGTATATCTTCCTAACTAACCTCCCGGCGCACATGAGAGGGACGCTGGCCGGCGTACATTGTGAGACCCAGGAGGATTTCCGGGAGCTGGCCCAGGAGGCAGAGAGGATCCTGGATGCCTGCGGCGAGCAGACGACCACAGCAGCGACCCAAAGCAGCGGGGAGCCAGAGGCAGAAGACCCAACCCTACCGACAACGGCAGCGACGCGGCCTCGACACGGTGATTGTGAGGGTTCAGTGGCAGAGGCGCGGCCCCGACGCAGAGGTGGAGATGACCTCTGTTTTTATCATCGGAGGTTCGCCGAGAGGGCACGCAGGTGTGTGCCACCCTGCAGCTTCAGGAGTTCGGGAAACGGCAGGACCGAGGGTCGTTAGCAGCTTCGACTCTCGGTGAAAACAGCAAGCTGCTCTACATCACAGATGCGAGCTCCGGACGAGATTTCCTCATAGACACCGGAGCCCAAGTGAGTTTCATCACCCCAACTTATGCCGACCGTTTGGCTGGACCCCGTGGGAGCGGAGCGACTGCAGCCAACGGCTCGAGCATCAACACTTACGGGAAAAGAACTTTGTCTTTACGCTTACATGGCCGCACATATGAATGGACTTTTGTCATAGCGGCGGTGAGTTTCAACATGTTAGGCGCTGATTTTCTGTGCTCACATGGTCTGTTAGTTGATCTTGCCAATAGGCGGCTGGTAAATGCACTCTCTTTTTACTCTCTTCCCTGTTCAGCTCGAGTGCCCCCGCCACCAGTACAGACCAACGTCGCCGCAGCAGGTGGTAAGTTCCACACACTCCTCACCCAGTTTCCAGCACTCACGGTACCCACTTTTTCAGCGGTGGTCGCAAAACACGGGGTGGAGCATTTTATCACTACATCTGGTCCCCCCGGCTTTGCGAAGGCTCAGCGCTTAGATGCTGCCAAGCTCTCCATAGCGCGCAAAGAGTTCGCCAGCCTAGAGAGGCTGGGCATCATTTGCCATTCGAAAAGCCTATGGGCTTCGCCGCTGCACATGGTCGCGAAAGCTGATGGCTCCTGGAGACCGTGCGGCGATTACCGCAGGCTGAACAACGCCACAGCACACGATCGTTACCCCATCCCACACATCCAGGATTTTTCAGTACACCTAGCGGGGGTGCGCATTTTTTCCAAAATAGACCTGGTTTGCGGCTACCATCAAGTTCCGGTCCGGCCGGAGGACATTCCTAAAACAGCGGTAATAACACCGTTCGGACTTTTTGAGTTTCTATGCATGCCGTTTGGTTTTAAAGGGGCGGTGCAGACGTTCCAATGGATGATGGACGCCGTGTTACGCGATCTCCCTTTTGTGTTTGTGTACCTCGACGACATTTTGGTCACCAGTATTTCAGAGGAAGAACACGAAAAACACCTCACCGTGGTTTTTAGGAGGTTGGGAGAGCACGGCTTAATAATTAACCCAGCCAAGTGCCAGTTTGGCGTCGCGCAGATCGATTTTTTGGGCCATCGCGTTTCCCCAGAAGGGGCAGTTCCGTTACCGGATAAAGTGCGCGCAATGGCAGATTTTCCCCAACCACAAACGGTCATGTCATTGCAGGAATTTTTAGGGATGGTGAGTTTTTATAACCACTTCCTGCCCCACGCAGCACAACTCATGCAGCCGTTATATGCCGCGCTCAAGAAACAAAAACCATCCAATGCTGTTGAATGGTCCCCAGAGCGGGAGCGCGCGTTCACAGAGGTGAAAAAAGCCTTGGCTGACGCTGCGCTCCTAGCTCACCCGGACCCAGTGGCACGCATCGCGCTAACAACAGACGCATCAGATGTGGCCATTGGGGCCGTTATAGAGCAGCAGGTTGCCGGAGTTTGGCAGCCGCTGGCTTTTTTCAGCAAATCCTTGACCGAGGCCGAGCGAAAATACAGTGCGTTTGACAGGAAGCTGTTGGCACTTCATTTAGCGAGTCGTCATTTCCAGTTCTGGCTGGAAGGACGGCGTTTCACCGCTTTCGTGGACCACAAGCCGCTCACATACGCCATGTCCAAAATTTCAGACCCGTGGTCAGGCAGGCAGCAGAGGCAGCTGGCCGCAATTTCGGAATTTACCACTGACATTCGGCACGTGGCGGGTAAACTCAATGTGGTGGCAGACTGCCTCTCGCGCGTGGTCATGGCACCGGCGCGCGCAGAGGCGGACCATGCCACTGCGACCGCGCTGCGGAGTAGCAGCGCGGGAGCGCGCGTAGCCCCAGTTCACGTGGGTATAGATTACGCAGCCATGGCGGCAGAGCAGGGTGCAGATGCAGACGTGCGTGCGCTCCAGTCGGGACCAACAGGGTTAAGGCTGGAGAGCAAGTGTTTACAAACCGGTACGCCCCCCCTAATCTGTGATGTGTCGACCGGGCGCCCACGCCCAGTGGTTCCGGCCACATGGCGCCGCCGCGTTTTTGACTCAGTCCACTCGCTGGCGCACCCGGGAGTGCGCGCTTCGGTGAAAATGGTAGCGGAAAAGTTTGTTTGGCCGAGCCTGCGCAAGCATGTAAAGGAGTGGGCAAAGGCCTGCATGTCCTGTCAACGGGCCAAAATCCACAAGCACACAAGAGCCCCTTTAGAACCGTTTCGCATTCTGGCCAGAAGGTTTGACCATGTGCATGTCGACCTCATGGGCCCCCTACCGGCGTCACAGGGGTTCACACATCTTTTGACAATGGTGGACCGAACTACGCGTTGGCCGGAAGTGGTCCCACTGGTGACAACCACGGCCGCGGAGGTGGCTCGCGTTTTTTTAACGGCTTGGGTAGCGCGTTTTGGCGTTCCGTCGGATATTACGTCCGATAGAGGGCCTCAATTCGTCTCTGAGCTTTGGTCAGCGATGGCCAACGGATTAGGAGCAAAAATTCACCGCACTACTGCTTATCACCCTCAGGCTAATGGTTTATGCGAGCGCTTTCATAGGTCTTTGAAGGCAGCACTCAGAGCGTCACTCACGGATGCAGATTGGGTAAACAAACTACCATGGGTTTTATTAGGGTTGCGTTCTGCTCCCAAGGAGGATTTAGATGCCTCCCCAGCGGAGCTGGTGTTCGCACAACCTCTCAGGCTGCCAGGCGAGTTTTTACCAGAGCACCCGGAGCCGGCCCCCCTCCCGGCTCTTGGGCCGCTAGTCAGCACGGGAGCGGACGTGTTCCCGGGCCCCGTTCATCACGCTTTTCCGCGCGTTTTTGTTCCCAAAGCTTTAAAAAATGCTGAGTTCGTTTTTGTCAGGCACGAGGCTCTAAGATCAACCCTCAGACCCCCATACGACGGGCCATATAGAGTGCTGGAGACAGGTGATAAGCATTTTGTGCTGGATTTGGGAGACAGAAAAGAGACAGTTAGTATTGACAGACTGAAACCTGCTTTTGTGATGAATGACGAGTCTGTACCGGTAGCGAGGGCACCTCGACGCGGCAGACCCCCCAGGGGGAGCGTCTCGGAGCCCCCGCAGGGATCAAATAACCACTTTCTTCCTCAGTCAACAGAGCCTGGGCAGAAGGGCGCAGCAGGCAAGGCTGGGCCCGCTTACAGCAGATTTGGGAGACGGTTGAAGCCCAGGCGGCGCACAGACTGAGTGTTTGATGCTGGCTGTACTGTTGATAGTAACATGTTCACAGAATTTTAATGTATTGCCCATTCTTCATCGTTTGGGGGGGGTTATATGGCTGTGGATTTGTGCATACATGTGTTTAAGCATTAAAGGGATGTATGTAGTGGTGTATTTGTGCATGCATAGGTGTAAGCATAAAAGGGATGCTGGGATAACATATGTAGATTGACCTCACGACGAAGAGGACAATAAGTCTGGACCACCTGCGGGGGACAACGAAGAGGACGGGGGTACGAACAAAGGACTTCCTGACCTTCGAGAGGCAGGTGGAAGACTGAAGGCTGGAGGGGGGAGAAGTGTCAATAAGGGGTTTTGACGGGGATATGTGATCCCTCCTGTGTGTGACAAGCCTGTATAGGAAATGGTATAAAATGTGAAGCTTGGATGTAGCTCAGCCTCTTTCTTCCTGCTTATTGGAGAGAGCAGGCTGGGGACGGATGCTTGAATAAATCTGAATTAAAACACAATTCAGTCTCTTTATTCCATGCTCCCCACAGTAAGTGCCTTTTTCCTGTTATTCCTAGCGTGTGTTCCATGTCTAGTCTTCCAGGGTGAACCGGCAACTCCTCACCTTAGCTATTACTATTTTGGGCTTCTACTGGTTTTGTTTGTGTAATTGTTTTTTCACAATTAAATTTGCAAACCCACAGCCGGCATGTGGTGCCTTTAATCATGCCCTGAAGGGCATTTATGACAGATCCCTTCTGTTTGCCCACATGGACTTTACCCATTTACCTTATACCTTCATAAATGTGCTGTTTTCCTGTAAATTTGACTCCCCCCCCAAAAAAATTTGATACATTTTTCTTGAAAAATTGAAACTCTCATACATGTGAAACTTTTTTGAATGTAACCTTGCAACTTTTTTCCTCCAATTTTAATTTTTCTTGTAAAATGCTCTGCACTGTGTGTATATACAGTATATATATGTATACTCGCTGCTCTTGTTTTTTCTTGCCTTCTGATTGTTGCTCTGAGTGTTGCTATCCCTGTGCTGTTGCAATCCTGGAATTTCCCCATTGTGGGACTAAAAAAGGCTTATCTTATCTTATCTTATCTTAAAATTGACTTTCTTGCAAATTTGCTAACTTTTTCTTGTAAATTTGTAACTTTCTCATAAATTTGCCACTTTTTACTGTAATCTTTGCAACTTTTTCTTCATGAATTTGTTAATTTTCCTTGTAAATTTGCTATTTTCTTGTAAATTTGTCTTTCCCCATAAAGTTGCAACATTTTTCTTGTAAACTTGGAACTTTGTCAAATTTTCAACTTTTTTTTACTGTAAACTTGCAATTTTTCCTCACAAATTTGGGACTTCTCATAAATTTTCAGTTTATTTACTATTTTGTTAATTTGCAATTTTCTCAATTTTTCTTCATAATTTTGACTTGTGTAAATTTTCTAATTTTTTTTTTCTAATTCTTGAAGTAATTTTACTTTTTTTTCTTGTAAATTTGCAACTTATTTCTCCTAAATTCACCTTTTTTCTCACAAATTTGCAAGTTTATTCTAGTAAATTTGTGACTTTCATAAATTTACTGCTTTATTGTAAATGGAAGAATTGTGAATATTTTAGTCAAATATATTCTGCTCTTGGTGATGTGTGTGTGTGTGTGGGGGGGGGGGGACTTTTGAAATGAAGATGTATCCATTTTAGGCCAAATTGTGGAAGTGGGAGGCAAATACACAGTAAAGTCAACATTTTCTTCATTGAATAAATAAGCATGTTCACAACTGATAAGACATTTTCATGAATTCACATCTTTATCTTGATATTTTCAAGTGAAGATGCATCAGGATGACCAGATTACACAAATGGTCATCTTCTTCAAACGATCTGTTCTTATGCAAATCCATGATTTTTTTAACCCTTCCATTGCCTTACCTCTCTATCATCCATAATAGTGATGTAACACAAATATTAACCCAATTTCATACACATGAGTAGGGTATGCCATGGTAAATACCTTGCTGTGATATTGCATAGCAGATATAAATGACATGTGGAATAATGCAAAATAGTTCTTTCAAATGGGCGGCGCGGTGGAAGAGTGGTTAGCACTGCGGCAGCACAGCAACTCACCCTTGGCTGGGGGATCCTGGGTTCGATCCCAGCCCCCGACCAACAGTGATCTGTGTGGAGTTTGCATGTTCTCCCCGTGTCTGCGTGGGTTTACTCTGGGATTTCTCCGGTTTCCTCCCACATGCCAAAAACATGCAAGTTAGGTTAATTGGCATCAAAAACTGGGGATTCTAAATTGTCCTTAGGTATGACTGTGAGAGTGAATGGTTGTCTGTCTCTCTGTGTTGGCCCTGCGATGGACTGGCGATCTGTCCAGGGTGTACCCTGCCTCTCGCCCAAAGATGCAGGCCCCCCCCCCCCGCGACCCAAAAAGGATTAAGCGGAAGAAGATGGATGAATGAATGAATGAGTTCTTTCAAATATATTGTATTCACCATAGCCCCCATTGAATATCTCAGAAATCAGCAACCAATTAAATACCATTAATATGATTTATGTGCAGCAGTTGTCATGATCCATACTAATAGAAATATTACAGTTCATTATGACTACGAACTGCAGCCCTCAAAACTCTAATTTATTTACTGTAGCTCCTATTAGACTTTATTGATCCCAAACTAAGAAATTACAGTGTAACAGCAGCATGACAGACGAATAAACTGACAGAAACACAGTCACGATCTGAGCACGGGGGATTCCATCGTGCTCAATCTCATTGCCTTTTTCCATATTTGTATTTTTGAGCGCTCGTTCCTGTTTTATCCTTAGTTGGGTTTCACATATCTTGGATTGTTTCTTGGTGTGACTTATTTTCCTGTTTACGTTCATTGTTTATATATTTGGGTTTACTTGTATTTTTCCTTCAGTCTTTGTCATCATTCTAGTTATCGCATTATATTTGTATTTTGCCAATTCCTTCTCTCGCTCTCTCTGGGGTTGCAGCTGGTGGTGGCACTTCCAGGTTTTACCCTGGTTGTGGGCGGTGTCCCTGTCAAGCTGTCAGCCCTGTCTCCTCCTCTCTTCATGACTCACATCTGATTGTAATCACTTTCGCCTCTTGTCCACTCATGTGATTCATACCTTGTGATATTGATTGTTTGCCTTATCTAAGATGGGCCTGCTAATCTACTTTGTCAGGTCTCATCTTCCTCATTCCATACCAACCTACTCCCATCAAGACCCTCTTTTGTCCTGACGTTGATTCCTGCGCTTATTCCACAATTAACTTGTAAGTTTATTTTTGTGCACTTTATGGATTTTGTGTTCCCTATAATAAATACCACAAACTGCAATCCAGCGCTTGGGTCTCTCTCTCTGCCCCAAAGGGGCAAATCATGACAGCAGACTCTGACCAATTTGACACCTAGCTGCTGGAGTTTGTGGGGTTTTTTTTCACTCACCTGTCTGTTCAGAGCATCCACCATGTCCCCAGCCTGCCGACCTTCAGCCAACAGAAGGATCGGCGACCGGGACCCCGAGCCTAGAGGAGAAATGGGCCGCCAAATTTATCCAGGAATTCGTGATGGAAGCGCTCACCTCCTGCAGCCCAAAAAGACTCTGGGAGAATGTGGAGGCAGTGGTTGGCATCGTAGAGGCTCATCCCAGACTGAGGAAGTATCCCCAGTACACGGATTTGTTGTCCACCATCTCAGCTCTCCAGCTGTCCTTCCCCGGGCTGATGAGGCCGCACTTGGTGGGTCCAAAGCCAACAAGGAAGTGCTTCCCACAAGAGATGTCTTCATCCTCCCTCTGCTCACCTGCTCCGAGACACTGCTCTTCCAGGTCTTCCTCCACTAGTCCTCAGGTTGCGGCAGGACTGGACTGCCTGGAAGAGAGCCGCCTGGGTCAGCCGCCTCACGTTTCCCACCGCTGCCCAGTGAAACACCGCCAGAGGAACACCTCCACCTTTCAGTCAGCAGTTTCCCCTGCACCAAGCCAGGCAATCCCCGTGGCAGTTCCTCTCTCCTGTTCTTCTTCACCAGCTGCCCCGTCAGCCTCCTCCTTTGCTGCTGCTGCTGCAACTCCCATCACCTCGGCATTTCCTCCCGCTGCTGAAGGTCTGGTCACCTCCTTTCTGGTTCCACCCATCACCATGTCTGCATGAGTGGCTCCTCTACTTTCCTCTGGGGTGGGGGGCACCTCAGCCACTGAAGTCACGGAGAGGGCTGAAACTACACCAGCTGCAGCAGAGAACATTGTGCCCCAGGAACTCAGGCAAGTGTTTTTTCATTCTCATTCCCCAAAACATGAATAATCTTACCTGATTCCCGGTGGTGAGGCTCAGACTATGCAGTCCTGAGTTCTCGTCACCTGCTGCAGCTATAGACTGTTCACCTGCTCTCTCCCTGTCTCCTCCTTTGCCCCCCCCCCCCCCCCCGAGTGTCCGTCAGACATTGGAAGAGCCTGGAGCCCTGGAGGACTTGGTTCCAGCTACAGTCCAGATGGAGGGAGAGCACTACAAGTGAGCTGTAGCCTGTGCCGATGATTGAGCGTCCCCTGGCTTCAACAGTGAAGGTTCCAGTACCAGCAGGGAACCGACCTCCTGTCACCACACCGGGCAAGCCACCTGCATAGGGACACTTCGCTGGGAGGTCTCAAGACTGCATCTTCCACCATGCCTGCTGCTGGGGCCGCCACAGCGGAGCTGAAGCTGGACCTCCAGAGGGCCGGGCCTGAGATGTCGTTGCCTGGATCGACGGAGTCCTGCACAGCGGTGGAGCTGGAAATCAGGCAAGTGCTCTCCTTTGCTTTCATTTTCTATTTTGGAGAGCTCTTGTCTGGCTCTTGCTGGGAAGGGCAAGGTGCAGCCCGTCAGCTGCACCTGAGCTTACCTCGCTGTGCTCCACTGCCGCCACTGACCCTGACCCCTTTCTCTGTCCCTCCTGTCAGAGTCTTTTCCCAGGGTCACTGAAGAGCATACAACTTCACCAAAGGTCTCCGTGCGTCCAGCCTCGCTGCCTGAGAACTCCATGGGTCCAGCTCCTCCAGCTGAGGTTGTTGCGGGTGCACCATCCCAACCCAGGACCTCCATAGGTGCAGCTTCTCCTCAGTCTGGGTCTCCGTGGGTGTTGTGTCCCAGTCGGGGACTGTAGGTGCTGCATCCCAGCCTCAGACCTACGTGGGTGCTGCACCCCGGCTTGGGTCCACCATGGGTGTCGCACTCCAGCCCGGGGGCCACTCCGAGGGCAGCTGCACTCCCGTCTGGGGCCACCGAGGGTGCTACAGGCCAATCCAGAGTCATCGTGGTTCCTCAGTCCTCACCCAGCTCATCCCCTCTCCTCTTCCTGACACCGTCATGGTTCCCTCCCCTGCACCCAAGGTCATCGTGGTTCCCCTTTCCCTGTGGCCACCAGGGCTCCTGTTCCTGAGGCTCCTGTTCCTGAGGCTCCTGCTGGCCGGCCATCTGTTCCCCAATTATCCAACTTACTCCACCGCCATTCATCCTTGCTGGGCAGCTGCCTCCTGGACTTTCCCATCTGTTGAGGTGGCTGAAGGACTCTGGGAGGTCGCCAGACAGACTGTACCATTGGGTTGGGTGGCCCACGTTTTCCAGTAGGCCACCCGACTCTTTCATCACGCCATCTGCCAGGTTTGAGACTTTATTCGACCACCTGAACTGTCCAGCTCTCCGGTCCGGGGGGCTAGGTGCCTGGGTTTTGCCTCATGTGGATCCTGAGCGGGGTTTTTGTCTTTTGTTCCCTCCTAGCCTGGGTTTTGCTGGGGTGTGAGTCATGAGGGTTTTTTCTTATTTTCTCTGGTTATTTTCAGTCCCTCCATGCCTGGGTCCCCCTCCTCCCACCCAGGGTGGGGTTGTTATTTTTTGTAGGGTGGTGCAGCGGTTAGCACTGTTGCCTTACAGCTAAGAAGGTTCCTGGTTCGAATCCCCAGGCAGGCAGGGGTTGGAACCTTTCTGTGTGGAGTTTGCATGTTCTCCCTGTGCTGCGTGAGTTTACTCCGGGGGCTCTGGTTTCCTCCCACAATCCAAAGACATGCATGTTAGGTTAATTGGCTGTTCTAAATTGTCCCTACATATCTGTTTCCTATAGACCCTTAGAATAGAGGGTTAGTACTAGTGAAAGCGCTTTGAGTGGTCTTTGTGACTAGAAAAAGTGCTATATAAGTGTAGGCTATTTAGTTAGTTAGGGTGGGTTTTCTATGTGGGTGGGTCCTTTTTTTCTTTTTGATGTTACCCTGGGTGTCTGGAATCCACCCCTTGTTGGGTGGGTGGGTGGGGCTCTGTCACAATCTGAGCATGGGGATTCCGCCGAGCTCAGTCTCATTGCCTTTTTCCATATTTGTATTTTTCAGTTCTAGTTCCTGTTATTTTTATCCTTGGTTGAGTTTCACATGTCATTGTTTCTTGGTGTGACTTATGATCCTGTTTAGGTTCATTGTAGTTTTATTTATATTTGGGTTTACTTGTATTTTTCCTTCAGTCTTTGTCATCATTTTAGTTATCGTATTATATTTGTATTTTGCCAGTCCCCCCCCCCCCCAGGTTGCAGCTGTCAGTGGCACTTCTGGGTTTTACCCTGGTTGTGGATGGTGTCCCTGTCAAGCTGTCAGCACTGTCTCCTCTCCTCATGACTCACAGCTGATTGTAATTACTTTCACCTTTTCCATTCATATGATTGACACCTGATGGCACTTGTGATAGTTTGCCTTATTTAAGATGTTCCTGCTCATCTACTCTTTGACAGAGTCTCATCTTCCTCATCCCATACCAACCTACTCCTGTCAGGACCCTCTTGTCCTGACGTTTATTCCCGCACTTGTTCCACCATCAACCTGTTGTAAGTTTATTTTAAAGATAAGCCTTTATTAGTCCCACAATGGGGACATTTCAGGATTGCAACAGCACAGGGACAACAACACTCAGAGCCACCACCAAGAAGATGAGGAAAAACAAGAGCAGCAAATATACATATGTACACATAAATATATATACACACAGTGCGGAGCATTGTAGCTAGATGGAATAAACAGCATAACCGTCTACTTAGTTATCCTACATAGTATGAATATGTACCCATACAAATTGTCACCCTCTGTAGCGACTGATATTGTCCTAGTTGTTTACTGGAGGGGACCATTTATGTACGTCTATTGCGTCTTTTGCATTCAGTACTATTAGGTCGTCACGTTTTTTGCTATCTCTGCGAGCAGCCCTGCTTAGGTTATACAGTCTGACAGCTGTAGGTAGGAAGGACCTGCGAAACCTCTCAGTTGCGCACCTAGGATGATGTAGTCTGCTGCTAAATGAGCTCCTCAGTGCGTTCAGTATGTCCTGCATAGGGTGGGACTCAGACTCCAGCAGAGATGACAGTTTAGCCACCATCCTTCTCTCTCCTATCTCCTCCACTGGGTCAAGGCGCTGCCCCAGGACAGAGCTAGCTTTCTTGATCAGTTTGTTCGGTCTGTTCCTATCGGCTGCTGTAATGCCACTGCCCTAGCAGACCACTCCAAAAGTGATGGCTGATGCCACCACCGTGTCGTAGAATGTCTTCAGCAGCGCCCCTTGTACACCAAAAGACCTGAGTCTCCTCAGTAGGAACAGCCTGCGCTGTCCCTTCTTGTAGAGTGCGTCGGTATTGTGTGACCAGTCTAGTTTATTGTTCAGATGAACACCCAGGTACTTGTAGGATGTCACCATCTCAATGTCTGTTCCCTGTATGTTTATTGATGCTGTGAGGGGTTGTCCTTGCCTGCGGCAGTCCACCACCAGCTCCTTAGTTTTCCTCACGTTGATCTGGAGGCAGTTCCGATGGCACTAGTCCATGAAGTCCTGGATAAGTCCTCTGTACTCAGCTTCATCTCCGTTGGAGATGAGGCCGATGATCGCAGAGTCGTCAGAGAACTTCTGTAGATGGCAGTGTGTTGTGTGAGAAGTCCGCAGTATAAAGGGTGAACAGGAAGGGAGCCAAAACCATTCCCTGGGGGGCCCCCGTGCTACCGATGATCGTGTCGGATACACAGTCCCGGGTTCTCACAAACTGTGGCCGGTTAGTGAGGTAGTCCAGGATCCATGATGACAGGTGCTGGTCCACCCCTGCGCACAGCAGCTTGTCCTTCAGGATCATCCGTTGGATGGTGTTGAAAGCACTGGAGAAGTCAAAGAACATGATCCTCACCGCATTCCTGGGCTTCTCCAGGTGGGACAGAGAATGGTGAAGGAGGAAGATCACTGCATCCTCCACCCCAATGCCATGCTGGTAGGCGAACTGGAGTGGATCCATCGCTGGTCCCACCAGGGGGCGGAGGTGAGCAAGAAGCAGTCTCTCCAGGGTCTTCATCATGTGAAGGGTCTTCATTTTTGTGCACTTCATGGATTTTGTGTTCCCTTTAATAAATGCCACAATCTGCACACCAGCACTTGGATCTCTCTCTGCCCTGAAAGGGCAAATCATGGCACACACAGCATAATAGGCAAAGGAATTACCCAAGAAATTAAAACTGCCTAGATAACTTTATATGGGTCATCTGCGATGCATATAAATACATCGTACTCGCTGTATAATGCAGGACTATCAGGCGCAGGGTGCAATGTGAGGTACCATTAGACTGCAAGGTGCAGTATGGCAGCATAGTTATGACCAGAATTTAACATCAGTGATTTATTGTGCACTGAAATGGCATGTGGCAAGAAAGATTTCATGTAGCTGATGTTCAGCAGCAAAGCTGTAGCGGTCTGTTGGAGAGTGCACCGCTGTCTGTCCAGTGTGGTGTGGAGGGGGTGATCAGGGTTGTCCATGATGGATAAGTTTGCTCAGTGTCCTCCCCTCCACCATATTCTCAAAGGTCTCCACCCTGAGACAAATTACAGTACCAGCCTTCTTGATAATCCTGTCAAGTCTGTTGGTGTTACTGGCTCTGATACTGCTACAAGATGGCAGCAGCACATTTCCAAGCAGCAGCTAGACGCTCTGGACTACTGCACTTTGTTTTTTCTGTGCTCCTTCTGTGACAGACTAATTACCTCCGGTCACCAGGAACTTCTAGGCATTGGTCACCAACTTGCCTCCGACTTCTCCAGCACTCATTCCAGTAATCACCACCACATCCCTGAGATCGTCAGACCTCCGGGCACCCCATGGTTTGTTATGTCCCACAAACAGCATAGACGATGGGAGAGAAAGCAGAAACGAGGCTGCAGGGCTGACCGCTGTGCCCAGCTCTGTAAACTATGCACCAAACCACTGTTGCCTTCAATTTTTCCCACCAATGCCAGACACCTCGCCAACAAAATGGATGAGCTGAGATCGGAGAACGCCTATAATCGCTGTGTCCAGGACTGTTGCATTGTGACCAAATCATGGCTGAACGCACTTATTCCTGTCACCGTTGTGGAATTACCTGACCGAACTGCACACCATTTCGACCGCAACGCTGATTCTGGTAAGACAAGGGGTGGAGGGCCCTGTGCTGATGTGCTTCAGACTTGGTGTAATAACTCAGAATAATTCAAAGCCACTGTTCACCGGACTTGGAGGCCATGTCCTTCCTGTGTAGGCCTTTTATCTTCCCTAATGCAGTAATTGTAACGGCTGTTTACATTCCTCCAGACGCTAACATTAGCTTAGCACTCAATCACCTCCAGCACATTGTCAGCAGGCAGCAAAGAGATGCCCCCCCCAAACCAAACAATTAAAACTTGACCTGAAAATGCTCTTCTCCAGCTAAGACTGCTTTGCCTTTACTGATTGGAGCATGTTTGAACAGCAGGACCTGGACTCCTACACAAAGTCTGTCCTTTTCTACATCAAATGCTGTGTAGAAAATGTGAGTCACCAAACACATCCGGGTCTTTCTAAACCAACCCTGGATGACCAATGAAGTCTAGTCTCTGATCAGAGCAGCCTTCAGACAGAGGGAAAGCTCTCTGTACAGCACTGCCAGAGCCAACCTGATTACAGTAAGTAAAGTTTATTTATGAAGCACATTTCAGTCAGAAAGCACTGTACAATAAAATAGAATTTTAAAAAACACCATTAAAGAGGAGAAAAAAATAGAGGACAAATTAAAACACAAGATTAAGATTTTTTTTTTTTAATGAGACATACCTTACTGTAAAACAGTTCACAGAACTCAAAACTTATGTGGAAACCGATTAACTAATAGATTTTAAGTAAATGAAATGGGTTTGTTTTTTGTTTTTTTGAGGAATCTAAAATTTTAAAAATTTTCAGCAAATACTTTGCTAAAAAAAACCCATTTCATTTACTTAAAATGTATTAGGTAATCGGTTTCCACATAAGTTTTGAGTTCTGTGAACTAATTCATTCTTAGTGTTGCATTAAAAAGCAGTTGAATTGAAATTCAACAGAAAGCCTCAAAAGTTTTCCGCTGCCTTTTAAGAGTCCACAGTATCGGCTAAATGTACAGTAGCTGGAGTGGGAGATTATTCCAAAACCTCGGAGCTACAGATTGAAAGGCTCTGTCCCTTCTGGTCTTGAGCCTCATACAAGGAACGAGGGAGAGGCATAAAACTCGCTAACGCCTATAGGAGGAAGGTGGAGGGCTTCCCCACAGACAACCAACAAATGTGGAGAGGCATCCAGGCCCTCACCAACTACAGAGGCCAGGGCTCCCAGTCAGCAGCATCACTCTAGCAGAGGAGCTTAACAGCTTCTTTTCCTGGTTTGAGCACTCCTCCCCCACCAAACTTGCCCCCCCCCTCCCCACAGGCGCACGAGATGAGGAGGCAACTGAGAGCAGTGAACCCCGCAGAGCTGCTGGTCCAGACGGCATCCCAGGAGCAGTGGTCAAAGCATGTGCAGACAAGCTGGCAAGGATCCTCACCAAGCTGTTCAACCTTTCCCTGACACACACCACCATCTCCTCCTACCTCAAGGCCTCCACCGTCATCCCCATCCCCCCAAAAAGTCCACAATTGACAGCCTGAATGACAACAGACCTATAGCACTCACGTCTGTAGTCATGAAGTATTTTGAGCGGCTGGGGTCCCAGCACATCAGGGACTGTCTTCCCCCCTCCAACCCCCATTAGTTTGCCTACAGGGAGAACCGGTCTACAGACGGTGCCATCGCCACCACTCTCCAGAGCGCTGAGCCACCTGGAGAACCCAAGGAGCCAGTGTTGGGTAAGTTACTAAAAATAGTAACTAGTTACTTCTTTTCAAAAGTAACTGAGTTACTTTTGAGTTACTGCATGATTAAAGTAACTAGTTACTTGGAAAAGTAACTTTCACGTTACTTAAATGCATACTTAAATCATCTTGCACACAGCAAGATTAAGGGCCCCTTGTTCACATCAGAAAAAAAAACTGAGAAAAAAAACATCTTACAGAGAAATGTCTCAGATTTACATAAACGATTTTAATCAGTCAGAAATTTACTGGAAATAAAGCTGTAAATTCACAGAACTTTGGACCCCCTGGTGGGCCATTTTTGGCCCGCAAGCTATATGTTTGACTCCCCTGGACCAGCCCAATAAAAACGTATATTTAGAGGATTTACTTCCATGAAATAGTTGCATATCACAGCATGTAAATGAATAAGATAAAATAAAACAGAAAGCACAGATAAAAGTTCACCACTTAGAAGAAGCCGTTTACTGCAACAAATCAGTCACTTTTTCTCTGTGCGTTTAAAAAAAAAACAACAAAAAAAAAAACAAAAAAAAAAAAATTTAAATGCATTTAATGCAGACATTAAATGCAAGCTTCTTGCTCAAATACTCATGTTTAACCAGAGGTAGTAGCTGATTGGGCTACTCACCGCTCGGACAACAGGCAATCAGGGCTTGATATGAGAAGTCGCCACCCCCACAGCATTTCTTCCTACCGGGCTGCAGTGTGAGCTGGGGCAGGACAGGAAACTTACCCACGGAGGAGACTGACAGCTGTGCCAGCTATGGTAGGGTCAGTTTATTTGTGCTAAAAATATCTATCCAAATTAATAAAGCGAGTAACGCATCTGATCAAATTTCAGTAACTGTAACGCATTAATGAATTTTTAAACAGTAATTTTGTTACACAGCACGTTACTGTAACAATAATGGTGTTGCAGTACTCCCAACATTGCAATGAGCTACGTGAGGATGCTCTTTGTGGACTACAGCTCAGCTTTCAACACCATCATCCCAGACATCCTGATCAACAAATTGAACCTCCTCCAGATCCAACCCCCTACCTGCTCCCGGATAAAAAAAACTTTCTCACCAACCACCCTCAAACAGTCAGACTTGGCCCCCACCACTCCTCCACACTGTCTCTTAGCACTGGCTCCCCCCAGGGCTGCGAGCTAAGCCCTCTACTGTATTCCCTGTATACCTTTGACTGTATCCAACCCACCCAACCACAGTCACCGTGAAATATGTGGACGATACCACCTTGGTTGGGCTCATCACCGACGATAAGGCATACAGGGCGGAGGTAGAGAATCTGCTGCTGTGGTGCAATGCAAACAACCTGAAACTGAATGTCAAAAAAGCCAAAGAACTCATACTGGACTTCAGGAAGAACAGACAGGACCCTCCCCCCCCCCCCCCCCCCAAAAAATGGCAACCGTGTGGAAAACGCCCTGGTGAAGAAAGCCCAACATTGGCTGCATTTCCTCCGTGTCCTGAGGAAGCACAACCTGGACCAAAAGCTGCTGCTGGCCTTCTATTGCTGCTCAGTGGAGAGCGTGCTCACCTACTATTTGGGTGTGTGGTACGCCGGCTCCACAGCCGAGAACAGGAAGGCTGTGCAGAGGGTCATCAACACAGCCCAAAAAATTATCGGCGGCCCTCTGCTCTCCCTGGAAGATGTCTGCAGACCCCTGCAGTCTCAGAAGGCTCAAGGCCATCACAGGAGACCCCTCACATCCCGCCCACCACCTGTTCACCCTGATTCCCTCTGGACGACAGTTCAGATCGATCAGGTCCCACACCTCCAGAATGACAGTTTCTTCCCCTGGGCCATCCAAACTGCAAACAGTCAGGGGCCCCACCCTCCTCCCTCTGAACACTCACGTGCTCAGAACTGAGGACCTCTTATCACAATAACTCACCTGTCTTTGCACTCCTCACTTTCACGTACATTGACCCATCCGTGAAATCACTACTGTGCATATTTTCCATAATCCTTGGGCCATTTAATTCAATTGTGTGTCTGCACTCTTATGTACATGGGACCACCGGCGTAGCCACTACCATACCTGTGTGTATTTCCATAATCCTGGGCCATTTTTATTTCAATCATGTGTTTGTGTTCTGTAACCATATTTTATCTAATCCTTCTATCACTTTATTGCGCAGTAACCTGGTGAACTACCCACAATTTTGTTGTACTGTACAATGACAAAGCCCATTCTATTCTACCCCAACAGACAGCAGCAAAGATGGTGCTTGTGACAATGGCCTGGTAGAATAGCTCCAGCATCCTGTTGCACACGTTGAAGGATCTCAGCTTCCTCAGAAAGCTAGTCTGCTCATCCCCTTCTTGTATGCAGCGCCGGTGTTAGATTTCCAGTCCAGTCTGTTGCTGATCATGACACCCAGTTATGTCATCCTCCACTCCCTCCACATCCTCACCCCTAATCTGCAGTGGCTGTGAAGGCATCCTCTTCTTTCTGAAGTCAATCACCATCTCTCTGGTCTTGCTGACGTTCAGCCGCAGGTGATTCTGCTCAGTCCAGTCCACAAATCTGTCTTCCAGTGCCCTGTACCCCCCCATAGACCCAACAACCGAGTCATCAGAGAATTTCTGCAGGTGGCATGACTCGGTGTTGTACTGAAAGTCAATGGTGTATAAGGTGAAGAGAAAAGGAAAAAGCACAGTCCCCTGTGGAGCTCCTGCATCACTAACCACCACATCAGACAAAACACTACCCAGCTGGACAAACTGCATTAGATTAAACAAAGGTAGCCCCAATGCACTGGAACCATATACTGGTTCCAATGATGATTAGTGCACACTTACCTTTATTGACCTGTTCACCACCTACTACCCAAATGTATAGTTTAACTGTAGAATAAACTCAACATGATACTTTAAAGGCTTGTTTTTGTTACTCCTGTTCACATTCAAAGCATGCTGTGATGTTGATGTGTTTGCCATAGCCCTGTATTTTTATGCACTGGGGCTACCTTTGTTTACTGTAATGCTGTAACTTGAATATTTGAGAATACTTCACAAAATTTTCACATCAAAATGCCAAAATATTGTAGCGTTGACCTTGAGTTCAAATCTATAAAATCATTCTTTGCTGAAGAAAAATTTTCAACTCAAGTTTGGTCATGAACTGCTTCTCTCACCCAAGGACCAGAGTTGTAACACTACCCATCGGCCATAAAGTGGAAGTTAATCCCTTCTCCAGGATATAGTCATTCTCCCTTTTCTGCTCTTTGGCAAAGAAATGTTTCAAATCGACAGATTTATGGTTGATATAATCCAGACTTGGGAGTCAAGATTCTCCAGTAAACAACCAGACAGTTTCACAGTGCCATCTGGTGGATGAATCAGGAATGTTTAATTGTTTCTCTTTGCAGTGGAATTTATGCATTATGGTCAAATTAATTAATATTCTTTCTTTCAAGACAGTATCCGCTACTGAAGACATGGTTGAACTCTTGGGATGGACAATGTGGTTTCAAATGTTTTTGATATTATTTAATGTGTTGCTATATTTTCAGGAAGAAATTAATTTTTGCACGCTTACTATCACAAATTAAAGGTACAATGTAGACATTGTGTGTTCCTTTTATCAAGTAGAATATCTTAAGCTGCTTTTCCACTAGCCCAGCTCGCCTCGCCTCATTTCGATTTGCTACTACTCGGTTCAGCCTCGGTTGTGTCTCCATAGCAGCCGGGTAAAGCGGGGTCAAGCTGGGGTGGCCGGGATTTTTTTTACAGCAAGGCGGCGCCACACTCCCGTGACGTAAAACACGTGACTCAAGCAAAACATAACATGGCGGCTGTGCAAGGCGACTCCTCGGTCTGTGGCTTTTTTCACCGTAAATGCCAAAAAGGACCGCCAGACAAGGGTACAGGCAGTGAGACGAAACACTCTGGAATAGTTCTGCAGCTTCTGAGAGAGCCGAAGACGTGAGGATACAAACTAGATCATATATGACGGTAAGCTAATGGTTGCTAATGCTAGTTTGCTATAAGTACGTCGTACTACACTTTAATGTCTGCAAGTTATCGCTGTTAGGTACTAAAATATATATGCTGTGTGTGTTTCAGATGGCTCTGTTGTGGGAAAATTACCGCTTCAAACAGTCGGTCTGGCGTTCAGCACAGCCTGTCACTGATGTCACCCCAGCTTCACAAACGATCAGTGGTTGTAGAGCTTAAGAATGTCTGTAGAAACGTTTATTTCCTGTGCAACAAACTGCTCTGATCTGCGTGAAAATCATGGAGAGACTGTTGAGACATCATGGACGTACCTGCTCCAGCAGCACTGAGTGTGAGGTGTTGTCATAGCAAAAAATGATCAGCTGACACAACTTGATCGCCAGGTTAATAACTATATTAGCCACAAAATATATATTCAAAAAGTAAACAGTACTGAGTTAGGTATAATAAGATATATTTGACAGTTATGATGTACTTTAGGCCAAAACAAACTTGATCTAGGATTAAAAGCAATTAAAATAATGCAGTCACAAGGTTACATGGAAAATACTTGATTTACTAGATACATGTACTGTAGAAATATATATTCTCTGCATCAACAATGTACTACACATGCATTCATGTAGTATTGCACTGGGAATTGCACTGACAATAAACCTCTGAAGTTTTTGCAGATGTCTCTTTTTTTATATGTGAAGGTTACCACCATGTGACATAAATTTAATACTGACAGACTGGAAAAGCTGTCTAAGAACAATCCAGCAGTTTGAGAAATCACTTTTGGTTTGGTGTAAGTCTGTCAACAGGATTATGAACCATAAAGCAGTTTGTGTTAAAATGTTACATCCCATTAAACCCTAACCCACAGGTGTCCAATCATGTGTCATGGAGGGCCAAGACCCTGCAGGTTCTCTTCTACTCAGTCGCTTCAGCAGGTGTTTTCACTGATCTGCAGTCAGTGGAAGAAGTTCAGTGGAATCTGCTGTTGAAGACACTGGTTGGAGGTAAAGCCTGCAGGGTCTTGGCCCTCCATGGCACATGATTGGACACCCCCGCCCAAAGCCATTATGATAAAGGACAGATGCTAATATGGCCCAGAATTCCTCCATATACTGGTACTGTCACTAAAGTATGCAGGGGCTTCTGCGGTGGCACATCCAACAATACAGTCTTCAGTTAATAAAATAATTGTTTTGGTTACTTTTTTCTTAAAAATGAGCTATTATTTTCAAGGTCACCCATTAATGGTTTGTACTATTGACTCTTTTCCCACCAGTGTGTTAACAGACAAAAATAGAAATCATGATGCAAACACATAAGTCACTAAATTGTTTATTACAATCAGCAGCAAATTCCAGATTATTCAGAATGTGCAAAATTCAAACTGTAAGACTGGGTCACTCAGCAGCTGGGATGTGCAGCTCACACTGGTCCCAAATCAGCAGATCTTAGGCCTGCATCTCTGTAAATAGTGACGCAAGGTCCAGTTTGGGGTGGATCGTTTACCTCTTGCCTAGACAAAAGACAGAAATGGGTGGTGGTTAAAATAAAGGAAGTTTAAGACATATTTGGGAAATACACTTGTTGCTAAAAGCCAGTGGTGGAATGTGAATGAATGAATGAATCTTTGTTTCGGATAGATTAAAAAAAAATAGAATAATATAACAAAGGGGAAAAAAATCTAACAAGGTCGACTTAAACAAGTCCTCTGATTATACAGTTCAACATAGGTTATCTGAAATGGGTGATGGCTGAAGCTGCAGCTTATATTGCCCACCATATTCCATCCAAGAATTCAAAAGAAAAACAAAACAGGAGCAATTCCAATTCCAATGTGAATATAAAGTACTTCATTGTTGTATTTAACCACAATTTTCATGTAGCTGCACTGATGTAAAGTCGATTTTACAAGGGCTGGGTTACATTTAAAATCATCTGTTTTTACTGTGGCCTCAGCAATCAGAATGAATTAATACATTCACTTGAATGGAATCTAGTACTTTAACTGAAGGTGTGCATCACCGAGTATGGAGTCGCTCAGTCAAAATATGGAGTTTTTATCAATAAAAGTTTGTCTTGAATGTAAAAGTGTCTCTTCTTGCCCTGGCTTCAAGTGTGGGCGGGTTTTGTACTTTTATTGCTAAAATATAAAAAGATGCACTACAATGGGTCTCAAATATTTGTAATGTGTCCTGTTACTGCATGAGTTTGTTGATGATAGACTATAAACTACACATATAAACTAAATTATATTGATGACTGAACAACTGCCATTCCCCAAAAGATACAGTTATGAACATAACTCAGAATCAGAATCAGATTTATTGCCAAGCACATTTACAAGTACAAGTAAACATATGAGGAATTTGACTTGACATTGGGCGCGCACGAAAGGCGCATCCCAATGACGCGGCAGCCATGACGAGGCGCCTGTCATAACGGGGGGGGGGGGGGTAAAGAGGGGGAGGTGGGGGGAGGGTAGGGAAAACACAATAGGCAGAGAGAAAAAAGCATTGTTGATCAAAATAAAGCTCATTTTATGACCAAAATTGTGATTACAAGAAAAAACTCTCAAATGCACAATTAGCAGACAATAGATCACACAAAACAAAGCAAGAGAATTGAGAGAGTCAGTGTATGTATATTTGTGTCGGTTTACATGTATCAGTCATTCATGTAATGTTGAATGCAGTGTAATGTAGGTGTGTCATTGCTAGTGAACAGCAGAGGGCATCCTCTGGCAACGGATAGATATTATTCAGTCATGTGTTCTATAGTCCAGACACATAATAACGCTGTCCTTGGAGCTCTGTCAGCTGGACAACAGCAATTGTCGAATGTTTGGGTTACTTCTCCAGCCATATCTCAATCGAGGAGGAATGTAAACAGGGGCACCAAAACACAAGGTCAAATCTGCACAGTGCACTCAGAGAATAGAATTTTCCTCTCTTCGATTCTGTGCTTCATAATTTCATACAGGCTTGAGTCATGCTTTAGAATCATCCTCTGGAGAGCACTCAGCGATCCCCAGATGTTTTCCACCTACCGAAACATAGGTAAACATGTCCAAGAGAGTCCATTCTCTCTTCAATGCATGCCAGGTGGTAAATTCCATGTTAATCCTGTTTGCCGCTGTCAGTCAGTGCTCCCCCCAGCAGGACGAATTGTTGAATTTGTTGAGGGAGCTACGCCGGGGTCCGCATTTGATTAGCTCACCCAAATATAATTTCGATACATCAGGAACTCCAGGGCCAAACAGAAAATCCTGTGATCATTTCAATCTTCAGTCGAATCACACAGACACATGAATTCCAATGCCATGAGTCTTCCTTGGGTTCCCCCTGACCCGATCTTCTGTTAAAGTGGTGACAATCGCATATAAGCCGCTTTTCCAGATCCATAATTTCCATTTGGATTAAGATTCAGCCAGAAGAAGAGCGAAAGACACACATCGCAAGCAGGGAATAGTAGAGGAGAGGAGAGGAGTGGAAAAGCGTCTGCTCTCTCTAGGAGCCGGAAGGAACTCACAAAGGATCACACAAGTGATCTGACAAAAAAATAAATACATTAACAAGCGGTTTATTTTACAGTTGATGCACCATTCATTTTCAATTATTCTGTAATTAATATTCACACAATCAAATAAATCTCAGTTCAGTCCCTTTTAAGTGGAAATTGTGCTACTTTGGTTTTGACACTACCTAAAAAAGCAAAGGATTTCAGTACTTTCCACAGTGGTGAGGTCCATTGTGGGGTGGCTGCTTTCCTCCTGCCTAGACGAATGACAGAAATGGATGGTGGTTAGTTAAAGCAAGTTCAACACATATACAGGCACATCTCAAAAATTAGAATATCATGAAAAAGTTCAATATTTTTGTCACTCATTTCAGAAAGTGAAACCCATATATAGATTCATTACAGGGACAGTGATATATTGCAAGTGTTTATTTTAATTTTGATGATTACGGCTACAGCCCATGTTAACCAACACCTCAGTGGCCAACATTTATATTTAAAAACTATTTTTTAAAGTTAATTTATGTAATATTCTAATTTTTTGCCAAATTGAATTTGTAGTTTTCAGGGGCTGTAAGCCATAATCATTCAAATTAAAATAAATAAACGCTTGAAATATATCACTGTCTGTGTAATGAATCGATATAATATATGGATTTCTCTTTCTGAAATGAGTGTTGAAAAATATTGAATTTTTTCATGACATTCTAATTTTTGGAGATGTACCTATATTAGGGAAATACACCTGTGAAAGTCAGTGGTGGGATGTGACGAAAATGCTTTGTTTTCCTGACAAGCACCGCAGGATCCACTCTGTACAGGTACAAGTACATTATCAATCCAGGGATTTATGGTGGAACAGCACAACAACACTCTTCCAACACCTTTTAAGGAAAATCCACAGAATAGGTGTGTGGGTCTATTCTGACGCTTTAGAAAATTATATGAATGACTTTATAAATCACTGGTTTGAAAAAGCACCTGTATATGTCGAGATTTCGGCTCCTGTGGTTCACTTGACCTGCATCCACAAACACTGAGGGAGGCTAAACCCTGGCATGTGGACACACATTCTAGGAAGAAATTACACACAATTTAATGCGCAGCACCAAAGTGCAGCACGTACACAAACCAGGACTTTAACCAGGATAACATATTTCATCGTTTTGCTCTCACAAGCGAATACTTAGGAGAACACAAGCGCGAATCAGCAGTTCATACTAGCTAGCAACTAGCACTCGTTAGCCAGCACAGGACGGCGCTGTATGGATCCAAAAAAGTGAGCTTACCACCAACAGGATAAATAAGCGAATAGATGCACATTATTACAAATCACTCACCATCGATGGTTCTCTCACGTTCGTCTTCAGCTTGTCCGTAGTCCGGTTCTATGCTGGGCTGCATCTGTATTGGTCCGGGTCGCTCCTCTCACTGTGGATCTGCCACTAAGCAGAGAAAATCCCGCACCTCTTCGTTGGACCACGGTGTAGATTTCTGCAAAACCTACAACGCTGTCTGTATTAATATCGTATTTACTCGGTGACCGAGTTAGTCCATGAAATATTGCAAATGGCGGTCGTTGTGGCTTATATTATTCATATATCCATACCTACATATGTATAGGCATAAGTGGAATGTTTAGAGATTGCATATGTGGAATGACCTCACGTCTCAGAGCAGGACAAGAGGTCTCGACCACCGGTGAAGATCAAGGAGCAGACGGAGTCGCAGCGGTGGAGACCTGATCGAACTTCCTGACCCCCCAGGGTCAGGTGGAGGAGAGAGAGGACAATGGAGAGGGATTACGCTAATGCGGGATGTCAGCTTTGATATGCAATGTCTTTTGTTGAGTGTGGGTATAAGTATGAAGGTCTGACTGCGCTCAGCCTCTTGATTCTGCTTCTGCACTGAGATGAGACATGTTAAGGACTGGAAGCTGATAATAAAACTTGATTCATAAAGTCACATCGCTTCTTCATTTCGAGCTCCCTACATTGGTGACAAGACGTGAGGATGGACCAAAGACTTTCTCCCGCTACAAGCTCATCAGAGGCGACCCAGGCAAGCGCCGTCGCTAACGCAGACAGGGGAACGGATGGAAGACGTTCCCCCACAGCAGAATCGTCAGAGAGGGCTCAACCGAGCACCGTCCCCAGCTCTGCCGCAAGAACGGAAGAAAGGCGTTCTCACCCTGCAGACACATCAGAGACGGCCCAGGCAAGCGCCGTCACCATCAAACTCCCAGAGTTCTGGCAAAACGACCCGAGCTCGTGGTTCCAGCAAGCTGAGGTTCAGTTTGCACTGGCGGGGATAACGGCGGATGAAACAAAATTTTACCACATTGTCGCCAGACTCGATGCTGCCACATCAAGATGCGCGCGGAGTGTGATTCAACAACCGCCCGCCCACGACAAATACAAAGAACTGAAGGCGATCCTCATCGAGAGCTTTGTCCCCTCGGCCGAGGAAAGGGCAGGGAGGATTCTGGCGATTTACGGCCACAGAGGACACAGACCGATGGCCCTCATGGAGGACATGCTGCAGCTGAGGGTGGCAGACAATGACAACTTCCTCTTTCAACATACCTTCCTCAGCACTCTGCCGTCGCACATGAGAGGGACCCTGGCCAACATGCGGTGCTGCACCCAGCAGGACTTCCGCGTGCTGGCCCGAGAAGCACAGCGGCTCATCAACTCCTGTGGCGAACAGATGGCCACAGCAACATCTGCAGATCTCGGCGCGGAAGCCCAGAGCAGCGGAGAACCGCAGACAACAGAGCAGAGCCCGCCCACCATGGCAGCGACGTGACCAAGGCGCAGCAAGCGGAACGACCTCTGCTATTATCATCAACGTTTTGCCGAGAGGGCGTACAAATGCGTGCCCCCCTGCAATTTCAAGAACACGGGAAACGCCAAAGCCGGGAACCGTTAGCAGCTACGGCTCTCGGCGAGACAAACAAGCTGCTCTACGTGACTGACGGACGCTCCGGGAGACAGTTCCTAATCGACACTGGAGCTCAGGTGAGCTTCATCACCCCGTCCAACGCAGACCGGGCAATGGGACCCCGTGGAAATGGAGCGATGGCAGCTAACGGCTCGATCATTGACACCTTCGGTGAAAGAAGCCTACCTCTGTCCATTCACAGCCGCAACTATAGGTGGACATTTATTATAGCGGCGGTGAGTTTTAACTTGTTGGGCGCTGATTTCTTGTGTGCACATGGGTTGTTAGTCGATCTTGCAAATAGACGCTTGGTTAATGCACTATCATTTTCTTCTATCCCCTGCTCAGCTCGAGTTTCTCCATCACCCGTGCAGGCCAGCGTCACCACAGCAGGAGGTAAGTTTGACCAACTCCTCACCCAATTTCCAGCACTCACAGTTCCCAAATTTTCAGCAACAGTAGTGAAACACGGGGTTGAACACTTCATCCCCACAACAGGCCCACCTGTTTTTGCCAAAGCTCGGCGCTTAGATGCGACCAAGCTCGCCATAGCACGCGACGAGTTTGTCAGCCTTGAAAAATTGGGCATTATTCAGCGCTCAAAAAGCCCTTGGGCATCACCACTACATATGGTCCCGAAAACCGACGGTTCTTGGAGACCTTGCGGTGATTACCGCAGATTAAACAATGCGACAGCGCATGACCGCTACCCAATCCCTCACATCCAAGATTTTTCACTACATCTGGCGGGTACGCGCATTTTCTCTAAAATAGACCTGGTCCGCGGCTACCACCAAGTTCCGGTTCGACCGGAGGACGTTCCTAAAATGGCTGTAAGAACCCCTTTTGGTCTTTTTGAATTTTTGCGAATGCCGTTTGGCCTCAAAGGCGCTGCTCAAACTTTTCAGCGTATGATGGACGCGGTATTACGCGACCTCCCCTTCGTGTTCGTCTACCTCGACGATATTCTGGTAGCCAGCTCGTCAGAGGAAGAACACGAACAACACCTCACTACAGTTTTTCAGAGACTAGAAGAGCACGGGTTAATAATCAACCCAGCCAAATGCCGATTCGGTGTGTCACAAATTGATTTTTTGGGACACAGAGTTTCACCAGAGGGGGCAGTTCCATTGCTGGACAAAGTGCACGCGGTAGCAAATTTCCCACGACCACAAACGGTCAGATCGCCACAAGAATTTTTAGGAATGGTGAATTTTTACAACCGTTCCCTCCCCCGCGCAGCTCAACTCATGCAGCCCCTGTATGCCGCGCTCAGAAAACAAAAGCCCTCCAACGCGGTCGAATGGACCCCAGAGCGGGAACGCGCCTTTGCGGAAGTAAAAAGTGCACTAGCGAATGCCGCATTGTTGGTTCACCCCGATCCCTCGGCTCGCATAGCGTTAACCACAGATGCTTCAGACCTGGCCATAGGGGCAGTCGTGGAACACTTCTGACAGGGAGCTGCTAGCGCTTCATTTATCCATCCGCCACTTCCAGTTCTGAGATGAGATGAGATTCAACTTTATTGTCATTACACATGTATGAATACAAGGTAACGAAACGTGACTTGGCATTTGGGCACGCTCTGCAGAGCGCATCCAAGGCCGGGGCAGCCGCTAGGCGCCAGTCATAAAGAAGAAAGGGAAAAAAAAGAAAAGAGAGAGGATATGACACAGTAGGCGAGAGAAAAAAACATGTTTTATCAAACTGACGCTTAATGAGTAAGCGAAATTTTGATTGCAGGCAAAAAAAACCTCAATGCATATTTAGCAGACATTTAGTAGACAAATCACACAGCAGAGGGAGAGCAGTGTGTGTATATCAGTATGATGATGATGTCAGTGTGTGTGCAGTGTTGAGTGTATCAGTTACTGGAGTACAACAAATAGTCTCCTAGGCAACAATAGATGTTATAGTTCATGAACGCTGTCCCTGAAGAGTTCTGTTTATTGCACAGCAGCGGTGTTTGGGTTAGCAGAGCCAGCTGACACATCCGCTTATCTCAACTCTGGAGGAGTGAGTTATCCAGGGGCGCCGATCAAGGCCGAATCTGCACAGACAGAGAATAGGATTTCCCTCTTCTCATATTCTGAGCTTACAATTCAAATTAACATTCACTGGCTTTAAATTCATATCATTCCCTGGAGAGCACGAAGCGACTCCAGAAGTTTCCCCTTCTAAACACAGATGAACATGTCCGGTAGAGTCCATGGTTGGACTCTACCGGACATGTACCGGACATCTACTCTGGCTGGAAGGGCGGCGTTTCACGGCTTTTGTAGACCACAAACCACTCACTTTTGCGATGGCTAAAATTTCAGAACCATGGTCAGGCAGGCAACAAAGACAGCTAGCTGCAATTTCAGAGTTCATCACAGATATTCGACATGTGGCAGGCAAGCTTAATGTGGTAGCAGACTGCCTCTTATACTACCGCAGCCGCAGAACTCATGGCCAACGCGGACGCATACGCGGCCCCAATCCACGTAGGGATAGATTACGTGGCCATGGCAGCGGAACAAAGCAGTGACGCGGATGTGCGCGCGCTCCAGTCTGGACCAACAGGGTTAAGACTGGAGGAAAGGGGTTTGCGTGACGGTGTCCCTCCCTAATCTGCGACGTGTCAGCCAACCGGCCTCGCCCGGTAGTTCCAGACGCGTGGCGCCGCCACATTTTTGACTTGGTTCACTCCCTCGCGCACCCAGGGGTGCGCACCTCGGTTAAAATGGTCGCGGAGAAGTTTGTTTGGCCGGGCCTGCGTAAAAATGTAAAGGAATGGGCAAAGACTTGCATGTCTTGCCAACCCGCCAAAATACACAAACACACAAAAGCTCCTCTAGAACCTTTCCGAATTCCAGCCAGGAGGTTTGACCACGTGCACGTCGACCTTGTGGTCCCACTACCATCGTCGCAAGGGTTCACACACCTGTTAACAATGGTAGACCGCACCACGCGCTGGCCGGAGGCCGTCCCCCTGGCGTCAACCACAGCCGCGGAAGTCGCTCGCGTTTTTTTAACAAACTGGGTGGCGCGTTTCGGCGTCCCATCGGACATCATGTCCGATAGGGGGCCTCAATTTGTCTCAGAGCTGTGGTCAGCCATGGCCAGCAGCTTAGGGGCGACAATTCATCGCACCACCACGTATCACCCTCAGGCTAATGGGTTATGCAAGCGTTTTCATAGGTCTTTAAAGGCCGCCCTCAGGGCCTCACTAACGGATACAGATTGGGTGAATAAACTTCCCTGAGTTTTATTAGGGTTGCGTTCTGCGCCTCAGGAAGATCTAGATGCCTCCCCGGCAGAATTAGTTTTTGCACAACCTCTCAGGCTCCCAGGTGAGTTCTTACCAGAGCATCCAGAGCCCGGGCACCTACCAGCCCTGAGGCCCCTAAGCAGCACGGGACCGGACACGCTCCCCGGACCCATACATCACTCTTTTCCGCGGGTTTTTGTCCCCCAAGGTTTGAAAAATGCCGAGTTCGTTTTTGTTAGACACGAAGCTTTAAAACCAACCCTCTGCCCTCCATACGATGGACCATACAGAGTGCTGGAACCTGGTGATAAGCATTTTGTGCTTGATTTAGGGGACAGAAAAGAAACAGTCAGCATTGACAGACTTAAACCTGCTTTCTTGTTGAGCGACGAACCTGCACGGGTGGCGAGAGCACCTCGGCGGGGTAGACCCCCCAAGAAAAAAAACTCAGCCCCCCCGCAGGGAACAAATAACCACTCTCCTCCCCAAGCTGCAGATCCCTTACAGGATAGTCCCGCCAGGACGCCAAAGCGGGCCTACAGCAGATTTGGGAGAAGATTTAAACCCAGACGACACATAGACTGATGTAAAATTGACAAAGAGTGGTTAACTATGTTGTCAGATTGTGCCGTTGCAGTTTTAAGGCTGACTTGTGACATTAACTATACTGCTATTGTTTCCATTGAATCTTTAACAGAATCATGCTGCATAACTTGAAGGTTAACGTGACTGCTGAAAATATTTTTCCTTTTTCCTGTTGAGATGCATAACGGTATAATATGTCATGGATGTTATCTTAAGCTGTAAACTTAATTTGATTGTCCTTTTCTTAGACGTTTGGGGGGGGCTGTGGCTTATATTATTCATATATCCATACCTACATATGTATAGGCATAAGTGGAATGTTTAGAGATTGCATATGTGGAATGACCTCACGTCTCAGAGCAGGATAAGAGGTCTCGACCACCGGTGAAGATCAAGGAGCAGACGGAGTCGCAGCGGTGGAGACCTGATCGAACTTCCTGACCCCCCAGGGTCAGGTGGAGGAGAGGGAGGACAATGGAGAGGGATTACGCTAATGCGGGATGTCAGCTTTGATATGCAATGTCTTTTGTTGAGTGTGGGTATAAGTATGAAGGTCTGACTACGCTCAGCCTCTTGATTCTGCTTCTGCACTGAGATGAGACATGTTAGGGACTGGAAGCTGATAATAAAACTTGATTCATAAAGTCACATCGCTTCTTCATTTCGAGCTCCCTACACATGGCATCACTGTGCTATCATCAAAATTAAACACTTGAAATATATCACTCTCTGTGTAATGAAGCTATATAATATATGAGTTTCACTTTCTGAAATGAGTAACAAAATATTGAACTTTTTCATGATATTCTAATTTTTTGAGATGTACCTGTAAATGATTTTTCTCTCTCAAATTGGTGACTTTATTGTGAATTTTTCTCTTATAAAGCTGCAACTTTTCTCATAAATTTGTGATTTTTTTTTAAATTTTTTTTTTAACAGACTCATGTACTTTTCATTTTGCATTTATGGAGCCAGAACAACAATCACTCTGCAATAACTAGAACAAAGCAGACCACAGAGGGTCTCATGTGGAGGAACCTCAGGCTGGTGTGAATGTTTTACTGTGGGACAGGACAGACATCTAGTGGAAAACTGAAGCAGTTACAGAGACAACAGCTCTTGAAATATCAGTCTCTGTAATGAATCTATACAATATATGGATTTCACTTTCTGAAATGAGTGACAAAAAATATTGAACTTTTTATGATAGTCTAATTTTTTGAGCTGTATCTGTACAAGCAAGATGCCATTAATTTACAGTTTTTATTGAGAAAAACTTCGAATTTTTGTGAAAGTAAAGTCTAATTTACAAGCAAAATCTCATATTTATCAGAAAAAAATCTGAAGTCATAAGAAATTTTTTTTCAAATTTTGGTAATTAAAGTTTAAAGTAACATTAAAAAAATCACAATCTTATATGAAAACAAATTTGAGAAATTTGTGATTTTTTCCCCACATTTTTTCCCCAAGAAATTTATTAGAAAAGGGTCATTACAAGAAAAAAAAAAAAAAAACTATTACAAAAACCATGTAAAATTCATTATCGACAGTTTTTCTTTCAAGGTGTCAGTTTGCGTTCCAAAAAAGGTAAAAAAAAAAAAAGTTAAGAGAAACAAAACCAAGTTTGCTTTGAAACCTATAATATTGTAGCGGATTTATAGGTATTTTATTGTTGGTACAAGTATTAATGTAAATATGAATGTGAGTAGGGATGAAAATTTCCTTTCCTTACACAAACATCCTCATAGGGCACCAGTCCAGATAATGGACAATTTTATTAACAATTCTTCATTTGTACCAATTATAGACTGATCAAGAAAGCTAGCTCTGTCCTGGGGCAGCGCCCTGACCCAGTGGAGGAGATAGGAGAGAGAAGGATGGTGGCTAAACTGTCATCTCTGCTGGAGTCCGAGTCCCACCCTATGCAGGACATACTGAATGCACTGAGGAGCTCATTTAGCAGCAGACTACATCATCCTAGGTGCGCAACTGAGAGGTTTCGCAGGTCCTTCCTACCTATAGTACGGCTGTCAGATTGTATAACCTAAGCAGGGCTGCTCGCAGAGATAGCAAAAAAACGTGACGACCTAATAGTATTGAATGCAAAAGGCGCAATAGACTTACACAATGGTCCCCTCCAGTATACAACTAGGACACTATCGGTCGCTACGGAGGGTGGCAATATGTATGGGTACATATTCATACTATGTAGGATAACTAAGTAGACGGTTATGCTGTTTATTCCATCTAGCTACAATGCTCCGCACTTTGTATATATATTTATATATTGATGTGTATGTATGTATATCCACTGCTCTTATTTATATCTTCCGTATCTTCTTAATTATTGCTCTGAGTGTTGCTATCCCTGTGCTGTTGCAATCCTGGAATTTCCCCATTGTGGGACTAATAAAGGCTTATCTTATCTTATGAATCAGTCTCAAAAAAAAAAAACCTTGTGAGTTCTTGTCTGCTGATAATCAAGATTGACATGAAACATTTTTGGAACCAAATAAAGCATAGCTTAACTTGGCGATATACTGGAAATTGGAAAACTATAAAAATCAAATAGCATTAGTTAAGAAAAGTGGATGTAATTTTATGAAGAAAATGAGTAAACTATAAAAATAGAAAAGTGGTGTTACTCTGAAAAAGAACATAAATGAAAGGACAAAATGCATTTTGAAATTCTGATGGGGGTTTGCATAAAATTACGTTTAAAGAACTTATACCAGGAATATTCCGAAGAATTAAGTTTAAATTAAACAGACCGCCTGCCAAGCACAATCATTGCGTCCCTGGTGGTAGCAGGGCCCCCACGTGCCAACCATGATTCAGCTGGACGTCCGTGGATTCTGTTGAAGAGGCTGATAGATTCTCCCACAAGGCCGTGCTCCTGAGATCGCAATCGGGCTGTTCTTCAGCAAGCTGAGTAAGGTCTCCTCTTATGCACTGAAAAGGAATTCGTTTATTGTACAAAGTCCCATCAGAAATTCAAACTGAGGCAAAAACACATCACAAATCACTTTTTTCCGATGTTGGTGGTTTAAATGAGTTGGTTTAAGCTAAAAAAAAAATTTAAAAAAAATCAGAAAGTCTTCTTGCATGTTGATTTAAAGAAGATTAAAATAAAAAAATTTCAGAGCCTGGAAGACTCTGGGCCTACTTAAAAGATGGGGGGGGGGGAATGAGCAGAAAAGGCTCCTTACAGCTTGACCACCGCCCCAAAACTGAAAAGTTTTTTTCTCATTGAATTTCATGGAACCTGAGCTGGCCCAATTACATTGCTTCTTTTTCCAGCAGAAGTCATAAACTCAACCTAAAAAGGAAACGCAAGGGAGCTTGGAGGCCCATTGGTCATTTCAAAGTTCAGGGCTTTGTGGGTCTCCAAGCAGAAAGAGGGGGGGAAATTTGATATGAAGAGTGACATCCTAGAGTATGTGTGCTGCCTATGAAAGCATAAATTCTTTAAACTTTAGTGACTTATGGCCCTTTTCCATTAGTATTGCTTTGGCCTTACTCACTTCTACTCGACTCGCTTTCTAGCCCTTTCCACCGTACCCGGCACAGTTTAACAGGCGCTATTTTCGTGCCTGTTCGAGGGCAGAGTACAACCGTGCTGAAGCGAGCCGAGATGTGACGTCAACAGACTGCGAGCCACTGATTGGTCAGGGCGTAACGTCACGAAAGCGTCCGTCTTCAGTGGAATCTATACGACTGCAGGGAGCTCGAAATGAAGAAGCGATGTGACTTTATGAATCAAGTTTTATTATCAGCTTCCAGTCCCTAACATGTCTCATCTCAGTGCAGAAGCAGAATCAAGAGGCTGAGCACAGTCAGACCTTCATACTTATACCCACACTCAACAAAAGACATTGCATATCAAAGCTGACATCCCGCATTAGCGTAATCCCTCTCCATTGTCCTCTCTCTCCTCCACCTGACCCTGGGGGGTCAGGAAGTTCGATCAGGTCTCCACCGCTGCGACTCCGTCTGCTCCTTGATCTTCACCGGTGGTCGAGACCTCTTGTCCTGCTCTGAGACGTGAGGTCATTCCACATATGCAATCTCTAAACATTCCACTTATGCCTATACATATGTAGGTATGGATATATGAATAATATAAGCCACAGCCCCCCCCAAACGTCTAAGAAAAGGACAATCAAATTAAGTTTACAGCTTAAGATAACATCCATGACATATTATACCGTTATGCATCTTAACAGGAAAAAGGAAAAATATTTTCAGCAGTCATGTTAACCTTCAAGTTATGCAGCATGATCCTGTTAAAGATTCAGTGGAAACAACAGCAGTATAGTTAATGTCACAAGTCAGCCTTAAACCTGCAACGGCACAATCCGACAACATAGTTAACCACTCTTTGTCAATTTTACATCAGTCTATGTGTCGTCTGGGTTTAAATCTTCTCCCAAATCTGCTGTAGGCCCGCTTTGGCGTCCTGGCAGGACCGTCCTGTAAGGGCTCTGCAGCTTGGGGAGGAGAGTGGTTATTTGTTCCCTGCGGGGGGGCTGAGTTTTTTTTCTTGGGGGGTCTACCCCGCCGAGGTGCTCTCGCCACCCGTGCAGGTTCGTCGCTCAACAAGAAAGCAGGTTTAAGTCTGTCAATGCTGACTGTTTCTTTTCTGTCCCCTAAATCAAGCACAAAATGCTTATCACCAGGTTCCAGCACTCTGTATGGTCCATCGTATGGAGGGCGGAGGGTTGGTTTTAAAGCTTCGTGTCTAACAAAAACGAACTCGGCGTTTTTCAAAGCTTGGGGGACAAAAACCCGCGGAAAAGAGTGATGTACGGGTCCGGGGAGCGTGTCCGGTCCCGTGCTGCTTAGAGGCCTCAGGGCTGGTAGGTGCCCGGGCTCTGGATGCCCTGGTAAGAACTCACCTGGGAGCCTGAGAGGTTGTGCAAAAACTAATTCTGCCGGGGAGGCGTCTAGATCCTCCTTAGGCGCAGAACGCAACCCTAATAAAACTCAGGGAAGTTTATTCACCCAATCTGTATCCGTTAGTGAGGCCCTGAGGGCGGCCTTTAAAGACCTATGAAAACGCTCGCATAACCCATTAGCCTGAGGGTGATACGCGGTGGTGCGATGAATTGTCGCCCCTAAGCTGCTGGCCATGGCTGACCACAGCTCTGAGACAAATTGAGACCCCCTATCGGATGTGATGTCCGATGGGACACCGAAACGCGCCACCCAGTTTGTTAAAAAAACGCGAGCGACTTCCGCGGCTGTGGTTGACGCCAGCGGGACCGCCTCCGGCCAGCGCGTGGTACAGTCTACCATTGTTAACAGGTGTGTGAACCCTTGCGACGATGGTAGTGGGCCCACGAGGTCGACGTGCACGTGGTCAAACCTCCTGGCTGGAATTCGGAAAGGTTCTAGAGGAGCTTTTGTGTGTTTGTGTATTTTGGCGCGTTGGCAAGACATGCAAGTCTTTGCCCATTCCTTTACATTTTTACGCAGGCCCGGCCAAACAAACTTCTCCGCGACCATTTTAACCGAGGCGCGCACCCCTGGGTGCGCGAGGGAGTGAACCAAGTCAAAAATGTGGCGGCGCCACGCGGCTGGAACTACCGGGCGAGGCCGGCCGGTTGACACGTCGCAGATTAGGGGGGGGACACCGTCACGCAAACCCCTTTCCTCCAGTCTTAACCCTGTTGGTCCAGACTGGAGCGCGCGCACGTCCGCGTCACTGCTTTGTTCCGCTGCCATGGCCGCGTAATCTATCCCTACGTGGAATGGGGCCGCGTACGCGTCCGCGTTGGCCATGAGTTCTGCGGCTGCGGTAGTATAATCTGCTTCCTCGCGCTCTGACGATGTCACAGCGCGAGAGAGGCAGTCTGCTACCACATTAAGCTTGCCTGCCACATGTCGAATATCTGTGGTGAACTCTGAAATTGCAGCTAGCTGTCTTTGTTGCCTGCCTGACCATGGTTCTGAAATTTTAGCCATCGCAAAAGTGAGTGGTTTGTGGTCTACAAAAGCCGTGAAACGCCGCCCTTCCAGCCAGAACTGGAAGTGGCGGATGGATAAATGAAGCGCTAGCAGCTCCCTGTCAAAAGTGCTGTATTTGTGCTCGGTTTGGTTTAAGGATTTGCTAAAAAATGCTAACGGTTGCCAGGTTCCGCTAACATGTTGTTCCACGACTGCCCCTATGGCCAGGTCTGAAGCGTCTGTGGTTAATGCTATGCGAGCCGAGGGATCGGGGTGAACCAACAATGCGGCATTCACTAGTGCACTTTTTACTTCCGCGAAGGCGCGTTCCCGCTCCGGGGTCCATTCGACCACGTTGGAGGGTTTTTGTTTTCTGAGCGCGGCATACAGGGGCTGCATGAGTTGAGCTGCGCGGGGGAGGAAACGGTTGTAAAAATTCACCATTTCTAAAAATTCTTGTGGCGATCTGACCGTTTGTGGTCGTGGGAAATTTGCTACCGCGCGCACTTTGTCCGGCAATGGAACTGCCCCCTCTGGTGAAACTCTGTGTCCCAAAAAATCAATTTGTGACACGCCGAATCGGCATTTGGCTGGGTTGATTATTAACCCGTGCTCTTCTAGTCTCTGAAAAACTGTAGTGAGGTGTTGTTCGTGTTCTTCCTCTGACGAGCTGGCTACCAGAATATCGTCGAGGTAGACGAACACGAAGGGGAGGTCGCGTAATACCGCGTCCATCATACGCTGAAAAGTTTGAGCAGCGCCTTTGAGGCCAAACGGCATTCGCAAAAATTCAAAAAGACCAAAAGGGGTTCTTACAGCCGTTTTAGAAACGTCCTCCGGTCGAACCGGAACTTGGTGGTAGCCGCGGACCAGGTCTATTTTAGAGAAAATGCGCGTACCCGCCAGATGTAGTGAAAAATCTTGGATGTGAGGGATTGGGTAGCGGTCATGCGCTGTCGCATTGTTTAATCTGCGGTAATCACCGCAAGGTCTCCAAGAACCGTCGGTTTTCAGGACCATATGTAGTGGTGATGCCCAAGGGCTTTTCGAGCGCCGAATAATGCCCAATTTTTCAAGGCTGGCAAACTCGTCGCGTGCTATGGCGAGCTTGGTCGCGTCTAAGCGTCAAGCTTTGGCAAAAACAGGTGGGCCTGTTGTGGGGATGAAGTGTTCAACCCCGTGTTTCACTACTGTTGCTGAAAATTTGGGAACTGTGAGTGCTGGAAATTGGGTGAGGAGTTGGTCAAACTTACCTCCTGCTGTGGTGACGCTGGCCTGCACGGGTGGTGGAGAAACTCGAGCTGAGCAGGGGATAGAAGAAAATGATAGTGCATTAACCAAGCGTCTATTTGCAAGATCGACTAACAACCCATGTGCACACAAGAAATCAGCGCCCAACAAGTTAAAACTCACCGCCGCTATAATAAATGTCCACCTATAGTTGCGGCCGTGAATGGACAGAGGTAGGTTTATTTCACCGAAGGTGTCGATGATCGAGCCGTTAGCTGCCATCGCTCCGTTTCCACGGGGTCCCATTGCCCGGTCTGCGTTGGACGGGGTGATGAAGCTCACCTGAGCTCCAGTGTCGATTAGGAACTGTCTCCCGGAGCGTCCGTCAGTCACGTAGAGCAGCTTGTTTGTCTCGCCGAGAGCCGTAGCTGCTAACGGTTCCCGGCTTTGGTGTTTCCCGTGTTCCTGAAATTGCAGGGGGGCACGCATTTGTACGCCCTCTCGGCGAAACATTGATGATAATAGCAGAGGTCGTTCCGCTTGCTGCGCCTTGGTCGCGTCGCTGCCATGGTGGGCGGGCTCTGCTCTGTTGTCTGCGGTTCTCCGCTGCTCTGGGCTTCCGCGCCGAGATCTGCAGATGCTGCTGTGGCCATCTGTTCGCCGCAGGAGTTGATGAGCCGCTGTGCTTCTCGGGCCAGCGCGCGGAAGTCCTGCTGGGTGCAGCACCGCATGTTGGCCAGGGTCCCTCTCATGTGCGACGGCAGAGTGCTGAGGAAGATATGCTGAAAGAGGAAGTTGTCATTGTCTGCCACCCTCAGCTGCAGCATGTCCTCCATGAGGGCCATCGGTCTGTGTCCTCTGTGGCCGTAAATCGCCAGAATCCTCCCTGCCCTTTCCTCGGCCGAGGGGACAAAGCTCTCGATGAGGATCGCCTTCAGTTCTTTGTATTTGTCGTGGGCGGGCGGTTGTTGAATCACACTCCGCGCGCATCTTGATGTGGCAGCATCGAGTCTGGCGACAATGTGGTAAAATTTTGTTTCATCCGCCGTTATCCCCGCCAGTGCAAACTGAGCCTCAGCTTGCTGGAACCACGAGCTCGGGTCGTTTTGCCAGAACTCTGGGAGTTTGACAGTGATGGCGCTTGCCTGGGCCGTCTCTGATGTGTCTGCAGGGCGAGAACGCCTTTCTTCCGTTCTCGCGGCGGGGCTGGGGACGGTGCTCGGTTGAGCCCTCTCTGACGATTCTGCTGTGGGGGAACGTCTTCCATCCGTTCCCCTGTCTGCGTTAGCGACGGCGCTTGCCTGGGTCGCCTCTGATGAGCTTGTAGCGGGAGAACGTCTTTGGTCCATCCTCACGTCTGGTCACCAATGTAGGGAGCTCGAAATGAAGAAGCAATGTGACTTTATGAATCAAGTTTTATTATCAGCTTCCAGTCCCTAACATGTCTCATCTCAGTGCAGAAGCAGAATCAAGAGGCTGAGCGCAGTCAGACCTTCATACTTATACCCACACACAACAAAAGACATTGCATATCAAAGCTGACATCCCGCATTAGCGTAATCCCTCTCCATTGTCCTCTCTCTCCTCCACCTGACCCTGGGGGGTCAGGAAGCTCGATCAGGTCTCCACCGCTGCGACTCCGTCTGCTCCTTGATCTTCACCGGTGGTCGAGATCTCTTGTCCTGCTCTGAGACGTGAGGTCGTTCCACATATGCAATCTCTAAACATTCCACTTATGCCTATACATATGTAGGTATGGATATATGAATAATATAAGCCACACCATGGTCATTAAACCAGGCTTTGATTCTTTTGGCAGTGTGTGTATGGTGGTGGTGGTGGTGGGGGGGGGGGGGTGCTAAGTCATGCTGGAAAATGAAATCAGCTTCTCCATAAAGCTTGTCAGCAGAGGGAAGCTTGAAGTGCTTTAAAATTTCCCGGTAGACGACTGCGCTGACTTTGGTCTTACTAAAACACAGTGGACAAACACCAGCTGATGACATCGTTCCTCAAATCATCACTGTCTGTAGAAACTTCACACTAAACCTCAAGCAACTTAGATTATGTGCCTCTCCACTCTTTCTCCAGACTCTGGGACTTTGATTTCCAAAAGAAATGCAAAATTTACTTTTATCTGAACAGAGGTCATCTGCTGGTATCGATCCAAGATGGCGCCCACAGCGGTCGACATGGTGCTTCGCTGCGCTCTTTGTTTGTTTTTGTTTGTCAATTGTGTGTCTGCTTGCACTTATACCCGTGAAGAACTTTTAAATATCAGGACTTTGACCCCCACGGACCTCCTCCCAGTTTTTCTAGCCCCTGCCGCCGATCTGGTTTATTGTTTGGCTCGGAAAGTGAGACGGCGGAAGAGAGGTAGACGAGCGGGCGCTCTCGTACGACTTCGCAGGAGAGGCTCGCGAACGGCGCTGCCTGGCATATTTCTGTCCAATACCAACTCTCTCTCTAACAAGGTGGATGAACTGAGACTGCTGATGCGTTTTAAGGACCTCGCCTCCTCAGCTGTCCTCTGCTTTACTGAGACCTGGGTCCGGGAAAATATACCGGACAGCGCGCTGCGCCTCGACGGCTTCCAGCTCTTCCGTGCTGATCGTGACACAGAGCTTTCCGGCAAGACCACAGGAGGCGGTGTCTGCTTCTACATCAACTGTAGCTGGTGCTCTGATGTAACGGTAATTTCCAAACACTGTTCTCCTGCCTTGGAATTTCTTGTTATCAATTGCAAGCCCTTCTATTCCCCGCGGGAGTTTGCTTCTTTCATAATGATCGCTGTGTACGCCCCTCCCGACGCGGACACGCGCGAAGCTCAGCGCGTGCTCGCGGATCACATTCAACACACAGAGCAGAGTTTTCCAGACTCGCTGATTATTGTGGCTGGCGACTTTAATCAGTGCAATCTGAGCCACGATCTCCCCCGCTACAAACAGTTTATTAAATGCCCCACCAGAGGATTAAACACACTGGATCACTGTTACACCACAGTGAAAGACGCATATCGCGCTGTCCCTCGAGCTGCGCTGGGATTATCTGATCACGTGATGGTTCACCTCATTCCCACATACAGACAGAGATTGAAGCTCACTAAACCTGTTGTGAGCACTACGAAGATACGGACCAGTGATGCTGAGGAGAAGCTGGAAACGTGCATGGAAATATCTGACTGGGGCATGTTTAAAGGAGCCACGCATGATCTGGATGAGTACACGGACACTGTGAACTCATATATCCACTTTTGTGAAGAGAACATTCTTCCATCACGCACCAGGGTGAGTTACTCTAATGACAAACCCTGGTTCACAGCTAAGCTCAGACAGATCAGGAAGGAGAAGGAAGCAGCGCTGAAAAGTGGAGACAGGGACTGCTACAGGGAGGTTAAATACCGGTTTAACAGAGAGTTGAAGAGGGCTAAATCTGTGTACTCAGAGAGACTCCAGCAGCAGTTCACTGCTAATGATTCGGCTTCCGTGTGGAGAGGACTGAGGCAAATCACCAACTATCGACCTAAGGCTCCTAAAGGTCAGGATGACAAAGCCCTTTGTCAGAGACTGTCCCAACACTATGCCCGTTTTGACACCTCGTCATCTGTGTCCAACTCCCCCCCTCCCTCCAGCTCCACAGCCTCCACATTCCCTACTTCATTTAAGGCACCCACCCCCCCTCCTCCCCCCCTCCCCTTATCATCAGTGAGCAGGATGTGCTCAAACAGTTCTCCAGACTGAACCCGCGCAAGGCCCCCGGCCCAGACGGCGTGTCTCCCTCCACCCTGAGACTCTGTGCGAAACAGCTGGCTCCTGTATTCACAGACATTTTTAACACCTCCCTTAAGTTATGCCACGTGCCATCCTGCCTCAAATCCTCCACTATCATCCCTGTCCCCAAGAAGCCACGGATCACTGGACTTAATGACTACAGACCTGTAGCGCTCACCTCTGTAGTCATGAAGTCCTTTGAGCGCCTGGTCCTGTCCCACCTCAAGTCCATCACCACCCCTCTCCTGGACCCGCTGCAGTTTGCCTACCGAGCCAACAGGTCTGTAGACGATGCAGTCAACCTGGCCCTCCACTCCATCCTGCAGCACCTGGACTCCCCGGGAACCTACGCCAGGATCCTGTTTGTGGACTTCAGCTCCGCATTCAACACCATCCGCCCCGCTCTGCTCCGGGACAAGCTGTCCCTGCTCAACGTGCCTGACTCCCTCTGCAGGTGGATCATCGACTTCCTGACGGACCGGAGGCAGCATGTGCGGCTGGGAAAGACTGTCTCAGACTATACTAGCATCAGCACCGGATCACCCCAGGGCTGTGTACTTTCCCCCCTACTCTTCTCCCTTTACACCAACTCCTGCACCTCCAGCCACCAGTCTGTCAAGTTGATCAAGTTTGCGGACGACACCACCCTCATCGGGCTCATCTCCAACGGCGACGAGTCCGCCTACAGGAGAGAGGTGGCCCAGCTGGCGTCCTGGTGCAGCAATAACAACCTGCAGCTGAACGCTCTGAAGACAGTGGAGATGATTGTAGACTTCAGGAAAGTCACTACTCCTCTGCCCCCCCTCACCCTCTCAGGCTCTCCCATCACCACTGCTGATTCCTTCCGCTTCCTAGGCACTACCATCACCAGGGACCTCAAATAGGAGCTGACCATCAGCTCACTCATCAAAAAAGCCCAGCAGAGGATGTTCTTCCTGCGGCAGCTGAGGAAGCTCAAGCTACCCACCAAGATGTTAGTGCAGTTCTACACAGCCATCATCGAGTCCATCCTCACCACCTCCATAACCGTGTGGTACGCAGGAGCCACTGCCAGGGACAGACTAAGGCTGCAGCGCGTCGTGCGCACTGCTGAGAAGGTGATCGGCTGCAAGCTCCCATCTCTCCAGGATCTGTACATCTCCAGGACCCGGAGGCGTGCTGGCCGGATCATAGCCGATCCCTCACACCCTGGTCACGTACTGTTTGCCCCCCTCCCCTCTGGTAGAAGACTTCGGTCCATCCAGACTAAAACCTCCCGTCACATGAACAGCTTCTTCCCCTCTGCCATTAGACTGCTGAACACTAAGTGACTCTCGTGCACCATGTACAGCAGCTCAACCAGACTCATGTCAATCATCACTGTTTTCTTCCTGCATTACCGACTGCACTATATAGTTCTCCACAGTATCTGCTGCTGGCTAATATATATTTTAACTGTTGACCAGTATCACTTAATCTTATCCTACACTTTATTACATGTATAGTTTATTTCTCTTATCTTATCATGTTTAGTGTTGCAGCATTGTACCGAGACAAATTCCTAGTTTGTGTACTACATGAACAATGGCAATAAACCTGATTCTGATTCTGATTCTGATTCTGGTGTTTTCCCACTGTGTTTTATCAAGACCAAAGTCAGTGCAGTCATCTACCAGGAAATTTTAGAGCACTTCATGCTTCCCTCTGCTGACAAGCTTTATGGAGAAACTGATTTCATTTTCCAGCAGGACTTGGCACCCCTCCCACACTGCCAAAAGTATCAAAACCTGGTTTAATGACCGTGGCATCACTGTGTTTGACTGATCAGCAAACTCTCCTGACCTAAACCCAATAGAGAATCTATGGAGGATTGTCAAGAGGAAGATGAGAGACACCAGATCCAACAATGCAGACAAGCTGAAGGTCACTATCAAAGCTACCTGGACCTTCATAACACCTCAGCAGTGCCAAAGTATGGGCTGCACGGTGGCGCAGTGGTTTAGCACTGTGGCAGCACAGTTTTACCCTCGGCCGGGGGATCGCGGGGATCATGAGATCGTGGGTTCGATCCCAGCCCCCGACCAACAGTGAGCTGTGTGGAGTTTGCATGTTCTCCCCGTGTTGCGCGGGTTTACTCCGGGATTTCTCCGGTTTCCTCCCGCACACCAAAAACATGTAGGTTTAGGGCGCTCACGCACGCAGCGACCAGCAGCCGGTGGCTTGTCACCGGACTGCAAACCAAGTCTACCTACGGGTACAAATAAGTAACAAAAAAAAAAAAAAAAAAAGGCTGATCACCTCCATGCCACGCCACATTGATACAGTAATTCATCCAAAAGGAGCCCCGACCAAGTATTGAGTGTGTACATGGACATACTTTTCAGTCGACCAACATTTCTATTAAAAAACTATTTTTTTTTAGTTAATTTTATATAATATTTTAATTTTTGAGAAACTGAATTTGGGGTTTTCATGGTCTGTAAGTCATAATCAAAATTAAAATAAACACTTGTAATATATCACTCTCTGTGTAATGAATCTATACAATATATGGTTTCACTTTCTGAAATGAGTGACAAAAAATATTGAACTTTTTCATGAATATTCTAATTTTTTGAGATGTACCTGTAAATGATTTTTTTTCTCTCATAAATTAGTGACTTTTTTTATTGTGAATTTTTCTCTTTCTTATAAAGCTGCAACTTTTTTGTCATAAAAAAAAAAAAAATTAACAGACTCATGTACTTTTCATTTAGCATTTATGGAGCCAGAACAACAATCACTCTGCAATAACTAGAACAAAGCAGACCACAGAGGGTCTCATGTGGAGGAACCTCAGGCTGGTGTGAATGTTTTACTGTGGGACAGGACAGACATCTAGTGGAAAACTGAAGCGGTTACAGAGACAACAGCAGAGCCCCCATTATGCTCCTTCTCCGCATTAGCTTTAGCTACAGCTGTCAGATTGAGTATTGGCTTTTTTTAGTTTTTGTATAAATCTGTTCTATAGTTTTTTTTCCCCCCTCTTTTCTTACTATAAAAGTGTGAATAAATCTTGTTGCTGCTTATTTGTTCAGAAAATACAGAGTTTGTCCATATTTCATGAAAAATGTCTGTTTTTGGCATACAGGGTTTGTACTTTGGTGGACTACAGATGCAAATAAGCAGTATTGCTAAATCTGGCATACTTACATTTGCATTAATGTTCATTAGTATGTAATGTCCCTTTCAAATAAACATCCATCCATCCATCTTCTACTGCTTTTCCAGAGGTCCGGATAGCAGAGGCAGCAGTTCAAGCAGAGAAGCCCAGACCTCCCTCTCCCCAGCCACCTGCTCCATCTCTTCAGAGAGGATACCAAGGCGTTCCCAGGCCAGCTGAGAGACATAGGCCACAGTTACATGGGCAAAATTCCTTCAGTCTGATTACAATTCAGAATTTTACTGTTTACATGGATCCTGAAAAAGCTGATCTGATTAGGATGTGCGTTTCCATGTGTCACACGTTTGAATGGAATAAATCATTTTAACATGCGCATGTCGACATTTCGACAATCCGAAAATAGAAGAAGCAACTTCCAGTGTTAGCAAGCCCCCGCTTCGTGTCAAAATTGACCTGTATTGTGTTATTCAGACTGTACTTTTGCTTCTGCTGGTCTCCGTAATGAAGCTACAAGTACATACTTCTGCATATGATGAACAGAGCGAGACAGCAGGACGATACAGACCAGTTTTGTTTTACTCCCGCCATGTTTTCCGCTAGCTGCTGCTAAGGCGGAAATACGTCACGTCGACGTGCAGCTGGTGTACAGACATGCACAGTAAACATATTTTCTGCCCTACGTTCAGAATAAGTGTTTTCATGCGCACCATTCGGATTAACAATCGGCATAACCCACCCCTCTCAATCGGAATGAAATTTTGATCCGAATGAGCGTGATCGGGTCAGAATATTCAGATTGCCGTGTTTACATTAAGCATTTTTATTCTGATCAGGCTTTTAATCCGGTTACTTGTGTTCATGTAAACATAGCCATTGTCTCTCCAGCGAGCCCTGGGTCTGCCCTGGGGTCTCCTCCCAATGGGACGTGCCCAAAACACCTCAAGTGGGAGGCGTCCAGGAGGCATCCTGATCAGATGCCCAAACTACCTCAACTGGCTCCTTTCAATGTGGAGGAGCAGCAGTTCTACTCTGAGCCTTTCCCGGATGACTGAGCTCCTCACCCTATCTCTAAGGGTGAGTCCAGCAATCCTATGAAGAAAGCTCATTTCAGCCGCTTGTATCAGCGATCTCATTCTTTCGGTCATTACCCAAAGCTCAAAACCATAGGTGAGGGTAGGAACGTAGACTGACTGGTAAATCAACAGCTTTGCCTTTGTGCTTAGCTCCCTCTTCACCACAACGGACCGGTACAACGTCTGCATCACTGCAGATGCTGCCCCGATCTGTCTGTCAGTCTCTCGCTCCATTCTCCCCTCACTCGTGAATAAGACCCCAAGATACTTAAACTCCTCCACTTGGGGCGAAGACTTCCGGGAAGATGGCGGAGAGACATAACGCTTAAACAGAGAGCTCTCCCTAGCCGGATTAAAAATCATTGGTAAATGGCCAACTCGACATAAATGGATCAATAAACCAAGGGATGAAAACACGAAGGAGCCGGGCACACGGACAAAAGCAGGGTAAAATTAAAGAATTCCTCTTCAACAACGCAGGAGAAATCGCTGAACACAAGGCCCAAAAAAACGAGGTGACTGCAGCAGGGAAAATGGAGGACGCCAAACTCGATACCATGAACACTGGCATCGCCAATTTAGGTAAAGAGTTAAAAGACTTCAAGCGGCAACTCCAGCAGGATTTAGCGGCTCTTAGGGAGGAGCTGAAAAAAGAGATGAAGGAGGAAATTATGGGCCTCTGAAGAGAAATGGAGCGCAAGCTAACAGAAAACATGGAGGAGCTGCGCTCTCAACGGGCGTGTATGACAGAAGCACAGGCCCGAATATCGGAGTTGGAAGACTGGAAGAGCGAGGCAAGCGAGCAGCTGCAGACCCTGACGACGCAAACACAGAGGATGCAGGAAAAAATAACCGACCTGGAGAGCAGGTCCAGACGGAGCAATATACGCATCTTCGGGATCCCGGAGGGCATTGAAGGCAACTCGATGACGAAATTCATGGATCAGTTCTTAAAAAAAGAACTGGAGCTGCCCGGTGAAGCAGATCTGCAGATTCAACGAGCGCACAGAGCCTCGGCACAGAACCCAAAACCAAACTCTCCACCCAGGTCAGTTGTGGTAAACTTTCTGAAATATGATGTAAAGGAAAGAATCCTGACACAAGCGTGGAAAAAAAAGATACGAATCGGCGACAAACAGATATTCTTTGACCATGACTACCCGACAGAAATTGTGCAGCAGCGAAAGAAATATGCCAACATTAAAAAAACGCTGAAAGAGAAAAAAATTAGATTCCAAACGCCGCTAACGAAGATGAGGATTCATTGGGAGGACGGCGTAAAAACCTACAACACGGCCAGAGAGGCAGCGCGGGACATGATGGAGCGGGGCTTTGTGGTGAGCGTACCGGAGGAAGCGGCTGGAGCAGCGGCGGCACTGAACGCATCACGACAGCCGGAGTGGAGACGAGTGAGCGGCAGAAGAAGGGGGAGAGACGTGGAGCAGCGGGCCCAGGAAAAACTGCAAGGCTTTCAACTGAAAGCCTAGATTATAACAAAGATTAAGAAAGGCACAGAAGAAATGAAGGCCAAGAAGACAAGGTAAAAGAGAAACAAATGACTAGGAGAGGTTTAAGTGATTTTTGTTGGACATTTCTAGACTAATGACTATTACTTGGACAGTAAATACAGGTCTAGGGAGCGCCCTTCACTCTGTGAGGACATTCCCTCCACCCACCAACAGGGAGCAGTGGGCAGAAGAAAGGCCCAAAGTACAGAGGTCGAGATTTGTTAATGTGTTTTTATATAAATATGTGTTATTTTTTGTTGTTAAAGGGGCTAGGAGCACAAGTTAAAAAAATGGAAAAACATGAATATGGGTAAAAATCTTAAGATAATGACACTAAACGTGAATGGTCTGAACTCACCTGTTAAAAGGGAAAGAATAATAAGAAAATTCAAGAAGGAAAAAGCCGAAATTATATTTATGCAAGAGACACATTTGAGCAAGACAGAACATGTGAAACTAAAGAGATTTGGCTATAAGAACTCCTACTACAGTTCATTTAAGGGAGGAACTAAAAGGGGGGTTATGATACTAATCTCAAATAAAATACAATTTGAATGTGAACAAGAAATCCAGGATAAAGAAGGCAGATATGCAATAGTAAAGGGAAGAATAGATGGTATGCAGATCACATTAGTCAACATCTATGCCCCACCAGAAAGTGACAAGGGTTTTTTTCAACATCTGTTTGATCTCATAGCAACACACAGTGAAGGAGTCCTAATTTGTGGAGGAGACTTAAATGCTGTCATGGATCATGAAGTTGATACAACAAGTGTTAAGAAGACAAAAAAAACATGTAACAAAGTTCATAAGAACCTCACTGGCAGAAACGGGTATGGTAGACACATGGAGGGACCTGCACCCACTCGAAAAAGACTATACACATTATTCAGCAGTCCATAAAGTACACTCTAGAATACTGTAGATTACTTCCTTATGAATGAAGGTGACAGACACAGGGTGAGAAATTGTCGGATTGGAGGGGCAGAAATATCAGATCATAATCCTATATACATGGAAATATATTTAAACAATAGAAAATGACAAACAACATGGAAACTTAATGTAGGACTGTTAAATGATGAGAAAATGAAAGAAAGAATAAAAGTAAACATAAATGAGTATATCCAAGAGAATGACAATGAAGAAGTGGACCCAACAATACTATGGGACGCACTAAAAGCCGTGTTAAGAGGTAAATTAATTGTTGAAACAGGAAAAGCAAATAAGTCTAAACTGGAAACATATGAACAAAGATGTGAGAGACTGAGGGAATTAGAACGTAAACATCAAAGCACAAATGATCCAAAAATATACCAAGAAATTAAAGAAGAAAAAATAAAGATAAAAGAAACACAAATAGATGAAATTGAAAGGAAAAATAGATATCTAAAGCAAAAATATTATGAAACGGGGCCAAAAGCCACAAAACTGCTGGCAAAACGGTTAAGAAAACAACAAAGTGAATAATGTATATAAGATTAAAGACCCCATCACAAATAAAACCACAGTTAACCCAGAAAACATCGAAGAAATATTCCATAATTTCTATCAAGAACTATACTCACAACCTGAAGAAACAAATACTAAAGATATTAAAAAATTTCTATGCACATTGGACTTGCCATCAATAGGAAATCAACAAAATGAAAAGCTAACAGCAGAAATAACAACACAAGAGATTAGAGATGTGATTAAGTCACTTAAAAATGGTAAATCACCAGGTAGTGATGGATACCCATCTGAGTTTTATAAACTGTTTATAGAAGAACTCACGCCACAGCTCCTAAAGTCATTTAATTGGACGCTGAACAACAACAAAATACCTCCATCATGGAACGAAGCCATTATTTCAGTTATTTTAAAGCCAGGGAAAGATAGAGAACAATGCGGAAACTATAGACCAATCTCTTTATTAAATGTGGATTATAAAATATATACAACAATTATATGTAAATGAATAAAGACATTCTTGACGGAATTGATAGAAGATGATCAAACTGGTTTCATAGAGGGACGCCAAACACATGACAATATCAGGAGAACAATACATATAATTAATCAAATACATAAAGAAAAGAAAAGCGCAGTAATAATGAGTTTAGACGCAGAAAAAGCATTTGACAGGGTTAACTGGAAATTCCTATATAGTGTGCTGGAACGCTTTGGATTTAACGAAAAATCAGTACAATGCATAAGGACGCTGTATCAAGAACCTGTGGCAAGAATCAAGATAAACGGTAGCTTAACAGACAAAGTAAATATACAAAGATCAACCAGGCAGGGATGCTGCTTATCGCCCACCTTGTTTGCTCTGTTCATAGAGCCACTGGCTCAAGCGATACGACAAAATAAGAAATTAAAAGGTGTAACAATAAAGGGAGCGGAACACAAGATTGGGCTATTTGCAGATGATATTATAGTTTACCTTGAACAACCAGATGAATCAATAATGGAAATGATGAACTTGATAGAAAATTTGGGAAAATTATCAGGATACAAGATAAACATAACAAAAACACAAATACTGACATTCCATTATAACCCTCTAAACCAGATAACTGATAAGATCAAACTAAACTGGAAACAAAAAGAAATAAAATACCTTGGAGTGAACATACCTAAAGATTTAAGCAAAATCTATAAAGCAAACTATGATAGGTTGGAACAAGAAATAAAAAAAGATATTGATAGATGGTCAATCTTAAATATGGATCTGAATTCAAAAATTGAGACAGTCAAAATCAGCATACAACCTAGATTACTTTACCTCTTCCAGGCTCTACCAACAGAGATTCCTGGTGCCCAGTTCTCAAAGTGGGACAGGATGATATCGAGATTTGTTTGGGGAGGTAAAAAGCCAAGAGTGAAATATAAAACTCTCCAGTTACCAAAAGAGAAAGGAGGCATGGGCCTACCGAGTCTAAAGGAATATTACTACTCAGCACAAATAAGATATATCATATGTTGGTGCGACGAAGGATATGAGGCAAAATGGAAAGAAATGGAAAAGGAAATTGAGGGACTCCCAGTACAAAGCATAATAGGAGATAAAGATGCATATAAGCAAATCAAACAAATAGACCCAATCACTAAATTTACTTTGGAACTGTGGTATAAAATAGTACAAAAGTATAATATAAAGGAAGACATAAAACTATTGAAATTGGTAGCATTTGACAGTCAGTTTGAACCGGCAAAGCAAGATAGGTGTCATGGCGGCCTCTGGGCCATCATTGGCTTCATCAGTTCCAGCTGCGCACAGACCAACAGGTGCCAATCAGCGGCTGTTAAAAGCCAGCGTTGCTGACAGCCAGTCACGGAGTCGTCTGTCCTCCTCGTCGGAGTATGAACCAGAGCTTCGCTCTCGAGCCTCGTCAAGAACCTCTTGTCAAGTACAACCACGTAAGAGAACTATTTGTTACTCTACCCCTTGCCTTTACCCCTGTGCACAGGTGGACCTCCCAGGCGGCGGACCAGCTACCCCAGCTGACGGGGCGACGCCACCTCACCCACGTAGCTCCTCGCTACCACCTCGACTACCGGTACGTCTTGCTCCTCAGCTGCAGGAACTGTTATTATCTCAGTTGCAGGAACAGTCGTCACCACGATCAGTGGAATCCCTGTCATCGCTATCATCTGTATTGTCATCGCCACGGTCAGAGGAATCACTATCCTCACCATCTTCAGAACAGTCATCGTCACGGTCAGTGGAATCACTGCCGTCATTATCATTGAACCTCCCCTCGTCACAGCCACGGGTGGATTCACTAGCACGACCACGGACACCCTCACCTCCACGCTGCACGGCCGCTGGAATTCAGCAGGACACCACCTGCGCCTTACCCAAGTAAGCCCCTTTACCTACAATTACTCACGAGTGCTGAACAGCGATAATTGTATCTGCTTGTGTGTTCCAGGGTTGCCGGGTCTCCGTCCGGGCTGCTCAGTTCCAGTGACCAGAACCCAATACTTGCACTCACTCACGCACTACACACTCTCACAATTCAATAAAGGGATTATTGTCACAATCTGCCCGTGTCAGTGTCTGTCTCCTGGGTCCTAAACATGTCAGTACGACTCCGTCACGTTGACCCAGCGGACAGTTCACTGTCACGCAAACTCAACACTCTTAGCACCCGGGTAGATTTGTTAGCACATCAACAGACAGTAATCCTGAATCAATTGACTTTAATTAATAGTCGGCTGGATCGCCTGGAAGGACACCAGACGTTTTCCCCGACCGCAAATATCTCAGCCCCTGCAGGCTTAGCGTCAGGACAGGCTAACACCTCTTCGACCTCTCGCCTCACCCCTATTCCCACGCCTGCCCGGTTCAGCGGAAAACTCGGGGAAGCCCGAGGATTCATATTACAATGCGAATCAGTTTTTCTCCACGTTCCAGGAGATTTCACCCTTGATTCCAACCGGATTGGTTATGTCATTAATTTGTTGGCAGGTAGAGCTTTAGATTGGGCATACTCTATCATGGCTAAACCAAGCTATCCCATGCTTACTTACCAGGAGTTTGTGACAGAATTCATGTCCGTGTTTGACCATACTGATAGGGGTGAGGTGTTGACAGAACGGCTGTTGAGCCTACAGCAGGGAAAGAGATCAGCTGCTGACTACGCTATTGACTTCTGGGTCCTGGCCGCAGAGATTGGGTGGGGGGAGCCATCACTGTGTGGTATTTTCCTACGCAGTCTTAATGATGAGTTAAAGGATGAGTTAGCGGCATGGGATAAACCGGACAACCTGCGTGATGTGATCGCCCTAACGGTTAGCCTGGATAGCAGATTAAGGGAGCGGACGGCTGAACGGCGAGCTACTTCCCGTTCGGTTAGACCCCGCCCTCGCGTCCCTAACTCTCCTCTTCTCACTTTACCCGCGTCAGAGGAGTCCCCGGATCAAGAGGCTATGGTTATAGGTCGGTCTAAAGTGTCAGCAGCTGAGAAACAGCGCCGCAGGGATCAGGGCCTTTGTTTCTACTGTGGGAAAGAGTCACATGGGGTTTTCGAGTGTCCCAGTAAGTTAAAAGGGAAGGCCCGTGGATCGCAGTAGGGGGATTCACGGGCAAGAATTCAGAGGAACCCCTTACTAGTTGCCGATTACCCATCAGACTGATCCATGCACATACAGAACACTCCACCTTAACGTTAGTTGACTCCGGAGCTGAGCAGAACTTTGTTTCTAGAGACCTGGCAACCCGGATGGGCCTTAGCTGTCAGACTCTAGACCCCCCTGTCAAACTTATCACCCTGTCCAAGGCATCTCTGACCACCGTCGCCCATCAGACGGCCCCAGTATCTATTATTGTGTCAGGAAACCACAGGGAGGAAATTAAGTTCCTAGTTCTGCCCGTCTCTTCTTCGCCCGTTATCCTGGGGTACCCCTGGCTTCGCTTGCATAACCCCACCATTGACTGGCAAGCTGGGAGAGTTACGGCGTGGAGTATGTTCTGCCTAAGTGCCTGTCTCCAATCTGCGGCGTGCGCCCCGTTTGTCAAGGTGCCTCAACCTCATTCGTCACCACCGGACCTGTCCAGGGTGCCAGAGGTCTACCATGACCTGGGGCTGGTTTTTAGCAAGTCTCGGGGGTTGTCTTTACCCCCCCATCGCCCTTAGGATTGTGCAATTAATCTGAAGGCTGGGGCCCCTCTTCCTGCAAGCCGCCTATACAGCCTATCAGCCCCGGAGCGCGAGGCTATGGATACATACATCAAGGAGTCCCTGGCCTCTGGTATCATCCGCCCATCGTCTTCGGCTGTGGGAGCCGGGTTTTTCTTCGTCGGGAAGAAGGACGGCTCATTACGCCCCTGCATCGACTTCCGGGGTCTGAATGAAATAACGGTAAAGGACAAATACACTCTGCCTCTGATGAACACCGCTTTTGACTCCCTCCAGGGGGCATCCTGGTTTACCAAATTAGACCTTAGGAATGCCTATCACCTAGTGCGCATAAGGGAAGGAGACGAGTGGAAGATGGCTTTCCGGACCCCTAGCGGGCATTTTGAGTATTTAGTAATGCCGTTTGGGTTAACCAACGCTCCGGCCGTCTTCCAACGTTTAATAAACAATGTTTTACGGGACTTCCTTAACTCGTTTGTGTTCGTATATCTTGACGACATTCTAATCTTCTCCCGCACACTAGAAGAACATCGGGTGCATGTCCGCAAGGTACTACAGCGCCTCCTGGAGAATCAACTGTTCGTCAAGGCCGAGAAATGTGAGTTCCACACTGACCAAACCTCTTTCCTCGGGTTTATAATAGCTTGGAACCAGGTGCTCCCTGACCCGGCCAAGGTCAAGGCAGTAGTGGATTGGCCTGCACCCACCTCCAGAAAGCAGCTTCAAGGGTTCTTGGGTTTTGCTAATTTTTATAGGAGGTTTGTGCCAAATTTTGGTAATATCGCCCGCCCTCTGACTGCGCTCACCTCCCCTAAGACCCCGTTTTGCTGGAGTGAGGAGGCAGCTGGAGCATTTGAGAAGCTGAAGAGGGAGTTTGCTTCGGCCCGAGTCCTTACACAAGTGGACCCGAAGCTGCAGTGCTTGGTGGAGGTGGACGCCTCTGATTCGGGAGTAGGAGCGGTACTCTCCCAACGCTCTCCCGAGGACGGTAAGATTCGCCCATGTGCTTACTTCTCTCATCGTCTTTCCCCTGCAGAGAGAAATTACAGCATAGGAGACAGGGAGCTGCTGGCAGTGAAGCTCGCTTTGGAGGAATGGAGACACTGGCTGGAGGGGGCTGCTCAGCCGTTCGTGGTATGGACTGATCATCGTAACCTGGAGTACCTCAGGACGGCGAAACGCCTGAATGCACGCCAGGCTCGCTGGTCCCTCTTCTTCGGCCGGTTCAACTTTTCCATCACTTACCGGCCGGGAAGCAAGAACGGTAAGCCGGATGCCCTCTCGCGGCAGTTTGACGCACCATCCTCTGAGGACCAGGAAACCCCTATCCTGCCGTCCTCCTGCGTCGTGGGCGCTCTGTCCCGGGGTATCTGCAAAACGGTTCACCGGGCTCAGAGGACTGAGCCGGACCCTGGGGGGGGGGGGGGGGGGGGGGGCCCGGGCCGCCTGTTTGTTCCACGTGCCATTCGGGGCAAAGTGATTGAGTGGGGTCACGCCTCCAAGTTGGGGTGGGCCGGACTGTGGATCTTCTCCAGAGGACCTTCTGGTGGCCAGGGCTACGGAAGGACGTTGTAGGTTACATCCGGACCTGCGCTCAGTGCGCCACCGGGAAGATGACATCATCCCCCCCGGCGGGCCTGCTACACCCGTTGCCGGTCCCTTCCCGTCCCTGGTCCCACGTTGCTATGGACTTTGTGACTGGTTTGCCCACCTCGGATAACTTCACCACAGTTTTAACCATCGTGGACCGTTTCTCGAAGGCAGCCCATTTTGTGCCCCTTCGGGGTTTGCCTTCGGCCCAGGAAACAGCGGACCTCCTCGTGCAACATGTGGTCCGTCTCCACGGCATCCCCGCTGACATAGTGTCGGACCGGGGACCACAGTTTGTCTCACAGGTTTGGAAGGCTTTCTGCGCGGTGCTGGGAGCCACAGCCAGCCTCTCCTCTGGTTATCATCCCCAGAGCAATGGCCAGTGTGAGCGGGCTAATCAGGAGCTTGAGGCTGCATTACGCTGTGTCATCTCCTCCTGCTCATCCTCCTGGAGCAAGTATCTTCCTTGGATTGAGTACGCCCATAACGCCACGGTCTCTACGGCTACGGGCGTCTCCCCCTTCAAGGCGTCATCTGGGTTTGATCCACCGCTGTTCCCGGAGGAGGAGAGGGAGGTAGCGGTTCCCTCGGTCCAAGCCCACATCAAGCACTGTCGGCGAGTTTGGCTCATCGCCCGCCGAGCCCTGCTAAAGACCACCAAACGCAACATCCAGGTGGCCAACCGGCATAGAAGACCTGCCCCGGACTACAAGGTGGGTCAGAAAGTTTGGTTGTCAACCCGGAATATTGGTGTACCGGCCGAAAAGCGTAAGCTTACCAAGTGCTTCATTGGCCCCTACACCATCAGTCAAATTATTAACCCTGTGTCTGTGCGCCTGTCTCTCCCCTCTTCGATGCGCATCTGCCCCACCTTTCATGTCTCCCAGGTCAAACCGTACATCTCTGACCCCCTGTGCCCGCCTCCCGCGGCCCCCGCCCCCCCGAGGATGATCGATGGCCATCCAGCCTGGGGGGTGACTGCCATCCTGGACGTTCGCAGGCGAGGTCGTGGTCTTCAGTATTTGGTGGACTGGGAGGGCTTTGGACCGGAGGATCGTTCTTGGATCCGCCCAGCGTTGATCCTGGATAAACAGCTGATCCGCGATTTCCATCGGGCGAATCCAGGTAGAATTGGGCAGGTGCCTGGAGGCACTGCTAGAGGGGGGAGCACTGTCATGGCGGCCTCTGGGCTGTCATTGGCTTCATCAGTTCCAGCTGCGCACAGACCAACAGGTGCCAATCAGCGGCTGTTAAAAGCCAGCGTTGCTGACAGCCCGTCACGGAGTCATCTGTCCTCCTCGTCGGAGTATGAACCAGAGCTTCACTCTCGAGCCTCGTCAAGAACCTCTTGTCAAGTACAACCACGTAAGAGAACTATTTGTTACTCTACCCCTTGCCTTTACCCCTGTGCACAGGTGGACCTCCCAGGCGGTGGACCAGCTACCCCAGCTGACGGGGCGACGCCACCTCACCCACGTAGCTCCTCGCTACCACCTCGACTACCGGTACGTCTTGCTCCTCAGCTGCAGGAACTGTTATTATCTCAGTTGCAGGAACAGTCGTCACCACGATCAGTGGAATCCCTGTCATCGCTATCATCTGTATTGTCATCGCCACGGTCAGAGGAATCACTATCCTCACCATCTTCAGAACAGTCATCGTCACGGTCAGTGGAATCACTGCCGACATTATCATTAAACCTCCCCTCGTCACAGCCACGGGTGGATTCACTAGCACGACCACGGACACTCTCACCTCCACGCTGCACGGCCGCTGGAATTCAGCAGGACACCACCTGCGCCTTACCCAAGTAAGCCCCTTTACCTACAATTACTCACGAGTGCTGAACAGCGATAATTGTATCTGCTTGTGTGTTCCAGGGTTGCCGGGTCTCCGTCCGGGCTGCTCAGTTCCAGTGACCAGAACCCAATACTTGCACTCACTCACGCACTACACACTCTCACAATTCAATAAAGGGATTATTGTCACAATCTGCCCATGTCAGTGTCTGTCTCCTGGGTCCTAAACATGTCAATAGGGGATACAAAAATCTGGTGAACAAGGGAATCACAGCATGGGGCAATATCGGAAAAAAAGATCTCGGGAGCTTTGTAAACATCAGAAGAAAATTTAAACTAGAAAGATTGGAATTCTTCAGATATCTGCAGATGAGAGACTATTATATGAAGAAGATTAGGCATAACCTCCAAACAGATGTGAGCGAGATTATACAATTCATTTTAAGCTCATATGCAGGAAATAAAATAAGAATTATTTCAAAGCTATATCAGAAACTTATGGCAAACAAACATTCAAGTAACTATATAAAGGAGAAATGGGAGAAAGAGCTCAATTTAAACATAACAGAAGAAAGCTGGCAGGAAATATGGAAAACACAACACACATCAACAAATTCAAGGACATGGAGGGAATTTGGATGGAAAAACCTGATTCGCTTTTTCATTACACCACAGATTCAAGGAAAATATACAAATACCCAATCTTTATGCTGGAGGGGATGTGGGGCTCAAAATGCAGACCACTCACATATGTTTTGGAAATGCAGCAAAATCTCATCATTCTGGAAATCTATACATGTGACAATACAGAGGATATTAGGATATAATATACCAATAAACTGTAACCTGATGTACTTATGTGATCTTAAAAGAGACAATGTAATACAGGCTGAGGACAGATATCTAGTTAAAATCTTGTTGATTGCATGTAAAAAAACAATCACAAAAAAATGGCGATCAGAAGTTCTTCCTGACCAAGAGCAATGGACTGACATTGTTGAGGACATACGTATGATGGAAAAACTAACATATCGACAAAGAATGCAAGGACTGGCTGCACGGTGGCGCAGTGGTTTAGCACTGTGGCAGCACAGTTTTACCCTCGGCCGGGGGACCGCGGGGATCATGAGATCGTGGGTTCGATCCCAGCCCCCGACCAACAGTGAGCTGTGTGGAGTTTGCATGTTCTCCCCGTGTTGCGCGGGTTTACTCCGGGATTTCTCCGGTTTCCTCCCGCATACCAAAAACATGTAGGTTTAGGGCGCTCGCGCACGCAGCGACCAGCAGCCGGTGGCTTGTCACCAGACTGCAAACCAAGTCTACCTACGGGTACAAATAAGTAACAAAAAAAAAAACAAAAAAAAAAGGACTATATGAAAAAAAATGGCGGAAATGGACACACTACAAAGTGCAACAACAAGACAGAAATTGAAAGAATAACCAAAGACACTGGAAAAACCAGAAGAATTAAGAGATGGAAACTAAAAACTTGATGCTCCAACATTTGCCCCCCCCTTTTTTTCCCTTTTTTTTTCTTTCTTACTCTAGCCCCTTTGTTTTTAAATGTAGACTGTGATCTGAAAGCAATATATATAATGAAAAATGAATAAAAATCTAAGTTACAAAAAAAAAAACTCCTCCACTTGGGGCAGGAGCTTGTCCCCAACCGGGACAGGACAATGCACCTTTTTCTGGCTGAGGACCATGGACTCGGACTTGGGAGGTACTGATTCTCATCCCAGCCACTTTGCACGCAGCGGCAAACCATTCCAGTAAGACCTGTAGGTCATTACTGGATGAAGCCAGCAGGACAACATCATCTGCAAACAGCAGAGATGAGATCCTGTGGTCACCAAGCATGACACCCTCCGTCCCCTGGCTGCGCCTAGAAATCTTGTCCATAAAAATTATGAACAGGGTCTGTGACAAAGGGCAGCCCTGATGGAGTCCAACTCTCGCTGGGAATGAGTCCGACCAAGTGTTGGCAATACAAACCAAACTCTCACAACAGTCGTACAGACACCGAATAACTCGTAACAACAAGCTTGATACCCCATACTTCCGAAGAATCCCCCCCCCCCAAAAAATATTAACATAATAAACATTAAACTAAAAAAACTAAACTTGACACTCATACATAAATACAGTATATATGTACATACATATGCAATGTATCAAATAAATATGGCTGTTGAAAAATATTTTGAAATAAATAAATGAAGTAATTATTGATAAATTGACATAGTTTAATAAATAAGAATTTATTATTTGTAAAATCATGTTTCAAAGGACAGCATTTATTCAATTTAATTAACTTTCATCTATTTCAGGATTTATTTCATGGCCATATTTATATATTTCACAGGTGTGGCTTATATTATTTATATATCCATACCTACATATGTATAGACATAAGTGGAATGTTTAGAGATTGCATATGTGGAATGACCTCACGTCTCAGAGCAGGACAAGAGGTCTCGACCACCGGCGAAGATCAAGGAGCAGACGGAGTCGCAGTGGTGGAGACCTGATCGAACTTCCTGACCCCCCAGGGTCAGGTGGAGGAGAGAGAGGACAATGGAGAGGGATTACGCTAATGCGGGATGTCAGCTTTGATATGCAATGTCTTTTGTTGAGTGTGGGTATAAGTATGAAGGTCTGACTGCACTCAGCCTCTTCATTCTGCTTCTGCATCGAGATGAGACATGTTAGGGACTGAAGCTGATAATAAAACTTGATTTATAAAATCACATTGCTTCTTCATTTCAAGCTCCCTACAACAGGCACAAAACAGTAAAATGTTAGAGTTGTAAAAGCACACAAATATATGAGAAAATGCTGCAAATTTATTTCACTTTCTCATATTTAGTGCTCCATTTCATACAGGTAGCTGTGATTTGTCTTTAAATACAGTAGATGCTGTGTTAACTTCTGGATTTAAGTAATCAAAGGTTTTTATTTTTTTAATTATATATTTAATTAATTATCTGTTTATCTATCTACATACTTATTTAACTTCCCATAAATTTGTTCCACTTTGTATAAATCAGGTTTTTTTTTTTTTGTTTAATTTTGTCACATTTAGCCCTCCATACAAAACAAGCGCGATTTCTCTTTAAACGTGCTGCGTTGACTTCCGCATGGGAAGTTCCGCCTCCTCCGTCAATATAAACCCGCCGTCATCCTCATCTCGTGACTTTTTCAGTCTCCTGTCAACATGGGAACCTGTACGAAGTTCGTGGTTCTTCTACTGGCTCTGGGCTTCAGTCTGGGGGCCCGGTTCAACGACATAGAGGACCCACAAGAGGAGGAACTGACCAAACCCGTCCTTGAAACGTCCAAATTCGGCTCTCTGTGGCCTCTGCCGCAGGAAGTCCAGATTTCCGAGGTTGTCTTCAAGATCGTGAGCTCCCGCTTCAGGATAACCGACGCCAAAGAGTCTTCTGCCGGTCCGAGCTGCAGTCTGCTGCAGAACGCCTACAGGAGGTCAGGAAATTTGGGTTTTCTGATTTTATCGTTTGTTTGGTTTTTGTTTTGTTTTTTTAATTTCCTCCTTCTGCCTGGTCTTGATGCGTTCACGGATCGCGTTCATATCCACTGGGGTTCTGTAACCTGCGGCTCCGGGGCCATTTGTGGCCATAACGCTGGCTCTATGTTCACTCTAACTTAAGCTGGATTCATACTGCACCTCTGCTGTCCGTGTACCTGTAACTGGAAACCTCGTGTGACGAAATTTACGTCATCTCCACTCCGCTAGTGTCCGCAGTGCTTGACCGCGGACGACCGCGTGCAGCCCAAGTTTTGTGACCGCGCCGCCTGCCCACGACCTGAACGTGTTGAAAAGCGCAACATTGAACGTCCCATTCACGAGGTGGCGATATCGGCACTGCATACCAAAAAAGTAGACGAAGAAGACAACGGGGAAACGGAAGACGAGAAAAAACATACATGAATCACACATGCATACTTCAGCAGCAGCAACAGCATCTTCGTGGAAAAAGAGTGAAAACAAGGAAGTCAAGCAGCAGAAAGCAAGGAGCGTTTCTTCGTTGGTGAAAATCCTGGCGCGTCAGCGCATTGACGCTACCTATCGGGCGGGAGTGAAACTACAAATGATGGTTGTGCGCATGCATCAACCGCTTGGCCTGGATAGATGAAAAAAGTGAGCATGAACAGCGCCGCGTACGTGCCGGGCTCGACCAAAGCAGACTAGAGGAGAAATGCAGCATGAATAAGGCTTTAAGCGGGATTCGTGCTGCACATCTGCTGTCTACGTACGTGTAACCTGAAACCTGTGACGAAATTTACGTCATCGTCTCCACTCCGCTAGTGTCCGCAGTGCTCGACCGCAGACAGCCGCGTGCAGCCCAAGTTTTGTGACCGCACCGCCTGCCCACCACCTGAACGCGTTGTAAAGCGCATGCGCAAGACTGAACGTCCCATTCACGAGGTGGCGATATCGGCACAGCATGCCAAGACAAAGTAGACGAAGAAGACAACGAGGAAGCGGAAGACGAGAATAAACATACATGAATCATACATACATACTTCAGCAGCTGCAGCAGCAGCATCTTCGTGGAAAAGGAGTGAAAACCGGGAAGTCAAGCAGCAGAAAGCAAGCAGCGTTTCTTCGTTGGTGAAAATCCTGGCGCGTGAGCGCTTTGGCGCTACCTATCAGGCGGGAGTGAAACTACAAATGATGGTTGTGCACATGCATCAACCATTTGGCCTGGGTAGATGAAAAAAATGAGCATGAACAACGCTGCGCGCGTGCCGGGCTCATCCAAAGCGCATGCAGACCAAAGCAGACTAGAGGGGAAATGCAGCATGAATACGGCTTAAATAATTAACCAAATAAAGTTGGGAGAAAAATGGTAACAAATTTACAAGAAAACACAGAAAAAGTGGCATATTTGACTAAAAAAAAAAATGCACATTTATGAGGAAAAACTAGAAACTATCTAGAAAAAGGGACAAATTTGCAAGTAACAATGCAGAAAATTTCTAAGGGCAAAACTTGAAGCTTAGAAGGAAAAACGATAAACTTATAATGAACCTGTAGCAGATTTATGAGAGAAAAGTACAAACTTTGATTAAAAATTGTAAAAATGTTGAAAAATTACAAGGGGGAAAAGTTCATATATTTAAAAAATGAGCATTTGAGTTATTTATTTATTTAGCGAATGCAAAGTCCTTAAGCCAAGCAGTTGCCTCCTGGTTTGCTGTATGGAGGGTGTGTAATCCTCCTTCCAGTCTTTGGAGTGGGCAAGCCTCTATGATGTGTTCCATAGTTTGCTCCTCTCCACATGCGCACAGTGGGCTAGGGCTACTGCCCCATCTGTGAAGGCTGGCCAAGCAGGGGCCATGTCCAGTCCTGAAGCGATTGAGTGTAGACCACTGTCTCCTTGGGAGGTTGGTGCCCGGGACCTGTTGGTTGGGGTTTATCACCAGCTGTTTGTTTGGGACCTCCTTGGTTTCCCATTCCTCTTGCCAAGCTGTCTGGATGGTAAAGTCAGCTGGGGGAGGGTTTTTCCAAATCGGCCGTCTGGATGAAAGTCGGGCAGTGGGTGGGGTGTAGATATCTGCATGGATTGGTAAGTGAGGAAAATCTTTAACTTTTTGGAGCATCCTTTGAGTTAATGCTGCTCGCCGGATGTGTGGAGGGGCTATGTTTGACAGTACAGAGAGCCAGGGGAGTGGTGTTGAGCGGATTGTTCCAGTTATAGTTCTCATGGTTGAGTTGAGCTGGGTGTCTACATGGTGTGTGTAAGATGACCTGGACCAGACAGGGGCACAATATTCTGCTACAGAGTATGAAAGGGCCAGTGCTGAGGTGCGCAGGGTGGAGACTGCCGCCCCCCATTTTGCACCAGCGAGCTTGCAGAGCAGGTTGTTTCGTACTTTCACCTTAGCAGCCGTCCCCTTTAGATGTTCCTTGAAGGATAAGGTCCTATCAAGGGTCACTCCAAGATAAGTTGGATTTGGGGCATGCTTAAGCTTGAGTCCGCTCAGGTGGATGTTTAGTTCTCTGGCAGCTTTTGCATTGTGGAGATGAAATACACTGGAGACGGTTTTTGCTGGGCTTGGTTTTAAGCGCCAGATTTTGCAGAACTGGTCCAGTTTAGCAAGATCTTCCGTGAGCACCTGTTCCAGTGGTTCAAAGTCTGGTGCTTGGAATGCCAAACAGATGTCGTCTGCATAGATGAATTTGCGGGATTTTGTAGTAGGCAGGTCGTTTATGTAGAGGTTGAACAGAGTTGGAGCTAGAACTGAGCCTTGTGGGAGTCCGTTTTTCTGCATTCTCCATGCACTTGTGTTCTGACTGAGGTGGACTCTGAACCTTCGGTTGGTCAGCAGGGTTTTTATAATTGCTGTTGCCCAAGCAGGGATCGCCTTTATAAGTTTCAGGAGGAGGCCTTTGTGCCAGACCGTATCATAGGCGGCTGTAAGATCGAGAAACACAGCCCCTGTCTTCAGTCTGCTCTCGAAGCCATTTTCAATGAAGGTGGTTAGGGCCAGTACTTGTTCTCCTGTACTGCGGTCCTTGCGGAAACCTGCTTGATCCACACTTAGAATATCCTCTATTTCTGGGGAAATGCGTTGCAGTATTAGGCGCTCCATGATTTTGTAAGGAACGCTGAGTAGGGAGATTGGGCGGTAGCTTGCTGGTAGTTTGTGGTCTTTGCCAGGTTTTGGGATGGCAATGACCTTTGCTGTCCGCCATTTCTTTGGGATTGAGTTCGTTTGTGTGATCCTTGTGTAGAATTGTGTCAACCAGGTTAGGGCTCGGGGGCCAAGATTCTTCATGAATTCTGGGAAGATGTTATCGTATCCTGCTGCCTTTCCACATTTCAGGCCCTGTAGGACTTTCTCCAGTTCAGCAGCCTCGAAGGGTTCAGGGTTTGTTTCCTCTACAGGCATTTTTTGGTGTTTTTTTAGCTCAGTTGTAACTGCTCTTCTGGTGTCTTTGTCTTGGGGTGCTTTGGCGATAGTCAGTAGGTGGGATGCAACTTGGTTGGGTGTGACGGATGCTCGGCTTTGGCTAGGGGGCTTCTGTGCAGCTCCTAGGCGACGGATGAGGCTCCAACATTTCCTGCTAGAGTGGGTAAAGCTCCGGTCAGCAACTGTCTCCTCCCATTTCTTTCGCCGGGCTGTATTTAGCGATTCAATGAGATGGTCTGCTATCTCTGGGTCCCCTGATGTTTGATAGGATTGTAGGAGGGCAGCACTTTCTCCGTCCAAACATGGGACATAGAGGGGTCGGTAGCCTCGTGGGATTGCAGTATGGGCAGCCTTGAAGATTGCGCTGCAGAAGCGGTTGTATGCTTCATCTACAGTGATGGTGTGGAGTGGGATGGTAACAATGCTCCGGTCCAGAGTTTCACTGAATTTCTTCAAGTTGGCTTTGCGGAAGTTCCAGCGCATCTTCCTTGGGCTGTATATGACTGGAAGTTGTAGGCCAATGTGTACAAGCAGGGGCCGGTGTTGGCTGTGTGGAAAATCATCAAGAATGAGGATCTGTGTAGGATATGGCTCCCCATTCAAAGAGCTGACCCAACACAGGTCAGGAGAATAGTCCTTCTTCCACCTAGCAGAGTGGAAGGTTCCTCTTTGTTTGGGGTCGTATATCAAAGCGAGGTCATTTCTGGATGCCCAGTCTGAAAGTGCCTCCCCATCACTGTCCACTGCTGGGTACCCCCAGTCAGGGTGATGGCTGTTAAAGTCCCCCACATAGATGGCAGGGTGGGGTAGGGTGGGTAAGACCTGCAGATCCCAGTTGGCATTAGGGGGCTTGTACACATTGACAATATGGAAGCCACCAATGATTATGGTGTCTGAGAAATGTGTTGTTATCAGGTGATTTGCTTCAACTATGTCAGAACGCACATAGGTGGCACGTCCATGTTTAGCATGTAGAACATAGCACAGGAGGTCAAAGCCTTTGATGGTGAAGCGGCCAGCTTCCTCTGTGCCAATATGAGTCTCTTGGAGGCAGATTACATCAATCGAATGTTGGAAGGCGAGGACTTCGATAAGGCTTCGCTTGGCTGCAGATAGGCCTTCAACGTTTAGTTGTAATATGCGAAGGGCAGATCCTACCACAAAGTGCTCTTGGGGCTGTTTGCTTTCGGCTTTAGGACTGTGACTAGGATTCTTCTTTGACTTGGCACAGAGGCGTCGTCTCTTTGAATTTAGTCTGCTGGTAGGATCATTAGCTTCCCCAGGCAAGCCCGGGTACTGGCGGAGGGCGCGACGAGAACGCTGATCCATTGCCCCCAATGGATCAGCATTTGAGTGGCAAATGTTGGCAAAAGAAAAAAGTTGTAAATATAAAGAAAAGTTACAAATATACAAGGGAAAAAGAGCAAATCTATAGTCAGACAATTAATAAAACTGTATTCAGTGTGTAATAAAACAATGAATTAATGAGAGAAAATGCCCAAATTTATGTGCAAAATTAAAGAAAAAAAATATGAAGAAATGTCACAAAATACAATACATAAAAAATTATTTTTGATTTAAAAATGCTATATTTATATGTAAAAAATGAAAATTATAAGAAAAAAAACTAGTGTATAATAAAACCAACAGCAAATTAAAGAAAACAATGTACAAATTTATAATGAGAGGAAGTACATTTTTAATAAAGTCCTAAATTTATGAGCAAAAATGAGAAATTTTTTAAAAGAATATTTATAGATTGAAAATGCTAATAAACAATAATATGATATATTTCATTTTTGAACATATAAAATGATTAAAAAAAAACCAAAATATTTATTACCAAAACAACAATGAATGAATAAATAAATATATCAAAGACAGACAGCTTTGTCCAGCTGGGACTAATAAAGGCTTATCTTATCTTATCTTATCTTTTAACATGCTCCAAAAAGGAGTAGGCAGAAGTAATAAACTTATTAAAGCCTACCCCTTAATCGATAATCAGTACAGTGGTACCTCTACTTACGAATTTAATTCGTTCCGGAAGAATTCTCGTAACGTGAAAAATTCGTAAGTAGAGGCGCGTTTTACATGTAAATGCCGTAATCCGTTCCAAGCCCCCAAAATTCGGGCATAAATTTTTTATAAATCGTAAAAACGCATCAAAACATGTAACAAATACATGTTACAATTAGATTACTGCACAATAAACATAAAATGAGAGTTTAAAATGAGAGAAAGAATAATAAAAGAGAATAATAAAAATTATGTTCATTTACCCTTTAACTGCTATCGTCGTCGACGTCGTCACCGTTTGCCTTCTTTGGTTCATGTTCTGATCCAAGGACGTTTGCTTTTGTCGGCTTGTAAGTGCTTCGTTTTGTTTTAATACCGTGCTGATCGTTGATGTATTACGGCCATATTCTTTGGCGAGATCAACCAAACGCATAAAGTTTTGGAAAAAAAAAAAACAACTTCGTGGCCAATGGGATACCAGGAAGATGCTAGGCGATAGCCAATGGCAGAGCAGCTACAGGTATGTTTACGTTCGGTAAACTACGGAAGCTGCGAGGAGCGCTTACTTTTTTGCCTTTCGTATCCTGAAATTTCGTTCGTAACTAGAAGCAATATTTTCCCGTTGAGGCGTCTCGTAACCTGAAAATTCCGTATGTAGAGATGTTCGTAAGTAGAGGTACCACTGTACATAACCAAAATTACAATGCAAACATAAAATTTATAATTATTTTATTTTATAACAGTCCATAATTAATACAAAACTAACAAAAATAACAAGGCAAATACAAAATATCATATACTACACAATTTTTAAACATCACCTTTACATTTATATTACATTTTCGTATAATTATAACCATTTATAATGAACATCAACTAAATGTATAGGTCATTTGAATAGTACTAGGAAAAAAATACAATAAAAAAAATACAATAGCACAATATTATTTTTCTTATTCCCCGTTTCTATGTACCGTGTAAATATTTTACATTTATATTTATTTTTAAACTGACTGATGGGTAAACATTCCTTTAAACCCACATCGAGTTTGTTCCAAATCTTCATTCCAATAAATGCAATACTAAATCTTTTTAACGTTGTTCAAATTCTTTGAGTTTTACAGTTTTAAAGTTGCCCTTAAATCATACCTCCCATCTCTATCAGAAAACATTTTCTGAAAGTGAATTGGTAATAAATTATTACTAATTCTATTCAAAAATTTTGCCGTTTGAATTTCTGCAATATCAAAAAATTTCATTACTTTAGACTTGACAAATAATGGATTTGTATGTTCAAAGAAACCTAGATTATGAATTGTTCTAAATGCTCTTTTTTGCATAATAAATAGTGGCTGAAGTGTAGTTTTATATGCGTTTCCCCAAACCCCAACACAGTACTGTAAATAAGGTAATGCCAGTGAATAGCACAGAATATGGTTATTAAATAACCAATTTTTAATTTTGCTACGTTCTGAAGTGATAATGTCCATTTGTTGCTGTAAATTCTTTACAAACTTTAAAGAAAAATGTAATTAAAATTGGCAAATTTATTTGAAAAAAATTACAGTCTGATAATAAGATAATAAGATGGTACTAAATTTATAGGAAAGTAATAAATCTATTAGCAAAAACTGATAAAAGGGAACTGTCACAAATTTAGAAGGAAAAGATAAAAAAAATGGATCTATGTGGAACAAAAACTCAGGTTTTAGAGGAAAAAACAAATTAATGAAAGCGATGTTTAATGTTCAGTATGAACAAAACTCTTAATGTTGACACTATAGTTTACATGTGTCATTCTGCCGGCTCACATCTGGGTTGGATTCCGTTGGACAACAGCAGCAGAGCTATCTGACCCCTGACCTCTTTGTCCCCACAGGTATTATGAATACATGTTTGGGGGCGGAGGTAAACGGCAGGCAGGGGGCAGGGGCAGGAGAGCGATGGCAGGCCCCAGCGAGCTGACAGAGCTGCAGGTGTGGATCACGTCAGCTGACTCCGACTGTGATGCCTACCCCGCCGTGACTTCTGACGAGTCATGTGAGTGGGAATCCCTTTGATCAGCCATGTTTGTTCCTGTGCAGACGGAACCAACATGTTGATAAATACATGTAACTGCCACTGTTAACGCTTAAAACCTCATTCATCCGCATTGATACTGATGCAGCTTTTGATGAACTTTATTGTTTTGCAAATATTCACTCATTTTGAATTTGATGCTTGCAACATGTTCCAGAACAGCTAGGACAGGGTCATGTTTACCACGCTCTGTGTGTGTGTGTGTGTGTGTGTGTGTGTGTGTGTGTGTGTGTGTGTGTGTGTGATGTGAAAAAATTAGGACACCCTGTATAAGCCTGTGTGTTTTTTTCTTTTTTTTTACATATTTGGACATATGGATGTTTAATATCAATGTTAAAAGTACTGGGAGATTCACATAATACAACGAAACAATTAAAAATGAATTAAAGACTTTTTTTCACCCCTCGTCTTTTTTAGGACACCCCCCACATTCATTCCCACTTATAATGGCTAAAATAAATTAAAAAAAAAATGCAAATACAAACAAAAACAAGGTTAGACATCGATGTGAACATTTCTTAATAAAGAACTGAATATTTAAAAGGGTGTCCAAATTTTTTCACATGACTGTGCATATGTGTGTAACATTGTTTCAGAAAAACGTTTTTTTGTAAATTTGTGACAACTGTTGGAAATTTCTTCTTTTTTTAAAAAAATCTTAGCAGTATGTGTGTGTGTGTGTGTGGAGAAGGTTTTGCCATTTGGAAGCTCTGGTTTTTCTCACGAAAATCAAATGTTTTTTCTCATAAATGTATTTATAAGATAAGAAAAGATTAGAATAGAATTGGCTTTGTTGTCACAGTACAGTAGTACAGTTCAACGAAATAGTGGGTGCTCCACCAGGCTCACACGGTTACAGAGCACATGATTAAACACACGACTGAAATAAAGGTAAAATAAAAATAAAATGAAAATAAAAATGGCCCAGGATTATGGAAATATGCGCAGGTATGGTAGTGGCTACGCGGGTGGAACTGTGTACATAAAAGGTGCAGAGTGCAGACACACAATTGAATAAAATGGCCCAAGGATTATGGAAGATATACACAGTAGTGGTTTTATAGATGGGTCAATGAACATGAAAGTGCAGAGTGCAAAGACAGGTGAGTTATAGTGATAATTAAAAGGTCTGCAGTTCTGAGCGTGTGAGCATTCAGAGGGAGGGGGTGGGGCCTCTGACTGTTTGCAGTTCAGATGGCCCATGGGAAGAAACTGTCAGTCTGGAGGTGTGGGACCTGATCGATCTGAACCGTCGTCCAGAGGGAAGCGGGTCAGACAGGTGGTGGGCGGGATGTGAGGGGTCTCCTGTGATGGTCTTGATCCTTCTGAGACAGGAGGTTCTGGAGATGTCCTCCAGGGAGGGCAGAGGGTCGCCGATAATTTTTTGGGTGGTGTTGATGACCCTCTGCACAGCCTTCCTGTTCTTGGCCGTGGAGCCGGCATACCACACTCCCAGACAGTAGTTGATCAGATAAGATAAGATAAGCCTTTATTAGTCCCACAATGGGGAAATTCCAGGATTGCAGCAGGACATTGTAGTAAATATGTGACTCTTTAAGTTTTAAATTACCATATTTTATTAGATTTTTGCACCTTTATTCTTGCAAGTTTGTACTGAAACTACATTTATACCTTTGTAGTTCTGCCAAATGCTAATTTTATGAATATTGCTCACAACCCCTTGTTAAAAAATAACAAATCACCTACTGTGTGTACTTTCACAAACCAATAAAGAAATATAAAAGACGTGCTGTAGGTTACTGTATGACTGGTGCTGCAGTTGAATTAACTGGGTGCAGGTGTGTGGACTAAACTATTTTGCACTTTTTTATAGGGGGGCTAGGGGCCTCAGACAACATCCATCATTACTGTTGATGCAAAATTCAGTCTGTCAAGCACTTCATTCAGCCAGGGGGGATTTTACTAGGACATTAATTAATTAGAAATTAAAAGAATGCAACACAGAAGAGCATTTTCATTCCAGGCTTTTTGAGGGCCCCTCCCTACAGTAGGCTCTGGGTAAAGAGTACCCTTCCCCCCCAGTCTGACGCCCCTGACTGTGTTACGTCACTGTTCCTTTTAACAACACTGTCAGCATTTGGGAACTGAGGAGACTAAATGTTGAAGCTTTGTAGGTGGAATTCTTTCCCATTCTTGCTTGATGTACGACTTCAGTTGCTCAACAGTCCGGGGTCTCCGTTGTCATATTTTGTGCTTCTTAATGCTCCACACATTTTCAATGGGAGACGGGTGTGGACTGCAGGCAGGCCAGTCTAGTACCCACATTCTTTTACTACGAATCCACGCTGTTGTAATGTACAAGAAAAGTCAATTTTACAAGAAGAAATTACAAATTTGAGGAAAATGGTTTTAAATGTAGATAAATTTACAGAGGAAAGTAGAAAACTATAAGAAAATTATCAATTTTGGAGAAAAACCTCAAACCTTCAAGACTGAAGTCATTACTCAAGTTTTTAAGTGGGGGCTTTTTGCATCCTTAACTCTACTATAAATTTTTAGTTGACTGATGTGTGTGTGTAATGGAATGTGTAGTTATAAAAAGAGGGTCCTACTCACGCATGTGGTGATTTATAACAAAACAAACCACAATAGTGGATGTGCAATGTTTGTTAATGTTATCAATCTTTTCTTGGGGGGGGGAGGGTTGTGCTTTGAAGTGCTTGACAGTTCATTTTTCATTCAGCTAAATGCACTTTGTGATGTGCCAAGGTCAGTTATGACCAGGATGTAGTATCTTTTATTTCAAAAGGGAAACAAATGTTAATGCTACTAACAGTGCACAATGAGTTTTTATGCATTTTGAGATATGCCTAAGGTGTGACCAAAATGGTTATTTACAGAATTTTATTTTTTTCATTCTATTTATTTGTTGTTCAAGAGAAAAAATATTTCTACTACTTCAAGTTCTGCTCAACCCCAGCACTGTTATTGTGTTTTTATGCACGTTTGATGTGCCTTTGTCATGTGCCAAGCGTACATTTAAAACCGAGACAATGAATAAAAAGTGCATATTTTTTTGTCATACTGATCTGTGTTGGTTTGAAATTTGTCATATTCAATGGATCACTGAACATGTGTGGCCCAGTTACATGTCTTGATTTCAAATTGTGGCCCAACTGATTTTGTAATTGAATAGCCCTGCTTTACAGAATGATGTTGGTTTTTAATGCAGTGCCGCCTGAGTGATTGAAGGTCACAGGAATTCGATGCTGGTTTTCGGTCTTGCTGCTTATGTGCAGAAATTTCTCCAGATTTTCTGAATTTTTTGATGAAATTCCTAAATTCCTTGCAGTTGTACATTGAGAAACATTCTTAAACTGTTGGACTATTTGCCCACACAGTTGTTCACAAAGTGGTGAACCTCACCCCATCCTTGCTTGTGAATGACTGAACCTTTCAGGGATGCTCCTTTTATACCCAATCAGGACACTCATCTGTTTCCAATTAACCTGTTCACCTATGGAATGTTCCAGAAAGGTGTTTTTTAGCATTTTTTCAACTTCCCTAGTCTTTTCTTGCCCCTGTCCCAGCTTTTTTGGAACGTGTTGCAGGCATCAAATTCAAAATGAGTGAATATTTGCAACAAAACAAAGTTTATCAGTTTGAACATTAAATATCATGTCTTTGTAGTGTATTCAATTGAATTTAGGTTGGAAAGGATTTACAAACCATTGTTTTGTTTTCATTTACGTTTTACACAATATCCCAACTTCACCGTCACTCAATGCTGGTTCTTTAAATCTTCCTCCTATGAACTTGCTTTTAGTTTATTTACCATCCACTGCTTAGTCAGCAGATTCTAGGATTAACACGGGTAATTTAGACCGAACAGAATCAGACTTTAGAATCATAACGCCCATCTGTGAAGCTTTTACAGCCCTGAAATCCTACCTGCAGTACACAAGTGTTTCTGTTCACAGACGAGCTGACCGTGGATCTGCCATTTGCTGTCCTGAAGGCACCAAAGGTCTGGGGAGCCCTGCATGGTACCACAGTTTTATTACTGTTATTATTGTGTGAATGCTTTGCTTGGAAACCTCTTATCACAACTTTGCACCTCATGTTTAACTTGTGGTTGCTTGATCTTATTTTAGGCCTGGAAACATTCAGTCAGTTGGTGTACGAAGATGAATATGGAGCCGTAAGTGAATGACTGCTGATTAACAGTCACTTCTGTCTATACAGCAGACTATGCAAATGTAATGCCCCCCCCCCCACTTCAAAAACGCTAGGGAACCCACAAGCTACAAGGTGACCTCTTAACACTTTACGGGAGAATTAAAATTGCCTTTAACGTTTATCTCATAAATTTTCAACTTTTTTTTTTCGTGTAAATTTCCAGCTTCATAAATTTGATACTTTTTTTTTCTTGTGATTTTTTTTTTTTCTTCTAATACATTTGCAGCTTTTTTTAACTCATAAATTTGCTGTTTTTTGAGTACTCTTTCTGCTTTTTTCTCATTTTTCAATTTTTTTTCATAAAATTTCATTTTTCTTATAGATCTGTTGAATTTTTTTCTCATAAATTTGCAATGAGCCCCCTTATCAATTAAGGGGCTGCACGGTGGCGCAGTGGTTTAGCACTGTGGCAGCACAGTTTTACCCTTGGCCGGGGGATCGTGGGGATCATGAGATCGTGGGTTCGATTCCAGCCCCCGACCAACAGTGAGCTGTGTGGAGTTTGCATGTTCTCCCCGTGTTGCGTGGGTTTACTCCGGGATTTCTCCGGTTTCCTCCCGCACACCAAAAACATGTAGGTTTAGGGCGCTCGCGCACGCAGCGACCAGCAGCCGGTGGCTTGTCACCAGACTGCAAACCAAATCTACCTACGGGTACAAATGAGTAACAAAAAAAAAAAAAAAAAAAAATGTTTTCTCATAAAATTTAAAAAAAAAATTCTCGTAAATTTTCAAAAATTTTCTCATATTTGCAAAAAAATTCTGATTTGCAAAATTTTTGTCTTAAATTTACAAATGAAAATTCTGATAAATTTGCTATTCTCAAATCTGCAGATTTTTTTTCTCATAAATTTGCTACATTTTCCTTGTGAACTTGCAATTGTTTTCCTCATAAAATTTTTTTCTAATAAATTTGCAATTTTTCATAATAAATTTCCAGTTTCTCATAAATTTTCGAATTGATTTCTCATAAATTTTCTAAATTTTTCTCCATAAATTTGCAAAAAAATTCTCTTGTAAATTTGCAAATTTTTTTCCTCATAAATTTCCTACTTTTTTTCTCATAAATCTGCAATTTTTTTCTCATAAATTTGCAAATTTTTTCAAAGTTTGCTAATTTTTTCATAAAATTTATAATTTTTTCTTCATAAATTTGCTAAATTTTCAGATAAACTTGTATTTTTTCTTCATAATTTAATTTTTTTCTTATAATTTACATTTTTTTCTAATAAATTTTCAAATTTATTTCTCATACATTTTTAAATGATTCTCTTATTAATTTTCTGAATTTTTTTTCTCATTCTCATAAATTTCCAAAAAAATTCTAATAAATTTGCTAATTTTTTCTCAAATCTGCAGATTGTTTTCCTCATAGATTTACAAAATTCTTCCCATAAACTTGAATTTTTTTTTTCCTCATAAATTTTACATTTTTTCTTATAAATTTGCAATTTTCCTAATACATTTTCAAATTTATTTCTCATAAATTTTCCTCATAAATCTGCAAAATAAATTTTCTCATAAATTTGCTCAATTTTCTCCTCATAAATTTCCTACATTTTTTTTCTCATAAATCTGTGATTTTGTCTCACAAATTTGCTGTTTTTTCATAAATTTGCAATTTTTTCCCCTCATAATTCAATTTCTTATAAATTTGCAATTTTTTCTAATAAATTTTAAAATTTATCATAAATTTTCATAATTTACCTTGTAAACCTGTAAAAACATTCTCATACATTTGCTAATTTTGTTTCTCATAAATCTGCAAATTTTTTCCTCGTGAATTTGCAAATTTTTTTTTCATAAATCTAAAGGGGTTTTTTCCTCATAAATGTGCTAATTTTTTTTTCATAAATCTGCAAAATTTTCTCTCAAATTTGCAAATTTTTTCTCTGAATTTTTAAAACATTTTTAACCATAAATTTGAAACTCTTCTCTTAAAACTGCAATGTTTTGCTCAAATTTTTACTTAATTTGGCACTCTAAATTAGTTTTTTCAGAAATATACCACTTTTTTCTTATAAATTTGTTCCTTTATTATTGTAAATTTGCTAGTTTTTCATTGAAAAATTAGGCAACTTTCATAAAAAATTTCAATCATCAAATAGATGCTTGTAAAATTTGTAATTGTTTGTTGTATTATCCTTTAGACAATAATCTGTTTATATATTTTTTTAAGTTTTTGTTCTTTGGGGAGAGTCCCCCCTCCTCCCCAAACCCACCCTTGCACGGGATTCAAAAAAATCTAGAAGCAGCCCTGCTGATTAATCAGTTTTTGCCTAAATCTCTGCATTAACTCTGGGATCTTTTCAGAAAAACATCAACGCCACAACCATCAATGACTTCCCTCGGTTTGCTCACAGAGGAATCCTGCTGGACAGCTCCCGCCACTTCCTCCCCATTAAAGTCATCCTGGCTAACCTAGTATGTCACACTGACTTCTTTCATTTCTTCTTCTGTGGTTTAATTCATTCCTTAAATACGTTCATCATCCGTTCGTTGCTACAGGAAACGATGGCGTGGAACAAATTCAACGTCTTCCACTGGCACATCGTTGACGACCAGTCCTTCCCCTACCTGAGCCAAACGTTTCCACAGCTCAGCCAGCAGGTCGGTAGCAACAGTCTTTTTTTTATGATGGATTCCTGGAACAGTAACTGGATTTTTACAAGTTCACCCTCAACATTTTGGGGAGAGAATTGGAATTAGAATTGCCTTCAACTTTTTTTTTTTTTCATGTCCCTTTGACTTTTTTCTTGTAAATTTTAAACTTTTTGGCAGAAGGTGGTTTATGTAAATGTCTAATTTATTATTTTAATATAGAATTTAACATTTTGCTCACACTTTCTTCTTATAAATTTCAATTTTTGTCTTGTAAAGTTCTGATTTTTTTTTTACATATTTGAGACAATAAATTTGTGTTTTTTCTCATAAATTTGAGCTTTTATGTATTTTTTTTTTTAACAAATTTGATGCTTTGTTTCTATTTTTTATGTCTAGTGAGTTTTTGTGGCCCTGAAAAGTATCTTAAAAGGCTTTAAATTTAAATTCTTAAAAGGGGTTGACTGAAAAAAAGTGTTTTTGTTGGTTTTAACCTTCTGAAACGCATCTGTTAGTCACGTGATTATTGAAAAAAATATCAGAATGGTCACTTCTCTTAAAAAAAATAAATAAATAAATAAATAAAAAAATTTAAAAAAAGCACAGCTTTTATATTGTTTTTCGTCCCAAAAAGCAAAATCCACAGGACTTCACTTCAATAGTAAACCCAGCCAGTGCCGTCCTTGATACCCACCTGCTGCTCTGTTATTGGCCAGCCTAGCTGTCAATCATGTGGACGTCAGTAAGCTAACAAGTTAGCTGACCAAGTGTGGTTTATATTATTATTTTTTTTTTTTAGCTTTCAGTCACTCTAATAGACATCACCACCTAGTTCACTAATCCAGTTGATAATGTATCTTGTGCCATTCTGGCTTCTGTTAGTATTAACTTGGCTATGTGGTTGGTCTGCATTGGTCACATGACCAAAAGGCCACTTAGCTTAACTGTTGATCTGGTGTGTTTGGATTGTTATCTTCTATAAATTCTGTTCACCCACTGGAATCCTTGTTCATCTACCAACACTTGGCCATATACAGTATGTCATCCTTGGATTTATTTTGAGCTGCTAGCTAATGCCAGCTAGCTGCTAACATCAGCTAGCAGTTTAGCTACTCATTCGCAAATGTTTCTGGTCTTACTGTACTCTACTTACTGGTCATATCCTATCGAGCACCGAAACCACACAACCAGTCCACAACCCTGGCAGCCAGTGATGCATTACTTCGTTCATTCTTGAAGACAGACATTAGTTAGCTCAGGGGTAATGGGTCAGCCGTCCTTCAAGTCGACCCTGGGATCCAGAGACACCCCCCCATTCCCCGCAAAAGTTTTCTCATTCACCAACCAATGAAATAGTTTTTTGAGAAATTCTCCACCCGTTCCACAAAAGATCCCGGGGCTGACCCGACCTGTATTCGACTTGGAATACATCTGAGCTAAAGGCTATGAGCTAGCCAGCGAATGTTTAGAGTAGTTATGTAAGAATCTGAAAACTTTAAAAGTATATACACTCAAACAGGCTAGAAAAAAAAAACAAATTTGCTGCAATAATTAAATAAAGACTAATTGAACAAATGGTGTCATAAACATTTAATTAATACCCTTGCTAACATCAAGTCCCGGATGTTTCATATTAGCATGTCTTATGTGACAAAATCCACCCGTGATCTTGCTTCACTCAACTGTCAACAGGGAGCTTACCACCCATACACCCACGTATACACCCCTGCCGATGTGAAGATGGTGATCGAGTATGCCCGCCTGAGAGGAATCCGCGTTGTCCCGGAGTTCGACACCCCAGGGCACACCCAGTCTTGGGGTAAAGGTGAGTTTGTCGGCTCGCTTCTCCGACTTTGCGCCGTGTATCTGTTTGTGTTTCCTGACGTGTTTTTCTCTGTTCAGGTCAGAAGGATCTGCTCACCCCTTGCTACACTGGTGCTGTACCGTCCGGCACCTTTGGACCAGTGAACCCCATCCTGAACACCACCTACGACTTCATGAGTCAGTTCTTCAAGGAGATCAGCATGGTGTTCCCCGACACCTACATTCACCTTGGAGGGGACGAGGTCGACTTTACCTGCTGGTAGGTTCTGCACATGCCATGATGGGAACTTCACTTTCAAACATTTGGTGTAACATATTCTGACTCGCTCTACAGGAAGTCCAACCCAGACGTTCAGAAGTTCATGACTCAGCAGGGCTTTGGACAGGACTACACCAAACTGGAATCATTCTACATACAGAGGTATGTATCCTGTCCATACCGGGACTTAACACCTTAGCATTCCAGCAAATTTACCTAAATTTAGCATACGCAAAGAAAATTTGAAATGTAATGAACCTGTAAATCACACAGAAATGTATATCTTTCTCCCAGTAGTGATCTGGTTCATTTTATTTTTAACTTATGTACACAGCGACCTGTGGCTAATGCTGTTTGCGTGCTTAGCTTAGCCCAGCAGGTGATTTGTTTGTTTTTTTTAACAGGGGAGGGTTTTTTGGGGGGGAGGGGGATGCACACATGGGTGACGTCATCACATCGTAATATTTATAAGGGGACGGTTGGCAGCAGTCACTCTCTTTGGCGCTCCACCTTCAGCCTGCTCAACCTGTGTCATACTCCCCCTAGCTTGTTGCACGTGAGGTAGCTCTGTTCAGTAAAGCTAACCATCAACTCAGACAATGTGTCCGCCGGCCTCATTTCCCAGACATTACAATTGGCGACAAGGAGAAAAATTGGTCTTCTGGAGGAGAATTGAAAATTTTCCTGAAAAATGGAAGTGTATCTGGCACCCCTACCACTGTTCCTCACCACGCCAGGTGAGCCAGCCATCCCGTGGCCTCATTGGTTTGAATCGTTTTAGACGTACGTGTCAGCTATGGACCTAGCTAAGGTTAGCAAGCTTTGACTGCGTGCTCTGTTGATTCATAGCTTGGGCAGCGAGGGACAGTGTATGTTTAGAACGTTGGGACCCACGGATACCTACGACGAATGTCGCCGCAATCACAGCCAGCAACAAGGACGAGCGAGCATAATCCGGACGAGATTCAGATCCCCGCTCAGAGTAAGCCTTACAGAGCTGCTGTACAGCTGCAGGAGATAGAGTCCATGGCCAAGCAGAACCCCAGTGAATGACGGCAACCCAGAGTGCGTCCTGCCACCGGCAAGACCGTCACACTGCCACAACTGCAACCATCATCAGGGTCGAGAGAGCAGCAGCACTGCCTGAAGCCGACTAGGTTCAGGCTTACGGTGTTCGATTGGGTTCGGGGCCGCTGATCCGAACACCCAGATGACCTACAGATGCTCCTGTCGCTGCCGATGCAGATCACCACGCAGTTGGGGCCAGCCACCTTCCAGATCCCCGATGGTTTGTGATGGCATGCCAGCCGTCTGCGGAAGGTAAAGGCAGGAGGTTCCCCGGATCAAGACGTGATGCTGGAACAGACCCAGCCAGTGTGGGACCCGGACTGGGACTCTGCTGAAGAGAGAGCGATTCCAGCAAGACGGCACCCAGGTCCACCACAACCAGCACCTCCAGGGCTGTGCCCACCGTGGGCTTGCCAGAGGCCCTTGAGGTTGAACTCCATAATGATTCTGTTTTGAACATGTTTAAACACAGCATGGTTGGTTCTTCAAGTGGCAGAATAATCCACTCAACCATGTAGGGTTATACTGGCAGTCTACCCAGTTACCCAGGTTCATAAGAATAGTGTAATGTTATGGTGTAATGAGCCTTAGGTACTATTTTGGGTCCAACAGCCAAACAACCATGTTGTGCTTTTACCATCAAGCAATATATACAGTATTGTGCTTTAATGTCAGGTAACTTGCTAGTTACAGCACCGGTCAAATACAGCTGTGGTATTTGTGTGTTTTATGCTAGCCATATTCCACCACAATTACTAGCTACACTGCTAAGGTTAATGCACCAGTAAAGTTCTGTTTTTTTCCTGGGGGGGTGGGGGTGTAAATGTGGCATATTGGGAATACCACCACGCACCATGTAACGTGGAGATACACGCACAGGTGATGTCATCACGTTGTGGTGTTTATAAGGGGACGGTTGGCAGCAGTCACTCTTGTCACAACCCAGCTCAAGGGACAAAAAGGGGAGACCACACGGAGGTGCCAATTAACCCTAGATTTATTTAAAGGAAATAAATGTGTCTGTAAATATCAGTGGTGTTTGTGTGTTGGATGCATGGAACAAAAACAAAGTCACTAGCCAACCCAGTGGCGGCACGCCTCTGTCTGGAGCATTAGCGGCAGCAACAACAGCAGCAAGCCTAAACAGAAACCCGCAGAAGCCACCAGTGCAGCGTTGACCAAGCACACAAGAAACGGGAGCAGTGGGCAGAGTGCTGACACAACAGAAAGGCAACCGGCCTCAATGGGAGCCAAAAGCTGCTGACAGGTGCGCAGGTGTGGCTTATATAGGAAACCCCTTGGCCAGGGGCGGCCCTACACAGCTCCATTTACAACACAAGAAAAAAAGGAAAATCCAGGATCTGATTTTCCTAAATAGTCGATGCAAATGAGTCAGTATAACTTTCAAGTCATCAATCGTTAGAGCATAATTCAAATTTTACTGAACAAACCTCCCATTGATAACTATTTTTTGCAAAAATAAAAAAAACTCAAAATGCACTGTTCCAAATTATGCAATGTTTTTTTCTAAAAAAAAAAAACTTTATTGGTTGTAAAGAACTGAAAATGGTGATTTGTTGAATTTGTGGCATGAGGTCATATTTACTGAAATCAAAAGCTATTTCAATCAAAAACATCTTAACAGGCCAAGTTACATGATAACATAGGACCCCTTCTTTGATATAACCTTCACAATTCTTGCATCCATTGAACTTGTGAGTTTTTGGAGTTTCTGCTTGAATTTCTTTGCAAGATGTCAGAATAGCCTCCCACAGCTGCTGTTTTGATGTGAACTGCCTCCCACCTTCATAGATCTTTGCTTGAGGATGCTCCAAAGATTCTTAATAGGGTTGAGGTCAGGGGAGGATGGGGGCCACACCATGAGTTTCTCTCCTTTTATGCCCATGGCAGCCAATGACACAGAGGTATTCTTTGCAGCATGAGATGGTGCGTTGTCATGCATGAAGATACTTTTGCTATGGAAGGCACGGTTCTTCTTTTTGTACCGTGGAAGAAAGTGGTCAGTCAGAAACTCTGTATACTTTGCCGAGGTCATTTTCACACCTTCAGGGACCTTAAAGGGGCCTACCAGCTCTCCCCCCATGATTCTGGCCCAAAACATGACTCCACCACCTCCTTGCTGACGTTGCAGCCTTGTTGGAACATGGTGGCCATCCACCAGCCATCCACTACTCTATCCATCTGGACCATCCTGGGTTGCACTGCACTCATCAGTAAACAAGACTGTTTGAAAATTAGTCTTCATGTATTTCTGGGCCCACTGCAACCGTTTATGTTTGTGAGCATTGGTTAGGGGTAGACGAATAGTAGATTTATGCACAACTGCAAGCCTCTGGAGGATCCTACAACTTGAGGTTCGTGGGACTTCAGAGGCACCAGCAGCTTCAAATACCTGTTTGCTGCTTTGTAATAGCATTTTAGCAGCTGCACTCTTAATCCAATGAATTTGTCTGGCAGAAACCTTTCTCATTATGCCTTTATCTGCATGAACCTGTCTGTGCTCTGAATCGGCCACAATTTTTTTTGTATACTTTTATTGATCCCTAGAGGGAAATTCAGGGCATCCACCTGGATGGATGAGGCAGCCACAGTATGGTGTCAGTCCCTCATAGATCTTCACAGTACGATTGTAACACTCTTCTATAATATAGAGAATATTACTAAAAACGAGGGATGAAATGATTTCACTCTGGACAGGCTTGTACGGTTTTGTGGGTTATTATTCAATATTTATTATAATCATATTAATTAATAATAATGTATATAATAATAAGAATAATAATTATTATTCAATATTGCCCAAAATAATGATTATACAACAAATCTATCTGTCCCTTATTTACCACACCCACAATGTATTTACACAATTTATATTCACACAAATCACAATTCAACATAGTGTTCAACTGTTCATTAGTGTTCCCAATCTTCGCCAGCAAAAAGGGAAAAAAAATAAATAAATAAATAAAGTGTTCCATCAAAGTCACCCAAAACCAAACAGGACGTCACTGTAGAATTGACCAAAAAAAACCTGAACTCAGTCAAAATGGAAATGAGGAAAAAATAATGACTGCAAGACAAAAGGAAACGTTCTCACCGGCTTTGGATCCGCTGCCCTTCCCTCCGTTTGCACAGCGAATTCCCCCGGTCCAGCATCCTCCTCCCGGGCCAACCAACCTGCCGGTTCACGGCGAGAAATGCGCCGTCAGCCGCCGGTCCCTCGTAGACTCTCAGCGTACTGTCACTCCTCTTGGTTGCTCCAACTGTCTCAATGAAAGGCCTTCACGGGTAAATTATGTTTTCACATACATGCATTCAGAAAATAGAACATGACTGTCACGAGGCACAAACATGAAATGGAGCATTACAAATATTGCATCATATCAATTAAGATACCTCAGCCCTCCTTTTGTATGGCTACCATTCTGTCCATAAAAGGGGTGATGCAATTAAATATGTGGTAGTGCTACATAGTCTCCCCCCCCCCCCCCCCCCCCAGCCGGAGGCTACTATGTAAAACACCCTAATTTCCCTTTGGATTTACCACACTTATTCCTGTATATCAGGTGGGGAACTCCGATCTACTTTGTCTCAACTAGTCCTTCCCTCATTTATAAATTAGGCTGGTCCTATCCCCATAGGCGCTAGCTTGGCCGTGCAGTTATTGTTGGATTCGGAGCGTGGATGGGTTCTGGCCTGGTCTAAGTCATCCCGCTGAAAGTGCACCTCCTTCAAGTGGTAATTACCCAACTTAGCTGGTCTGACCTGATGCCCCCCCAACTCTCCGCTTAACCCTCTCGGCCCTCTTCGGCTATCCTGCTTCCCGGATGCATGTAGCCCCCTGGTCATATGCGAGTGGTTGGTGAATGATCCTCTGGGCCCTGCAGTCATGGAACTGTCCCACGGACGAGGCTCTTCTGGCTTTTGCTATCCCGTTATGGCAAACAGGGAGCTGAGTAAGCTGGTGGGTGCTCGCTGGTAACTGCTACATTCCTCTCCCGGTTTTACAGCGTTCTCCCTTAAGTCGTCGGCATTCACTGCAGGTCTTAGTATAGCCCCAGACATCCTTCTGAACACTGGGCCACCAGGCTACCTCCAGCACTCTCAGCAAGGTCCTCAGAGGCCTCTGATGTCCCCCCTGGGGCTTCACATGGTAGCGGTGGACAACCTCTGGGACAAGGGACTGTGGTACCACCAGCTGAAGCCTCTCTCTTTGGTTATTTAGAGAGACCCGGCAGTACAGCACCCCCTGTTGTACAACGAAGCTGATACGATAAGTTCGTGAATTATTCAGCTGGTGCCGTTTCAGGTCACGAACCACCTGGTCTTTCTCCTGTTCTGCCCCAAGCTTTGCCAAGGATGTAGGCCACTCCTGGACAATTGGTGGGGGTCGCCCAGGGCAGTCACTGTTGATGGAAGGTGATGGGGTCTCGCTTGTGACCAAAGTCCAATACGGTAGGGCACCCCCTACTGGCAAGGCGTAATAAAGGCAGGCGTCCCGGTGGGTGGTGCATGTGGGCACTTTTTCCCCCTCACTTGCCTCATGAGCATGGTGGACATCTGCGATGTTACCAGCGGTGCCAGCTGTAGGAACTTCCGGGTGACCGGGAGGTTTGGAGTAGTAGGCGGGTACACCAGACCGATCCACCGAGAGAGGGGAAGCAACCATATGGCTAGCTGTAGAAACTGCCACGGTTTTCTGTGCTTTAGGAATGCTAGCGAGCCGTAACTGGCTAAGCTGCCTTTTCCATTTCTCATCCCTGTGCAGCAGGCAATTTACTATATTTTTTTCTAAAGTATCCACTCTCTCATTGAATTTCTCAAAGCTTCGGTCAATGTACTGCCGGAACTGAGTCTCTCTATTAACCGTGCTGTTAATAAAGTCCCTTACCTTAGCCTCAAACAGATTTAACTGCTGGGTTACGGCTACCACCTGATGTTTTAACTCCTCCCTTTCACCATCATTGCCAACCTGCTGTTCCACTGCAGCCCACACATTTGCCTTTCTGGTTGCCATTCTGAGTCACCCACAATTAAACCATACAGCCAAAAATCAAATCCCCATACTGGCCACCATCTGTAACACTCTTCTATAATAAAGAATATTACTAAAAATGAGGGATGGACTTCCGGTTATGGCTGCCACGTAGGACGGACGTGTCTCGCTCTGCTCTGCTCCTGGAGAAAAAAAATCGGCAAATAACTCTCTCATTTGGGACAGAACGTATCCCAGCATTTGGGCGAGGATATGTCGGCGAAGCCTAAGGCTGGAAAACCAGGAAAAGGAAAAAGCGAGCCGCCGAAACAGTCCAAATTAACGGACTTTCAGGTCTGTGACGCAGCAAACAAAACTCCATATATGGCGGAGGAGGCTGGCAACGGTGCGATATCTGCGGGGAATGGCGCAGGTGCGCTGATGGCTGCCATGAGTTCAATGAGAGCGGACTTTTCCTCTAGATTTGATGGGATTATGACAGCGTTGGAAGGAATAAGAAAGGAATTGGGTGACTGTGTAGAACGAACGGCGCAGATGGAGCTCCGTCTCGCTAGTGCTGAAGATGACGTCACCCGTCTTCAATTAAAGGTGCGCACTTTGGAAAAAAAAAATAAAATCTCTGGAAGATAATATTTTGGATTTGGAATCTCGGTCGAGACAGAATAATTTGAGGCTGGTGGGTCTTCCAGAGGAATCAGAAGGTCGGGACGTATGTTCCTTTCTGGAAAAGTGGATTCCGGAGGTGCTGGGCAGCGAGGAGTTGCAATCAGCAGTGGTTCTGGAAAAAGCACATCGTATTGGCCCACGGAGAGACAAGGGACCGCCGAGGACCTTAATTATGAAGTTTCTTAGCAACAGAGACAGGATGAAGATCTTCAACGCTGCACGTGCTAAAGGAGAGATTAAACACCAGGACCAGCAGGTGCAGTTCTACCCAGATTTGGCCACAGGAATCCAGCAATTGAGGAAGCAGTTTGATCCCGTACGTAAGGAGCTGCGCAACCTTGGGATTCGTCATGGTGTAATCTATCCTGCGAGACTGCTGACCACGTATGAGGGCAGAACCCACATCTTCAAGACCCCAGAGGAGGCGCAGGAGTTCATCAAGAAGATCAAAGAAGAAGAAGAGACTGGTGGGAGCTAAGCATGAACAAAATATAAGGTAGAATAATTAAGCATTTGCACAGGCATCTGACTGACTTGAAGTAAATAGTAAGTTTACAAAATATAGATTGTATTATATATTAAAAAAACAAAACAAAAACAAAACAAACAAACAAAAAAAAAACTATGATGTACAAAGTTGTTAAAAATTTTGGAGTTAAGTTGGAAAACTACAGAGGAGAGTTAATGTTACGTCATTAAAAGCAGTAGAGTTAGGGTGATTGGGAGGATGAAGAAGGAGTGGCTTAGGCTGTTCCCCGTGGATGTGGAACGGTCGATGGCTATATCGGGAGACAGAATTTTTCTTTTGATTTTGGGGGGTTTGCCACAAGTGTGGGAAGGGGAAATTTGTTTGTGTGTAGTTTGTAGGATGAATGTTCAACCACTCATGTTTTTGCTTCTCTGTATGAGCATGTTTACACTGCAAGGTAATCCCAAACTCTCTATTGATCATGGACCAAAGTGCTAATCTTAATTTAACTTCATGGAATTGCAGAGGTCTACAAAATTTAAAAAAACTTAAACAAGTTATGAATAAAATAAAGGACATGGGTTCAAGAATTGTGTTTTTACAAGAAACTCATCTGATAGAGGAGGATGTTAAAAGAATTAGGAGTAGATGGCAGGGAAGTGTATTCACCTCTTCATTTTCATCCCGAGCCAGGGGAGTTATGACTCTCATACATAAATCAGTTCCTTTTCAAGTGAAAAATGTAATTGGAGACAAATTTGAAGATATGTAATCATTCAAGGTTCTTTGCTATTAGAAAATATAAATCTTGTGAACTTATATGGTCCCAATATAGATGATCAGAAGTTCTTTGCTAATTTATTTCTCATCTTATCATCACTTACAGGGCAACATATAATAGCAGGGGATTTTAATTGTACATTGAATCCAGGTGTGGATAGATCAACAGGACTGGATTGTACGCACATTGGATGTAGGATGACTATTAATCATTTTATGAAAGAATTGAGATTGTTAGATATATGGAGAGAAATGAAACCACAAGTTAAAGCCTATTCTTGTTATTCCAGTACCTACAAGACATTCTCACGTATTGATTATTTTTTGATTTCCACAGAATTAAGGTCCAAGATTCAAAACTGCTTTTATGATAACATCGTGATCTCTGATCATGCACCCTGTTGTCTAATATATGTAGATAAAAAATTGACAAAGGAATCAGGTAGATGGCAATTTCAGCATAAATGGCTTCAGGATGAGGAATTTGTCAAGTATATAGAAAAACAGATAGACGAGTTCTTTGACATCAATACTACACAAACATCAGCATGTGTAAAGTGGGAGGCTTTCAAAGCTTTTATTAGGGGACATATTATTAGTTATACAGGATCAAAATCTAAGAAGACTCGAGAGGAGAGAGCTAAATTGGAACATAAAATAAAAAATCTTCAGGAAAAAGTGTATGCAGGAAGTAACCCAAGGTTGGAGAATGAATTACTGATTTTGAGAGCTGAATATGACAAAAAATCAGCGAATAGAGCTGCCTCGAGTCTTCTAAGATTGAAACAATCTTTTTATGAACAAGGTGAAAAATCAGGAAAATTATTAGCATGGCAGATTAAACAATTAGAAATTAAAACACCAATTACCAGTATTATAAGTAACGGACAGGTAGTTATAGATCCTTTAGAAATTAATAGAGCCTTTAGAGATTACTATGAAAAATTATATGATACCAAAAATGAACCTGATTTAACAAAACTAAATGGGTTTTTGAACGAACTATCTATACCGTGTATTCCAAATGAAAACAGGGAGATATTGGAGTCTAAAATTAGTCAAGAAGAAGTTGGGCTAGCCATTGATAATATGAAATCAGGAAAAAGTGCAGGACCAGATGGTCTTCCAGTTGACCTTTATAAAAAAATTTAAGAATAAATTAATAAAACCTTTTTTGGAAATGGTTTTAGAAGCATTTCAAAATAATAATTTACCATCATACATAAATAATGCCTTAATTATACTGCTGCCAAAACCAGGTAAGCCCTCTAATAAATGTGAAAATATGAGACCAATAAGCCTATTAAACGCCGACCTTAAGATAATCTGTAAAATTTTAGCAAGACGAATACAAGAAATTTTACCAAATATTATTAATCGAGATCAGAATGGCTTTATAAAGGGTAGACAAGGCTTCCATAATGTAAGAAGACTATTTAATATTATTTATTTTAATAAAGAAGCACCGGATACAGCTCTCCTATCATTGGACGCCGAAAAGGCCTTTGATAGAGTTGAATGGCCCTTTCTTTTTGAAGTCCTACAAAGGTTTGGACTTGGAAATAATTTCATAAAATGGGTTCAAATAATATACAATAATGCTACAGCAGAAATCCTAACAAATAACAATATTTCAAAACCAATAAAAATCAATAGAGGAGGACTTCCGGTTATGGCTGCCACGTAGGACGGACGTGTCTCGCTCTGCTCTGCTCCTGGAGAAAAAAAATCGGCAAATAACTCTCTCATTTGGGACAGAACGTATCCCAGCATTTGGGCGAGGATATGTCGGCGAAGCCTAAGGCTGGAAAACCAGGAAAAGGAAAAAGCGAGCCGCCGAAACAGTCCAAATTAACGGACTTTCAGGTCTGTGACGCAGCAAACAAAACTCCATATATGGCGGAGGAAGCTGGCGGCGGTGCGATGTTTGCGGGGAATGGCGCAGATGCGCTGATGGCTGCCATGAGTTCAATGAGAGCGGACTTTTCCTCTAGATTTGATGGGATTATGACAGCGTTGGAAGGAATAAGAAAGGAATTGGGTGACTGTGTGGAACGAGCGGCGCAGATGGAGCTCCGTCTCGCTAGTGCTGAAGATGACGTCACCCGTCTTCAATTAAAGGTGCGCACTTTGGAAAAAAAAAATAAATCTCTGGAAGATAATATTTTGGATTTGGAATCTCGGTCGAGACAGAATAATTTGAGGCTGGTGGGTCTTCCAGAGGAATCAGAAGGTCGGGACGTATGTTCCTTTCTGGAAAAGTGGATTCCGGAGGTGCTGGGCAGCGAGGAGTTGCAATCAGCAGTGGTTCTGGAAAAAGCACATCGTATTGGCCCACGGAGAGATAAGGGACCGCCGAGGACCTTAATTATGAAGTTTCTTAGCAACAGAGACAGGATGAAGATCTTCAACGCTGCACGTGCTAAAGGAGAGATTAAACACCAGGACCAGCAGGTGCGGTTCTACCCAGATTTGGCCACAGGAATCCAGCAATTGAGGAAGCAGTTTGATCCCGTACGTAAGGAGCTGCGCAACCTTGGGATTCCATCCATCCATCCATCTTCTACCGCTTTTCCGGAGGTCCGGGTCGCGGAGGCAGCAGTTCAAGCAGAGAAGCCCAGACTTCCCTCTCCCCAGCCACCTGCTCCAGCTCTTCAGAGGGGATACCAAGGCGTTCCCAGACTAGCTGGGAGACATAGTCTCTCCACCGAGTCCTGGGTCTGCCCCGGGGTCTCCTCCCAGTGGGACGTGCCTGAAACACCTCAAGTGGGAGGCGTCCAGGAGGCATCCTAATCAGATGCCCATACCACCTCAACTGACTCCTTTCAATGTGCAACATTGCGTGGAGGTCGGGGGCAGTGCCTTTGGCATGGCAAACCGGGGTGGTGGTTCCTCTCTTCAAAAAAGGGGACCGGAGGGTGTGCTCCAACTTTAGAGGGATCACACTCCTCAGCCTCCCTGGGAAGGTCTATGCCAAGGTACTGGAGAGGAGAGTCCGGCCGTTGGTCGAACCTCGGATTCAGGAGGAGCAATGTGGTTTTCGTCCTGGCCGTGGCACATCGGACCAGCTCTTTACCCTCTCGAGAATTCTTGAGGGTTCGTGGGAGTTTGCCCAACCAGTTTACATGTGTTTTGTGGACTTGGAGAAGGCATTTGACCGCGTCCCTCGTGGATTTTTGTGGGGGGTGCTTCGGGAGTATGGGGTATCGGGCTTGTTGTTACGAGCTATTCGGTCTCTGTACGACCGTTGTGAGAGTTTAGTTCGCATTGCCAACACTCGGTCGGAGTCATTCCCAGTGAGAGTTGGACTCCGCCAGGGCTGCCCTTTGTCACCGGTCCTGTTCATAATTTTTATGGACAGGATTTCTAGGCGCAGCCAGGGAATGGAGGGTGTCATGCTTGGTGACCACAGGATCTCATCTCTGTTGTTTGCAGATGATGTTGTCCTGTTGGCTTCATCCAGCAATGACCTACAGCTCTTGCTGGGACGGTTTGCCGCTGAGTGTGAAGCGGCTGGGATGAGAATCAGCACCTCCAAGTCCGAGTCCATGGTCCTCAGCCGGAAAAAGGTGGATTGTCCTCTCCGGGTTGGGGACAGGCTCCTGCCCCAAGTGGAGGAGTTTAAGTATCTTGGGGTCTTGTTCACGAGTGAGGGGAAAATGGAGCGAGAGATCGACAGACGGATTGGAGCAGCATCTGCAGTGATGCGGACGTTGTACCGGTCTGTTGTGGTGAAGAGGGAGCTTAGTTCTAAGGCAAAGCTGTCGATTTACCAGTCAATCTACGTTCCTACTCTCACCTATGGTCACGAGCTTTGGGTAATGACCGAAAGAACGAGATCGCGGATACAAGCGGCTGAAATGAGCTTTCTCCGTAGGATTGCTGGACTCACCCTCAGAGATAGGGTGAGGAGCTCAGTCATCCGGGAGAGGCTCAGAGTAGAACCTTGGGATTCGTCATGGTGTAATCTATCCTGCGAGACTGCTGACCACGTATGAGGGCAGAACCCACATCTTCAAGACCCCAGAGGAGGCGCAGGAGTTCATCAAGAAGATCAAAGAAGAAGAAGAGACTGGTGGGAGCTAAGCATGAACAAAATATAAGGTAGAATAATTAAGCATTTGCACAGGCATCTGACTGACTTGAAGTAAATAGTAAGTTTACAAAATATAGATTGTATTATATATTAAAAAAACAAAACAAAAACAAAACAAACAAAAAAAAAACTATGATGTACAAAGTTGTTAAAAATTTTGGAGTTAAGTTGGAAAACTACAGAGGAGAGTTAATGTTACGTCATTAAAAGCAGTAGAGTTAGGGTGATTGGGAGGATGAAGAAGGAGTGGCTTAGGCTGTTCCCCGTGGGTGTGGAACAGTCGATGGCTATATCGGGAGACAGAATTTTTCTTTTGATTTTGGGGGGTTTGCCACAAGTGTGGGAAGGGGAAATTTGTTTGTGTGTAGTTTGTAGGATGAATGTTCAACCACTCATGTTTTTGCTTCTCTGTATGAGCATGTTTACACTGCAAGGTAATCCCAAACTCTCTATTGATCATGGACCAAAGTGTTAATCTTAATTTAACTTCATGGAATTGCAGAGGTCTACAAAATTTAAAAAAACTTAAACAAGTTATGAATAAAATAAAGGACATGGGTTCAAGAATTGTGTTTTTACAAGAAACTCATCTGATAGAGGAGGATGTTAAAAGAATTAGGAGTAGATGGCAGGGAAGTGTATTCACCTCTTCATTTTCATCCCGAGCCAGGGGAGTTATGACTCTCATACATAAATCAGTTCCTTTTCAGGTGAAAAATGTAATTGGAGACAAATTTGGAAGATATGTAATCATTCAAGGTTCTTTGCTATTAGAAAATATAAATCTTGTGAACTTATATGGTCCCAATATAGATGATCAGAAGTTCTTTGCTAATTTATTTCTCATCTTATCATCACTTACAGGGCAACATATAATAGCAGGGGATTTTAATTGTACATTGAATCCAGGTGTGGATAGATCAACAGGACTGGATTGTACGCACATTGGATGTAGGATGACTATTAATCATTTTATGAAAGAATTGAGATTGTTAGATATATGGAGAGAAATGAAACCACAAGTTAAAGCCTATTCTTGTTATTCCAGTACCTACAAGACATTCTCACGTATTGATTATTTTTTGATTTCCACAGAATTAAGGTCCAAGATTCAAAACTGCTTTTATGATAACATCGTGATTTCTGATCATGCACCCTGTTGTCTAATATATGTAGATAAAAAATTGACAAAGGAATCAGGTAGATGGCAATTTCAGCATAAATGGCTTCAGGATGAGGAATTTGTCAAGTATATAGAAAAACAGATAGACGAGTTCTTTGACAAAAATACTACACAAACATCAGCAGGTGTAAAGTGGGAGGCTTTCAAAGCTTTTATTAGGGGACATATTATTAGTTATACAGGATCAAAATCTAAGAAGACTCGAGAGGAGAGAGCTAAATTGGAACATAAAATAAAAAGTCTTCAGGAAAAAGTGTATGCAGGAAGTGACCCAAGGTTGGAGAATGAATTACTGATTTTGAGAGCTGAATACGACAAAAAATCAGCGAATAGAGCTGCCTCGAGTCTTCTAAGATTGAAACAATCTTTTTATGAACAAGGTGAAAAATCAGGAAAATTATTAGCATGGCAGATTAAACAATTGGAAATTAAAACACCAATTACCAGTATTATAAGTAACGGACAGGTAGTTATAGATCCTTTAGAAATTAATAGAGCCTTTAGAGATTACTATGAAAAATTATATGATACCAAAAATGAACCTGATTTAACAAAACTAAATGGGTTTTTGAACGAACTATCTATACCGTGTATACCAAATGAAAACAGGGAGATATTGGAGTCTAAAATTAGTCAAGAAGAAGTTGGGCTAGCCATTGATAATATGAAATCAGGAAAAAGTGCAGGACCAGATGGTCTTCCAGTTTTTTTTTTTTTTTTTTGTTTTTTTTTTTTTTTTTTTTTTGTTACTTATTTGTACCCGTAGGTAGACTTGGTTTGCAGTCTGGTGACAAGCCACTGGCTGCTGGTCGCTGCGTGCGCGAGCGCCCTAAACCTACATGTTTTTGGTGTGCGGGAGGAAACCGGAGAAATCCCGGAGTAAACCCACGCAACACGGGGAGAACATGCAAACTCCACACAGCTCACTGTTGGTCGGGGGCTGGGATCGAACCCACGATCTCATGATCCCCGCGGTCCCCCGGCCGAGGGTAAAACTGTGCTGCCACAGTGCTAAACCACTGCGCCACCGTGCAACCGTGCAGTTGACCTTTATAAAAAATTTAAGAATAAATTAATAAAACCTTTTTTGGAAATGGTTTTAGAAGCATTTCAAAATAATAATTTACCATCATACATAAATAATGCCTTAATTATACTGTTGCCAAAACCAGGTAAGCCCTCTAATAAATGTGAAAATATGAGACCAATAAGCCTATTAAACGCCGACCTTAAGATAATCTGTAAAATTTTAGCAAGACGAATACAAGAAATTTTACCAAATATTATTAATCGAGATCAGAATGGCTTTATAAAGGGTAGACAAGGCTTCCATAATGTAAGAAGACTATTTAATATTATTTATTTTAATAAAGAAGCACCGGATACAGCTCTCCTATCATTGGACGCCGAAAAGGCCTTTGATAGAGTTGAATGGCCCTTTCTTTTTGAAGTCCTACAAAGGTTTGGACTTGGAAATAATTTCATAAAATGGGTTCAAATAATATACAATAATGCTACAGCAGAAATCCTAACAAATAACAATATTTCAAAACCAATAAAAATCAATAGAGGATGTCGACAAGGCTGTCCACTTTCACCTTTACTGTTTACTATGGCAATTGAACCTTTAGCGATAGCGATACGTTTACATTCACAAATATATGGAATTAAAGTTGGACCAACAGAACATAAAATCTCCCTGTACGCTGATGATATAATTTTGTTTATGTCGAATCTAAAAAAATCAATTCCAACCTTGTTGAATTTAATAAAGAATTTTGGGGAAATATCAGGATATAAAATAAATAAAACTAAATCTTCAATATTAATGCTAAATGAGACCCAGAGAAATTACCCAGCCCCTGAGGTAAATCAATTCAATGTTGTAAATCAGTTTAAATATTTAGGAATCCAAATTATGCCTAAGCTAGAATCAGTCGCCAGTGTCAACTATGAAGCCTTAATGTCAGATATCAATGAGTTAACTCAGAGATGGATGTCACTACCAATGTCGATGATCGGGAGAATCAATATACTTAAAAGTAATATTTTACCTAAAATACTTTATTTATTTCAATACATTCCCTTATCACCACCTTTAGATCTATTCTCAAGAATAAAAAAAAAGTTAGTGGAATTTATATGGAACAACAGGAGGGCTAGATTACGTTTGTCTTTATTATATTTACCATTTGATCGTGGAGGTCTGAAATGTCCAAATTTTATGTTGTATTATTGGTCGGCACAACTGAGGTCTATGACATATTATTTTTCATCAAATGATCTCCCTCACTGGACTGAAATGGAATCATACAATTTACCTTTACCTCTTCCCATATTCATATACTCAGATTCGGCAAAAAAATTACAAAAACAAGTTAAAAATCCATTTGTAAAGCATATGATCAAAATATGGTGTGAAGCTAAAAACTATTTAAAAGAACCACAGTTATTGTCACAATTTAGTCCAATATGGGGTAATCAATATTTTAAACCAGGGAGAGCGGACGCTGTATTTAAAGTATGGAATTTAAAAGGGATACAAAAGATTCAGGATTTATATTTGCCATGTGCAGACAACATAATGTCTTTTGAAGAGCTGAGGATCAAATTTAATCTCAATAGAACACATTTTTTTAAATATCTTCAACTTAGAAACTTTATTCGATCAAATCAAAATAAAGCTCTCACTCGACCTATTTATTCATCCTTGGAAAAAATGATGATGAAAGATAGTAAAAGAAAGGGTATTATTTCAGAGTTTTATAACTCATTGACACTATCTTCAAGTGAAAATTCACTGAAAAGATTAAACTACTGGAAAGAAGATCTGCAAATTGAAATTTCAGAGGTACAATGGGAATTGGCTTGTACAGAAGCTCAAACCAAATCAATAAATGCACGCCTTAAATTGATACATTTCAAATGGTTAATGCGGATGTATGTTACACCGGAGGAGTTAAATAGATATAACAAAAATATACCAGATACATGCACAAAATGCATGGAAAGTAAAGGAACCCTATTTCATTGTTTATGGGAATGTAGATTAATAAGAATGTTTTGGGAGGAGGTGAGGGTAACAATTGAAAAAATAATCTCAAAACAAATCATATTGAATCCTAAACTGTTTTTGTTGGGTCTGTACCCAGAAAAGCATAATTTCAATAAAAGTGAAAGAACATTCATAGACCTCAGTTTGCTTAATGCCAAAAAATGTATTGCACTATTATGGAAAAAGACTCATAGACCAGATGTGACTCAGTGGTTAAGACAGATGTTAACAAACCTTCCATTAGAAAGAATAACATATATACTGAAATCAAAGGAAATTGTGTTTGAGAATATATGGAGACCTTTTATTGATTATGTAAAAAATTTAAACATAACTCTTGAAGAAGAAGGTGAATGATGTGTGTGGACCTTGTAAATTCCAAACTGGTGAACATAATATGTATACTAATGTATTGGATTGTCTAGACTAAACAGAGGAGCATTGTTGAAGACTTGATTCTGTTGGTGGTTGTTGGTGTTTTTAGGGTATTTTTTTTTTTTTTTTTGTAGTACTTTAGTGTTAGTGTTTGATTGTTTTGTATCATGTTTGTTAAAAAAAAAAAAAGGTTCAATAAAGATATTGTGGAAAAAAAAAAAAATCAATAGAGGATGTCGACAAGGCTGTCCACTTTCACCTTTACGGTTTACTATGGCAATTGAACCTTTAGCGATAGCGATACGTTTACATTCACAAATATATGGAATTAAAGTTGGACCAACAGAACATAAAATCTCCCTGTACGCCGATGATATAATTTTGTTTATGTCGAATCTAAAAAAATCAATTCCAACCTTGTTGAATTTAATAAAGAATTTTGGGGAAATATCAGGATATAAAATAAATAAAACTAAATCTTCTATATTAATGCTAAATGAGACCCAGAGAAATTACCCAGCCCCTGAGGTAAATCAATTCAATGTTGTAAATCAGTTTAAATATTTAGGAATCCAAATTATGCCTAAGCTAGAATCAGTCGCCAGTGTCAACTATGAAGCCTTAATGTCAGATATCAGTGAGTTAACTCAGAGATGGATGTCACTACCAATGTCGATGATCGGGAGAATCAATATACTTAAAAGTAATATTTTACCTAAAATACTTTATTTATTTCAATACATTCCCTTATCACCACCTTTAGATCTATTCTCAAGAATAAAAAAAAAAGTTAGTGGAATTTATATGGAACAACAGGAGGGCTAGATTACGTTTGTCTTTATTATATTTACCATTTGATCGTGGAGGTCTGAAATGTCCAAATTTTATGTTGTATTATTGGTCGGCACAACTGAGGTCTATGACATATTATTTTTCATCAAATGATCTCCCTCACTGGACTGAAATGGAATCATACAATTTACCTTTACCTCTTCCCATATTCATATACTCAGATTCGGCAAAAAAATTACAAAAACAAGTTAAAAATCCATTTGTAAAGCATATGATCAAAATATGGTGTGAAGCTAAAAACTATTTAAAAGAACCACAGTTATTGTCACAATTTAGTCCAATATGGGGTAATCAATATTTTAAACCAGGGAGAGCGGACGCTGTATTTAAAGTATGGAATTTAAAAGGGATACAAAAGATTCAGGATTTATATTTGCCATGTGCAGACAACATAATGTCTTTTGAAGAGCTGAGGATCAAATTTAATCTCAATAGAACACATTTTTTTAAATATCTTCAACTTAGAAACTTTATTCGATCAAATCAAAATAAAGCTCTCACTCGACCTATTTATTCATCCTTGGAAAAAATGATGATGAAAGATAGTAAAAGAAAGGGTATTATTTCAGAGTTTTATAACTCATTGACACTATCTTCAAGTGAAAATTCACTGAAAAGATTAAACTACTGGAAAGAAGATCTGCAAATTGAAATTTCAGAGGAACAATGGGAATTGGCTTGTACAGAAGCTCAAACCAAATCAATAAATGCACGCCTTAAATTGATACATTTCAAATGGTTAATGCGGATGTATGTTACACCGGAGGAGTTAAATAGATATAACAAAAATATACCAGATACATGCACAAAATGCATGGAAAGTAAAGGAACCCTATTTCATTGTTTATGGGAATGTAGATTAATAAGAATGTTTTGGGAAGAGGTGAGGGTAACAATTGAAAAAATAATCTCAAAACAAATCATATTGAATCCTAAACTGTTTTTGTTGGGTCTGTACCCAGAAAAGCATAATTTTAATAAAAGTGAAAGAACATTCATAGACCTCAGTTTGCTTAATGCCAAAAAATGTATTGCAGTATTATGGAAAAAGACTCATAGACCAGATGTGACTCAGTGGTTAAGACAGATGTTAACAAACCTTCCATTAGAAAGAATAACATATATACTAAAATCAAAGGAAATTGTGTTTGAGAATATATGGAGACCTTTTATTGATTATGTAAAAAATTTAAACATAACTCTTGAAGAAGAAGGTGAATGATGTGTGTGGACCTTGTAAATTCCAAACTGGTGAACATAATATGTATACTTATGTATTGGATTGTCTAGACTAAACAGAGGAGCATTGTTGAAGACTTGATTTTGTTGGTGGTTGTTGGTGTTTTTAGTGCATTATTTTTTTATTTTATTTATTTTTTTTTTGTAGTACTTTAGTGTTAGTGTTTGATTGTTTGTATCATGTTTGTTAAAAAAAAAAAAAAGGTTCAATAAAGATATTGTGGAAAAAAAAAAAATGAGGGATGAAATGATTTCACTCTGGACAGGCTTGTACGGTTTTGTGGGTTATTATAGTTCAATAGTGCCCAAAATAATGATTATACAACAAGTCTATCTGTCCCTTACTAACCACACCCACAATGTATTTACACAATTTATATTCACACAAATCACAATTCAATATAGTGATACCATCACTATATTGTATCACAGTGTACCACCAGTGATACAATATAGTGATCTTAACAGTACGATGGTCGTGCTTAAATGTTTCATGAAATATCTAAAGTTTTCATATCTTGTCCAAGGCTTTGCACTATTTGACACTTTTCGGCAGGAGAGAGATCCTTTTTCTTTCCCATATTGCTTGAAACCTGTAGTATGCTTAACCTCTTGCACTCTGGTGTACCGCGGGCGGGCACGTCTCTGTGTCCTAGAGCGCACGAGGGCGCTGCGTCCTAGAGCGCACTGAAAAAAAAAAAAAAAAAAAAAAAAGCTGCATTTCCGTTCTTCCACTACAGACACAGCCGCGAACAGATTAGATGTGAGTGACCTCTCATTCGACTAATAAGAGCCTTGAATTGGGTTTCTGAAACCTTGAAGAACCAATGACTGAAAACCTAGCAAGAAGGACCCGCCTACCAACGGCTGGGAATACAGCCAGCCAACTGAAGCACAGAAGTTCGAAAGCTGTTTTGTGTAAGGCTGGGTGAAGAGAGACTGACTGCTGCAGCAGATGAAAAAAGGACCCGCAGGAAGAACTGCCACAGACCCAGCAGCACGGAGACCACCCACAAGTGCGACCTGTGTGACAGGGACTGCCATTCACGCATCGGCCTGTTCAGCCACAGGCGGTGCTTTCCCAGCAGAGTAGACATTTAGGATTCTCTTCCATGGTCATCATAGACCGACGGAGGCCAACGACGAAGGCTGGGTGACACACACGCGTTCGCCAGTCTTTTTTTATTACTACTGTTATTTGTTTTGAAAAATCGTTCACCAAAACCGCAATCATGGAAGCGCAAAACCGCAATAATGGAATTATGTTTTGACCGGGTTGCGTGACCAGAACTACGAGTCCATAAGAAGCAGACCAGCTTCATGTTCGTCTGACAATGAGGAAGAGAAGTTCGCCAGCTACGCTGCTGTTGTGAACAGGTAAGTGTTATAAGCTAAATTATTCTTTATCCCTGAAAATTGTAATCAAAAATGACTTTTGAACGATCAGTAAATTACAGCTGTGCGTAGTAGACCGCGGCACACGAAGTCCGAAGTCCATGCACCGCTGTACACGGTTCGTGCGCCGCGTCCGGACCATCAACGCCCCCCCCCCCCCCGCTACTCTTCTGTAGCGGGGTGGGGGGGGCGCGGGGACTGTGCGCCGCGATCGCCACATGACTGTTCCGTCATGTAGCGATGGCCGATGTCCATACTCTGTAGCGGGGGTGGGGGTGGGGGGTGGCAGTTGTTATCTTCTACATTACAAATATTTTAGAATAATTTTTAGTGCACTGTAGGTTATTTTTTCTTGTTTAAAAAAAAAAAAAAAAAAAAGCCACACATTTTTTTTTTACGTGGCATGCTTCTTTGTGTGTGGGGGCTTGTTTGTTCATTCATTCATGAATGAATGAATAAACAACCCCCCCCCCCCACACACACACACACAGCCCTGAGTGTCACCTTTCATTGGAGCCCAAGATGAAGCTTCTATATTGAATCATTCAAAAGTTACAGACATTTTTCCAAACTGTGCCATTTGGCACAATTTGGCACAGTTCAAAAATGCCTGGGAACAACCTGACAAAAAAGCTGTGTAATATATTCATTTTTTGTGGTATTGTTACAAAATTTTGACCTCAGCTGGATAACGCTTGGTTCTACATTTCTGTTGCATTTTCCAGCACGGATCTGAAGCTGTGTGTTATTTGCAAGCATTTGTATCCAAAAAAACACCCAGGCGAAATTTATTTTCTTCAAGTTCAGTATGTTAGATGACTGTTACTCAGTGGCCGGAGCACTTAGAGAGATTATGACTGTTTTGCCAAAAAATTAAAAGTGTTTTCTTTTAAATGAGACCAACCTCATGAAGATGCTGCAAAGGGTTGAAGAACAGCTTTTGATTTACTTTGGGTACGTTATTTTTTTGGCGTTTTTAGGGAAATTGACCAGAGTGCAAGGGGTTAATAATGTAGAACATCCTTCTTAAGTAGTTCTCCTTTAATTGGGCTCACCTGGCAAACTAATTATGACAGGTGTCTGAGAATGATATCAGTGATCCAAAGAGCCCTGAGACACAATATCATCCATGAGTTTAATTGAAAAACAAAAAATTTAATTTTTATGACACTAAAATCTATTTGCATAATAATTTGGAACGCAGTGTATAGACATAAAATACTACAAATACAGAGCTACCATTTCTTTTACCAAGCCTTAATGTAGGCACCTAGCAAACCCATCAAGACCCTCAGCTACCCAGCAACTCCAGCACCTGGAGAAGCAATTTAAGAGTAACAAAAAGCAGAACGGATTGCTTAGGTAACGACAGACAAGATTTTAAGTCTTAACACTTAAGAACTTGGTGCTCTAGACCAGGCATCTGCCACAACATTCTGAGCCTTTGATGTGGTGGATGTCCAAATAGTAGGTCTGTAAAAACCAGCACATCAGTTGCAAGCGGTAAACTGTAGTCCACAGACTAATGGGAAATAGGTGTCCCTCGGGAGGATGACTGAAATCCAGGGTCAACTGGACAGGAAGAAAAAACCTGCCAGGAGGCTGACCCAAGTCCACAGCCAGCCAGACGAATAGAGGTGCCCATCAGGGGGATGACCACTATCAAAAACCAACAAGGCGGGCAGAGGCTTCAGCCTAGGAGCATGGTGGCACAGCTATGGAGCAAAGAACCACAGTTCAGGCAGGTTTTACAGCGACTTATTTTTCAGCCTGCCCTGCAACCTACACTCATCGGGAGCAACCACCATGTCATCATCTGAAATATGCTTGCCCACTGACACTACAGCAGCTACTCAGCTAGCAAGCTGCTGAATCGCACTACCCTCCGGTTCAAAAACCAGCTTTCCCCAGGAGTAATCTGCTTTCACCAGATTAACATGGCAAAGCTGCATTTCCTTGTTGCACTCAAGTGTGACCAACAAACAAGCTTCATCAGAAACCAGTTTGACAGGTTCTTTGACAGTGTTGCTCAGATATACTTGACTGTCGGAGACAAAATCTGAAAAAACTGACTGTTCCAGTGGACAGTTTGTTACAGAAATGACTCTGACACACCAGCTGATGTTACTGATGAATCACATCCAGTAAGCACATGAGGAAGCTCAACACACAGGTTTTTCGAGTTGATATAATTTACTGGAGCCACCAACGCCCCAGGTGTCACGGCACATGCTGGAAACAGTTCACAGATGCTCTGATCATGCACCGTTTCTGAAACAGAAATATCAAATGAGCCTGCACGACTAAGAGACCTAAACCAGCACCACCGGCAGCATTAACACTCAATCTGAGTTTCTCCAATCGCGACTGTGCTAATTCTAATTCTAGCAGTAACAACCTTTTCCGCTGTTCAAACGTTAGCCGGGCAACATTCCGAATTAAACCTGCTTCAGACATCATAACAGGTGTTACGCAAATGCCAACACATACAAACAAATCAGACTGATGCGCAAAAATGCAGCACTCTGCCCAACAACCGGAAAACGATTAACTCATGCCCAAAACACCACAAACAGATTTACAAATTAACTCAGACACTTACCAACCTCCGTATCTCCCCAACAGGTGTGCGCTCATTCAGAAAATGCTGCACAACAAGGACTACTGACGTCACACAGACACTACAACCACTTGTCCATTCACAAAAACGCCGACACTGCCTCTAACCACACATGTGAGTAGACTGCAACCAGACCAAACTAAACTGGGCAAACAAAGGAACAGAAGAAAGTGTTTCCAAAAAAAGACACACTGGAAACTCTCCACCCTGACAGCCTAGTCAAGAAACCCTATCTTACATAACGTAGACCCTAGTCTTCGTGCCATTACCGGCGGGAGGTTCTTTACTCACAAACCCACTGGGGCTGACAAGCAACTGCTACACAGCGACTCGCAGGTTCTCATGGCCATGGCCCCAGGCTGCTTTCACCACCACACTAAACCACAGACAGCAAATCCCCTAATGGAATTTGCTATTAAACCTAGCAAGAGAAATTTCCAGTGATATCAGAACAAAATACATGGAAAACACTTACCCGGATTAAACCCAGTTAAAAAACAGACGAACGAGTCTGCTAAAGCAAACAGACGAGCTTTTATTTTATCACAGCCCACAGTTAAACGGACAGATGAATGAATGGGTCAGGATTCAAACAGCCCCCATTTTGTCACAAATGGTCCCAAGGCTCAAACGGACGGATGAACCCCCATTTTGTCACAAATGGTCCTAAGGCTTAGAGAGATCCGGGCTCAAACAGATGGACGTGCCCCCATTTTGTCACAAATGGTCCTAAGGCTCAAACAGACAGGACTGGGTTCAAATGCCCGGACAAGTCCCATTTTGTCACAATCCGGCTCCAGGCTGGACAAAAAGGGAGACCACACGGAGTTTCCAATTAACCCAAGATATATTTAAAGAAAATAAATGTATGTAAATATTACAGTTAGGCCCAGAAATATTTGGACAGTGACACAATCTTCATGATTTGGGCTCTGCATGCCACCACATTGGATTTGAAATGAAACAACTACAACAGAATTGAAGTGCAGACTTTAAGGTTTAATTCAAGGGATTGAACAAAAATATATGATTAAACGTGTAGGAACTGTAGCTATTTTTATACAAACGCTCCTCATTTCAGGGGCTCAAAAGTAATTGGACAAATTAACATAACCCTAAGTAAAATGTTACTTTTCAATATTTTGTTGAGAATCCTTTGCAGGCAATGACTGCCTGAAGTCTGGAACCCATGGACCTCACCAAACGCTGGGTTTCCTCCTTTGTGATGCTTTGCCAGGCCTTTACTGCAGCTGTCTTCAGTTGTTGCTTGTTTGTGGGTCTTTGTGCCTTAAGTTTTGTCTTGAGCAAGTGAAATGCATGCTCGATTGGGTTGAGATCTGGTGATTGACTCGGCCATTGCAGAATATTCCACTTCTTTGCTTTAAAAAACTCCTGGGTTGCTTTTGCAGTATGTTTTGGATCATTGGTGAAGCGCCGTCCAATCAACTTTGCTGCATTTGGCTGAATCTGAGCAGAAAGTATATCCCTATACACTTCAGAATTCATCCGGCTGCTTCTGTCTTTTGTCACATCATCAATAAACACAAGTGACCCAGTGCCATTGGAAGCCATGCATGCCCATGCCATCACACTGCCTCCACCATGTTTTACAGAAGAAGTAGTGCTTTGGATCATGAGCTGTTCCAATTCTTCTCCAAACTTTCTTGTTCCCATCATTCTGGTACAGGTTGATTTTAGTCTCATCTGTCCAAAGAATACTGTTCCAGAACTGGGCTGGCTTCTTCAGGTATTTTTTGGCAAAGTCAATTCTGGCCTTTCTATTTTTGAGGCTGATTAATGGTTTGCACCTTGTGGTGAATCCTTTGTATTTACTCTCATGAAGTCTTCTCTTTATGGTAGACTTAGATACTGATACACCTACTTCCTGGAGAGTGTTCTTCACTTGAGTGGATGTTGTGAAGGGGTTGTTCTTCACCATGGGAAGGATTCTGTGATCATCCACCACTGTTGTCTTCCGTGGACGTCCAGGCCTTTTTGAGTTCCCAAGCTCACCAGTGCACTCTTTTTTTCTCAGAATGTACCAAACTGTTGATTTGGCCACTCCTAACATTTCTGCTATCTCTCTGATGGATTTCTTCTTTTTTTTTCCAGCCTCAGGATGGTCTGTTTCACCTCCATTGAGAGCTCATGACCGCATGTTGTGTGTTCACAGCAACAGCTTCCAAATGCAAACGCCACACCTGGAATCAACTCCAGACCTTTTAACTGTTTAATTGATGACAGGTTAACGAGGGAAGAGCCCATGCAGCCTTATTTTTTATTTTTTTTTTTTTTATTTTTTTTTTTTTGCAGCCTTCTGAGTCAATTGTCCTATTACTTTTGGTCCCTTCAAAAAGAGGCAGCTATGTATTAAAGAGCTGTAATTCCTAAACCCTTGCTCCAATTTGGATGTGAATACTTTCAAATTACAGCTGAGAGTCTACACTTTAAGCCCATATTGATTATATAATTGTATCCTGAATATGTTTTCGTAACAGCTAAAATAACAAAACTTGTGTCACTGTCCAAATATTTTGGGCCTAACTGTAGGGGTGTGTGTGTGTGTGTGTATGTGTGACAAAAACAGTCACTAGCCAACCCAGTTAAGGCACCCCTCTGTCTGGAAAGGAAAAAAAAAGCTAATTTATGAGAAAGAAATGCAAATTTTTGAGAAAATCCTTGAAAATTTACTGGACAAAAATTGAAAATTTATACAAAAAAATTTGAGATTTATGAGAAATTTATGAGAGAAGTCAAATTTTTTGACCAAAAGTTGCAAATCTACGAGAAAAAAAAACTTGAAAATTTAAAGAAAGAAATGCAAATTTACTAGAAAAAAAACGAGAAAGATGCACATTTGACAAAGTCACAAATTTATGAGAAACAGTTGAAAATTAAAAAAAACAGCAAATTTATCAAGTGACAAATTTTTAAGAAAAAAGTTGCAAATTTATGCGAACAGTTACAAATTTTTAAGAAAACATTTCAAATCAACAAGAGAAAAAAATGGAAATTTACAAGAAAAAAAATGCAAATCTACAAGAAAAAAATGAAAATTTACAAGAAAAAAATGAAAATTTTCCATCAAAAAGTTGCAAGTTTGAGAAAAGTTGCAAATTTACAAGAAAAATGCAAATTTTTGAGAAAAGTTTCAAATCTACAAGAGAATTTTTTTATATATATATTTACGGGAAAAAAATCTTAATTTACAAGGAAAAAAATTGTAAATTTATGAGAAAAAATTTGCAAATTTTTGAGAAGTCACAAATTTACAAGAAAAAAAATTTGCAAATTTATGACAGTCACAAATTTTTAAGAAACAAGTTACAAAACTACAAGAAAAACTTACAAATGTATAGAGTTTTTTTTCCCATTTCTGCCTTGAATTGATCATTCAAAGTAATTTTATTCAGTTCTTTAATATGGTATCTCCCAAATCCATCAGGCCTGGATGAAATGCTTGGTTCAGGGGCCTGCGGCACAGCGCATAGGAATTACACCTGGTGAGACACAGGAGGAGCCTGGCCCGGAATCACCCCCAGTGCCCAGAACCTCCAATGTCCAGTGCCCTGGTTCCAAGCACAGTAGTCAAGCATCACCTCATCAAGTGATCTGCAGCAAAGCAGCACTGATTGTGGCAACAGTTCGATAAAGACACAGCGGAGATCATCAGAACAGCAGCAAAGGGAGATGTAAATGGTCAACTCCAAAGCATGACGACCATCATTACGAGCTTTGGGGCAGAGAGGCTTGGCAGTATGGAGCACAGACCTGGCAAGTCCACCTACACTAAGAACCGTAGGGCTGGCAGGATTCATCAGCTGCAGGAAGAGCTGAGGATACTGACAAGGCAGTTTAAAGCAGCAGCAGAAGAAGAGAAGCCACCACTTGCCGAGCTTCGGCATGCCATCAGGAAGAAGCTTATGACCCTGCGTAGAGTTGAATGGCACCAGAGGAGGATTGAGAGAGCCAGGAGATGACCTGCATTCTTGGCAGATCCATTTGGCTTCATGAGGAAGATGCTAGGGCAGAAGCGCAGTGGGAGACTTGAGTGCTTTAAGAAGGAAGTTGACCATTTCTTGTACAACACTTTAAGCGATCCCTTCAGAGCAGGATCTGGGACCTCGGAGAGCTCTTGGACATTCCAGCCCCTCTGGTGGAGTTCAACACCTCAGAGCCCACCTGGAAGGAAGTGCAGGAGATGGTGGCAGCAGTGAGAGCCAACTCTGCTCCAGGCCCCAGTGGAGTACCCTATAAAGTCTACAAGCACTACCCAGAGCTCCTGAGAATCCTACGGAAGATACTGAGAGTGATCTGGTGAAGAGGGACTGTAGCAGAGTAGGGGAGATGGACAGATGGAGTGTGGATTCTCAAGGAAGAGAGGTCATCTAAACTGGAGCAGTTCAGGTCCATCTCACTCCTTAGCATGGAAGGAAAGATCTTCTTCAGTGTTCTGTCCAGGAGAATGACCCACTTTCTTCTGAAGAACAATTACATTGATACATCAGTACAGAAGGGTGGAATCCCAGGTGTACCAAGGTGTTTGAAACACACTGGTGTGGTCACTCAGCTGATCAGGAGGGAAATGGGAGGGAAATGGAGATCTAGTGGTGCATTGGTTTGACCTCACCAATGCTGATGGGTCAATCCCCCATAAGCTGGTTGACATCAGGACCAACACCGCATACCCAGTAAGATCAAGGATCTCATTCTGAACTATTATGGTCAGTTCAGGCCCAGTCAGCTTGACCTCAGATTGGCACCAGTTGGAGAAAGGAATTATAACAGGCTGTACCATCTCCGTTATCCTTTTTACCCTGTCCATGAACATGCTGGATAAGGCAGTGGACATTGAGTGTAGAGGACCCCTGTCAAGGTCAGAAATCCAGCAGCCCCCCATTAGAGCTTTCATGAATGACCTGACAGTCACTAGTACATCAGTGCCTGGCAGTAGATGGATTCTTCAAGACCTGGAAAAACTTATTTCCTGGGCAAGAATGAACTTCAAGCCTTGAAAGTTCCATGGTCCTGAAAAGAGGGAAAGTGGTGGACAAGTTTTGTTTCTGCCTGGATGGCGTTGTGATACCATCCATCACAGAGAAACCAGTCACAAGCCTAGGGAAGGTCTTTGACTGCAGTCTCAGGGACATAGCATCTATCCAAACTAGTATCAGGAAACTGGAAGCATGGCTGTTGACCATGGATAAGTCTGGCCTTCCCGGCAGGTTTGAGACTTAAGTGTACCAGAATCAGAATCAACTTTATTGCCAAGTATGCATAACACATACAAGGAATTTTACTTATCACTAGGTGCGCTTATGTTAAGCGCTCCCTAATGACGCGGCAGCCATACAAGGCACCTCATTCAGTGGGGGGTAAAGAGGAGGAGGGGGAAGGGGGTGACACATTAGGCAGAGAGAAAAAACATAGTTATCAAAATATGGCTCGAATGAGCCAGATTGTGATCACATAGAAAAAAACCCTCTAAGCACATTTAGCAGACAATACAGATCCACACATTAACAAAGCAAAAAAGAGAGACCAGTGTGTGTATGTCAGTCATGTGATATCAGTATGAGTGCAATGTGAATGAATCAGTTACTGGTGCACAACAAAAAATCCTCTCCTAGGCAACGGCTAGATGTTATATTCATGTATTCTAAACATAGATAAGCATGTCCACAGAGTCCATCTCTCTTCAGTGCATGCCAGATGGTAAAACTCCATGTTAGTCACATGATAACGCTGTCCTTGGAGAGTTCAGACCTGCTGCACATCAGCAATTGTTTGAGTTTGAGAGAAGCCAAAACTCCCTTCTGCTTTATCTCTTCTCCTGGAGGAATGAGACAATCAAGGACGCCGAATCAAGGTCTAATAAGCACAGTTCACTTAGAGCATAGAAATTTCCTCTCTCATGCGATTCTGTGCATCACAATTTACATACATAGGCTTTAAAATCATTCCCTGGAGAGCACCCAGCAACTCAAAGATGTTTCCCACCTTCCGATTCAGTTCGCCAAACATAGATAAACATGTCCACAGAGTCCATCTTCAGTGCATGCCAGATGGTAATTCCATGTTAGTCACATATTTGCCGCTATCAGTGCGCTCCCCAGCTGGTCGAATTAATTGAAGGAGCTTCGCCGGGTCCGCATTTTGATTAGCTCTTCCAAACTTCTTTAATTTTCGATACACCAGGAAAACTCCAGAGCCAATCAGTAGAAATCCTGTGATCATAAAGCCAAAACAGGTAGATGTCTTCCACATCTTCAATTGAATCATGCAGACACATGAATTCCAATTGTTCCATGAGTCTCTCCACTTGGGCTCCCCCTGGCCCGATTTACTGTTAAAAAGTGGTGTCAATAGCATTAAAGCCCAGCTCACCAAATCCATAATTTCCGTTTGGGTCGAGATGCAGCAGAAGAAGAGCGAGACACAGACAGGACACAGCAAGCTGGGATCAGTAAAGGGAGGAGGAGAAGGGAGAGGAGAAGAAATGCATCTGCTCTCTCTGATAGCCGGAAGAAGAGGGATGAAGAAGAAGCCGGAAGAAGAGCCAACATGGCATTCTGCCCTATATCCTCTGGCCTCTGCTAGTGTACGAGGTGCGTCTGTCTGCAGTGGAGACCCTGGAAAGGAAGATCAGCTCCTACCTTCAAAGATCACTGGGTTTACCACATAGCCTCAGTAGTGTGGCGCTTTATGGCAGGAGCAACAAACTCCAGCTTCCTATCAGCAATCTGGAAGAGGAGTTCAAGGTCTCCCACACAAGAGAGGCACTAGCCTATCATGACTCCATTGACTCGAGAGAGTGGCAGCAGCAGGCATTGTGATGAGGACAGGTCAGAAGTGGAGAGCTCAAGAGGGGTTTAAACTTGCAGAATCTCGGTTGAGACACAAAGCTCTGGTGGGCACAGTGGCAACAGGATGTGCAGGGTTGGGTTCCATCCCACAGCTGTGTTATGACAAAGTACAGGGAAAGGACAAATGCCAGTTAATTCTGCAGGGGGTGAGAGCAGGTGTTGAAGAAGTGAGGACCAGCAGGATGGTAGGCATGCGGCAGCAGGGGGCATGGACAAAATGGGAGGGAACAGTGGATAAGAAGCTGACCTGGAATGACATCTGGCATGCAGAACCTCAGCACATCCAGTTTATGCACCGAGCAGTATATGATGTGCTACCCAATCTGGCAAACCTGCATACATGGGGCAAGAATGAAATGCCAACATGTCCTCTTTGCCCAGGAAAGGGCACGCTTGAACACATCCTCAGCAGCTGCCCAACAGCCCTTGCTGAAGGCTGCTACCATTGGCACCATGACCAGGTGCTAAAGTGTGTGGCGGAGACCATCTCCAGTGCCGTGGCCAACAATAAGCAGAACTCAGAAAAGATTTATTGCCAAGTACATTAACAGGTATGACTGATAACATACGAGGGATTTGACTTGACACAGAAAACGACCTGCATTTCCGGTGACACGGCAGCATCTGAGAACGCGCCTGTCATCAGATGGGTACAGGATGCATAGGGAAGAAAAGGATAACACAATAGGAAAGAGCAAAAAACCATTGATTGTCAGAATACCGGTCATACTGTATATGATCAATATTATGATTACAAGAAAAAAAGCCCTCAATGCACAGTTGGCAAACAAGAAAGTACACAAGGACACAGAGAGAGCAGTGAGTGAGTGATCTTTTTCATCAGTTTTTGAGTCAGTGTGGGTGTAGTGTTGAGTGTAGGTGTTTGTATCAGTTAAGAACAACAAAGTCTCTTTGGCAGGAGATGTTTTGTCTTAGCTGCTGGCATTTGTCCTTGGGCCATGCAGCTGGCTGTCCGTGGAGACAGTGCAGCTCAAATGTTTTGAAAACAAAAAACTGCAGATAATCTGGAGGACTTGTGTGAGGGGGGTCAGATTAGTCGAATAGTACTGATCCCAGAGAAAGAAACTTTATATCCTCTTACAGATTCAGTACTTAATCCTTCATTGCTGGATGTTGAATCCTTCATGGACGGCTCTCAGCGTGATCATGATGTAATCCATTTTCCTAGACAGTTCTCCATTTGCCGCTGTCAGAGTCCTCTCCATTTTTTCAATTTGATGGTTAAACCTCGCTTGGCCAGCATTTTGATAGGTTATGTCCATCATCATCAATTTACGGTACACCAGGACAATCCCAGATCCAATCAGAACGATCCCGATGACCATTACTACGAAGACGTACAAATCTTCGATGGAAAGATCAGACAGGCACAAGAGTTTCCAATTACTTGTGTCCCTCAAATAGCCCGCAGCAGCCGTTCCTGCGGGGCAAACAACCTTCCCCGGGGCACTTTTCCTCGTTGAAAAAATAGTGTCAATTGCGTTCAAAGCCCAGCTTATTAAATCCATAGTTTCGTTCGATAATCAGCAGTAGAGACACGCAGACAGACGATAGCAAGCTGGGATCCAGTTAGTTAGAGGAGAAAGGAGATAAGTCAGAGCAGGAGAGAAGAAAAAGGCGTCTGCTCTCTTTGGGAGGCGGAAGTGAGAGGTTGGTAGCAGGTTGGTAGTCAAAGGAAAATCCCCTTTGTTAGGGCTGGAGAGAGGCCCCAACCACAGCCTAGACAATCAGCCAGCCTGCTCTCTTCAGCTTCAGACTGGGACCTGCGAACTCACTTGGGCAAACAGCTTAAGTTCCCTGAGTATGTAACACCAACATCTCTTAGGCCAGATGTGGTACTTACATGTTCCTCTTCCAGGCAGGTCCTATTAGTGGAGCTCAGTTCCCTGGGAGGAGCGCATGGAAGAGCCCAACGAACGCAAATGGCTCAAATACCAAGAACTGGTAGAACAGTGCCAGAAAGATGGATGGAGAGCATACTGTGACCCCATAGAGATGGGATGTCAAGGCTTTGCTGCCTGCTCCCTGTGCAAAATTTACACTCCTCCTTGGCATCAAAGGAGCTGCTAAAAGGAAGGCCATCAAATCTGTCACCGAAGCTGCAGAAAGAGCCTCTCGGTGGCTATGGATTAAGAGGTCCGAATTGTGGGCCAATGCCGCTGGGACACAAGTCAGGGTCTGATCAACCCTGGCTGGGTCGCCTGATTGAGAGTGTCTGATGTTGTGAGACCCAAAACACCCGATGACGTCAGGAAACATCACTGATGATGGGTCCCGGTGCATCCATGGATGTATCTATTCACCAATAGTTATCTGGTTTATTTTTAACTTATGTACACGGCACACTATGGCTAATACTGTTAGCACACTCAGCTTAGCCTTTCTTAGCCATTGTATTGTTTCTGTGATTCACCCATTCCAAATAACACTGTATAGGCTCTAATGAATCTGTAAAACAAACCCAAACATACAGTATGTTTATTATTAACTCATGTGTGCATCCATTGGTTATTGTTAATTTTCTGTCCTCAGACAGCTGTCTGTTGGTGCCTTAGGAGGTTCCACCAGTAACGAGCCTTCTTGTTCTTTTTGGGGCTGTAGACAGACACTGTGGTGGTTAGCTGTTAGCATGGGCTGCATTAGTACAGTATTTGGCAGATTATTTGTTCAGCAAATTACAGCTTCTTGGTATCAAAGAACATTCCTTCAACCAACTGCAACAATAAAGTGTCAAATGTGCAAGACAAAATTCACTAATTTACAACAAAAATAAATGCAAATTTATATGAAAAAAGTAACATTTATTTCAGTTCAACTTTATTTTTAAAGTGCCTAATATCAATAAAAATGCTGCAAATTAACATGAAAGTTGAAAAAATAAAGTTTAAAATTGAAGAAGGAAAATGAATCAGTTTGAGGGGAAAAAAATAAAATTCTGAAGAGTCACGAATGACACAAAATGATGAGAGTAAAGTGACTTTATTTGATCTTTTATAGGCTTTTGAACATCGTCACCACCACTCAGAAGGGATATGTGATCTGGCAGGAGGTTTTTGACAATGGTGTTAAGGTACGTTTACTTTTGTGATTGAAGCTTTCTCACTTTTTTGTAAGATTTTTTTGCTTTGTTTTTCATTCTGTACTTTCTTACTAAAAAGTCGATTAAATAGACTGCATATAAATGATGGTGGAAAAATCTGTTGTATTGGTAAATGTGTTAAAATTTTGGTCTATTGGAATTTTTCCTTTGGGGCTAGCCTAAAATAGAAATTTTGAAGAACTGCAGTTTGTCTTTTTGGCCAAATTTATCAGCTCTCAACTGAGTTGCTTGGTCTATCTCAAAATTTATATCAGTAGAAGTACATACATATACTCAAGTAGCTTTTTCCACAAAATTGTACATCATCAGTAGTTTTATTGTGGGATAATTGTTACTCTTGAGTACACATCTGATGAAAAACCAGGTCTTTTGCTCAAGCATATTTAGTCATATTGTTTTTTTGTCTTTTGATTTACAGGAACAAGATCACAAATTTACATGAAAATGTTACAAATTTGCTTGAAAATGTTGCAGCTGTATCCACCTTATTCCTAGGCCCCATGATGCCTTGCGTGAATTATGGTAGCAACTTCCAGTACTAGTTTAGAACATATGGCTGTCACTGAAACGGGACTCTTTTCCTTGTTAAAAAACAATGACTTTGGCGTCAGAAATGCGGGAACACGGCCTCTTGCACCTCAAAACAGTAATATAATCATACCACTTCCCATGACTATCGGGGGGTGGAAAGATGACCTTATAAAGTGGCCTCGTACACAGTAGCTGCGTTAGTGCCGCTGCTAAGATGCTAACTGTGTAAACAAATGACCCGTGCTGGCAAAATGAGTCACTTTGAGGACATTTTCAAAACTGATGTAACGTTATTTCCATATTCTGTATTGGAAGACCTTCAAGTGATATTTAATTTGTAGGTAGTGCACAAAAACTTACCCAGAAAAAGACTCTCGTTCGATCCGTCGGGAGTTCCATCTTCTGCAAAAACATAGGTATTTTTAGAAAGTACGATTTCTAAGCTTTCCAATGATACCAGGCACTCATGGGGTTTTCCCGGGACTTGCCCTACCAAACAAAGAATGAGTCATGATTTATGACTTCTCATTGCCTGTACTCAATGACGCGGTGGGCATTCCAACCAGCACGTCTCCACCGTAATAAAGTCAGCTGCATTTTGTTAAAATATGTTGGCCATAATCAAATTTACCTTTGAGCAGACGTACGCCACAATACCGTGCTTGGATGTCATCTGTCACCGTGTGGTGAGAAGCCTCCATTTATCCAGTCTATGGCACAACCATGAACACCAGCAAGTACCAGAACTACGCCAAAACATTCAAAAAATACAAAAACTAGAAGAGCTGAAATGAGCTCCCACTTGAGTGCAAAACACGTATGTGGATTATACATTAAAATGAATTTGAAAAACTTTTAAAAATGCTATTTTAAATGCCCCTGATACTCCACTCTTACTGACTGATTTAACACTAGGTCAGCCGAAACCGGAAGCTCCGCCCATAATCGTTCCTACAGCGGCACCCCCAGGAATAAGGTGGATATGTAAAAACATATTTATATGACAAAAGCTTTCACATTTACATGCAAAAAGGTACACATTTTAAAAAAAAAAAATTGGCAGAAAAAATTTCTAATTTACAAGGGGGAAAAAGTAAAAAAAAAATTACAAGAGAAAAATTCCAAATTTACAAGGATAAGGACACAAATTTAAAAGAAAAACAGTCAAGTTACACGGAAAAGGATTTTATTTGAAAAAAGGCAGACTTTTACAAAAAAAAGTCAAAAATTGACATGAAAAAGTCATAAATTGACAATGGAAAAACATACAAATTTATTTTTAAAAAAATCACAAATTTACAGAGGGAGAAAACCCACAAATGTATGGGAAAAGCACAATTTATATGGGGGGAAAAATTACATATTTACATGAAAAAAAGTCACAAATTTACATGGTGAAAAAGGTACACATTTGCATGGGAGAAAGTTGCACATTTACAGGGGAAAAATTCACAAATTTATATGGAAAAAAAATCAGAAATTTATATGAAAAAATTCACAAATTTACATGGGGGGATCACAAATTTATATAAAAACAAAAAAAAAAAACCTCCACAAATTTATATGAAAAAAAAAAAAACTCCACAAATTGAAATGAAAAAAATTCACACATTTGGGGAGAAACATGGGGGGAAAATCATAAATTTATATGGGGAAAAAAAATAAAAAATTAATATGAAAAAAATCACATTTATATTGAGGGTGGCAGCAACACTGTTGATTCAAATGTGAAATATACTGTCTGGGTCCATATTTATATTCTGTCAGGTAATTTAACTAACCGTAATGCTGTTGATACCATCTAGCTGCAATGCTCCTGCAATGTGTATATACAGTTAGGCCCAGAAATATTTGGACAGTGACACAATCTTCATGATTTGGGCTCTGCATGCCACCACATTAGATCTGAAATGAAACAACTACAACGGAATTGAAGTGCAGACTTTAAGGTTTAATTCAAGGGGTTGAACAAAAATATATGATTAAACATGTAGGAATTGTAGCTATTTTTATACAAACGCTCCTCATTTCAGGGGCTCATAAGTAATTGGACAAATAAACATAACCCTAAGTAAAATGTTGCTTTTCAATATTTTGTTGAGAATCCTTTGCAGGCAATGACTGCCTGAAGTCTGGAACCCATGGACATCACCAAACGCTGGGTTTCCTCCTTTGTGATGCTTTGCCAGGCCTTTACTGCAGCTGTCTTCAGTTGTTGCTTGTTTGTGGGTCTTTGTGCCTTAAGTTTTGTCTTGAGCAAGTGAAATGCATGCTCGATTGGGTTGAGATCTGGTGATTGACTCGGCCATTGCAGAATATTCCACTTCTTTGCTTTAAAAAAACTCCTGGGTTGCTTTTGCAGTATGTTTTGGATCATTGTCCATCTGTACTGTGAAGCGCCGTCCAATCAACTTTGCTGCATTTGGCTGAATCTGAGCAGAAAGTATATCCCTTTACACCTCAGAATTCATCCGGCTGCTTCTGTCTTTTGTCACATCATCAATAAACACAAGTGACCCAGTGCCATTGGAAGCCATGCATGCCCATGCCATCACACTGCCTCCACCATGTTTTACAGAAGATGTGGTGTGCTTTGGATCATGAGCTGTTCCAGTTCTTCTCCAAACTTTCTACTTCTCGTCATTCTGGTACAGGTTGATCTTAGTCTCATCTGTCCAAAGAATGCTGTTCCAGAACTGGGCTGGCTTCTTCAGGTGTTTTTTGGCAAAGTCAATTCTGGCCTTTCTATTTTTGAGGCTGATTAATGGTTTGCACCTTGTGGTGAATCCTTTGTATTTACTCTCATGAAGTCTTCTCTTTATGGTAGACTTAGATACTGATACATCTACTTCCTGGAGAGTGTTCTTCACTTGAGTGGATGTTGTGAAGGGGTTCTGTGATCATCCACCACTGTTGTCTTCCGTGGACGTCCAGGCCATTTTGAGTTCCCAAGCTCACCAGTGCACTCTTTTTTTTCTCAGAATGTACCAAACTGTTGATTTGGCCACTCCTAACATTTCTGCTATCTCTCTGATGGATTTCTTCTTTTTTTTCCAGCCTCAGGATGGTCTGTTTTACCTCCATTGAGAGCTCATGACCGCATGTTGTGTGTTCACAGCAACAGCTTCCAAATGCAAACGCCACACCTGGAATCCACTCCAGACCTTTTAACTGCTTAATTGATGACAGGTTAACGAGGGAAGAGCCCATGCAGCCTTGTTATTTTTTTATTTTTTTATTTTTTATTTTTTTTTTTTTTTCAGCCTTCTGAGTCAATTGTCCAATTACTTTTGGTCCCTTCAAAAAGAGGCGGCTACGTATTAAAGAGCTGTAATTCCTAAACCCTTGCTCCAATTTGGATGTGAATACTCTCAAATTACAGCTGAGAGTCTGCACTTTAAGCCCATATTGATTATATAATTGTATCCTGAATATATTTTCATAAACAGCTAAAATAACAAAACATGTGTCACTGTCCAAATATTTCTGGGCCTAACTGTAATTGTATACATACACTACTCACAAAAAGGTTGAGATATTCGGCTTTTGGGTGAAATTTCAGGATGCATTATAAGCTTTACAGGTGAACTTAATTTGATCTCTAACCTTTTGAATGCACATGTCCAACTGTTCAACGTTTCAGTACTTTTTGGTTAACTTGCTGTTCTCTAACAAGATACTTAACACCAAAAGTTCTCAACAGGTGTCTGATCCATGAATCGACCAATAAATTTCCTGGTTCAGTTAAAATTGGTGTTTAAACAGTCCTCTTCATCATGCCGTTCACATTTTGACATCATGAGATCAAGATGACCCCTCACAATTGATCAACAGTACCTCGTCATTGTGAGGCTTCAAACAGGATGCTGTCAGAGGGAAGTGGCCACTGAGCTTAGCGTATCACAGAGTGTCATCAGCAGTTTGCAACAGAGATACAGAGAGACTTTGAGTCACAGAAAGGCATAGAAGTGGATGTCTTTTGGCCTCATCCCAAGCTGATGACAGCTTCATTGTGAACAGTGCCCTGCAGAACTGGATGATGAATGTCACTCAACTCCAGGCACATTTAAGGGAGGTGAGAGGCACCCAAGTGTCACGTCAGACTATTTGAAACCATTTGCATCAGCGTGGTCTGCGTGCTACACAACCTGCAAGGGTACCTGACCACACCAGACCCAGGCGTCATTGTCTTGCATGGACCAGGGGAGCATTTATGCTGGACAAAGGACCAGTGGACCTCACTGCTGTTTTCTGATGAAAGTCGATTCACGTTGAGCAGAAATGATGGCTGCCAATGATGTTGGAAACGTCAAGGAGAGCGCTATGCATCAGCCAATGTTGTGGTGGCATTACACTCGGTGCAGGTGTGTCTAGTCCATACAGACCTACCCTACATCTTGTGAATGGTACAGTGACAAGCCGATACTACCTGAATAACATAATTAATCCAGTCATTGTGCCCCTGCATGAACAACACAGGCCTAATTTCATCTTCATGGACGACAGCGCTCCAGCTCATCAAGGTTGCATCATTAGAGAACGGCTGCTGGAGGCTGGGGTACCTCCAATGGAGTGGCCTGCACTTTCTCCAGACTTCAATCCCATAGAAAACCTATGGGATCAGCTGAGTTGCCATGTAGAGGCTTGTAACCCCGCACCCCACAACCTCAATGACCTGAGGGTTGCCCTTCAAGAAGAGTGGAATGCCATGCCTCAGCAGACAATAGGTCAACTTGTGAACAGCTTGAGACGTCGTTGTCAAGCTGTAATTGGTGCTCAAAGGCACATGAAAAGTTATTGAGACATTGACGTTTTTTGTTGTGGTATACCCACCACTGTTGTTGGCTTTTGTTCCAATAAATTGTTTAAAATGAGGAAATTACCATTGCATGCTTCTTCTTAAATGCCCTACTTTCATCATATAATATCACTGTAGGTGAACTTTTTACATTTTCCATAAATTTCACCCGAAAGCCAAATATCCCTAACTTTTGTGAGTAGTGTATGTATATTTATTTACAGCTTTGGCTAACCACTTCTTATCTTATCTTATTAATTATTGCTCTGAGTGCTGCTATCCCTTTGCTGCTGCGATCCTGGAATTTCCCCATTGTGGGACTAATAAAGGCTTATCTTTAAGAAAAAAACAAACAAAAACAAACTTACATGGGGGGGGGGTCACAAATTTATATGAAGAAATCAAAAATTTATATGCAAAAATCACAAATTTACAAGGGGGAAAGTCACAGATGTACAGTTAGGCCCAGAAATATTTGGACAGTGACACAATCTTCATGATTTGGGCTCTGCATGCCACCACATTGGATTTGAAATGAAACAACTACAACAGAATTGAAGTGCAGACTTTAAGGTTTAATTCAAGGGGTTGAACAAAAATATATGATTAAACATGTAGGAATTGTAGCTATTTTTATACAAACGCTCCTCATTTCAGGGGCTCAAAAGTAATTGGACAAATAAACATAACCCTAAGTAAAATGTTACTTTTCAATATTTTGTTGAGAATCCTTTGCAGGCAATGACTGCCTGAAGTCTGGAACCCATGGACATCAAACGCTGGGTTTCCTCCTTTGTGATGCGTTGCCAGGCCTTTACTGCAGCTGTCTTCAGTTGTTGCTTGTTTGTGGGTCTCTCTGCCTTAAGTTTTGTCTTGAGCAAGTGAAATGCATGCTCGATTGGGTTGAGATGTGGTGATTGACTCCGCCACTGTAGAATATTCCACTTTGTTGCTTTAAAAAACTCCTGGGTTGCTTTTGCAGTATGTTTTGGATCATTGGTGAAGCGCCGTCCAATCAACTTTGCTGCATTTGGCTGAATCTGAGCAGAAAGTATATCCCTATACACCTCAGAATTCATCCGGCTGCTTCTGTCTTTTGTCACATCATCAATAAACACAAGTGACCCAGTGCCATTGGAAACCATGCATGCCCATGCCATCACACTGCCTCCACCATGTTTTACAGAAGATGTAGTGCTTTGGATCATGAGCTGTTCAAATTCTTCTCCAAACTTTCTACTTCCCATCATTCTGGTACAGGTTGATCTTAGTCTCATCTGTCCAAAGAATACTGTTCCAGAACTGGGCTGGCTTCTTCAGGTATTTTTTGGCAAAGTCAATTCTGGCCTTTCTATTTTTGAGGCTGATTCATGGTTTCCACCTTGTGGTGAATCCTTTGTATTTACTCTCATGAAGTCTTCTCTTTATGGTAGACTTAGATACTGATACACCTACTTCCTGGAGAGTGTTCTTCACTTGAGTGGATGTTGTGAAGGGGTTGTTCTTCACTATGGAAAGGATTCTGTGATCATCCACCACTGTTGTCTTCCGTGGAAGTCCAGGCCTTTTTGAGTTCCCAAGCTCACCAGTGCACTCTTTTTTTTTTTCCTCAGAATGTACCAAACTGTTGATTTGGCCATTCCTAACATTTCTGCTATCTGATGGATTTCTTCTTTTTTTTTTTCCATGCTCAGGATGGTCTGTTTTACCTCCATTGAGAGCTCCTTTGACCGCATGTTGTGTGTTCACAGCAACAGCTTCCAAATGCAAACGCCACACCTGGAATCAACTCCAGACCTTTTAACTGTTTAATTGATGACAGGTTAACGAGGGAAGAGCCCATGCAGCCTTGTTATTTTTTTTTTTTGCAGTCTTCTGAGTCAATTGTCCAATTACTTTTGGTCCCTTGAAAAAGAGGCGGCTACGTATTAAAGAGCTGTAATTCCTAAACCCTTGCTCCAATTTGGATGTGAATACTCTCAACTTACAGCTGAGAGTCTGCACTTTAAGCCCATATTGATTATATAATTGTATCCTGAATATGTTTTCGTAGACAGCTAAAATAACAAAACTTGTCACTGTCCAAATATTTTTGGGCCTAACTGTATATGAAAAAAATTGCACATTTGCATGGGAACAGACACATATTTACATGGGGGGAAAAAGGCACAGACAAGAAAGTCACAATTTTCCATGGCAAAATGCACACTCATAAGAAAATGTCAGTTTTGCATGAAAAGGGGCTCCTATTTAATAGAAGATTAACAAGAAAGAACACCCCCATGGCCATCCAGAGGGCTAAGTGGCTACTACTCTGTAAAACTAGTAGCCACAGAGGCTGCTTAATACCAGGCCATGTTTCTAACCATTGCAGCTGAAGCCAGACACTGTAGTTCATGTGTGGAAGAGTGAAGGGAGCGATACGGAGGTGGCTAAGGTGACGGCGGCAGGATACACCACCATCCTCTCTACTCCATGGTACCTGAACTATATTAGCTATGCTCAGGACTGGCAGAAGTACTACAAGGTTGAGCCACTTGACTTTGAAGGTCAGTTTATGTTGTATGGAATTGGTTGTGGGGGGCAGGGGTATGTTTTGGGGTTTATTCTTTTCAGAATAGGCTTACACTTAAAAATTGCACAGTTTTGACAAGAAGAGAGTCAAAGTAATCATGAGGTAGAGTGGCTGATGAAATGGGGGAATATTCCTTGTGGGGGAATGACACAGAGGAAATATTCCTATCAAGAAAATGGCCTGAAGGGAACAGTCCAGGGGCAAATGGACCTGATATGGAAAATGAGGTAATAACATTAGTCTCTTGCTTATTTATATGTAATCTATGATTTAAAAATAATTGCCCCCTTCTGTTCTGTTGTTAAACATGTTAAAAGCTGAGTCTAATGGAATTTGAGTCTCTTGGAATTGATTTGTCTTGGGACCAGGCTCAATTGTGCATTTGAGGAACTGGTGCTTCCGTCTACGTTGAGGATGGTCACCTTATTGTGGTGAAGGTGGCTTGTGTGCCATAGTGAACCTAGGAGCTATGATATTGGGGGCAGTTCATCTTTCAATTTGTCTCCCAAGACAAATTGGCCCAGAGTGAAGGCCCAGACTAAGAACAGCCTAATAGACTCCCATGAAAGACATAGGTGTATCCCATGCAATATGGAGTTAATGGGACCCTGTTCTGGAAGCAGGCCTGGGGAAGGGGCTCCATGGCAAGCGCCTGGTGGCTGGGGTTTCACCCGTGGGACCTAGATAAGCCACATGGGTCCTTGCACCAGTGGGCTCACCATCTGCAGAAGAAATCATGGGGTTCAGGTGCGATGTGGATCAGGTGATGGTAGAAGACTGAGACCTTGACGGTCTGATCTTTGGCTTACTAAACTGGCTTTTGAGATGCGGAACATCACCATTCTGGTGGGGAAGGAGCTTGAGCTTGAGCTGGTGCAGGAGGTTGAGAGATGCTTGCTAGATACAGTCGGGTGGGCTCACTTTGATGCACAGCTCTGGTTGCAGAACCGGTCTTCTGGAGAAGAGCTAGTGCTCGTCCTAATCTGGAGTTGTCCCGTGCGTGAGGCTGCGAGCAAGGGTGGGTATTCTTGTATCCCCCAGCCTTGCTCCCTCTACGTTGGGATTCTCCCTGGTAGATGAAAGGGTTGTTTCCCTGCACCTTTGGGCTGGGAAAGAGGTCCTGACCTTCATTTGTCACTATATGCGAAATGATGGTTCAGAGTACCCAAAGTGCTCCTCTTGGAGACTCCATTGTCCTGCTGGGGGGCTTAAACGCACATATGGGTGATGACGGTGAAACCTGGAGGAGTGTGGTTGGGAGGAGCGGCCTGCCCAATCTGAACCCGATCTGAAATGCTAACGTGGATTCCAGTTCAACATTAGCATCAACCCGCCAGGCAAATGCAGGTAGAATTTAGCTTTAGCCTGTAGCTCACCAACTCTTACTAGTACGTGGGATAGTCTGGACAAAAAGACAAATTTACAAGGAAGAAAATCATTAACACAAGAGTCAGACATTTACAAGGGAAAAAAGTCAAAAATGTTTTAGAAGTCATAAATGTAAAAAATTACTAGAAAAGTCCAAATATATAGGAAAAACCTAAAAAGTTCTAGGGAAGAACTCATGAATTGAATGAAAAAGCTGCAGATTCAAAAAGAAAAGCAAACTCGCATATTACTGTCATTAGGACTAGCTTGGCCAGTCAAAGACCAGAGTGGCTGCTGGCTCTGGGAAACTACAGGGCGCAGTGGCTGTTGAGCACAAACATGATGTAAATTTGATGTTTCTAACCATTGCAGCTGAAGCCAGACACTGTAGTGCATGTGTGGAAGAGTGCAGGGAGTGGTACGGAGATGAGCAACGTGACGGCAGCGGGCTACACCACCCTCCTCAGTGCTCCATGGTACCTAGACTATATTAGCTACGGTCAGGACTGGCAGAAGTACTACAAGGTTGAGCCGCTCGACTTCGACGGTCAGTTTCTGTTTAAACTGGTATTGTGTGGAGTTTGGTGGAGGGAAATTTTAGAGAGAAATGTATTTTATTTATTTACTGGTTTATTTGACAGGGACATTGTACATTAATTTGCATTACTGTAAAATGCACCAGAGTTAGCCGAAATGACTATTTTTCATTTGCAGTCCCTGGACGGATGTTAAATTGTCATCCTAAAAAATAAGGCAAGGTTACATTATTTTTTATAAAAGATTTGGAAGTAAAAATTGCAAAAGAATGATAAGACAGTTGATCACGCATGTTACACATAAAACACAGATTATAAGAAACAAAACATGTTACAGACAGTAGGACATCACAGAGACAGAGGCAGGAGAGACGGGACAAAAGGTACTAATGTTGGCAACTCTGATTGTCAATGAGCCAGTAGAAGATTTAAATGCATTGTAACAAGTAAGTTTTCTGATGCTTACTGGGATACCGTTCCACTCATGTGCAGCTGTTACTACAAATGATGACTGGCTTATGCTTAAAAATTTCACAGTTGTGCTAAGGAGAGAGTTGAAGTAATCATGGGGCAGTGTGGCTGGTGGTTCCTTGGAACTGCTTGTACAGAGAATTCATTTACCACCCCTTCGCTTTAAAAATGTTCAAATTGTAGTGGTCCTTCAGGATTTCTAGTCACGATGTATAAATGAGCAGGTTTCTAAGGCCATCTTAGTCTGTTTTTGCCAGGGGGCCTATTCCTAACGTGGTGTGGCCCAGGGAGAATATGCCCTTGGAGAGATTGGCCATGGGGGGCGGGGGGTAATATTTTCAGGAGGGGGAGTAAATTGGGGGAAAGCCCCAGGAGGGTGATATCACCTGGGAGGAAGGGCCAAGGAGGAAGATATTCCTAGGGAGGAATGGCCTAGGGGGAATATTCAATGGAGGCAATGGCACAGGGGTGGGGCCCTGGTGAAGGTGAAATGGGAGGAGTGACCAGGAGGAAGATATTCCTAGGGATAAATGGCCCAGGAGGGAGAAATTGCCTGGGAGGAATGGCTCAGGAGGGAGATATACCAAGGAGGAAATTGCCCAGGGGGGTTATTCCTTTCCATGGAGGGAGTGGCCCAGGGGTTGGGGGCCTGGTAAAGGTGAAATGGGAGGAATGACCCCGGGGGAGGGTGGGTGATATTGTTGGGGGGGCTAGTGAAATAGGAATGAATGGCCCAGGAGGGAGATATTCCTAGGGATGAAATACCAGGAGGGAATATACCAATGAGGAAATGGTCCAGGGGGAACATTCCATTCTATGGGGTAATGGGGTAGAAGTGGGGGCCTGGTGAAATGGGAGTAATGACCGGGGGAAGGGGAGGATATGCATAGGGGGAATGGCCCTGGGGTAATACTGTGGGGGGCTGGTGAAATGGGGAGGAAATGACCCAACAGGGAGAAATTCATCAAGAGGAGTGGCCCAGGAGGAAATATACCAAGGAGAAACTGGTCCAGGGGGAATATTCCATGGAAGGAATGACCCGCGACTGGCGGCATGGTGAAATGGGTGGAATGACCTGCAGGGGAGGGGATATTCATAGGGGTAATTGCTCAGGGGGAATATTTCTTGGGGGTGAGGGCTGGTAAAAATGGATGGAGAGGCAATGTCCCATGGCAAACAACCAAAGGAGAATGGACTGGATATAAACATGATGGTTTCCTTCATGGGCTTGGATATAAAAAGCCGTTCTTTGTTAAATATGTTGAAATTCGAGCCTCCTTGAGTTAACTTCCTTTGGTCAGTCTCGAGTGGAAATTTGAGGAAGTGAAATCCCTCTCGTTGATTTTTATTTTTTGGCCTTAGTTGGGCCTGTGTTCTACTTTTGTTATTATTCTAAGATCAGCCAACGCACTTCTTCTTCACATTAGCACACTGACTTGCTGATCTTTTTATCTAACGCTTAACAAGAAAGTGAAACCTGTGATGTCACAGTGACTCATGCTCTGCATTAGCATTTGCATCAGTCCACCAGCCAAAAGCAAGTGGAATTTAGCTTTAGCCTCTAGCTTGCTCACTTCTACTAACCACTTCGGCACGTGGGACAACTTAAACAATGAACCCACGGCATTTATAATAATTATAAGCAGGAAGAAAACTTTAAAACTACTAACCACGGTGGCACAAACGTTAACGCAAAGGCCTTCTTCCAACCGTTGCAGCTGAAGCCGGAAACCGTAGTACATGTGTGGAAGAGCAGACTGAGTGGTCTGGAGATGGCCAAGGTGACAGGAGCCGGATACACTACCATCCTCTCTGCTCCATGGTACCTAGACTATATTAGCTATGCTCAGGACTGGCAGAAGTACTACAAGGTCGAGCCACTCAACTTCCTCGGTCAGTTTCTATTCCTGTTTTTATCAAGTTTTTTTTTTTTTTTTTTTTTTTTTTTTTTTTTTTTTTTTTTTGAAGGAAACGTTGCCTTGTTTTGAAGCCCCTTTCCCCCCCCTCAAACAGGCTTACACTTAAAACAATGCACAGTTTTGACAAGTAGAGAATTAAAGTAATCATGGGGCAGTGTGGTTGGTGGTTCTAGATGTGATGTTCACATTATGTGTCTCACTACTATGGAGAACCAACTCTGGTGTTTCAAAAATTAAAGGCAAAAATGGAATGAAAATAAAGGTTGGCTCGACATTTCTTTGTGCGGAATAGCCCAGGGTGGGGGACAGATATTCCTAGGGATATAATGGCCCCGGGGGACATGTATTCATAGTGGGGGAATGGCCTGGGGGGAATATTCCTAGCAGGGGGAATGGCCCAGGGGAGAAATATTCCTGGTGGACGGGGAGGGCCCAGGGAGAATATTCTTAGGGGGGGAATGGCCTGGTGCGAGTATTCGTAGTAGGGGGAATGGCTCACCGGGGAAATATTTCTTATGGGGGGAGCAATGGCTTGGGGGATATTCTTAATGGGGGAGTGGCCTGGGAGGAGGATATTCCTGGTAGAGGAAGTGGCCCAGAAGGGATATATTCTTAGCGAGGGAATGGCCAAGGGGAAATATTCCTAGTTGGGGGGGAATGGCCCGGGGGGAAATATTCCTGGTGGGAGTGGAATTGTCCCAGGGAAAATGGGCCAGACACTGAAAATAAAGTAATGGGCAAACCATGCAGAGACACAATGTTCTGGTTTCAAATCACACAAACAACGGAGCAAAATGTTTTATTATGGAAATATTTGGTCATCCTTCGACCTGGACCGGGAATGGCAACGTGTAGTATGGGAGGAGCCATTTGTCAACTTGGCCAACAAAAATTAGCAAAACGTATTTGACCTTAAAGGAGCTGTTTGTAGTTTTTCTCCCCAACTATCAACACCAGGTGGCAGCACTTTGCTACTGTGGGAGCAAGTCACGCTCAACATTGCTGAGGTTTGTGACGCACACAACTCCCCCTGCAGGTGAAGCGGTGGCACTACAGGGATTATGGTTAACAGTAAACATTCTTAAGTTTTTTTCTTAAATATTCCACTTTTTCTTTCTTTTTGCAAATTAGACTTGTTTGTTGTAAACTTGCAACTTTTTCTTCTAAGGTTGCAATCTTTTCTCATCAATTTGACTTTTTTTCCTCTTAAATTTGCAGCGTTTCTCCTAAGTTTCACTTTTTCTTAGTTAAAGAGCAGCATGTTCTTCTGAACCTTAGCAGACCTCTTCTCCTTTTTATCCCTTATCTTTCCGTGTATGCCGTTTAGCTGAAACCAGACACAATTATCCACGTTTGGAAAGGAAACAAGCAGCAATACCAGAGCGAGATGGCCAATGTTACGTCGTCAGGGTACCAGACCCTGCTGTCCACCCCCTGGTACCTGAACCATATCTCCTACGGCCAGGACTGGAAGGGATTTTACCAGGCCGACCCACAGGATTTTGATGGTTTGTGTCTGCATGGCTGATAATTTTTAGCGCTACTGTTGCTTTTTGTAGATTTACTTAAGGCTGTTTGGCTTCTGGTATCACCTGCCTCTGATTATTTTAGACTCTCAACCTAGAGTTGACTTTCTAGTTGTCACTCCTGTGCAAATGTGTGTAAACCTGTTGCATGAATGAAAACTGCTTTGACTTTTTCACTGTAAAAAGGTAGAAAACTGAGCAGTTTTTCCACTGCAGGAACGTTCTGGGAACTATCTGGTAGTAGTTACTGTTTTAGTGCATTCCCAATGACAATTCTAGGTCAGCTTTCCATCACTGAAAATCCCTTTTCAGGAACTGTTTTTCCTCTGTACAAAAGGGAAGACGCTTGGAAAGTACTGGCCCCTTCTTATGACACTGGTATGATGTGGGCTACAGAAAGTGTTGTTCATGTTAGTTTCTCAAAAGTAATCAGATCATTGATGTAATATAGTCAACAAATCCTTAACTTTTATCTCTGTATACACGTTTGTAACCAAGGTCTACAAAATTTGAAGTGACACATAACACTGGTCAACACCAAATTTATTGTCTAAGCTTTTTTTTTAGCTGATTTAGGACAATTTTGATGTGCTGAATCCAAAAATCACATTGGTTTTGCTCAATCAGGTCAACTTTTTGAAGTATGGCCACATGTTTTTTACGTTTTTGTTTACATGTACGGGTATTTTTGCTTTATATGATGCAAAATTCTTTATTTCTTAAAATTTCTCGAACTCTGAAGAGTTTGCATGCGCCAATTTGACATTGTCATGATGGGTAATTACTGTTGGACTCTGACAAGAGACATCCCTGCCGCTGAGCATTCTAGAGGTTTGAATAAACGGAAGTTGAAGCTCTGAATTTTGAACAATGATGACGTAACATTCAATTTACATGTACTTACCTTTATCAATGTCTACTATTCAATTTACAGTAATCGAAGTTTGTAACATTTAATCAATAAATTGTGTTAAACAATTTTTTTCTCTTAAAAATCTATTTTCGATGAGAAATAAACCGATAATGTCACAAAAATGTAATCGATTTAGTCAGAAGATCAGATTTTTTTTTTACCTGATCGAGAGAAACGGATGTCATTTTCGGATTCGGCGGTGCAAAATTGTCTTAAATCAGTTGAAAAAACACAGACGACTTACAAAAAAAATATTTTTGTAACCCTGTGTAATAGGTCCTAACCATTGACCTGGTCCTTAAACATACTGTAGCCTGGATGCAGACCCACCTAAGGATCACTGTGTGTGAGTTTAGTGACCATCCAGGCAATTGCCGTGGAAAAGTAGTGATTTCCATGAAATGATAAGTGCACCGGTCTCCTGACCTTTGAGCTTCTTCTTTTATTGATTTTCAATAATTTCCGTCCAGGATTTTTTTTTCTGCATGCATTTCCTTAAAGTGCATTAAGTTTTTGAATTTAAACACAGGAACTTCTCTTCCCACCCCCCTCCCCCAACCAGTGGAGGCAGAAAACTGCCCCTCCCTGAGCCTGGTTCTGCCAGTGGTTTCTTCCTGTAAGGGAATTTTTCCTTCCCACTGTTTCCTAGTGCTTGCTCATAGGCGATCATTTGATCGTTGGGGCTTTTCTCTGAATTATTTATGATTTATGCTTATGTATCTAGCACCTTGAGATGACTTTTGTTGTGACTAGGCACTAGACAAATAAAGTTGAATTGAAAAATTAACTGTGTATGAATTTGGTGACCATCTGGGCAAGTGTGTTGGAGAAGTATCGATTTCCTTGAAATGGCGAAAGTGCGCCGATCTCCTGACCTTTGAGCTTCTTCCTTTATTGATTATCATTCATTTCCATCCAGGATTTTTTTTTCTGCATACATTTCCTTGCTGTGCATTATATGGTTGAATTTGAATAGAGTAACTGTGTGCGAGTTTGGTGAGCATCCAAGCAATTGTCTTGGGAGTGAGTAGCCGTTTTGTACAATCACAAGTGCCCAGATCTCTGGACCTTTGACCTTTAGCACAGCTTGGAAGCAAAGCCACCTGGGGATCATTATGTGTCAGTTTGGTGACCAACTGGGCAATTGCCTGGGAGGAGTACCAATTTTTTTTTTTTTAAAGAATCACTGGACAGACAGATGGGCATTAGCTTGTTTTGCCTAACTCGAAAGTACAGATAAGTGAACTGCATTTTCATGCCAGTGTCTTTACATGATTACAGCGGGGAAAATAAGTATTCAACACATCAACATTTTTCTCATTAAACATATTTCTGATAGAGCCACTGACCTGAGATTTTCACCGGATATTAGTAACAACCCAAGTAATCCATACATACAAAGTGGAATGACACAGGGAATAGATATTGGCTTTCTATGCCTTTTTGCACCTCTTTTTCTTCATGTGGTCAAGAAACCAGCTGAAATCCATCAGAATTTAGGAAGCCATCCCATCCCCCATCAGTGCAAATTTATTTCAGCTGGTTAAGTCCTGACTGATGGCCTTTAAAAAGGTCCGTGAATGTCACACCAAAGAACTCGTGATAGGTAGAAGCAAAGAGCTCTGTCTATACTTCTGCAACTTTATTGTTGCAAAACATAATGATGGTATTGGTTACAGGCTCATTTCTAAACTGCTGAATGTTCCATTGAGCACTGTTGGAGCCATCGTTCAGAAGTGGAAAGAACATCATTTTTACCATAAACCAGCCACAGCTAGGAGCTCCTCGCAAGATTTCTGACAGAGGAGTCAAAAGAATTAGAAGAGTTATCCAAGAGCCAAAGACGATGGGGAGCTCCAGAAAGACCTGGAGTTAGCAGGTACTGCTGTTTCAAAGAAAACAATAAGTAATGCACTCAACCGACATGGACTCTATGCCCGCTCACCTCATAAGACTCCATTGCTGTAGTGGAAGCATGTTGGAGCTCATTTAAAGTTTGCTGCACAACATTTGGGCAAGCCAGTAAAATACTGGGAGAATATAGTCTGGTCAGATGAGACCAAAATTGAAATTTTGGATGCCACAAATAGGGATGGGCGATACCAGAATTTTTCCTTTTGATAAGATACCATTAATTTATGGGACTTTTTCTTCAATACCGATACTTTTTGCCCCTTAAAGGAAAATCACATGATTGCAGTTTCATTAACAACTTTATTGCAAGTGCAATGTGAAATATAAATAAAATGCATGAACATAAATACTTCAAAGAAATGCTTATAAAATGATAATAAAATGGAACAATGAGCAAAGTAAATAAAAACAAAATGAAATATAATTCAATTATAATAAAAATAATTAAGACTTAAAATGAATGCAAAATTAATTCAATTTCTTAATTTGGTGAAGATTCTCAGTCATCCAGGTGGATAAGTATGCTGTATGAAAGTGCAGTCACGTCAACTGGATTCAAGTATTTTTTACTTCTGAAATATTTCACCATTCATCCAAATTCTATAGTAATACCAAGCAATATATATGTGTAATTTTTTTCACAATGCAATGTTTTTTTTTAATTAATTTTATTTTTACACTGTTATTTTACAAACTTAAATAGTGCTTATTTTGTTTATTTTTCAAAATTATGCTGCTTGGTATCACCATAGAATGTGGATGAATGGTGCAACATTTCAGAAGTAACACTTCTGCCACCTCGAACGCTGCTGAGCTCACTCTGCTCTGCGCAGGAGTCCGTGTTTGACTGAGGCTGCCAGTGCACACTGAGTCTTCGGCTCTGACATCTGATAGGCTGTCATAATCATGCAACATTTACCATCTCTAAAACATGCCTGGGCTGGTTTTTCACCAGTTTTCACACATAAATGTAATGTCTAAACTCTCAGAAGTGAAAACAAATTGCACGTTTTGTATTAACACGGTGGTATCGGGATATCGAAAAAGTATCGAACAACTGGTATCAAAGTATCAATACTTGAGTATCGATATGCCCATCCCTAGCCACAACACACAGCGTGTTTGGAGGAGAAATGGCACTGCACATCCCATCATGGTGTGGGGGTGTTTTTCAGCACATGGTACAAGCAGACTTCATATATATAGTGCATCCGGAAAGTATTCACAGCGCTTCACTTTTTCCACATTTTATGTTACAGCCTTATTGCAAAAGGGAATAAATTCCTCAATTGTACACACAATACCTCATAATGACAACATGAAACAAGTTGGTGTTTTTTTTTTTTGAGAGTTTTGCAAATTTATTAAAAATAAAAAAACTAAGAAATCACATGTACATAAGTATTCACAACCTTTGTGCAATACTTTGATGCATCTTTGGCAGCAATTACAGCCTCAAGTTTTTTTGAATATGATGCCACAAGCTTGGCACACCTATCTTTGGGTAGTTTGACCCATTCCTCTTTGCAGCATCTCTCAAGCTCCATCAGGTTGGATGGGGAGCGTCGTGCATAGCCATTTTCAGATCTCTCCAGAGATGTTTAAGTGGATTCAAGTCTGGGCTCTGGCTGGGTCATTCAAGGACATTCACAGAGTTGTCCTGAAGCCACTCCTTTGATATCTTGGTCGTGTGCTTAGGGCCGTCGTCGTCCTGCTGAAAGATGAACTGTCGCCCCAGTCTGAGGTCAAGAGCACTCTGGAGCAGGTTGTCATCCAGGATGTGTCTGTACATTGCTGCATTCATCTTTCCCTCTATCCTGACTAGTCTCCCAGTTCCTGCCGCTGAAAAACATCCCCACAGCATGATGCTGCCACCACCATGCTTCACTGTAGGGATGGTATTGGCCTGGTAATGAGTGGTGCCTGGTTTCCTCCATGACGCCTAGCATTCATGCCAAAGAGTTCAATCTTTGTCTCATCAGACCAGAGAATTTTGTTTTGTCATGGTCTGAGAGTCCTTCAGGTGCCTTTTGGCAAACTCCAGGTGGGCTGCCATGTGCCTTTTACGAAGGAGTGGCTTCCATCTGGCCATGCTAACATACAGGCCTGATTGGTAGATTGCTGCAAGGTTGTCCTTCCGGAAGGTTCTCCTCTCTCCACAGAGGAATGCTGGAGTTCAATTCAATTCAGCTTTATTTATATAGCGCCATTTCACAACAACAGTCATCTCATAGCACTATCAACTGTAGGGGGGACCCCCACAGTTGCAGAAAGACCCCAGCAATCAGGCGATCCCCTGTGAGCAAGCACTTGGCGACGGTGGAGAGGAAAAACTCCCTTTTAACAGGAAGAAACCTCCAGCAGAACCAGGCTCAGGGAGGGGCAGTCATCTGCTGCGACTGGCTGGGGGGTGAGGGGATAGAGAAGAAGAAAAGAACAGACATGTAGAGAGCAAACAGCACGATGGGGACTCAATCTATGGGAGAGAACAAACAAATGTTAATGACCAGCAAAAAAAAAAAATATTTCATAGAGAGTGAGGAAAGGAGTGAGGCCCAGTGCATTACTGGAGGTCCCCCGGCTGACTAAACCTATTAGCAGCATAACTAAGGGAGGGTTCAGAAACACATGATCCCTCCCTAATTGTAGGTTATATCAAAAAGGTAGGTTTTAGCCCTATTCTTAAAAACAGAGATCGAGTCTGACTCCCGAATCCAGATTGGCAGCTGATTCCACAGGAGAGGAGCTTGATAACTGAAGGCTCTGCCTCCCATTGTACTTTTGGAGATTCTAGGTATTACAAGTAATCCTGCATTTTGGGAGCGTAGTGCTCTGTTAGGATGATACGGTAGTATCAGAGCTTTTAAATAAAAAGGAGCCTGATTGTTTAGAGCTTTGTAAGTAAGAAGAAGGATTTTAAACTTAATTCTAAACTCTATGGGAAGCCAATGAAGGGAGGCCAGAACCGGAGAGATATGATCTCTCTTTCTAGTACCTGTTAAAACTCTTGCTGCAGCATTTTGGATCAGCTGAAGACTTTTTAAAGATGTTTTAGGACAGCCTGATAATAAAGAATTACAATAATCTAATCTCGAGCTAACAAAAGCGTGGATCAGCTTCTCAGCATCACTCTGAGACAAGATGCTCCTAATCTTGGCAATATTACGCAAATGATAGAAGGCAGTCTTAGAAACAAATTTAATATGTGAATTGAAGGACAAATCCTGATCAAAAACTTCTGACAGAGTGACCATTGGGTTCTTGGTCACCTCCCTGACCAAGGCCCTTTCCCCCCGATTGCTCAGTTTAGACAGCCAGCCAGCTCTAGGAAGAGCCCTGGTGGTTCCGAACTTCTTCCATTTACAGATGATGGAGACCACGGTGCTCATTGGGACCTTCAAAGCAGCAGAAATTTTTCTGTATCCTTCCCCAGATTTGTGCCTTAAGACAATCCTATCTCTGAGGTCTACAGACAATTCCTTTGACTTCATGCTTGATTTGTGCTCAGACATGCACTGTTGACTGTGGGACCTTATATAGACAGGTGTGTGCCTTTCCAAATCATGTCCAACTAGAAAAGCACTCGGAGAGCGCAGACCTCAGCCAAGAGCAACAGTCCCCCCCAGTATTGTGATTTATACCATAAATATTCTACACTAATTTTGTTATTGTTCTTTCCCTGTATCATGTGTTTCTGTATGTCTTATGATTGGTCAAGAAAACAAAAAAAAATGTTATTTGAACTACACAAATTCAATTTATTTAATTTAACAAGAGATACAACATGTACAAGTCTTTAGTTGGAGAAAACATTCATGAAATTTATTCCTAATAATAAGTTCTGGATATTGAAAAGCTACCATTAACATAATTTTTCTAACTTCGTTTCTTTCCAGGAAATTAAAAAAATATGTACATATACGTAGTGTAGAATAGAACAATATTAACTCCAATCTTCTTTTTTAAAAAAAACATAGCCTCCTGATGGAGGTAATAAGAAAAAATGAATAAAATAAAACTAAGCTTGACGAGCTTCAATAGCATCTGGGGATAGCCCCTCATCCTGTCTATGCTGCCGTGTACTGTCTCTGTCTTTAGCACGGCGAGAAGCAGCAGCCGGTGGGCTCTCATTCAGTCTATGCTGCATTTTAGCGGCTCTGTCAGAAGCTCGACGAGCTTCAATATGTAGTTCAGTGCTTCCTGCTGGCGGAAGCACTGAACTACACATTACCTCCGGGCCCTATCTCACAATGTTAAAGAATCCTTTAAAAAATTCCTGGATCCAGACGGTGATCCGGATCATCCCCAAAATTTAATCAGTTCTTCCTTGTACCATTTCCAACAACGCCTGAAAGTTTCATCGAAATCCGTCCAAAACTTTTTGAGTTATCTTGCTAACCAACAGACAGACAGACAAACGCCGGCAAAAACATAATCTCCTGGCCTGCGGCCTGGCAGAGGTAATCAACTGACTTTACCACAGGTGGACTCCAATTAAGCTACAGAAACATCTCAAGGATGATCAGTAGAAACAGGATGCACCTGAGCTCAATTCTGAGCTTCATGACAAAGGCTGTGAATACTTATGTACATGTGATTTCTTAGTTTTTTATTTTTAATAAATTTGCCACAAAATGTGGAAAAAGTGAAGCGCTGTGAATACTTTCCGGATGCACTGTAATTGAAGGAAAGATGAATGGACAAATGTACAGAGACATCCTTGATAAGAACCTGTTGCCATCTGCCAAGATGGTGAAGATGAAACAAGGGTGGACATTTCAGCAAGAAAATGATCCCAAATACACAACCAAGGAAACTCAACTGGCTCCAGAGAAGGAAAATAAAGCTGCTAGAATGGTCCAGTCAACCTGATTCAAATTGAAAATCTATGAAACAAACTGAAGATCGGAATTCATAGAAGACACTCACAGAACCTTAAAGATTTTACAGTTTGTGTGGAAGAATGGGCTAAAATCACTCCTGAGCAATGTCTGCACCTAGTTTCTCCATACAGGGGGTGTTTAGAAGCTGTTATTACCAACAAAGGCTTTTCTACTAAATATTAAAATCAGTACTTATTCCCTGTGTCATTTCACTCTATTAAATATAACTTGTTTTGTGAACACAGTTGCCTTGATTTATTTGTATGTATGGATTACTTGGGTTGTTACTGATATTTGGTGAAAATCTCAGATCAATGGCTCCATCAGAAATATGTTTAATGAGAAAAATGTTGACGTGTTCAATACTTATTTTCCCTGCTGTATGTTGTCAAACTGTTCTTCATCACAGTGGGAATGCACAAAAAAGGCCCCAGATATGGTAGTTCCTCGGCCAACAGTTCTACTGAAAGGGTTCTAGTACTGTGGTGTAAACGCTGCTCATATTTGCATTAAAACATGAAAAACAAATTGGACTTTTTATGCCAGTTTAACACATTTTTTCACAAATTGACATGATTCATGGCCTTGTGTGCATTAAAAATAAAACAGGAACTGAGAAGCAGAAGAAGCTGGTGATTGGTGGAGAGGCCTGTCTGTGGGGAGAGTACGTGGATGCTACCAACCTGACCCCTCGGCTCTGGTAAGACTCATGTGACTCCTCTTCATGCTCGTGTGTGACATCACATGACCCGTGAATTTTTCCCATATTTTGTCACTCAGGCCCAGAGCCAGCGCTGTGGGTGAGCGACTGTGGAGCGACAAAAGTGTGACAGACATCAACGATGCTTACAACAGGCTGTCAGCACACCGCTGCCGTATGGTGGAGTAAGTACCTGGATACTGCACCAGCTTCTTAAACCTAAAAGTATGTCGGGGATTGGCAACCTCTATTCTGGACACAGACATTATATTTTACAATTCTTGGCCAAAAAAAATCTAAACGGAGCAACTTTTTTCTTAAATCCATCCATCTTCTACCGCTTTTCCGGAGGTCCAAGTTGCAGAGGCAGCAGTTCAAGCAGACAAGCCCAGACTTCCCTCTCCCCAGCCACGTGCTCCAGCTCTTAAGAGAGGATACCAAGGTGTTCCCAGACCAACTGGGGGATGTAGTCTCTCCAGCAAGTACTGGGTCTTCCCCGGGGTCTCCTCCCAATGGGACGTGCCTGAAACACCTCAAGAGGGAGGCGTCCAGGAGGCATCCTGATCAGATGTCCAAACCACCTCAGCTGGCTCCTTTCAATGTGGAGGAGCAGTGGTTCTACTCTGAGCCTCTCCCAGATGACTGAGCTCCTCACCCTATTGCTAAGGGTGAGTCCAGCAATCCTACGAAGAAAGCTCATTTCAGCCGCTTGTATCCGTGATCTCATTCTTTCGGTCATTACCTAAAGCTCATGACCATAGGTGAGGGAAGGAACATAGATTGACCAGTAAATCAACAGCTTTGCCTTAGAGCTCAGCTCCCTCTTCACCACAACGGACCGGTACAACATCTGCATCACTGCAGATGCTGCTCCAATCCATCTGTCAATCTCTCGCTCCATTCTCCCCTCACTCGTGAATAAGACCCCAAGATACTTAAACTCCTTCACTTGGGGCAGGAATTTGTCCCCAACCCGGAGAGGACAATCCACCTTTTTCCAGCTGAGGACCATGGACTCAGACTGAAGTGCTGATTCTGATCCCAGATGCCTCACACTCAGTGGCAAACCGTCCCAGTAAGACCTGTAGGTCATTGCTGGATAAAGCCAACATCACAACAATAAAGACATCATCATCTGCAAACAACAGAGATGAGATCCTGTGGTCACCAAGCATGACACCCTCCGTTCCCAGGCTGTGGCTAGAAATCCTGTCCATAAAAATTTTGAACAGGATCGGTGACAAAGGGCAGCCCTGGCGGAGTCCAACTCTCACTGGGAATGAGTCCGACCGAATGTTAGCAATACAAACCAAACTCTCACAACTGTCGTATAGAGAGCAGATAGCTCTTAACAACAAGCCTGATACCCCATACTCCCAAAGCACCCCCCACAAAAAACCATGAGGGATGCGGTCGAATGCCTTCAAGTCCACAAAGCACATGTAAACTGGTTGGGCAAACTCCCATGAACCCTCGAGGATTCTCAAGAGGGTAAAGAGTTGGTCCGATGTGCCATGGCCAGGACGAAAACCACATTGCTCCTCCTGAATCAGAGGTTCGACCAACAGCCGGACTCTCCTCTCCAGTACTTTGGCATAGACCTTCCCAGGGAGGCTGAGGAGTGTGATCCCTCTAAAGTTGGAGCACACCCTCTGGTCCCCTTTTTTGAGGAGAGTAACCACCACCCCGGTTTGCCATGCCAAAGGCACTGTCCCGGACCTCCACGCAGTGTTGCAGTGGTGTGTCAATCATGACAGCCCTACAATATCCAAGGCGTTGAGGTACTCGGGGTGAATCTCATCCACCCCTGGGGCCTGACCACCAAGGAGCTTTTTAACTACCTTGGGAACCTCAGCCCCTGTGATGGGCGAGTTGTCCCCCTCGTCCACAAGCCCTGCTTCCTCTGTGGAAGGAGTGTCAGTGGGATTGAGGAGATCCCCAATGTATTCCTTCCACTGCCCAACGATATCCCCAGTCGAAGTCAGCAACACCCCATCCGCACCATACACAGTGTGGACAGGGAGCTGCTTCCCCCTCCTGAGCCGCCGGACAGTTTGCCAGAATCTTTTCAAGGCTGACTGAAAGTCTTGTTCCATGGCCTCACCAAACTCCTCCCACACGTGAGTTCTTTCTTAAATGTAACTTTTTTTTCTTATAAACTTTCTGATTTTTTTTTCTCATGAATTTGCATCACTTTTGCAGTTTTCTTCCCCTGTAAATTACTTTTTACCTCAAATACAATGTTCTTTGAATTTGTGACTTTTTAATTTATTTTTATTTTCTTGTAAAAGTTTTTTTTTTCTTTAAATTTGCTAACATTTTCTGGCATTTTTTTTGTTTTCCAGGATTTTTTTCCCCTCTACAGCTTTCTCTTCCAAATAGTTTGTTGGATTTTCTTCACGTTTTTTTGAATTTTCAAATCGTTCTTTTAAACTGCAACTTTTTGCATTTTTTTCCCTAATTGTTAATGCATTAAAGGGGTCATTGACTGAAAAAATGTTTTTGTAGGTTTTAACCTTCTGAAATGTGTCTATTGGTCATGTGAGTATCGAAAAAACAAAACAAAAAAACCCCTATCAAAACACTTCTTATTAAAAAAAAAAAAACACTTCTTTTTAAAAAAACAGCCTTTCTCTCAGTTCCTCTCAAAGATTGACTCTTTTGGTAATTTTCTTGTACATCAGGAAATGGTAAACTCGCCCTGATACCCACCCACTGCTCTATTATTGGCCAGCTTAACTGTCTGTCATGTACAGTCATATGAAAAAATTAGGACACCCCATTAAATATTAAGTTTTTTATTAATAAATGTTCATATATCTGTGTCTAACTTTGTTTTTCTTTTTATTTGCATTTTTTAACATTTATTTTAGCCATTTTAAGTGGGAATGAATGTGGGGGTGTCCTAATTTATTTCTTACTATTTGTTTAGAATTATACAGTATTTTACAGAAAATTTGAAAAAAAGTCTAATTTTTAATTGTTTAGTTGTATTACATGAATCTCCCAGTATCTTTAACATTGATATTAAACATCCAAATATGTTAAAAAAAAACACACACACACACAGGCAGGGTGTCCTAATTTTTTCACATGACCATAGACGGGCGGGAAGCCAAAGGTGTTAAGCTTTTGAGCTAACAGTGGTACAAGGAAGCTTGCACCAAACACGCTTTTTAAAACTTATTTTCTTTAGAATTCAGTCACCCTAATAGCCATCCGTGTTTCCACCTGGTTCACCAAGCCACAGTCGATAATGTATCTTGCATCATTCTGGCTTATTTGTTATATTTTCACTATAATCCTACAGCTAGTTCTTAACATTAACATGCTAGATCAGGGGTGTCCAACCATGTGCCATGGAGAGCCAAGACCCTGCAGGTTTTACCTCCAACCAGTGTCTTCAACAGCAGATTTCAGTGAACTTCTTCCCACTGATTGCTGATAAGTGAAAACACCTGCTGAAGAGACTGGGTAGAAGAGAAAACCTGCAGGGTCTTGGCTCTCCATGGCACATGGTTGGACACCCCTGTGCTAGATGGTCCGAGTCAGTCCATGTAAATGGATAGCGTTCACCTCGGTGGGGAGGAGGTGACAGACAGGCCACCTAGCATTAGGTTAACTGTTGATCCGGCCAGTTTTGATCCTTGTTCATCTAACTACACTTGACCATATACAGCATTCTCCAATATCATTTTAGCTTATTTTCTTTTAGTATTATCTATTCTCAACTGTGGCGTGATGTCACATGCATGAAGTAATTTAGCGGCCATACTGGAGCTGATGAAAACGAATGCCTAGCAACCACACTACACTGTAAGAGGGGAGCTCTACTAAAATTAATGTTTTTGCCATGAATTATGCCACAAAGCTGCATTACTGTAGGCTGTCATAACCACAGTGTGAAGAAAGACAAACTATTGTCATTTTTTGAGCTGCCAAAGAGACATTTAACCGGAGTGGTGGCTCAGTTGGTAGAGCATCCGCCCCACACCCGGGAGGCAGGGGTTCAAATCCCGGCCGGGTCATACCAAAGACCATATAAAAATGGTGCTTTCTGCCTTCTAGCGTGGTGCTCCGCATAATGGAATGGGGAAAGTAAAGTTACACACAGAGCTACCAGAGGACTGACCCCCCGCTGTAGCTTTCACTACTTACAGTAGCTGTGTGGCCTAGAGTCAGAGAAACGGAGATAGGCGCCGCCCATATACACCTTCAGGTGTGAAGGGATTAACTAACTAACTAAAGAGACATTTAGAGCCTGACGAAAGTAGATGTGGCCAAGTGCCATTCATAGAGAGAATGAGGCTCTGTATTCAGCTCATTTTGTAACAGGTAAATTCAGTGCAATTTTATTAGGAAAAATATCCAATTAAACAGAAAACATTTATATAATCTATGCACTCAATCACTTATAACTTCGTTCAGGTTCTAAATGTCTCTTTGGCAGCTCAAAAAATGACACTGGTTTGTCTTTACTGTGGTTATGACAGCCTACAGTGATGCTTTATTTCATTCAGAGAAATTTACATTAGTTGGCTCCGAGCTAATCGGCTACGAGACGCTAATGTTAGCAATAGCGACATAAAAGGGAGGGCGGAGCTGAATGCAGTCAGGGATTTCTTAGAGACTGTGCTGAAACAAAGCATTCTCAGAAAGGCTGGAAAAATAATTTAAAAAAAAAAAGAGATTTGCTGCAATAACCAAAGAAAATTTTGAAGAAATTGTCAACTATTTCATTAAGACGTGTGAGCTGTTAAAATGTAGGAAAGTGCAATCAGTGGCTCCATTAACATTAAATTATCAGTTTTTAATTTTATTCTATTCTATTTAACTGTAAATGCAACTTTTCTGAATTTTTTTTTCTAAAATTCCCCAACTTATAAATTTGCAACCTTGATCCTGTAAATTTGACAATTTTGTCTTACTTTTTTTCATTTTTCTCCTGCAAATTGACAATTTTTGGATTTTTTTTTACTCTTAAAATTGTGATTTTTTTTTTCCCATAAATGTGCCTTTTCTGAATTTGTCTTTTTTCTCATAAATTTTCAACATTTACTATGTAAAGTAAGTAAGTTTGACTGCTTTCATAAATGAGTAGCTTTTCCTTGTAAATCAAATTTTCAATTTTCTTTTAGCTGGTTATGGACCAGAGCTGCAGGTTGCAGACCTCTGACCTACTGTATATTATTACTTAATAAAGACACTGGTGTTAAAGATGTGAACTGAATATAATAAATGCTTCACACACAAAAAAAGATCCTCATTTAACAATTGTCTTTCCATGTCAGGCGCGGGATCCCTGCTGAGCCGCTGTTTTCCAGCTTCTGTCCACGGGAGTACAAAGGCATCTGAAAACAAAAAAGGGAAGCAAAACCACGTGCCCTCAAACCCCCATGCTTGTGTTTGAAAACTGTGAAAATCAAATGCCGAGCAGCCTTGGTGGCAATAATCGCTGTAGAGATTAACGCTAGAAAAAAACCCTCATCTTTTTACAAGCACAACACACAACTCTTGAATCCATTTTAATGTCAAACTTGCACACTGGGGTTTTTCAAAAGAATGTTTCTATAATTCATTGTCAATAAAGTGTGAATGTTTACTGTAAGCCTGGCTGGTGTTTTTATTTTAAATATATATGAACTATTACATTAATTCTTGATGGTGGAAGAAAATCTTACATGGGGCCATAAAAAAAAAACACAAATCACTTAAAGTAGAACTGAACCCACCTTTTGGCGCAAAAAGTAGAATAGCAGATTAATTCCTTTTTACCTATTGTATTTTTCAACACATAAAAGAAATTTTAGGCCGTGCGATGGCCAAGCTATAAGCCGATAAACTTTTGCCTCTGGCTGGCAGTGCCAAACAAACTGGAAGTAGTGCAGACGACGCTGCGTGACGTCACGAGTGTGATCCCTAAACAAAACAACAATGGCAGATGATAGCAGTTCCAGCAGTCAAGAAAACCAGAGTTTTCAGAGTGAAGAGGCATTCAGGATCGGTGACAAGACAAAGGAGGATGCAGGAGTGTGGCAGGCGTGCACAAAGGCGAGCCCCGGAGACGGAGACCTGATGCACCTGTGACAGCAGCTGGCAGACGGCGATGCAGAGGTGAATCCACCTGTGCACAGGGGAGAGACTGGAAAGGCAAAGGTAGGTATGCTTATGTAACGGATGCCAACTAGTACTGTTCGGCGTAGAACGTTAGTAAACCTCCCTCCCAAAGCCTCATACAGTATCGGTAGCGCTGAGCTATCGGTCGGACCTTTAGCTCAGCGCGATTGTGCTGTGTCTCCCATGCTCGAACTGTGTTAGTTGACTGAGAGGTCGCAGGTTCGTGTCCCGTGTGGGGCGAACTGCGCAGGATGATCTCTGTCACACTTACGCTGTAGATCTTGCTGGGAGATGAGGGGGTTCCTCTGCAGCAAGAGGGCTGAAGGAATCAGACGGCTTCATGCCGAAGCCCAGGGCAGAGTGGCTTATATCCCACGCTGCTGACGAGGCGCAAGTGTGCGCGCAGCTGGCGCCGCTAATGAGCGGTGAGTTGTAACATATCCAGCCTGTGTTGTGTTGTAGCTTAGTTTTCTTTTTTCTCGGTCATATTTTGTCTTAGTTTTGTTTTGAATTGTAATCGCTCTTGCCTGTTTTCTCTTTTGAATTCTTGGATGGAATATGGGTGGGCAATATAAGCTGCGGCTTCAGCCATCACCCATTTCGGATAACTTGCGTTGAATTGTATAATCAGATGAGTCATTGTTCAATTTGACCTTGTTGTTATATCATTCAGTTTCTTTCAACCTGTACTGTACTATCCGAAATAAATTCATTCATTCGTTCAAAAAATTGGGCTATGTATTACAATACAGTGATCCCTCACTTATCGCGTTTAATGGGGACCAGAACCGACCGCGAAAAGTGAAAAACAGCGAAGTAGCGTCACCCCCCCCCCCCCCAAGGGCGTCACAAGCACTATTTTGCACAAGAGAACAGCGAAAAGTGCCACTAAGCAACACGAGCGATAAAGAACAATGAATGCGGTCTTCCTTCGCTGGGTATGTGAGCTCTGCAGGGAGAGAAGCTGGGTAAAACGTCTTGGCCAATCAGCTTGCGAGGTAAAACGTCTTGGCCAATCAGCTTGCGAGATTCCCGAGCGGTGAAGAGGTGGGCGGAGAGGAGTGGAGCGGTGGTCAGAGAGATGGATTTTGAGTTGTGCGGGCTCTCCGTGTTGATACCTGATACATTAGAACATCAGGTATCAACACGGGCTAATGTGTTCTAATGTAGTCTACTACATTAGAACATCAGGTATCAACACGGAGAGGGGGGGTGACTCTACTTCGCGGTTTTTCACTTTTCGTGGTCGGTTCTGGTCCCCATTAAACGCGATAAGTGAGGGATCACTGTAATATCTATATCTAGAAACGCATCGCTTCCCGGTCGCTTTTCCTCCCCCTTTCTTTTCTTTCGTCGCCATGACAGCTTTCCTTGGCCACTGAACAGATCTTCCCAGGTGTTGGAAGTGTTTTGTAGTCGACTATCACGACAAAATGCACCAAAAACAACCATTGTCGACGTGCTCGCAGTGGTAAACATGGAGGACTGTGTCACACTCGTGACGTCACGCGGAACTCCGGCTGCACTTCTGGTTAATCGGCAGATTTGTCTGATTTTTCAGGGCAGGAAATTCAAAATCGCGATTTTCTCCAAGATTCCGGGATTTGTGGAGGGGGTGCCAATGATAAATTCTTTATAATTGTATGTACTATCACCCAGTGCCGTTCAATGCCGTTCAGTTCTACTTTAAGGTGATCAGTATACCAAGTATAAATTAGTCATGTAGTTTGTGAGCATCGGGGCAATTGCCTAGGAGGAATAGCAATTTTCATTAACTCACATAAGTGCCCAGATCTCCTGAGCTTTGACTTTAAGCACAACCTGGATGCAGACCCACCTGAGGATGACTGTGTCTGAGTTTGGCGAATATCAGGCAATTACCAAGAAGGAGTAGCAATTTTAAGTAAGTCCCCAGATCTCCTGAGCTTGAGCACAACCTGGATACAGAGAAGCTTGAGGCCGCTGTGTGTGTCTGGTGTGCATCTGGGCAATTGCCTAGGAGGAATAGTGATTTCTCTATAAACCATTTAAGTACCTGAAGCCTCCTTTGACCTCGAGCACAACTGCAGTACAGGCCAGCGTCAGGATCCTTGTGTTTGACTTTGGAGAGAGTCTAGGCAATTACCTAGGATGAGTACCTATTATCAGGAAATTACAAAAGTGCCCATATCTCCTGACCTCTGACTTTGAACACAACCCAGGGCAGTTACCTAGGAGGAATAGCAATTCTCATGAAATCACATAGGTGCCCAGATCTCCTGAGCTTTGAGCTTGAGTACAACTTTGATGAAGACCTTTGTGAGGACCCTTGTGTGTGAGAGATGGCTGAGTATCCAGGCAATTGCCTAGGAGGAGTTTTGATTCTCATGAAATCGCATAAGCGCACAAGTCTCCTGACATTTGACCTTGAGCTCAGCCTGGATGAAGACCCACTTGAAGATTGTGTGTGGTTTTGGTGAGCATACAGGTAATTGACCTAGGAGGAGCAGCTATTCCCATAAAATTACAAAAGTACCCAGATTTCCTGACCTTTGACCTCGAGCACAACCTCCACACAGACCCACATAAAGATCGTTGTGTATGTGAGTTGTGGGTGAGCATAAAGGCAATTACCTAGGAGGAGTAGCAGTTTCAATACAAAACCACATAAGTGCCCAGATCTCCTGACCTTTGACTTTGAGCACAACTCTGGACAGTTACCCAGGAGGAGTAACCATTCTCATGAAATCACATAGGTGCCCAGATCTCCTGAGCACTGATCTTGACTGCAATTCTGGTGAGAGAAATTGGCGAGTATCTGGGCAATTACCTAGGAGGAGTTATGATTCTCATGAAATCCCATAAGCACACAAGTCTCCTGATGTTTGACTTTGATCTTGAGTTCAACCTGGATCCCGAACCAGCTGAAGATTGAGAGTTTGGTGAGCATAGGGGCAACTGCCTAGGAGGAGCAGCTACTCCCATGAATTGTGGGCAAAAGAAATGGCGCCATAGCATTGGCTCATTTCGCTTTTACCAGAACGAACTACAACAAAAACGGGATATCAGCAATAAAAAACGTAGACATGTTTATTAACATCTACTGTATCATTTGACAAACTACAGTTTTTTTTACAACCTTCATGTTGTCCATTTAATTTTTTTTTAAGTTGTCGGTTGGTGTCGAACGGACATCACAGCAGTCCAGCCATTTTTTTAATGAGCGTGTTCTGGTCCTGAGGGTTCATGGCCTCATAGGCGTCCAGCTCCAGGGAGAAGGAGGCGTTGCCAGACGTCAGCGTTCGCAGGACGGTGGAGTAGCCCTGCAGGAAGCAACAGATTTGAACCGAATCAGAAATACTCTGCTGGTTTAAACTGCGTTACATTACAGTTGCTCCATCTAAGAATAGAAGCAGCGAGCGGCAACCTCTGCCATGAAAAGACTAATTTTTGTTTTGTAAAAAAAAAATCTCCATATTGGTACTTTAAAATTAATGTAAAAAAAATCTAATGTACATGTATAAATTTGTAACTTTTCTGCAGTGTTGTAAAGGGTTTTTTTTACCCCCAAAATTGTAATATTTTAACTTGTGAACTTGTCATTTTTATACAGTAAATTTCAGTTTTTATTTGGTAATTTTTTCCTCATAAATTTGAGACTTTTTTTAAACAAACCCAACTTGTAAATTTGCAAATTTAACTAGGAACCATGACATTTTGACCTGAAGATTTGTGACTTTATACTCCTAAATTCGCAGCTTTAACTCATAAAATTATGACGTAATAACTTGTAAACTTGACCTTTTTTTTTCTTGTAACTCCATGTTTTCAAACTCAGATTTATAATTTCAGGTCAAATTTCAGATTTTCTCAAATTTGTGAATTTATAACTCATAAGTATGATACTTGTAAATTTATGACTTTGTAGCCATACATTTATTTATTTTTTTTTTTTTTGTTAATTTGGGACTTTTTCCTAATAAGTTAGTGACCAATTTTTAATTAAATTTGCAATTTTTTAACTCCTAAATTCATGAAGTTATAGGTTATAAATTTCTGACTTTTCTCACAAATCCAACTTTTTTCTTGCAAATTTTTTTTTTTGCTTTTTTCTTGTAAATTTGCAACTTTTTTGAACTCAATTTTACAATTTTATGACTTTTTTTTTTTTTAAAAAAACTGAATTGAAAACATGTTTGAGTTTTTTCTTCTAAATTTCTTGTAATTTGTGTGTTTTTCTAAAAAATTATATATTATTTTAAAGGGGTCATTGACTGAAAATTGGTGTTTGTAGGTTTTAACCATCTCAAATGTGTCAACTGGTCATGTAATTAGCCAAAAATTTCCAGTCAACAATCTGAAAAAAACAGAATAGTTGAAGGATGTTTCTTAAAGTGACGGGCTTTAAATCAGAGCGTTTCAAGAAAGCCGGGGAGGGGGGGGGGGGGGGAATTGCTTCAGTAATTAAAAAAAGAAAATGTCAACAAAATATATCACACTTCATGTGTGAGCTATTAAAAAGTGGGAAAAGTGCAGTCAATGACTCCGTTAATGTTAAATTTGTACTTTTATTCTCGTAAACCTTACACAAAAAATCCAGAATTTGTCGTATTTTTTCAAATCCACGGAGCAATTTCTTTATGTGGGTCTGTGGAGCCACAGGTTGCAGATCCCTGGCATTGAGAATATACTTAAAAAAATGATATACGGTAAATAAAAGCATCCGTGTTTCAAAAAAGTGCTTTATAAAAAGCATTTGTAAGCACTAAGCATAAGAAGCAACAGTGCAGAAATGACACGAGTACTGTAAACTGCTTCCATTGTAACAAGTTTGCTTTTAAACTGGATATCGTCTCACCATCATCTCAGCCAATGGTACGGTGGCTAGCAGCACCTTGCTGTCATGACGACTCCGAAGGTCTTGGACCGTCCCCCGCCTCTGGGCCAGGTCCCCCAGCACAGAGCTGAGGTGCTCCTCACCGAGGGTCACCTCCAGGGACATGACTGGCTCCAGGACCTGCCCCCCCGCCTGCTTCAGTGCCTACATCCAGGAGGGGGAAAAAAAAAAACAAAAAACTTGTTTACAATTTGCCCCTCAGTGCTGCATAACCGCCATTGTTGAGGAATTTCCAACACAAGATTATTTTCATAAAGTACAAGGAATTTTCATCCAATGCCGTGACGCCGTGTCCGTACCCTCTGCAACTGCGTACCTTGAGCATGCAGCGAGACACGCAGGCCGACACCATGGTGGGTGACGTCCCTGATTCCAGGGAAACACTGTGGATCAGCGTGGACACGCCCTGTAGAGGGTAACCGAGCAGTGGACCTGATGGTGGAAGCAAAGGGTGCAGAAATCCAGATGATTTAGGAGCACAGAGAGGAGAGACGGTTTGGTTCTGAGTGGGGATGCATTAAACCCTTTTTCTATTCAGTTTAACTCACATTAAAACGTCTGACATCTCGGCACTTTCTTTATTTCGTAACAAGATTCTAATCTCAGTGATACTTCCTGTAAAACACATCAAACACCCTCACGGTCCTGATAAACACGGATCTTATCAAAGGGCTGTCAGCATTTCACAGATGCTGACAGTGAACGCCGCTAGTGAACTCTACCTTTTATTGATGCTTATTACAGGGACATATGATGAAATTTCCATTTTTCAGTGCTTTTGTGTTTTAATTTGGGTATCTAGAGTGGCTACCAATACAAAAACTCCAAAAACCCCTCATGTGTTGGCAGCATTGTAGCTTAACAGCTAAAACAGCAAAACCTTGTAAAATATTAAAAGCAAAATACACAAGTAGCTTAAATATGTCAAATTAAAACTAAAAGAAGCTAGCTTATAAGGTAAAATGGCCTCATACCATATAACAGGACCATAAAAGCACAAACACTAAGTTTAAGAAAGTTAGCTTAAAAATACTAGCTTGAAAACTAAAATGGATTAAAGTTATACACTGTTAGCATAAAAGCTGACATTTAACGTGAAATGGAAAAAAAAAAAAGCTTAAAGCTGAAAAATGCTAGCTTCATGTTAATGACAGCGAGAGTAGGGAGGTTCCAATGAGCATCTTAAAAAAAAAAAAAAAAAAAACTCACATCAGTAGCACAGCTAGCTTAGCGGCCCAGCCATGGTTTTTGTGGCTACTCTATATATATTCTATTAAGATGGTTTAATAATCTACATTTGATTATATTTATCACTGCTGTAGTGGTGGAAATGGGGCTGATGAAAGAGTGGGGGTGGGGTGAACTGGTTGCGTGAAGAAGGGTGTTTAATCTGGGTGGAAAACAGTGCTGTAGTATTTAATCACTCAGCTACATTTCATGAAGGCCTCTGGGAACCGTCTCAGCGTGATAAAAGTGCATCAGAGTTACTCAAACTTCTCTGCTGAACTTCATGTTTCATTGAAGTTTATTAAGTCCAGAATATTCCATCACAGATAAATATCTGAACTCATTTTATCTGTTGTTACCTTGGAGATATGAGCTCTGCACCCTGTTCTCCACGGCCTCCTTCACCTCCTGTGAAACCAGTCCCTCCAGCTCTTCTGTAAAGACTTTTAAGTCCAGAGATCAGGTCGGACGCTTCCTGTGGTAACATATTGTCACTTCCTGTGTTGCTGGCTGTTGTTTTGATTTGCTTTGTGGTTCGCTCTCCTGAGGATTATTGCCTTTAATTGTATTTTAATCGCTTTTTTCTATCTACCGTCACCTCTTACTTCTGTTTAACAAGCCTCTTGCACCTGTGCGCACTCAGTGTCACCTAATCACCCTCTTTAGCATTCTGTTCACCTTTCATGGGTATTTGTGTTAGCTTCGGGTTAGCCACTAGCTATGGCTACTAGCTCTCTTTCCCCTTCTCCTCTGGTGTGCTCTCTGTGTCAGATGTTTAGCTACACCAATGCCTCTTTTAGAGATAACGGTAAATGTAATAAATGTTGTCTTTTTGAGGCGCTCAAGGTGAGGTTGTCTGATTTGGAATCCCGACTCCGCTGCATTGAAACATTGTCTGCGCCAGTTAATAATGACGGACGTCCCTTAGCTGCAGCAGAGCACCGTAGCATAGGGCGGCCTGCTAGCAGTCCCCCGGCTCCGACCTCTCCTGAGCAGCCAGGAGAGAACGGGTGGGTGACGGTGAGAAGGAAGCCTAGTCGCAAGCCCCCGGTTCACCACCAACCTGTTCATGTTTCTAATCGCTTTTCCCCACTCAGCGACACACCCGCTGAGGAAAAAACTCTGATCATTGGCGACTCTGTAGTCAGAAACGTGAAACTAGAGACTCCAGCGGCCATAGTCAAATGCATTCCTGGGGCCAGAGCAGGCGACATCGAGTCAAATTTCAAAATGCTGGCTAAAATTGTAAATACTCCACAATTGTTATCCACGCCGGCATTAATGACATCCGACTCTAGCAGTTGGAAGTCACAAAACTTAACGTGGAATCGGTGTGTGACTTTGCCAAAACAATGTCTGCCTCTGTAGGATTCTCTGGGCCCCTCCCCAATCTGACCAGTGATGACATGTTTAGCCGCTTGTCATCCTTCAACCGCTGGCTGTCTGTGTGGTGTCCTGCAAAACAACGTGGGCTACACTGACAATTGGAGCTCATTTTGGGGAAAACCTGGTCTTATTAGACAAGACAGCGTCAATCCCACTTTGGATGGTGCGTCTCATTTATCTAACAATCTGGCATCATTTTTATCCAAATTTCCAAAACCCTGACAACTCAGAGTTGGGACCAGGAAGCAGAGTCGCAGTCTTACACGCCTCTCTGCAGCTCCTCTTCATCCGCCACCCCTCAACTTAGCCCCTGTCTTCCCCATCACAGAATCATTGTCTGCTCCCTCCAAAGTAAATAAAAATATAATGTATAAGCATCCCAAAGTGATTAAACAAAAAGCTGGTAAAACTCAAATTAAACATGAAGTCTCTAAACTGAATGACTTGGCCTATGTCCCTCCTCATAATTTAAAAATTAAATGCGGTTTGTTAAATATTAGGTCTCTAACTCCCAAGTCTCTGCTAGTCCATGATCTGTTAATTGATCATCAGATTGATTTAATATCCCTTACAGAGACTTGGTTAGGGCAAGAGGATTATGTTGGTTTAAATGAATCAACTCCCTCTGGTTATTTAAACTGTCAAAATCCCAGAAGTTCTGGTCGTGGAGGAGGAGTAGCGACAATTTACCATTCCAAATTACTAGTTAATGTAAAGCAAAAAACACGTTATCAATCCTCTGAGGGCCTGGTCCTCAGTATTGGGCATTTTAGCAATTTTAGGTTAAACCCAATTTTATTTGCCATAGTTCATCGTCCTCCATCAACCTATTCAGAGTTTTTATCCAAATTTGCCAAATTCTTAGCTGATTTAGTGCTGAAATCAGATAGAATAATTATAGTAGGGGACTTCAATATGCATGTAGATGTAGATGGTGATTGCCTTAATATGGCATTTAATTCAATATTAGACTCGATGGGGTTTTCTCAGAAAGTAGGAAATTCTACCCATTATCTCCACCACATGTTGGACCTTGTTCTGACATATGGCATAGAAACAGAAAATCTGGTAGTGTCTCCTCATAACCCTGTACTGTCAGACCATTGTCTGTTAACCTTTGATTTTACTATTTCTGACTATTTGGCTCCTAAAGAAAAATATTATTACAGTAGATGCCTCTCAGATGATGCTGTTACCAAATTTATGCAGATTGTTTCCTCTATGCCATGTGTCAACACAACAGAAATTAGCTATAGACAGCTTGCGCCTTCTGTAATTAATAGCATGGTAGATAGTGTTACAGCTTCTCTGCATCAGACTCTAGACATGGTGGCCCCTTTTAAAAAGAAAAAGTCTAATCAGAGATTTCTAACTCCTTGATTCAACACAGAAACTCGTAGCTTAAAACAGAAGACTCGTCAATTAGAAAGAAAATGGCACTCTGCTAATTTAGATGAAATCTATTTAGCTTGGAGAAATCATCTTTTAATCTATAAAAAATCTCTTAGAAAAGCTAGAATGAGTTATTATTCTGCATTAATAGAAGAGAACAAGAATAATCCCAGGTTTTTTTTCCAGCACTGTAGCCAGGCTGACAAAGAGTTGGGACTCTGTCAATCCTAGCATTCCCTTAGAGCTTACTAGTCAGGACTTTATGAACTTTTTCAATAATAAAATTTTGTCTATCAGAGATAAAATCAGTCAGATTCTCCCCATTGTTAACTTAAATACAGTAACTACTACAACTCCTTCAATTGATATCTGTTAGAATGAGTTTACTCCAATTAACCTTTTAGAGTTAGACAAAATAATTTCCTCATCCAAGCCTTCAACTTGTCTTTTAGACCATATTCCTACCAGGTTATTTAAGATAAGATAAGCCTTTATTAGTCCCACAATGAGGAAATTCCAGGATTGCAACAGCACAGGGATAGCATCACTCAGAGCAATAATTTAGAAGCAAAGAAAATAAGAGCTGTGAATATATACTATATACAGTATGTATATATAAATATATATATACACAGTGCAGAGCATTGTAGCTAGATGGAATAAACAGCATAACCGTCTATTACCCCACATAGCATGAATATGTACCCATACATATTGTATTTAAAGAAGTCTTCCCATTTATTGGTAGCTCTATTCTTCAAATAATCAATTCTTCATTAACTTTAGGCCATGTACCGCAGGCTTTTAAAACTGCTGTAATTAAACCCTTACTCAAAAAGCCAACGCTGGATCCAGGAGTTTTAGCTAACTATAGACCAACCTTTAATCTGCCTTTCATTTCAAAAATCTTAGAGTTGTTGCTACACAATTATTTGACCACTTGCAGGGAAATGGTTTATTTGAAGAGTTTCAATCTGGGTTTAGAATCCATCATAGTACTGAAACAGCCTTAGTAAAGGTCACTAATGACCTCCTTATCGCATCTGATAATGGACTTGTTTCTGTACTTGTCCTTTTAGACCACAGGTGTCAAACTCATTCCATGGAGGGCCAAGACCTTGCAGGTTTTACCTCCACCCAATGTTTTCAACAGGTGTTTTCACTGAATTTCTTCCCACTGATTGCTGATCAGTGAAAACACCTGCTGAAGACACTGGGTAGAAGCAAAACATGCAGGGTCTTGGCCCTCCATGGAATGAGTTTGACACCCCTGTTTTAGACTTTAGTGCAGTTTTTGATACTATCGATCATAATATTCTACTTGATAGATTAGAACACTATGTTGGACCTAATGGAACTTCGTTGCAGTGGTTTAGATCTTATTTATCTAATAGGTTCCAATTTGTTCATGTCAATAATGAGTTTTCTTCCAACTCAAAGCTCAGTCATGGAGTTCCACAAGGATCTGTGCTAGGCCCTACTCTTTTTAGTTTATATATGCTTCCGTTAGGCAACATTATTAGAAAGCACTGTATACATTTTCATTGTTATGCAGATGACACACAATTATACCTGTCAATGAAGCCAGATGATAGTAATCAATTAGCCAAGTTAGAAGCCTGTCTTAAGGAAATCAAAGCTTGGATGACTTGTAATTTCCTGCTATTAAATTCAGATAAGACTGAAGTCATTCTAGTTGGTTCAAAAAAACTTAGAAATACCTTTCCAAATCAAACTCTTAGTTTGGATGTGGTTACTCTTTCTCTGAATAGTTCTGTGAGGAACCTTGGAGTTATTTTTGATCAAGATCTGTTTTTCAATTCATATATTAACTTCGTTTCTAAGAATGCCTTCTATCATTTGCGTAATATTGCCAAGATTAGGAGCATCTTGTCTCAGAGTGATGCTGATAAACTGATCCACGCTTTTGTTAGCTCTAGATTAGATTATTGTAACTCTTTATTATCAGGTTGTCCTAAAACATCTTTAAAAAGTTTTCAGTTGATCCAAAATGCTGCAGCAAGAGTTTTAACAGGTACTAGAAAGAGAGATCATATCTCTCCGGTTCTGGCCTCCCTTCATTGGCTTCCCATAGAGTTTAGAATTAAGTTTAAAATCCTTCTTCTCACTTACAAAGCTCTAAACAATCAGGCCCCTTTTTATTTAAAAAATCTGATACTACCCTGTTATCCTAACAGAGCACTACACTCCCAAAATGCTAGATTACTTGTAATACCTAGAATCTCCAAAAGTACAATGGAAGGCAGAGCCTTCAGTTATCAAGCTCCTCTCCTGTGGAACCAGCTGCCAATCTGGATTTGGGAGTCAGACTTGATCTCTGTTTTTAAGAATAGAGTAAAAACCTTCCTTTTTGATATAGCCTACAATTAGGGAGGGATCATGTGTCTCTGAACCCTCCCTTAGTTATGCTGCTAATAGGTTTAGACAGCTGGGGGACCTCCAATAATGCACTGGGCTTCACTCTTTTCTTCACCCTCAATGAAATATTTTTGCTGGTCATTAACATCTGTTTGTTCTCTCCCATAGATTGAGTCCCCATCGTGCTGTTTGCTCTCTACATGTCTGTTCTTTTCCTCTTCTCTATCCCCTCACCCCCCAGCCAGTCGCAGCAGATGACTGCCCCTCCCTGAGCCTGGTTCTGCTGGAGGTTTCTTCCTGTTAAAAGGGAGTTTTTTCTCTCCACCGTCACCAAGTGCTTGCTCACAGGGGATCGCCTGATTTCTGGGGTCTTTCTGCAATTGTGGGGGTTTCCCCTACAGTTGAAAGTGCTATGAGATGACTGTTGCTGTGAAATGGCACTATATAAATAAAGTTGAATTGAACTGAATTGATGTTTATTTAGTCCAGAATATTCCATCACAGATAAATATCTGAACTCATTTTATCTGTTGCTACCTTGGAGATATGAGCTCTGCACCCCGCTCTCCACGGCCTCCTTCACCTCCTGTGACAGCAGTCTCTCCAGTTCTTCTGTAAATCTGAGTTCACACGACCCCCCCGCAGAGTCCATGTCCACAGGTCTGACGGTCAACTCCACCTCTACAACGTGTCTCCTCTGCCCCACAGTCCTGTCCAGGTTGTCTGCAGCAGAGAAGAAGAAACGATCGTTTAACATTTTAAACTAATAATGTTTGTAACTGTCCCTCTGTTGCTTTATACATGTTTGTTTCTGGGTTGTGGGGGCCCAACGCAGGATTGTGTTGGTAATGAGGAAGAGTTCAACCATTAGAAATGAACTTTGGTCATTGTCTGGATAAACAGAAAACAATTAAATCAATACACAGAATAAAAATTTAACCAACATCCACATGAATGCTGTAAATTTACAAGAAAATAGTTTTAAATTTACAACAAAAAAGTTGTAAAATTATGAGGAAAAAAAAATCAAATTTACAAGATAAAAATCTCGAATTTATGAGAAAAAATTCCCAAAATTATGAGGAAAAAACAAGTCCAAAATTTACAAGGAAAAAGTCAAAATTTATGAGAAAAAGGTGACAAAATCACAAGAAAAACAGTCACAAAATTATGAGAAAAAAGTTTAAAAATTACAAGGTACAAAAAAAATTTCTTGAAGAAAAATTCCAGAAATTATGACCAAAAAAGTCAAAACATTATGAGAAAAAAAGTCACAAAATTAAAGTTTTAAAATTACAAGAAAGGAAAAAAAATACCAGAAAAAGTCATAAAATTATGAAGAAAAAAGTTTTTAAAAAATTACAAAAAAAGTAAAAAAAATATGAGAAAAAAAGTCACAAAATTATGAGGAAAGTTTAAAATTGTGAGTAAGGTACAAAAAATTACCAGCAAAAAAGTCACAAAATTACGAGGAAACTGTAAAATCTATGGGAAAAAATGGCAAAATTACCAGAAAAAAGTCACAAATTTCCAAGAAAAAGGTCAAATTTAGAAGAAAAAAGTTTCAAAAAATTGTGACAAAAAAGTCAAAATTTATGAGAAAAAAGTTTTAAAATTTTGAGGAAAGTCACAAAATTATGAGTAATAACTCAAAAACCTACGAGAATTTTTTTTTTTAAATTACGAGAAAAAAGTCACAAAATTATGAGAAAAAAGTCAAAATTTATGGGAAAAAAGTGGCAAAATTATAAGAAAAAAGTAACAGATTTACAAGAAAAAAAATGTAAAATTTAGAAAAAAAAAGTTTCAAAAAATTGTGACAGTCAGTTTATGAGAAAACAGTCAAAGAATGTTGAGGAAAAAGTAACAAAATTCTGAGAAATAAGTCAAAAATGTAGGAGATAAATTTTTAAAATTACGACAAAAAAGTCACAAAAATATGAGAAAAAAGTCAAAAATTTATGAGGAAGATTAAAAAAATTATGAGAAAAAAGTCACAAAATTATGAGAAAAAAGTCAAAATTTATGGGAAAAAAGTGGCAGTTATAAGAAAAAAGTAACAGATTTACAAGAAAAAAATGTCAAATTTAGAAAGAGTTTCAAAAAATTGTGACAAAAAGTCAAAGTTTATGAGAAAACAGTCAAAAAATTTGGAGGAAAAAGTAACAAAATTCTGAGAAATAAGTCAAAAACTTAGGAGATACATTTTTAAAATTACGAGAAAAAAGTCACAAAATTATGAGAAAAAAAAAGTCTAAATTTATGGGAAAAAGGTTTCAAAATTTTAAGAAAAAAGTCACAGATTTATAAGGAAAAAAATGTGAATATATATGATAAAAAAGTTGTGCATTTAAAAGAAAAATTCAGCTACAAATTCACAAAATTTACAAGGATTTCATCCAGCAAAGCAGGAGACCTCAAAGTGGAGAAATTTTAAGCCCTCTGATTAATTGTCATTTCTGAGGATAATTCAGGTCTTCATTTTGGACCACCTGCAGCGGAGACCTCGTGTAGGATTGTCTCTCTGTAGGCCACCTGCAGAGGTCCCAGGTGAGTCTCGATGCCGTGTTCCCGTCTGATCCGATCGTGGACGATCTCGATGTGCAGCTCTCCCATCCCGCACAGGATAGTCTGAGGAAAGAAGGAGAGGCCAGGCAGCTCAGGTGACTTCTGTCGCCCTGATGGAGAAGGTCCTGGCTTACCCAGTGATGGTCCTACCTGGCCAGAATCAGGGTCGACTCTGACTTTCAGACTGGGGTCTTCCCTCTGGAGGCAGTTCAGAGCATTTTCAAGGTCTTCAAAAAGAAAAAAAATATCAGTTTTACAAGTGACCACACAGCTAGCTAGACCAGGGCCGTTTCCAGCTTTTTAGGAGTGCTGTGCAAAATCTTGTTGAAAGTTTTACAAAAAAAAAAGGAACAGATTTATGAGAGAAAATTTGAATATTTTCAAGAAAAAGGTTACAAATTTACAAGAAAAAGTTGCAAATTTATGACCAAACAGTTGCAAAGTTGCAAAAGAAAAAAATTATAAATTTATGAGAAAAAGTTGCAAATTTACAAGTAAAAAAGTTGTTTATTTACAAGAAAAAGGTTGCAAAAGTAATGTCACAAATTTACGAGAAAAAGTTGCAAACTTACTAGAAAAACAAAGTTACAAATTTACAATGAAAAAGTTGCAAATCTACAAGAAAAAGCTGCACATTTAGAGAAAAACTGCAAATTTATGAGAAAAATGTTTCAAATTTACAGTGAAAAAGTTACTAATTTATGTGATAAAAGTTGCAAATTTACAAGAAAAAGTTGCAAAATTGCAAAAGAAGAGTTTCAAATTTATAAGAAAAAATACTGCAAATTTACGATGAAAAAAGTTGCAAATTAATGAGAAAAGTTTCAAATTTATGAGAAAAAGTTGCAAACTTACAAGGAAAAACTTGCAAATTTGTGATAAAAAAGATGCAAATTTATGAGAAAAAGATGCAAATTTACAATGAAAAAAATTGTAAATTTCTGAAAAAATTTTTTAAATTTAGAATGAAAAAAGATGCTTATTTATGTGAAAAAAGATGCAAATTTACGAGAAAAAGATCACAAATCTACAATAAAAAAGTAGCACATTTATGAAAAAAAAAATGTACGAGTGAAAGTTGCCAATTTCCCAAAACTCAAAATCTTATCAAAAGTTCCAAAAAAGTAATGAATTCATGAGGGGGAAAAAAAATCAACATTTTGAAAAAAAAAAAAAGAAAAAAGAGAAGAAAGTTGCACATTTATAAAAAAGTTAGAAATTTACATGAAAAAAAAAAATTCTCCCCTGAAAAAAAAACTGTGGGGGTGAACTTGTATCTTGGGGTCCCCCCAGTGGCCGGAGGGCTTGCTGCAGTTGTGTCCTCTGTAAACGGCTCTGGTCTGAAAAACAGTTTACAGTGACATGAACAGATGCCAATCTAAAGTCCCTGACCAGCCTGTTTGGCCATAGTTGGAGGCTCTATGGTGCAGAAGAAGACGGGATCAGGGACCTCCACTCCAGAAAGGACCACGCCGGCGTCTCCCCTCTTCTTCCCAACGCCGCCGTCGTCTTGGGCTCGGCGAGCTGCGGCAGCCGCCGAAGCCTTAGATGAAACTATGGTGTCGCCCGTGACCGTCTGACATTAAAATGGAAATTAGTTGTTTTCACAGGGGAGCAAAAGTTCGGTTTAGCAAATATGAGCGATTACCTGCTTCAGTCCCACAGTCAGCGCGATGTTTCCCGCTGTCATGGAGGGGATTTCTACGTGCTGGTCGGCGAATGGAATCAGGAGTCTGCTCATCCGCTCACTGTCAACACAATCGTTTTGAAAATAAACAATATCATCATAAATGTTTCTATATCATGTTACATAACTGAACCAAGCAGAAATGCTAAATTTTAGAAAATCTTAAAAATGTTAATTTTTTTCCTCATAAATTTGCAATGTTTTTGTTAAAGAAAACATTGTGACTTTTTTGTTATAAATTTGCCAAAAATTTTCTTGTAAATTTTCAACTTTTTTCTCAAATTTGCAGCTTTTTTTCCCTCATAAATTTGCAACTTTTTTCTTAAAAACTGGTGACTTTTTTCTCATAAATTTGCAAATTTCTTTCCTTGTAAAATTTTTCATGTAAATTTTCAACTTTTTTTCCTCATACATTTGCAACGTCTTTCTCATAAACTTGAAACTTTTCTTAAAAATTTGCAGCTTTTTTCCTTATAACTTTGCAGGTTTTTTTCATGTAAATTTGCAACTTTTTCTCAAAATTTGTGACTTTTCTCTCACAAATTTGCAACTTTTGTAAAAAAAAACTGACTTTTTTCTCATAAATTTGCAATTTTTTCTTATAAATTTACATGTTTTCTTGTAAATTTGCAACTTTTTTCCATAGATAAGCAATTTTTTCTCATAAATTTGCAAATTTCTTTCCTTGTAAAATTTTCAACTTTTTTCTCATAGATTTCCAACATCTTTCTCATAAATTTGAAACTTTTTTCTTAAAAATTTGTAACCTTTTTCTCAAAAATGTGCAACTTTTTTCCTTATAACTGCAGTTGTTTTCGTATAAATTTGCAACCTTTTCTCAAAATTTGTGACTTTTCTCTCACAAATTTGCAAAATTTGTAAAAAAAAAAAATTGTAACTTTTTTCTTGTAAACTGTCAACTTTTTTCTCACAAATTTTCAACTTTTTTCTCATAGATTTTGCAACTTTTTTCTGTACATTTTCAGCTTTTTTCTCAGATTTGCAACTATTTTCTCATAAATTTGCAAATTTCTTTCCATGCAAAATTTTTCATGTAAATTTTCAATACATTTGCAACGTCTTTCTCATAAATTTGCAACTTTTTTCTTAAAAATTTGCAACTTTTTTCCTTATAACTTTGCAGGTTTTTTGTGTAAATTTGCAGCTTTTTCTCAAAATTTGTGACTTTTCTCTCACAAATTTGCAATTTTTGTAAAAAAAAAAGTGACTTTTTTCTCATAAATTTGCAATTTTTTTCTTGTAAATTGTCAACTTTTTTCTCACAAATTTTCAACTTTTTTCTCATAGACTTTGCAACTTTTTTCTTTTAAAATTTTTTCTGTACATTTTCAGCTTTTTTCTCAGATTTGCAACTATTTTCTCATAAATTTGCAAATTTCTTTCCATGTAAAATTTTTCATGTAAATTTTCAATTTTTTTCCTTCATACATTTGCAACGTCTTTCTCATAAATTTGCAACTTTTTTCTTAAAAATTTGCAACTTTTTTCCTTATAACTTTGCAGGTTTTTTGTGTAAATTTGCAGCTTTTTCTCAAAATTTGTGACTTTTCTCTCACAAATTTGCAATTTTTGTAAAAAAAAAGTGACTTTTTTCTCATAAATTTGCAATTTTTTTTTCTTGTAAATTGTCAACTTTTTTCTCACAAATTTTCAACTTTTTCCTTTTAAAATTTCTTCTGTACATTTTCAGCAAATTTTTCTCAGATTTGCAACTTTTCTCATAAATTTGTGACTTTTTTCACAAAAATTTGCAACTTTTTTCTTATAAATATACATGTTTTTCTTGTAAATTTTCAACTTTTTCCACAGATTAGCAATTTTTTCCTCATAAATTTGCAAATTTCTTTCCTTGTAAAATTTTCAACTTTTTTCTCAAAGATTTGCAACTTTTTTCTTTTAAAATTTTTTCTGTACATTTTCAGCAAATTTTTCTCAGATTTGCAACTTGTTTTCTCATAAATTTGTGACTTTTTTCACATAAAATTTGCAACTTTTTTTCTTATAAATTTACATGTTTTTCTTGTAAATTTGCAACTTTTTTCCATAGATTAGCAATTTTTTCTCATAAATTTGCAAATTTCTTTGCTTGTAAAATTTTCAACTTTTTTCTCATAGATTTGCAACATCTTTCTCATAAATTTGAAACTTGTTTCTTAAAAATTTGTAACCTTTTTCTCAAAAATTTGCAGCTTTTTTCCTTATAACTGCAGTTTTTTTCGTATAAATTTGCAACTTTTTCTCAAAATTTGTGACTTCTCTCACAAATTTGCAACTTTTGTAAAAAAAAAAAAATTGTGACTTTTTTCTCACAAATTTTCAACTTTTTTCTCATAGATTTTGCAACTTTTTTTCTGTACATTTTCAGCTTTTTTCTCAGATTTGCAACTTATTTTCTCATAAATTTGTGACTTTTTTCCACATAAAATTTGCAACTTTTTTCTTATAAATTTACACGTTTTTCTTGTAAATTTTCAACTTTTTTCCATAGATTAGAAATTTTTTCTCATAAATTTGTGACTTTCTCATAAATTAGCACCTTTTTCCTGTAAATTTTCATCTTTTTTCTTGTTAAATTGCAATACTCAACTGGACACTGGTTAAATGTTTAGAACTTCGATTATGTTCTCCGCCAACATTTACGTTCTCTTTGCTGCCTTCTGACAGGTATCTTCAGATGAAGCAAAGAGTCCGAATCGTGCGTGACATTGTGAGGATCGTGTAAAAACTGTACACTGTGGGGTTTTAATTTGAACTTTGGGGTAACTGATTTTAAAAGTAAGCTAACCCGGCTAACCATTAGCATGAGCCCCATGGTAACCACATACGTGCTGTCCCTGTTGATGTTGTGGACGGCTGTCTGTGGTTTCAGAGTACCAGAGTAGATCCTCAGAAACACCATAGGACCACGCTGCTTATCATGGAGAACTTTGAAGGCCAACGCACACAAGTCGTCCTTGTACCACTGCCTAAGAAAGGGAAATATGTTTCAATAATGCCGTAGCACATATAGTATTTACATAAGGAATGATTAAATCAAATTAGGACATTCAGTGTGAATGCTGTAAGCTGAGCATATTTTCCAGAAATGCTAAAAAAAAGACTGATTTCATATAAACAAACTAGCATAAAGCTGAATTATTACCATAAATAGCCTTAAAATGCTGGCATTAGGGATGTTAATGTTTAACTGACTTTCGATTAATTGTAGATAAGAATTTAGTCGACTAAATTAAATTAGTTGTCAATTAATTGATAACTCAGCAGTCCTTTTCAATGTGAACTTATTCTATGAAATGTAGTGGAGTTGCCTTCCAGGCGGGGGCGCACACGGTCACCCACTGCCGCATTTCAACCGAAAAAGCAGAAGAAGACGCCAAGCCCCCAGAGCGAAAAACTCACCCTTCCGGGTTACGTCAGAGCGCCACAAGTTCTAACAGCACGCGAGCTTGAAGGTCCACCTGCTTCAAATTAGCATAGCGGAGAAACGGACTGGAGCAAAGAAAAAAGACGACACGAGTGCAAAAACCCATCCCCGCTGCCGATGCCCTGCGCAGCAAGACGGAAAAGCAGACCGAAGTCAAGTTGCCACTGAGGTAACAGACAACAGAGGAGCCCAGATGGTTCTAGGTTTGCCTGGCTTTCCGGGGTAGTGTGATAACGTTTAACATGCAACAGATGAAGCAGCTCACAACTTATTTTCCTGTTAGCAGTCTACCAGTGCATCTCACTAAATTAGAACGTGAAAGTTATTTTTTTGTAATATAACTAAAAAAGATAAATTTGTGATATTGGTAATACTAGTTTTCAAAATAAATTAAAAATCATGACATTTGTTATTTACTGAGATGTACCAGCACATAGTACACACCATCCACCTTATTCCTGGGGGTGCCGCTGTAGGAACGATTATGGGCGGAGCTTCCGGTTTCAGCTGCAGTAGTGTTAAATCAGTCAGCAAGAGTGGAGTAACAGGGGCATTAAAAATAGCATTTTTAATAGTTTTTCAAATTCATTTTAATGTATAGTCCACATCGGTGTTTTGCACTCAAGTGGCGGCTAATTTCAGCTCTTGTAGTTTTTGTATTTTTTTTTGAATGTTTTGGCGTAGTTCTGGTACTTGTTGCTGGTGTTCGTGGCTGTGCCATAGACTGCATAAATGGAGGCTTCTCACCGGCAATGCGTAGGTGATGCACTGAAAATGAAAAAGGACTGTTGGTGTGATTGGTGGTACAGACACAAGAGCACAGCAGGTATGTTTTCACTTGTATGGATGTCACAGATCTGACGTTTATGCGTCATATATGTCACCAGAATGGCGGCTGCATAAAGTAAAATAATAAATTAAAAATAGTAACCGTTTGCTTCCTAAGGCTTAACGATTTAAGAAGGATATCAAACAGTTTTTTTGGGGGGTTTTTTTGCATTTGTTGCACTGCCTTGGAACAATATGGGCTAGCAGTTTCAGCATGCTTTAATTTTTAAATTATCACAAAATATAGATCGATAAAATTCTGAACAATTGTCAGAAAATGTCTGTACGTGTTAAGTTAAAAAACAAGCATTTATGGCATGACAGCAGCATAAGCATTTTTATTTCGGGGTGAAACAAACGGCTGCAGCTGTCTGTATTTACCCTGACAGCCGAGCACGGTGTTGTGACGTAAGTCTGCTCTGAAGTAAATTTGATCATGTCCAACATCTTTTAACAAAATGCAGCCGACTTTATTGCGGTGGAGGCATTGCTATATCTCAGAGCTTTTATCTGTTTACAGCGCTAGCATCTTAGCAGTGGCGCTAACTAATGGAGCTACTGTCTGCCAGGCCACTTTTTAAGGTCATCGTCCCATCCCTCCATAGTCGTGGGAAGCGATATGATTATATTACTGTTTTTGAGGTGCAAAAGGCCGTGTTCCCGCATTTTTGATGCCCAAGTCATTGTTTTTCAACAAGGAAAAGTGTCCCGTTTCAGTGACAACCCCACTTTCTAAACTAGTACCGAAAGTTGCGCCCATAATTCACGCAAGGCATCATGGGGTCTAGGAATAAGGTGGATACAGTGCAAAATTTATTAAACTACAAAAAATGCCATTGTCTGACGTAAAAAAAAAAGCAAATGGTTCAATAAATCACTGAGGAATATGAGGTTTATGTTTTATTCAGTATATCAAAAACAGTCATTAACTTTTTATATGTTCACGGATGAGAATGGGGTTTGGGAAAAAAAGAGGAAACTAAGCCGGGGGTCTTAGTTTGGCCTGCGTCCCCTAAGCCGGATCCAAGGCGGAGCCTTGGTGGGGGGTCAGAAGCTAACGAAATCTGGTGTTTTAGAATGCTCAAATGTGGTCTTATATTTAAAGTTAGAAGTAAGTACAAATGCATTTATAGTTTACCTTTTTAATCTGCTGCTGCATCACGTGTAAATTTATGATATCTGAATGGTATGTTGATGTAATAATACTAAATTATATTTTACTACTATTTAATATGTTTAGAATGGTAAATGGCATTCACTTATATAGCGCTTTTTCTCATCTCTGGATGACCAAAGCACTTTACAGATCCTGCTATCCACCCATTCACGCACACATTCACACACTGATGGCGGCAGAGCTGCCATACACACACAGGCGCTAGCCTGGCCACCAGGAGCAACTGGGGGTTCAGTGCCTTGCTCAAGGACACTTTGACATGCAGACTTCAGACAGAGTGGGAATCAAACCCATGACCCTCTGATCAGTAGTCGGTCACACTACACCTGCGCCACAGCCGCCCCTAGAACTGACACAGAATTACATTTACATAGTTCTAAAACAGACAAAATAATTTAACCAAGTAAAATAAATTATAAATATTAACAAAATTCCATCACCAAGTCCATCACCCATTTATTAAAATATACTGACATTCTGCAAGCGTTTTGATTTATTAATGTGTGCATTTGTTAGTGTTACTAGGAATATAAAAAAGTTGCATATTAGTATATTTTAATATTTGAAAGATAATCTAAGAAAGTAAGTAAAACCTAAAAGATGTTTAGTGTTTCAAATTATCAATAGTGTTTCAAAACAGGCATGACGTCACAACTTACACATGCCATTTCATAACAAATTCATTACGCGAAAATTCTCAAGTACATTACTTATAACGAGAAAAAAATCTTACCTCGGAATGTGTCTTCCGATCACTAATTGCTGTAATCGGGGCCGATTGTGATGAACTTTGACTGGCATCTGAATTTAACTGTGTCCATCGATCGTTTTGAACGCAGCACGAGTGAGTAATTTGATCTCCTTGTAGCCACAATTTTGAGATGTTTCTGTTTTTTTTCGAGCAATTCCCAACGAAACTTGTTCCTTATCCCTTTGTCTTCTTGCTTTGTTGTCTTTTGTGAGTTTTAGGTTCACCATTTTCACGAAATCGGGAAAACTCGGTTGATTGAATTGTCCGCCATTTGCATTTCGCTCCGCGTGTGGGATATGACAAAGGAATAACAAAATCGTCGATTGGTTGCTTCAATAAGTATCAGCCAATCAGTGGCCTTGTTACATTACATTACTGACCTCGCTGGGTAGCGCGTTCTGCGCGGTGGATTTGAGCAGCCGATCGAAAATACGACTCGCCGCTCATAACAGACCACCCCCCCACCCCAAAATTTTCTCCTCGAATTTAGACGATTCACGAGAATGACCCTAGACATGATCAAATCCGAGGAATTCCTCGGATCCGCGGAGGATTCTCATCCCTGTATGTTAAAGATAGAAAGACCGTATTGTACCAAGGGAAATTCAGATTTTCAGAAAAATTGCTGCTTATCAATTAACCGTTAATTGATCGATAAGATGAATCAATTAACAATTAATGAATTAATTGATAACTTGCATCCCTAGCTAGCATATAAGCCAAAATAGCCGAAACACAGCTTAAGTTGAAGAGAGTCAACTTAAAAATGCTAAATACAAGTTAACAGTGGTCACGAGTAAACCGATTATAATCAGTTTTCTGGAGTTACCCGATTATTCAAACTGTCGTGTAAACAGAGTAATCTGATTACCTTTATCAGTTAAAGGCCATTATCGGTTTATGAGAAAACAGATTAACACACCTAGTTTATTTGCCCAATAAACTGTTTACTCGGTGCATGTAAGGCAAGGCCAGTTTATCTGTATAGCACATTTTGTGTACAAGACAATTCAAAGTGCTTTACATAAAAACAGTGTAACATGTAAATGTAAAAATGTAAACACCATAAGCCGTTTATTACCTTTATTGGTTTACTCCAGTAATCAGTTTACTCGCAACCATGTGAGCCGTGTCACTGACAAATGCTAGCTCAGATGCTAAAATGGCCTTATACTACACGTTAGCCTAAAAGTGGAACGTATAAGCTGAAGAAAGTTTGCTTAAAAGGGCTAGCATGAAAACTAAAATGGCTTAAAGTTATACAATGTTTGCATGGAACTTGAAAAGCTAAATAAGAGCTTAACACTGAAAGATGCTAGCAAAAATTGCTTACATTTGTACACCATTAGCATAACAACAGAAATAGCTTCAAGTGTATTAATGCAAGCCTAAGATGCTATCTTAAAAGCTAAAATGGTGTGCCCTTAAAAAATTTTTAGCATAAAAGCAAAACTGTTTAAGGCTGACGAAAACTAGCTTAAAAATGTCAAATTAAAAAAACTTGACTTAAAGTTTAACAATATTAACATTTTATGTTGATAAAGTTTTTTAAGCTAAAAAAGTATCCACCTTATTCCTAGTCCCCATGATGCCTTGCATGAATTATGGGCGCAACTTCCGGTACTAGTTTAGAACATGGAGTTGTCACGGAAACAAGACACTTTTCCTTGTTAAAAAAAACAATGACTTTGGCATGAAAAATGTGAGAACACGGCCTTTTGCACCTCAACAGGAGCAATATAATCATTCCCACGACTATGGAGGGATGAGAAGATGACCTTAAAAAGTGGCCTCACAGACAGTAGCTCCGTTAGTTAGCTCGGCTGCTAAGATGCTCACGCTGTGAACAAATAAAAGCCCTGAGATATATCAATGTTTCCACCGCAATAAAGTTGGTTGCTTTTGTTAACCCTTTAACTGCCCCAGTCACCGTATGGCGACAAGAACGTTTAAAGGGTGGTCAAGGCCCCTAGTGGTCAAGAGTGGTAAAAAAAAATTTTGTCAATAAAATAGTTCAGATTTCCAAGGCTATAACTTGAAAGTTACAAGAGATAATGGCTTACTGTCAATTAGAGAGATGTAAAATATGATCCAAAGTTTCAGATAGGAATAAATTTACGCATCTAATTTGCATAATGTCGTGGCAGCTATATTAATTACATAACTCAGTCAAAAGTGGACTTTGGACACATTTACACAAAGAATGGTCCGTTTTTTTTTTATGCCGTTTTGTCTACAGGTATATGTTTTTATCCATAATCTTCAAAGTATATGAACCAGGAAATCAATAAAATGTCAAAAAAACATATATTCCTCTCTTACCTGTTGCCGGGGGGGGGGGGCAAGAAACTCTTATGATTATCCCACGTGAATTTCATTTGTATTACGTGACTATTTTTCCTGTTTGGTGCATTTTTCCTGTGAGAATCCATGCCAATCGTGGACGCTGCCATCTTGGTGCTGGGAGCTCAGTTTTTTGTCCATCGTGGTCAATGTTTTGTGTTTGCTTGGTCTTTTACACCCGCTTCCACATCTACAAACTCTTATGATTATCCCACGTGAATTTCGTTTGTATTACGCGGCTATTTTTCCCGTATCATGCAGTTTCAGTCAGAAACGCGGCGGCCATGACCAAACATGGCGGCGTCCACATTGGTGTTGTCAGCTCAAAGCGGAAAAAGGGAGAAGAATAATGAGGATTTCTTCTTCTTTGCTGTATTCCATGTAAGCCATGATTCCTCCAGCACGTGTCTGCCACCTTCTGAACTGTCAGATCAATACAAATCAGTACAAATTCTCAGTATAGCCGGAGGACGTCAATAAGTTGACCGCTGCAGTTACTGCGCTGTGCCATTGGGGGCGCGCGACCCATCCGTACTATGCGGGCAGTTAAAGAGTTAAAAGATGTTATCTTACAGCAGACACAGAATCTAGTCAGAGCCACAAAGAACCACAACACCGTGCTTGGGTGTTTTAATGTCAGGGTAAATACAGACAGCTGCAGCTGCTTGTCCATCCATCCATCCATCTTCTACCGCTTAATCCTTTATGGGTCGCGGGGGGGCTGGAGCCTATCCCAGCATCTTTGGGCGAGAGGCAGGGTACACCCTGGACAGATCGCCAGTCCGTCGCAGGGCCCACACAGAGAGACAGACAACCATTCACTCTCACAGTCATACCTAAGGACAATTTAGAATCCCCAGTTTGATGCCAATTAACCTCACCTGCATGTCTTTGGCCTGTGGGAGGAAACTGGAGTACCCAGAGTAAACCCACGCAGACACGGGGAGAACATGCAAACTCCACACAGAAGGGTCACCGATGGTCTGGGGGTGGGATCAAATCCACGATGGTCAAGGGTGGAATCGATCCCATGACCTTCTTGCTGTGCTGCCACTGTGCTAACCACTGCGCCACCGTGCTGCTTGTTTTACCCCGAAATTAAAATGCTCATGCTGCTGTCATGCCATGAATGCTTGTTATTTAACTTAACACGTACAGACATTTTCTGACACTTGTTCAAAATTTTATTGATCTATATCCATCCATCCATCCATCTTCTTCCGCTTAATCCTTTTCGGGTCGCGTGGGGGCTGGAGCCTATTCCAGCATCTATATTTTGTGATAATTTAAAAACTAATGCATGCTGAAGCTGCTAATATCAAGTTCATATTGTTCCAGTGCAGTGCAACAAATGCAAAAAAACCCCAAAAAACTATTTGATATCCTTGAATTGTTAAGCCTTAGGAAGTAAACTGTTATTTTTTATTTATTATTTTACTACATGCAGCCTTGCATCTGGAGACACATATGACAGATAAATGTCAGATCTGTGACATTCATATAAAACATGCCTGGCGCTCCTGTGTCTGTACCAACAGTTCTTTTCAGTTTTCGGTGCATGATCTGCGTTGCTGTTGAAGCCACAGATTTAGCTGTGCTTATTTGTGAGGAGCCTCACACCACGAACAGCAGCACCAACTACCAGAACTATGCAAAAACATTCAAAAATACAAAAAACTACAAGTGCTGAAATTAGCTGCCACTGGACTGCAAAACAGGTATGTGGACTAGACATTAAAATGAATTTGACACACTTTTAAAAATGCTATTTTAAATGAAACCGGAAGTTGCCCCCATAATCGTTTCGACAGCAGCACCCTCAGGAATAAGGTGGATAAAAAAAGTACAAAATGTCCTTAAAAAGCTAAATAGAATGATAACTTGGTGACTAAAAAAATGTACAGAAGGACAAAAATCACCAGTTTGAACAATAAAGTGTGACTACATTCAACATAAGCATTTGTTTGTCCTATGTTAACATATCAACTGAAAAAAGTAATGGGAGGTTTCTGACGAAAATGTTTGAAATTAACATTGCAGTTGTTTTGCTATTGAATTTTCACAAAAAAAAAGTTAAAGCTAAAACTCTGATCATGTAGCATAATTTTTCTTCATTTTAGACCTGTTTAGTCTACTCACACCAGGTCGTGGTGTCGCTCATCGGGTGAGGGCAGGTAGTTGGTGATGGCGTCCAAAAGGGGCTGGACACCTTTGTTTCTTAAAGAACTCCCGCAGAGCACTGGGACACCTTTACGGGCCAGAGTCACTCGCCGCACCGCCTCCTGTAGCTATGGAGACCATCAACACCGTTACACCTCTGTAAAGACGCCATAAAGTGGTTCACTGGCCGGTAGAGGACTTACTTTAACAGAGGGAACGGCGTCGAAATCGTCGCTGAAATCCGTCAGCAGCAGCTCCGCAAACTGGTCGTCCAGATCAGCAACCTGGTAATCAACGATGAAAATCAGAAATCAGTCCTTTGGTTTGGAATGGTCCATAGGATAGAAAGACAAGCACAGAATTCCAGATTCTGCTGGTGGTGGCTAGCTGTCAGAGTATAGTAAACTATAGTAGAATAAGCTAAAATAACTTATCAGAAAGATATATGCTCAAACATTGGTAGATGATCCAGCTGGGATCACAGATATGGGATGGAGTTTGGGAGTAATGTAAAGGGGAGCCAAAATCTAGAGCTAAGCTAGGCTAACTCCTCTAGCGTGTCTGCTGGTGTGATTTCAGAGTCATCCCTGCTAAAATATAACAAAATAATGCCTGGAAGCAACATAGAAGATCGACTGAAGGTTTAATGAACCAGTCATGAACCCAGATGTCTGGGGGGGCGGGGAGTAGAATATAAAGAGAGTTGCCATAAAAACCACAGTCACTAGGCTGGGCTAATAGTGGCATGGTTAAAGGGCCATCCCAGCTACAATATAATAAAATAAGACAGAATAAAGCCTAGAAGCAACATAAAAGATTAACTGTAGATTAATGAGTCACTAGCCATAAAAACCATGGTCGCTAAGCTAGGCTAACATTTGGTGGCATGATTTCAGGCCCATTTCACCCAAAATAAAACAAAATATGCAAGAATAAAGCCTGGAAGTAGCATATAAGATTGACTGCAGGCTAATGAACCAGTTGGGACCACAGATGTCTAGTTGGAGGAAATAAAATACAAAGAGAGTAGCCATAAAAACCACAGTCACTAAGCTAGGCTAACAGTTAACTGCTTCATGCTACACCTCTGCTGTCCGCGTACATGTAACCAGAAACCTCATGTGATGAAATTTACATCATCATCATTTACCCTCGGCCGGGGGATCGCGGGGATCATGAGATCGTGGGTTCGATCCCTGCCCCCCGGCCAACAGTGATCTGTGTGGAGTTTGCATGTTCTCCCCGTGCTGCGTGGGTTTACTCCGGGATTTCTCCGGTTTCCTCCCACATGCCAAAAACATGCAGGTTAGGGATACAGGGCGCTTGCGCACGCAGCGACCGGCGGCTGGTGGCTTGTCACCAGACTGCAAAACAAATCTACCTACGGGTACAAAATAAGTAATTAAAAAAAAAAAAAAAAAAAATCATCTCCACTCCGCTAGTGGCCGCAGCACTCAACTGCGTGCAACCCAAATTTTGTGACCGTACCGCCTGCCCACAACCTGAACGCGGTGAAAAACATATGCGCAAGACTGAATGTCCCATTCACAAGGTGGCGATATCTACACAGCATACATCAGTAGACGAAGAAGCCAACGAGGAGGCAGAAAACGAGAATAAAAACATACATGAATCATACATACTGTACATACTTTCTTTCACAGCGGCAGCAGCATCTTCGTGGAAAAGAAGTGAAAACCAGGAAGTCAAACAGCAGAAATGGACTCTATATTTGAAGAGAAACTTTGTGAAGAAGTCCACCGTTTCTTCGTTGGTGAAAATCCTGGCACATCAGCGCCTTGGTGCTACCTATCGGGCGAGAGTGAAACTACAAATGATGGTTATGCGCATGCGTCAACCGCTTGGCCTGGGTAGATGAAAAAAGTGAGCATGAACAGCGCCGCGTGCTTGCCGGGCTCGTCCAAAGCGTACGTGGACCACAGCGGACTAGAGGGAAATGCAGCATGAAGTAGGCTTTAGAGGCATGATTTCAGGGCCATCTCATCCAAAATCTAACAAAATATGCCAGAATAATGCCTGGAAGTGAGATATACTGTACAATTGAGTGTGGTAGCTGGAAACATGTATATCTAGTTTAATGAATAAAATGTATAGAGAATAGCCATAAAAACTGCAGTTCCCACACTAAGACAAATATGGAAAAGACGAGCACAGCTGAAGAAAAATCTTAGTGATTCACTGAATAACACCCAGTGAGACCAGTATGTAAAACAGGGAAGAATGCTGCACAGAGAGAGACCAGAGCCAAAGAGGTAGACTCGTTGTTTATAGGAACAATAAACCAAACTGGCCCAAAAGACACAGGCTGGTGCACAAATTTGTTTATAGGAAAACAGGCTGTCAGTTTTAAGTTGGACACTGGTGCTGAAGCTAATGTGCTTCCAGAGACAGTTGCAAGCAGACTGTCAAAGCACTATGGACTAGAAAAGACTGAGAGAGTGCTTATAGGCTATGGGGGGAACACAAATTAAACCAAAAGGTGACCTATCACTGCCAGATCGCACCCAGCACAAACAAGCTGAGCTGAAGTCTTTTGTCACTGATGCATCAGACACACCACTATTGGGCAGGAGAGCATGTGTGGAGCAGGATCTCATCAGAAAAGTTGACACAATGGCACAACAGATGCCACCACGCTCAAAAGAGGAGCTGGTGAAACGCTACGCAGCTGTGTTTCAGGGTCTCGGTGAGTTTCCAGGAGTGCATCACATCTACACAGACAAAAACATCCCGCCAGTAGTACATGGCTCCCGGAAAATACCGTTTTCAGTGATGGACAGGTTAAAGGAGACGCTTAACACTCAAGGAGAGAGAGGTGTAATACGGAAGGTCACAAAGCCGACACAATGGGTGAGCAGCCTGGTCGTGACAGAAAAAAGAAATGGCACATTACGGGTGTGTTTGGACCTGAAAGACCTGAATAAAGCCATGCAGCACCAGCATTTTTCCATACCTACACCTGAGGATGTGCAACGCAAGCTAGCGAGCAAGAAGATATTTACAGTCCTCGATGAGAAGGGTGGGTATTGGCAAGTAAAATTAGATGACGCATCTGCAGATTTGTGCACTTTCAACACACCATGGGGAAGGTATCAGTTCACCCGACTACCTTTTGGAATTAAAAGTGCGAGCGAGTTGTTCCAGCAGATAAACTCAGAGTTTTGGGGACATTAATGGTGTACATATAATAGCAGATGACATGATAATCAGCAGAAACCAAAGAGGAGCATGCCCACATCCTGCAACAGGTGACGGACAGAGCCACGCATCTGAATGTGAAATTCAATGCTGACAAGATTCAGTACATGGTCAGTTAAGTGTAATATATGGGGCAGATTATCAGTGCTGACGGAGTGAGAGCTGACAACTCCAAGGTAGCTGCGATAACACAAATGCCACCACCAGAAGGCAAAAAAAAGCCTACAAAGACTGTTGGGCATGACAAGGTTTTTGGCTCAGTACATTCCAGATGAGGCCACAATCACAGCACCACTACGGACCTTGCTGAGAAAGGATACTGAGCGGCAATGGCACCCAAGGCACCAGGTGGCACTAGACAAGCTGAAGGCTGCCACATCAAACGCACCACAGCTTAGATTCTTCAACCCAAGAGAAGAGCTGGAAATCCAGGCTGATTCATCTTTGCATCAAGATTTTTGTCTGGAGCAGAGTAAAATTACGCTCAGATAGAAAAAGACCTGTTGGCAATAGTATCTGCACTCAGAAAGTTTCATCAATATGTGTATGGGGTCCCAGTGAAGGTTCAGTCTAATCATAAACCACTAGAGCCCATACTAACCAAGCCAATTTGGAAAGGCACCTGCAAGGCTACAGCGGATGTTGTTGCAGATACAAAAGTATGACATCCACCTGAGATACACTCCGGGCAGAGACATGCTGAGAGCAGACGCGCTATCCAGGGCCGTGGCGCCCACGGAGACGCAAGAGAGTGACCTGGGTGAAGACAAGATGATCTATGTAGTCACGCTGCAACAGCCACTAGAGGGCGCCATTGTGCAGCAGCTGAAGGAGGCAACAGACTGACGCTGAAATGCAGCTGTTGATGAGGATGCATAGAGGAGGATGGCCTGACTGAAGGAAGAGTGTGCCTATAAAAATGCAACCATATTGGCAGCTCAGAGACACATTATGCATTGAAGATGGCCTAGTGATGGTGGGCAACAGAATCATCATTCTTAGAGGATGAAGAGCTGAGGTACTTAAGAGGTTACATGTTGCACATCAAGGCATCCAGAGAACCCTAGCACATGCCAACGACTGCTCCGCCACATTGTTACCGGAACTGCTTCTTGCATTGTGGGTAACATAGTGCATGTACAGTGGTGTGAAAAAGTGTTTGCCCCCTTTCTGATTTCTCATCCCCTCTGTATGTTTGCCACACTTAAATGTTTCAGATCATCAAACAAATCCAAATACTAGACAAAAGATAACACAAGTAAACACAAAATACAGTTCCCAAACAAAAGTGTTTATTAAGGGTAAAAAAAATCCAAACCTTATATGGCCCTGTGTGAAAAAGTGATTGCCCCCCTCCCCCGTTAAAACACAAATTAACTGTGGTTTATCACATCTTTGGAAGGCTGAGCTCAAATTCTCTAGTCACACCCAGGCTTGATCACTGCCACACCTGTTCCCAATCAAGAAATCACTTAAATAGGACCTGCCTGACAAAGTGAAATAGACCAAAAAATCCTCAAAAGCTAGACATCATGCTGTGATCCAAAGAAATTCAGGAACAAATGAGAAACAACGTAATAGAGATCTATCAGTCTGGAAAAGGTTATAAAGTCATTTCTAAAGCTTTGGGACTCCAGTGAACCACAGTGAGAGCTATTATCCACAAATGGTGAAAACATGGAACAGTGGTGAACCTTCCCAGGAGTGACTGGCCAACAAAAATTACCCCAAAAGTGCAGCGACGACTCATCCAAGAAGTCACAAAAGACCCAACAACATCCAAAGAACCACAGGCCTCACTTGCCTCAGTTAAGGTCAGTGTCCATGACTCCACCATAAGAAAGAGACTGGGCAAAAATGACCTGCATGGCAGTTCCAAGACGAAAAACACTGCCGAGCAAAAAGAACATAAAGGCTCATCTCAATTTTGCCAGAAAACATCTTGATGATCCCCAAGACTTTTGGGAAAATACTCTGTGGACTGACAAGATAAAAGTTGAACTTTTTGGAAGGTGCATGTCCCATTACATCCAACATAAAAATAACACAGCATTTCAGAAAAGGTACAGCATACAAAAAGTAAAATATGGTGGTGGTAGTGTGACTGTCTGAGGCTGTTTTGCTGCTTCAAGACCTGGAAGACTTGCTGTGGTAAATGGAACCATGAATTCTGCTGTCTACCAAAAATCCTGAAGGAGAATGTCCAGCTAGCTGTTTGTGACTTCAAGCTGAAGCACACTTAGGTTCTGCAGCAGGACGATGATCCAAAACACACCAGCAGGTCCACCTCTGAATGGCTTAAGAAAAACAAAATGAAGACTTTGGAGTGGCCTAGTCAAAGTCCTGACTTTTTTAAGGTCCGGACTTTTAAAGGTCCGGACCTTTTTAAGGTCATGCCACAGCATGACCTTAAAAAGGTGGTTCATGCTTGAAAACCCTCCAATGTGACTGAATTACAACAATTCTGCAAAGATGCATGGGCCAAAATTCCTCCACAGCACTGTAAAAGACTCATTGCCAGTTATCGCAAATGCTTGATTGCAATTGTTGCTGCTAAGAGTGGCCCAACAGTTACTAGGTTTAGGGGACAATCACTTTTTCACACAGGGCCATGTAGGTTTGGATTTTTTTTCCCCCTAATAACAAACACCTTCACTTAAAAACTGCATTTCGTACTCACTTGTGTTATCTTTGTCCAACATTCAAATTTATTTTTGATGTGAAACATCCAAGTGTGATAAACACACAAAAAAATAAGAAATCAGGAAGGGGGCAAACACTCCTTAACACCGCTGTATGCTGTTGTGGGGCGAGAGTGGGCGGAAGTAAAAAAGTGCGGCAGAATATAGCCAGTTGTTTCGTTAAGGTGATAATTTAGCTTTATAAACACATGAAGGCAGACCTGAGTGTGAAAATATCAACAAAAGAATAGATCTGTACATGTTTGCCATCTGCTCAGAAGAATAAAGGGCGCTGTCTCCTTTGGCTTTGTGGATTGCCCAGACAAGAAGGACAGTTATCGACCTCAAGCCAAATAAACCAGAGTCTCTCTACCACGGTTAAGGGACATTTTTAAAGTCTGGAATAAAAAGGTAACACTGAGGGCTCGTTCCGGGATTTTTCTGTGAAGCAAGCAAACGTTAAAAAGGACAAATGAGCATGAGAAAAATGGCAGCAACCAGAGCTAATGCTAACGTAACTAGCCACAATGCTGGCACCAAACCATTCTTGGTAGATACAACCGGGACTCTTCAAACATTTAGGGACATTATTGAACCGACTTTTGATGGGGGCCATACAAATCCATTCATGACAAGCATGGAGCTAATGTTAGCCACCAGTGAAGCTTCAGGCCATGCTCCATCTGTTGGGAAGCGGAGCAGCTCACGCAGCCTGCAGCTCGGCACTCCAACCCCTTTGTAACACTGGCAGAGCAGCTAAAGATGGTTTGTGATGAATTTATGACCCATTTTCATCCTAAATGTGAGGGATTTATGAATGTGACATCCACACCAGTAATGACTGCATGCTACAGAGTAGAAAATGACCAAACTCAAATGGCCAAGGCCATCATGGATGGTCAGTTTATAACTCCCACTACCCCTGTAAACTGCGGCTGCTGTGTGAGTACTGCACCTGTTGTCCTCACTGAAAAACAGACCCCACACCACCTCATCTCTTACTTTGGTGCAGTAGCATCAAACAGAGACCGCAAGCTATGTAATTGTGTGACACCAAGGGGAAGGCCAAGCTGGCATCATACACTGCATTGCTGCTCTGCTCATTGTGGAGACCCAGAGGACTGTGATGGACAGAGAGAGAGAATTCCCACACTAAAACCAGGACATTTTGATGGCTCTGGTTCTTGGAAGGACTTTATCACTTTGAAAACTGTGCTACTGCTAACCACTGGTCAGAAACAACAAAAGCTGTGCAACTGCGATTCACTTTAAATGGAGCCATCGTACACAAAAACCTGAAATTAGCTCGTTAGAGCTACCAACGCATCGTGGAGGAGGTTAAGACTGCTTATAGGCCCTGCTCGGAGCACGCTGCAGCTATTGGCATTGAACTGCGGCAGAGGGTCAGGAGACCAGGCGGATCTGTTCACATTCCGACAGGCAGCGAAAAGTAAGCTAGAAGCAGGAAGACAAAAGAAGATGAAAACAGCAGCCTTGTGTGTAGCAGAATGGAATGTACACACTCTGTTGGACAGAACAACATCACAGCGCCCAGAAAGACAGACCGCACTTGTGGCCCTGGAAATGAACAGGTACAATGTAGACATAGCTGCACTTAGTGAAACAAGATTGCCTGGATATGACAGCTTGGAAGACCATGGGTACATCTTCTTTTGGAGTGGGAGATCAACTCAAGAAAGGAGAGAAGCAGGAGTGGACTTTGCAGTTAGAAAGAAGACAGCAGCAATGCTTGATGAGGAACCGGTGCCAATCAACAACAGCATAATGACTATGAGATTCCCACTACACCGGAAGATGTATGCCACACTCATCAGTGTACATGCCCCAACAATGACCAACACAGAGGAGGTGAAGGAAGAGTTCTACAGTGATTTACGTGAGACTATCAGGCGTGTACCAACTGATGACAGGCTGATACTCGGAGATTTTAATGCCAGAGTTGGTTTGGACACTGAAAAATGGAAAGGAGTGCTAGGCAGTCATGGAATAGGCAAGTTCAATGCTAATGGAGAACTTCTACTTGCACTATGTTCAGAGTGAAACCTTGTGATAACCAACACTCTATTTAAGCACAAGGACACACACAAGAAGACATGGATGCACCCAAGATCCAAGCACTGGCACTTATTAGACTACATCATAGTCAGGCAGAGAGACATAAGGGATGTATTGGACACCAGAGTAATGAGAGGTGCGGACTGTGGTACTGATCATGTTATGCTGAGATCTAGATTAAGGATTTGCAGATGAAAACAGCACTGCAGGACGGGTGCGAAGCCACCACGGAAGCTAAACACTAGTGCACTGAAGGCCAAAAGAAGCAGGAAGAACTTACACAGGAAATGGATGAAAACTTGAAAGACTGGGACAGCAACAACTCAGAGAATGACATAGAAGAGAAATGGGCAAACTTGAAGGATACGGTGTATCTTCTTCTTCCGGCCTTCAGAGAGAGCAGTCGCATTTTCTCTCCCTCCTCCCCACTCCTCTCCCCTCTTCACTATCCCAGCTTGCTGTGTCTGTCTGTGTTCGCTCTTCATCTGGCTGAATCTCAATCCAAATGGAAAATTATGGAATTGATGAGCGGGCTTTAATACTATTGACACCATTTTACAAAAATTTGGGCCAGGGGGAGCCCCAAAGGAGAGACATGGAGAGACATGGATTGGAACTCATGTCTGTATGATTCGACTGAAGATGTGGAAGACATCTACCTGTTTTGGCTTCTTGATCACAGGACTTTCTGCTGATTGGCTCTGGAATTTTCCTGGTGTATCGGAAATTAACTAGAAGAGCTAATCAAAATGCGGACCTGGCGTAGCTGCTTCTTTAATAATTCGACCAGCTGGGGATAGCACTGATAGCGGCAAATGACTGTGGAAGGGGAAACATCTGGAGTCACTTGGTGCTCTCCAAGGAATGATTTTAAAGCCTATGTAATTGTGTGATGCTCAGAATTGCATGAGAGAGGAAATTTCTGCTCTTAGTGAACTGTGCTCATTTGGCCTTGATTCGACGCCCTTGCACTCATTCCTCCAGGAGAGAGAGATAAGGCAGTAGAGAGTCGGCCAACCCAAACAATTAACATCAATTGCTGTTGTTCAGCAGACTGGACTCTTCAAGGACAGCGCTATCATGTGTCTAATACAGAACTTTGCCCTCTGGCATGCACGAAGAGAGAGAGACTCTGGACATGCTTATCTGTGTTTTGAAAACATGATCATAACAACTATCCGTTGCCAGGAGGCGCCCCCCCTCTGTTGTACATCAACAAATGATACATTCAACACTGCACTCACACTGATTATATATGCTGATTACACACACACTGGTCTCTCATCGCTCTTTGTCAACGTGTGTATTGTTTGTCTGCTAAATGTGCATTGAGGGTTTTTTTTCTTGTAATCATAATCTCGCTCACTGAGCGCTATTCTGATAACTATGTTTTTTTCTCTCGCCTACTGTGTCATCCCCTACCCCTTCCCTCTTTACCCCCACTGTATGACTGGCGCCTCAAGGCTGCCGCGGTGCTGGGATGCGCTTATAGAGCGCGCCCAATGTCAAGTCAAATTTCAATTCTCCTGTATGTCTTGCACGTACGGTAGTATTGACAATAAACCTTTTGAATCTTGAAGTATCAGACTGCGAGTGATGTATTAGGCTACCCTGAGAAAAAACATCAAGATTGGTTTGATGAGCATGATGAACATCTGAAGAAACTACTAGAAGCGAGGAATACAGCTAGGCAGGAAAACCTACAGTGTAACACAAGGTCGAAGAAGAAGAAATACTCAAAGGCTCAGAGTGAGCTACAGAAGTACACCAGAGAGATGAAGTCCAACTGGTGGGATGAAAAAGTGGAGAAACTTCAAACTGCAGCAGACAGGAAGGACATGAAAACATTCTTCACAGGTTTGAGAGAAATCTACGGCCCTAAACCAAGAGGATTGATCCAACTATAAGGCTATGGATGGTGAAACGGTTTTTCAGGAGAAAGACAAGATCCTGGACAGATTTGCAGACCACTTTGACCAACTACTAAACAACCCTGGAGATCTCACTGGAGAGGCTAAAGAAGCTCTAGTGCAGTGACCAGCTGTATCAAGTCTGGATGAACCACCAAATTTTGATGAACTAATGGCAGCTATCAGGACAACACAGGATGGTAAAGCACCAGGAAGGGATGGAATTCCAGCGGAAGTGCAGAAATTTGGTGGTGTTCAGCTGACCAACTGCCTGCACAAGCTCATCCAAGAGGTATGGGATGCCCAGAAAGTACCTCAAGACTGGACGGATGCAAGTATTGTGCCTTTGTTCAAGAAAGGTGACAGGAAAGATTGTGGAAATTACCGAGGTATATCACTGCTAGCCACTGTTGGTAACATTCTCTCACGTGTACTACTTAACAGACTCAGTGAACACATCTCGCAGAATGTACTACCGGAAACCCAGTGCAGCTTTAGAAGTGGAAGAAGCACAATGGACATGATTTTCTGCTTGAAACACGTTCAAGAAAAGTGTATCGAACAGAACATGCGGCTTTATATAGTCTTCATAGACTTCAGTAAAGCCTTCGATACTGTTTCGCGACAAGGACTTTGGCAGGTACTCAAGAAATATGGTTGTACAGAGAAGTTTGTCAGCCTGATCGAGGCACTCCATACAGGTATGCAAGCAAGCGTGGCAATGAGTGGTTCAGTATCTAAAGACTTTTCAGTAAGCAACGGGGTGAAACAAGGGTGTGTGCTGGCACCTACACTCTTCTCGCTATATCTGGCAGCCATGCTTGAGGTGGCCTTCAAAGGCACTTCAGAAGGAGTATGCATTCAAACAAGGAAAGAAACAGACTTGTTCAATGTGGCACAGTTTAAAGCCAAGAGTAAGACATCGATAAAGGTAGTAAGAGAAATGCTCTTTGCCGACAACAGTGCTCTAGTTGCACACAGCGTGGAAGATATGCAATCTTTAGTGGAGAAATTTGCAAGAGCAGCTAGCCAATTCAGCCTCCAAATCAACATCAAGAAGACAGAGTGCTTTTATCAACCACCAAAGTTCCAGTTACCAACATCACTACCAGAAGAGATCAGCATTGGTACAGAGCCACTAGTCAAGTGCAAGACTTTCAAGTACCTAGGGAGTACTGCTTCAGAGAATGCTAGGCTGGAGGATGAACTATCTCTCAGAATGGGAAGAGCGAGCGCTGTGTTTGGAAACTTGAGGGAGAGACTGTGGAACAATCGACATGTGTCTATCCATGTGAAATGCAAAGTGTACAGAGCAACAGTACTGGCTACTCTACTGTACGGTGCTGAAACTTGGACTGTCTACAGAGTGCAGGTGAAGAAACTCCACGCGTACATGATGAGACACCTTCGAGCCATAATGAACATCTCATGGAAAGACAAGATAACCAGCATAGAAGTGTTGAAACAAGCTGGTCTACCATCAATGGAGGACATGCTAATACAGATGAACCTGAGATGGCTCGGACATGTTGAGAGGATGGACCACCAGCGTCTCCCTCGGCAGTTACTCTACTCACAGTTATGCGAGGGCAAACGCAATCAGGGTAGACCAAGGCTCATATTTAAAGACACTGTAAAAAGAAACTTGAAGTTGGACATAGACAGGAGTTCCTGGCAGTGGAAGGCTAAGGACAGAGCTGTGTGGAGGAATCTGATCAACCTAAATGAAACAGTCATTGTCGCCCACGACAGACAGACAGACAGACAGACAGACAGACAAACAGACAGACAGATGTACTTTATTGATCCCAAACTGGGAAATTACAGAAAAGGGAAATTACAAATTATGATGATGACACCAAGGTGAAACCCAACAAAGTGACAGGGTTGGGGTAGCCACTCTGAATACCCAAATTCTTGCACAAACCGTGTGAAGAAGTCAAAGTTCTATAATGCATCCAAATAAAAAAAAAAATCCTTGTTTATTATTGCAGTGAATGTTTTGAAATGATGTACCTGCTCGATCAAAGCCATCCTGGCCTCGCTGACCATCTGGAGGAAATCTGGATCATCGGACTGGTTTACAGCTTCCACTTCAAATGCCCGTCCATCATTTCCCATAGAGTTTAACTTCCACAGAAACTTCTGGTTGGTCAGCAAGTCAACAATGCCTGTGAAGTTCTTCCCACTGCCGACAGGGATCTATGAATGAACATTCATGATGATACACATAAATTGTGTGTTTATGGAAGATTTAGTTTTTCAACTTTAAGTCTCATCAGCTTTTTAACTAACGATGCACAATTTACACCATTTTAGCTTTCAAGCTAGCATTTTTAAGCTAACTTTCTTCAACTTAATTTCTGCTTTGCCAGTGTTGTGCACTATAAGGTCATTTCAGCTTTTATGCTAGAATTTTTCAGTGTTAAACTTTTATTTAGCATTTTTAAGCTAACTTTCTTCAACTTAAATTATTTTTGCTTTGCCAGTGTTGTGCAGTATAAGGTCATTTTAGTTTTTATGCTTGCATTTTTCAGTGTTAAACATTTATTTAGCATTTTTAAGCTAACGTTCATCTTCATCTTGACTTGATGGCATTCCAGGGATAGTAATTAAAACGTGCTGACCAGCTAAACGGTATCTTCACCAAGCTGTTCAACCTCTCTTTGGCATGTGCTGCTGCCCCTCCATGCCCAAAACCTGCCACCATCAATCCCATTCCCCCAAAAAATCTACCACTTACTGCTTCAGCGGTTCCAGACCCATTGCTCTCATGAGACTGCCTCCCTTCATCTTTCAAACCCCACTGATTTGATTACAGAGCAAACTGACTGACTGAGGATGCCGTTGCCACATGGCACTGAACCACCTGGAGCAGAGGGGGAGCTATGTGAGGATGCAAGTTGTGGACTACAGCTCTGCATTTAACACCATCATCTGAGTTATATTAATCAACAGTGGCGGATCTACAAATGCCCCCTCCCTACTTGTGCCTGGATGAGAAACTTTCTTACAAACCACCTACAGGCCGTCAGACTTGGCCCTCATCTCTCCTCCACCTGGATACTCGGGACAGGCGCTCCACAGGGCTGTGACCTGAGCCCAATCCTCGACATACTTTACCCTCACGACTGCACTCCGTCCCATCCCATCCCACGGACACTATTATTAAGTTTGTGGATGACACCAATGGAGAAGAGACAGCCTACAGAGACGGAGTGGAGAAGCTGTCCACCTGGTGTTTAGAAAACAACCTGACTCTGAACACTGAAAAAATAACTCATTGTATTTAAGTCTTTCAGCCTTGTGTTTTTTTTTCTTGTTTTTATTTTACTGTCTTTTCACATTGTGAGAGTCAAGCACCCCTTCCGTTGTGCACCTGTACAATGACAGTAAAGTCTATCCGGTTCTTTTCTGTTTTTACATTAATGTTGTGCAGTATAAGGCCATTTTCACTTTTATGCTAGCATGTTTCAGTGTTAAACTTTTATTTAGCATTTTGAAGTGCTGATAACACGATTTTGACTGCATCTAATTTTGCAAACACATAATACAATATGACAAAATAGGTGGGTCTGTGAAGTTCTAAGTCAAACAGGCTTGTTTTCACGCGAATAACCGACATTTCCAAGAGTGCTGCAGCACCAATTGTGTCAGTGGCTGAAAAACCCCCTGGCCATGTTGTGACGTCAGCGGGAGAACACAGCGGTTGGCTGCCCATTCTACATGCATGATGGAAGCGGTTGAAAACATCGACGATGGTTCCAGCACATGTAGTCTAGAATTGGTTTGTGTTGTCCAGTCTTCAGACGATTATAGTTCAGAAGAATGGGATGATAATGAAGAATCTGGGGGCATCAGACCGTATAGGTTTGAGCCGTACCAAGCAACATCGTGCCTAGCCAGTCAGACTCAGAGAGTGACGGTGGTGAGGCAAACATGCCCGCCGCAGCAGCAGCAGCAAACACACGGCAGGGGAACACTGAGTGGTATGCTTTTGTTACAGATATTGCAACATATTATTTGTTCATAAATATAATTTATTTAAACCCAAATTTTTCAATAAAATCATAGCAGTGTATTTGAAACATCTACCTGATACTGTCAATGCCCCCCCCAAATAAACAAATCAAAAGATACTATTTTTTATTTTTGCAGGTGCCAGTGTGGTCTGTGTTTGATCATGACAACAGAGGAGGAGAGTATTTACTGTCAGGAGCAGGACAAGGTGAAGCAGAAAATTCCGGACGGTGCTATAAAGTGTATCACTGGTCATCACAACTTCCCCGCGGTGTGTCTGAATGAAGATGTGTTGGAAGTGGCCTACTTCACCTATAAACATTATGTGAATGTGTATTATGGGAACAGCTGGAAGTGATATACAGCTTACAGACGGTTCATCTGATGGTGCTACCACTACCTTGGTGAGAAAGTCCGAGTGCCAATACCTGCCTGTGTCATTCACAAGATCAGACAGACCTTTCCACTACAAGACAGACAATATGTTGGTTTTACTTATGCTGACTAACTACCTTTATGTTTTCATGGTATTGTTTTTCATTCAATAAATGTTTATCTGACCACAACTGTTGTCAGTTTTTACAAGAAAATAAAATTACAAAACATTTATAAGATAAGATAAGCCTTTATTAGTCCCACCATGGGGAAATTCCAGGATTGCAACAGCACAGGGATAGCAACACTCAGAGCAACAATCAAGAAGACAAGAAAAACAAGAGCAGCAAATATACATATGTACATATAAATATATAAACACACAGTGCGGAGCATTGTAGCTAGATGGAATAAATATATAAATATATATACACACAGTGCGGAGCATTGTAGCTAGATGGAATAAACAACATAACCGTCTGCTTAGTTATCCTACATAGTATGAATATGTACCCATACATATTGTCACCCTCCGTAGCGACCAATATTGTCCTAGTTGTATACTGGAGGGGACCATTGTGTAAGTCTATTGCGTCTTTTGCATTCAATACTATTAGGTCATCATGTTTTTTTGCTATCTCTGCGAGCAGCCCTGCTTAGGTTATACAGTCTGACAGCCATAGGTAGGAACGACCTCCGAAACCTCTCAGTTGCGCACCTAGGATGATGTAGTCTGCTGCTAAATGAGCTTCTCAGTGCGTTCAGTATGTCCTGCATTGGGTGGGACTCGGACTCCAGCAGAGATGACAGTTTAGCCACCATCCTTCTCTCTCCTATCTCCTCCACTGGGTCAAGGCGCTGCTCCAGGACAGAGCTAGCTTTCTTGATCAGTTTGTTCAGTCTCTTCCTATCGGCTGCTGTAATGCCACTGCCCCAGCAGACCACTCCAAAAGTGATGGCTGATGCCACCACCGTGTTGAAGAATGTCTTCAGCAGCGCCCCTTGTACACCAAAAGACCTGAGTCTCCTCAGTAGGAACAGCCTGCGCTGTCCCTTCTCGTAGAGTGCGTCAGTATTGTGTGACCAGTCTAGTTTATTGTTCAGATGAACACCCAGGTACTTGTAGGATGTCACCATCTCAATGTCTGTTCCCCGTATGTTTACTGGTGCTGTGAGGGGTTGTCCTTGCCTGTGGCAGTCCACCACCAGCTCCTTAGCTTTCCTCGCATTGATCTGGAGGCAGTTCCGATGGCACCAGTCCACGAAGTCCTGGATAAGTCCTCTGTACTCAGCTTCATCTCCGTTGGAGATGAGGCCGACAATCGCAGAGTCGTCAGAGAACTTCTGTAGATGGCAGTGTGTTGTGTTGTGTGAGAAGTCCGCAGTATAAAGGGTGAACAGGAAGGGAGCCAAAACCGTTCCCTGGGGGGCCCCCGTGCTACCGATGATCGTGTCGGACACACAGTCCCGGGTTCTCACAAACTGTGGCTGGTTAGTGAGGTAGTCCAGGATCCATGATGACAGGTGCTGGTCCACCCCTGCGCACAGCAGCTTGTCCTTCAGGATCATCGGTTGGATGGTGTTGAAAGCACTGGAGAAGTCAAAGAACATGTTCCTCACCGCATTCCCGGGCTTCTCCAGGTGGGACAGAGAACGGTGAAGAAGGAAGATCACTGCATCCTCCACCCCAATGCCATGCTGGTAGGCAAACTGGAGTGGATCCATCGCTGGTCCCACCAGGGGGTGGAGGTGAGCAAGGAGCAGTCTCTCCAGGGTCTTCATCATGTGGGACGTCAGGGCCACTGGTCTGTAGCTGTTCAGGTCTTTGGGGTGGGAAGTCTTTGGTACAGGTACCACACAAGATGTTTTCCACAACTGTGGTACCCTCCCCAGCTTCAGGCTCAGGTTGAAGATGTGCTCCACAATCCCACACAGCTGGTCTGCACAGGACTTGAGGAGCTTTGCGCTGATGCCGTCCGGTCCCGATGCCTTCCTCACCTTGATCTTCCTCAGCTCCGTCCTCACCTGGGTCTTAGTGAGGGTCATGTTGGGGGGCTGTGTGTTGGGAGTGGGGGGGTGTTGGTGGAGTGGGGTGTGGGCAGCAGGACTCAATGTCTTTAGAGGCAGCAGTGGTTGTTGTGCAGTTGGGGGGGAGGGCGGTTGGTCAAACCTATTAAAAAACAGGTTCAGATTGTTCGCCCACTCCCTGCCCCCCGTGGCCTGGGGGGAGGTATTCTGGAGCCCAGAGATGGTTTTAAGGTTTCTCCAGACCCCACCGATGTCGCTCTGTTGCAGCTTGTCCTCCATCTTCTCCCTGAAGCTGTCCTTGCCTTCTCTGATCTTCCTCCTCAGCTCCCTCTGTACGGACTTCAGCATCTCCCTGTTCCCCGACCTGAAGATCCTCTTCTTCTCTCTCAGAAATATACTTATACTGTGATACTTGAAATTCTCATAACTGTTGTTATCATTGGGATGTTGCATGCGATCCTGTATCAATCCTGGGTATTTGAACAAGAGATTTTTTTTATTTTGCAAATATAGTGTAATTTTTTTTTTTGTAAATTAGAGCATACTCGTGGCCATAACTTACCATTTTAAAGTTCAATTATCTGTAAAACCCCTTTAGAAATTAAAATTATTCTCTGTGTTAGTGATGGCAATATCCTTAAAAATAATGTATTCCCTATTATCTACGGTATGTCTCATTAATAATGCAATTTTGTTTGTTATCATTGTTAATTGACTGCTTTTGTCGTGTATCAACTGGCATGTGATTTTCAACAATAATAAGAAAATAGAAGCAACTGATAGTCCTCATTTTTTTCTAGAGTTTGGTCACAAGAAAAACAATACTCATAACTGGTATAGCACACATGTACTATAACTATCAAAAATATTAAATTAATTATTATAACAGGAAAAATCCAAATTAGTGGCAATGAATTCAATATAGTCAGTTGGTGTCACGAACCGAGCCCGTGTTATCCTGTAGGCTCAGTTCTGACCGTTCTCTGTGGCCCAGGCATTGGGTTTATTATGTATTATCTTTTGAGTTCTGGTTGTTTTTACGTCTGTGTTCCTTTTCTTTTCCATGCCTGTAGCCGCCGCTCTGGTCAGTGGTTGTTGGGCAGCAGTTCTGACCCACTTTCAGGTGGGCGCTGTCCAAGATTCGCCGGGCCGACCATGCCCCCTCTCTCTTTGACAGTCAGCTGTTCATGTTTCGTGTGCATCATCTGCCGTGTTGTCAGCCAGCCAATATTGCCAACACTATCACGACGTGTTAGCCACTCCACACAGCCATGGTTCTGTTGCACCCCTTGAAGCGATGTTGGCCCTGGGGCGCAACCGTGGTTAACACGTCTCCTCTCCAAGCGTTCGCTGGGTGATGTCGGCCCCGAACGCCAACTGTAAGTGTTTCTGTTTATTTTTGTAAGTCTTCACCTTTTTGGAAACTGTTGTCATCAGTCTTATGTTCAATACATGTGCTGTGGCGAATTCTGTGCGTAAATCCATTCATCCTTTCCCTCCTCCGTGCGCTGCATAAAAGCACACGAGGAGCGCACAAGGAGGCTTATGACAGATGGAGCTGAAGCGTGTGATGTGGTCTTTCATGGCCTGCCGTTTATCTAAGCCTGCGACACAATGCAAAGGCATGGCCATTAAACTAAAACAAGAAACCAGAGAAACTGTCTGCTACAAAGCTGCTGGCATTCCAGTCAACAACACCAGCGTCTGTTCTCTCGCTGACGTCATTTCCGCCTCAGTCTTCATTCGGTGGGCGGCGCCACAGTCCAGTCAGCGGCTGTGGTTTTTTGATTATAACTATGTTATGCAGGCGCGCTTGTAACTATTATATTGATCATCAACAATGACTTTTGGGTTTATACAACCTGCTAAAAAATGTCAAAATCGTGTCATGTGAGCGCTTTAAGTTAACTTTCTTTCATTTCAAGCTGTGTTCGGCTTTCAGTTATATTAGCTTTTGCGCTAGCTGTTGCACGCTTTAAGCAATTTTGGGTAATAAATCAGCTTTAAGCTATTTTGCTTATAAGCCAACATATTTCAGCCTTTTTGAAAGGAATTTTAGGAAAACACTTTCACTTTATTATGCATTATTATATGCAATAGCACTACTTTTTTCAGGAAATATATATTTTCTAGTTTGTGTGTTAATGCTAATGAGATACATTTACCATAAAATAATTAATGACAAGTGTCTCTCCATAACTTTATTTTGTTTTTTTTTATCTGATTGCTTTATTGTGCCAAACACATTTACTTTACCAAAAGGAGTTCTGCTCCTATTTGTTACATGATGTATACAAATAGTATTTATAGACTAATAACTTTAATACTTTATTTAAATTATCTTTTCCATGTAATGTTGCTACTTGTTCCTCGTAAATTTGCTACTTTTTTCTTGTAAATTTGCTACTTTTTGTTGTACAGTTGTTACTTTTTCCTCATAAATTTGCAACTTTTTTTTCTTGTAAAGCTGCTACTTTTTCCTCATAAATGTGCAACTTTTTTCTTGTAAAGCCGTTACTTTTTCTTCACAAATTTGCAGCTTTTTTCTTGTAAAGTTGCTACTTTTTCCTCATAAATGTGCAACTTTTTGCTTATCAAGTTGCAACTTTTTTCTCATAATTACTAAGGGATATGAAGTGGTTGGAAGTGGTGGGAAGGGAGTTTATTGTATTTACACTCCTACCTGCAGGAGAACCGGCTTGGCCTTCAGTTTCTGTCTTATGCTGTCAATGGAGAAACTCAGGCTGTGAAGGAACAATGACGAAAATCAATTCCAATATTAATTTTGGAGAGGAAAAAAGGTAGCACGGATCTTGGTGGGAAAAGTCAGGTTTTTGAGTCACTCACTTTGCTGCTGGTTTGTCCATCTTATTAAGGAAACAAATACAAGGGACGTGGTGCTTCTCAGCCTGTCGCCACACAGTCAGAGTCTGAGCCTGTTGGAGTTTTAAAGGAAACACAAAAAAAACGATTTCTGCAGTGGTTCACAACCTTTTATCCATCAAATTTCTGAAAAACGTTGATGCTGTCAACTGAAAGAGAAAAAGACCGTACAGAATATTCAGATGTTCACCCTGGATCCCTCCTGAATATTCAGAACAAAAAAAAAAAGAAGATCTGTAGCTCCCCCCCCCCCGGGGGGGGGAAGTCTGGACCACAGGTTGGGAGCCACCAAACAACAGTAGGTGATGAAACATGCTTCTCTAAAGAAGAAGGGAAGCAATTTCCAGTGATCTGACCTCAACACCTGCAGACGCGTCAAACACAGCCACAGCGCCATCGAGGACGCGGAGCGCCCGCTCCACCTCCACGGTAAAGTCCACGTGTCCTGGAACCACAGAAGCATTTCAGCAATGGCTCATCCTAATTTCCATGTGAATTTTTACCCCCCCCCATCCCCCACACTGGGATGCTTTTAGAGGATTTGTTTTACCTGGAGTGTCTATGAGGTTTATCCTGTGACTCTTCCAGTCAAAGGTGACCGCCGCCGACTGGATGGTGATGCCGCGCTCACGTTCCTGAGTCATGAAGTCTGTGACCGTATCCCCGTCATCCACGTCTGAAACCAGCAACAACAAAGTAAGTGTGGGGTAGGGACAATAAGTATGAACATACTTCTTCCTACTCCCTTCCAGACTTGATGTTCAAGTCGTTTGACTGTTGATTTGTGGCATGTTTATTTGTTCCTAATTTTTTGGTAAATCTATTCTATTTTCCTTTTGCAGAGAATAAACCTAAAAACCTAAAAAGTCACACATTTATTTTTAAAAATGCAAGAAAAAAAAAACATATTTACAAGAATGAAGTCCCAAATTCAAAAGGGAAAAAACACCCATATAAATTTGTAAAATTACAATTAAAATGTCACATGTGAGTCAAAAGTTGCAAATTTATGAATTAAAAAAATCATAATTACAATTAGGAAGTTGTAAATTTAAGAGAGCTGCTCCAATCCGTCTGTCGATCTCTCGCTCCATTTTCCCCTCACTCGTGAACAAGACCCCAAGATACTTAAACTCCTCCACTTGGGGCAGGAGCCTGTCCCCAACCCGGAGAGGACAATCCACCTTTTTCCGGCTGAGGACCATGGACTTGGACTTGGAGGTGCTGATTCTCATCCCAGCCGCTTCACACTCAGCGGCAAACCGTCCCAGCAAGAGCTGTAGGTCATTGCTGGATGAAGCCAACAGGACAACATCATCTGCAAACAACAGAGATGAGATCCTGTGGTCACCAAGCATGACACCCTTCATTCCCTGGCTGCGCCTAGAAATCCTGTCCATAAAAATTATGAACAGGACCGGTGACAAAGGGCAGCCCTGGCGGAGTCCAACTCTCACTGGGAATGACTCTGACCGAGTGTTGGCAATACGAACTAAACTCTCACAACGGTCGTACAGAGACCGAATAGCTCGTAACAACAAGCCCGATACCCCATACTGCCGAAGCACCCCCCACAAAAATCCACGAGGGACGCGGTCAAATGCCTTCTCCAAGTCCACAAAACACATGTAAACTGGTTGGGCAAACTCCCACGAACCCTCAAGAATTCTCGAGAGGGTAAAGAGCTGGTCCGATGTGCCACGGCCAGGACGAAAACCACATTGCTCCTCCTGAATCCGAGGTTCGACCAACGGCCGGACTCTCCTCTCCAGTACCTTGGCATAGACCTTCCCAGGGAGGCTGAGGAGTGTGATCCCTCTAAAGTTGGAGCACACCCTCCGGTCCCCTTTTTTGAAGAGAGGAACCACCACCCCGGTTTGCCATGCCAAAGGCACTGCCCCCGACCTCCACGCAATGTTGCAGAGGCGTGTCAACCATGACAACCCAACAACATCCAGGGCCTTGAGGTACTCGGGGCGAATCTCGTCCACCCCCGGGGCCCGGCCACCAAGGAGATTTTTAACCACCTTGGCGACCTCAGCCCCTGTGATAGGCGAGTCATCCCCCTTGTCCCCAAACCCTGCTTCCTCTGTGGAAGGCGTATCAGTGGGATTGAGGAGATCCTCGAAGTATTCCTTCCACCGCCCGACGATATCCCCAGTTGAAGTCAACAGTGTCCCATCCGCACCATACACAGTGTGGACGGGGAGCTGCTTTCCCCTCCTGAGCCGCCGAACAGTTTGCCAGAATCTCTTTGAAGCCGACCGAAAGTCTTGTTCCATGGCCTCACCGAACTCCTCCCATACCCGGGTTTTTGCTTCAGCAACCACCCAAGCTGCACTCCGCTTGGCCTGCCGGTACACCTCAGCTGCTTCGGGAGTCCCACAAGCCAACCAAGCTTGATAGGACTCCTTCTTCAGCTTAATGGCCCCCCTCACCACTGGTGTCCACCACTTGGTTCGGGGGTTGCCACCACGAGATGCACCGACCACCTTGCGGCCGCAGCTCTGGGCCGCCGCTTCAACAACAGAGGTGGAGAACATGGCCCATTCAGACTCCATGTCTCCAGACTCCCTCGGAATGTGGTTGAAGTTCTTCCGGAGGTGGGAGTTGAAGACCTCCCGGACAGGGGCCTCAGCCAGACGCTCCCAGCACACCCTCACTATACGTTTGGGTCTACCAGGTCTGAATGGCTTCCTCCCCTGCCATCGGATCCAACTCACCACCAGGTGGTGATCAGTTGACAGCTCTGCACCTCTCTTTACTCGGGTGTCCAAGACATACGGTCGCAGGTCTGATGATACGATAACAAAATCGATCATCGACCTGCGGCCTAGGGTGTCCTGGTGCCAGGTGCACATATGGACACCCTTATGCTTGAACATGGTGTTCGTTATGGACAGACTGTGGTTAGCACAGAAGTCCAATAACTGAACACCACTCGGGTTCAGATCGGGCAGGCCGTTCCTCCCAATCACCCCCCTCCAGGTTTCACTGTCGTTGCCCACGTGCGCATTGAAGTCCCCCAGTAGGACAATGGAGTCTCCAGGAGGAGCACCCTCCAGCACCCCAGTCACAGACTCCAAAAAGGGTGGGTACTCTGAAACATCATTTGGTGCATAGGCACAAACGATGGTCAGGACCCGTTTCCCAACCCGAAGGCGCAGGGAAGCAACCCTTTCGTCCACCGGGGAAAACTCCAATATAGAGGCAGCAAGGTGGGGCGATACAAGAATACCTACCCCTGCTCGTCGCCTCTCGCCCGGGGCAACTCCAGAAAAGGCCAAGCTCCAGCCCCTCTCCAGGAGACTGGTTCCGGAACCGGAGCTGTGTGTTGAGGTGAGGCCGACTATATCTAGCCGGTATCGCTCAATCTCGTACACCAGCTCAGGCTCCTTCCCCACCAGAGAGGTGACATTCCACGTACCAAAAGCCAGTTTAGAAAGCTTGGGATCAGTCCGCCAAGGTCTCCGCCTTTGACTGCCACCTAATCCACATAGCACCGGACTTCCATGATCCCTCCTGCAGGTGGTGAACCTACTGGAGGGCGGACCCATGTAACCCATGTAACCCATGTAACATGGAGCGAGAGATCGACAGACGGATTGGAGCAGCATCTGCAGTGATGCGGACGTTGTACCGGTCTGTTGTGGTGAAGAGGGAGCTTAGTTCTAAGGCAAAGCTGTCGATTTACCAGTCAATCTACGTTCCTACTCTCACCTATGGTCACGAGCTTTGGGTAATGACCGAAAGAACGAGATCGCGGATACAAGCGGCTGAAATGAGCTTTCTCCGTAGGATTGCTGGACTCACCCTCAGAGATAGGGTGAGGAGCTCAGTCATCCGGGAGAGGCTCAGAGTAGAACCGCTGCTCCTCCACATTGAAAGGAGTCAGTTGAGGTGGTATGGGCATCTGATTAGGATGCCTCCTGGACGTCTCCCACTTGAGGTGTTTCAGGCACGTCCCACTGGGAGGAGACCCCGGGGCAGACCCAGGACTCGGTGGAGAGACTATGTCTCCCAGCTAGTCTGGGAACGCCTTGGTATCCCCTCTGAAGAGCTGGAGCAGGTGGCTGGGGAGAGGGAAGTCTGGGCTTCTCTGCTTGAACTGCTGCCTCCGTGACCCGGACCTCCGGAAAAGCGGTAGAAGATGGATGGATGGATGGAAATTTAAGAGAAAAAAATGTTGACAATTTGACAAGTAAATTTCTGAGAAAAAAAAATGCAAATTAACAAAATGACAAAGAAGTAGCAAATTTACAAGAAAAAAGTTGCAAATTTAGGAGAAAAAATTCTTCTGTACACAGAAGAAAAAACTTCATTCATTCATGAGCAAAAATTTGAAAATTTATGAGAAAAAAAGTACCAAGCTTACAAGAAAAAATTTGAAAATTTATGAGAAAAAGTTGAAAAATTGTTTAAAAAAATTTGCAAATTTACAAAAAAAAATTCACAAATTTTCAAGAAAAAAAAATCACATTTTATGAGGAAAAAGTTATTGATTTACAAGACAAGAGCACTGAGGTGAGTGCAATATCCCCCGCCTCCGTTTTCTTTGAAGATCCCAATACTTACTGATGGTGAGTGAGTGAGTGAGTGAGTGAGTGAGTGAGTGAGTGTTCTTGTTTACCTGACAGGCCAACATGGCTGGGGATCCAACAGAAGATGATATTAAAAATTATGTTTCTGTAAAAAAAACTAATTTCTCTAAAATCCTGATAATAATGGGGTGATCAGTCTTTAAAAACCCAAGCGCCTGAAGACAGGATCTGGAGTCAGTAAAAATTAAGGAGCTCTGTTGTTTGGTTCTCTCAATGTGTTCCAATGCTAGACGCAAAGCAAGAGCCTCTGCTGTAAAAACTGAACATTGTTTGGGAATCCGCAAACCGTGCTGATTGTGCCCGGTGACAATTGCAGCAGAGACTGAACCATCTACTTTAGATCCATCCGAGTATATGGAAATATGGTGAGGAAAATGGCATTTTATGTCCAAGATCTGCTGCTGGTCCACATTTGGGTGAGTGTCTTTTTGTTTTGGCTCAGATCCAGAATGATATTATTGGGTTTCCTCAAACTCTGGTGGAAGGCGACAAAACTGTGTCTGTGTTACATTGCTCACATCAGGGTTTAATTTAACCAGGTGAGGTTCTATACGGAGTCCAAAAGGAGTGATGCTCTTAGGTCTGACTTTATACATCTGCAAAAATCGAGGGTGGAAAACTGCAGAGTAGGCTGGATTTCTGTGGCCTGCTTTAAGTTTAACCATATACTGGAAAGCCAATTTCAGGCACCTGTTGTGAAGTGAAGGCTTGTTTGCTTCAACATGCAAACTTTTAACAGGTGAGGTTCTGAAAGCCCCCAAGGCAAGCCTTAGCCCCAGGTGATGGACAGTTTCCAGCGTCCTGATGTAGGATTTCCTTGCTGATCCATAAACTATGCTCCCATACTCTAACCGAGATCTTACAAGTGCTCTATAGAGACGCAGCAGCACAGTGGAGTCTGCACCCCATTTAGTTTTAGCCAAAACTTTAATAATATCAAGGGCTTTAAAACATTTGCCTTGTAGAAATAATCCCCCTTTATTGTCATTCTATCCATACAGCCAATCATGTACAGTAGAATGAAATTGTGTTTCTCCTATCTACAGTGTTAATCACTCACACACCCATATGTAGAATCAGAGGGGTCGCTGCCATGCAAGGCGCCGCCACAGATTTCCCTCCTCCATTCCATTATTGCTGAGCACCAAGCTGGACGGCAGGAAGTTCCGCCTTTTTATATGGTCTTCGGCATGATCCGGCCGGGATTTGAACCCCTGCCTCCTGGGTGTGGGGCGGATGCTCTACCAACTGAGTCACCACTCCGGTATAAATTTTATATGTGGAATAAAAGACACAGCAGCACAGTGGAGTCTGCACCCCATTTAGTTTTAGCCAAAACTTTAATAATATCAAGGGCTTTAAAACATCTGATTCGTAGAAATTTTATATGTGGAATAAAAGACAGCTTATTATCAAAAATAAGTCCAAGGAATTTGGTTTCTTTTACCACCTTGACAGCTTCTCCGTCTATGAAAAGCTCAGGGTGGAGGTGAAGAGACTGCAGCAGGCAAAAGTGCATGCAGACAGTTTCTGTTTTTGAAAATTTAAAACCATTACTGACTGACCACCTGTTAATCTTGTTTATGCACAGCTGTAGTTGCTTTTCAATTGTGCTCATGTCTTTCCCCCTGTAGCAAATACAGAGGTCATCTACGTAAAGACTACAAAAGGTATCTGGTCTAAGAGCACCAACTACACTATTAATCTTAATGTTAAAAAGAGCAGCCAAGAGGATGCTTCCCTGGGGGACTCCCTGTTCTTGCACATGGGGCTCTGAAAGGGTATCTCCTGCTCAGACTCTGAAGTGTCTATTGGACAAAAAGTCTGAAATGAAAAAGGGCAAATGTCCTCTAAAACCCATGTCATGTAGGTCTCTTAAAATACCGTATTTCCATGTTGTGTCATATGCTTTTTCTAAATCAAAAAAATACAGCAACTACATGTTCTTTTCTAATAAAACCATCACATATATAGGCCTCTAATCTGATAAGGTGGTCTAAAGGGTTTTTACCACGTCTGAAGCCACACTGGTAATCAGTTAAAAGGCCTTCAGACTCAAGCACCCACACAAGGTGATTGTTTACCATTCTTTCCATGGTTTTACAGAGGCAACTTGTCAGAGCTATTGGACAGTAGTTGTTGGTATCAGTATGATCTTTCCCGGGTTTTGGAACAGGTATAACTACTGTTTCTTTCCAGCTTTCAGGAATACTGCCTGACTTCCAGATGTTGTTAAAAACCATCAAGAGAATGGACAGTGCACCGGGGGGTAAGTGTTTTAAAAACTGATAATGAATTTTATCTGGCCCCACAGCAGTGTCATGAGAGTTCCTTATTGAGAACAAAAGTTCTTCCATAGTGAAATCTTGGTTGTATGGTTCTGAGTTATCTGAAGAAAAGTTTATTTCTTTTTGTTCTTCTTGTGCTAGTATGATTTGGAACTCAGGATGATAGTTTCCGATAGATGAATTCTTCTCAAATGATTTTGCTAGTTGATTAGCTATTTCATATTTTGTTGTCAGCAGATTGTCCTGATGATTAATGTGCTGTATTTGAAGTCCATTCTCCTTACCTTTCATCTTCCTGATTAAATCTCAGATCTTTTTGGTAGATGTGTTGAAGCTTGATACAAATTCCCTCCAGCTCTGTCTCTTTGTTTCATTGATGATCCTGCGTGCTTTAGCTCGACAGATTTTAAATCTGATCAGTTTTCTGTTGTTGGATGTTTATTGAACATCCTCTCTGCTTTTCTCCTTGCCTCAATGGCCTTTTTGCAGTCATCATTGAACCATGGGTTGGACCTATGGTGTGGCTTTGCTGATGTTTTTGGGACAGTCTTATCTGCAATTGTAATTGACGTTTGAGCAAAGCTCTGAACAGACTGACAGTGTGGTTGAGGTTTTTGGCTGAATTTCTCTTTGCACAGTGAAACAAAGGAAGACCAGTTTGCTTTTTTGAGTTGCCATCGCGCAGTTCTTGATTGCACATCCATTTCTGTAGACGTCACCATTAGTGGAAAGTGGTCACTTCCACAAAGATCATCCAAGACCCGCCACGACAATTCCAGCACCAGCTCAGGATCACATATAGACAGGTCAATTGCAGTATAGGTTCCATGTCCTGGGTGGAGATATGTGTGAGACCCATCATTCCAAAGACATAGATCATTTTTAGCAATAAAATCCCCCAGTATCTTGCCTGTTGCATTTGAGCAAATTCCTCCCCACAGAGGATTATGTCCATTAAAATCACCCATAAGGATGTATGGGGATGGCAACTGATTATGAAGGGCATCAAGATTTTCCGGAGTCACAATCATATCTGGTGGTATATAGACAGAGCATAAGGTTATTGCTTTATGCAAAGTTAGACGAACTGCCACTGCTTGTAAGTTGGAGACTAAAGCCAAGTGGCTGTGGATTAGGTCATTCCTTACTAGAATTGTTGAACCACCAGATGAACGATGCACATTTGGACCATATGTATTATACATAGTATAATGTTTCAGAGACATGGGGTTGGTTGATAGCAGAAGAGTTTCTTGAAGGCAAAAAGCAAGGGGATTAAAACTAGCAGCTAAACACTGCACTTCAGAGAAATTGGCCTTAAAGCCACCACAGTTCCACTGGATAATGTGGCTACCCACCATCAGGTAGGTAAAACAAAACTTTATGCTTGCTTTTGGGGGAGGAGCTGCGACTACGGCAAATCGTGACTTCAGACATTTCTGCATCTTCTGGATTCCCATTCTTTTGCAATTTATTTTCTTGATTTGATTTTGCCTGAGTAGAGGTGCTGGATTTTTTCTTTACTTTTGATGATTGGTTTTGTTCTGTGGACTTGCTTAGACTTTGACTTAAGGGTTGGTTTACTGTAGTCAGGCTTTGAGTGCTCGTTTTACTTTTAACTGGGACTCTGGAATTTTTAATACTACTTGATAATGAGGGCTTATCTTTAGTTAACCAGGTCAGATCTGTCTGACACTCAGCAGGCTGCATCTTAGGTTTCACAACAGAGGAGAAAGTCTGCTGGAATTTGTACTTTGGGAAACCTAGCAGTTTATGTGCCTCAGGGTTGCTAAATTTCTTAGTACATTTGACAGTTGGAATTTCTTTTTCCTTGATCCAACAAGGACATTCCTTCGATGATGCTGCATGGTTGCCTAAATAGTTACTACATTTGGGAGGCGATGTGCAGGCCAACCCATGCCTTTCCTCTCCACATTTGCAGCAGACTGGTTTATTCCTACATCCTGCAGAGCCATGGCCAAACTTTTGGCAGTTAAAACATCTCAGTGGGTTTGGAATAAAGGTATCAACAGTTACACTCAGATATCCTATTTGGATTCTTTCTGGGAGTTGATGCCAGTTGAACGTCAGAATGTAAGTGCCAGTTCTTACTGTTAGGTCATCTTTTTTAATGGTTATCCTCTTCACATGTGTTACTCCTTGTTGTTGCAGTTCTGAGGCTATTTCATCCTCTTCCATATCGTGGAGTTCTCGAGTATGAATTACTCCTTTGCAGCTGTTCAGGGAAGGGTGAGGGAAAGCCTTCATTGGAACACCAGCCAGCACATCATGGGATTTCTTTAAGCATTCCACCAAAATCTGGCCAGACCTCAGTTTTTTAACATCCTTAACTGACCCTGCAATACCTGAAACTCCTTTCTGTATAGCAAAAGGGGACAGCTTAGAAAGAGGCATATCTGATGACAGCGACTCTAAAACAATAAGCCTCGGCCAATTATCACCATTTGAAAGAGCCATCCTGCTAATTCCTGGGTCATCCACATCGTCTTCCAACATTCGTTTTTTAGGGGTTTGTTTAGTAGCCATATTTTATAGAGTATGATTCATCATCCCTGCTCCCCACCCTCCTCGGAGCCCTACAAGGGGATGCACAGAACTGCGGACTTCCTGCAGGTTATGCACCAGGAATACAGGGATGGTATACTCGAGCAATGAAGCTCAAAAGTGCAAATTACTCAACTGACCCTCCGCCATAGGCTTCTGGGATTAGGAGATGTTACACTGACAAAAGACATCCCAGAGTAGACCTTGACAAGCCGATTGATTGGACTGGGCCCTTCCAACCTCCTGTCTAAGTGAAGTAGGAGCCAAAGCACTGTGTTGAACTTGTGAAAGCCGCAGCAAGACACATTCCTCAAGGACCAGGACCTCTTCCTCCAAGTTGCCCCATTTGTCACCTCATATGATCAGCAAGGGGGTGCTAGGAACCACTTTAACCCTGGGTCCCCTTAGGGGATTATAACACACAAAGTTGATAAGAGAGTTTTACCATGACCCTGGTAAGGGAGGCTAACAGGTACTAGTCCTTGCCTAAGGGACACCTGGGAGTATCAGCGAGGGTTAAGAGGCACTCCATCATCCTCCTAGTCCAACAGACCCCCTCGCCCAGGTGCAGTTTAACGTCATACCCAGGATGGATACTTAATGATGGAGAGCAGTTTTCAACTTTTCAAAATAATTACTGTGACAGAACCAAATTATGATAAATCCATCCTCCACGAATATACAACAAAGTATACAGCCCATAGTTGTAGGTCAGGATCCAAAGGTGAACCTGTGTAGCAAGTATGGTGACCCTAGAGAACTTTACATGTTCTATAGTAAGAACGTATAGGGAGTGTCAACCTTGACCTTTTGATCCCAAACCTGTAGTCAGAGGTTACGGTCTCAGAGTGAAACTGTGTACCGGGTTTGGTGACCCTAGCTCTCTTTGTTACTGAGATATAGTTTATAAGGCATTTTGATGTTTATCTTTGACCTTTTGACCCCAAACCCAGAGGTCAGAGGTCAGGATCCCAAGGTGAACCTGTGGACCAGGTTTGGTGGCCCTAGCTTTACTTGTTTATAGTCACAGTAAATGTGACATTTACCATAGTGCAACTGCAATGTTAACTTTGAACTTTGACCTTTGACCGCAAACCCATAGTTAGGTCAGAGTGTAAATCATCCACAATGTCAATTAGACACAACTACTGTATTGATTTAAAAAGTCTACATCATTTCTTTCAGTAGTTATTGTGTTTAGAAGATTTAGGGAAAATCTGACCTTTGACCTCAAGGTCATTTGATGAGAGTGAAATTGCAATATGCGCATCATCAGTATATTAAACCATGGTACCAAGTTTCAAAACAATCGGAACTAAACTGGTGGAGGAGTTGATTTTACAAAGTGGGATGGACGGACTGACCCATAACATAATCCCCCTTCAGCCTTCAACCCCTTTGGGCCTGGACTGGCGGGGGACAAAAGTAGCTTTAATTCTCCCCCCACCAAAAAAAAAAAAAAAAAATGCTCATGGTGAACTTCTATCTTTGGTCCCCCAATGGCTGAAGGGGCTCGTAGCATTTGTGTCTTCTACACTCTAGTCAGAAACAGCTCTGCTCTGGTACAGCTAGTAAAGAATGAACCCATTTTCCCACACACCTCCCAGTGTTCTGGTGTATCCGGCGTAATAAAGCATCCTCTCTGTGGTGGTGGTTTTTCCTGCGTCTATATGAGCCATGATGCCGATGTTCCGAATCCTGGAGTTAAAGACAGAAGTTAGCGTTAATCCTGCAGCACGTCTGAATCATCCGTGCTTCGTGACTTACTTGGATATATCCGGACTGACCACAGCGCGTAAGGATTTCACATCATCTGGAAGACAGAAGATGAATAAGAGTGAGGATGTCTCCCATCATAGCGGGTGGCTAAAGACACACCCGAAGGTGGGAATCAGGCTGTAAAGTGTGCCAGTTGAAGTCTGTTTAAAATGAAATCATACCTGGAAGACAGCTGTAACGTTGCTGTATGTGACGGACCAGTCTACACCTGCAGCTCTGAAGGCCAGTTGTTAATAAAGACCTCCCCTGTGAACGAAACTGAAATGATGATTATGGACGTCAGCAACTTCTACTACACAATCATAGGTGTAAATCAAGGGGGGACAGGGAGGACATGTCCCCCCCAACCTGGAAAAGACAGAGAATTGCCCCCCCGATTATCATCATAAACACTTCTATGTCATGCTACAGAACTGAGTAAAATGCATTTTAATGCTAAGGATACATGCAAAACATTTTTTTTTGGGGGGGGGGGTGCAATTTTTCTAATAGATTTGCTATTTTTTTCATAAATTTGCAACTTTTTTCTTGTTAATCTACAACTTTTTTCTCATTATCTGCAACTTCTTCATGTTATTTTTCAACTGTTTCCTTATTAATTAGCAACATTTTTTTCTCAATGATCCACAACAATTTTGGACATTTTTCTTGTAAATTTGAAACTTTTTTCTCATTAATCTGCAGCTTTTTTCCTCATTGATTTGCAACTTTTTCTAATTAATTTGCAACTTTTTTAATGCAAATCTGCAGCTTTTTTCTTATTAATTTGCAACTTTTTCCTCAATGATTTGCAGCAATTTTGGACATTTTTCTTGTAAATTTTTAACTTTTTCTTGTAAATTTGTGACTTTTTTTTGTCAAATTTCAGAAAGTTCACATGGATGTTGCTTAACCTCTTGCACTCCGGGATACCGCGGACGGTCACGTCTCTGTGTCCTAGTGCATCCTCGTGTGCACTAGGACGCACACTGTGTGTCTCAGAGCGCACTGAAAAAAAAAAAAAAAAGCTGCATTTCCGTTCTTCCACTACAGACACAGCAGCGAACAGAAAGCCAAAGGAGTGCTTTGATTGGTTTAGATGTGATTGACCTCTCATTCGACTAATAAGAGCCTTGAATTGGGTTTCTGAAACCTTGAAGAACCAATGACTGAAAACCTAGCAAGAAGGACCCGCCTACCAACGGCTGCGAATACAGCCAGCCAATTGAAGCAGAGAAGTTCGACGATTGAAAGCGTGCGTCCTGTGTGTAAAATCTGTTTTGTGTAAGCCGCTGTGTGTAACGGGAGCATTCGCCAGTCTTTTTTTATTACTACCGCTCTTATTTGTTTTGAAAAATCGTTCGCCAAAACCGCAATCATGGAAGTGCAAAACCGCAATAATGGAATCATGGTTTGACCGGGTCATGTGACCAGAACCACGAGTCGTAACAAGTGGACCAGCGTCATGTTCGTCTGACAATGAGGAACAGATGTTCGCTAACGACACTGCTGTTGTGGACAGGTAAGTGTTATACGCTAAATTATTCTTTATCCCTGAAAATAGTACTCAAAATGACTTTTGACCGATCGGTAAATTACAACTGTGCGTCATCGCCACATGACGGACCGTGCGCCGTGCTCCTCTGTAGCGGGGGGGGGGCGGGGGAGTTGTTATCCTCTACATTGCAGATATTTTAGTACAACTGTGCGTCAGCGCCACATGACGGACAGGACGGACCGGACGCCGTCGGACCGGACGCTGGACACTGGACGGACCACATGACGGACCGGACCGTGTGCCGCGCTCCTCTGTAGCGGGGGTGGGGGGGGGGGGAGTTGTTATCCTCTACATTGCAGATATTTTAGTATAATTTTTATTGCACTGTAGGTTATTTTTTCTTGTAAAAAAAAAAAAGCCACACATTTTTTACGTGGCACGCTTCTTTGTGTGTGGGGGCTTGTTTGTTCATTCATTCATTCATGAATAAATAAACAACCCCCCCCCCCCACACACACACAGCCCTGAGTGTCACCTTTCATTAGAGCCCAAGATCAAGCTTCTATATTGAATCATTCAAAAGTTACAGACGTTTTTCCAAACTGTGCCATTTGGCACGATTTGGCACACTTCAAAAACGCCTGGGAACAACCTGAGAACAAAGCTGTGTAATATATTCATTTTTTGTGGTATTGTTACAAAATTTGGACCTCAGCTGGATAACACTTGGTTCTACATTTCTGTTGCATTTTCCAGCCCAGATCTGACAGCTGTGCGTTATTTGCAAGCATTTGTATCCAAAAAAACACCCAGGCGAACTTTATTTTCTTCAAGTTCAGTATGTTTAGATGACTGTTACTCAGTGGCAGGAGCACTTAGAGAGATTATGACTGTTTTGCCAAAAAATTCAAAGTGTTTTCTTTTAAATGAGACCAAACCCCATGAAGATGCTGCAAAGGGTTGAAGAACAGCTTTTGATTTACTTTGGGTACGTTATTTTTAGGCGTTTTTAGGGAAATTGACCAGAGTGCAAGGGGTTAAAATGTTATGCTATGTAATGGTTAATTTTTTTTATGTTTGTCTACAGGATGACCCCATTTTATCTTATTTTATTTAAGTGAAGATTGTGGGGGCATGGTGTTGGACTTTTCCACTCATGGAACAATGGACCGAAAGAGGAGATGTCACCTGGGGTATCAGACGGGACAGTAAGGACTATGCGCCCCCCGGGGAGAAGAGTAAATGCCAGAGCCGCGTGAGAGCAGCGCCGGCCTTATGTCATGTTAATGTGCCACACAGGCTTTGTTCTAAACATAATGTACGATGGTCGGAAGTTCCGGATCTCGATGCATGGTATTAAAGATCTAAAAGAGGAATGCACAGAGACCCGCAATCTTTTTTGCTGTAAGTTATGTTGGAGAAAGAATAGTTTCGGTGCCATCCAGCTTGTTGCCTCGCCTGCCTCCTTTCTCCACAAGCTACATATTATAGGGTTTTAATTCTTACCCTTTACAAAATGTTTGATAGCGAACGCCCCCCCCCCCAAAAAAAAAGGAAAACAGGAATGGACCTGACTACAATAATACTTAAAAGTGTCCCCTTCGATCACTACTCTTGAGAATATATTCTGTTTAGTGTCCCAACAGTGAAATGAAAATATCTGCCCATGTATAGAAAGAACCATTTTAGGCATTTTTTTGTCCAGAAAACAAAATCTACATAACATCCGTAACACCCTGGATCAAGAGCAACACATTATGCAAAAGCAAATGGGCATAAGCCTCACCCATATCAGCCTTTTGAGAGTCTTCAGGGCGCTGACAGACATGTTTGAAGGTTGTTTTGTCTTCAAATCTTCGACATCGGAGTCAGAGACGACTTCAGTCTGAGGAACAGGCTGTCCGGAATAATATCAGTCCATTGGAGACGTTTAGAATTAAATAAAATGTGTTAAAATATCCCGAATAAACCTCTCAAAAGTCATGTTACCCAGGCGCAACATCAATATCTCTCCCTCTGACAGCTTGCGTTTTCCAATCTTTTGTTCCGGCAGTGACAAATAAAACCTATTCTCGTACATAGTAGTGATTTTATAATTCTGTAATGTCTTTTATAAAAATATTCAACATATATTTAATTTAAATGTATTCAAAATGCCTAATTTAGGCCCAAAATTTAATTGTGCTCCGATTCGCATAATTTTAAACCGGAGGATAAACGTTTACGGAGCGATGACGTACTTCCTCTATACGTAACGGCTTTGGGCAAAACAACATCAGAAGAGCCCCAGCCAGAAGCAACAACACCGAATAAACCTCGTTTTTACCTGCCGTTACTCCCTGAGACCGGAACAGTTAACACCTAAAACACAAAATGGTAAGGAAGTCAACCATTTATATCGCTTTTTTAACTTTTGTTGGGTCGTTTAGCACGTTAGCTTAGTATGCTAACGCTAGCTGTGGTTAACATGTGGCGGAGTGAAGAGCTGCTGAGAGAATTTATCTTCATTGTTATTTTACATCTACACTTATGTAGGGTCCTTAACAAAGCTGAGATGTGTTTATCCAAAATTAAGGCCTTAATCAACCTTAAAATATATTTAAAATGCCCTAAACATGCTACACATGACAGCTGTTTTTTTTGTGCATATAAGGGATAAGGATCTGTACTTATATAGCGCTTTTCTAGTCTCAAAGACCGCTCAAATCGCTTCACTAGCACTAACCCGCTATTCTAAGGGCCTATAGGAGGCAGGTATCTAGGCACAATTTAGAACAACAAATTAACCTAACATGCATGTCTTTGGATTGTGGGAGGAAACCGGAGCCCCCGGAGTAAACCCACGCAGCACAGGGGGAACATGCAAACTCCACACAGAAAGGTTCCTCCTCTGCCAGCCTGGGGATTTGAACCTGGAACCTTCTAGCTGTTAGGCAACAGTGCTAACCACTGTACCACCGCGCTGCCCCATATGTGGAGTGAAAGCCTCATGTTTTTCCTCATATTTTTTTCTTGTTAGGTATAATTTTAAGTATAAATATAATTTCAATTAATTAATTTAAATATAGCGTAAATATAATTCCCGAATTTCCCTCAGGGATTTCGTCCTGGGTATGACGTTAGACTGCACTGGGGTGAGGGGGTCTGTTGGACTAGGAGGATGATGGAGTGCCTCTTAACCCTCGCTGATACTCCCAGGTGTCCCTTGGGCAAGTACCTGTTAGCCTCCCTTACCAGGGTTACGGTAAAATTCTCCAACAACTTTGTGCGTTATAATCCCCTAAGGGGACCAAGGGTTAAAGTGGTTCCGACCACCCCCTTGCTGGTCATATGAGGTGACAAATGGGGCAACTTGTTTGCCGTGAGCTGTGACCCGTGTCAGTGGAGGAAGAGATCCTGGTTCTTGAGGAATGTGTCTTGCTGCAGCTTTCACAAGTCCAATACAGTGCTTTGGCTCCTACTTCACTTAGACGGGAGGTTGGAAGCGTCCGGTCCAATCAATCGGCTTGTCCAGGTCTACTCTGGGATGTCTTCTGGCAATATAACATCTCCTAATCCCAGAAGCCTATGGCGGAGGGTCAATTGAGTAATTTGCACTTTTGAGCTTCATTGCTCGAGTATACCATCCCGTATCCCTGGTGCATAACCTGCAGGCAGTCTGCACTTCTGTGCATCCCCTTGTAGGGCTCCAAGGATGGTGGGGAGCAGGGATGATGAATCATACTCTATAAAATATGGCTACTAAACAAACCCCTAAAAAAACGAATTTGGAAGACGATGTGGATGACCCAGGAATTAGCAGCATGGCTCTTTCAAATGGTGATAATTGGCCAAGGCTTATTGTTTGAGTCGCTGTCATCAGATATGCCTCTTTCTAAGCTGTCCCCTTTTGCTATACAGAGAAGAGTTTCAGGTATTGCAGGGTCAGTTAAGGATGTTAAAAAATTGAGGTCTGGCCAGATTTTGGTGGAATGCTTAAAGAAATCTCATGATGTGCTGGCTGGTGTTCCAATGAAGGCTTTCCCTCACCCTTCTCTAAACAGCTGCAAATGAGTAATTCGTACAAGAGAACTCCACGATATGGAAGAGGATGAAATAGCCTCAGAACTGCAACAACAAGGAGTAACACATGTGAAGAGGATAACCATTAAAAAAGATGACCGAACAGTTAAAACTGGCACTTACATTCTGACGTTCAACTGGCATCAACTCCCAGAAAGAATCCAAATAGGATACCTGAGTGTAACTGTTGATACCTTTATTCCAAACCCACTGAGATGTTTTAACTGCCAAAAGTTTGGCCATGGCTCTGCAGGATGTAGGAATAAACCAGTCTGCTGCAAATGTGGAGAGGAAAGGCATGGGTTGGCCTGCACAACTCCTCCCAAATATAGTAACTGTTTAGGCAATCATGTAGCATCGTCGAAGGAATGTCCTTGTTGGATCAAGGAAAAAGAAATTCAGGAAATTCAGACTGTCAAATGTACTAAGAAAATTAGCTACACTGAGGCATGTAAACTGGCAGCAGGTTTCCCAAAGTACAAATTCCAGCAGACTTTCTCCTCTGTTGTGAAACCTAAGATGCAGCCTGCTGAGTGCCAGACAGATCTGACCTGGTTAACTAAAGATAAGCCCTCATTATTAAGTAGTATTAAAAATTCCGGAGTCCCAGTTAAAAGTAAAACGAGCACTCAAAGCCTGACTACAGTAAACCAACCCTTAAGTCAAAGTCTAAGCAAGTCCGCAGAACAGAACCAATAATCAAAAGAAAAGAAAAAAATCCAGCTCTTCTACTCAGGCAAAATCAAGCCAAGAAAATAAATTGCAAAAGAATGGGAATCCAGAAGATGCCGAAATGTCTGAAGTCACGACTTGCCGTAGCCGCAGCCCCTCCCCCAAAAGCAAGCATAAGGAGCGTGCTTTTGTTTTACCTACCTGATGGTGGGTAGCCACATTATCCAGTGGAACTGTGGTGGCTTTAAGGCCAATTTCTCTGAAGTGCAGTGTTTAGCTGCTAGTTTTAATCCCCTTGCTTTTTGCCTTCAAGAAACTCTTCTGCTATCAACCAACCCCATGTCTCTGAAACATTATACTATGTATAATACATATGGTCCAAATGTGCATCGTTCATCTGGTGGTTTAACAATTCTAGTAAGGAATGACCTAATCCACAGCCACTTGGCTTTAGTCTCCAACTTACAAGCAGTGGCAGTTCGTCTAACTTTGCATAAAGCAATAACCTTATGCTCTGTCTATATACCACCAGATATGATTGTGACACCGGAAAATCTTGACGACCTTCATAATCAGTTGCCATCCCCATACATCCTATGGGTGATTTTAATGGACATAATCCTCTGTGGGGAGGAATTTGCTCAAATGCAACAGGCAAGATACTGGGGGATTTTATTGCTAAAAATGATCTATGTCTTTGGACTGATGGGTCTCACACATATGAGTGTGTGAACCTTGTAGTATAGGTTCCCAAGACATGGAACCTATACTACAATTGACTTGTCTATAGGTGATCCTGAGCTGGTGCTGGAATTCTCTTGGCGAGTCTTGGATGATCTTTGTGGAAGTGACCACTTTCCACTAATATTGACGTCTACAGAAGTGGATGTGCAATCAAGAACTGCGCGATGGCAACTCAAAAAAGCAAACTGGCCTTCCTTTGTTTCACTGTGCAAAGAGAAATTCAGCCAAAAACCTCAACCACACTGTCAGTCTGTTCAGAGCTTTGCTCAAACCTTAATTACAATTGCAGATAAGACTGTCCCAAAAACATCAGCAAAGCCACACCATAGGTCCAACCCATGGTTCAATGATGACTGCAAAAAGGCCATTGAGGCAAGGAGAAAAGCAGAGAGGATGTTCAATAAACATCCAACAACAGAAAACTGATCAGATTTAAAATCTGTCGAGCTAAAGCACGCAGGATCATCAATGAAACAAAGAGACAGAGCTGGAGGGAATTTGTATCAAGCTTCAACACATCTACCAAAAAGATCTGAGATTTAATCAGGAAGATGAAAGGTAAGGAGAATGGACTTCAAATACAGCATATTAATCATCAGGACAATCTGCTGACGACAAAATATGAAATAGCTAATCAACTAGCAAAATCGTTTGAGAAGAATTTATCTATTGGAAACTATCGTCCTGAGTTCCAAATCATACAAGCACAAGAAGAACAAAAAGAACTAAACTTTTCTTCAGATAACTCAGAACCATACAACCAAGATTTCACTATGGAAGAACTTTTGTTCTCAGTAAGGAACTCTCATGACACTGCTGTGGGGCCAGATGAAATTCATTATCAGTTTTTAAAACCCTTACCCCCCAATGCACTGTCCATTCTCTTGATGGTTTTCAACAACATCTGGAAGTCAGGCAGTATTCCTGAAACCTGGAAAGAAGCAGTAGTTATACCTGTTCCAAAACCCTGGAAAGATCATACTGATACCAACAATTACCGTCCAATAGTTCTGACAAGTTGCCTCTGTAAAACCATGGAAAGAATGGTAAACAATCACCGTGTGTGGGTGCTTGAGTCTGAAGGCCTTTTAACTGATTACCAGTGTGGCTTCAGACGTGGTAAAAACCCTTTAGATCACCTTATCAGATTAGAGGCCTATATATGTGATGGTTTTATTAGAAAAGAACATGTAGTTGCTGTATTTTTTGATTTAGAGAAAGCATATGACACAACATGGAAATACGGTATTTTAAGAGACCTACATGACATGGGTTTTAGGGGACATTTGCCCTTTTTTATTTCAGACTTTTTGTCCAATAAACATTTCAGAGTCTGAGCAGGAGATACCCTTTCAGAGCCCCATGTGCAAGAACAAGGAGTCCCCCAGGGAAGCATCCTCTTGGTTACTCTTTTTAGCATTAAGATTAATAGTGTAGTTGATGCTCTTAGACCAAATACCTTCTGTAGTCCTTATGTGGATGACCTCTGTATTTGCTACAGGGGGAAAGACATGAGCACAATCGAAAAGCAACTACAGCTGTGCATAAACAAGATTAACAGGTGGTCAGTCGGTAATGGTTTTAAATTTTCAAAAACAGAAACTGTCTGCATGCACTTTTGCCTGCTGCGGTCTCTTCACCTCCACCCTGAGCTTTTCATAGATGGAGAAGCTGTCAAGGTGGTAAAAGAAACCAAATTCCTTGGACTTATTTTTGATAATAAGTTGTCTTTTATTCCACATATAAAATTTCTACGAATCAGATGTTTTAAAGCCCTTGATATTATTAAAGTTTTGGCTAAAACTAAATGGGGTGCAGACTCCACTGTGCTGCTGTGTCTCTATAGAGCACTTGTAAGATCTTGGTTAGAGTATGGGAGCATAGTTTACGGCTCAGCAAGGAAATCCTACATTAGGATGGTAGAAACTGTCCATCACCAGGGGCTAAGGCTTGCCTTGGGGGCTTTCGGAACCTCTCCTGTTAAAAGTTTGTATGTTGAAGCAAACGAGCCTTCACTTCACAACAGGTGCCTGAAATTGGCTCTCCAGTATATGGTTAAACTTAAAGCAGGCCACAGAAATTCAGCCTACTCTGCAGTTTTTCACCCTGGATTTTTGCAGATGGATAAGATAAGATAAGATAAGCCTTTATTAGTCCCACAATGGGGAAATTCCAGGATTGCAACAGCACAGGGATAGCAACACTCAGAGCAACAATCAGAAGGCAAGAAAAAACAAGAGCAGCTAGTATACATATGTACATATTACTATAAATATATATATTATATATATTATAAGGTATAGTATAAGGTCAGACCTAAGAGCATCAGTCCTTTTGATGAAGTCCTGAGTCATGTCAACGTACGTAAGGCTGCTGGCCCTGACGGCATTCCTGGGCGTGTGCTGAGGGCATGCGCTGAGCAGCTGGCAGGGGTCTTCACAGACATCTTCAACCTATCCCTGGCCCAGGCCGTGGTACCAGCGTGCTTCAAGACCACTTCAATAGTACCAGTGCCGAAACATTCAACACCATCGTGCCTAAATGACTATCGCCCTGTGGCACTGGCGCCCATAGTCATGAAGTGCTTTGAGCGATTGGTCTTGGCACAGCTCAAAAAATGCCTGCCCCCTACACTGGACCCTCACCAGTTTGCCTACCGAAGCAACAGGAATACAGAGGATGCGGTTTCTACAGCGCTGCACTATGTACTCTCACACCTGGATGACAAGAACACCTACGCAAGAATGCTGTTTGTTGACTTTAGCTCAGCATTCAACACAGTTATCCCCTCCAAGTTGATCACTAAACTTGGGGACCTGGGAATCAGTACCTCCACCTGCAACTGGATCATGGATTTTCTGACCAACAGACCCCAGCATGTTAGGTCAGGCCCCAACCGTTCTTCCGTCATCATACTCAACACTGGTGTACCACAGGGCTGTGTGCTCAGCCCATTCCTCTACTCCCTCTTCACCCACGACTGCAGGCCTATGTATGGATCCAATTCCATCATAAAGTTCGCAGATAACACCACGGTGATTGGACTCATCAGGGACAACGATGAGTCAGATTACAGGGCAGAGGTTGAGCACTTGGCTACTTGGTGCGCTGACAATAACCTGCTCCTTAACACCAGCAAAACCAAGGAGCTCATAGTGGACTACAGGAAGGAGAGGGGAGAGACACATGACCCCATCCATATCAATGGCATAGCTGTTGAACGTGTCCCCAGCTTCAAATTCCTGGGGACCCACATCTCGGAGGACCTGTCCTGGTCAGTTAACACCACCAGCCTGATCAAGAAGGCCCATCAGCGCCTCTTCTTCTTGAGGACACTGAAGAAGAACCATCTGTCAACTGACATCCTGGGCAACTTCTACCGCTGCGTGATAGAGAGTACCCTGACCAACTGTGTCACAGTCTGGTATAGGAGCTGCTCTGTCGCTGACCGTAAGGCGCTGCAGCGGGTGGTGAAAACCGCCCAACGCATCACAGGGACTCCACTTCCAGTTATAGAGGACGTCTACAGGAAAAGATGTCTGCGCCGGGCACGCAGCATTCTTAGGGTCTCCAACCATCCTGCTCATGGACTGTTCCAGCTTCTCCCCTCCAGAAGGCGTTTCAGAAGCCTTCGGACTAGAACCAGCAGCACGGTGGCGCAGTGGTTTAGCACTGTGGCAGCACAGTTTTACCCTCGGCCGGGGGATCGTGGGGATCATGAGATTGTGGGTTCGATCCCAGCCCCCGACCAACAGTGAGCTGTGTGGAGTTTGCATGTTGTCCCCGTGTTGCGTGGGTTTACTCTGGGATTTCTCCGGTTTCCTCCCGCATACCAAAAACATGTAGGTTTAGGGCGCTCGCGCACGCAACGACCGGCAGCCGGTGGCTTGTCACCAGACTGCAAACCAAATCTACCTACGGGTACAAATAAGTAACAAAAAAAAAAAAAGGTTTAGGAACAGTTTCTTTCCAACAGCTGTCACGTTATTGAACTTAGTTCCCCGCTGACTCTCTTACCATCATCTCTTACCATCCTCACCTGTACATAACTGCCCATCTAACTTATTGTACATTATTTGCACATAACAGTACTCTTAATTTTCTGCACTGCTGCATATATTTGCATATATTTGCTTAAATTGCACATACTGTTAATTACCGTATATACTGCACTGCTGTCCTTTGCACTTCTGATTGGATGCTAAACTGTGTTTCGTTACCTTGTATTCATACAGTACATGTGTAATGACAATAAAGTTTAATCTAATCTAATCTAATCTTTTGGACTCCGTATAGAACCTCACCTGGTAAAATTAAACCCTGATATGAGCAACATAACACAGACACAGTTTTGTCCCATTCCACCAGAGTTTGAGGAAACCCAATATCATTCTGGATCTGAGCCAAAACGAAAAGAAAGACACTCACCCAAATGTGGACCAGCAGCAGATCTTAGACATAAAATACCATTTTCCTCACCATATTTCCATATACTCGGATGGATCTAAAGTAGATGGCTCAGTCTCTGCTGCAATTGTCACCGGACACAATCAGCACGGTTTGTGGATTCCCAAACAGTGTTCAGTTTTTACAGCAGAGGCTCGTGCTTTGCTTCTAGCATTGGAACACATTGAAAGAACCAAACAATAGAGCTCCTTAATTTTTACTGACTCCAGACTGTCTTCGGGCACTTGGGTTTTTAAAGACTGATCACCCCATTATTTTCTGGATTTTAGAGAAACTAGTTTTTTTTTACAGAAACATAATGTTAACATCATCTTCTGTTGGATCCCCAGCCATGTTAGCCTGTCAGGTAACGAGCAGGCAGACAGTGCTGCCAAGAGAACCCTTACCCAAGAAGTCACTCAATACCAGATCCCAGCTTCAGGCCTCTAATAACCTCCTATATTTTAAAGAAGCGGCAGACTGAATGGGACACATGTACTGCAAATAAACTGCATGATATTAAACCTGCCATAAGCCATAGACACTTGCATCACTGTCAAAACCGACATGATGAGGTAGTGTACACTAAATGCCACATTGGCCACTCTAGGCTTATGCACAGCTTTTTATTAAAAGGTGAAGCCCCACCATCTTGTCAGTTTTGCGGAGGTTTTTTTATCAATAAAGCACATTTTACTTGACTGTCCTGCTCTCATGACAGCAAGACAACGTTTTTATACTCAAAAGTCACTGAAGGATATTTTTAATAAGGAACCACCAAAGAAAATTTTAGGGCTTTTAGCACATGTGCATCTGAAGCATCTTATTTAATTTTTCTATTTTATTGTATCTACATATGTATCTTGCTGTATTTATTTATTCTTTCATTTATCATCCTATTGCTATATAATTTTTAACTCAATTTTCTTATTAGTTCTAATTTTGCCATGAAATAGCCATAGATGCTGACATGGCACTATTCATCAACAGCTCGTCCCAATGATCTCTCACAATCCTTTATCAACATTTCCTCCTGTGTCTCCTACCTTCTCCTTCTCTGCATTTACTCTTCCCTCCATCACTGCTATTTCTAAACTGATAAGCAAATCCAAATCATCTACCTGTCCTCTAGATCCCCTCCCAACCATTCTCGTCAAAGCATCTCTGTCCTCACTCGCACCTCTTATTACTCATACCATCCACTCCTCCCTCACTACTGGTCTAGTCCCCTCACCCCTAAAAACAGCTGCCATTACCCCTATACTCAAGAAACCTGGTCTGGATCCCAACAATCTAAACAACTTCCGTCCCATCTCCAACCTGCCATTTCTGTCTAAAATTTTGGAAAAATCAGTAGCAGCCCAAGTCCACTCCCACCTCTCCTCTAATAACATTTATGAAGAGTTTCAGTCCGGTTTCCGTCCCCACCACAGCACAAAAACGGCCCTTCTTAAAATCACAAATGATTTGTTAATGTCAGCAGACTCTGGAATCCTCTCCATCCTCATCCTTCTTGACCTGACTGCAGCCTTTGATACCATTTCTCACCCCATCCTCCTCCATAGACTGGCATCTCTCGGTTTTTCTGGTACTGTTTTAAACTGGTTCACATCCTACCTTTCTGACCGCTCCCAATTCATCCAGTTAAAATCATACACATCCCAGCCATCGTCCATCTCTTCTGGTGTCCCCCAAGGTTCAGTCCTTGGTCCAATTCTGTTCATCATTTATCTTCTCCCTATTGGTCATATTTTCCGTAAATTTAATATTCAATTCCATTGTTACGCTGATGACACCCAGCTATATCTTTCCTCCAGACCTACCTCCAACCTCCCTCCCACCTCCCTCTGTGACTGCCTCCATGAACTCACTTCCTGGTTTTCCTCTAACTTTCTTAAACTTAACAGTGATAAAACAGAAGTCCTCTTAGTCGGTTCAGAATCCACCTTTTCAAAGTCAAACAGTATCACCATCACCATTGACAACACTACTGTTTCCCCCTCCCCTCAAGTCAAAAACCTTGGGGTAATTTTGGACACCACCCTCTCCTACAAATCCCACATCAATAATGTCACCCGGTCAGCATTTTTCCATCTATGTAACATCAACCGTCTCCGTCCCTCTCTCACCCCTGCCAGCACCACCATCCTGGTCCATTCTCTCATTACCTCCCGCCTGAATTATTGTAACTCCCTTCTTTCTGGTCTCCCCCTCAAAGCTCTTAAAAAACTTCAGCTAGTTCAGAATGCTGCCGCCTGGATCATTACCAGAACTCCATTCACCCATCATATCACCCCGGTTCTGCAGCACCTCCATTGGCTCCCCATCAAACACCGCATTGACTATAAAATCATCCTCCTCACTTACAAAGCCCTCCATGGCCTCGCCCCCCCATACCTGGCTGCACTCCTCTCCGTCCATACACCATCCAGAACTCTCAGATCATCAGTTACCATCAACCTCATTGTCCCTCCTGCACGCATGACCACCATGGGCCTCCGATCATTCAGCTGCACCGCCCCCCGCCTCTGGAATTCCCTCCCACCGGACCTCAGGAATTTAAACTCACTCTCCACCTTCAAATCCCACCTCAAGACTTTTCTGTTCACTAAGGCCTATTCTTTGTGATGTTTTATTGATTGTTTTATTCTTGTACGGCGTCCTTGAGTGCCTTGAAAGGCGCCTTAAATAAAATGTATTATTATTATTATTATTATTAAGCAAGAACACTCACTCACTCACTCACTCCCTCAGGGGATTAATAAATATACCAAAAAAAACCACCTCTTTGTCAATTTAAAGCCCCCCCCCCCCCAAAAAAAAACAAAACAAAAAAAACAACTTTTTAGCCGAATTTCTTGTATAGATTAGCACTTTTCTCATAGATTTGTGATTTGAATTTGATGCTTTTTTCTTCTATTTTCAAATATATGTATGTACATCTGTGGCTATAATTAAGTTGCTATTTTTCCTTATAATTTTGTCAGATTTTTCTCTTAATTTTGCAGTTGTTTTTTTGGTAAGTTTAATATTTAATAAACTAAAGCAGTTGGGGGAGGGAGTCAGATATCACATTACTGTATTAAAAAAAAGCCTAACACCGGTCAGGAGCCATTATCCATGTAATCAAATATTTAGGTTCAACCCTGGCATATCGGAGTGGTGGCCTCGTTGGTAGAGCATCTGCCGCACAACCACAACGCATGGCTGGGTCGTCCCAAAGACCATATAAAAATGGTACTTTCCACCTTTGAGTTTGGTGCTCAGCATAATAGAATGGGGAAAGGAAAGTTGATGCACAGAGCTACCAGAGGACTGCCCCCCTCCCACTGCAGCTTTCACTCCTTACAGTAGCTGTGTGGCCTCGGGTCAGAGAAACAGAGATCGGCGCCACCCCACACACCACCTGGTGTCCCACATGCTGTGGAAGGGAATTAAGCTAAGCTAAGCTGGCAGATTTACAATAGAAGAGTCTGAAACCTAGAAAAATGTCTCAGAATAGCCAAAAATGCACTGAATTCAATAAAAACATAACGCATTTACTTTAAAAATACATAAATAAATTTAAGGGAAAAAGTTTCAAATTTACAAGAATATAGTTGGACATTTGTAAGTGAGAAATTTAGTACCTAGAGTAAAAAATCTCTTATAATAGCATTGACAGGCCAGTTTATTCTTGTAAATCTGCAGGTTTACAGTCATTTTCAGGCTACAGTAATTTTTATTCCTCCACAGATAATTTTAAAGCCAAAACTTGTTCAAAATTTGCTCTTTCTAAAGTAGAAGCTTCCTGTATTCAGTGAAAATCTTAACATGAATCCAGTTAGATGAAGAATTTGCTAAAATTTCAGTTACTGTTTTGTCAATCAAAGTTAATTCAAGGGAAGCTTTATGCAACGTGACCATTATTTAACCTCACGTTTTTATGTTGTTTCTTGTCTTCTGTAGCCTCAGAACGAGCACATTGAGTTGCACCGTAAGCGGCATGGCTACCGCCTCGACCACCACGAGAGGAAGAGGAAGAAGGAGAGCCGCGAGGCCCACGAGCGCTCCCACAAAGCCAGGAAGATGATCGGTCTGAAGGCCAAACTGTACCACAAACAGAGACACGCAGAGAAGATCCAGATGAAGAAGACGTGAGTACACCTCTGTGGGCTTATTAATGTTTTCTTATTAATGCTGTAAATTAGACGGACACTCCCCCCTTCCTTCCCGAATGGTGTCTCCGCAGCATCAAAATGCACGAACAGAGGAAGACCAAGCAGAAGAATGACGATAAGACCCCAGAAGGAGCCGTTCCGGCCTACCTGCTGGACAGAGAGGGACAGTCCCGGGCCAAGGTTCTGTCCAACATGATCAAACAGAAGAGGAAGGAGAAGGCGGTGGGTACACAGTGTCCATGGGTCCTTAAAAAGACTTAATTATTTTATGCAAAATTAACTCCTTAATTAGCCTTAAAAATGATGATCAGTGATTTAATCTACATCCAGAGATCTTAAAAATACCACAGATATGATAAACAGATATGATAATGTTGGCTGTGTTTTCTCACATTTATGTGGTGAAATCCTCTGAATTTGTAGTTAACAAATAAGAACCAACAAGAATCATTTTCCATAAATTTTAAACTTTTCCCTTCTTGTTTATTTTTTCTTGTTTTGTTGTAAATTTGGATCTTTTTCTAGCAAATTTGCTGAATTATTTATGGAAATTTGTAGCTTTTCTCTGAGAAACTTGCAGCTTTTTCCTCAGACATTTGTTGCCTTTTTTCTCCAAAATTTTGCTTCTGTCCCCTTCCAAAGTTTTCTTTTTTCTTTGGAAATTTACAACTTTTTTCCTTCTAAAATGTGACTTTTTCCTTTTGAAATTTGTTAATTTTTTTCTTTGAAACTTCCAGCTTTATTTTACTTTTAAAAAAAATTGCAGCACTTTTTTTTTCCCTTTTTTTTTTCTCCTTAAAAATTTGTGACACTTTTTCTTTGGAAATTTATGGGTTTGTAAAAATTGCAAATTTATGAGGAAACCAGTCACAGTTTATGAGAAAAAAGTTGCAGACTTTCACAAAAAAAGATACAAATTTGAAAGAAAATAAGTAAATCATGAGGGGAAAAAAAGTTGCAATTTTATAAGAAAGTCAAAAAAAATGTATGAGAAAATTGTTCAGATTTACAAGAAAAAATGTTCAAATTTATCTGGAAAAATTTGCAAATTTATTAGGGGAAAAAGTCACAATTTATGAGCAAAAAGTTGTAAACTTACAAGGAAAATAGTTACAGATTGATGAGAAAAAAGTCAGAATTTATGAGAAAAAAGTTGCAATTTTGTAAGAAAAAGTAAAAAAGAAAATGTATGAGAAAATTGTTCAAATTTGCAAGAACAGTTGCAGTTTTGTGAGTAAAAAAGTGCAAATTTCCCCCCCCCCAAAAAAAGTTTAAAATTCATAAGGAAAAAGAAGGTGAATCCCCCCCCCCCCAAAAAAAAAAAAAAATGTGGAGAACAGACCAGTAGCTTGCGGCATTAATATTTGTGTACTTATGGCCAGAAAACAGCTCTGGTGTTCTGTCAGTGTTACAGATGTGTGATAATGAACCTAAACTGTTTCCTGCAGGGCAAATGGGAGGTTCCGCTGCCAAAGGTCCGAGCCCAGGGAGAGACGGAAGTTCTCAAGGTCATCCGAACTGGAAAGAGGCAGAAGAAAGCCTGGAAGAGAATGGTCACAAAGGTCTGCTTTGTGGGCGACGGCTTCACCCGTAAACCTCCGAAATACGAACGTTTCATCAGACCAATGGTGAGGTCAGACCTAGCTCAAGTCTGAACGTTTTATTGTCATCCAGCAAAAGTTCAACTGGAGTCCTGAAACTTCTCTGATGGCTTTTTGTCTGTTTTCTATCTTTAAGGGCTTGCGTTTCAAGAAGGCTCACGTCACACACCCTGAGCTCAAAGCCACATTCTGTCTCCCCATCCTGGGCGTGAAGAAGAACCCTTCGTCTCCGCTCTACACCTCCCTGGGAGTCATCACCAAAGGAACGGTGGTGGAGGTCAACGTCAGCGAGCTGGGCCTGGTCACACAAGGAGGAAAAGTTATCTGGGGTACGAGTGTGAATCTGTTTAGATGAATGTGAAAAGTTCATGATAAATCCATCACCTTTAGTTTCAAAGTGCACTTAGTTAGATTTCACACTTGATTAGAACAAGCGAACAACTGAAATCTTCACTAGTGGCTGAGTGTTGTCAGCTGGTTCCCTATGGCTGTGTACACTCTTGTTTTCATAGTCGGCCCACCACCCCCTTTTCTAGGCCTTCCCGGTAAAATCTTTGGTCTGCCTCTGTTTCTTGGCACCCTGACATCAAGCACCGACATAACACAAAGGCTTATGGAAGCTAGATGCTCTATGGCAGGGGTTCAGCAATCTCCATTATACAAAGAGCCCTTTTGAGATGTTTTGACCAGAAAAATGCACATAGAGCCCAAAAATATCTGAGCCTGAAAACGTAGGTAAAACAGCAACGTTACCATTACAGACTGGCCTGAAACCATCAATATTAACAGGTTATTCCACGTGAAATTACACCTTTTCCAAAATGTGAGATTTTTGGGCATAAATTTCTACTTTTCTAATAAATTAGTCATATTTTTCTTTGAAAATTTGTTACATTTTCAGGTAGCCTCTTTCCTCTCTAAACTTGTGGCATTTTTTTTTCTTGTAAAAATTTAGTTTCCAGTAAATTTGTGTTTTGTTTTTTTGTTTTTTTACCTCCGCAAGAGGAGGAGGTTATGTTTTTGTCGGCGTTTGTCTGTCTGTCTGTTAACAACATTACTCAAAAAGTTATGAACAGATTGTGATGACATTTTCAAGAAAAGTGTAATGGCAGGAGAAACAGATGATGACATTTTGGTGGTGATCTGAGAGTGCATACCTCCACCAAGGGCCTTGTTTGTATTTGTGCAGCATGATTACACAAAAACTACTGGATGGATTTGGATGCCGTTTTCACCAGAGCTACGGAGGAAGCCATTACATTTTGGTGGTGATCTGAGGGCACACACCTCTACCAAGGCTCCATCTTCTCACAGTGTGTTAGCTACAATACTCCAGAACTACTAGACAGAGTTTGATGAAATGTTCACCACAGGTGGCTCTTGGGCTGCACACAAACCCATTACATTTTGGAGGTGATCCATGAATGCATACCTCCACCAAGGCTCAATGTCCTAGCAGTGGTTTAGCAGGATTACACAAAAACTACTGGATGGATTTTTACCTCTACCAAGATTTTTGCTTGAGGCCGATATGCAGTAGCAGAGTGGAGTTTGGGTGAGCAACAGTCTTAATAATAATAATAAAAATGTTTATTTGACAGGGACAGTGCAATAAACATAGACAATTAATCAAATGACAATCAATCTAATGTGTTGCACAAAGAGTGTATAGCTATTAGCTAATTTGCAACTCTTGTCCCTGGATGGGCTTTAGAAAGAAGAAACAAGTAAAAAGAAAGAAGGATAAGGAAAAGAAAAAATGAAAACAGAATAAACAGTGACCACATACATCAATGCAAAAAAGATTATAAATACACAATATAAAAACCTGATTCACATTTGCCTATTTCAGGTCTCCCTCCCTTCGTCACTCACTATAAACAAACACATTCATTCCTTCCCTTCATTCACTCTCACCCTGCAGACAATCATTTCATACATGGGTACATTCTTGTTTATTTTTCAGTCATTTTTTAACCTTTGTAGTGAATGTTTTAAAGTCCGTTATTATTTTAATTTCATTTGGCATTATGTTCCAGATATGACTGCCCTTTATAGAGAAAGCTGTTTGTCCAAATGTGGTTCTGCGGTGGAATATTTTACAGTTATTGTTAACAGAACTCCTGGTGGCTCTGCTGCTGTCCTGTCTTTGGATGAAACCAGCAAGTGGCTCAGGCGCTGATTTATGGAAACATTTGAAAATTAATTTCAGAAAACAGAGGTCAATGAAACTCTCAAAACTCAATAGATTGTATTTTTTTAAAATATAACAGTGATGCCACCTAATGGGCTTTTTGTCCAAGATTTTTAGAGTTTGATTATATAATGAACCTATATGTTTTATTGTGGAAGGGGCTGCTTGAGCCCAGACTGTCAAACAGTATGATATATGAGAAAAAATCATAGAATGCATATACAGAACAGCTGCTTGGTATGGTATGTAATATCTAATTAATTTAAAGCAGTTCAGATTTTTTTTTACTGTTTTAGAAATTTTCTTTATATGAAGATTAAATTTGAATTGAGGATCTAGTACAATGCCAAGGTATTTGAATTCTGTAACTAAACTGATGTCTTGATCATGTATATTAACTTTAAAACGTTGCAGGTTACATTTTTTGATTGAAAAGCACATTGAAACTGTTTTCTGAAGGTTCAGCAATAGATGGTTCTGGAGGAGCCACTCTTGGACATCAACCATACTTGTAGACAGTACATCTGCAGCCTGTGCTGGAGTCTTGGCAGCTGTGTAAATAACTGCATCATCTGCATAAAGTTGACATGTTGCAGCTGAGCAGTGTAGTGGCAAGTCATTAATAAAAATGCTGAAAAGTAAAGGACCAAGAATGGACCCTTGTGGGATACCCATACGGTTGTTTAAAAATGAGGATTTATCGTGGTGAACTTTTACACACTGTTCTCTATTCTGGAGATAAGATGCAAACCATTCTAATGTATCTGGAGAGAAGTTAAAAGATACCATTTTGGATAAAAGCAAACTGTGGTTTACAGTATCGAAAGCCTTTTTGAGATCTAGAAAAACAGCTCCTACCACATTACCCCTGTCCAAGGACTGTTTGACATTTTCAGTAAGGCAACAATTTGCTGTTTCTGTTGAGTATCCTGGTCTAAAACCAAATTGATGTGGATGAAGAAGTTGACTGTCTTGTAAGTAGTCTATCATCTGTGTAGCTACAACTTTTTCAAGAACCTTAGACAGGACTGGTAAAATAGAGATTGGGCGGTAATTGCATATATCGTCTTTACTGCCTGATTTATAAACTGGTATGACGACAGCCTTTTTCCAACCAGATGGAAATATACTAGACCTAATGGAGAGATTAATGAGATGAGTCAGTGGTTTGATTAATATTTTGCTGTGTGTTTTGAGAAAGGAAGTGCTTATATTGTAGATATCATTAGTTTTTGAGTTTGACAGTGTTTTAACAATACCAGCAATTAAATCTTCATTTACCTCATCGATGTGAAAAGAAACTGTTGAAAGTATTGATTTTGTGTTGTTGAGCACATTTGGCAGCACAAAGTTTTTTGTTAAGTCTTCCACAGAGTCCACAAAATATGAATTAAATTCATTTGCCAATGTAGCCTTGTCACTGATGGTCTTGCCATTGATTCTAAGTTCCTTTACCCCCTTCTGAACATTTTTTTTTATTAGTTAAGTTATTTAAATGCCTCCATAGGGAACTGTTGTTACCCTTTGCATGATCTATCAGTTTATTGTAATAAGATACTTTTGATTTTCGTAGCTCTTGTACCACTTTATTTCTTAAACTTTTGTACACAAGGTGATCATTTTGCAGTTTAGAGGTTAATGATGTTTTCAATGCATAGTCTCGCCTCTTCATAAGTTTTCTTATTTCGTTATTTAACCATGGTAGGTTAATCTTCTGTTGTCTACTTTTAATTTGCTTTGTAAACTTTTCTATAGACTTTGTAATTGTTGCAGTTATAAAATTACAACAATCATCTACTTCATATGTTGACATGAGCTGCTCCCAATTTTGATTATCTAAGTAATGTTCAAACTCCGCAGTTTTTGATTTGGGAATAATAAAATTTAATTTGTCAATATCGACTCCCCCAAAATACTGTAGTCGCTTTTTAGTAAGTTTTCTGACAGCAAGAACCATGTTATGATCTGAGAGACCAGTTACAAGATTATAGGTTCTGGTTATTCGTTCTGGTTTATTAGCAAATACCATGTCAATAAGTGTTCTAGATTGTTTGGTTATCCTGGTGGGTCCTTTGATCATTTGTTGGTAATTAAATTTAGTCATGAGGCTTTTCAGTTTCTGTGTGTCCTTTTTATCAGACCAGTTAATATTAAAGTCACCATAAAATATTGTTTCTCTGCTCTTCTCAAGTTGTTTAACCAGATCACTTAATTCATTATAAAAAGAAGAATTGTGTGACGGTGGGTTGTACAATACTGCAGTGTTGAAATTCATTACCGGTGAGAGACATACATTAACAGCTAAACATTCAAGTGAAGTATTCAAATTTACCTTGGTGGAGGTATGCACTCTCTGAATGCCCTCTAGTTGTTGGTTTGTTTTTTTTTCCTAAAAATTATGTGAATTTTTTTTTTTCATTGCAAATTTGCAAGTGTTTTTCTCATAAAATTGTGACTTTTTACCCTAAATTTGTCATATTTTTGCCATAAATGTTCTACTTTTCTAATAACTTTGTTCCTTTCTCCCTTGTAAATTTCTAACTTCTATCCATCCATCCATCTTCTATCGCTTTTCCGGAGGTCTGGGTCGCGGAGGCAGCAGTTCAAGCAGAGAAGCCCAGACTTCCCTCTCCCCAGCCACCTGCTCCAGCTCTTCAGAGAGGATACCAAGGCGTTCCCAGACCAGCTGAGAGACATAGTCTCTCCAGCGAGTCCTGGGTCTGCCCCGGGGTCTCCTCCCAGTGGGACGTGCCCAAAACACCTCAAGTGGGAGGTGTCCGGGAGGCATCCTGATCAGATGCCCAAACCACCTCAGCTGGCTCCTTTCAATGTAGAGGAGCAGTGGTTCTACTCTTGAGCCTCTCCGGATGACTGAGCTCCTCACCCTATCTCTGAGGGTGAGTCCAGCAATCCTACGGAGAAAGCTCATTTCAGCCGCTTGTATCCGCGATCTCATTCTTTCAGTCATTACCCAAAGCTCATGACCATAGGTGAGGGTAGGAACGTAGATTGACTGGTAAATCAACAGCTTTGCCTTAGAGCTCAGCTCCCTCTTCACCACAACAGACCGGTACAACGTCTGCGTCACTGCAGAGGCTGCTCCAATCCATCTGTCAATTTCTCACTCCATTCTCCCCTCACTCGTGAATAAGACCCCGAGATACTTAAACTCCTCCACTTGGGGCAGGAGCTTGTCCCCAACCTGGACAGGACAATTCACCTTTTCCAGCTGAGAACCATGGACTCAGACTTGGTTGTGCTGATTCTCATCCCAGCTGCTTCACACTCAGTAACAAACCGTCCCAGTAAAACCAGTAGGTCATTGTTGGATGAAGCCAGCAGGACAACATCATCTGCAAACAAGAGAGATGAGATCCTGTGGTCACCAAGCATGACACCCTCCATTCCCTGGCTGCGCCTAGAAATCCTGTCCATAAAAATTAAGAACAGGATTGGTGACAAAGGGCAGCCCTGGCAGAGTCCAACTCTCACTGGGAATGAGTCTGACTGAGTGTTGGCAATACGAACCAAACTCTCACAACGGTCTTATAGAGACCGGATAGCTCATAACAACAAGACCGGTATCCCATACTCCTGAAGCACCCCCTACAAAAAAACCATGAGGGACGCGGTCAAATACCTTCTCCATGTCCACAAAACACATGTAAAGTGTTTGGGCAAACTCCCATGAACCCTCGAGGATTCTTGAGAGGGTAAAGAGCTGGTCTGATGTGCCACGGCCAGGACGAAAACCACATTGCTCCTCCTGAATCTGATTTGTAACGTTTTTGGGGGGAAATTTGCAGCGCTTTTCACATAAATTTGTTACATTGTTTTGAAAAAAATCATTGCAACTTTTCCAGTGATTTTTTTTTCCTCCCAAAAATGTTCTATTTTGTGCAAAGTTGTTGTAGTGTCTTTTTCTTGTAAAATTGCACATTTTTCCCCCTAATTTTTTTTTGATGGTTCAGTTAAGTAACAGCTCCCTGTTCAGCATGGGGTTGTTGGCAAACATTTTCAGCTTTTCTCATAACTGTGTCATTTCTCTAGTAAATTAATATTTTTCCCTCACAAATCTGTGCCCTCTTTTCACTGAAAGTTTTTTTTTTTTTAAATCAAGACCTTAGGGAGCCACTGCTTATGAGCAGAAGAGTCACATGTGGCTCAGGTTCACAGGTTGCAGACCCCTGCTCTCTGGACTCTAACGACCCTGAGAATCATTCCAAAACATATGTTACTCCCAGTTGTTATTATGAGGCTTATTTTATTTCTAACTCAGGTGTGCATCGTCCCGTGTCTGTAGTTTGTTAGTCTAGATAACATCATCGTCATACGCGTCAAGCTTCTTCACGTCTCTTATCAAACATTCACTCATTTTATTTAGACACTGAATGGGCTCTAATGACCCTGTGAATCACACTAAAACATATGTCTTACTTCCAGTTGTGATCTGGTTTACTATATGTAGGCAGCGGTCCACATTGTGATCTGTGGTGGGAGCAGGTGGAGGTGTGTGCTGGAGAGAAGAGGAATGAAAGCCAGTAGAAGCAAGACAGAATACATGAGTGTACATGAGAGGGAGGCAGGTGTAACGGTGAAATGGAAGGAGTCGAGGTAGTGAAGGTAGATGAGTTTAAATACCTGGGGTCAGCCATCTAAAATAATGGAAAATGCACAAGAGAGGTGAAGAAGAGAGTGCATGCAGGGTGGAGTGGGTGGAGACGAGTGTCGGATAATTTGTGACAGAAGGGTAGCAGCAAGAGTGAAAGAGAACATTTACAAGACAGTAGTGAGACCTGCGATGATGTATGTTTTGGAGATGGTGACACTGACAAAAAGACAGGAGGTGGAGGTGGTATAGTTGGTTTGGACATGTGCAGAGGAGGGACAGTGGAAATATTGGACAAAGGATGCTGAAGATGGAGCTGCCAGGCAGGAGGAAAAGAGGAAGACCACAGAGAAGATTGACGGATGTAGTGAAGGAGGACATGGAGAGGGTTGGTGTTAAAGAAGAAGATGAAGGGATGGGGGGGATGGAGGCAGATGATCCACTGTGGAGACCCCTGAGAGGAGCAGTAGAAAGCAAACTAACCTGAACTTTGGTGTTAACATTAATTCACAGAGGTGTTAAAAGGCTTTAAGTCTAAATGCTCACAACCATAAAAGCCCTGAATGAATCACTAATCATGTTGTATTTCTTTCCCTGCTCAGGTAAATACGCCCAGGTGACGAATAATCCAGAGAACGACGGCTGTATAAATGCAGTTCTGCTGGTATAGGGCTCTAAACTACCTGGTTGCAATTTTACATCAAAGATGGAACATGCTGTGGCCTTCAGATCATCAGACTGGCAGGAAGATCTCCGGTGCCGTGCTCCTCAACGTTTTTGTAACACGAAAGACTCAGTGGCAAAGAAGTTTTGATTTCTGTGTTTAATTTGATATAAATAAACTGAATTTGAAACCAGATTTGTTTTTGTTTGCATTCTGCTCGTCTTACTGAAGAAGAAAGTGAAGGAATTTGTGTACTTAGGTGTGCCTACCCCTGTTAAACTGGTAGGTTTTTGTGTTGGAAAATTGTTAGAAACCTTGATTATTTCACTAGTAGAAAAGCTGAAATCTTTGAGGGTGAAAAATGAACTAAAATGACGTGGATGCATAACTGCACATCCTCATATAATTGGGGATATGGATGTGTTCAGAATTAACCAATCATATACAAACTTTCTTGCAGAATAACCCAAAATGGCCTGTTTTGTGGAACTGAAGCCAAGGAGGTTCTACTTATTCCTCTCACCCGAGTACTGAGTGTAAGGTTGAACTACACTGCAAAACCTCAATAAGAAAAAATAGCTTAAGGTAATAATTCTTTTTTGTCTGACAAGATTTTTTTTCTTGTAGTGCAGTTTTCTGTAAGAAAATTTTACTTGTTAGAAGATATTTTTCACTTGTTTAAAGCAAATGATTTTAAGTTAAAAAAATAAATAAATTGCCAGTTGAGCAAGAAAAGCATGACTGGTGAAGTCGACAACATAGTCGAGAAACAGGAAAGTATAATGTGATACCTGTGGACTGTTGGCCATGAGAGAGCGCGCACATGGTTTATTTGAAGTCAGCCGAGTATATACAGCGGGAAAAGTAACATTTTTCTCATTAAACATTGCTGATGGAGCTATTGACCTGAGATTTTCACCACATATCAGTAACAACCCAAGTAATCCATATATACAAAGAAATCAAGGCAGCTGTGTTCACAGAACAAGTTATATTTAATAAAGTGGAATGGCACGGAATAAGTATTAAACGCAGTTGGTGAAATTATTTGGTAGAAAAGTCTTTGTTGCTAATAACAGCTTCCAGATGCCTCCTGTATGGAGTAACTAGGCACAGGCATTGCTCAGGAGTGATTTTTAGCTCATTCTGGGCACAAACTCTTCAAATCCTGAAGGTTCCGTGGGTGTCTTCTATAAACTCTGATCTTCAGTTCATTCCATAGATTTTCAATTGGATTCAGGTCAGGTGATTGATTGAGCCATTCTAGCAGCTTTATTTTCCTTTTCTGGAGCCAGTTGAGTTTCCTTGGCTGTGTGTTTGGGATCATCGTCTTGCTGAAATGTCCACCCTCGTTTCATCTTCAGCATCTTGGCAGATGGCAACAAATTCTTATCAAGAATGTCTCTGTACATTTGTCCATTCATCTTTCCTTCAATTACATGAAGTCTGCCTGTACCACGTGTTGAAAAACACCCCCACACCATGATGCTCCCACCTCCAAGCTTCACTGTCTGTATGGTGTTTTTGGGCTGATGTGCAGTGCTATTTCTCCTCCAAACATGCTGTGTGTTGTGGCATCCAAAAAGTTCAATTTTGGTCTCATCTGACCAGACTATATTCTCCCAGTATTTTACTGGCTGTTATGTCAGTGGTAGGAGCCAAGGATGAGACCAGGTGTTGAACTGAACACAGGTTTATTAGTAGACACTCCACAGTATAGCAGCATACCTGCCAGGCAGAGAGGTGGCCAAGAGATCACCCCTCCCGCTCACTGCTCTCTTATACCCTGGGTGGTGGCAGAACCGGAAAGGTGGAGCCACCACCCTTGTCTCACAAATAAAGGTCCCAAACTACTACACAACACTGGCTTGCCCAAATGTTGTGCAGCAAACTTTAAATGAGCTTCAACATGCTTTTTCTTCAGCAAAGGAGGATTGAGAGGTGAGCAGGCATAGAGCCCATGTTGGTTGAGTGCATTACTTATTGTTTCCTTTGAAACAGCAGTACCTGCTAATTCCAGGTCTCTCTGGAGCTCTCCACGGGTGGTCTTTGGCTCTTGGATGACTCTTCTGATAATTCTTTTGACTCCTCTGTCAGAAATCTTGCGATGAGCTCCTGGTTGTGGTCAGTTTATGGTAAAATGATGTTCTTTCCATTTCCGAATGATGGCTCCAACAGTGCTCACTGGAACATTCAGCAGTTTAGAAATGAGCCTGTAACCAATGTCATTATGTTTTGCAACAATAAGGTTGCAGAGGTATAGAGAGAGCTCTTTGCTTCTACCCATCATGTGGTGTGACAATCTGATATTCACAGACCTTTTAAAAGGCTATCAGTCAGAACTTAACCAGCTGAAATTAATTTGCACTGATGGGGGATGGGATGGCTTCCTAAATTCTGATGGATTTCAGCTGGTTTCTTGGCTTTCTATACCTTTTTGCACCTCTTTTTCTTCATGTTTTCAATAGTTATTCCCTGTGTCGTTCCACTTTATTAAATATAAGTTGTTTTGTGAACACAGGTGCCTTGATTTCTTTGTATGTATGGATTACTTGGGTTGTTACTGATATCTGGTGAAAATCTCAGGTCAATGGCTCCATCAGAAATATTTTTAATGAGAAAAATGTTGATGTATGTGGGCACATATGTTGGTTACATATGCTCCACAAATATATTGCTGTGTGTTTATTGTGTGCTGCACGTCTCAGGGAACAAAAGGACTGAGCCTCCTAGAGGTAACGGGAGAGTGCGAGATTTGACCTTCGTTTCTAGGAGATGACCTGGAGAGATTTCCTGACCACCGGAGACGAAAGGATGAATGGTGTGAAGATCAGAGGAGTTACATTGTGACTGGGATTAAGTACCATGTGACTGTATGTTTGATTAAACACCATGTGACTGTAGTTTTGATGTCCGGGGTATAAAGGACAGATGTGAGATGATAAATCCTCTTTTTCTGCTTTGAAATTGTTGGAGTATGTGATTGTGAATAAAGCTGAACCTGAGGAATAAACTCAGTCTCATCCTTCAACACATTCTCCACAATGTGTTTAATACTTATTTTCCCTGCTGTAGGATGCAGCTAGATGTGAGATTGTTGAGATGCCTCTTTGTCTCCCGATGCTGTATTAAGCTGCCTCAAAAGATCAGTATGTCAGCTTTTTTGTTCAGATTTTCAGAAGTCTCATCCTTACACTGAGGTTGTTCTATAGCGCCAGAAGATGAAAACTCCGGTCTTCCCAGCCAGCATGTCAGCATTGGTCTCACTAAAGTTACTGCAAATCTGGGCTGTCTTATGGGTTTGTTCGCAGGTTCCATGTTGGTCCCATCTGTGTTTGTCCACATGGACTTTACCTGTTTAACTATTTTCAACTTCTCAAAAATTTACAGCTTTTTTCTTGTAGTTTTGCCTATGGTGCCAGTGTTACTGAAATTTGCAGTGTAACTTAAAAGTGCTGGGAGCGGTTTACGTCAGTGGATAACAACTGCTCTCAGGCCGCAGTCCTGATGAAAAATTGTCTTCATCCTGTTTTTATTTAGACCCTCAGATACTTTCTGAGCAAGTGTAACAATACTGCTTGATTGGATGGATTTAGCAGGTCTAAAACCTGCAACCCACAACAGAAAAAAAGGAGAGAATGGGAGGGAAACTGAGGCGAAAAAAAACCCCCAGCGGTGTTGGTAATTCATTTTTCTGCTTATATTATACTGCTATAGCAGGAGCTGTTGTTTTAAATATTTTTTCTTTGTTTTCTCTCCATTTTCTAACTTATTTTATATTTTAATTTCTGTTTTATTCTTCTTATTGTCAACTTTTCAATCTCCGAAGCTCTGTGAATTACATTAACTTATAGGAAAGGAGCTCTACAGAGTGATACTGTGACGTCGGGGCTGCGATCAGGGGGCGGGGATTCTCCCGGCATGCTAGCGCCGCGGAGCATTCAAAGACTGTCAATATCCGTGTGTTCTACGTGTTATTGCTGCGCCATTATAACTGCGCTATAAGACCGGTTAGCGCCGTTTCCCTGTGTGTGATAGATGGTGTGTCTGTGTGGGATGAGGGTCTGTGTGAATGACTCCCCCCCCCCCCCCGTTCTGTGTTGTGAGTGAAGCCTGTTGCGTCACAGTCATCGCTCCTTATTTGTGTGAACCCCCCCCCCGAAACGTCACACTGGTGTCAGGAGTGGGACCTTGGAGGAGCGATGGAAGCGAGGATCGACGGACTGATTCGGCGACTCCAGCGGCTCATCGGCCAGATAGAGGCGGAGATGGACGAATGGAGCAGCGGACCCGACGGGGCCAGCATCCCCCGCCTTCTGTCTTTCTCACGGCAGGGCGGGCCGAACGGAGCAAACCTGCTCCGCTTCCCGCCATTTTCAGGGCAGGACGGGCCGGCGATTCCACTGCGACCGGGGGCGGCGATCGGCCATGAGGCGACCGTCCCACCGACCCGCCAACGGGCCACACGCCCCCGCTTTGGTGGCGAAACCCCGCTGGATGGCTACCTGGCCCAGGTCGCTGCGCTGAACGGCTGGACGCCCGAAGAGACCGTCGTGCAGGTGGCGCTGGCCCTGGAGGGCGGGGCTCTCTGCACGCTGTCCGACCTCCGGCCTGAGGAACGTCACAGCTGGCCAGCGCTACCAGGAGCGCCCCGGATGAGGTTCGGGAGAGCGGCCAGCGCTCAGCACGCCTGGGAACAGCTGGCCAACCGCCGGCGAGGCAGCCGAGAGAGCCTGGGAGCCTACGCAGCGGACATATGGCTACTGGCACAGCGTGGCTACCCGGATTTTGAGCCGGGGGCGGTGAAGAAGCTCGCCCTCCAGCACTTCATCCGTGGGCTCCGCCCGGCCCGGCTCCAGGTACACATCCGGATTCACGCAGCGAGCAGCTGGGAGACGGCCGTGGCAGAAGCGGTGCGGGTGGAGCCGATGATGGCTCATGCAGCTGACGTGAACTCACCGAGGCAGAGAGCTTTCCAGGCCACAGCTGAGAGCGAGGGGGAGGAATTACGCCGGACCACAGCTGCGCGATCGGCGCGAGTACACCGGCAGCGGCGCGAGGAAGGATGCTTCCGCTGCGGGGAGCCAGGACACATCGCGCGTTACTGCCCGGCACCCACCCCGCGACAAACCGCCCTTTCACCGGCTTTAACCCGAGAGCGAGGTGGCGCACCTCCCACAGACATTTTCCCCGATGGACGGCTGGGCTGACTTGGACAGTCAGCAGAGCTGTATCTACAGTGCAGTCTGGACCCCACATCAATCCGGGCCCTGATCGACACCGGTTCCACCATTTCCCTGGCCTGGGGCGGGGATTCTCCCGGCATGTTATAAGACCAGTTAGCGCTGCTTCCTTGTGTGTCATAGATCATGTGTCTGTGTCATGTGATGAAGGTCTGTGTAAATGACCTGCCCTCCGTTCTGTGTTGTGAGTGAGTGAAGAATAAAAAGCCTGCTGCGTCACAACCATCGCTCCTTATTTGTGTGAACCCCATGAAACGTCACAATACTATATGGTTAAAGTGTTCTAATTGCATTAACTTTAGTTACATTACCTCCATCTGACATCATTGCGAAACTTTTTCAGGACTACTCGGATTTTTGAGGAACAGTCTTAATAGGCCAACTACACCTGGCGCGTCAGCGCCTTTGCGCTACCTATCGGGTGGGAGTGAAACTACAAATGATGGTTGTGCGCATGCGTCAACTGCTTGGTTTGGGTAGATGAAAAAAGTGAGCATGAACAGCGCCGCGTGCGTGCCGGGCTCGTCCAGAGCGTACGCGGACCAAAGCGGACTAGAGGGGAAATGCAGCATGAATAAGGCTTCATGTGGTAAAAACATACATGACTGCAACTCACAAGAAAAGAGTTTGAGAATAAGCCCCCATTGTCATGTTCTAGCTGGCTGCAGAACCACACACAGCAATGGACTCGGGGACAGGCATGGCAGCTTAAGAGACAGACATTTACTTAAAATAATAGTTAATTCAAACCAAAGCACTTATTCAGTGTTGCTGCTGCAACTGGCTGCCCCTGAAGCTCCTTCCCTGTCGCCCTGCACCCGCATGTTTGTCTGTGTGATTCACAAGTGAGTGTATATAAGGATAAGGAATAAGGACCTGTACTTATATAGCGCTTTTTCAAGTCTGAAAGACCCCTCAGAGCGCTTCACTAGTACTAACCCTCTATTCTAAGGGCCTATAGGAGACAGATATCTAGGGACAATTTTTTTTAGAACAACCAATTAACCTAACATGCATGTCTTTGGATTGTGGGAGGAAACCGGAGCCCCCGGAGTAAACCCACGCAGCACAGTGAGATAAAAAAAGAAAAGTCACATAACATCACGAAAAATAAATGTCATAATTTAAGAAAAATAAACCACTTACAGTATATTCATCTTGAAACGTCTGATTGCCAGAGGAATAATTTTCCAATACTGTTTTCAGAACAGGCGTGCGTATGCTTTATAGATTTTTTTTTAAAATTCTAGTTCATGTAAACAAACTGTTAATTTGTAATTCATTCCTTTAATATTACCACAGTGAAACTGTCTGTAAAAGATTAATTTCCTGTTTCAGTTTGTTATGGATTAAACTTCAAATTCATGCACAAACAAGTGTTTTCTGGGAACTTTAACAGATGGAATTACTAGAGAGTAAAGGTCAGAATAGTAGAACCGCTTCTTCCAATTATAATCTCGCCCCTGTTTAAGTAAAACATCCAAATCTGGTAGATTCCAAAAACATTCACTCATTACACTAATTTCTCCAATGTATAGACGAATCCAACTTAAAGTGAAATCTGCACTCTCAACTGAGGATGCCCTAACTAACTGATCAATCAGTTTCTCACTTATATTTCTTTTTAAGAAATATAAGTGAGAAACTGATCAGTTTCTTGGCCTCAGTGAGAAACTGAGGCCTCTCTAAAACAATAAATTCGATGCAAATGTCTGCCGCTCTTTGAAGATGAGGAGCTTCAACGTGTTTTTAACGGTGGAGGATTTGCAGTTGCAGTGAAGATTTTCAGCTCCCTCTAGTGGTAGGGGAGGTGCAGGATGGCATGCTCCACAAGTCCTGCGTCAGTCTGAGCCCTCCCTGTTGTCGTCGCTGCCATCCCGGGCAACCAGGACTCACATATTCACAATTCGTTGTCCTTTCTGCCAACCACAGGCTGGATAATTGCTCACATGGACTTTACTGCAACTCAGTCGACAGGCCTCTCTCCCCAGGCACGGTCAGTCTTTCACTGATCCTTGAAGGCCCACGTTGCACTCAGCAGGCCTAAGGCGACCAGGCAGCACAGTTCTCATTCAAACTTATTGCCACAGGGCCTCATCTGCCTATTCCCTCTGTTCTTTCTAAAAGGATTAATCCTTAGTCTAGACAGCCCTGAAATATCTGGTCTTCTTCCTTTCTTGGAATGCAAATGCAAACAGAGACATGTATCTGAATGTTTGTATCTGATTTTTTTCTTATCTGCTATGTTTTCAATGTGCAGAAGTCTATAAACTATTCACAAGTAATATATTTTTGCCTCTAACCTCTACCATACTTACTCAACAAATCGCTGAATTTGTTAATTTTACTTTTTAAGGAAAATTATAGTGCTTCAGCATTTTCATCATCTTATTTTCTAATCTATTTTTATGCACTTCTTATTAATATATATTCATATATTTTCCTCTATTACTCAAGATTACACAAACCTAAAACACAAACATTCAAGAAGGACGTATTCCTCTGGAAATCAGAACCATTGTGGAGGAACAAAATAAGTTCAGGCGAGACACGGCGAGCTGAAGGTTTAAGAGTTTTATTCCTCCATCATCATGAGACACACTGCAGCACTGTGTGCTGTGTGTGAGCTGCTGTGAGTGCGCTAGTGAGGCATGTAAAGTCAGCTCTTTTATGCAGACAAGAGAGAATGCATGGCACATTTACATATTGATATACATATCAGACAATACATATCAATTGCGTGATTAACTGGCGCCAGACTTCATCTCCTTACTCCGGGGATGTATAACAATAGTCATTGTTCTGGTTGTCCCCCTAGGGCTCTCTGTTCGTATGCAATCCCTGCTGAGCGTGAATATTATCAGTCTGCATTGTGCTGGGTGCCCACACGTGTGCTGGGTGCCCACACCGCTCCCCCCAGAATGGTCAGAAGGGGTTGTGATCCCCCCCCCCCCTGTCGTTTGGCTCCACCTCCGGTAGAACTGTCGGAGGGCATGTCAGTCCGTGAGGGGGACAGGGGAGGGGTGGAAAGGGCAATGTGCTCCGCTCAGAGTTCCAGCACGTTGAACGGCCGTGGATCGTGGGCACGTGGGCCGGTGTGCAGTCGTGCGTAATGGAACCAGACGGCGATCAGCCGGCTTTGGGAGTGAGGTGCGGGAAAAGCTCTGTGCAGGAGAAGGTTGAGGGGGTGGGAGTAAGCGAGTGCCGGCCCGGGACGTCAAAGGTGTCTGGACCGCACAAAAATTGCGTGTGGATCCACGATGGTGAGAACTTTTCCCGTTAAACGTGGCGGAGATCCACAGCGGCTGTGAAAAAATTATATCTCTGACTTCTCTCGTGTTTTGGTCCAGCAAGGATGTGGGGAAGGAAAGCGGCCAAATTCCCCGAGGATGCATCGCGGCTGTGATAAACTGAAGCTGTGTCAGGGACTCGGCAGTTTGGCTTTAGGTGCGGGAAACAGCCCTAAAGTCATCGGGGAAAGCAATTGGCTAAATTCCCCTTGTGCGCCGTGGCTGAAAAAGTTATACAAAGTCCTATGTGCTGGCTGCACATCAGCTCCAGGTGCGCGAGCAGCCCTGAAGGTTCCGAGGGTGGCGATCAGCTGTTTAACTTGGACATGTGCAGCGGCGGAGGATGCTGTATCAGTCTGTAGAGCCGATTTGTCCCTGGTGCGTGGCGCATGCCTGGTGCAGTGACCACATAGCTGGCAGTTGCGCTGTCCTCATAATTCCGCGATGTGCGCGTGTGGCTTCTGTGCGCGGAAGGTCCGTTGTCAAGAAGTGAGTCAGGGTCAGGGAGCTTGATGGAAATCAACATAGTCGACGTCGATGATTGTCCTCGTTCAGGCTGCTTCCTTCGTTCGCTCGTGTTGATTATGGTGCTGGTAAAAGATCAGGCGAGGGTCACACCATGACGCGTGCTGAGGCTTCCCGTCCGGGTCATCTCCGGGGTGTTCGCCTGGTGTTCCGTTCTTCGTCCAGGGTCACCAGTGTGGAGGAACAAAATAAGTTCAGGCGAGACATGGCGAGCTGAAGGTTTAAGAGTTTTATTCCTCCATCATCATGAGACACACTGCAGCACTGTGTGCTGTGTGTGTGAGCTGTTGTGAGTGCGCTAGTGAGGCATGTAAAGTCAGCTCTTTTATACAGACAAGAGAGAATGCATGGCACATTTACATACTGATATACATATCAGACAATACATATCAATTGCGTGATTAACTGGTGCCAGACTCCTCTCCTCACTCTGGGGGATGAATAACAATAGTCATTGTTCTGGTTGCCCCCCTAGGGCTCTCTGTTTGTATGCAATCCCTGCTGAGCGTGAATATTATCAGTCTGCATTGTGCTGGGTGCCCACACGTGTGCTGGGTGTCCACACCATTACCAATGTAGATATCACTGAAAACTAGTTGATCAGACACTCGTGTCCTTTTTTCCCCACTTTAAAACCTACTAAAAGGAGAAAAGAGAAGGAAAAAAATCAAACTGACTCAAAGTAATTCATATATTCCCTTGTCATAACTCAAATTTCTCCACAAAATTCAAACAAACATCTGTATTTATCCTGTATGTATAACTAATGCGATGCATTGTCTGTGAACTGTGTGCTTCTGTCTCAGAGAGGTGCTCTTTGTCAGGTGGTGCAACTATCCTTCAGGGCCTCTAGAATTTCGCTGGATATTTTCATGGTTGTTACGGCCCAAAAGGCTGAATCCGCTGGAGCTTCTTTTTCGCACTATAAACTGTGGGAAGAATCACAAGTTTTAAAGCGTATGATTTTTTTTTCATTGTTTACTGTAATGATATTTTATGTAATACCACAAGAAAAGCACAGGATTATCAAAAAAAAAAAATCCTGTTAAACTGATTTGCGAATTAAGCAAAAACCTCTGCTATACAGAAAAACTCTTTTGTGCAACAGCAAATACAGAATTTAGCACAATATCCATTACAACTGCATTGAATACATGTTAAAAGACTATAGATTTGGAAATTATTAGCAGCACCTTCAGCTGAACATTCCCTAATTTCAGCAATCCTCAACCACTCAGTACCGAGCGCAGAGAAAAAACAAGTAATTTATTCTATTGCTCCGTACTGTCTAATAAAGTTTGTGTTTTTCTGAAAAAAATCATTAACTATTCTCTCTCCTTCCGTGCCTGACTCCCACACATGTCTTGACACACAACTGCCTCCTCCTCCCTGGCACCCATCTCTCCATCATGGGGAGGAGGGGCTCCTCCTTGGGTGTTTGCTGTGGGCGCATGTCCGTGTCCCGACCAGAGATTCACAGCTTTAATAAAGCTCACTGACAAAACGTAGTAATGATTTTACCTTTAAAGCTGTATAGAATGCTACAGTATTGGCTGTAGTGTTAAATTTGCTTGTGTATTTATGGTTTCACGGCATTTCTGCTCATGCACGTTCTCGTGTTGGAGTGCTTTCGTGGAGGCAGACGTTTTTTCATCACAAACTTGGCACTTTGTGCATGCACCAGCACGGAGACGCAAGGAGACATTTACCAGCAAGGCAGAGGAGACAGAAGAAGAGACGGTGTAGGAAACTCCATGGTTAGCGCGGTGAAGCAACACATCTGATTGGTCAGACAGTGCCGTTCACGGACAAATTTGATTGGCGGAGTAGGCGGAAGTTGACTAGGATTGGACAAAATTTGCAGCTATTGGACAAAGTCACAGGTCTCACAATAGATACATTGAGGGTTTGAGCTCGAGTGAAGTTGGCATAATTGCAACATCGCAAAATAATGGAGGAACTGATCTTTCTCTCCTTGCTTATATTTTACTGCTCATGAGGGATTAAATCTCAGGTTTTCAGTCCTGTCTTTGGTTGGGTTTTTTATGACCAAAGTTTCTCACCCCACCTTTCTGGGAACAATTTGCCAACTTTTGATTAATCTGTTGCTCGTTTTTTCTTTTTCTCAATACCTTCCGCGTATAGGTACGTCTTTCAAACCAGAAATTTGCTCCCATGCCTCAATGTTACTCCTCTTTTTTTTTAAAACTTTATTTTCTTAAAGTGATCAAAAGTTAATATTTCGTCTTTGTTATATTCTGCTTCCATTCATTCCTTGTCCTCGTATCATTAGTATTATTAATGTTCTTATTCATATATTATTACTATTTATTATTATCATTATGACCTGAGCCAGTGACAACTCATTATCCTTTGCAGTAGTTTTTGTATTTATTGTTACACAATTTATTCATTAATTTATCTGTATATTATTTGCCAGCTTCTGTCATCTGTTATCCATATTAAGCTTTTAATTTTCTCTTAATTCTGCTAGCTGTTATCTAAAAATCCTCCAGTATTACCTAATGAAATGATGTGGCTCAGAGTCAGCTATCCGACGGCCAGCAAAAACTCTTTTTACTAATTTGCCATATTCTATTTAATCTGTTTATTCATTAATTATATTTTCCTCAATTATCTCCTCATCAACTCTGCCTGTTACTTGACTGAGAAATGGCAGACTTCTAGTTCAGTTATCAGTCTTGAACTATGCAGTCTGTTGTTATCTGATCTGTTATTTGTTGCAAATTTTCAGTTTTCCCCATCTGTGTTTGTTCACTTGATCTTTTTCAAGCCGTGTGCAGCTTTCAGCTGAGAACTTTTTTCTTCTCTTATCTCTGCTGTGTGTCTGCTGCTTTCAGACAACATGCAGCCTCTCTGTCTCCCACTTCCTGTAGGTTAATTTTCCCACGTGTGTGTGTGTGTGTGTGTGTGTGTGTGTGTGTGTGTGTGTTCTTGCACACACTTCTACCTCCCTTTTCTCTTTTTTTCTTCCTTATCTTTGGCCAGGAAGTTCCTCTAACGCACGCTATTAATCTGCTGCTCTTCTTTATGGCAGATTTCTGCGTACACAGCTCCGCTTCCTCGGCAGATGCAGGCTTTTTTTTCAGTAATTACTCCTCTCTAATGATATGTGGCGTCTGGCCAAATGAGCTCAAGACAAACACAACATATAAAGAGGTTCTTTATTCTGAACGGAAAAAAAAAACTGAGTTCTTTAAAACAGACAAATCTTAAAGGGAAACTGTTCACACGTTGAGTGCATTAACAGCCGTAATGGCTTGTCTTCTTTTAGTGCATCGTTAAGGCCCGCTCACAAATGCACACCGCAGCTCCCAACAGTTCATCAATGATGAAGAAAACCCATGGCCCTCAGCCTTTGGGCCTACAAGGTCACTTGGCCTTCCACCACCCCAACAAGCCTAAAATCTCTGGCTTATTCAGAACACCTCGGGCGTGGCCTTCCGCTTGAGCTGTCTGAGCAGAGCAAAAAAACTTCCTGTTAGGTATTTATAGTCCCCCCCCACCCTCAGCTGCTGCCTACTAAAACCAGGAAAGAGGCTCACAAAATGCCATCGCCCACTAGTGGAGAGGAGAAACATCCCCCCCCCCAATTCTTCCACCTGGCAGAGCCATCCATCCGTCCATCTTCTTCCGCTTAATCCTTTTTGGGTCGCGGGGGTCCTGGAGCCTATCCCAGCATCTTTGGGCAAGAGGCAGGGCACACCCTGGACAGATCGCCAGTCCATTGCAGGACCAACACAGAGAGACAGACAACCATTCACTCACACAGTCATACCTGAGGACAATTTAGAATCCCCAGTTTTGATGCCAGTTAACCTAACTTGCATGTTTTTGGCCTGTGGGAGGAAACCGGAGAAATCCTGGAGTAAACCCACGCAGACACGGGGAGAACATTCTGCAAATTTTAAGTGCCTTGGATGCAGGGGAGCGAATTGCCTGAGTAAGAAGGATAAATTCTCTCATTTTGGAACCCACCTCTTTTCGAACCTATATATATATATATATATATCATTAAATTAAAAAAAAAAAAAGAAAAAACATTCACAGGCGATGAAAGTCAGTATTCTGGGCAGCTGTGTGTGTTTTATGTAACTGTCTGCATGGCATGAAGGAGTGAATGAATGTGTTAACAGGCATGTGTTGCGTGTCTTAAGGAGATCTGAGCCGTAAACCTTTCAATGTGGAGGAAGTGTAGTTGAAAGGTAAGAAACTCAAACTTCATGAGATTGTGCAAACAGTCTTCTGTGTTGTGTGTATTGTGTGTTAAGAACGGTCCCGTGGATACCGCTCTCCTGGGGAGGGAGGTCCGTCACGGACAGTGACCGAAAGAGCACGCCCCGTACAAGAAGTACGGCAATATATTGTTACACGTGGAGTCCATAGGGAGGGCGGCGATAACATAAGCGAAATATGACATATCATTCGAGAGGAGCACTAGGGAGGGTGGCGATAGATACGTGCATGAGCATTGCTGAGGTAGCGATAACAGGTTTGCATGCAGGAAAAAAAAAGAGACGAGTAATTACTGAAGAAAACATGCATCCACCGAGGAAGCGGTGGATGCAAGAGGTGCGGCAATATATCGTTACACGTGGAGCCCATAGGGAGGGCGGCGATAGATACGTGCACGAGCATCGCTGAGGTAGCGAGTAATTACTGAAAAAAGCCTGCATCTGCCGAGGAAGCGGAGCTGTGTACGCAGAAATCTGCCATAAAGAAGAGCAGCAGATTAATAGCGTGCGTTAGAGGAACTTCCTGGCCAAAGATAAGGAAGAAAAAAAGAGAAAAGGGAGGTAGAAGTGTGTGCAAGAACACACACACACACACACACACACACACACACACACACACACACACACACACACCCACACACCCACACGTGGGAAAAAACCTACAGGAAGTGGGAGACAGAGAGGCTGAGTGTTGTCTGAAAGCAGCAGACACACAGCAGAGATAAGAGAAGAAAAAAGTTCTGAGCTGAAAGCCGCAGATGGCTTAAAAAAGATCAAGCAAACAAACACAGATGGGGAAAACTGAAAATTTGCAACTAATAACAGATCAGATAACAACAGACTGCATAATTCAAGACTGATAACTGAACTAGAAGGCGGCCATTTCTCAGTTAAGTAACAGGCAGAGTTGATGAGGAATTTTGACTTGCAAATAACAATGTGTAAACAAATAAATAATTGAGGAAAATAATATAATTAATGAATAAACAGACTGAATAGAATATAACAAATTAGTATAAAAAAGAAACAGTTTTTGCTGGCTGTCAAATAGCTGAGTCATGTGGTCTATATTTATCATATATTCCATAACCTACATATGTTGAAGCATGTGAGAATGTTTGGTGATTACATATGTAAGGCGACTTCACACCTCAGAACAGGACAAAGAGATCTCAACCGCCAGTGAGGATCAAAGAGTTTCCCAGGCACTGCGGTGGAGACCGGAGGAGCTGCCCTGACCCCCCAGGGCCATGAGGAGGAGTACGGAGACAATGGGGGGATTAAGATAAGGAGGGATGTCAGCTTTGGATATGCATGTCTTTTGTTATGTGCAAGTATAAGTTCATAGAGCCGGAGGTGTTCGGTCTCTTTTTCCTTCTTCTGCTGCTGCACTAGGATGAGACTTGTTAGAGGAGCTGATAATAAGCTTTGGTTTATGAATCACATCGCCTCCTTCTTCCAAGCTCTTCTACACTGGTGACCCTGACGCGAGGATGGACCAGAGGCGTTCCCCCGCGATCGACTCATCTGTGGCGACCCAGGCAGACGCCGGCGCCCATGCAGACAGGGGAACAGATGGACGACGTTCCCCCACGGCAGAAGTGATAGAGAGGGCTCAACCGAGCACCAGCGCCGCTGTGAGAGCCGAAGCAAGGCACTCTCACCCTGCGGACACAGCAGTGATGGTCTACACAAACGCCGTCACCGTCAACCTGCTGGACTTCTGGCAGGAAGACCCCGCCTCGTGGTTTCTGCAAGCTGAAGCCCAGTTTGCACTTGCAGGCATCACGGCTGACGATACAAAGTTCTATCACATCGTCGCCAAACTCAACGCCGCCACTTCGAGATGTGCGCGGAGCATAATCCAACGGCCGCCGGCCCAGGACAAATATGAAGAACTGAAAGCGACTATCGTGGCAAATTACGTCCCCTCAGCCGAGGAGAGAGCCGAGAGGATCCTGGCGGTTTACGGCCACAGAGGAGGCAGACCCAAGGCCCTCATGGAGGACTTGCTGCAACTTAAAGAAGAGGACAATGACAACTTCCTCTTCCATTTCATATTCCTCAGTACGCTGCCGCCACACATGAGAGGGACGCTGGCCAACATGCGATGCAGCACCCAGCAAGACTTCCGCACGCTAGCTCACGAAGCTCAACGGCTCGTCAACGCCTGCAAGGAGCAGACACCCACAGCAGCATCCGCAGACCTCAACGCTGATGTCCGGAGCCACGAGGAGCCACAAACCACCGAGCAGAATCAGCCCGCGGTGACAGCGACACGGCCAGGACGCAACAGACGGAGCGACGTTTGTTATTACCACCACCGCTTCGCCGAGAAGGCTTACAAATGCGTTCCCCCCTGCAAATTCACAATTTCCGGAAAACGCCGAAGCCGAGAGCCATTAACAGCGGCGGTTCTCAGCGAAAAAAGCAAGCTTTTATATGTGACGGATGGACACACTGGCAAGCAGTTCCTTATCGACACGGGAGCTCAACTAAGTTTTGTCATGCCCTCCCAAGCAGATCGGGCCATGGGCACCCGGGGCAATGGAGCGGTGGCAGCCAACGGCTCCACCATCGACACTTTTGGCGAAAAGAGCCTGCACCTCTGCATCCACGGCCGCAACTACAGATGGACATTTGTTGTAGCGGCGGTGAGTTTTAACTTGTTGGGCGCTGATTTTTTGTGTGCACATGGGTTATTAGTTGATCTAGCGAACAGGGGCTTGGTTAATGCACTGTCCTTTGCTTCTATTCCCTGCTCAGCTCGACTTTCTCCACCACCTGTGCAGGCCAGCGTCACCACAGCAGGAGGTAAGTTTGATCAACTCCTCACCCAATTTCCAGCACTCACAATTCCCAAATTCTCAGCCACAGTGGCTAAACACGGGGTTGAACACTTTATTCCCACAACGGGCCCACCCGTATTTGTCAAAGCTCGCCGCTTAGACGCGGCCAAGCTCGCCATAGCTCGGGACGAGTTTACCACCCTTGAAATATTAGGCATTATTAGACACTCGAAAAGCCCCTGGGCGTCACCACTTCACATGGTTCCGAAATCCGATGGTTCTTGGAGACCGTGCGGCAATTACCGCAGATTAAACAATGCGACAGTGCATGACCGCTACCCAATTCCTCACATTCAGGATTTTTCACTGCATCTGGCGGGTGCGCGCATTTTTTCAAAAATAGACCTGGTCCGCGGTTATCATCAAGTCCCAGTTCGAGCAGAGGACATTCCTAAAACAGCTGTAATAACCCCTTTCGGCCTTTTTGAATTTTTGTGAATGCCTTTCGGCCTCAAAGGCGCTGCTCAAACCTTTCAGCGGATGATGGATGCAGTATTACGCGACCTCCCTTTTGTTTTCGTCTACCTCGACGATATGCTGGTAGCCAGCCCGTCTGAGGAAGAACACGAGCGGCATCTCACTATGGTTTTTCAGAGGCTAGAAGAGCACGGGTTAATAATCAATCCAGCCAAATGCAAATTCGGCGTGTCACAAATTGATTTTTTAGGACACAGAGTTTCTCCGAAGGGGGCAGTCCCACTTCCAGACAAAGTTCACGCGATAAAAAGTTTCCCACCGCCACAAACGGTCAAATCGCTGCAGGAATTTTTGGGAATGGTTAATTTTTACAACCGTTTCCTCCCCCACGCAGCTCAGCTCATGCAGCCCCTATATGACGCGCTCAGAAAACAAAAAGCTTCCAACGCGGTCGAATGGACCCCGGAGCGCGAACGCGCCTTCGCGGAAGTAAAGAGCGCCCTAGCTAATGCCACATTGTTGGTTCACCCCGATCCCTCGGCCCGCATTGCGCTAACCACAGACGCTTCGGACCTAGCTATAGGGGCAGTTGTAGAACAACATGTCAGCGGGATCTGGCAACCTTTGGCATTCTTCAGCAAATCGCTAAACCAAACCGAGCGTAAATACAGCACTTTTGACAGGGAGCTGCTAGCGCTTCATTTATCCATCCGCCACTTCCAGTTCTGGTTAGAAGGGCGGAGTTTCACGGCTTTTGTAGACCACAAACCGCTCACCTTTGCTATGGCTAAAATTTCCGAACCGTGGTCAGGCAGGCAACAAAGACAACTAGCTGCGATTTCAGAGTTCACCACAGACATTCGACATGTGGCAGGCAAACTTAACGTGGTAGCAGACTGCCTCTCTCGCGCTGTGACATCGTCAGAGCGCGAGGAGACAGATTATACTACCTCAGCCGCAGAACTCTTCACCAACGCGGACACATACGCGGTCCCAATCCATGCAGGGATAGATTATGCAGCCATGGCGGAGGAACAAAGTAGTGACATGGACGTGCGCGCACTCTTGTCTGGACCAACAGGGTTAAGGCTGGAGGAAAGGGGTTTACGCGACGGCGTGCCCCCCCTAATATGCGATATCTCAACCGGCCGACCTCGCCCGTTAGTCCCACCTGCATGGCGCCGCCGTATTTTCAACTCAATTCACTCCCTCGCACACCCAGGTGTGCGCGCCTCGGTTAAAATGGTCGCCGAAAAGTTTGTGTGGCCTGGCCTGCGCAAAAACGTAAAAGAATGGGCAAAAACTTGCATTTCTTGTCAGCGCGCCAAAATACACAAACACACAAAAGCCCCTCTGGAGCCTTTTCCAATCCCTGCTAGAAGGTTCGACCACGTTCATGTCGACCTCGTGGGGCCGCTACCTTCCTCCCAAGGTTTCACACATCTGTTAACAATGATAGACCGCACCACGCGCTGGCCAGAGGCAGTCCCTCTGGCGTCAACCATAGCAGAGGAAGTCGCTCGCGTTTTTTTGACAAACTGGGTGGCACGTTTCGGCGTCCCATCGGACATCACGTCCGATAGGGGGCCTCAATTTGTCTCGGAGCTTTGGTCAGCCATGGCCAGCAGCTTAGGGGCAACAATTCACCGCACCACCGCTTATCACCCTCAGGCTAATGGGTTGTGCGAGCGTTTTCACAGATCTTTAAAGGCCGCCCTCAGAGCCTCACTAACGGATACAAATTGGGTAAATAAACTTCCCTGGGTTTTATTGGGGTTGCGTGCTGCGCCCAAAGAGGATCTAGACGCCTCTCCAGCAGAATTAGTTTTTGCACAACCTCTCAGGCTCCCAGGTGAATTTTTACCAGAGAACCCAGAGCCAGGGCATCTTCCAGCCCCGAGGATTTTAGGCAGCAACGGACCGGACTCTCTCCCCGGTCCGGCTCATCACTCTTTTCCACGGGTTTTTGTCCCACAAGCTTTAAAGAACGCTGAATTCGTTTTTGTTAGGCATGAAGCTTTAAAACCAACTTTCCGCCCACCATACGATGGGCCATTCAGAGTGCTGGAACCTGGTGATAAACACTTTGTGCTTGATTTTGGGGATAGAAAAGAAACAGTCAGCATTGACAGACTTAAACCTGCCTTCTTGTTGAAAGACGAGTCTGCACGGTTGGCAAGAGCACCTCGGAGGGGTAGACCCCCCAAGAGAAAAGACTCAGCCCCCCTGCAGGGAACAAATAATCACTCTCCTCCCCAAGCTGCAGATTCCTTACAGGAAGGTCCCAGCAGGACGCCCAAGCGGACCCACAGCAGTTTCGGGAGAAGATTAAAACCCAGACAGCACAGAGACTGATGCAAACTACTCAACAGTTGTTCACTAATTGTGCTGTAACAGTTTAGGACTGACTTGTGATTTTACTATGCTGTTATGATTACCACTGAACTCTCTTAGGAGCATGGCTGCTGGAAAGTTTCTTCTGTGGCAAGAGGTGTAGCAGTTGGTATGTCCTAATAATTATCTTAAACTGTGAATTTTTCTATTGTCCTTTCTTAGTCGTTTGGGGGGGGGGGCTGTGGTCTATATTTATCATATATTCCATAACCTACATATGTTGAAGCATGTGAGAATGTTTGGTGATTACATATGTAAGGCGACTTCACACCTCAGAACAGGACAAAGAGATCTCAACCACCAGTGAGGATCAAAGAGTTTCCCAGGCACTGCGGTGGAGACCGGAGGAGCTGCCCTGACCCCCCAGGGCCATGAGGAGGAGTACGGAGACAATGGGGGGATTAAGATAAGGAGGGATGTCAGCTTTGGATATGCATGTCTTTTGTTATGTGCAAGTATAAGTTCTGAGAGCCGGAGGTGTTCGGTCTCTTTTTCCTTCTTCTGCTGCTGCACTAGGATGAGACTTGTTAGAGGAGCTGATAATAAACTTTGGTTTATATATCACATCGCCTTGTTCTTCCAAGCTCTTCTACAAGTCACATCATTTCATTGGGTAATACTGGAGGATTTTTAGATAACAGCTAGCAGAATTAAAAGAGAAAATTAAAAACTTAATATGGATAATAGATGACAGAAGCTGGCAAATAATATACAGATAAATTAATGAATAAATTGATGTGTAAAAATAAATACAAAAACTACTGCAGATGATAGTGATGAGTTGTCACTGGCTCCGGCTTTCAGACACTCAGCCTCTCTGTCTCTCACTGCCTGTCACTTTTTTTTTCCATGTGTGTGTGTGTGTGTGTGTTCTTGCACACACTTCTACCTCCCTTTTCTCTTTTTTTTTTTTTTCCTCTTATCTTTGGCCAGGAAGTTCCTCTAACGCACGCCATTTGTCATGAGCTCCCCGTGTGCTTCTGCATAGCGCACGGAGGAGGAGAAAAAGGATGAGGATTTATGCGCAGGGTTTTACGCCACACACATTTATTTAACGCCAAGATACTGACACACAGTTTCAACAGTAGTTTCCTCAGACGCTTAAGGAGTCCTCCGGGACGCTCAGCAGTCCTAGGGTGAGGGCCACCGGGAAAAAACACTCACAGTTAATACTCACAGAACTGCAGCTGTCCGAGTAAGTCCAAATAGGGCACCGAAAGAAACACGATCCTTTAATGACCTTGACTATCATACGGCGATTAACGACCGCATGTCTAGTGCAGTGACCCAGCAATGCATGACTGGAGACAGGCTCCTTAAGAACATGCATTGCTGGTTTCACAAATTGGTTACACCTGGGCGAGGAGCGGGAAGCTGGCATACAGGAGTGGGAACAGCTGGTAGCAATAGAGAGGGGGCTGGTCCGACCGGAAGACAGACAGCGCTCACTCCAGCGTGAGTGCAAGAGGCTGCCTCTCTGCTGCCAGCCAGAAGGCAGGGGCTATGGGCACGGCAAAGCACACAGAAATACATACTAACATACATACAATGTGGCATGTACCCATAGAGCGGCCAGGACCGAGCAGGGGGGAAACCAGGCCGGCTCGGTTCCTGACACTATTACTCTGCTGCTGTTCTTTATGGCAGATTTCTGTATACACAACTCCGCTTCCTCTGTGGATGCATGTTTTCTTCAGTAATTACTCATCTCTTTTTTTTTTTCTGCATGCAAACCTGTTATCGCTACCTCAGCGACACTCGTGCACGTATCTATTGCTGCCCTCCCTAGTGCTCCTCTCTAATGATATGTCATATTTCGCTTATGTTATCGCCACCCTCCCCATGGGCTCCATGTGTAACGATATATTGCCATACCTCTTGTATGGTGCGTGCTCTTTCGGTCACCATCCGTAATGGACCTCCCTCCCCAGGAGAGCGGTATCCACGGGACCGTTCTTAACACACAATACACACAACACAGAAGACTATTTGCACAATCTCATGAAGTTTGAGTTTCTTACCTTTCAAATACACTTCCTCCAAATTGAAAGGTTTACGGCTCAGATCTCCTCAAGACATGCAACACATGCGTGTTAACACATTCATTCACTCCCTCATGCCATGCAGACAGTTACATAAAACACACACAGCTGCCCAGAATACTGACTTTCATCGCCTGTGAATATTTTTTTTCTGCTTTTTTCTTTTCTTTTTTTTAAAAATTTAATTATATATACGTATATATATATATATATATATATATATATATATATATATATAGTATATATATAGGTTCAAAAAGAGGTGGGTTCCAAAATGAGAGAATTTATCCTTCTTACTCAGGCAATTCACTCCCCTGCATCCAAGACACTTAAAATTTGCAGAAATAATGGCTCTGCTTACCCTGGGATTTATGGCCACTGTCAAAGAATGCAGGGGCAACTACATCCAGGCATCAGGTTATCTTCACCCATTTCTCTCCTGGCTGGCAGCTCACCAGTAAAATGTTGGTTGCCAAAACCCAATATTTGCTCTAACTCTATGTGTGGTCTCTGTAAACAATTTAAAAATCTTCACATTGGTCTTCTAAAAATGAACAGAAGAATGTCAGCATTCTGGTAGAACAAATTTTAATGACAAAATCTGGAAAACAGTTTGTGTAGGATAGGAATATTACGTAATATATTAGTATGGCGGTGCCCGAAGCTGGGAGGGGTGATGCCCAGCCTTTGAGAGGTGGCGTCACCTGTACTATAAAAGCCTGAGGCAGGAGACCTCTGGTCTCCTTGCCACACTCCCGTACTCGCGGTAGGGTCTCCCTTATTGTTATGACCCGAGCGCTGGGTTCTGTCCGTGCTCGGGCCACGCACAGTTCGCTGCCGGCCTTGACAGCTGTGGGTTGTATTCTGGCCTCACCGGGCTCTTATTGTGAAGGTGCTCGGTGGGGCTTCCGCCTGTCAAGGTTGGTCAGCTGTCTGTCATCACTGCTCATTAGTGTTCGCCTTTATAAGGCGGGCACTGACGGCAGTTAGATTGCGGGAGCATAAGTCTACCAAAGTTGACCTTAAGTCAGCCGAAGTCAACCTACCCTCGTGATACCTTGTAAGACCTTCATTTCAGGTTCGTCTTTATTCTTGTCTTGTCGTAGTTTAGCTCGTAGTGGCTGCGGTTAGCCCTACGAGCCCTTATATCTCTTAGTGTGTGTTTTTGCCCTTAGCGGCTCACAGCCTTGTATCCTATCCTGTCTTGTCTTGGAAATAAAACATCATTGCAAAACTCACCGGTGACTCTTGGCGTCTTATGGTGATCCGCGAGGATCGCCGAACATGACAGTATGCTCCCGCCATAGCGTCCAAATGGAGACGCCAGACATCTAAACAGAGACGCCAGACATCTAAACAGAGACGCCATCGAGACGCCTTTTTCACCGTGAGTTTTTGCAGTTATTGGACTGTTGTTCTTCCTGTCTGGGTGTCAAGTGTCAATTCCTGGGAGAATGCCGTCATCCAGGGGCCGCGGTCGGCGCCTGGGCAGGGAGCTAGCGAGTGCCCTGGAGTATGTTGATGGGTCGCTCCTGGCCGCTACCTTTGACGACAACCCTTACGACATGCTCTGGCACCTGGACTACGCTGAGGTTCTGCTGGACGACCTTCCTCTCCACTACGACGTCCACCCGGAGGTTAGGATGAGGAGGGCTGATCTTGCCGCGCAGCGCAAGACACTCCGTGGGCTGGTGGGAAATCCCGGCAGGAAGCCGAAGAGGAGGCATCCCTGCTCCTCACGTCTGGATCCCATTCCTGCTTCCACTCCGGTCCAGGAGTTCGCTCTGCCCAGGGGTGATCCCCAACAGAGAGCTTCGTCATTCGGGAATCCCCTGGAGAAGCTCCAGCTCGCAGCTGCTTCCATCTGGGACCACGTGGCGGCTGCTCGTTCAGCAACATATCCCTCTCTGGCTTTTGATCATGTGACGGTGGCAGTCAGACTGGTGGAGAGGAATCCTAGATTAAGTGACTTCCCGGAATTTGCCAACTTCCTCGCCTCGGTCTCGGCACAGGAGCGGCGATTCCCGGACCTTACCTTCGCCTCGCCCTCTGCCAGAAAACGCCGTCACCTCCACAATGGACCTCAGCAGAATCCCCGGCTGGACCCGCTGCCGGCAAAGCCCGTCAGCGAACCTCCTAGAGCAGCTCCACCTTGTCCTTCTAGGAGGCCCTCTGTCGCCATCCAGCGGGGAGAAAGAGGAACAGCGTCCCCTACAGCAGGAGCCATCTCTCCTCCGGGAGAAAGGCAAGTGCATGTTAATTTATTACATCATGATTGTAACCTGCCTTGTCTGACTCCTGGGGGCGGAGTTCGGGGCTCACAGCCCCCCGAGCTCCTTCCACCTGCTGTAGAGACCATAACTAAACCTGCTGCCTCTGTGTATCCCCCTGTTGAGCGGCCCGCGATGCCAGGCCAACATCGTCGGGTGAAGAGGGGGCCTGCAGTGCTGGAAAGCCTGGATCCAGCCCTGCAGCCATGTCATGGATGGAGGAGAGCAGCGGACTGTGGCCCGGAGCCTGAGCCGACGATAGAGCGTCCCCGGGTCTCCTCGCCTGAGCGGTCCGAGCCAGTGGGTCGGGTGTCCCCTGCCCCCACACCAAACGGGTCATCGGCGTGGACTTCAGAGCGGGAGGAACCTCAGGCTGCAGACGTTGCGGAGCCCAACGCAGCTGAGTGGGAGCCAGAGGACGATCTCCTCCCACCTGAGCCCGGATCATCGGAGTCCTGGACAGCGTCAGAACCCGAGATCAGGCAAGTGCTCTGTTTACAGACCAACAGGTCTGTAGACGATGCAGTCAACCTGGCCCTCCACTCCATCCTGCAGCACCTGGACTCCCCGGGAACCTACGCCAGGATCCTGTTTGTGGACTTCAGCTCCGCATTCAACACCATCCGCCCCGCTCTGCTCCGGGACAAGCTGTCCCTGCTCAACGTGCCTGACTCCCTCTGCAGGTGGATCATCGACTTCCTGACGGACCGGAGGCAGCATGTGCGGCTGGGAAAGACTGTCTCAGACTATACTAGCATCAGCACCGGATCACCCCAGGGCTGTGTACTTTCCCCCCTACTCTTCTCCCTTTACACCAACTCCTGCACCTCCAGCCACCAGTCTGTCAAGTTGATCAAGTTTGCGGACGACACCACCCTCATCGGGCTCATCTCCAACGGCGACGAGTCCGCCTACAGGAGAGAGGTGGCCCAGCTGGTGTCCTGGTGCAGCAATAACAACCTGCAGCTGAACGCTCTGAAGACAGTGGAGATGATTGTAGACTTCAGGAAAGTCACTACTCCTCTGCCCCCCCTCACCCTCTCAGGCTCTCCCATCACCACTGCTGATTCCTTCCGCTTCCTAGGCACTACCATCACCAGGGACCTCAAATGGGAGCTGACCATCAGCTCACTCATCAAAAAAGCCCAGCAGAGGATGTTCTTCCTGCGGCAGCTGAGGAAGCTCAAGCTACCCACCAAGATGTTAGTGCAGTTCTACACAGCCATCATCGAGTCCATCCTCACCACCTCCATAACCGTGTGGTACGCAGGAGCCACTGCCAGGGACAGACTAAGGCTGCAGCGCGTCGTGCGCACTGCTGAGAAGGTGATCGGCTGCAAGCTCCCATCTCTCCAGGATCTGTACATCTCCAGGACCCGGAGGCGTGCTGGCCGGATCATAGCCGATCCCTCACACCCTGGTCACGTACTGGTTGCCCCCCTCCCCTCTGGTAGAAGACTTCGGTCCATCCAGACTAAAACCTCCCGTCACATGAACAGCTTCTTCCCCTCTGCCATTAGACTGCTGAACACTAAGTGACTTATTGACTCTCGTGCACCATGTACAGCAGCTCAACCAGACTCATGTCAATCATCACTGTTTTCTTCCTGCATTACCGACTGCACTATATAGTTCTCCACAGTATCTGCTGCTGGCTAATATATATTTTAACTGTTGACCAGTATCACTTAATCTTATCCTACACTTTATTACATGTATAGTTTATTTCTCTTATCTTATCATGTTTAATGTTGCAGCATTGTACCGAGACAAATTCCTAGTTTGTGTACTACATGAACAATGGCAATAAACCTGATTCTGATTCTGATTCTGATTCTGTTTTGTCTTTCTCCTCTATGTTTTAGAGCATTTTTGCCTGTCTCTTGGAGAGGCGAGCCGGGTGCAGCCTTCCACTGCATCCGAGCTTGTCTCGCCGGGTTCTGGCGCTGCCGATGATCCTGATCCCGTTTTTTTTTCTTCTGAGCCCTTTTCCAAGGTCGCCGGTGCAGAGCAGGTTCCAATCGCTGTGCCGGAGGTTCCGGGTTCGGAGTTGGAGATCGTCACTGGTGCGGCCCTGATCCAATCGGGGTCCATTGCTGGTGCAACATGGGCTCAGTCCGAGCTCGTCACCGAAGTGGCTCTGATCCAATCGGGGTCCGACGCGGGTGAAGCTATGATCCAGTCGGGGTCCATCGTGGGTGCAGCTATAACCCAATTGGGCCCAGCGGAGATGCTGCGCCAGCGTGGTCCACAGACGGTGGAGGAGCAGCAGACCCTTCACCGCCAGACGGATTACGGGCTCGTCCTTGCCTTCTAGCCCCTCTACAAAGTCATCGCCCCTGCGCTTCATCGCCAGGGGCCGTGGGGGTTCCTGTTTGCTCGCCCCGGCTCTTCCGAGTTTTGTCCTTGTCAGGGAGGCCGCCGCGGGCTGTTTTCCCCTGGGATTGGTGGCTGAGGGACGCGGGTCGGCTGCCTGAGGAACTGCTTCGCCGGTTTGGCGCCCCAGGTCGACCACCCAACTTGTTTAGTGTTTTGCCGGGCGACCTGGTTCGGCCCCCAGAGGAGTGGACGTGCTGGGTTTTGGACTGTGGTGAGCCACCCGGTCATGTTCCACCTCCCATAACCACCCGTCGGCCGTTGGACTCAGGGAGACCTCCTGAACTGTTCCTATGGCACCTGGTCTCCACCGGTCGGCATAAACTGTCAGGGGGGTAGTGGTTACTTTCTGGTGTTATCCTAATGCAGTTATTGTGCTGTTTTTTTTTCCTTGATATTCTGTGTTCCCCTATGTCTTGCAGTTGCTCTATTTTGTTTTGTGTATAGTTAAGTATGAGTCAATAATTGTTCTGTTTTCCCGTATTTGGTTATTTGAAGATTCACTTGAGCATTCACACAGGTGAGAAAGAACAACTGCTCATTAACAAAACCATCCTGGAAGACTGCAAGAGGCGTGAGAGAAATTTAAGCATGGCGTGGATCGACTACAAAAAGGCATTCGACAGTGTCCCCCATTCCTGGATAATACACTGTCTGGAGCTGTATAACATCAGCCCAGAGGTTAAAACTTTTCTGGAGGTCCAGATGGCTAAGTGGAAAACCACAATTACACTTAACCACAAAGAAGGACAAATAACAATCCCAGACATCAGGATCCAGAGAGGAATATTCCAGGGGGACAGCCTTTCGCCACTGCTTTTCTGTCTATGTATTGACCCCTTAAGTAAAATCTTATCAGACCTTGACATCGGGTATGATTTAAGCAAAGGCAGAACAAGAAAAGGGAGCAAGAGAGTGAATCATCTGCTCTACATGGACGACCTCAAGCTTTACGCAGAATCTGAACAGAAACTGAATCAACTTGTCAGTACCGTTCACATGTTTTCAAAAGACATCTGCATGGAATTTGGACTTGACAAGTGTGCAAAATATACAATAAAAAAAGGAAGGAAAACAGCATCAGAGAATATCCAAATAGAAGACAATAAGCATATCAAAGACCTGGCAGGGGAATCAGCATATAAATATCTGGGCATAGAAGAAAATACAACTATTGAACACAGAAAAATGAGGGAAATGGTCAAAAAAGAATACCAACATCGCCTAAAGAAAATCTGTAAATCAAATTTAACACCTAAAAATAAAATCACTGCAATAAACCAGTTGGCAGTACCAGTTGCCACATATGGATTTGGGGTGATAGACTGGCCACAGGGGGAACTGGACAAGTTGGATGTTCGGACCAGGAAGACCCTGACCCTTCATAAGGTAACATACAGAAACCAGTGACTAGATAGGATATATATGCCCCGTAAAGAGGGAGGGCTGGGCCTAATTGAAATAAACCAGGCCTACAGGGCAACGATAATAAGCATTGGTCAATATCTAAAAACAGCCAATGATGAGACGGTGGAAAAGGTCACCCAACATCATGAAACCCTTAGTCATAACACATCCATAACTAAACAAGCCGAGACGTTTGCAGGAGATTTATTAGATATGAAAGCCAGTCAACAAAACCCAGCAACAAAAATAGCTAGAAGGACGAGGGAAAAATACAGCAAAAGGACACAGGAGGAAAGAAAAGAAAGATGGAAACAACATAAGCGAGCAGGACGTTTCCAAGAGGAACTCAACAGGGAGTATATCGATAGGGAAGAGACATTGCGCTGGATCAGGAACGGAGATCTGGGGTACGACGAGGAGAGACTAGTGGTTGGAGCACAAGACCAGGGACTTCTAAGCAATGGCTTTAAAAAAATGGCAGGATTGTCACAGAGTGACAAATGTCGATTCTGTCATGTAGCGGTTGAGAGTGCAAACCACCTACTCTCCGGTTGCCAGGTCCTCATGGCCGATGGACACTACACTGCTCGCCACAACAAGATTTGCTGTTACATACACTGGAAAATATGCAAAGAGTTTAAAATAGAAGTAAAAGGACCAGTATGGGAACACGATCCAGAGCCAGTCAGCGCCAACGGAGATATTACCATCTATTATGACAAGGAAATCCCAACTGGAAGACACAATGAAGGAGGAGCAATAAAACCGGACATAGTTATCTTGAAAAAAAGGACAAAACTGCCAAAATAATAGATGTAACCATACCGAACGACTACGGCCTCAACAGAGCAGAAAGAGAAAAAATAACAAAATATCAAGACCTCAAAAACGACCTAAGGAGCACCTGGAATCTGCAGGAAGCAGAAATAATACCTGTGGTGGTGGGAGCAACTGGGACGGTGAAGAAAAACCTGAAAAAATATCTACAGGCGATACCCGGCTGTCCTAGTATCTGTGAAATACAGATCTCAGCAATAAGAGGAACAGTCTCTATCTTGAAGAGAGCCCTCGGATATAAAGTGTTTTGATTTAAAGTGTAACCATAGACCCCTGGTTGGGGCCCATTGCACTTGTAATGAAATGAGATATAAATAAATAAAACGGTGAGAAACCTTTTTCTTGTGAAACATGTGGGCAAGGATTTAATTTTCTCTTTCTGTCCTGTGCTGTTGCTGTAATTATTTGAGCATTTAATCTGATTTGAGTATTTAATCTGTGGAGTTGGTATTTCTTGTCATTGTCCTGCATTTAGTTATTCTGACCCAGTAATTCTGTTTTTTTTCTCTCCATGATATCCTGTGCTATTTTCTGTAATTGTTAGTTGAATATTTAATTTAATCTAAGTATTTGGTATCTCTTGTCATTGTCCTGTGTTTAGTTGTTTTTCTTGCCGGGTTTTGACTTTGTAATTGCACTGTTTCTGGGTTTGCTCTCTCTCCCTCCGGACCTACCCCCAGCCACCCACCCTGGGTGGTGGTGGGGGGGCAGGGTGGTCCGTGGGCGTTCTGAGCCCGCCCTTGGAGGGAGGGTACTGATACAACCCGAGCGCTGGGTTCTGTCCGTGCTCGGGCCACGCACAGTTCGCTGCCAGCCTTGACAGCTGTGGGTTGTATTCTGGCCTCACTGGGCTCTTATTGTGAAGGCGCTCGGTGGGGCTTCCTCCTGTCAAGGTTGGTCAGCTGTCTGTCATCACTGCTCGTTAGTGTTCGCCTTTATAAGGCGGGCACTGACGGCAGTTAGATTGCGGGAGCATAAGTCTACCAAAGTCGACCTTAAGTCAGCCGAAGTCAACCTACCCTCGTGATACCTTGTAAGACCTTCATTTCAGGTTCGTCTTTATTCTTATCTTGTCGTAGTTTAGCTCGTAGTGGCTGGGGTTAGCCCTACGTGCCCTTATATCTCTTAGTGTGTGTTTTTGCCCTTAGCGGCTCACAGCCTTGTATCCTATCCTGTCTTGTCTTGGAAATAAAACATCATTGCAAAACTCACCGGTGACTCTTGGCGTCTTATGGTGATCCACGAGGAAACGCCGAACATGACACTTATGTGTGTTACAGTTCTTAGTAATAAACACTATAAACGTCACTTCGCCTCCTCATTATTTTGGACACTACAGTTTGTGCAACGTCAAACCTCAACCCAAAGTATCCCGTCCGAACTAAGTTTGGGCATGATTCTTATACTGTCTGAAGATATATTTCATGCCCAACAATGATTTTCATTGGATTATGACAAATACACCAATAAAATACAGACACATTTTTGATATAAGTTCCCCCCCCCCCCATTTTCTCATTAGTGGGGTTATTTTATACCATTATGCAATCATCATGTACCTGTTTGTTTCCCTGTAAGTTGTTTTTTTTCCATTATGTAATCACGCACCTGCTCTTCCAGTAAACGGACCCTCCCATGCACAAAGATTAACAAATCTTGCACATACTTGCCATCTGCTTTTTCTATACTTACAACTGACTCCAGGATGGCCTAAATGAAATCCTCTTTTAGTTTCTTCAACATATGTATACTTCATACACCATTGTGTGCTATTATTTTTATGACTATTTTACTGTAGTGTTACACAGTTATATTTCTAATCAATTAGCACTTTTTTTAAATTGTTTTTTTTTCCAAGCTTTTAGAGTCTGCCTTAAAGTATTGTCTTTATCATACTGTCATGTGTATATAAGATAATGTCATGCATACATATGTTTGTCATAACTGACTCAGCACACCTTCTAAAATTGTCTCTCAGTAACTCATAAAAATATACTGCACTACATTTTTTTAGAAACATTATTGTATTGTCATAATTGTTCAAGGGGGATTTGGTTGCTGCCTTAAAAGATGAAAAAGAAAAGTGATAAATGTGTTGTGTTGTTAGTAGGACCTATTGTTGTGTGACATGGGTGACGGCTCCACCTTTCCGGTTCTGCTGCCACTCGGGGTGGCAAAATGCTCTTTCGTCCTGCTAATCTGTCTGATGGCAGTGAAGATTGCGCGAGATCACCCAACAAAAAACATGCCTCACCTGTGTGGGAACACATAAGGGAAGTTTTACTCGTTTAAAGTTAAAAGCCAGTCAGAGGGCTGTGGCAGAACCAGGAGAGAGATCGTAGGCCTGGTATGACCAGAGAATAGTGCTGTGGCCAGCAGCCGCCAGGCTGGGCTCTTTTCAAGGAAGAATGTGACCATTTCCATGGGAGCAGCCCTAAACTTACCAGTCCTGCCCGAAAAGGAAAATGGCGTTGTGTATAACTGGTATTTGGGACAACGTGTAATTTTTACACCTTTAAAAGCAGCTTTAAAAGTCTGACCTAAATAAAACCTGCTGACGAGCTAGACACTGTCTTTAAGATGTTGTCTAGACGTTGGTTGATAATCATTTCTGATCTAATGCCAGTGTGCACCCAGTGTGTTTCCTGATGTGTTGAAAGGATGTCACCAGTCTACTTCGATTTAATGCCAGGTTCCACATAGACATCTTGCCAATGTGCAAATGGTTTGCATAAGACATTTTCCCAACGTAATTTGAATATACTGGGCCAGCGTTGGCTAGATGTATGTGTGCTGTTGGGGTAGGCATACCGTAATAACTACATGTGTCTCTGTGTGTATCTGTGTGTCTGTTTACCAGCTTTCCAGCTCGCCTGGTCAAAATCAACTGGAACTAAAAGCTTGTATCATTGTATCACCATAGTTTATCGAAATTTTATTTGGCAAAATTTTTACATACAGCTCTGTTATCAAATACACTAATTTAACTCCCCTTTACTGTCACTGCAGCTAGGAAAAAGGTGTAATAAGTATGCCAGGGCAGTAGAGGTGGCAGTGCACCTCCCCCCCCTTCCCAATGCCTCCCTGCCATAAGCACGGAGGCATCAGCACCTTGGCGCTTTAATTATAAATATTACTCTTGTTTTTAAAATTTTTTTATTAATATTTTAACAGGTAGTAGATCACACGCAATATCAATATCAAATGAAAAAAAGAAATACAAAAATCACTGTATTTTGTTTAATGTTATATCTTAACATAAAAATATCAGAACCAAAGAAAAAACTGTGCTGTTTAGATTTAACAAGTAGATTACATGACTTTAAAACTCTTTAAACGTTTCTTAGGTTTATTTAGGTGAAAAACTTAGAATTTTGGATGTCTAAGTTATTTTTTAATTTTTGTGCATTTATCGTTATGTATTTAGTTGTTTTAATGTCTGTATTCTGTTCATTTTTGTATTGTGCAAAATATACTAGATGTGGTGTGTGCTGTCTGCAAACGTGTGTGTGTGTGTGGGGGGGTGGGGTTATTGGTTTTGGGTTTTTTTGGGGGAGAGGGGCACTAAATCTTTCATTGGCCTCCGAAAACCAGGAAACAGCCTTGGATGTAGAAAACTCTTGGCCATATAAAAAGCAAGACAAAATAGTGCACTGTAGAAGAGCTTGAAATGATGAGGCGATTTGATATATAAACCAAAGTTTATTTATCAGCTCTCCTAACAAGTCTCATCTAGTGCAGAGGTAGCAGAAGGAAAAAGAGACCGAATATCTCCGGCTCACTGACTTTATACTTGCACATAACAAAAGACATGCATAACAAAGGCTGACATCCCTCATTATCTTAATCCCCCCATTGTCTTGGTACTTCCTCTCTTCGCCCTAGGGGGGTGAGGGTAGCTCCTCCGGTCTCCACCGCAGTGTCTGGGAACGTCTTTGTTCTTCACTTGGCGGTTGAGAGCCTTTGTCCTTTCAGAGGTGTGAAGTTGCTTTACATATGTAATTACCAAACATTTCCACATGCTTCAACATATGTAGGTTATGGAATATATGATTAATATAGCCCACAGCCCCCCCCCAAACGACTAAGAAAGGACAATAGAAAAATTCACAGTCTAAGATAATTACTATGACATACTAAGTGTTACATCTCTTGCCACAGAAGAAACTTTCCAGCAGCCATGCCCCTAAGAGAGTTCAGTGGTAATCATAACAGCATAGTAAAATCATAAGTCAGTCCTAAACTGTTGCAGCACAATTAGTGAACAATTGTGGAGTAGTTTGCATCAGTCCCTGTGCTGTCTGGGTTTTAATCTTCTCCCGAAACTGCTGTGGGTTCGTTTAGGCGTCCTGCTGGGACCTTCTTGTGAGGAATCTCCAGCGTGGGAAGGAGAGTGGTTAATTGTTCCCTGCAGGGGGGCTGAGTCTTTTCTCTTGGGGGGTCTACCCCGCCGAGGTGCTCTTGCCAATTGTGCAGGCTCGTCTTTCAACAAGAAGGCAGGTTTAAGTCTGTCAATGCTGACTGTTTCTTTTCTATCCCCAAAATCAAGCACAAAGTGTTTATCACCAGGTTCCAGCACTCTGAATGGCCCATCGTATGCTGGGCGTAAAGTTGGTTTTAAAGCTTCATGTCTGACAAAGACGAATTCAGCGTTCTTTAAAGCTTGAGGGACAAAAACCCATGGAAAGGAGTGATGAGCTGGACCGGGGAGAGAGTCTGGTTCGTTGCTGCCTAAAAACCTTGGGACTGGGAGATGCCCTGGTTCTGGGTTCTCTGGTAAAAATTCACCTGGGAGCCTGAGAGGTTGTGCAAAAACTAATTCTGCCGGAGAGGCGTCTAGATCCTCTTTAGGCGCAGCACGCAACCCCAATAAAACCCAGGGAAGTTTATTTACCCAATTTGTATCCGTTAGTGAGGCTCTGAGGGCGGCTTTTAAAGACCTGTGAAAACGCTCGCATAACCCATTAGCCTGAGGGTGATAAGCGGTGGTGCGGTGAATTGTTGCCCCTAAGCTGCTGGCCATGGCTGACCAAAGCTCCGAGACAAATTGAGGTCCTCTATCGGACGTGATGTCCGATGGGATGCCGAAACGTGCCACCCAGTTTGTCAAAAAAACGCGAGCGACTTCCTCTGCTGTAGTTGACGCTAGAGGGACTGCCTCTGGCCAGCGCGTGGTGCGGTCAATCATTGTTAACAGGTGTGTGAAACCTTGGGAGGAAGGTAGCGGCCCCACGAGGTCGACATGAACGTGGTCGAACCTTCTAGCCGGGATCGGAAAAGGCTCCAGAGGGGCTTTTGTGTGTTTGTGTATTTTGGCGCGCTGACAAGAAATGCAAGTTTTTGCCCATTCTTTTACGTTTTTGCGCAGGCCAGGCCACACAAACTTTTCAGCGACCATTTTAACCGAGGCGCGCACACCTGGGTGCGCGAGGGAGTGAATTGAGTCGAAAATACGGCGGCGCCATGTGGCTGGTACTAACGGGCGAGGTCGGCCGGTTGAAACATCGCATATTAGGGGGGGCACGCCGTCGCGTAAACCCTTTTTCTCCAGCCTTAACCCTGTTGGTCCAGACAGGAGTGCGTGCACGTCTGCGTCACCGCTTTGTTCCTCCGCCATGGCTGCATAATCTATCCCTGCATGGATAGGTGCTGCGTATGTGTCTGCGTTAGTGAAGAGTTCTGCGGCTGAGGCAGTATAATCTGTCTCCTCGCGCTCTGGTAATGTCACAGCGCGAGAGAGGCAGTCTGCTACCACGTTAAGTTTGCCTGCCACGTGTCGAATGTCTGTGGTGAACTCTGAAATCGCAGCCAGCTGTCTTTGTTGCCTGCCTGACCATGGTTCTGAAATTTTAGCCATAGCAAAGGTGAGCGGTTTGTGGTCTACAAAAGCCGTGAAACTCCGCCCTTCTAACCAGAACTGGAAGTGGCGGATGGATAAATGAAGCGCTAGCAGCTCCCTGTCAAAAGCGCTGTACTTACGCTCGGTTTGGTTTAGCGATTTGCTAAAGAATGCTAAAGGTTGCCAGATCCCGCTGGCATGTTGTTCTACAACTGCCCCTATAGCCAGGTCCGAAGCGTCTGTGGTTAGCGCGATGCGGGCTGAGGGATCGGGGTGAACTAACAATGTGGCGTTAGCTAGAGTGCTCTTTACTTCCGCGAAGGCGTGTTCGCGCTCCGGGGTCCATTCGACCGCGTTGGAAGCTTTCTTTTTTCTGAGCGCGTCATATAGGGGCTGCATGAGCTGAGCTGCGTGGGGGAGGAAACGGTTGTAAAAATTAACCATTCCTAAAAATTCTTGTAGCGATTTGACCGTCTGTGGCCGTGGGAAACTTTTTATCACGTGAACTTTGTCTGGAAGTGGGACTGCCCCTTTCTGAGAGACGTTGTGTCCTAAAAAATCAATTTGTGACACGCCGAATTTGCATTTGGCTGGATTGATTATTAGCCCGTGCTCTTCTAGTCTCTGAAAAACCGTAGTGAGGTGCTGCTCGTGTTCTTCCTCAGACGAGCTGGCTACCAGCATGTCGTCGAGGTAGATGAAGACAAAAGGAAGGTTGCGTAATACTGCGTCCATCATTCGTTGAAAAGTTTGAGCAGCGCCTTTGAGGCTGAAAGGCATTCGCAGAAATTCAAAAAGGCCGAAAGGGGTTATTACAGCTGTTTTAGGAATGTCCTCCGCTCGAACTGGGACTTGATGATAACCGCGGACTAGGTCTATTTTTGAAAAAATGCGCACACCCGCCAGATGTAGTGAAAAATCTTGAATGTGAGGAATTGGGTAGCGGTCATGCGCTGTCGCATTGTTTAATCTGCGGTAATCTCCGCACGGTCTCCAAGAACCGTCGGATTTCGGAACCATGGGAAGTGGTGAGGCCCAAGGGCTCTTCGAGCGTCTAACAATGCCTAATTTTTCAAGGGTAGTAAACTCGTCCCGAGCTATGTTGAGCTTGGCCGCGTCTAAGCGGCGAGCTTTGGCAAAAACGGGTGGGCCCGTTGTGGGAATAAAGTGTTCAACCCCGTGTTTAGCCACAGTGGCTGAGAATTTGGGAATTGTGAGTGCTGGAAATTGGGTGAGGAGTTGATCAAACTTACCTCCTGCCGTGGTGACGCTAGCCTGCACAGGTGGTGGAGAAACTCGAGCTGAGCATGGAATAGAAGCAAAGGACAGTGCATTAACCAAGCGCCTATTTGCTAGATCCACTAATAACCCATGTGCACACAAAAAATCTGCGCCTAACAAGTTAAAACTCACCGCCGCTACAACAAATGTCCATCTGTAGTTGCGGCCGTGGATGTGGAGGTGCAGGCTCTTTTCGCCGAAAGTGTCGATGTTAGAGCCGTTGGCTGCCACCGCTCCGTTGCCCCGGGTGCCCATGGCTCGATCTGCTTGGGAGGGCGTGACGAAACTCAGCTGAGCTCCTGTGTCAATGAGGAACTGCTTGCCGGTGTGTCCATCCGTCACATATAACAGCTTACTCTTCTCGCCGAGAACCGCTGCCGTTAACGGCTCTCGGCTTTGGCGTTTTCCCGAAATCGTAAATTTGCAGGGGGGGAACGCATTTGCGGGCCTTCTCGGCGAAGCGGTGGTGATAATAACAGACGTCGCTCTGTCTGTTACGTTTTGGCCGTGTCGCTGTCACCGCGGGCTGGATCTGCTCAGTGGGTTGTGGCTCTTCGTGGTTCCGGGCATCAGCGTTGAGGTCTGCGGATGCTGCTGTGGGTGTCAGCTCCTTGCAGGCGTTGACGAGCCGTTGAGCTTCATTGGCGAGCACGCGGAAGTCTTGGTGGTTGCTGCATCTCATGTTGGCGAGCGTCCCTCTCATGTGTGGTGGCAGCGTGCTGAGGAATATGAATTGGAAGAGGAAGTTGTCATTGTCCTCTTCTTTAAGCTGTAGCAAATCCTCCATGAGGGCTTTAGGCTTGCACCCTCTGTGGCCGTAGACCGCCAGGATCTTCTCGGCTCTCTCTTCAGCTGAGGGGACGTAATTTGCCACGATGGTTGCTTTCAGCGTTTCATATTTGTCTTGGGCAGGCGGCCGCCGGATCATGCTCCGCACACACCTCGAAGTGGCGGCGTCGAGTTTGGAGACGATATGGTAGAATTTGGTATCGTCAGCCGTGATGCCCGCCAGTGTAAACTGGGCTTCAGCTTGCTGAAACCACGAGGCGGGGTCTTCTTGCCAGAAATCTGGCAGCTTGACAGCGACGGCATTCGTGTATACCATCACTGCTGTGTCCGCAGGGTGAGAGTGCCTTGCTTCGGCTCTCACAGCGGTGCTGGTGCTCGGTTGAGCCCTCTCAATCCCTTCTGCCGGGGGGGGAAAGTCGTCCATCTGTTCCCCCGTCTGCGTGGTCGCTGGCGTCTGCCTGGGTCGCCACGGATGAGTCGATTGCGGGGGAACGCCTCAGGTCCATACTCGCGTCAGGGGTCACCAGTGTAGAAGAGCTTGAAATGATGAGGCGATTTGATATATAAACCAAAGTTTATTTATCAGCTCTCCTAACAAGTCTCATCTAGTGCAGAGGTAGCAGAAGGAAAAAGAGACCGAATATCTCCGGCTCACTGACTTTATACTTGCACATAACAAAAGACATGCATAACAAAGGCTGACATCCCTCATTATCTTAATCCCCCCATTGTCTTGGTACTTCCTCTCTTTGCCCTAGGGGGGTGAGGGTAGCTCCTCCGGTCTCCACCGCAGTGTCTGGGAACGTCTTTGTTCTTCACTTGGCGGTTGAGAGCCTTGTCCTTTCAGAGGTGTGAAGTTGCTTTACATATGTAATTACCAAACATTTCCACATGCTTCAACATATGTAGGTTATGGAATATATGATTAATATAGCCCACAGCACAGACTTTTAGTTACTGGATCAAATGTACAGTCTAGGTCACATCAGTGACGTGTGGTGAGGTTCATGGCTGATGAGGCACTGACGCTTTCAGTCACATTTACACATTTGAACCCAATAGATTAAGCTTAAATTCAACATGCAGTTGAAAGATTACATGTTTTTATAATCTGCTAATCTTACATTTTTAAAATAGGATTTTATAAATAATTTTATCAAAAGAAGTGTAAAGTATTTTATTGAATTACCTCTTAATGGAATACATTGAAAAGACAGTAATTAAAGTCCCTGTTTTCATTTCAGAACTCTACTTGAGTGTACATAGTCAACATGCAAAGAGCCTTGGTTACACAAGTATAATATATTTAGGTATTTTACAACCACGTTTTTTGGGCCCAAAATTCATTATACTTTTCTTTTGACCAAGAAAGAATAGAAATTGGTGGCTCAGAGCTGCATCTCTCTGTGTTGTAACTCCACAATTTACACTCATTTATTACAAATTGAAGTATTTACAACAGCTATGCATGTATGGTCTTACCTTTACTTGCCAATGAAGTAAATTTGCCAGTCTTTCTAGACAAAAATCGCTGTGACTTTTTTTTTTTAAAGTCCTTATCTTCTTTTAATGAAAAAAAAAGAAAAGAATCCTGTACTTACAGTGCTCAAGACCCCCCCATTGCCCGGTACTGTGCAGCCTCTTACACTGTAAATCACTGTAAATCAAGTATGTGTCTGTTAATTTACTACCAATTTTCTCCAAAGTTTTAGACAAAAACTGTTGCTACAGACAGATAGATAGATAGATAGATAGATAGATAGATAGATAGATAGATAGATAGATAGATAGATAGATTCAAGATTTTATTTGTCAATACTACTATGCATACAGGACATACAGGAGAATTGAAATGGTGCTTCTCTCTCTCTTCAGTGGTGTGCGCAATGTAAAAAAACAAAAGGGATAAGGCTGGAAAAACAACAACAGCAGTCTATGTACACTAATGCTCCCCGTAGTGCAAATAATGACAAATAATAATATTGACAAATAATAATAATACCCAGACATTCCATAGTGCAAATAAAGATAAATGACAAAAACCCAGCAATCCTATATATAGAAAAAGTAGAGCAGTAATACTCGCAGTTGCAAGTTCGATGTGGTAGTGTTGGTGCAGACAGTGACAGATTGGACTGCACATGAACAGTATTGCAAAACAGACAGCAGCAGATATGGCATTTGTGCAAATGGTTGCAGGAAGGTGCAGAAACATACGGCAGCAGCTGTATTATTGTTGGTTTGTCACCTTTTCTGTGCCAACAGCTGAGATAGTTATTGTGCGGGTTAATGCGTTACGGACCGGGGGTGAGGGGTGGGGGGAAATGGACAGAGTTCAGGGTCCTGATGGCCTGATGAACAAAGCTGTTTAGCAGTCGTGTGGAGCGGACCTGGAGGCTCCAATACCTTTTCCCCAAGAGCAGTGCATTGTAGTGTCTTCCAGCAGGAGACGGTGCAGCTTCCATACCACACCGTGATGCAGCTGGTGAGTTTAGTTTAGTTTTGTTTAATATTTATTTGAAGAGGACATTGCATATTGATGAAGGTTAATATAAATGTAAGTATGCCAGATTTAGCAATACTGCGAATTTGCATCTGTAGTCCCCCAGTGGGTCACAAAAACACACAGTCATACACGAGCAGAACAACTGCAATGAAACTGTACAAAGTATATATGCTAAAGTGCAAGAGTTAAGGTGTTACAAAACAAAACATTCAAATGTCACACGAGTGAAGTGCTGTGTATACGTACACACGCATGCACCCAGGCACCTCACAGCAACAAACAAGAGGCGGGGCATATGTGTGTGACGCACGGGCATATATATATATGCGTATGCAGCAGAGCAACCACTAGTTATGGGTACAGTTTTGGTTGTTTAAAAGCTAATTTTTAAAATGAGTCTTAAAAGTGTTTAGTGTGGTACGTTCTCTGATTGTAGGTGGTATATTATTTCAGATCTTGGTGCCCCTCACTGATAGTACAGATTGAGCAAATGTGGTGCGTCTGTGGGGGACCTCACAGTCTCCTCTAGTGATTGCTCTGGTGGTTGTACCAGTGACAGTCGTCAGTTTAACATATTCTCCAGGGAAGGGGGGGGCATAGCTATTTAATATTTTATAAACTGAACAGGCAAATTTGAGAGTTTCATAATTTTCAAAAGACAGAAGATTGTATTTCTTGGAAATGTGACAGCAATGATATGTGGGGTCTTTCTTATGAAAGATTTATATGGCTTTTTTGTATAAAGACTCAGTGGGTTTGATTATGGTTACACCAGCGAATGACCAGTTTGTAAAACAGTAATCAATATGTGAGAAGATCATTGCATGCAGAAACATTTTGGCTGCACTGTCAGCGATGGCCTAATTTGTTTAAAATTTCTTATATTGAATTTATGTTTGAGATTTTTTGATGTGTTTTTTAAAGGTTAATGAAGAGTCTAAAATCACGCTGAGATACTTAAACTCCTTGACTAGTTGCAGCTCCTCCCCTTTTAAGAAAATGTTTGAGTTTGTAATATTTGATTGTTGTTTGGTAAACATCATGCAAACAGTTTTTTGTGTTTAGTAGGAAACATGAATTATTCAGCCAGTCATGGATTTGGGTCATCAGTGTTGTAAGAATACAGGCGGCTTCTTGTGTGTTTTTTGCAGGTGTGAATATTACTGTGTCATCTGCATACATTTGTACTTAAATGTTTCTGCATGCATTTGGTAAATCATTTATGTATTAGGAGAATAATATTGATCCAAGTATGAAGCCTTGTGGGACATCCATTTGACATTTCAAATATGGCAGTTTGACACTGTTGACCATTACACATTGCTGTCTGTGGGTTAAATAGGATTTCATCCATTTGATGGTGTGTTCTGAAAAATTAAACTGAGTCAGTTTGGTTAAAAGTATGTTGTGGTCAATGGTGTCAAATGCCTTCTTCAGATCTAAAAACAGCACCTACACAATTGCACTAATCTAAGAAAGATTTAGTTTTCTCTAAGAATGAGCTTACTGCAGACTGTCTTGAGTGGTGGGCACGGAACCCAAACTGTGCATGATGCGGGGAGTTGTTCCTATAATTCCGATGTTCACATAATAGTGTGGCCATGCATTTTTGAAATTATTTTGGAGATGACAGGTAAGATGCTGATTGGTCTGTAGTTGTTTATATCAGTTTTACTCGAAAATTGGTCTGACCACTCCTACCTTCCAAGCAGTTGGGAAGATAGCACGTTTGATTGACAGATTGATTAAATGAGTAACTGGACAAATGACAGATTCTTTATTTTCTTGTAAAAATGTGGTGTTAAGACCATGTTCATCTGTTGCTTTTGAGCTATTTAATGAGCTGATGATATTTGCAACTTAATTTTCAATTATTTCTATTAATAACTGGTTGTGAGTTACTAGGTGTAATGGCCCCCTCCACGGGTAATTGGTCAGTGGTGCAGGTCCTAACAGAAAATGGGGGATCATGCGGGATTGGACACCTGCACCACTTCCTTAAGAGGGGAGGTGGGACGGCCCCCTCCATGGGTAATTAGTCAGTGGTGCAGGTCATGACACCATTAGGGTATACCTCCACTCCTAGCCAAGTTGCTAGGGAAGAATTCCTCTTTGGATCAGTGGTAGAGCAGGAGGTGGTTGGAATCCTGGCGTCATGAGTTCAGTTCCCAGCCTGGGACATGAGGTGTAGGTCTGCCTTGCTGTGAGCAGAGGAGACCAGGTGAATGTCTACCTTGCCTAAGAAAAGGGTGAAAGTGACTAGGTTTGTACACTTTGGCATAGGGGCTGAGATGGACCTAAATGATCCCAGGCTGAACTAGGCAGTTCTGGCCTTGGCCCAGCAAATGGGTTGTAACTCTAGGACTAGAATTATGATCAGGTGGATTAAGTGAATTGGATATTTCTAGCACAGAGTTTATGAAAAAGTTGTTAAACTCTGTAGCAATGACTGTGGGATTCTGTACCAATTTGTTATTAATATTAAGTTCCATCGCTCCATCATCTTTTTTGTTCTGTTTATTAGTCAATTTGTTAATATTATTCCATTTATTTATTTGATTTATTTACTTTTTTGATTTTGTATACTTTATTGATCCCCAGAGGGGAAATTGAGGGCATCCACCTGGATGGATGAAGCAGCCACGGTACGGCGCTATCCCTTAACCATTCACACACACATTCACACCTAGGGCCACTTTAGAGTCTCCAATTAACCTAACCTGCATGTTTTTGGCCTGTGGGAGGAAACCGGAGAAATCCTGGAGGTAAACCCCATGCAGGATTATGGGGAGAACATGCAATCTCCACACAGATCACTGTTTGGTCCAGGGGGCCTGGGATCGTACCAGGGATATCCCATGGCCAATATGGTTATAATAAAGTTTTGCCTTAGCCTTGCATTCCTCAGAGTTTGTGTTCCCTTATTCTCTTATTAAAACTTGTTTTAGAGCGATTTTATAAAGTTGATCTCTGGTTTTCCATTAGTTGTAGACATTCAGAATGAGCCAGTGGGTAAGTTGATATCTTCTTCTATTATTTCTTTTTTTATGTGTAGTGCTGTGACAACCGCTTTGATTTTCATTATAAAAAATCATTGCTGTGATTTATTCTTTGAAGAAGTGATTTCTTCCAATCAGTTTTGTTTTTTCCATTGTTATATTTTGTTGTTGGTTTTTTGGGATTATATTATTTGCTGTGTTACCTAATGAACTTCTTAAATGGATCTGAAGCTGTTTCCGTGGGAAGTTTTCTTGTTGCTAATATTATATTGTGGGTTAGACAGTCCCTATTAAACGGTTATAAGTTTGGGAGATTTCTTTCAGGCCGTATTTGTGAAAAGTAATCACTTTTGGTTTTTGACTGGCTTGTAACTCTGGTTTATCTATTAATTGAGTTTAGTTATGTGATCTGTAATGATTTTTAGATTTTTTTCTGTCTTTTTTGTAATCCCACTTTATATTAAAATCACCCAATAAGATTAATTCATTTTTAGAATTGCATTGATTAAGAAGCACTTTAAATTGGTCATAAAAATCTGCTTTAATCGGAGGGTTGTTTGCAGTCTAAACAAATAACAGAGAAGGTCATATTTGGCTGACAACTAATGCTAACTCCTACACATTCTAGACATATCTTTTGACCATTCATTCTGATTACATTTTTAAGGTGCCTTTTAACATAGAGTAGAACTCCACCACCTCTTCCTTGCTCCCTATCTTTCCTATACACATTATAGCCAGGCATGTAACAAGGAGTTTCAGGTGACAAGGATGAGAAACAGGTTTCAAAACAGACCTATAAAATCAACATTAGAGTTTAGGTGTTTAGTAAGGATGCTCTCAATGGGGCCTCCCGGTAGAATGAGCACATGATGGGGGGTGGGACTCGTGCTCTCCTCATTTTGCTGAGAAATGGAGGTGAGTTTGAGCCTTCTTGGCCAGTGATGTGGTGTTATTAGACCAGTGATGTGGTGTTGTTGGACCAGGAGAGGTCTCAGAGATGTGCGCCCCAGGAACTTGGTGCTGTTCACCGTCTCCACAGCTGCCCCCATCGATGATCCAGAGGGGGATGCTGTGTGTGTCCCCTCCTGAAATCGACCACAATCTCCTTGGTTTCTCCCACGTTCAGGAAGAGATTATTGTCTTTACACCACTGGACCAGTTGGGTCTTACAGAGAGAGAGATGTACTTTATTTATGGGAGTATATGGAGTCTAGTAATTACTTACATCCTCTCTATGGCTTCTGACCAAATTATTCAGCTGAGAGTGTTAACTCCTACTTGACTGAACAAAATAAAACCAAAAAAAAGTCAAAAGATCAAGGTTTAGGTTGTGGGAGCTGTTTTACTGGACTTAAAAAAAAAAACAACTTTTTGATGCAGTGAATCATTACATTTTAGTTTAAAAAATATTCAGATCAATTTTTCTAATCTGGCCATGCAATGTTTTCATCTTATCTGTACCATGTAATGGTGAATAATGAAAGCTCTTCTTTCTTAGCCTCTTAAAATTCTAGTTTTCCACCCACAGAACGTTTCACATTGGCTGGAAATTGGCTGGAATGCTAAGGGGTTAAGTATGCATTTAAAAGTATCGTGAAAGTTACTTTTCCAAGTAACTAGTTACTTTAATCATGCAGTAATTGGTAAAGTAACTCAGTTACTTTTGAAAAGAAGTAACTAGTAACTAATTAGTTACTATTTTTGAGTGACTTGCCCAACACTGTTCATACCTGTATCAGAGGCCATGGTCTTGTACTGTAGCACAGGTTCACTTTCTGCTCATTCTCTTTTTAATCTTATCTGTGTTACTGGCAAATATTACAGCCATAATACTAGAGTGCTGTAAGCTGAATCTAAAATTCACCTGTTCTCTACTGAACTTCAGTGTCTATATGACTATATCAAGAGATGGACAACAAACAAGAAAGTGCTTCATACCATTTCTGTATTGATAAGTCACACATTCATATGTGTTTCTCTTTGTTTTAATTCTTTCATTTTTTATTCCTGATTGTCATTGTGTTCTTATTACAATGTTTACACATTTGTGTTTCTCTGCATAAATTTTCTGGTTTTTGGGGATTAATAAAGGCTTAATCAGTTGTTGTGTGAGCATGTTTGTTATCCGTTATATGGTATTTACGAGGCTGTAATGTTGTTGAAAAAATCTGGGTTTTTTTTCATCCACAATGTTTCACATTTTCTTGTCACACCTCATGTTTTTTTTAATATTTATTATGTTGTATCTTTTGGTAAGATACAACATAATATCTTTAGAGTTATACTCAGCCATCTGCGAACGGGAGTTGGCCGTTTCAATGCCAGCATCTATCAATGGGGCCTTCGCTCGTCACCAGCTTATGTTTGTGGCAACCAGAGCAGACAGCACTTCATGTACTACCTTGGACCACCTGAGGGCATTCATGTGGATCTCACCAACCCCACCCCGGAGACAGTGACTTGGCTTCACAGCTTACATGTGTCACAGTCAGGGCACGGCTAGGACCGTGCCCATGCTTTATTGTTCTTTTAGTTTTGTTTTCCACAGTGTTTATTATTATTCTGATTATGATTATTATGAAGTGCCCCTATGTTCTCTGCTCCTTGTCATGTCTAGTCTTCCCCTGTTGCCTGGTGTCTGTGTCTTTGATCTGCATGTTCATTGTTTCTGTCTTTCTGTCTGAGTGTGTGTGTGCAGCCCTCTCCGTCCTGTGTGCTTCTCCTGCTGCCCTGATTGTCTCAGCTGTCTCTTGTTAAGTCATTCTGAGTTCCCCCTATACAGGTATATGCTTGTCTCTGTTCAGATTCTTTGAGAGAACATCGTGTCTACTGTCTGTGTTTCCACGTCTAAGTCTCTGCCATGATTCTAATATGTAAGTTTTGCCATGCTGTGTTTTACTTTGTGTTTCTAGTTTAATTTAGTATTGTTCCTGTTCAGTTCAATTAGTTCAGCTTCAGCCCTTGTGCTGCCTTTTAATTGCTTTTGAGTTTTGTTAATAAATTATAAGTTTCACTGCATCCCTGCCTGCATCTTGAGTCCTCCTTTAAAACTCAGCTGCCCATAAAACACCTAGGACACAGTCCAAAGACGGATAATTTTTTCACGCATAAGGAGTTGTTCAGAAGTCCTTTTTCAACAATATAGAGTGATGATAATCAAGTCAGTGGCGGTATATGCACCTGTAGGCTGGTTGCCAACTGCCAATCAAATCTAAAAGAAGAAGAAGAAGTAACACATGACAGTATGACCTCTACCCCAATTGGACTCAGCAGGCAGGAGGAGGCTGGTGGGCTGGACAGGCAATGTGGATGAATTATGGGCAGTTGAGATGATCGAGGGGTTTTCCTCTGATGCCTACTTCTCCCCCACGCCTGAGGAGGCTCTGGGCTGCTTTAATGCTGCGGCTGGGATTATGGGGGCATTCCCTGGTCTGTAGTGCTACCCAACCTGATTGAGCTGCTAGAGTAAGATAAGATAAGATAAGATAAGCCTTTATTAGTCCCACAACGGGGAAATTCAGGATTGCAACAGCACAGGGATAGCAACACTCAGAGCAACAATCAGAAGGCAAGAAAAAAAAAAACAAAAAAAAAAACAAAAAAACAAGCAAGCCAAGAGCAGCTAATATACATATGTACGCTATTACTATAAAATATTATATATACACACACACACCAGACACCAGTGCAGAGCATTGTAGCTGGATGGAATAAATATATGAATATATGAACACACAGTGCAGAGCATTGTAGCTAGATGGAATAAATATGTAAATATATAAACACCCACAGTACGGAGCATTGCAGCTAGGTGGAATAAATATGCAAGTATAAAACACACACAGTGCGGAGCAATTGTAGCTAGATGGAATAATATGTAGATATATAATATATAAACACACCCAGTGCTGAGCATAGTAGCTAGATGGAATAAATACTGTAAATATATAAACACACACAAGTGCAGAGCATTGTTGCTAGATGGAATGAAACAGCATAACCGTCTACTTAGTTATCCTACATGGTATGATTATGTGCCCATACATATTCTCACCCTCCATAGCGACCGGTAAGTTCCTAGTTGTATGCCGGAGGGGACCATTGTGTAAGTCTATTGCATCTTTTGCATTCAAAAAAACTATAGTTTGTTACGTCTTTTTGCTATCTCTGCGAGCAGCCCTGCTTAGTTGTACAGTCTGACAGCCGTTGGTAGGAAGGACCTACGAAACCTCTCGGTTGTGCACCTGGGATGATGTAGTCTGCTGCTAATTGAGCTCCTCAGTGCATTCAGTATGTCCTGCATAGGGTGGAACTCGGACTCCAGCAGAGATGACAGTTTAGCCACCGTCCTTCTCTCTCCTATCTCCTCCATCGGATCAAGGCGCTGCCCCAGGACAGAGCTAGCTTTCTTAATCAGTTTGTTCAGTCTCTTCCTATCGGCTGCAGTAATGCCACTGCCCCAGCAGACCACTCCAAAAGTGATGGCTGATGCCACCACCGTGTCATAGAATGACTTCAGCAGCGCCCCTTGTACACCAAAAGACCTGAGTCTCCTCAGCAGGAACTGCCTGCGCTGTCCCTTCTTGTAGAGTGCATCAGTATTGTGTGACCAGTCTAGTTTATTGTTCAGATGAATACCCAGGTACTTATAGGATGTCACCATCTCGATGTCTGTTCCCTGTATATTTACTGGTACTGTGAGGGGCTGCCCATGCCTGCGGCAGTCCACCACCAGCTCCTTAGTTTTCCTCGCGTTGATCTGGAGGCAGTTCCGATGGCAACCAGTCCACGAAGTCCTGGATAAGCCCTCTGTACTCAGCTTCATCTCCATTGGAGATGAGGCCAACGATCGCAGAGTCATCAGAGAACTTCTGTAGATGGCAGTGTGTTGTGTTGTGTGAGAAGTCCGCAGTATAAAGAGTGAACAGGAAGGGAGCCAGCACCGTTCCCTGGGGGGCCCCCGTGCTACTGATGATCGTGTCGGACACACAGTCCCGGGTTCTCACAAACTGAGGCCGGTCGTGAGGTAGTCCAGGATCCATGATGACAGGTGCTGGTCCACCCCTGCGCGCAGCAGCTTGTCCTTCAGGATCATCGGTTGGATGGTGTTGAAAGCACTGGAGAAGTCAAAGAACATGATCCTCACATATTCCCGGGCTTCTCCAGGTGGGACAGAGAACGGTGAAGGAGGAAGATCACCGCATCCTCCACCCCAATGCCATGCTGGTAGGCGAACTGGAGTGGATCCATCGCTGGTTCCACCAGGGGGCGGAGGTGAGCAAGGAGCAGTCTCTCCAGGGTCTTCATCAAGTGGGACGTCAAGGCCACCGGTCTGTAGCTGTTCAGGTCTTTGGGGTGGGAAGTTTTTGGTACAGGTACCACACAAGATGTTTTCCACAGCTGTGGTACCCTCCCCAGTTTCAGGCTCATGTTGAAGATATACGTCACAATCCCACACAGCTGGTCTGCACAGGACTTGAGGAGCTTTGCGCTGATGCCGTCCGGTCCCGGCGCCTTCCTCGCCTTGATCTTCCTCAGCTCCGTCCTCACCTGGGTCCTGGTCAGGGTCAGGATGGGGGGGCTGTGTGTTGGGAGTGGGGGGTGTTGGTGGAGTGGGGAGTGGGCAGCAGGACTTGATTTCTTTAGAGGCAGCAGTGGTTGTTGTGCAGTCAGGGGGGAGGGCGGTTGGTCAAATCTATTGAAAAACAGATTCAGGTTGTTCGCCCACTCCCTGCCCCCTGTGGCCTGGGGGGAGGTATTCTGGAGCCCCGAGATGGTTTTGAGGTTTCTCCAGACCCCGCTGATGTCGCTCTGTTGCAGCTTGTCCTCCATCTTCTTCCTGAAGCTGTCCTTGCCTTCTCTGATCTTTCTCCTCAGCTCCCTCTGTACGGACTTCAGCATCTCCCTGTTCCCTGACCTGAAGATCCTCTTCTTCTCTCTCAGAAGTGTTTTTATCTCAGGGTTGATCCAGGGTTTGTTGTTTGAGTGACGCCGTATGGTCTTGGTGGGAACGGATTTGTCCACACAGAAGCTGAGGTAGCCCGTGAAGGTGTGAATGAGGCCATCGATGTCCTCACCATGTGGATCGCAGAGCTGCTTCCAGGCGGTGGCTTCAAAACAGCCCTTTAGGGTGTCCATTGTCTCCTCAGACCATAACTCCACAGTGTGCATGGCCGGAGGTTGTCTGTGCACTAGGGGTTTGTACACCGGCCGGAGATGAACCAAGTTGTGATCCGATCTCCCGAGTGGGGGGAGTTGTGATGAGGTGTACGCCTCCTTAGTGTTTGCGTAGAATAAATCCAGTGTTTTATTGTCTCTAGTGTGGCATGTGACATACTGGGTGAACGTGGGTAGAATGGGAGACAGTGAAACATGGTTGAAATCGCCTGAGATGAGGAGAAGAGCATCTGGGTGTTCTGTCTGCAGCCTGCTGGTTACTGAATGGATGATGTCACGTGCTGTCCCAGCGTTCGCCGTCGGATTTGCATAAACAACAATGCAGATCACGTGTGAGTGTTCTCTCGGGAGATATGTAGGCCTCATGCTAACAGCTAGCAACTCAATGTCTTTGCTGCAGTGTCGTTGTTTAACAGTGATATGTCCCGGTCTGCACCAGTTGTTGTTAACATACATTATCACTCCACCGCCCCTAGCCTTGCCACTGTCTGGTGTTCGGTCAGCTCGTATCATGTGAAAACCCTCCAGCTCAATGTTAGCATCTGCTGCTAGTTCAGTTAGCCACGTCTCAGTAAACAAAAGGAGAGAGCACTCCCGGTATGTGCTATCATAACGGGAGATAGCCGCTAGCTCATCTAACTTTCCCAGTATCGACCGTACATTTCCCATGACAACAGATGGAAGGGAGGGTCTGTACCTTATATTTTTTGTCCTCCGCCTTACTCCAGCCCGGCAGCCGTGGCGTTTTCGCCTCAGTTCTCTCGGTATGTCGAGTTTTTCTAATGGGACCGGGTGGCGGTTGAATGCTAGCAGCTGTTCTCTGCTGTATCGTATCCTGCTATAAACAGTGGCTCCGTCCACCGGCTCAGGAGACATTTAGGACGATCTGTGTGTCCGTGATATAAGTGGGTGAAAAAAAAAGACGGATCAAAAGAGAGAGGAAGGGAAAAAGACTCGGAATCGAGCCGCTGTTGCAAAAGGCAGCCGACTGGTGTGGCGCCGAGAGAAAAAAAAAAAAAAAAAAAAAAAAAAAAAAATTCAATCATCTTGGAATCATCGGAATTCAATCATCTTGGAGCAATCACTGCCTACACTGGCCCACAAAGCTCTGCCCCGCCTATGCTGACTCCATGCAGTTCTACACCGTCAAGACTGACTCCACGCTGCTCTGCACCACCCAAGCCGGTCCCATGGTGCCTTCCAGCTCCAGCTGACTTCAAGGTGCGCATAACAGCTCCTACCATCCCCAAAGTGCGCACAATGGCTCCCACTGTTTCTGAGACGTGCACCACAGCTCCAGGTGTCCTTGAGGCACACGTTCCTGTTCCAGCTCAGCCCATGGAGCACGCTCCTGTTCCAGCTCTGTCCATCAGTGTTCCTGCTGTTGATCCTGAGGCAGTCTCCCCAGTAGCAGTGGACCGGGAGCTCAGGCAAGTACTGTTCTTTACCTTCTTAACATCTATATTAGTAAAGACTTGCCCAGCTCCTGGTAATTGTGGTGACACTTCCCTCACCCCCTGCTCTTCTCCCCTGTCCGAGGTGGACATGTCAGAGAGGGAGTTGCAGGAGGACCACACTTCACCAGCTACGCCGGAGGTCATGGGACCTCTACCCGCCGTCCAGGAGGTCATGGGACCTCTACCCACCATCCAAGAGGTCATGGGACCTCTACCTGCTATGCCAGAGGTCATGGGACCTTCATCCACCGATGTCCAGGAGGTCAGGAGAACTTCATCCGGCAATGTTCCCGAGATCAGGAGACCTCCAATTGATGTTCCTGAGGCCAGGAGATCTTCAGCTGTTGCTCTAGAGGACAATGTAGCCATGTTCTCGCCTCCAGAGGTCAATAAGGCTAATGTTGCTATGCTTTCACCTTCTGAGGTCAATGATGTTATCTTTACACCTCCAGAGGTCAATGTTGCCAGGTTTTCATATCCAGAGGTCGGTGTAGCCATGTTTCCACCCCCAGGGGTCAGTGTCCCCATGTTGCCACCCCCAGGGTTCAATGGTTCAATGTTTCCACCCCCAGGGGCCAATGCTACTATGTTCCCACTACTGAGATCATTGTAGTCATGTCTTCTCCTCCAGAGGTCTATGTACCCATGTGTTCACCTCCAGAGGGAGAGATGACCATGTTGACACCCTCAGGGGGTGAGATGCCCATGTCACCTCCCGAGGTTAGATTGTCCATGTCACCGCCTGAGATTGAGTTGTCCATGTCTTCTCCCGAGGTCAGGGTTTTTTTTGTTGCCATGTCCTGGGGTTGGAAGTTTTGGGTTGCCGGCTCCAGGGCAGATGGTTCCTATGTTGTTTTCATTTAAACCAAGTGCTTCTATGTTTCTGTCCAAACAACAGGTTCATTTGTTTCCCCCCATCTGTTGGCCCATGAACTTTGGAAGGCCCCCTGACTCGCTCAGTTCCGCGATCTGGTGGCCTAGGGACAGGGGCAGGCCACCCGATTCATGTTGGGGTTCCATGGCTCTGGATCAACCCCCTGACCCACTCGGTTTTAGGATCTGGTGGCCTAGGGACCTGGGCAGGCCACTCGACCCACTCTGCACTTTGGTTTGGGGCCCCATGGACCCTGGGTCGCTCTCCAGACTCATTTAGTTTTTCGGCTCTGAATTTCTGATGGACTCTTGTTTTGTTTTGCTCGCCCTGCCTGATTCCTGTTTTGTTTCTCCCACATTGCCTTGCCTCCTCCTCCCGCCCGTGTAGGTAGTACTGTGGTTCTAGTTTTTGGGTGTCTGGAATTCACCCCTTAAAGGGGGAATTATGTCACAGTCAGGGCACGGTTAGGACCGTGCCCACGCTTTGTTCTTTTAGCTTTGATTTCGACAGTGTTATTATTATTCTGATTATGATTATTATGAAATGCCCCTATGTTCTCTGCTCTTTCCCATGTCTAGTCTTCCCGTTTCCTGGTGTCTGTGTCTTTGCCCTGCATGTTCATTGTTTCTGTCTCTCTGTCTGAGTGTGTGTGTGTGCAGCCCTCCCCATTCTGTGTGCTCTCTTCTTCTTCTCCTTTTAGATTTGATTGGCGGTTGGCAACCAGTTTACAGGTGCATTACCGCCACTGACTTGATTATCATCACTCTATATCTTTGAATAAGGAGTTCTTATAAGGAGTTCTGAACAACTCCTTATGTTTGAAAAAATTATCCATCCTTGGACTGTGTCCTGGACTGGGAGCCTCTTGTTGCCTGTGTCTTCAGCAAACCTGCCTACTTTTCCTCTGCTGCCCTGATTGTCTCAGCTGTCTCTTGTTAAGTTCATTATGAGTTCCTCTATATATGCTTGTCTCTGTTTAGTATTCTTTGAGAGGTCATTGTGTCTACTACTCTATGTTCCACGTCTAAGTCTCTGCTATGATCCTACTATGTAAGTTTTGCCATGCTGTGTTTTACTTTGTGTTTTCTAGTTTAATTTGGTATTGCTCCTGTTCAGTTTAGTTAGTTCTAGTGATGACAGAAATGAAATGTTCGAGAGATTGAATCATTTGTAACAATTGATTGAGAAAAAGAATCGATCTTTTGGAACATTTGAAACATCTCCCCACAGTGACATCTGATGGCTAAATGTCATAATACTACACTCAAACAGTTGAGTGTTTTTGTGTGTATTTTATCTCTTAATGTTTTGTGTTTTGTTTGGGTTTATAATATTATTTGTATGAAAATATATATTTTTTCATTTAGTCAGTATTTGTAGGGGGTGCTTGTGTGCATTCAAGTATTTTTATTCAGAAAAACAATCTGTTCAACAGTGCTCAGACTTAGACGGTTTCTCCTCTTGTTTAAAATCTCTCCTGCTTTTGAGACTATTCTCTCGCAAGGGACTGATGTGGCTGGAATGGAGAGATATGTCTTGGCCAGCTGGAACAGATGAGGGAATATACAGTTAGGCCCAAAAATATTTGGACAGTGACACAAGTTTTGTTATTTTAGCTGTTTACGAAAACATATTCAGGATACAATTATATAATCAATATGGGCTTAAAGTGCAGACTCTCAGCTGTAATTTGAGAGTATTTACATCCAAATTGGAGCAAGGGTTTAGGAATTACAGCTCTTTAATACGTAGCTGCCTCTTTTTCAAGGGACCAAAAGTAATTGGACAATTGACTCAGAAGGCTGCAAAAAAAAATAACAAGGCTGCATGGGCTCTTCCCTCGTTAACCTGTCATCAATTAAGCAGTTAAAAGGTCTGGAGTTGATTCCAGGTGTGGCGTTTGCATTTGGAAGCTGTTGCTGTGAACACACAACATGCGGTCAAAGGATCTCTCAATGGAGGTGAAACAGACCATCCTGAGGCTGAAAAAAAAGAAGAAATCCATCAGAGAGATAGCAGAAATGTTAGGAGTGGCCAAATCAACAGTTTGGTACATTCTGAGAAAAAAAGAGCGCACTGGTGAGCTTGGGAACTCAAAAAGGCCTGGACGTCCACGGAAGACAACAGTGGTGGATGATCGCAGAATCCCTTCACAACATCCACTCAAGTGAAGAACACTCTCCAGGAAGTAGGTGTATCAGTATCTAAGTCTACCATAAAGAGAAGACTTCATGAGAGTAAATACAAAGGATTCACCACAAGGTGCAAACCATGAATCAGCCTCAAAAATAGAAAGGCCAGAATTGACTTTGCCAAAAAACACCTGAAGAAGCCAGCCCAGTTCCGGAACAGCATTCTTTGGACAGATGAGACTAAGATCAACCTGTACCAGAATGATGGGAAGAAGAAAGTTTGGAGAAGAATTGGAACAGCTCATGATCCAAAGCACACCACATCTTCTGTAAAACATGGTGGAGGCAGTGTGATGGCATGGGCATGCATGGCTTCCAATGGCACTGGGTCACTTGTGTTTATTGATGATGTGACAAAAGACAGAAGCAGCCGGATGAATTCTGAAGTGTATAGGGATATACTTTCTGCTCAGATTCAGCCAAATGCAGCAAAGTTGATTGGATGGCGCTTCACCAATGATCCAAAACATACTGCAAAAGCAACCCAGGAGTTTTTTAAAGCAACGAAGTGGAATATTCTGCAATGGCCGAGTCAATCACCAGATCTCAACCCAATCGAGCATGCATTTCACTTGCTCAGACAAAACTTAAGGCAGAAAGACCCACAAACAAGCAACAACTGAAGACAGCTGCAGTAAAGGCCTGGCAAAGCATCACAAAGGAGGAAATCCAGTGTTTGGTGATGTCCATGGGTTCCAGACTTCAGGCAGTCATTGCCTGCAAAGGATTCTCAACAAAATATTAAAGTAAAATTTTACTTAGGGTTATGTTTATTTGTCCAATTACTTTTGAGCCCCTGAAATGAGGAGTGTTTGTATAAAAATAGCTACAATTCCTACATGTTTAATCATATATTTTTGTTCAACCCCTTGAATTAAACCTTTAAGTCTGCACTTCAATTCTGTTGTAGTTGTTTCATTTCAAATCCAATGTGGTGGCATGCAGAGCCCAAATCATGAAGATTGTGTCACTGTCCAAATATTTCTGGGCCTAACTGTAGCGGCATGTTGTTTCCAGTAATCTAGAGGGTCATCTTGTCTGGGCAGGTATGGGGCTGAGATAGCGCTGAACCTAGATTGATTGATAGACAGACAAGTTACATAACGATAAATGAGAATCAAACACAATTATCCCCTCATTCAATCCTTCTGAGCACAGTGGGTGTCTGGGGGTTGCCTACTTCAACAGTAGCATTAGCAGTGGCCCTCTGTCTTTGGGTGGTTTTCCCTACCATGCTGTCAAAACCATCCCAGAGGCTCTCCTCCTTGTGTTCACTGGCCTGTGGTCCTGTTGTGGCTGATGTTGATGGCACACAAGAGCTTGCTTGTGATTGAGAAGCTGCTCGAATGACAGCACAGCACTCAGCTGTCAAAGCTTTCACAGCTTTGTCTGTATTTTCTGGACATCCAAAAGCCTGAACTTTGAATAGAGGATCTAAGACAGTTGACACTGCAAGGACCCTCACAACCTCGACCCCACATCGCTCCCTCAAGTTCTTCTAAAGATTGCTACTTAACTGAAGGGCAGTTGGGCTTGTTAAACTCACATTGTTCATGAACCTTGCGATGAATTTGCCTAACTAATGGAATTATTTTTGAGGCAGAAACTCTCTTTTCAGATGACAGCTCCACAGTTGCTTCATTGAAGACAGCAAGAAGCTGAAGGCACTCACTCACTGTTTCTTGATCAGCACTGTTGAAAGGAGTCAAAGTTGTGTTCAGAGAGGACAAGGTTGCTGCCACTGCTTCACACTGCTCCAGCAGACGCTGAAACATTGAATATGTGCTGTTCCATCTTTGTTTCATTTTCCTGTATGAGTTTTGTCACCTGTTTTCATATTCACTGCCGGATGTCTGAGAGCTTCTGCTTAGCGGTGGCACTAGATCTAAAGAAGCCGACTATCTGCCTTGATTGTAGATGCAGCGCATGCAGTTCAGGGATTTCCTCTGTGGCTTTTTTCACCACCAAATTAAAGGTGTGAGCAAAAAAGGCACATGTCATACTTGTAAAAGTTGTGCACAGGCAGTCATATTGGCTGCATTATCAATGGCTAAACATGTGATGTTCTTCTCTATCCCCCATGAACGCAAGAGAACACGCTTGGCCTCCCTCAGGTGTTCAGCTGTGTGTGTCTCAGGGAATTTAGTGACCCCAAGGACAGTGGTGGAAAGCTTGTTGTTTTCAGCAATGAAGTGGCATGTAACTGCTAGGTAGGCATCCATGTTGATTGAAGTCGACATATCTGAGGTCAAACTCACAGCTTTGGTCTTTTTCACTTCAGCCATTGCTTTGTCCTTACTCTCTGTATATCTGGATTTCAGCATTGTTTTCAGTGTGTTTCTGGATGGAAGGATGTAACTGCGGTCATGTTTCTTGACAAAGTGCCTGAAACCTTCATCTTCCACAAGTGAAAAAGGTTGAGTCCTTCACAATAAGATCAACTAGTGCCTCGTCTAATTCTTTTTGCCTTCCTGTCAAGGAACAACAAAAATATTGAGTTAGGAGGAATGCTGCCATGCAACTTGATGTATTGTATGGTAAATATTGTAAATATATGTAACTATATGCAAAATATGTAACTATATGTAAATGTACAACAATACGGCTTCTTTTAGTGATCAGTGCATAATTATATTTATTGTAAATAATAATAAATGTGTATAAATAATAAATGTATACTCGTATGTGTATTAAAAGACCATGAATACATACCATATACACAATGCTGGGCATGGCTTGATTCAGCACTCGGTTGTGTTGTGCTAGGAATGCAGGCGTCAAGATGTTTTGTCCATAGGTGTCTCACATAGTTGTTGTATTATTATAAAATGCAAGATGTTGCATACAATGCATACATTTAACTTTTTTCCCTCAAGAAGGTCGACGTGATCCCAGACAGCTGACCTGGGACACTTTCTACCCCCATCCATTTCCAAATGGTCCAAATCCAAAAACATGCTCAGTACAAGACACTCAGAGAGGAAAGATTTTGCAAACAAACTGCACTTTAGAGGAGCTTTGAAATGTTTTAGGCATGTGGGGTGATGAATCAGCAGCCAATCGGGCAAGGACATGAGAAATTATTATTTTACATATAAAGTATATATATAATACATACAGTATATTGTGCATAGAATAGGCATTTTCATATTGTGTAATGGTAGTATTTATTTATTATTCCATTTTAGAAACGGGATAACAAAATCACCACATACTCACTTGTTTCACTGATATAAAACAACTGATGTTTCAGAACAGTTGGTGACATACAGTAATAGAATGTGACATGGAACAGTCACGTGTGTTATATCCATAACCCATACTTCAATAACGAGGCTGGAGGTGCAGTTGAACATAGGTTTATTAATGAACTCACAGTGTGCTACAGGCGCTCTTGTATAGGCAGAGGTCTGGTCGTAAAGAGACCGTGCCTCTTCCGCATCCGCCTTTTATACCCAGGATGGCGGCGGAACCGGAAAGGTGGAGTCGCCACCCATAGCACACACAACAACATCAAATGTATCATATTTGACACATCACCCCCCCCCCCCCCCCGTAGAGAAGTCTAAAACACACCAATTAGGCCCTCACAAATTTGTGACCCAAATCACACACTAACAGTGAACAAAATATTTAGGCCTATCCATGCACACAACACCACTAAAACTAGAGGGGGACAGGTGGACTACTGTCCCACCTCCACACGGCTAGACGGATTATTCTGCCATCTTTGTCAATATATAGTCCATGAAAATAAAAGAAACTGCCGTATTCCTAATAAACTAAAATAATCCCATGAACTTCAGTACATGCAGCAAAATCTATTTCACCCATCACACAGTCAATATTTACGTTCACACCCTGCTACAAGCACACCCAACAAAACCACCCCATAAGCTGGGCAAACCACACAGTAATGTTCACTTCAAACATCACTTGGTTTTTGTTTTTTTTTTTCGTTTTTACATGGGTAACTCACGTAGCACTCAAAGCAAAGAACATATTAACTACTTAGCTCAGGCAATTCACAACACCATATCCAGTTTTACACATTGCCCCCCTTGCTATAATACAGTCCCAGTGGAGAAGCCACCCCCGGAGACCCGTCTGGCGGATCCCGCCCAGAGCGCCTTCGTTTCTTCACCTCAAGAGATGAGCCACGTCGGAGTCTCGACACCTCCTTCTCATTGTTGGTGCACTGCGGCTTGTTGGGGTGTCTCCATGAGTCATCAGACAGCTGGAGGTAACCGTCCTCCCGGACAACTACCACCCGCAGCCACCCCTGGTCATCCCGTCGTTTTCTCTTGTCATGGGCTCCCCTTAGCCGAGCCTCCGCCCTAGGCCGAACCACGTCAGCGACTTGCAGGGGAGCTTGACTCGGCTTCAAATGTCTACATTTAGACTGGGCTTCCTCTCTGGGTCGAACCACTCCACCGACCCCAAACGAAGCCCGATTCGGCCTCCAGTATTACTGTGTGGCACGTCTGTCCACCGTGCCAGCCGGTCCTGCCTTGCTCTTTCATGTCGCATGCCAGCGAAGCCGTTGCAGCCCCTTGCTTCTCAGTATTTCCGGGCCAAACTCTGGAAGCAGAGGGAGCTATCCTCTCGGCTCCATCCGCCGTCACGGGCATTCCACCGTGCCGCCCACTTCCCACATCCAGGGCAACGGGAGTCTGGCACTGGAACCCTCCCATGATGGCTCTGGATGGAATTGGTCCCGGTCATCTCCCAGAATACTAGGCCAGTCTTTGTCCCATACCACATTGTCCACCACGCACAGAACCGGTCGGTCCCACAAACCACAGCCCGACCACTCCTCTCCGACACCACTGGTGATTGTGAAGCCCAGGCCATAGAACATGTCGCAGCCCATCATGTATGATCTGCTGGCGGTCACCACAAATTGGACATTAGACATCACTGCCGACTGGTATCTCGCTGTCAACTCCAGTGAACCCACAATGGCCAGCCTATTACCTCTGTAGCCCGAATATGGCGTCAACAGTCCTCTCACTCGGTAATATGGGAACAAGCTCCTCACAGTAGGTCAGTTCAACACAGAAGCCACTGCTCCTGTGTCCACCAACAATGGCACTTCCACACCATCCAGCATCACATTACAGTAAATCTGCCCATCTGTGCACGGGGAGACGGTGTGAACAACCGTAGGAGTTGTGGTGGGGGAATCCACTTCGTGTCGTCGTTCCTCTCGCTTAAATTTTTTACAGGCCCTGGCGAAATGGTGTAGGAGTCCACACTTGCCACAGCATTTGCCCCTCGCCGGACACTCTCTTGCCTTATATCGGTGCTTGGTGGACCTGCAGCCCATACATCTAGGCAACCCCGGGGCGGACCTTATTTTAATAGCGGTAGCATATTCCTCCGTATCTTCAGTGCTATCCTCGCTGCCCGGGTCCACAGCCTGCGCTGCCGATTGTGGTTCATCATGCCTCAACATAGTTCTCTCACTGAGATCCTTGGATAGTTTATCCGCTGCTTCAAACTGTTGAGCTATCTCGACTGCCACGGCCAACGTCAGTTCACCGGAGTGTGTGAGGAGCCTTGACCGTGCCGCAGAACATAGCGTGTACTCTGCCAACTGATTGCGGACCATTTCTTCCTCCAAAACTCCAAACTGGCATTCCCCAGCCAGCTGACGCAGGTCTGCGATGTATTGCTGCACTGACTCTCCAGTCCACTGGTGGCGCTGCCGAAATTGAATCCTTCAGACTATGACGTTTTCTAGAGCGTGAAAGTAGCGCGCCATTAGCCTGACCACATCTTCAAAACTATCACTCTCACCCAATGTGCTGAGAATGCATTGCCCCTCCATGCCAAGATTATGGACCAAAATCACTCGTGCACGTAGTTTCTCCAATTTGCCGAGGTTTAAGGCCACCAAATAATTCTGGAATGCCGCATACCACCTCGCCCACGGAGCTGGCGGTTCACCTGGGAGCTCCAAAAATGGCTGAATACTGGAAACACCCTTATCCATACTTTTATCCTCGTCGCCAAATGTTATGTCCAAAACCCGTACTTCAATAACAAGGCCGGAGATGCAGTAGAATGTAGGTTTATTAATGAACTCACAGTGTGTTACAGGCGCTCTCGTATAGGCAGACGTCTGGTCGTAAAGAGACCGTGCCTCTTCCGCATCCGCCTTTTATACCCGGTGTGGCAGCAGAACCGGAAAAGTGGAGCCGCCACCCATAGCACACACAACAACATCAAATGCATCATATTTGATACATCACAGCGTGACAGCCTCTTTCTGATGCAGACCTCGGAACAGTGGTTCGAATCAGAAGTTCCACCTAGGTTTCCGTACGTACTGTACCAAAACACTGTTTCAACTTTGCCATCACTAGTTAGTTCAGCTTCAGCCCTTGTGCTGCCTTTTGTTTGCTTTTGAGTTTTGTTACTAAATTATCAGTTTCACTGCATCCCTGCCTGCATCTTGAGTCCTCCCTTTAAACCCACAGCTGCCTGTAAAGCAGCACATAACGCGACATTGCTTAGTGACTTTGGGAGTCATACAACAGAAGATGTTGTGTCTAAACAGTCAAAAGACTGAATAAATGAACAAACAGAAGAAGACTGCCGCGAGGTGCTGCTAGCTACAATTAGATCATTTCTACTTACAGATGGATTCTTTGATGAAAGGAGAAAAATATTTTATGGTTTTTACTTTTGAAATATTGTTATTTGTTAGGATTTCTGCTGTAGCATTATTGTATATTATTTGAACCCATTTTATGAAATTATTTCCAAGTCCAAACCTTTGTAGGACTTCAAAAAGAAAGGGCCATTCAACTATATCAAAGGCCTTTTCGGCGTCCAATGATAGGAGAGCTGTATCCGGTGCTTCTTTATTAAAATAAATAATATTAAATAGTCTTCTTACATTATGGAAGCCTTGTCTACCCTTTATAAAGCCATTCTGATCTCGATTAATAATATTTGGTAAAATTTCTTGTATTCGTCTTGCTAAAATTTTACAGATTATCTTAAGGTCGGCGTTTAATAGGCTTATTGGTCTCATATTTTCACATTTATTAGAGGGCTTACCTGGTTTTGGCAGCAGTATAATTAAGGCATTATTTATGTATGATGGTAAATTATTATTTTGAAATGCTTCTAAAACCATTTCCAAAAAAGGTTTTATTAATTTATTCTTAAATTTTTTATAAAGGTCAACTGGAAGACCATCTGGTCCTGCACTTTTTCCTGATTTCATATTATCAATGGCTAGCCCAACTTCTTCTTGACTAATTTTAGACTCCAATATCTCCCTGTTTTCATTTGGTATACACGGTATAGATAGTTCGTTCAAAAACCCATTTAGTTTTGTTAAATCAGGTTCATTTTTGGTATCATATAATTTTTCATAGTAATCTCTAAAGGCTCTATTAATTTCTAAAGGATCTATAACTACCTGTCCATTACTTATAATTCTGGTAATTGGTGTTTTAATTTCCAATTGTTTAATCTGCCATGCTAATAATTTTCCTGATTTTTCACCTTGTTCATAAAAAGATTGTTTCAATCTTAGAAGACTCGAGGCAGCTCTATTCGCTGATTTTTTGTCGTATTCAGCTCTCAAAATCAGTAATTCATTCTCCAACCTTGGGTCACTTCCTGCATACACTTTTTCCTGAAGACTTTTTATTTTATGTTCCAATTTAGCTCTCTCCTCTCGAGTCTTCTTAGATTTTGATCCTGTATAACTAATAATATGTCCCCTAATAAAAGCTTTGAAAGCCTCCCACTTTACACATGCTGATGTTTGTGTAGTATTGATGTCAAAGAACTCGTCTATCTGTTTTTCTATATACTTGACAAATTCCTCATCCTGAAGCCATTTATGCTGAAATTGCCATCTACCTGATTCCTTTGTCAATTTTTTATCTACATATATTAGACAACAGGGTGCATGATCAGAGATCACGATGTTATCATAAAAGCAGTTTTGAATCTTGGACCTTAATTCTGTGGAAATCAAAAAATAATCAATACGTGAGAATGTCTTGTAGGTACTGGAATAACAAGAATAGGCTTTAACTTGTGGTTTCATTTCTCTCCATATATCTAACAATCTCAATTCTTTCATAAAATGATTAATAGTCATCCTACATCCAATGTGCGTACAATCCAGTCCTGTTGATCTATCCACACCTGGATTCAATGTACAATTAAAATCCCCTGCTATTATATGTTGCCCTGTAAGTGATGATAAGATGAGAAATAAATTAGCAAAGAACTTCTGATCATCTATATTGGGACCATATAAGTTCACAAGATTTATATTTTCTAATAGCAAAGAACCTTGAATGATTACATATCTTCCAAATTTGTCTCCAATTACATTTTTCACTTGAAAAGGAACTGATTTATGTATGAGAGTCATAACTCCCCTGGCTCGGGATGAAAATGAAGAGGTGAATACACTTCCCTGCCATCTACTCCTAATTCTTTTAACATCCTCCTCTATCAGATGAGTTTCTTGTAAAAACACAATTCTTGAACCCATGTCCTTTATTTTATTCATAACTTGTTTAAGTTTTTTTAAATTTTGTAGACCTCTGCAATTCCATGAAGTTAAATTAAGATTAACACTTTGGTCCATGATCAATAGAGAGTTTGGGATTACCTTGCAGTGTAAACATGCTCATACAGAGAAGCAAAAACATGAGTGGTTGAACATTCATCCTACAAACTACACACAAACAAATTTCCCCTTCCCACACTTGTGGCAAACCCCCCAAAATCAAAAGAAAAATTCTGTCTCCCGATATAGCCATCGACCGTTCCACACCCACGGGGAACAGCCTAAGCCACTCCTTCTTCATCCTCCAAATCACCCTAACTCTACTGCTTTTAATGACGTAACATTAACTCTCCTCTGTAGTTTTCCAACTTAACTCCAAAATTTTTAACAACTTTGTACATCATAGTTTTTTTTGTTTGTTTGTTTTGTTTTTGTTTTTTTTTTTTAATATATAATACAATCTATATTTTGTAAACTTACTATTTACTTCAAGTCAGTCAGATGCCTGTGCAAATGCTTAATTATTCTACCTTATATTTTGTTCATGCTTAGCTCCCACCAGTCTCTTCTTCTTTGATCTTCTTGATGAACTCCTGCGCCTCCTCTGGGGTCTTGAAGATGTGGGTTCTGCCCTCATACGTGGTCAGCAGTCTCGCAGGATAGATTACACCATGACGAATCCCAAGGTTGCGCAGCTCCTTACGTACGGGATCAAACTGCTTCCTCAATTGCTGGATTCCTGTGGCCAAATCTGGGTAGAACCGCACCTGCTGGTCCTGGTGTTTAATCTCTCCTTTTTTAGCTCGTGCAGCGTTGAAGATCTTCATCCTGTCTCTGTTGCTAAGAAACTTCATAATTAAGGTCCTCGGCGGTCCCTTATCTCTCCGTGGGCCAATACGATGTGCTTTTTCCAGAACCACTGCTGATTGCAACTCCTCGCTGCCCAGCACCTTCGGAATCCACTTTCCAGAAAGGAACATACGTCCCGACCTTCTGATTCCTCTGGAAGACCCACCAGCCTCAAATTATTCTGTCTCGACCGAGATTCCAAATCCAAAATATTATCTTCCAGAGATTTATTTTTTTTTCCAAAGTGCGCACCTTTAATTGAAGACGGGTGACGTCATCTTCAGCACTAGCGAGACGGAGCTCCATCTGCGCCGTTCGTTCTACACAGTCACCCAATTCCTTTCTTATTCCTTCCAACGCTGTCATAATCCCATCAAATCTAGAGGAAAAGTCCGCTCTCATTGAACTCATGGCAGCCATCAGCGCATCTGCGCCATTCCCCGCAGATATCGCAGCGTTGCCAGCCTCCTCCGCCATATATGGAGTTTTGTTTACTGCGTCACAGACCTGAAAGTCCGTTAATTTGGACTGTTTCGGCGGCTCGCTTTTTCCTTTTCCTGGTTTTCCAGCCTTAGGCTTCGCCGACATATCTTCGCCCAAATGCTGGGATACGTTCTGTCCCAAATGAGAGAGTTATTTGCCGATTTTTTTTTTTCCAGGAGCAGAGCAGAGCGAGACACGTCCGTCCTACGTGGCAGCCATAACCGGAAGTCATGGTTTTTACTTTTACTTTGAAAAGCCTACTGGATGTGACGCTTAGCTAGCTGTACGCTACTTCCGGTTAGGTTGCCATTGTAAGCAGGATCCTGAGTCTCCGTCAGAGTCCGATTGTGTGGACAGCGCAGAGGTGGACTGACGCCGAGAACCGGCTGATGTGGGTAAAATCTGCAATGGAGCCGAGGAGAGAAGGTTAGTTTACTGCCTGTTACCATGGAAACACCAACCGTGATGCTAAGTTAACGTTAGCCTCCTCATGCGTCCGCGGATCCTTCAGAAAGTCTTGTAAACCTTTATTATGGGGAAATTACAGACGTGTTTCATGTATTTGTCAGCAGATTCTCTGGTAAATATTCGTAGGTGAGGGTCAGAGTTTCCGGACGGGTGAGCACGTAAATAATAGAATTTAAAGAGCCCCACCGCCACCAAAAAAAAGTGAATTATTAACACTTTGGCTTCCCAAAAAGTTTTTACAGAAGGAGAAATCTGTCCTTTCAACTCTGTTCGCCTCCAGTGTGAAAATTCACAATTCCATAGAGGCGATAATTCCGCATATTTGTTCGTGTTGCGTGTACTATGAAGCAACAGTTTATTGAGGCGGTTGGACGAAACGGGACCGAACGGGACCCCAGCCCCCTAGAAAACATCCAAATAATGAATGAAATCATGTTTTTATGGGACACCAAAAGCCCACCAAATGCCCCCAAAATCAATTAAATTATTTTAAAACTGGATACAGGTCAAGTGGACCCCTGACCAAGTGAACACCACGAGTGGACCCAGGGATCCAGTCTGTATATATACTGTACAAGTGCATTTTATATCCAGTGATTCATAATTCCCCAAAGCATCATTCAGATCTTTATAGTCCCACATAACTCTTCTGTGGATTTTCATGTGGGGGCAGCCAGCCGTGACGAGCTGCAGCCGTGGAGAAGAAAAGTCTTCTGAACGCAGAAACGGAGCCAAAAACTGCGGGCCAGCTTTTAGTTGTCATAGATGTTTTTGCTGTTTTTATGCTGTTGTTCTCCTTCTTCGTGTTTCTTTTCCACCACTGCTGCTCGTCAGCGCTTTATAAATCACTGGATTGAAAATGTACTTGTGCATGTACAGATTGGATCCTGGCGTCCACTTGGGGTGCCCACTTGGTCAGGGGTCCACCTGACCAGATGCCGTTAAACCTTTATTAGTCCCACAGTGGGAAAATTACAGATGTGTTTCATGTATTTGTCAGCAGATTGTCTGGTAAATATTTGTAGGTGAGGGTCAGAGTTTCCGTTACGGGTGAGCACATAATAATCTTTAATAACATTAAAGATTATTTACATCAGTTTAAAGAGCCATTCAATATTGTGGCAATATCAGAGACGTGGCTCAGTGAAGAGAAAGGAGTGGATTTTACCATGGATGGCTATGAATTAAATTATATAAATAGAAAAGTGAAAAAAAGGAGGAGTTGCAATTTATGTTGACAAGAGCTTGAAATACAAGGTTGTTGAAAATCTGTCGGTAACTGTGGATGATTTATTTGAATGTATTACAACAGAAATCTGTCTGGACAATGTGAAGAATATAGTAGTGAGCTGTGGATATAGAACACCTGGATCAAACATTGACTTATTTAAGGACTGGATGGAAAAAATGTATGCAAAACTAACTCATAAAGTTATGTTCATCTGTGGGGATTTCAATATAGATCTGATGAATTCAAAACAACATAGTTTGACAGAAGAATTTATCAACACAATGTACAGTATGGGCTTACATCCAACAATCACCGGACCTAGCAGAATCACTTCACACAGTGCCACACTAATAGATAACATATTCACAAACATTATGGAAAATAATATCAGGAGTGGGCTTTTATTGAATGATATCAGTGACCACCTGCTGATTTTTGTTGTCTATCAATGTGATTATAGGAAGAAAAAGTATACCAAAAATATTAAATATAAAAGAATAAGAACTGAAGAATCTATGTATTTACTGGCAAAGGAATTATTAATACAAGACTGGAAGATAGTTTGTGATGAAAATGATATAAATGAAGCGTATGATAAATTTTTACAAATATTTCAATCATTGTACAATAAAAACTGTCCTATAAAACAATACAGTGACAGACAACAAAACAAAAATATTCCTTGGGTCACCAAGGGGTTAATAAATGCATGTAAAAAGAAGATTATATAAACAATTCATTAAGTGTAGAAAGGTAGAGGCTGAGATCAAATATAAAAGATATAAAAACAAGCTTACTAATATAATGAGGACCTGTAAGAAAGAATATTACAACAGAATATTAGAGGATAATAAAAATAACTTAAGAGGGATATGGCAAGTACTCAATGGGATTATTAGTAATCGACCTAAGAATGCTAATTATCCAGAATATTTTATTGAAAATGACAATATGATAATTTGGTCAGTGGTTTCAATAAATTTTTTGTAAACGTTGGTCCTGAATTAGCAAAATCAATAGTGACACCAGAAACAAACAACAGTGGTTCTGTAAATGAAATAGAAGATAGAAATCCAAACACAATCTTTTTGGATGCAGTTACTGAAAAGGAAATTATCGAGACTGTGAGTAAATTTAAGAACAAAAAATCAACGGACTGGAATGAAATTGACATGACAATAGTGAAAAAAGTAATGGAAGGAATTGTTAAACCACTCACCCACATCTGTAACCTGTCATTTCAAACTGGTAAATTTCCAAACAAAATGAAAATAGCAAAAGTAATACCTCTATACAAAACAGGAGACAGTCATTATTTCACAAATTACAGGCCAGTCTCTTTACTCTCACAATTCTCCAAAATACTTGAAAAAATCTTCACTAAGAGACTGGATGATTTCATTGAAAAACACAACCTCCTTACAGATAGCCAGTATGGTTTTAGAGCAGATAAATCTACATCTTTGGCACTGATCGAACTTATAGAAGAAATTACTAATTGTATAGATAAAAAAAAAAAAGTTTGCTGTAGGAGTATTTATAGATTTAAAGAAGGCTTTTGACACCACTGACCACAGAATTCTACTGAGGAAACTGGAGAGGTATGGGATAAGAGGGGTCGGACTGAGTTGGGTGGAAAGTTATTTAAGTAACAGACAACAATTTACACACGGGCTGCACGGTGGCGCAGTGGTTAGCACTGCGGCAGCACAGTTTACCCTTGGCCGGGGGATCGCGGGGATCATGAGATCGTGGGTTCGATCCCTGCCCCCGGCCAACAGTGATCTGTGTGGTTTGCATGTTCTCCCCGTGTTGCGTGGGTTTACTCCGGGATTTCTCCGGTTTCCTCCCGCATGCCAAAAACATGCAGGTTAGAGATACAGGGCGCTTGCGCATGCAGCGACCGGCAGCTGGTGGCTTGTCACCAGACTGCAAAACAAATCTACCTACGGGTACAAAATAAGTACAAAAAAACCCCAATTTGTACAAATTGGTGAGCACAAATCACCCTTCATGGACATCACTTGTGGTGTGCCCCAGGGGTCAGTTTTGGGACCCAAACTCTTTATCTTGTATATAAATGACATATGCCAAGTATCAAAAATTCTGAAATTTATTTTGTTTGCGGATGACACAAATATCCTTTGCACTGGTGAGAATTTGCAGCAGGTTTTAGAGGTGGTCACAACAGAAATGAAAAGGTTAACGCAGTGGTTCAACAAAAATAAATTATCTCTAAATCTGAAAAAAAAAAAGATTATGTTGTTTGGAAATTACAAAATAAATCATGAAATAATGGTAACGATAGATGATACCAGAATAGAAACAGTACAGGAAAATAAGTTTCTGGGGGTGACGCTAGACAATAAAATCTGCTGGAAACCTCACATCAGTCACATCCGGGCCAAGTTGGCAAAATGTATAGGGATACTGGGGAAGACAAGACACATCTTGGACTATAAATCATTGTTCTTACTGTACAATTCACTGTTTCTACCTTATCTTAACTACTGTGTAGAAGTCTGGGGAAACACCTACAAGACCAACCTACAGCCAATATGCACATTACAAAAAAAAAAGCTATAAGGATAATAAATAATGTAGGATATACTGTAGAGACCATACCAATTTGTTGTTTTTAAAGTCACATGTCATAAAGTTCATCGATTTAGTTAAATTTAAGACAGCACAAGTCATGTACAGGGCAATTAATAATCAACTCCCAACTAATATACAAAAAATATTAAAAAAAGAGACAATGATTATAATTTGAGAGGAGACTTAAACTTTACAAAACCCAAGATACGAACAACTAAGAAAAGTCTGTGCATATCTGTCTGTGGGGTGGATTTGTGGAACAGTCTGGAGGCGGAACTGAAACTATGTACAAACAGAAATCAATTCAAAAATAGGTATAAACATTATTTGCTGAAAGAATATATGTTAGAAGGGTAGTATTTATATGTACGATTCACTATGCTCACTCTGGGACACTCTGGGACACTATGGAATAGTGGGTGGGACAGTGCTGTGTATATCTGTGTTGTTTGGGGCTGGTTTTGATGTATGGACATCAATGTATGTTAGGATGGATGGGTGTTAATGTTGATATGTACAAAATATAGTTAATTGTTTATTTAGGGTCTTAAATGTGGTAATTTGTATATATTTCACATGGGTTGTATTTATGGAAAAGAGGAGTTGGAATTAATAAGTGTTCACTTCTTCCTTCTCCCTTTCGAGCACTGTATACTATCGCTTTATTGCACTGTCATTTTTGTTTTTTTGTTTTTTTACTTTTTTGTTCGAAATAAAGTATGTATCTATCTATCTATCTATCTATCTAGCACATAAATAGTAAAATTTAAAGACCCCCCCAAAAAAAGTTAATTATTAACACATTGTCTTCCCAAAGAGTTTTTACAGAAGGAGAAATCTCTCCATTCAACTATGTTCACCTCCAGTGTGAAAATTTACAATCACATACACAAACAAAAAAACTTATGACTGACTTGAGTAGACATCAATTATCCCCAGTTGGAGGAAGTTATTTGACACAGATTGAGGAAATTCAAACTCTGAAAATATGCCATTATGCTGAACATAAACTACAAGAGATGGAGAATGATATTGATCCTGATAACCACTTTTTCAATAATATTCATAATCATTGTGAATATTACACTGAAAAGCAATTCAAAAGTCAAGTGCAACTAGATGGTAAACTATCAATAATACACTTCAACAGCAGAAGTCTTAAGAAAAACTTTCCACAGATTCAGGTCTATTTAAAACAGCTAGACAGAAAATTTACAGCTATCGCAGTCTCTGAAACTTGGCTTAATGAAGAGCAGGCTCCCCTGATGGCAATAGAGGCATATCAGATGTTTCATATTAACAGATCTCAAAAAAAGGGTGGTGGTGTTGCACTGTATATTGATGACCTGTATAGGTGTAAGCTTGTAAATGGAATGTCCTTTGCACTACCAGGGATTTTGGAATGTGTTACTGTTGAGATTGACCAAAATAAAACAAAAAATCTAATTATAAGTTGTATATATAGAACGCCGGGAACTTGCATTGAGACATTCAGAGATAAATTAGTCGAGCTGTACAATAATATTACTAGTAAGAAAATGGTAGTAATTTGTGGAGATTTCAATATTGATTTACTAAATCCATATCAATAAAATGTAATTACAGAGTTCATGAATTCTATGTACAGTATGAGTCTATATCCCACAATAACACATCCCAGTAGAATCACAGTTCACACTGCTACACTTATTGATAACCTGTTTGTTAATATTATTGATAAGAAAATAGAAAGTGGATTATTGATAAATGATATAAGTGACCATTTGCCAACCTTTGCACTTATCCATGGCCACACGGAGGCCAATACAGAAAAAAATTTAAAATCGTTCAGATACAAATCACAAAATGCAATCAGTTCTTTTAAAGAAGACTTGAGGAAGCAAGACTGGACAAAAGTCTATGTATCAGATGTAATTGAAGCCTATGACACATTTATAAACATTGTAACCACTCTTTATGAAAAAAATTGTCCATTAGTAAAGAAAAAAAAAAAAGCTTAAACATAGAGGTGATAGTTCTGCACATTTGTTCACGTTCCTTATACTGTGAAGCCACAGTTTATTGAGGTGGTTGGATTAAACAGTGCACGGGACCCCAACCCCCTAGAACATATCCAGATGATAAGGGCTGTTGCTATTGGTCTGGTGTTCTGTAATACTGTGCTACTTATTGAGACGCGCTACCCTGCATCTTTGCACATGCGCCTGCGTAGAACTGTGTTCATAACCTCCGTTTCCACGTCCATCATTTCATGTGTGTTGCTTGAAGTCCAGTGTGAAGTTTCCACAGTCAGTGATGGTTTGGGCTGCCATGTCATCTGCTGGTGTTGGTCCACTGTGTTTTCTGAAGTCCACAGTCAACACAGCCATCTACCAGGAAATTTTAGAGCACTCCGTGCTTTCTTCTGCTGACAAGCTTTATGGAGATGCTGATTTCATTTTCCAGCAGGACTTGGCACCTGCCCACACTGCTAAAGGTAGCAAAAGCTGGTTCACTGACCATTCTCTATGGGGTATTGTCAAGAGGAAGATGAGAGACACCAGACCCAACAATGCAGATGAGCTGAAGGCCACTATCAAAGCAACCTGGGCTTCTGTTACACCTGAGCAGTGCCACAGGCTGATCGCCTCCATGCCACGCCGCATTGATGCAGTAATTCATGCAAAAGGAGGCCCAACCAAGTATTGAGTGCATAGAAATGAACATACTTTTCAGAAGCCTGACATTTCTGTTTAAAATATCCTTTTTTTATTGATCCTATGTAATGTTCTAATTTTCTGAGACACTGAATTTTGGGTTTTCATTATCTGTGAGCCATAATCATCAAAATTTCAAGAAATAAAGGCTTGAAATATTTCACTCTGTGTAATGAATCTATTGTGGGAATGTGAAAGTGACGAGGCAGAGTTTATCTCACGAGTCAGGTTTATTCACATTCTCCAACATCAGCAAAAACAGAGAGAGAATTCCAGACATTCGTCCTTTTTATACCCCAGGACATCAAAGCTCACAGTCACATTGTATTTAATCCCAAGTAACAATGCATCTTCTTCCGGATCTTAACACCTCCACCCATAATCTCTGGCAGCCAGGAAAATCCCCCAAGGCCGTCTCTCTGCATACCAAAGCCTAAACTTTCACATCCTCCTGTCATCTCCAAAGAGACTCAGTCCTTTGTTCAATCTAAGATGTGAAGCCTAAAGTGGTATACATATGAAGCATAAAGTAATATATATCTGTGCATATGTGTCCCACATGACCCCCCCAAACGTCTACGGAATAACAGTCTGCATGTCATGATAACATCATTACACATCAGCCCACGTGCTGCTTGGGCCTCAGTCTCCTCCTGTATCTGCTGTAAGCGGGCTTTGCCACTTCCGCGGCGCCATCCTGCTGGGGAGCTGCTGTCTGGGGATGAGAACTGTTAGTCAATCCCTGTGGGTGTTCTGGGGAATGTTCCTTAGGGGGTCTGCCGCGCCGAGGAGCCCTGGCCAACAGCACATTCTCGACTGCCAGCACAAAGGCGGGTTTGAGCCTGTTTATGCCAATCTTTTCTTTCCTGCCCCCCAAATCTAGCAAAAAATGCTTATCCCCTGTTCCCAGCACTCTAAATGGTCCATCATAAGGTGGTCGCAACGGTGGGCGATGTGCATCGTGTCTGACAAAAACAAACTCCGCATTTTTTAAAGCCTTAGGCACAAAAACGCGCGGAAAACTGTGGTGAACGGGGCCAGGCAGCGTGCTCGATTCCGTGCCACTCTGCAACCACTGAGCTGGGGAGCAATCCGGCGCAGGATTATCTGGAAGAAATTCCCCAGGCAGCCGAAGTGGCTGCGCAAAAACTAGCTCAGCCGGGGAGGCTTCTAAATCCTCTTTAGGTGCAGAACGCAACCCCAATAAAACCCACGGTAGCCTGTTCACCCAATTTGCATCCGTAAGTGACGCTCTGAGGGCCGCTTTCAATGACCTATGAAAACGTTCGCATAACCCATTAGCCTGCGGATTGAACGCGGTTGTGCGGTGGATTGTTACCCCCAGGCTGCGGGCCATTGCTGACCAAAGTTTGGAAACAAATTGAGGACCTCTGTCGGACATTACGTCTGACGGGACTCCAAAGCGCGCTACCCATGCCGTTAAAAACGCGCGCGCCACCTCCTCGGCTGTGGTTGACGACAGTGGGACCACTTCCGGCCAGCGCGTGGTGCGGTCTACCATTGTCAGAAGGTGTGTGCACCCCTGTGACGGCGGGAGGGGGCCTACGAGGTCCACGTGAACATGATCAAACCTCTTAGCCGGGATGTGAAACGGCTCCAAGGGAGCTCTTGTGTGTCTGTGTACTTTGGCTCGTTGACAAGCCATGCAGGCTGCTGCCCACTCTCTAACTTGCTTGCGCAGGCTCGGCCATACAAATTTCTCTCCCACCATTTTGACCGACGCGCGCACTCCCAGGTGCGCCAGAGAATGAATCGAGTCAAAAACGCGGTGGCGCCACGCGGCCGGTACCACAGGACGCGGTCGCCCCGTGGAGACATCGCAGATTAGGGGGGGCATGCCTTCTTGCAGCACCCTGTTCTCCAGCCTTAACCCTGTTGGTCCAGACTGGAGCGTGCGCACGTCCGCATCGCTACCCTGATCCGCGGCCATGGCTGCATAATCTATCCCTACGTGGACTGGGGCCGCCACGGCGCGCGAGAGACAGTCTGCCACTACATTCAGTTTACCCGCCACGTGCTGAATATCGGTAGTAAACTCTGAGATTGCGGCCAGCTGCCTCTGCTGCCGGCCTGACCACGGTTCTGAAACCTTGGCCATCGCGAATGTCAGCGGCTTGTGGTCAACGAACGCGGTGAAACTGCGTCCCTCCAGCCAGAACTGGAAGTGGCGAATGGCCAGGTGGAGAGCTAACAACTCCCTGTCGAATGCGCTGTATTTTCGCTCACTATCGCGCAAAGTCCTGCTGAAAAAGGCGAGCGGTTGCCAAGCCCCAGCTACATGCTGCTCCACGACCGCCCCTATGGCCACATCTGACGCGTCAGTAGTGAGCGCTATGCGGGCCGTTGGGTCTGGATGTGCTAACAACGCAGCGTTTGCCAGGGCTGTTTTGACCTCCGAGAATTCTCGCTCCGGAGACCATTCGATCTTATTTGCAGGTTTTTGTTTTTTTAGTGTGGCATACAATGGTTGCATGAGCTGCGCTGCGCGGGGGAGGAAACGGTTATAAAAATTCACCATTCCCAAAAACTCCTGTAACGCCCTGACTGTTTGTGGCTGGGGAAAATTTGTTACCGCACGCACTTTGTCAGGCAGCGGAACCGCTCCTTCTGGGGAGACGCGATGCCCCAAAAAATCAATCTGCGTCACCCTGAACTGACACTTCGCTGGGTTGATTATTAACCCGTGCTCTCCCAACCTCCGGAAAACTGCCGTGAGGTGGTTTTCGTGTTCGTCTTCGGACGCGCTGGCTACTAAGATGTCGTCCAGGTAGACGAACACGAAGGGGAGATCGCCCAACACCGCGTCCATCATGCGTTGGAACGTCTGCACAGTGCCTTTAAGCCCAAACGGCATGCGCAAAAACTCGAAAAGGCCAAACGGAGTTATTACCGCTGTTTTGGGTATATCCTCAGCGCGCACTGGGACTTGGTGGTAACCGCGGACCAAGTCTATCTTAGAGAAAACGCGCGCCCCCGCCAAATGAACGGAAAAATCTTGGATATGCGGGATTGGGTAGCGGTCGTGCACTGTAGCGTTGTTCAACCTGCGGAAATCTCCGCAAGGTCGCCACAAGCCATCAGCTTTAGGGACCACGTGAAGCGGGGAAGCCCATGGGCTATTCGAACGCCTGATGATGCCCAACTTTTCCAGGTTGGCAAACTCCTCGCGCGCTGTGGTCAGTTTAGCTGAATCCAAGCGCCGAGCTTTTGCAAAAACGGGCGGTCCGGTGGTAGTAATAAAATGTTCCACTCCGTGTTTAGCGACGGCTGCTGAAAATGTGGGAACCGTGAGTGCTGGGAACTGAGTGAGCAGTGTGTGGAACTTACCGCTTGCCGTTGCGACGTTGGCTTGGGGAATAGAATAAAAAGTGCATTAACCAGGCGCCTGTTAGCAAGGTCAACCAACAAACCATGTGAGCACAGAAAATCGGCCCCCAACATATTGAAATTCACTGCTGCTATGATGATGTTGCAGCATTGCACTGAGACAAATTCCTAGTTTGTGTACTACATGAACAATGGCAATAAATCTGATTCTGATTCTGATAAAAGTCCACTCAAATGTATGGCCCTGCAGAGACAGAAACAGAGTCTTCTCACCAAAGGTCTTAATCTCCGAGCTGTTCGCTGCTACCACCCGGGGACCTTTGGAACCTGTTAGACTGTCTGCGTAGGAAGGTGTGATGAAACTCAGCTGGGAGCCTGTGTCCACGAGGAAATGCCTCCCCGAGTGGGCGTCCAACAAATAAAGCAGCTTGTTCTCCTCCCCGAGGGCTGCAGCTGCTACCGACCCCCGGTTTTGGCATTTCCCGAACGCCCGAACTGGCACGGTGGTACACATTTGTGTGCCCTCTCTGCGAAGCGGCGATGGTAGAAACAAAGGACGTCGTCTGATCCGTGTTTCTTGGCCCCTGCTGCCGCCATTGTCGGTGAGTCTGGTACTGTTGTCTCTGGCCCCCTGCCATCTCTGGACACCGCGCCGAGCTCCGCTGCAGCGGCCATGGCCGCGCACCGTTTGGTGGCGTTGTCGATTCGTTGCGCCTCCTGGCCCAGTGCGTGGTAGTCTCGTTGGGCCAACAGTGGCGAACTGGCCAGGGTCGCTCTCACCGCTGACGGTAGGGTCCTGAGGAAGAGGTGGGTGAAGATGAAGTGATCGTCAGAGTCCTTCAACCTCAACAGCCTCTGCATCAGGTCCGTGGGCCTGTCGCTTTCAAGTTCAGTCAGCGCCAGGAGCCCCTCTGCTCGCTCCTCTGCCGAGGGGGTGAAGTACCAGATGAGTGCAGCCTTCAATGCGCCGTACTTGTCGCTGTCCGGCGGCTGGTCGATCAGGCTCTCCACATGCTGGGCTGTGTGGTTGTCCAGTTTTGCAACCACATGGTAGAACTTTGTGGCGTCTACCGAAATCCCCCGGAGGTTGAACTGCGCTTCAACCACATTAAACCAGGAGCGCGGATTGTTCTGCCAGAAGTCCGGTAGCTGGACTGTGGCTGCATTCGCTTGGCTGGCTCCTGACGAGTCTGGCTTGGGGGAATTTCTTTCACTCATGATACGTCTTAGGGTCACCAGTGTGGGAATGTGAAAGTGACGAGGCAGAGTTTATCTCACGAGTCAGGTTTATTCACATTCTCCAACATCAGCAAAAACAGAGAGAGAATTCCAGACATTCGTCCTTTTTATACCCCAGGACATCAAAGCTCACAGTCACATTGTATTTAATCCCAAGTAACAATGCTTCTTCTTCCGGATCTTAACACCTCCACCCATAATCTCTGGCAGCCAGGAAAATCCCCCAAGGCCGTCTCTCTGCATACCAAAGCCTAAACTTTCACATCCTCCTGTCATCTCCAAAGAGACTCAGTCCTTTGTTCAATCTAAGATGTGAAGCCTAAAGTGGTATACATATGAAGCATAAAGTAATATACATCTGCGCATATGTGTCCCACACTATATAATATATGGGTTTCACTTTCTGAAATGAGTGACAAAAAATATTGAACTTTTTCATGATATTCTAATTTTCTGAGATGTACCTGTACTTCCCAAAAACTTAGTGCCTCTCTTTTTCTTTTAAATTATTAGTCCAGCTACCATAATAACAGAACAGTTACCGTTCTCTCGTCTAATAATATCAAAACTATTTTAACCCAACAAGGGAAATCAGAATACTTCACAAAAAGGATATAGAGTTCTTGCTTTTCACAGGTTCAGTCTTTTAGGAGGAATCCTAATGTGATCAGGATAGCGGTGTCCTGGTTGTTGTGTTGCTCATAAGACAGCCGCCGGCTCCACTGGTTTCACTGTAGTATTCCCACACTGGACTGGGGAGTACGGGTAGGGTGGAGGGCTGGGACTTGCAGAACAAGTAGTAGGGTTCCTCAGAGATTGAGTTGGTACTGAAATAGAGGTTGTCTTCTGGTGAACCTCCGAGATGTCTCTGCCTGCTTATGATGAATCCAGATCTGGTGCCAGGTGAGTACCATCACTTGAGTTGTAGTTGTAATCCACAGGTTCTTCATGTGAAAACAGCAGGTGATCAATGTGAACTGTGCGTTCTCGCACACCATCATGAATCAGGTAAGAAACAGATCCAAGCCATTTTACAACTGTTCCTCTGATCCATTTCTCCTTCCCTTCACGAAAATTTCTCACCAGCACAGGATCACCTTCAACCAACTCTCTCAACTTTGTTCCTCTTTTGTCATAATACTTCTTCTGATTTAGTTGTTTTTCCTCAAAGGTGTCACTGAGGCTTGGCTTCAGAAGACTAAACTGGGTCCTTATGTGACGCTTAAGAAACAATGCAGCTGGTGAGATACCCATCACTGTGTATGATGTGCTTCTGTACATCAGCAGGAAATTGACTAGTTTGCGTTGCCATGAAACGGACACATCAGGATCTTTGCCAAAACTTGCTTCAGCAGTGAGGATCTGACTATTTGCACTGACTTCGCAGCTGCTCCATTAGAAGCAGGGTGATAAATGGGGACCAGGATTTGTTTGATGCCATTTCCTCTCAGAAACTGTTTAAATTCACTGGATGTGAATTGTGGTCCGTTGTCTGAAACCACTTCTTCAGGTAGTCCATACGATGAAAAGATGTTGCGAAAAACTTCAGTAGTCTTAGTTGATGTTGTGGTTGTCATGTGAATGACCTCTAACCATTTTGAATGACTGTCAAAAAGAACTAGGAAATACTGTTTATCTTTCTCACAGAAATCTGTGTGTATCCGTTGCCACACATGAGTCGGCCATTTCCAACAATGCAATGGCGCTGCTGCTGGTAGTTGTCTCACTGCCTGACATGCATTGCACTCCTGTATTGCTTTTTCAATAACTCTATCAAGACAGACCTACCACATGTAGCTTCAGGCCAGGACTTTCATTCAACATACGGTGGGGTAAAAAAGTATTTAGTCAGCCACCAATTGTGCAAGTTCTCCCACTTAAAAGATGAGAGAGGTCTCCAATTTTCATCATAGGTATACCTCAACTATGAGAGACAAAATAAGAAAAAAAAAAAATCCAGAAAATCACATTGAAGGATTTTTAATGAATTAATTGGTAAATTCCTCGGTAAAATAAGTATTTGGTCAATAACAAAAGTTCATCTCAATACTTTGTTATATACCCTTTGTTGGCAATGACAGAGGTCAAACATTTTCTGTAAGTTTTCACAAGGTTTTCACACACTGTTGCTGGTATTTTGGCCCATTCCTCCATGCAGATCTCCTCTAGAGCAGTGATGTTTTGGGGCTGTCGCTGGGCAACACAGACTTTCAATTCCCTCCAAAGATTTTCTATGGGGTTGAGATCTGGAGACTGGCTAGGCCACTCCAGGACCTTGAAATGCTTCTTACGAAGCCACTCCTTCATTGCCCGGGCGGTGTGTTTAGGATCATTGTCATGTTGAAAGACCCAGCCACGTTTCATCTTCAATGCCCTTGCTGGTGGAAGGAGGTTTTCACTCAAAATCTCACGATACATGGCCCCATTCATTCTTTCCTTTACACGGATCAGCCGTCCTGGTCCCTTTGCAGTAAAACAGCCCCAAAGTATGATGTTTCCACCCCCATGCTTCACAGTAGGTATGGTGTTCTTTCTCCTCCAAACACGACAAGTTGAGTTTTTACCAAAAAGTTCTATTTTGGTTTCATCTGGCCATATGACATTCTCCCAATCCTCTTCTGGATCATCCAAATGCTCTCTAGCAAACTTCAGACGGGCCTGGACATGTACTGGCTTAAGCAGGGGGATATGTCTGGCACTGCAGGATTTGAGTCCCTGGCGGCATAGTGTGTTTCTGATGTAGCCTTTGTTACTTTGGTCCCAGCTCTCTGCAGGTCATTCACTAGGTCCCCCAACGTGGTTCTGGGATTTTTGCTCACCGTTCTCGTGATAATTTTGACCCTACGGGGTGAGATCTTGCGTGGAGCCCCAGATCGAAGGAGATTATCAGTGGTCTTGTATGTCTTCCATTTTCTAATAATTGCTCCCACAGCTGATTTCTTCACACCAAGCTGCTTACCTATTGCAGATTCAGTCTTCCCAGCCTGGTGCAGGTCTACAATTTTGTTTCTGGTGTCCTTTGACAGCTCTTTGATCTTGGCCATAGTGGAGTTTGGAGTCTGACTGTTTGAGGTTGTGGACAGGTGTCTTTTATACTGATAACGAGTTCAAACAGGTGCCATTAATACAGGTAACGAGTGGAGGACAGAGGAGCCTCTTAAAGAAAAAGTTACAGGTCTGTGAGAGCCAGAAATCTTCCTTGTTTGTAGGTGAGCAAATACTTATTTTACTGAGGAATTTACCAATTAATTCATTAAAAATCCTTCAATGTGATTTTCTGGATTTTTTTTTTCTCATTTTGTCTCTCATAGTTGAGGTATACCTATGATGAAAATTGGAGACCTCTCATCTTTTAAGTGGGATAACTTGCACAATTGGTGGCTGACTAAATACTTTTTTGCCCCACTGTATACCTGAATGACCGTGGTGAAGATCATGCAGTAGTTTTGTTCTGAGAGCTGTTGGGACTAAAACTTTTACTGGCATAAAACAATACCTTGGTGACCTGGGCAGTACAGTTAAAACAAAGCTGAGAAATTTGGGTGTCATCTTTGATAAGGCCATGTCATTGGAGCATTACACCAAACAATTGATAAAAAACTGTCATTTTCAACTGCGAAATATCTCCAAGCTCAGGACCATGGTTTCACACAAAGAGCTGGAGATGATCATCCATGCATTTGTCTCCTCACGTCTGGACTACTGTAACAGCCTTTTTACCTGTTTGAACAAGAAGGAACTGGCCCGTCTGCAGTTTGTTCAAAACTCTGCTGCGAGGCTCCTGACACGTGCAAACAGGAGAGACCATATTACACCTGTCCTTAGATCACTCCATTGGCTCCCTGTTTTGTATCGTGTCCACTTTAAGATCCTGGTGCTCACTTTCCGAACAATTCACGGTCAGGCCCCCGCATATATGGCTGCTTTGATTCAGCCCTACAGCTCGACCCGCAGCCTGAGATCTTCAGGACAGCACTTGCTCATGGTTCCCCGCACCCATTTTGCTACCAGAGGTGACAGGTCTTTTAAAGCAGTAGCACCATGCTTGTGGAATGACCTCCCTCTGTACCTCTGAGCCATGGACAGTGTTGTAAGTTTTAAAACCCACCTGAAAACATTCTTGTTTAAACAGGTAATCCAAGATTGACTGAAGGCTGTTACCACCTGACTGCATAGAGTGTATTTTTTGTATTGTATCTTAGTTTTATTTTAATCGTATTTTAAATCGTATTTTAACTGTATCTTAACTGTATTACTGTATTTTAATTGTATTTTATTGCATTTTAGTTTGTATTTTAATTGTTTTGATCGTGTTGTACTGTAAAGCACTTCGTGACTTTTTATGTCTGTGAAAAGTGCTATATAAATAAAGCTTACTTACTTACTTACTTACTATCACTCTTAGTCCCCAGAGAAAACATCCTTGTTCCATTGAAAGTTCAGTTCTTCTTGTAAAGAACAGTTGGAGTGTCTCCTCACTTGTGTGGCTTGGCCATCCATTTAAAGTGAACTCACTTATTCGGCTGAGCACGGGATCTTTGCTTGTGCTCTGTGCAATGTCACTGGCTTTTACAGGTTCTGTAAATCCTCCATAATTGAGAAAAAGAATATTCTCCCTTCTTCTGCAGTGCTATCGTTTCCTTTACTAGGTAATCTTGAGAGGCCACCAGCATTGGCACGGTTCGCATATTGGTGGTACTCTATTTCATAGTTGTAGGTCATCAGTATGAGTGCCCGCTGTTGCATTCTCAAAGCGGCCACTGTAGGAATAGCTGACTTTGGCCCAAGAATAGCCAAGAGGGGTTTATGGTCAGTTATGAGAGTGAACTTTCTCCCATAGAGGTATTTGTGACATCACATGGGAAATGACAGCCCTAACGCCATAAGGTGAAGCATCACAGGCTAGTTTTAATGGCTTTTTAGTATCATAGTGAACAACCACAGTGCTCTGTAGTAATTGCTCTTTTGCTGTTTTGAATACAGCTTCGCATTCAGATGTCCACTTCCAAACACTTCCCTGTTTTAGTAGCTCATGCAAAGGTCTCAGCTGCATGGACAGATTTTTCACAAACCTCAAGATTCAAAGATTTTATTTGTCAATACTACTATACGTGCAGGACATACAGGAGAATTGAAATGGCGTTTCTCTCTCTCTTCATTGGTGTGCATAATATAAAAAGAAAAGGAATAAAGGCTGGAAAAAAGAAAACTACAACAACAGCAGTCTATGTACAGTAATGCAGCCCGTAGTGCAAATGGTGACAAGATAGACCCAGACCTCCCATAGTGCAAGTAGAGATAAACAATTAACGATGCTAAACGCAGCAATCCTATATACAGACAACTAGAGATGTAATACCCATAGTTGTAGTTCAATGTGGTAGTTTAGGTGCAGATAGTAACAGATAGGACTGCACATGATCAGTATTGCAATGACAGACAGACAACAGCAAATAAGGCATTTGTGCAAAACATGGTTAAAATGCGGAGACATTCAGCAGCAAATGTATTACTATTGGTGTGCCAGTCTCAACCTGCTATAATAGTTCAGTAATCCCAGGAATGAATGTAACTCTGTGACATTGGTGGGGCATGGTGCGTTTACAATGGCTTTCACTTTCTCCGCTGTGGGATGGAGATCTTCACTATCCACCATGTGAAAAGTATTCTACTTTGTCTGTCATGAACTTATAATATCTCACAAAAGTAAGTACACCCCTCACATTTTTGTAAATATTTTATTATATCTTTTCGTGGGACAACACTGAAGATATGACACTTTGACACAATGTAAAGTAGTCAGTATACAGCTTGTATAAAAGTGTAAATTTGCTGTCCCCTCAAAATAACTCAACACACAGCCATTAATGTCTAAACCGCTGGCAACAAAAGTGAGTATGCCCCAAAGTGAAAATGTTAAAATTGTACCCAATTAGCCATTTTCCCTCAGATGTGAATGGGTAGCAGGTGTGTTAAATTTGGTGTTATCGCTCTCACATTTTCTCATACTGGTCACTGGAAATTCAACATGGCACCTATGGCAATGAACTCTCTGAAGATCTTTAAAAAAGAATTGTTACTCTACATAGATGGCCTAGGCTATAAGAAGATTGCAAACACCCTGAAACTGAGCTGCAGCACAGTGGACAAGACCATTCATTGGTTTAACAGGACAGGTTCCACTCAGAACAGGCCTCACCATGGTCAAACAAAGAAGTTTGGTCAAACAAAGTACCGGAGTGGTGGCTCAGTTGGTAGAGCATCCGCCCCACACCCGGGAGGCAGGGGTTCAAATCCCGGCCGGGTCATGCCAAAGACCATATAAAAGTGGAACTTCCTGCCATCCAGCTTGGTGCTCAGCAATAAATGGAATGGAGGAGGGAACTCTGTGGCGGCGCCTTGCATGGCAGCGGCCCTCTGATTCTGCACTTGGGGTGTGTGTGATTTACACTGTAGATAGGTATAAAGCACAATTTCGTTCTGCTGTACATGATTGGTTGTATGGTTGAATGACAATAAGGGTGAAGAGAGAAGTTGAGTGCACGTGCTAAGTGTCATATCCAGAGGTTGTCTTTTGAAAATAGACATATGAGTGCTGCCAGCATTGCTGCAGAGGTTGAAGGGGTGGGGGGGTCAGCCTGTCAGTGCTCAGACCATATGCCACACACTGCATCAAATTGGTCTGCATGGCTGTCGTCCCAGAAGGAAGCCCCTTTTAAAGATGATGCACAAGAAAGCCCACAAACAGTTTGCTGAAGACAAGCAGACTAAGGACATGGATTACTGGAACCATGTCCTGTGGTCTAATGAGACCAAGATAAACTTATTTGGTTCAGATGGTGTCAAGTGTGTGTGGCGGAAACCAGGTGAGGCGTACAAAGACAAGTGTGTCTTGCCTACAGTCAAGCATGGCCATGGGAGTGTCATGGTTTGGGGCTGCATGAGTGCTGCTGGCATTGGGAAGCTACAGTTCATTTAGGGAACCATGAATGCCAACATGTATTGTGACATACTGAAGCAGAGCATGATCCCCTCCCTTTGGAAACTGGGCTGCAGGGCAGTATTCCAACATGATAACAACCCCAAACACATGTCCAAGATGACCACTCCCTTGCTAAAGAAACTGAGGGTAAAGGTGATGGACTGGCTAAGCGTGTCTGCAGACCTAAACCCTATTGAACATCTGTGGGGCATCCTCAAATGGAAGGTGGAGGAGCGCAAGGTCTCTAACATCCACCAGCTCTGTGATGTAGTCATGGAGGAGTGAAAGAGGATTCCAGTGGCAACCTTTTTCACTTTGGGGTGTACTCACTTTTGTTGCCAGTGGTTTAGACATTAATGGCTGTGTGTTGAGTTATTTTGAGGGGACAGCAAATTTACACTGTTATACAAGCTGTACACTGACTACATTGTATCAAAGTGTCATATCTTCAGTGTTGTCCCATGAAAAGATATAATAAAATATTTACAAAAATGTGAGGGGTGGACTCACTTTTGTGAGATACTGTAAAATGTTATGGAAATGTTTGTCTTAAAGAAAAAAGAACAGAAATGAAGAAACCAAAATCTTTTGTGAGATACTGTGCATTTTGACTGAGCCTCACATTGTACTTTTCCAGAGGACTCAAGACTTCCTTCAGTTTATGCAGGTATTCTTCTCTGGAACCTGCAGTGATCAAGATGTCATCTAGGAAACGGGTCACATGTAGGATCCTGTAGGATTTGGTCCATCACTGATTGAAAAATGGAAGGGGCACTGGAGACTCCATATGACAACCGGTGGCAGGTGTAGAGTCCCCGATGTGTATTAACTGTGAGGTATTTTTCTGAGTTCTTGTGCAACTCTTAACTGCTGATAGGCATGTGTCAAGTCCAGCTTAGAGAACAGCTTGCCTTCAGCCAGTGTTGCAAAAAGGTCTTTAGCATTGGGTAATGGATAGGTTTCCTGTTCCACACACTGATTTATGTTGACTGTAATTTCCAGAAATCTGTATTGTTTTGTCAGCCTTTGGCACTGTCACAATATGGGCAGCCCATTCACTTTTTTGTCTTTGATATGATTCGCATTGCCTCTAGTCTGTCCAGTTCCTTGAGCATATGGCACTGGGTTGGCTTTCTTGAATATTGGCTTTGCATCTGCTCTCCTTTTGATTGAAGCCTTAAACTCACGAATGGTGCTGGAACCTTCCACAAATACACTGTTGTGCCGCTGCAGGATTTCTGCCATATCTGGATCTATAGCACCACCTACTGCCTTGATTTGGAATATTTCTTTCCAGTTTAGCCTGAATCTCTTGAGCCAGTTTCTGCCCAAAAGTGCTGGTTGGTCACCTTTCACAATCACCAGTGGTATTCGGGCTGTCTGTTGTTCATAGTTTACATCCACAAGCACCTTTCCTAACACTGGGATGGGTTCTCCAAAAAAAGTAGTAGTATTTTGCATGGTTGAAGTGGCAAATGGGCAAGTGATTTCTCATACGTGATTTCCGACACAAGTGATACAGATGCTCCGATATCCAACTGCATCTTAGTGGGTTGGCCTTCAATGTTCACACTGACCACATAGCCATCATCACCATCTGAAGCTGTGTACACAATGTACAGTCCAAACAAATTATCATCATCCTCCTCTTTTGAGCTTGTTTCAGCTTCTCTTTCAACGTAACAGATCTTACGCTGTGTCTTTATTTCTACACATGTGTGCAGTGTGTCCCACCTTTGTGCAATGGTGGCATTTCTCTTGCTTGAATTTGCACACATTAGCTGGATGCTTACCTCCGCATCTGTAGCAGGGCTGTCGTGGCCGTTGCTGTTTGTCATCCACACTGCTCTTTTGCCAGGATGCACTCTTGCTGTAAGTTGTGTCACTTGATTTCCTCCTGTAATCACTCTTTTTACTTTGGTTGTACACTTTGTTCACAGTTGTGCTCTCTTTGGTTTTCCCAGAAAATTCCAAGGTGTTGCGTGAGGCCATCTCCATAGACAGTGCTGTGTCACATGCACTTTAAAAGGTTAAATTGGTCTCTGCCAGTAATGTCCTCTGTATTGCCTCGGATCTCAAGCCATTTACAAATCTGTCATGGAGGACATCGTCTAGGTGAAGTCCAAATTCACAGTGAGTAGACAGCTGTTTCAGTCCCACTATAAAATCACTCACTGATTCACTCTCTTGTTGATTTCTCTTCTGAATTCAGAACCTTTCCATAATTATGAGTGATTTGGGCTTGTAATGGTCACTAAGTGCTTTGGTGAGTTCTACATAGCTTTTTGCGCTTGGCTTAGCTGGCGAGATTATACTTTTCAAAAGTTTGTAGGCCTCTGCTCCAATTAGCGACAGGAACACACTGACTTTCTTTTCATCTAAAACTTAACTTGCATCCATCCACTGCTCCAGTCTCTCCAGGTAAGATTGAAAATCTTCCTTACCCTCTTTGTATTCTCATATGCTGCCAATAAGGGCCATCGCTCCAGTCCATCACGTTGCATGTTGTTGTTGGCATACAGTCCCGTTAGCTTGTTGTTAGCCACTCACGTTGGTGCTACAAACGTCTTCCTTGGGATCTGCCGGTCAATTTTCTCTCGTCTTCCAGGATGCTTTTTCTTCCTTTTAGTATCCCATCGTCGTTGCCAAACTGTAATATATTGAGGTGGAGCAACAACTCAAACGGAGAATGGACTGAGCGTGCAGACTGGGCTTTTACTCAGTACCAGCACAAAAACTTAAGATAGGTACAGATTGTCATTTCCTTCTACACCCACAAGGGGGCAGTGAACCCAAATCAATGTATCGTCAATACACTACAATAAACAACTGTCATGGTCTGAGCGCTGATTTCGTCCACACTCGGGTCATGCAGTATTTTCCTCCCGTTCTGTGTTAGTTTTCCTTATGGCCTTCCCGGGCTCTTATTCTGACAGCGTCTCTGTGGTACTTCCGGCTGTCAGAGCTGAGCTCCACGGGGACAGCTGATTGTCATTCCACTGATGTTCTCATCAGCTGGTTAATCCTCTAACCCTATTTAAGGGAGCAGCTATGGTTACTCCGGGCTGCGACCTCACACATGCATAACGCTGGTCTCCCCAACGTTCGGCTGGAGTCCCTATTCCCTGGCTCCAGTCACGCTCGTGTTCTCCTTATTCTCAGTAAGTTTACTCCCGTTATCCTGAGGTTATTATTACTGTGCCTTAACTGTAGTTGTTATTTGTGTTTTGCCCTACGTGGCTCTTTATTTTGTATAGTGTGCCTTTCTTTAATAAATATGCAAACTCAACGGCTGCCTATAGCGTCTCAATAGTGGTCTGCGAGGACCACCCCATGACAGTAGGTCGCAGCCAAACGAGACGCCGGTGACCATGAGTTTGCTTAATTTGGGCTTGTAGTTTTTCCCTTTTTGTTTCATGTACCAGTGTGCTGGGAGATGGCGGCGCCACCCAAGGGCTATGCCATGAGCTTAGGCTGCGAGCTAGTGATGGCCCTCATCGAGGTTGATGGGATCCTCTCCAGTGCTCGCAGTCAACTCATCCCCAGTGGCTCACGCTGGTACCTGGACCTCGCTGAGGCAACGATTAACCGCCATCCTCGCTACACTGACCACCCTGAAATCACGGCGAGGATGGCAGAGATCTCTGCTCTTTGGGAGAAGCTCCGTGGTCTGGAGGGAAACTCCGGCAGGAAGCCAAAGGTGAGGCATCCCCACTCTTCACCTTGGGATCCCATTCCTGTCACCTGTCCAGCACAGGAGTTTACACCAACCAAGGGCCATTCCCAGCTGAGGAGGACGTCAGCCGGGATTCCCTCGGAGGAAATACAGCGGACAGCTATATCCATCCAGGACCGTGTGGCTGCAGCTCGCTCCGCCTCCCATCCAACCCAAATAATTAAGCATGTGACGGCGGCAGTCAGGCTGGTGGAGAGGAATCCTGAACTTTATGATTACCCCGAATACGCTGACCTGCTCGCCTCTGTTTCAGCGCAGGAGCGGCGTTTTCCTGATCTCACCTTCGCCTCGCCCTCTGCCGGTAAACGTTGTCACCATGCTTATAGCAAGCCTCAGCAAGAACCCCGTCCGGATCCAGTTCCGGGTAGCCGCACGAACTCTGTCTCCCAGCCAGCTGTAGCCTCTGCATCTCATCAGAGGGGTAAGACAGCAGTCTCCTCCAGGTTGTATGTTCCTCGTCCCCGGACCACCTCTGCTGCTCCTCCCCCTTCCTCAATGCTCTCCCTGGCTGCTGTGAGCTCCACGAGTCCGACTCCGGCTGTTCCCTTTCCTGATCAGGTGCAAGCGGCTCCTCCTCATCTTCCCAGGGGGCCCTCCGTCACCATCGAAAGGGGGAAGGGAAGAACCAAGCCCGCTACAGCAGGCACCATCGGCCCTCTAGAGGAAAGGCAAGTGCAATTTCATTCTTCTCCTCCTTATTGTGATTTGCCTTGTCCGACTCCTGGGGGTGGAGTTTGGGGATTACAGTCTCCCAAGCTTCCTCCACCTGCTGTAGCCAGTAATTATGAACTTGCTACCTCTGTGTCTCCTTCCCCTGAGTGTTCCCTGGTGCCAGGACTACACCGCCGGATGAGGAGGGAGCCTGCGGCCCTGGAGAGTCTGGTTCCAGCCCCGCAGCCATGACATGGGCAGAGGAGGAGGGCGGACTGCCAGTTGGAGCCTGCGCCGATGATCAAGTGTCCCCGGGTCTCCACGGAGGAACAGTCCGACCCGGCAGGTCACGGATCCCCTGCCACCACGGCGTGCGGGCCTTCAGCGTGGACGTCGGCGTCAGGGAATCCCCAGACTGTGGATGCCATCATGCCGGCTGCAGAGCCCGCCGCAGTCAAGTGGGAACCAGAAATGGACCTTCAACTTGCTGAACCTGGATCACCGAAGTCCTGGATGGCGGTGGAACCCGAGATATTTTATCTTCCTCCTCTCTATTCTGGAGCATTTTTGCCTGTCTCTCAGGGAGACGAGCTGGGTGCAGCCATCGGCTGCATCCAAGCTCGTCTCGCCGGGCTCTGCCGCTACCGGTGATCCTGATTCCGGTTCTCTTTCTTCTCCTGAGCCTTCTCCCAGGGTCACCGGTGATGAGTCGGTTCTGGTCGCTGTTTTGGAGGTTCCGGGTTCGGGGTTGGAGGTCATCCCTGGTGCTGCTCCGGCCCAGTCAGGGTCCGTCGTGGGTGCAACGCTGATCCAGTCGGGATCCGTCGTGGGTGCAGCCGTGACCCAAACGGGGTCCGTCATGGGTGCAGCCGTGACCCAGTCAGGGTCCGTCGTGGGTGCAGCCGTGACCCAATCTGGGTCCATCGAGGGTGCAGCGCGGTCTCGCTTGGGATCCAGCAGGAGGGCAGCGCCAGTTGAAGTGGAGCTCGAAGGAGGAGCTGCTGATCCTTCGCTGTTCAACGCCGGACTGGTCCCTCCTATTTTCCCCGACCACCCCCCCACCACCACCACCACCACCACCACTGGGTGCCACTGGGATTCCCCGTTCCCGGCTCGGCTTCCCCTTGCTGTCCCTCTTGGTAGGGAGGCCATCTCCGAGCTATTCCCTTAGGTCCTGGTGGCCTATTGACGCGGGTCGGCCGCCTGGGAAACTGCTTCGCCTGTTTGGCGTTCTGGGTCGGCCACCCGACAAACTGGACCTTTTGTTCGGCGACCTGGTCCGGCCGCCAGAGGTACTGGTTCTCCAGGCCTGGGACTGGGGTAGACCGCCCAAACTCATCCTTTTCCCCCTGCCAGCAGTCTGGATGCTAGATGCAGGTAGACCGCCTGAACTAATTGTTTTTCTTTGTTATTTCTTTGTGCTCTGCCTGCCGTCATCTCTGTAGTTTTTTTCCCTCCCCTGTAGTTCTGGGATGCCCTTGTGTTTTTTTTTTTCTATGAACTATATTGTACTGGTTGTTATCGCCGCTCTTTAGCGTGTTTTTCTTTTCCCTTTGTCTAGTATTATTAGGGTACGTTGCATTTTTGTAATGTGCCTGTATTTCAGTTTCTTCCTCCTCTATTGTTTGAGAGAGGCTGCTTTTGTTGCCTATGCCTGTTTATTTGAATTTATCTGAACTGTTGGTAGTTCGCCGCTCTGTAGCGTGTTTTTTTTTTTCCTCCTCGGTAGTCTGAGATATGCTCTGTTGTTACCTATGCCCATTTATTGGGACTGTATTGAACTATCTGTATTTCGCCGCTCTGTAGCGTGTTTTTTTTTTCTTCCTCCTCTATTGTTTGAGAGATGTTCCTTTGTTGCCTATGCCGTGTATTTGTACCTTATCGTACTGTGTATATATCGCCGCTCTTTAGCGTGTTTTTTCTTTTCCCCTTTTTCTGGTATTATTAGGGTATGTTGTGTTGCGCCTGTATTTCCGTTTTTTTAGATCTTTTTTTTTTTCCTTCCTCCTCTTGGTTGAGAGAGGCTCTGCGGTTGCCGTTGCTTGTAAATCACGGTCTATATGCTTTGTTTCGCTGTGTTAAGTGCTTCCATTGTTATGTCTCTGTATTTTCACCTATGCGTTATGGAGTGTATTCCTGTTTTGTTTTTTGTTTTTTCTCCGCTATGCTCCATTTGTAGCACCATGTTCTTATTTGTTGTTCCTTATTGGTTCTTGTCATTGTTTCCCGGTTCCCTTCCTTGGTGTTCTTTTTTTTTTCTGATTCTCGCCCTCCTTGCCTTTTTTTCCCCCTCCACCCACCCTGGGTGGGCCTTCGTAGCCCTCTGGAAGGGGGGGAGGCTTGGGTGTTACGCTGTGCCCAGAGTGCGCCGTTCGGTGGGGAGTACTGTCATGGTCTGAGCGCTGATTTCGTCCACACTCGGGTCATGCAGTATTTTTCTCCTGTTCTGTGTTAGTTTTCCTTATGGCCTTCCCGGGCTCTTATTCTGACAGCGTCTCTGCGGGACTTCCGGCTGTCAGAGCTGAGCTCCACAGGGACAGCTGATTGTCATTCCACTGACGTTCTCTTCAGCTGGTTAATCCTCTAGCCCTATTTAAGGGAGCAGCTATGATTACTCCGGGCTGCGACATCACACATGCATAATGCTGGTCTCCCCAACGTTCGGCTGGAGTCCCTATTCCCCGGCTCCAGTCACGCTCGTGTTCTCCTTATTCTCAGTAAGTTTACTCCCGTTATCCTGAGGTTATTATTACTGTGCCTTAGCTGTAGTTGTTATTTGTGTTTTGCCCCACGTGGCTCTTTATTTTGTATAGTGTGCCTTTCTTTAATAAATATGCAAACTCAACGGCTGCCTATAGCGTCTCAGTAGTGGTCTGCGAGGACCACCCCATGACAACAACAACAAATACAACAGTAAAAATTTCAGATTACAGCATATAAAATATTGTACAGCTCACTCGGTTGGTCCATAGATTTTCCTGCAAACCAATCTAAAGTGGGGCAAAAAAAGTATTTAGTCAGCCACCAACTGTGCAAGTTCTCCCACTTAAAAGATGAGAGAGGTCTCCAATTTTCATCATAGGTATACCTCAACTATGAGAGACAAAATGAAAAAAAAAAAATCCAGAAAATCACATTGTCTGATTTTTAAAGAATTTATTTGCAAATTATGGTGGAAAATAAGTATTTGGTCACTTACAAACAAGCAAGATTTCTGGCTCTCACAGACCTGTAACTTCTTATTTAAGAGGCTCCTCTGTCCTCCACTCGTTACCTGTATTAATGGCACCTGTTTGAACTCGTTTTCAGTATAAAAGACACCTGTCCACACCCTCAAACAGTCAGACTCCACACTCCACTATGACCAAGACCAAAGAGCTGTCAAAGGACACCAGAAACAAAATTGTAGACCTGCACCAGGCTGGGAAGACTGAATCTGCAATAGGTAAGCAGCTTGGCGTGAAGAAATCAACTGTGGGAGCAATTATTAGAAAATGGAAGACATACAAGACCACTGACAATCTCCCTCGATCTGGGGCTCCACGCAAGATCTCACCCCGTGGGGTCAAAATGATCACGAGAACGGTGAGCAAAAATCCCAGAACCACACGGGGGGACCTAGTGAATGACCTGCAGAGAGCTGGGACCAAAGTAACAAAGGCTACCATCAGTAACACACTATACCGCCAGAGACTCAAATCCTGCAGTACCAGACGTGTTCCCCTGCTTAAGCCAGTACATGTCCAGGCCCGTCTGAATTTTGCTAGAGAGCATTTGGATGATCCAGAAGAGGATTGGGAGAATGTCATATGGTCAGATGAAACCAAAATAGAACTTTTTGGTAAAAACTCAACTTGTCGTGTTTGAAGGAGAGAGAATGCTGAGTTGCATCCAAAGAACACCATACCTACTGTGAAGCATGGGGGTGGAAACATCATGCTTTGGGGCTGTTTTTCTGCAAAGGGACCAGGACGACTGATCCGTGTAAAGGAAAGACTGAATGGGGCCATGTATCGTGAGATTTTGAGTGAAAACCTCCTTCCATCAGCAAGGGCATTGAAGATGAAACGTGGCTGGGCCTTTCAGCATGACAATGATCCCAAACACACCGCCCCGGCAACGAAGGAGTGGCTTCGTAAGAAGCATTTCAAGGTCCTGGAGTGGCCTAGCCAGTCTCCAGATCTCAACCCCATAGAAAATCTTTGGAGGGAGTTGAAAGTCCGTATTGCCCAGCGACAGCCCCAAAACGTCACTACTCTAGAGGAGATCTGCATGGAGGAATTGGCCAAAATACCAGCAACAGTGTGTGAAAACCTTATGAAGACTTACAGAAAACGTCTGACCTCTGTCATTGCCAACAAAGGGTATATAACAAAGTATTGAGATGAACTTTTGTTATTGACCAAATACTTATTTTCCACCATAATTTGCAAATAAATTCTTTAAAAATCAGACATCATGTGATTTTCTGGATTTTTTTTTTCTCATTTTGTCTCTCATAGTTGAGGTATACCTGTGATGAAAATTGGAGACCGCTCTCATCTTTTAAGTGGGAGAACTTGCACAATTGATGGCTGACTAAATACTTTTTTGCCCCACTGTAGTAATTGGCTGAGGTTTGGTTAATTAAAATCAGCTGCTACTCTTATGCCACTGATTGCTATGACATTTTTGAGAGTTTAATGTCAGCCTTAATTAATTCAGCTTCTGTTTTGAATCACATTTTGATATTAAAAATAAACCACAACAACAACATTTTGGTTTGGTAAGTATTTAATTACGTGGGTACGGAACATCTAGCGTACGTTGTGATTTGGGTATGGAGTGACTTGGGACCGAGTGACCTGATACCTTTCATGCTACCATAAATGTCAAACTTTGGAAAGTTCCTGTACAGTAGGTAAAATTATGTTGTAAAGTTGACCTTTGTCTCTACAGCTATCAGACTCGTGTACATAAGCCCCATACGTTTCCACTTCCATCATTTCCTGCTACCGTAAACATTTATGTGCATTTTTGAAACAAAGGAGCCTCAAGCTCATGAACGGTCTGTAGCTTAATGTTGGAGAAAGTATTTTTTATAACTGGGAGTATTTTTTAACTGGGAGCATTATCTGATGGGGAGTACTGGTGTACTGTATTAAAATGTTCAGAATGTACATGGAGCAACGCCAACTATTCCTTACAATCTTGGATTGATTTGTGGCTCATATTGCCCTCTTGTGTGCAGTTAGTTTGAGGAAAAAGCTTGGAGAAATTTTTTTCCTATATTTGATAAGGTAGTTTTAGGCCACAGCCACATAGAACAGAACACTGCTGACCTACTCCCACAAGGTAAAGGTGAGCTTCATTTCCCTCCTCCTTTTTAAGCTCCTTGGTTCCAGTCTTCAACTGGTCTTCACATAATATTCTCCACTTTCTGACCACAAATTAATCCCCATAGTTTTGATGGAAACTAATCAACAGAAAAGTAATTTACGATAAGTGGATATTGGAAATTGAACAATAAATAAATTATATTGTTTGTAGCTAGGGAAAATAATGTTTCACATACAGAAATGGAAATTTTTAAAGTTTATGATAAATTTGACAATCAGACAGAGCAAAGAAATTAAGAAAAAATAAAATAACTGAATATTATGGATGAATAAACATTTATATGATCTGCAGAAGATACATAAATTGTACTGATAAGCAACAGTAGCAGTTTTTGACAAAGTAGCATGAATCGATGGACTCTGCTGTCGATCTGCGCTACCAGTAGCATTTTTCGATAGGGCAGCCCAAATTGACAGAACAGCAAATCCGGACCCATTTCACAGCAGGCTATTCATCCAGCACTTCCTGTGCACATGCACAGTGAGTCAGCAACGGCGATGGACTGTCTGACTATTATTTTTGGAGGAAGAGGACGACGCGGCACATGTGTCAGTGTTTGGTTGGCAGTAGGATTGAATTATTTATTTGTGGTGGATAAGCATAAGCTGTACTTTGACTGTAACATTATGACATCTAGTTCTAATGGGCTCAATGAAAATGAGATGAGTGGATGGTATCCAGGTCTGCGAGACAGAAAAGAGCATTTAGGGAGGCACAAAGAATAGCAAGAGCTAGAAGCTGGTTAGATGAGAGTGATGTGGGAAGGAGTAACAATGCTAAGAAAACACAAACCAGTCAACGTGAACAGCAGTTGGATGATGTAGGAAGTGAGTGGAAAGTTGTCATTGAGTTCAGTCAGGATGGGGGGCACTATCATCCTGTTAAGCTAACAAAAGCTATTGAGGAGGAGATTGGGAGAGTTAAGTTTGCCAAGTTCCTGAACAATAAGCGGGTGTTAATACATGCATCGAATAAACAACAGCAAGAGAAAATGCTGAGAATAACATGTCTAATTCTAAGAATTTTTTTCTAAGAAAAAAATGAAGGCTCATATCACTGGCGCAACAGCAAAATTAAGGAGAGTTATATCAGGTGTCCCTTTGAGCATGTCTATAGAAGAAGTGAAAAATGAGATACAAGGAGGAAAAGTAAATTATATGAAAAGGCTAAAGAGTAAAAAGGACGGTTCATTGAAGGCTACACTGTCTGTAACGATTCAGTTTGAGGAAACACTCCCTAAATCAGTTCAAAGAGGATACCTGCATTATAGTGTCAGAGAATACGTCTCAAAACCGCTGAGGTGTTACAAATGTCAAGGGATGGATCACACTGCTCAGCAATGTAAGGGAAAGTTAAGATGTGCTAGATGTGGAGGGGTGCATGAATATGGTAAATGTGAAAAGGATGCTAAAGTAAAGTGTTGCAACTACAGGGGTGCGCACAGTGCTGCATATGGAGGATGTGTTGTGCAGAGGGAAGCTAGAGAAGCCCAGGAAATTAGAATAAGTAAGAAAATTTCATATGCAGAAGCGCTAAAGAAAGTTAGAGAGGCAGGAACAGTCAGAAATACAATTGGACCTTCCTCAAAGAAGTTCAGTTCAAAGGGAGGCATATCCATCAGAAAATCCCACACAAACACAAGATCATGCTGCTGCAAGGAATATTTGTGTTCACAAATGCAAAATAGATGATGGCACATTGATAGTTAAAAGGACAAACTTTGTAGCTTTTATTTGCCACACCATTAATGTTGCGGCACAGCTTAAGAAGAAAAGTGACAGTCAAAACCATTGTGGAAGCAGCAGGAAGATTCCTAGATATAAAACATGTCAAAGCTGACCACATTCATGCTTTATTGACAGCTGAAACTGGAGAGAATGCACATGTTGAGACTCAAGATTTTAATTATGGGGCTACACATACTACAGTGGAATGCAAGGAGTCTTACAGCAAATGGACAAGAATTTAAGAAATATGTTTATGAACTAGGAGTTGCTCTAGATGTAGTCTGTGTACAGGAGACATGGCTTCAACCTCACTTAGATTTTGTTATTCCAGGATATAGTTCAATCAGACAGAATTAATTGTGTAAATGGAGGAGGATGTGCTATTTTCATTAACGATGGCCTGACATACAGAGTGATTCCCTCCCCTGAGGATATAGAGTGTAATGTTATTGAAATATGTAGACCAAGTGGAAAAGGAAATCTTAAACTAATTAATTTTTATAGCCCATGTAGGAAGTTAACAGCAGATATATTCAACGTTGTGGCAGGGGAAATGCATATAAAAGAGGTGTGGTGTGGGGACCTTAATGCCCATAATAGCTTGTGGGGAAGCAAACATACAGATAGCAATGGAAATGCTGTAGAAGAGATGTTAGATGAAAAATCCTTAGACTGCATTCAGACCAGAATAGTCCGGAGGTATCTGTTTGACTGGGTGGGGAATGCTGAGAATTTTCACACCGTTTGATTTGGTTTGTATTCACACTGCAGCAGACCAAACTGCCTGGATAACGTCACACATTTACAAAAACTACTTGTTTGTGGCGCTGTAGCCGAAACCACCACTGACCAGGAAGAAAAAATCTTGGCAAAGAAGAAAAATCAGGCTTATCGACTGGCCAGTACAGAAAACGGAAATCTGTTCCCTTCAGCTGGGTTGTTTGTTTGCCATAAACGAGACATTTTTTAACTTTTCTCCTCGGCTTTCTCTGGTAAAAGGATTTCTCGGATTCGCGCGGCTGTCTTTATTGTAATTTTCTACCTAAAATGTACAACGGTAAATGCCACTTCCTCTTCTCAGACTATGTGTTGCTATGGTTACACAAACGCCAAGGGGCATTTCCGCCCTTTGGTCCTCTGGATAGTCCGTTTGGATTCACACCGCAAGCGGAGCACAACAGACTTTGTTTGCAAGTGAACCGAGACCCCCTTTTTAGGGGGAAAAGACTTCTGTGGTGCGCATCAGAGTTCCAACGCGCGTTCAGACGGCACCAAACGAACCCAACTATCCACGGAAGGCACTGTTTGGTCCTTTGGTCTGGACGCAAACAGTGGCCGTCTGAATGCACCCTTAATTTGTCTTAACAGTGGTGGGTGTACCAGGGTGGATGTGTACAGGGGCACATCATCATGTATCAGTCTGACCCTGGTATCGGACTGTTATGAATGGTACAACTACAGGAAGTCATCACTTTACAATACTGACAGTCATTGACACTGATGTATGGATACAAGAAAGAAGCTGTTTTACTAGATGGTGTTTTTACAAGGCAGATTGGGGAAAATTTAGTCAATATTGTGTACAGACATGTCATTTAGTAATATTAGATGCTGGCATAGAAGAATGTTCAAATCAGGTGACTAATCATATTCTGAATGCAGCAACAGCAAGTATACCGTACCTAAGAAAACTATACAGGGTAGGAAGAAGGTCATACCTTGGTGGAATGAGGAAGAGGAAGAAAAACAAAATTAGAGTGTGTGGCGGTAATGCACCTGTAAGCTGGTTGCCAACTGCCAATCAAATCTAAGAGAAGAAGAAGAAGCCACACACATTTTAGCAACCACAATAGTGACTGCTCAAAGGACAGAAAAGGAACTTGTATTTACTACTTTTACCACTAATGGTCTTTTCCTTTTCTTTCTTTGGTCTCATCACATTTCTTTTTAATTTGCCGCCTTCTTCTTCTTCTTCTTCATCTTTATATGATGTGGTGGCGCTAGCGCCATCTTTGCAGTGAGAAGTTTCATCTTGTGTATGTGTAGTTGACGTGCATAGGCAATGCGGTCACAAAATTTGCGCTTCACGTGCACAGCCATGAAGGGGCCCCACAGAGCTGACTTATTTTCTTCTTCTTTTAGATTTGATTGGTGGTTGGCAACCAGCTTACAGATGCATTACCGCCACCTACTCTATATATCACTCTATATCTTGGCCATTATCTGGAGACAATGATGTAATTTATGTCACACAAGCCTCGTGCTTGAGCAGACACACAGAATGGAGGTGGAGCACATGTGCCTTTCAGTTGTCTGCTGTCCGCCAGTAACCGAGAGAAGAAGTTTGTGCTAAATGTTATCCAAGTTAAGTTATTCAAAACATGTTGTGTTACAAGTGAAGTTTTTTTTTTTACATAGGTAATTTCACCTGGAGCTCAGTGAACAGACTGGGATAGTGATCCCGGGATGAATGTGCAAGTTGGTTGTGTTACATTGAGGGGCAGACACTTTTTTGGCAGGTTTTGCAGGTTTGCAGCTCCTCCCCTTGTTGATCTGGTGTCTGCAGTAGCATGTACGTATGTCCTAAAAAATGTTGAGACGTTTAATACTTATTTCCTCTGCTGTAGAAAGAATGGAAAAGAGATTGTTTCACAGCGATATCAGTGGAAATTAATAACTTTCATCCCTGATCAGACCTGAAGACTCACTCACACTTCTACACTCCAATGTTTTTTTTGTTTTACATGTAAACTGTTTACATTTCATTTGCATATATTATTGATGTTATTATACCCAACTTAAAAATCAAAAATCAGTAACCCATGACAGGCTAAGTCAGGGTGTAAACTGATGAGGCCCACTCAGAATGACTGCTGGTCCACATTCATGAAGTTGGATACTGAAGTGCATCAGCCAGGGTAATGCAGGGCTCTGCTGAGGAAGGAGGACAACAGTGGTGGTGAGACCTTTGTTTAGCTGAAGTTATCTCACTGACAGGCGACTCACTGCCTCCTTAAATGTGCAGGTTAAATTCTATTTTAAGGCCTCATTGTTGCTTAAAGACATTCTTTCTCAACCCTGGACGTACAGTGGTGTGAAAAAACGTTTGCCCCCTTCCTGATTTCTCATTTTTTTGTATGTTTGTCACACTTAAATGTTTCAGATCATCAAACAAATTTAAACGTTAGACAAAGATAACACAAGTAAACACAAAATACAGTTTTTAAATGAAGATCTGTATCATTAAGGGCAAGAAAAAATCCAAACCTACATGGTCCTGTATGGAAAAAGTGATTGCTTCCTTCTGTTAAAACATAAATTAACTGTGGTTTATCACATCTTTGGAAAGCTGAGTTCAATTTCTTGAGCCACACTCAGGCCTGATTACTGCCACACCTGTTCTCAATCAAGAAATCACTTAAATAGGACCTGCCTGACAAAGTGAAGTATACCAAAAGGTCCTCAAAAGTGAGAGACATCATGCTGCAATCAGAAGAAATTCAGGAACAAATGAGAAAGTAATTGAGATCGATTAGTCTGGAAAAAGTTATAAAGCCATTGCTAAAGCTTTGGGACTCCAGAGAACCACAGTGAGAGCCATTATCCACAAATGGCAAAAACATGGAACAGTGGTGAACCTTCCCAGGAGTGGCCAGCCGATCAAAATTACCCCAAGAGTGCAGCGGCGACTCATCCAAGAGGTCACAAAAGACCCCACAACAACATCCAAAGAACTGCAGGCCTCACTTGCCTCAGTTAAAGTCAGTGGTCATGACTCCACCATAAGAAAGAGACTGGGGAAAAAATGGCCTGCATGACAGAATTCCAAGACGAAAACCACTGCTGAGCAAAAAGAACATAAAGGCTCATCTCAGTTTTGCCAGAAAACATCTTGATGATCCCCAAGACTTTTGGGAAAATATTCTGTGGACTGACAAGACAAAAGCTGAACTTTTTGGAAGGTGTGTGTCCCATTACATCCGGCGTAAAAGTAACACAACATTTCAGAAAATGAACATCATACCAACAGTAAACTAGAAAAGCACTCATAGAGTGCATACCTCCGCCAAGACTCCTTCCGTTTCTCATGGATCACCTCCAAAATGTAATGGGTTTGTGTGTAGGCCTATAGCCACTTGTGGTGAAAATTGCATCAAAGTCTGTCCATCAGTTTTGGAGTATTGTTGCTAACACACTGTGAGAAGATAAGAGCCTTGGCTGAGGTATGCATTCTCAGATCATCACCAAAATATAATGGGTTCCTCTCTAGCCCAAGAACCACCTGTGGTGAAAATTTCATCCAAATCCATCCAGTAGTTTTTGTGTAAGCCCTTGGTGGAGGTATGCACTCTCAGATCATCACCAAAATCTAATAATCTGTTCCCCGTGCCATTACACACCTTTCCTGAAAATTTTGTCAAAATCCATTCATAACTTTTTGAGTTATGTTGGTAACAGTCAGACAGACAGACAAACCCCGGTAAAAACATTACCTCCTTGGCGGAGGTAAATATGGTGGTGGTAGTGTGATGGTCTGGGGCTGTTTTGCTGCTTCAGGACCTGGAAGACTTGCTGTGGTAAATGAATTCTGCTGTCTACCAAAAAATCCTGAAGGAGAATGTCCGGCCATTTGTTTTTGACCTCAAGCTGAAGCGCACTTGGGTTCTGCAGCAGGACAATGATCCAAAACAAACCAGCAAGTCCACCTCTGAATGGCTTAAGAAAAACAAAATGAAGACTTTGGAGAGACCTAGTCAAAGTCCTGACCTGAATCCAATTGAGATGCTGTGGCATGACCTTAAAAAGGTGGTTCATGCTTTAAAGTCCTCCAATGTGGCTGAATTACAGCAATTCTGCAAAGATGAGTGGGCCAAAATTCCTCCACAGTGCTATAAAAGACTCATTGCCAGTTATTGCAAACGCTTGATTGCAGTTGTTGCTGCTAAGGGTGGCCCAACCCGTTATTAGGTTTAGGGGGCAGTCACTTTTTCACACAGGGCCATGTAGGTTTGGATTTTTTTCCCCTTAATAATACACACCTTCATTTGAAAACTGGATTTTGTGTGTACTTGTGTTATTTTTCTCTAATATTTAAATTTGTTTGACGATCTGAAACATTTAAGTGTGACAAACACACAAAAAAGTGAGAAATCAGGAAGGGGCAAACACTTTTTCACACCACTGTAGACCATTTACTGATGTTCCAAAACAATTAATTAATAATCAATTAATATATCTGTGAAGTGAAGTGATCGTGAAGTGATCGTCACTTCCTTGTGGTAACGTATCGTCACTTCCTGTTTTGCTGTCTGCCTGTGTGGTTTGCTCTCCAGCCACTAGCTAGCCACTAGCTATGGCTACTAGCTCTCTTTCCTCTCCTCCTCTGGTGTGCTCTCTCTGTCAGATGTTTAGCTACACCTCTGCCTCTTTTAGTGATAACGGTAAATGTAATAAATGTTGTCTTTTTGAGGCGCTCAAGGCGAGGTTGTCTGATTTGGAATCCCGGCTCCGCTGCATTGAAACACCGTCTGCGCCAGTTAATCTCGACGGACGCCCATTAGCTGCAGCGGAGCTAGCTAGCTTAGGTCCCACTGTCAGCGGTTCCCCGGCTCTCCTCAGCAGCGAGGAGACTGGGTGGGTGACGGTGAGAAGGAAGCCTAGTCGCAAAGCCCCGGTTCACCACCAACCTGTTCACGTTTCTAATCGTTTTTCCCCGCTCAGCGACACACCCGCTGAGGAAAAAACTCTGATCATTGGCAACTCTGTAGTCAGAAACGTGAACCTAGAGACTCCAGCGGCCATAGTCAAATGCATTCCTGGGGCCAGAGCAGGCGACATCGAGTCAAATTTGAAAATGCTGGCTAAAAGTAACTCTAAATATTCCACAATTGTTATTCACGCCGGCATTAATGACATCCGTCTCCGGCAGTCGGAAGTCACGAAACTTAATATAGAATCGGTGTGTGACTTTGCAAAAACGATGTCTGTCACTGTAGTATTCTCTGGGCCCCTCCCCAATCTGACCAGTGATGACATGTTTAGTCGCTCGTCATCCTTGAACCGCTGTCTGTCTGTGTGGTGTCCTAAAAATGACGTGGGCTACATTGACAATTGGAGCTCTTTTTGGGGAAAACCTGGTCTTATGAGACGAGACAGCATTCATCCCACTTTGGATGGTGCTTCTCATTTATCTAACAATCTGGCATCTTTTTTATCCAAATTTCCAAAACCATGACTACTCTAAGAGTTGGGACCAGGAAGCAGAGTTGCAGTCTTACACGCCTCTCTGCAGCTCCTCTTCATCCGCCACCCCTCAGCTTAGCCCCTGTCTTCCCCATCAGAGAATCGTTGTCTGCTCCCTCCAAAGTAAATAAAAATATAATGTATAAGCATCCCAAAGTGATAAAGCAAAATATTGGTAAAACTCAAATTAAACATAAAGCCTCTAAATTGAATGATTTGGCCTCTGTTCCTCCTCATAATTTAAAAATTAAATGTGGTTTATTAAATATTAGGTCTCTAACTCCCAAGTCTCTGTTAGTCCATGATCTGTTAATTGATCATCAGATTGATTTAATTTCCCTTACAGAGACTTGGTTAGGGCAAGAGGATTATGTTGGTTTAAATGAATCAACCCCCTCTGGTTATTTAAACTGTCAAAATCCCAGAAGTTCTGGTCGTGGAGGAGGAGTAGCAACAATTTACCATTCCAAATTACTAGTTAATGTAAAGCAAAAAACATGTTATAATTCCTTTGAGGGCCTGGTCCTCAGTGTTGGGCACTTTAGCAATTTCAGGTTAAACCCAATTTTATTTGCCATAGTTTATCGTCCCCCATCAACCTATTCAGAATTTTTATCCGAATTTGCTGATTTCTTAGCTGATTTAGTGCTGAAATCTGATAGAATAATTATAGTAGGGGACTTTAATATACATGTGGATGTAGATAGTGACTGCCTTAATGTGGCTTTTAATTCAATATTAGACTCGATTGGGTTTTCTCAGAAAGTAGGAAATTCTACTCATTACCTCCACCATACATTGGACCTTGTTCTGACATATGGCATAGAAATAGAAAATCTTGTAGTGTCTCCTCATAACCCTGTACTGTCAGACCATTGTCTGTTAACCTTTGATTTTACTATTTCTGACTATTTGGCTCCTAAAGAAAAATATTATCACAGTAGATGCCTCTCAGATGATGCTGTTTCCAAATTTATGCAGATTGTTTCCTCTATGCCATGTGTCAACACAACGGAAAGAAGCTATAGACAGCTTGCTCCTTCTGTAATTGATAACATGGTGGATAGTGTTTCAGCTTCTCTGCATCAGGCTCTAGACTTGGTGGCCCCCTTAAAAAAGAAAAAGTCTAATCAGAGATTTTTAACTCCTTGGTTCAACACAGAAACTCGTAGCTTAAAACAGAAGACTCGTCAATTAGAAAGAAAATGGCGCTCTACTAATTTAGATGAAATCTATTTAGCTTGGAGAAATCATCTTTTAATTTATAAAAAATCTCTTAGAAAAGCTAGAACGAGTTATTACTCTGCATTAATAGAAGAGAACAAGAATAATCCCAGGTTTCTTTTCAGTACTGTAGCCAGGTTGACAAAGAGTCAGGACTCTGTCAATCCTAGCATCCCCTTAGAGCTTACTAGTCAGGACTTTATGAACTTTTTCAATAATAAAATTTCATCCATCAGAGATAAAATCAATCAGATTCTTCCCACAGTTAACTTAAATACTGTAACTACTACAACTCCTTCTATTGATGTCTGTCTTGATGAGTTTACTCCAATCGACCTTTGTGAGTTAGACAAAATAGTTTCCTCATCCAAACCTTCAACTTGTCTTTTAGACCCTATTCCTACCAGGTTATTTAAAGAAGTCTTCCCACTTATTGGTAGCTTTATTCTTCATATAATCAATTCTTCATTAACTTTAGGCCATGTACCGCAGGCTTTTAAAACGGCTGTAATTAAACCCTTACTCAAAAAGCCAACGCTAGATCCAGGAGCTTTAGCTAACTATAGACCAATCTCTAATCTCCCTTTCATTTCAAAAATCTTAGAAAGAGTTGTTGCTACGCAATTATTTGACCACCTGCAGGGAAATGGTTTACTTGAAGAGTTTCAATCTGGGTTTAGAATCCATCATAGTACTGAAACAGCCTTAGGGAAGGTCACTAACGACCTCCTCATTGCATCTGATAATGGACTAGTTTCTGTACTTGTCCTTTTAGATCTTAGTGCAGCTTTTGATACTATTGATCATAATATTCTACTTGATAGATTAGAACACTATGTTGGACTTAGTGGAACTTCGTTGCAGTGGTTTAGATCTTATTTATCTGATAGGTTCCAGTTTGTTCATGTAAATGATGAGTTTTCTTTCAGCTCAAAGCTTAGTCATGGAGTTCCACAGGGATCTGTGCTAGGCCCTACTCTTTTTAGTTTATATATGCTTCCGTTAGGCAACATTATTAGAAAGCACTGTATACATTTTCATTGTTATGCAGATGACACACAATTATACCTGTCAATGAAGCCAGATGATACTAATCAATTAGCCAAGTTAGAAGCCTGTCTTAAGGAAATCAAAGCTTGGATGACTTGTAATTTCCTGCTATTAAATTCAGATAAGACTGAAGTCATTCTTGTTGGTCCAAAAAACCTTAGAAATTCCTTTCCAAATCAAACTTTCAGTTTGGATGCAGTTACTCTTTCTCTTAATAGCTCTGTGAGGAACCTTGGAGTTATTTTTGATCAGGATTTGTCCTTCAATTCACATATTAAATTTGTTTCTAAGACTGCCTTCTATCATTTGCGTAATATTGCCAAGATTAGGAGCATCTTGTCTCAGAGTGATGCTGAGAAGCTGATCCACGCTTTTGTTAGCTCGAGATTAGATTATTGTAATTCTTTATTATCAGGCTGTCCTAAAACATCTTTAAAAAGTCTCCAGCTGATCCAAAATGCTGCAGCAAGAGTTTTAACAGGTACTAGAAAGAGAGATCATATCTCTCCGGTTCTGGCCTCCCTTCATTGGCTTCCCATAGAGTTTAGAATTAAGTTTAAAATCCTTCTTCTTACTTACAAAGCTCTAAACAATCAGGCTCCTTTTTATTTAAAAGATCTGATACTACCGTATCATCCTAACAGAGCACTACGCTCCCAAAATGCAGGATTACTTGTAATACCTAGAATCTCCAAAAGTACAATGGGAGGCAGAGCCTTCAGTTATCAAGCTCCTCTCCTGTGGAATCAGCTGCCAATCTGGATTCGGGAGTCAGACTCGATCTCTGTTTTTAAGAATAGGGCTAAAACCTACCTTTTTGATATAGCCTACAATTAGGGAGGGATCATGTGTTTCTGAACCCTCCCTTAGTTATGCTGCTAATAGGTTTAGTCAGCCGGGGGACCTCCAGTAATGCACTGGGCCTCACTCCTTTCCTCACTCTCTATGAAATATTTTTTTTTGCTGGTCATTAACATTTGTTTGTTCTCTCCCATAGATTGAGTCCCCATCGTGCTGTTTGCTCTCTACATGTCTGTTCTTTTCTTCTTCTCTATCCCCTCACCCCCCAGCCAGTCGCAGCAGATGACTGCCCCTCCCTGAGCCTGGTTCTGCTGGAGGTTTCTTCCTGTTAAAAGGGAGTTTTTCCTCTCCACCGTCGCCAAGTGCTTGCTCACAGGGGATTGCCTGATTGCTGGGGTCTTTCTGCAACTGTGGGGGTCTCCCCTACAGTTGATAGTGCTATGAGATGACTGTTGTTGTGAAATGGCGCTATATAAATAAAGTTGAATTGAATTGAATTGAATATCTGTCATAAAAGTGCTACACGTATTGGACTATTTGCTTTAAATTGTGGCTACTGGTCAACCAGGAAAATCTTTAGTCAGGGCAGACCTAGTCTTTCTTCATCCCTCTTCCCTCTGTTCTTTATAGTCAAGCAGTTGAAAATTTAGTGAGGGCTCCATCGGCTCCATCAGGCCATTCCTTCTGACTGCACAGTGTTTCCTCTGGCTTAAAGACCTTGACGTGGTGGCAACATATTTTTCCGGTGGGGGGGGGGGGGGGAACGCATGACACTATTGTAACCAAAATATGTTAATTTTATATTATTTCTTTCTTTTTTTTTAATTTTGCACAGTAACTTTGCATATGGAACTTACTATTTGAAATATTGTACAACCGAGGCTTGAATGTTGGAATATTGGGCCAGATGGGGTCCCACCCAGACGTCCTGTGTTTGGACTTTTTACTGGTGTCATCCTTCTCTCCTTTGCTCTCACCTCTCCTGGACCCTCTGCCTGAACACTTTACTCTCCTTGGCTCCTCTCTTCTGTCTCATCTTTCCCTCTCAGAGCCCTGTCTAATTCAGGTTCTCTCTCTCCGTCTATGGTGATCTGCAAACAGGTTGGAAAATATCAAGTGTCATGTTTTGTCCTGCAGGATTTTTTTTTGTCATGGTTTACATAAATGACAAAAATATGTGTCAATTTTTATATTTTTGTTCTCGTGTTTCTTTTTTCCACTGAGCGAGTAGGAAAGGGAAAAAACATTCATAATAGTAATTTACTCATGCATACTTAAATTATATGATAAGAGGTGCGTATAGTAGCCAGAAATTCTACTCATGTAAATGCAGTGCTTTGAAATTAATGATTAAAAGTAGACAACCAAAAATTTCTAGTTGAGTTAAGGGTACAAAGAGCACCCACTTAAAAACTTGAGTAATGACTTCAGTCTTGAAGGTTTGTGGTTTTTCTCCAAAATTTATAACAATTTTCTTATCGTTTTCTACTTTTCTCTGTAAATTTATCTAAATTTGAAATCATTTTCCTCTTGTAAAATTCACTTTTCTTGTACATTTGAGACTTTATTATAAATTTGTGGATTATTTTATGGCTAATTTTTGTATTTTTTAAATAAAATTATAGTTTTTTTTAATAAATTTGAAACAGACTGTGGTGAATTTTTTTTTTTACTTTTTCCTTATAATAGTTTACATTTTTGACCATAATTTTGCAGAGCCAGAACAGAACAATAATTTAACTCTGATTTCAAAGAAAAAATATTAATAAAATTGTATTTAATGAAATAAATTAACTTAAATGACCAAAGATGCAATTATTTCTGTTATAATATTTCTATATATTTATAGCTTTCTAGAACTCTCACCAACCAGTAAGCAGGAAAAACCTCCCTTATTTTAAAATCCAAATGTTGGCACGTTAAGTTTGTCTGAAGGTCATTATTAGGTCTTTAGTGTCATAAAGTCATTGACTTCATGAATTTTGGTCATCTTAAATTGCCAGGTACATGATAACAGACATAAATTCGTTAATTAATATTAATTAAGGTAAAGGTAAAAATATCTCCTTTTTATTCTTGTCTGAAATAAGAAAAACAAAAAACTTAATAATTCAAAAGAATACAAAGTGAACCTACTCGAGTCCTAACCACACCTGTTAGCTAAGCGACTCTTCAATGTTGCTCCCATTACCAGCGGGTTAAAACCGTAATCAGTGCCTCCACTGTGTACATACAGTACCTCTTCTGCTTTTTTTCTGCATTTAAAGTACTTTAATAAGCTCATGCTGCTCTCGGACAGTGATGCCAGAGAGACACTCCACCTGCTGACTGGAACGGTCTCAAGCGGCATGCTTCCGAACTCCATGCAGATGACGGTCACGCGCGTTGTTCGTGTGCGCGCTTGTGGAGTGTCATTCCTACATATTTTTTTTCTTATATTAATATTTCCATAGCGTGGTGGCATAAATCTAAGGATGTCGGCCCACAACACAAAAATGTTAGCAGAGGAAACCCTGCTGTATTATTGCTGCTCAAGTTGACTGTAAACAACAGCTCAAAAAGACCAACAGAGGTGGACATTTATTTCCTTAGAACTGAGTTCTGCTTTAATCCCATAAGTGAATGATTTCTTTGATCTGTTTTCCCTCTAGACTTCCCAGAGCAACATGTCTGTGAGAACGCATTTTCTCCTGACCAGCAGCTCTGGAACCAAGAGGTGAACTCAGGTTTGAAACAGGTGGAACCAGAACCTCCACAGGTTACAGATGAACAGGGGAACCCAGAAACTCCACAGGTCAAAGATGAACAGGAAGAACTAGAACCTCCACAAGTTAAAGTGGAACAGGAGAAACCAGAACCTCCACAGATTAAAGATGAACAGGAAGAACTAGAACCTCCACAAGTTAAAGTAGAACAGGAGAAACCAAAACCTCCACAGATTAAAGATGAACAGGAAGAACTAGAACCTCCACAAGTTAAAGTAGAACAGGAGAAACCAGAACCTCCACAGGTTAAAGATGAACAGGAAGAACTAGAACCTCCACAGGTTAAAGTAGAACAGGAGAAACCAGAACCTCCACAGGTTAAAGAGGAACAGGAAGAATTCGGACCTCCACAAGTTAAAGTAGAACAGGAGAAACCAGAACCTCCACAGATTAAAGATGAACAGGAAGAACTAGAACCTCCACAGGTTAAAGTAGAACTGGAGAAACCAGAACCTCCACAGGTTAAAGATGAACAGGAAGAACTAGAACCTCCACAGGTTAAAGTAGAACAGGAGAAACCAGAACCTCCACAGGTTAAAGAGGAACAGGAAGAATTCCGACCTCCACAAGTTAAAGTGGAACAGGAGAGACCAGAAAATCCACAGGTTAAAGATGAGCAGGAAGAACTAGATCCTCCACAGGTTAAAGTAGAACAGGAGAAACCAGAACCTCCACAGGTTAAAGATGAACAGGAAGAACTAGAACCTCCACAGGTTAAAGTGAAACAGGAGAGACCAGAAACTCCACAGGTCAAAGATGAACAGGAAGAACTAGAACCTCCACAAGTTAAAGTGGAACAGGAGAAACAAGAACCTCCACTGCTCAAAGAGGAACAGGAGGAACTCTGCATCAGTCAGGACAGAGAACAGCTGTTAGTGAAGCTGGAGGCCGATACCTTCATAGTGACTCTTATTTCTGAGGAAAAGCAGCAGAGTGAAGCAGAACCAAACAGTGAGCAGCTCCTCTTTCACAACTCTGCTGGAACTGAGATCCAAGATGAGGAAGGAAGCCGGCATGTAGACTCAGGATCAACTGAAGAAGAAGAAGAAGAACCCAAACCAAAGAAAAGACGGCTGTACACAGGAAGTCAGCATGAAGGTAAACACTCTGAGAGCAAAGACTCATTGTGAGAATGAAACAGGTAAAATGTTACAGAAATGTTTGTCTTAAAGAAAAAAAGAACAGAAATGAAGAACCCAAAATCTACTTCTACCACAATCTAGAAGGTCACAATGACCATGTTTACATGGTCATGAGTAAACTGATTACTGGAGTAAACCAATAAAGGTAATAAACAGCTTATGGTGTTTACATGCACTGAGTAAACGGTTTATTGGGCAAATAAACAAGGTGTGCTAATCTGGTTTCTCATAACATGCAGGTTAGATTAATTGGAGACTCTAAAGTGGCCCTAGGTGTGAATGTGTGTGTGAATGGTAAAAGGATAGCGCCGTACCGTGGCTGCTTCATCCATCCAGGTGGATGCCCTCAATTTCCCCTCTGGGGATCAATAAAGTATACAAAATCAAATCAAATAAACTGTTAATGAGCCTTTGACCCTGTTTACATGGTCACGGGTAAACCGATTACTGGAGTAAACCAATAAAGGTAATTGGATTACTCTGTTTACATGACAGTTTGAATAATCGGGTAACTCCAGAAAGCTGATTGTAATCGGTTTACTCATGACCATGTAAACAGGGTCAGTGAATAAATCTGATTTGGGATTTAGTTAACCATTTATACAGTGATGCATGCTGGGAATTTTTATTGTTGGTAAACAGGAGTAAACCTTAGAATCCCAACTTTACTGACTTCTAGTGCAACTTAAAATCCAACCTGCACACAATAAAATTAAATCTACAGCCATCTGCTACCAATTACATCTGAATGTCATTTTTTTTTTTAACTATCAATGACTAATTACTCACATTCTAACCAAGATGGTAAACATGAGTTCTGTTTGGTTAAGAAGGATTATTAATGTCTGACTTTTTTTCTGCAGAGTTTCAAAGAATGATGGAGCTTCAGCACAGACTGCTTGATGTCACCAGGAAACCAGTGATAAAGTTACACAGAATAGGTCTGTAAAACTGTAATGTCTGACTCATAGTGGTGTCAAAGTTAACATGTTAACCTCGCTGTAACTCAACATTGTGTAACTTCACATTGCCAGTTTTTTTTGATTGCAATGAATTGCAACTAATTACATCGGAATGAAAACTGGGAAGGCCTATGCCAAAGTACTGGAGAGGAGAGTCCGGCCGTTGGTCGAATCTCAGGTTCAGGAGGAGCAATGTAGTTTTCGTCCTGGCGATGGCACATCGGACCATCACTTTATCGGCTTGAGAATTCTCGAGGGTTCATGGAAGTTTGCCCAACCAGTTTACATGTGTTTTGTGGACTTGGAAAAGGCATTTGACTGCGTCCCTCATGTTTTTTTTTGTGGGGGATGCTTTGGGAGTATGTGGTATTGGGCTTGTTGTTCTAAGCTATCCGGTCTCTATATGACCGTTGTGAGAGTTTGGTTCGTATTCCTGACACTCGGTTGGACTCATTCCCAGTGAGAGCTGGACTCCGCCAGGGCTGCCCTTTGTCACGGATCCTGTTCATAATTTTTATGGACAGGATTTCTAGGTGCAGCCAGGGAACGGAGGGTGTCATGCTTGGTGACCACAGGATCTCATCTCTGCTGTTTGCAGATAATGTTGTCCTGTTGGCTTCATCGAGCAATGACCTACAGGTCTTACTGGGATGGTTTGCTGCTGAGTGTGAAGCGGCTGGGATGAGAATCAGCACCTCCCAAGACTGAGTCCATGGTCCTCAGCCAAAAAAAGGTGGCTTGTCCCGTCTGGGTTGGGGACAAACTTCTGCCTCAAGTGGAGGAGTTTAAGTATCTCGGGATCTTATTCACAAGTGAGGGGAGAATGGAGCGAGAGACTGACAGACGGATCAGAGCAGCATCTGCAGTGATGCGGACATTGTACCGGTCCGTTGTAGTGAAGAGGGAGCTGAGCTCTAAAGCAAAGCTGTTGATTTACCAGTCAGTCTATGTTCCTACCCTCACCTATGGTCACGACCTTTGGGTAATGACCAAAAGAACGAGATCGCGGATACAAGCGGCTGAAATGAGCTTTCTTCGTAGTATTGCTGGACTCACCTTTAGAGATAGGGTGAGGAGCTCAGTCATCCGGGAGAGGGTCAGAGTTGAACTGCCGCTCCTCCACATTGAAAGGAGCCAGTTGAGGTGGTATGGGCATCTGATCAGGATGCCTCCTGGACCCCTCCCACTGAGGTGTTTCGGGCACGTCCCACTGGGAGAAGACCCCGGTGCAGACCCAGTACTTGCTGGAGAGATTACGTCTCCCAGCTGGTCTGGGAGCGCCTTGGTATCCTCTCTGAAGATGTGGAGCAGGTGGCTGGGGAGAGGGACGTCTGGGCTTTTCTGCTTGAGCTGCTGCCTCCATGACCCGGACCTCTGGAAAAGTGAAAGTGGATGGATGGATGGATGGATGGAATGAAAACAGCAGGGCAGAAGGAAGAATGTGTATCTTTGGAAACCCGGCTACTGTTTCCATCCAGTCTCTATGGTGCACTCAGAAAAAAACCTCAAAACTTTATTTTGGTGGGGTATTGCTGTCGTAATACGTGGACACATGAACTAAATCAACGCACAATCCAACTCCCGAAACGTGGCCACAGGCCATGGCTGGATAGTTTAAGACCTGCAGTGGATGTAACCCACAAAGGAGAAGCAGCTCCAGCCCCAAAGCCACAGCCCAGTTTTTGTGGTACTGACTCCTCATTTTGTTTAGTTCTGGGTGTTTGAGTCGGTTTGCTGGAGCACTGCTGTCATGTTATGTGGATTTGTGGACCACATCAATGTGTGGCCCCGACCTGGGCACTGCAGAGAAGAGATGAGAGGCAGGAGCAATGCTAACAGCTGGACTTCTGAGTTGTGGTGGTCACTGTGAGGATTGTTTGGAGGATCTTCTGGATAGTTGTAGTGTTTGACGTGCTGAAAGCTTTGAAGGGACCTGCAGTTACAGGGGGCAAGAACGTGTCCACTCCCATGCTGATGGAGGTATGAATGGCTTGAAAGATGACAAGTTTAAGGTACATTACATGGGTGGAAAATAAGCTTTTATTCACTGTTATTAAAAATGAATGAATGCAAATTTTGGGAGATTAATCATGATCAGGAATTTTATTCATTTGACACCAAGACTGACTGAACAAATACATTAGTATGACTTATATAGGATCCTATTCAGAGGTCTGGGTTACATCTATCTATAAATGCAAAGAATCTCTGTCTGTTTGTATGTCTGTCTCTTTGTCTGTGTGTTTCTCGCATATCTCTCATACCATTTGTCAGACTGACCTCAGATTTTATAAATGCTTTGCTGAAGTTACGAGGGTGTGCATCCCTGAGTGTGGAGTTGCTCAATCAAAATATGTAATTTTTATCAATAAAAGTTTAGCCACCGCTACGTGTCATGCCCAAGCTTCTAGAAGTGTGGGCGGGGCTTTGGATTGACTCTACTGAGTGGATTATACGTGGCCTTACATCATATGTAACCACAGCACCCCGTGAACAAAACAAGGAAGTGAAAAGTGACAAATTTGACTAGAAAAAGATAATACTTGAGATTTAATGCTTAAGAAAATTATACCATAAAGTTGCAGTGATTGTGTAGGTCTAATGGATAATCCAGCATGGAGAACACGGGGTGTGTGAGTGCGCTGGGGCAGGGGGACCGTGATGCCGCAATGGACAGTGGTGTCACACGGGTAAAGCAGCAGCCGAGACTCCCATTAACTGGGCAGACTGGGCTTGGCTTCCTGTGAAGGACTGAGATCCACCGGTTCAGCTGCTGCTTCCCCAACACCAGTGTCCGACCAGGCGGACCACAGTCCTTCGCGAGGAGGCACGCCCAGCTTGCCCAGTCAGTGGTAGACTGCTGCTTCACCCGTGTGGTACCGCTGTCCTTTGCAGGGCTGCGATTCCCCCTCCCGCTTAAGTATCTAAAAATTAAAAACTTAATAATAATACCGCCATGACTGTGGAGCAGAATGGCCAGATCAACTGCATATCATATGCGGACACATGTACACTTTTGACTAAATGACAAGACACAAAAATGCCCAAATCATGAAATAAATCATTTTTATCCAAATATTTACAGACAAATGGGAAACACTGATGCAATAGTTGCAGCCAAACACGTCATTCTGCTTTGTATATTAATGTTGGATGTTTTGTACTTATAATAATGCTTAATTATAAAAGGATGCACAATAATGGGTCTCAAATATTTGTCGACGTGTCCATTTATAGTACTGCATGAGTTAATTGACGATACACTACAAACTACACATACAGTGGTGTGAAAAAGTGTTTGCCCCATTCCTGATTTCTCATTTGTTGTGTGTTTGTCACACTTAAATGTTTCAGATCATCAAACTAATTTAAATATTAGACAAAGATAACACAAATAAACACAAAATGCTGTTTTTAAATGAAGGTGTTTATTATTAAGGGGTAATAAAAATCCAAACCTACATGGCCCTGTGTGAAAAAGTGATTGCCCCCTAAACCTAATAACTGGTTGGGCCACCCTTACCAGCAACAACTGCAATCAAGCATTTGCCATAACTGGCAATGAGTCTTTTACAGCGCTGTGGAGGAATTTTGGCCCACTCATCTTTGCAGAATTGTTGTAATTCAGCCACATTGGAGGGTTTTCGAGCATGAACCGCCTTTTTAAGGTCATGCCACAACATCTCAATCGGATTCAGGTCAGGACTTTGACTAGGCCACTCCAAAGTCTTCATTTTGTTTTTCTTAAGCCATTCAGAGGTGGACTTGCTGATGCGTTTTGGATCATTGTCCTGCTACAGAACCCATGTGCGCTTCAGCTTGAGGTCATGAACAGATGGCTGGACATTCTTCTTCAGGATTTTGTGGGTTAGTTAGTTAGTTAATCCCTTCACACCTGAAGGTGTATATGGGCGGCGCCTATCTCCGTTTCTCTGACCCTAGGCCACACAGCTACTGTAAGTAGTGAAAGCTACAGCGGGGGGTCAGTCCTCTGGTAGTTCTGTGTGTAACTTTACTTTCCCCATTCCATTATGCGGAGCACCACGCTAGAAGGCAGAAAGCACCATTTTTTATATGGTCTTTGGTATGACCCGGCCGGGATTTGAACCCCTGCCTCCCGGGTGTGGGGCGGATGCTCTACCAACTGAGCCACCACTCTGGTCAATTTTTTGGTAGACAGCAGAATTCATGGTTCCATTTACCACAGCAAGTCTTCCAGGTCCTGAAGCAGCAAAACAGCCCCCAGACCATCACACTACCACCACCATATTTTACTGGTGGTATGATTTTCCTTTTCTGAAATGCTGGGTCTATTGTGGGAGCGCCTTGGTGTCCTCTCTTGGTATCCTCTCTGAAGAGCGGATTGTATATTTCTATTCAACCATGTATTTTATTATTCAGGCCAGTTGCCAAGCTAAACTTATTTCTGCACATAAATTATGTGCATCGAAATCGATAGATCTGTTGAATCATTCTTTTGATCAATATGCAACATATACATTTTATGAAGGCTTTCATAATAACTATCTTTACATGTATCCCATGGCAATGCTTGGTTGTTTTATAGCTGTTAAAAAATGATCTAATGATTTAAATTCCAGGACATTGATCCCATGGTACTTGGGAGCCCTCTAGTGGTGATGACGTCCCAGAGTGAGCTCCTTATGAAAATCTTAGTCTTATGAGTCGTCGCTGTGCTCTTGGGGTAATTTTGGTCAGCCGGCCACTCCTGGGAAGGTTCACCACTGTTCCATATTTTTGCCATTTGTGGATAATGGCTCTCACTGTGGTTCGCTGGAGTCCCAAGGCTTTAGAAATAGCTTTATATCCTTTTCCAAACTAATAGATCTCAATTACTTTCTCATTTGTTCCTGAATTTCTTCTGATTGCAGCATGATGTTTCTCGCTTTTGAAGATCTTTTGGTCTACTTCACTTTGTCAGGCAGGTCCTATTTAAGTGATTTCTTGATTGAGAACAGATGTGGCAGTAATCAGGCCTGAATGTGGCTCGAGAAATTGAACTCAGCTTTCTAAAGATGTGATAAACCACAGTTAATTTATGTTTTAACAAGAATGGCAATCACTTTTTCACACAGGGCCATGTAGGTTTGGATTTTTTTGCATCTTCATTTAAAAACTGCATTTTGTGTTTACTTGTGTTATCTTTGTCTAGTATTTAAATTTGTTTGATGATCTGAAGCATTTAAGTGTGACAAACGTACAAAAAAATGAGAAATCAGGAAGGGGGCAGACACTTTTTCACACCTCTGTATAAACTAAAGCAATTATAATGGTGATTAAACAACTCCCATTCCCCAAAGGGCAAGATACATTATTATGAATATGTCATAAAAGCTCACACAAATCAGTAATCTGACAAAAAAAATAGACAAGTGGTTCTTAAACAGTGGCTAATATTGGATGTCCCATTCATTTTTCAGTTATTCTGTAATTAATAGTCACACAATCAAATAAATCTCAGTTTAGTCCCTTTCATGTTTGTCAAAATCTAACATGTGTGATTGCCTACATACAGGCTACACCTCTGTATTCCACTTTCAAACACAGCCTACATTTGGGCCTGTAAAGCCTGATTGGGCTACCTGTTTGAGACAGGAATACTTGTTTTCTACGAGCATGTAGTAGTTTAATAAAATGTACAAACTCTAATTCCATTGAAGTTGTGATGTGTAAAATGTAAATCAAAACAATACAATGATTTACAAATCCTTTTTCACCTATATTCAATTGAATAAACTACAAAGACAAGATGTTTAATGTTCAAATTGATAAACTTCTTTTCTTTTTTCAAATATTCACTCATTTTGAATTTGATGCCTGCAATACATTCCAGAAAAGCTGGGAGAGGGGCAAGAAAAAACTGGGAAAGTTGAAGAATGCTCAAAAAACACCTTTCTGGAACATTCCACAGGTTAATTGGAAACAGGTGAATGCCATGGTTGGGTTTAAAAGGAGCATCCCTGAAAGGCTCAGTCGTTCACAAGCAAGGATGGGGAGAGGTTCACCATTTTGTGAACGGGGCGTGAAGGTCTCCGGCACTGTGCCGTTTGGCTGCAGGAATAAAAGATACTCCTGTAACGATGGCTGTCAATAGGCAGCCCGCAAACTCCTTATTTGTGGCCCCCGAGCTGTGATTGCTTCACTGCATGTTTTGGTTTGGTCAGCACCTGTAAATGTGGACTGTTATCTTTCTGCCAGTGATGCACTGACAACCTGTCAGCGTGCGAGCAGCTGCACCGGAGCAGCACATTTTTACTTTGACTTTTGGAGCGGTAGCCAGCAGTGGGAGCCTAGATTGAACGAAAATGGCATGCTCCAAGTTTGCTGCTAAAAGAAAAGTGGACAGTGAAAATCGGCAATTCAAAGATGAATGGACTGAGCAATTTGCATTTGTTCTCCCTACCAGCACAAGACTACAGCTTGATAAAGATTTACAATTTGAAACAGCATTATGAGAGCAAGCATAGGAATTCTGAAGAGACATTTCCTCAAAATTCAAAGGTAAGCACAACATAAATAAATGCACTGAAATCGTCATATCAAGCTGCGAGTCGGATTCTTGTTACATCTATGACATGACAACAAAAAGCAGCATAGTTGTGAAAGTCTGTTCTGAAAGTCGCTGCCTTCAGCAGCTCCTCCCACAGCAGAACAGCCTGGTGACATGGGCGTAAATCAAGGGGGACCATTTTTTTCCTTGAAAATTTGCAGCCTTTCTCATAAATGTATAACTTTTTCTCATTAATTTACTACATTTATTTGTAAATGTAAAACTTTTTTGTTGTAAATTTGTAGACAGCATTTGTAATTTTTTCTTGTAAATTTGTACCCTCTTTACAATGTGAGTTTTTTCTTGTAAATTTACGTTTTTTCTCACTAAATTTGCAACTGTTTTCGAATAAACTTGACTTTTTGTAAATGTGCAATTGTTTCTTTTAAATTTGCAATTTTCTTTCTCATAAATTTATGACTTTTTGCTTGTAAATTTGCAGCATTTTCCCCATAACTGTACATTTGTACATTCCTTCTCATAAATTTGTGACTGACAACAATACTTGATGTCCCCTCAATATTTACTCTGGAGAAAATATTCTGTTTATTGTCCCTCCCAACATAAAAATGAAATATCTGCCCATGCAGTATGCTTTCACTGCTCGGGACCTCTGGTCCACTGGAAAAAACAAATGCGGACCCCTGGCAAAAACATTTGAGGACCCCTGTGTGATGTTGTTCATAGAACGTATTATTGTGTGACACAGATGGTGGCTCCATCTTTCCGGTTCCGCCACCACCCGGGGTAAGAGGGCTGTGGGGAAGAGGGGCGGTCCCTTTGACCACCTCTCAGCCTAGCGGGAGCACTTCTGTACAACCCGTGAGTCTATAATAAAGTCTTGTTCAGTTCCACCTTACGTCTCGTCATTCACCCTCAATTACAGACATAACATTTGGCGATGAGGGTAAAAAACATGGACGCAGGAGTCACTACCATTCAGCCGTTTCTGGAGCTTCCCGGCGAGTCACCGGTCCCTTGGGTGAGATGGTTCACCGCATTCCAAAATTACTTGGTGGCTCTGAACCTTGGTGAACTGAAGAAGATCCAGGCTCAGGCAATATTGGTTCATAATTTGGGTATGGAAGGACAGCATATCCTTGCTATCTTAGGTGCTAGCAATAGCTTTGAAGACGTTGTTGAGCTAATGATGCAACATTTTTGTGCCCCTGAGAATGTCATCATCCGGAGGATCCAATTTTGCCAGCAGCACCAGCGGATTAGCGAGTCAGTACAATGATATGTTGTGGACCTGCGGCAGCTGGCCAGAGACTGCCGGTTTGGAGCATTGGAGGAAGAGATGGTCAGTGACCAGTTGACGGAGCACACGCTTCTCTTGACGGCGAGGTCGAGGCTCCTCACGCACTCTGGCGAATTGTCGTTAGCCGTGGCTATCGAGATAGCTCAGCAGTGTGAAGCAGCAGATAGACTGTCATGTGACCTTGATGAAAGAGCTATGCTGCACCGCTCTGAATCACAATCAACTGCGCAGGCTGTGGACCCGGACAGCGATGATAGTGAGCAGGAGAAGGAGGAATGCGCTACGGCTGTGGAGATAAGGTCCGCCCCGGGATCACCCAGGTGTTTGGGTTGTGGGTCGACTAAGCACCGCTATAGGGCAAGAGAGTGTCCAGCAAGAGGAAAACACTGCGGCAAGTGCAGACTTCTGCATCATTTTGCCAGGGCCTGTAATAGGTTCAAGCGAGGGGAACGGCAACACAAAGCGGACACCCCTGCTCCAACTCCTACGGTTATCTGCACCGTCTCTCCAAACACCGATGGCCGTACATACTGTATGGTAAAGCTGAATGGAGTGGAGGTGCTGCTGCTGACTGACATGGGCGCAGTGAGGTCTGTGTTGAATTGGCCTACCGTGAGGAGTTTCTTCCCATAGTACCGAGTGAGAGGCTATTCATGGAGGAAAAAGGCTAGCCATTGTGGGTTCGGTGGAACTGACGGCTAGGTACAAATTGGCAGAGGTGTCCAACCCGCCAATGGCGAGAACATTATGGGCTATGACCTTTTTTATGGACTGGGCTTTTTGATCACCAGCGGTGCTGGAAAAGAGTGGTCGGGCTGTGGCTTGTGGGACCGGCCGGTTCCGCGAGTGGTGGACAATGCTGTATGGGACGAACCTTGGCCTAGTATTCTGGAAGATGAGCAGAACCAACTCTACCCAGGGCCATCGCGGGAGGGTCCCAGTGTCAGTGCCCCAGTAACCCTAGCTGAGCGAACTGGGTGATGCAGTGGGATGCCTGTGACGGCGGGTGGAGCCGAGTGGCTGGCCCATTCTGCTTCTGGAGTTCGGCTGGGAGGTACCGAGAAGCAAGGGGTCACAATGGCTTAGCCAATGTCTGAAATGAAAGCGAGCGGGGCAGGACCGGCTGGCACGGTAAAACGATGTGCCGCTTAGGGACACTGGAAGCCGAGTCGGGCTCCTCTAGGGGTCGCTGATGTGGTCCGACCCAGAGAGGAGGCCTATTCGAGAGTGGTTCGTAGAAAGTGCAAACGGCAGGAGGACCAGGGGCAGCTGCAGGTGGTGGCCGTTCAGGAGGATAGCTATCTTCAGCTGTCTGATGGTTCATGGTGGTATCCCAACGAGCTGCGGCACACCAAGCTGGAGAAAGAGGTGTTTGGACAGCAGCACGGGCCATCCCTGGGTGTGTAGAGAGGAAGATGCTCCAGAGGGGAACTGTCTGATGGTTTTCCAGAATCAGAATCAGAATCAGAAAAGCTTTATTGCCAAGCATGTTTACAAAATAAACATACGAGGAATTTGACTTGACATTGGGCGCACTCGATAAGCGCATCCCAATAACGCGGCAGTCATTAAGGCGCCTGTCATACAGAGAAGGGTAAAGCGGGGAATGGGGGGGGGGGATGACACAATGGGCAGAGAGAAAAAACATAGTTAATCAAAATAAAGCTCGTTATGAGCAAAATTGTGATTACATAGAAAAAAAAAAACCTCAAATGCACAATTAGCAGACAACAGATCACACAATAACAAAGGAGCGAGAGAGACCAGTGTGTGTAGTCAGCATGTAATCAGTATGAATGAATGCAGTGTGGATGTATCAGTTGCTGGTGCACAACAAAGGAGCGCCTCCTGGCAACGGATGGATGTTATGTTCATGTATTCTAAACACAGATAAGCATGTCCAAGAGTCTATCTCTCTTCGTGCATGCCAGATGGCAAAGTTCTGTATTAGACACATGATAACGCTGTCCTTGAAGAGCTCAGTCTGCTGAACAACAGCAATTGTTTGTTGATTGTTTGGGTTAGAGAAGCCAAAACTCTCTTCTGCTTTGTCTTCATCCAGGAGGAGAATAATCTTCAGGGCGCCGAATCAAGGTCTAAAGGCACAGTTCACTCAGAGCATAGAATTTTCATCTCTCTTGCGATTCTGTGCTTCATAATTTCCATATACAGGCTTTAAAATCATGCCCTGGAGAGCACCAGCGACTCCAAGGTGTATTCCACCTACTGAATCAGCCACCATTCAGTTCACCATTGCCACTATCAGTGCACTCCCCAACTGGTCGAATTGTTGTTGAAGGAGCTTTGCCGGGTCCGCATTTTGATCAGCTCTCCCAACTTCTTTAATTTCTGATACATCAGGAAACTCCAGAGCCAAAGTAGAAATCCTGTGATCATAAGCCAAACAGATAGATGTCTTCCGCATCTCAGTCGAATCACACAGACACATGAGTTCCCAATTGTCCATGAGTCTCCCACTTGGGCTCCCCCTGGCCCGATCTTCTTTTGAAGTGGTGTCAATCGCATTTAAAGCCCACCAAATCCATAATTTTCCGTTTGGAATAGATTCAGCCAGAAGAAAAGCGACACAGACAGGACACAGCAAGCTGGGATCAGTAAGGGAATAGGAGGGAGTAGGAGAGGGGGAGAAAAGCGTCTGCTCTCTCTGAAAGCTGGAAGAGAATGAATCCAGGGGTGGTTCCTCTACTGGGGCAGACTGATATCTGGGGTGATGTGTTTATTGCATGGTGTTGGTATCAACAGTAACTAAGTTGTTTACTGGATTTATTAATGGAGGTATAACCTGCTTGTATATATGTTTATTCTAATAAGGGGATTGTTTTGGATTATTTATTTTAGGAACACGGAAATTTTCTGTTTAATGGACTGTGTTTTAGCAGTGATGGCAGAATAATCCATCTAGCCGCCGTATGGGGTGGGACGGTAGTCCACCTGTCTCCCCCTAGCCTTAGTTATTTTGGTATGAATGTGGTAGGCCCTGATATTTCTGTTCACTTTTAGTGCGTGATTCAGGTTCTAAATTGGGGAGGGTCTTGATTGTATGTGTGTGTTTTGGACGTTTTTGAAGGGGGGGTGTTGTGATGTTGTTCATAGGACATATTATTGTGTGACACGGGTGGTGGCTTCACCTTTCTGGTTCCGCCGCCGCCCGGGGTATAAGAGTGCTGTGGGGAAGAGGGGCGGTCTCTTTGACCACCTCTCAGCCTAGCAGGAGCACTTCTGTATAACCCATGAATCTATAATAAAGTCTTGTTCAGTTCCACTTTAAGTCTCGTCATTCACCCTCAATTACAGACGTAACACCCTGTCCTATAAAAACAAAAGATTTACGTCCTATTCCTATATGCAGAACTGCTTTTTGTCCAAGTGTTGTTGCCATATGTAGTGTGACTGGAGGCTCAAGCGCAGGACCGGAGTGGCCCATATCCCAGTGGGCCGCTTCACTGATGGGCTGCTGTTGTAGTTGGAAGTAAAATTAATTAACATTAACATAATCTGATAATCTGCAGCAGGCATGTTGTTAGCACCATCCCGATGCTTAATAGCCCCAAATCTGCCTGACTGAACTACACACCAGAGAATCCCTCACAGTTTGGTGCCAGTAATGATGGGTCCGACTGAAAGACAGACTGACAGCATTCAACAGGGCGTGGGACTCCCGAAGCTGTGTTCACATTTTGGTGGTTAACAAATGGCAGAAATTGATAGAAGAGGCGATTTTCCCAAAGAAAACTTGAGTCACACAGCACAGGTGAGGGCAGAGGAGGCTGCAGAGGAGTATGTTCTTGCTACAGCAGAGAGGCCGTGAGATTTTCAGCACCTCAGCTTAGCGAAGTGACTCTCAAAATAAATTCTATAATATTTAGCTGCCATCAAATGTTCACAATTCTGTGACTCCAACGTATTTTTTCTCATAAATTGAAAAACTAATTAATTCCTCATTACAAAGATTTTTAAATAAAGTTCTACATTTCCATGAAAGCATTAGCTACAGTAAAGGTAAAGCCAACTTTATTGTCATTCAGTCCATACAGCCAATCATGTACAGCAGAACGAAATTATGTTTCTCTTGTCTACAATGTTAATCACATCTAGAATCGGAGTGGTCACTGCCATGCAAGGCTCTGCCACAAATTTCCCTCCTCTGTTCCATTATTGCTGAGCACCAAGCTGGACGGCAGGAAGTTCCACTTTCATATGGTCTTTGGCATGACCCAGCCGGAATTTGAACCCAGGCCTCCTGGGTGTGGGGCAGATGCTCTATCAACTAGACCACCACTCCGGTATATGTTAATATGAAAATTTATAAGCAAAAGCTGCAGTTTTTATGGCTAAAAAGGAACGAAAAATACATTCAAAACATTCTACAAGAAAGAAAAGAATGATTTATTTTTTTTTATGTGAAGAAAATCACATTTATAGAAAACGCTGCATATTTATAATAGCCTAAACATTCTTAGTAGTTACAGTCTTTTACCGATTATCTTGATTTTAGGATCAAATACTGCTCCATGCAGATTTTTGTGGACAGAGTTTTGTGAAAAAGGCTCTTTCCACAGTAGATGTTGCTGAATAGAGGAAAAAAAACCTTGCTTGTGCTCAGGTGATTTATTTTTTAACAAGGGGGATGGTAGTGGTGGTGGACTCACAAATTTAGTGTAAGGTAAAGCCTATAAATGTAAATTAAGTATAAATTAGCAAGAATAAAGCTGTAAAATATGACAAAGGAGGCCAATTTACAAGTAAAACAGAAAATTTGTGAGAAAAGTTACAATTTTGTATGAAAAACATAATGAAAATGGGAGAAATGGCACATTTCTACAGAAAATATAAATTCACAAGAATGAAGTCAAATATTTAAAGAACAAAAGCTGCTGATTAGAATAAATGTTATAGTTTTTCCCATTTTCTATTTCTTGGATATTTTTAACTTTTTTTTTGATAAATTTGTGATGCAGACATGCAAATGGTAAATGACATTCACTTATATTGTGCTTTTTTCTCATCTCTAGGTGACCAAAGCGCTTTACAGATCCCGCTATCCACCCATTCACACACACATTCACACACAGATGGTGGCGTAGCTGCCACACACCGGCGCTGGCCTGACCCACCAGGAGAAACTGGGGGTTCAGTGTCTTGCTCAAGGACACTTCGACATGCAAACTGCAGACAGAGCGGGAATCAAATCCCTGACCCTCCAATCGGTCGTCGATCACACTACACCTGCGTCAAAGCCGCCGACATATTGGAATAGGACAAAAAAGTGTATATGGGGAAATTACACAATGATATGATATCATTACTGACACTGAACTGACATGACACTGTATACAGTATGTTACTGTTGCATACTAGGTGAAAGTTGTCTAATGAATAGCTATTTTGATTCTGTAGAATTTTTATGCCACTGAACTGAATTGATGTTCCCCTTTTGGATTTATCTTTCAGTTTCTCATTTATTTGTCAGTATATTTACTGAGGTGAACTAAGTTCTATATTCTTGTCAAAACATGTCTGCAATAAAAACTATAGGATAGAAATAGAACTTTTGCTCCAGTTTGCTCCACTTGGCAAAAAGTGGGCTGGTCTTGGGCATGAAACTCCTGGCCTGTAAACTGGTCCCACTCTGGCCCTGTGTGAGTGTTTTATCCTTCAACTTACACAAAACCTTTCATGCATTCCGTAGGATAGAGAGTAAGTTTTTGAAGCCTTGAGATTATCTGTTTTGAACAAAACAGTTATGGAAATAATGCTGTTTAGAGTATTATATAAAGTTCACTGTTGCTGTTTATATGTGTGTGTGTGTGTGTGTGTGTGTGTGTGTGTGTGTGTGTGTGTGTGTGTCCACCCCGATGCCCCTGGAAAAAAGTACAGGCTCAGGAAATTTTTTTTGCTTTAACCCCTGTGTGAAGAACTGCGTGGGCAAATGGTCCAACAGTTTAAGAACAGTGTTTCTCAATGCACAGTTGCAAAGAATTTATGGATCTTATCAGCTACAATTCATAATATCATCAACAAATAAAAAAAAATCTTTAGAAATTTCTGCATGTAAACTGCAAGACCAAAAACCAACACTGAATGCCTGTGACCTTCAGTCCCTCAGGGGGGACTGCATTAAAAATCGGCATGATTCTGTAAAGGATATTACCACATGGGCTCAGGAACACTTCAGAAAATCATTGTCAGTTAACACAATTCGTCACTACATCTACAAGTGCAAGTTAAAACTGCACCATGCAAAGTCAAAGCCATATATCAACAACACCCAGAAACACTGCCAGTTGTTCTGGGCCCTGTCATGCTCTGGCCCTCACGAGCCAGCATAAGACGCACAGACGTCACCAGTAAGTTTTTCAGTGAGTTTTATTACGGTGATAAGGTGATATACAAGCTGCTGAGATAATGACAGAGTCTTTGCAGAACAGGAAGCATAGGGCTATACAGCACACTACAGGTCCGAAGCAGGAGACAGTCACTCACAGACAGGCTTGGTAATAATAGCACTCGGGCTGCCAAAGCAGGGACTTACGGCACAAATAACACCGGAGGGAATAAGGCTAATACAGCTCACTTACTAGTGCCGGTGAAAGACGGTCAAGCCCTTAGGCAGCCGAGGTGTGAATATAGTCCAGGCATCCGTGACGATGGGTGAACAGAATAGCGGTCAGGTTAGTGACCAGATGCGATCAGACACTGCTGCGTCTAAACGACGCCAGCACTCAGCTTAAATAAACTAGGTGCTAATGACAGATGACACACAGCTGACCGACCGTTGACAGGCGGAAACCCCTCCGAGCACTTTCACAATAAGAGCCCGGAGAGGCCAGAATACCGCCCGCAGCTGTCAAGGCCGGCAGCGAGACATAACTTTAGCCCGAGCGCGATAAGAACCGACGCTCGGGTCATAACAGGCCCAAGCTCATCTGAGATGGACTGATGCAAAGTGGAAAAGTGTGCTGTGGTCTGAGTCCACATTTCTAATTGTTTTTGAAAATCATGGACATCGTGTCCTCCGGGCTAAAGAGGAAAAGGACCATCCAGATTGTTATCAGAGCAGAGTTCAGAATCCAGCATCTGTGATGGTATGGGGGGGTGTTAGTGCCCATGGCATGGGTAACTTGCACATCTGTGAAAGCGCCATTAATGCTAAACGGTACATACAGGTTTTGGAGCAGCATTTGCTGCCATGCAAGCAACGTCATTTTCAGGGACGTCCCTGCTTATTTCAGCAAGACAATGCCAAGCCATATTCTGCGTGTGTTGCAACAGTGTGGCTTCTCAGTAAAAGAGTGTAGGTACTAGACTGGCCTGCCTGCAGTCCAGAGTTGTCTCCCATTGAAAATGTGTGGAGCATAATGAAGCACAAAATACAACAATGGACACCCCGGACTGTTGAGCAACTGAAGTCATTCATCAAGCAAGAATGGGAAAGAATTCCACCTACAAAGCTTCAACAATTAGTGTCCTCAGTTCCTAAATGCTTATTGAGTGTTGTTAAAAGGAAAGGTGATGTAACACAGTGGTAAAGATGGCCCTGTCCCAGCTTTTTTGGAATGTGTTGCAGGCATCAAATTCCAAATGAGTGAATATTTGCAAAAACCAATAAAGTTTATCAGTTTGATCGTTAACTATCTTGTCTTTGTAGTGTATTCTATTGAATATAGGTTGGAAAGAATTTGCAAATCATTGTATTCTGTTTTGAATTAACGTTTTACACAACATCCCAACTTTATTAGAATTTCAGTTTTTTTTTTAATTCCCTGCCAGTCGAAGCCCAAAGGGGTTAAAGAGCCCTTTGGGCAAAGACCGGAAGGGGTTATGTTATGGGTTAGTCCATCCATCTGTGCATCTACTTGCCCGACTTTTGTGAAATCAACTTCTCCTGCAGTTTTGTTCCAAATGTTTTGAAACTTGGTGCCATGGTTTGATATACATACTCTGATGTGCATATTTAGGGCTGGTGCGATAACCGCAATTATGTAATACTGCGCTATGGACAAGTCTAAGGCGGAGGATAACGAACAACCGCGTTCTTCACATTTTTTTTGTGTGTGGCTAAATCTCGTTGTTCGCTTATGCACCCCTATTGATTATTAAATAAATTGTTAAATGTTAAATGTTTTTATTGCCAACAGCGTGTTTGCACCCAGTACTGTGGAAGCTTTCACAGCACCGGGTCCTGCCGTCACCAGCACCATGTGGGGTACTTTCTTCAGACAGATTCCAGCAGGCAGTTAGTGGCAGAAGCATTTGGACGAATTGTGAAATACAGCCGTGACAGTGAGCACTGAAAGGGCACAAAGCGTGTTATTTCCTTCTGAACGGAGTGGTTATGGTCCTGACAATTGAGCTCCGAGAGCAAAACAACTACTGCATAGTAGTTGGACAGCGGCAAAAATCACGGAGATAAGAGCTATGCAGGGTCCTGTACGGAGGCTGTCCTGTTTAAATAAGGTGAATGTCGCTGCAGTCTCCAGTCCACTTGCCCTGTAGTTGAAATACTGGAGTTACCACCACTGCTTTATGAAAATTATCATTTTTTTGTTTGTTTGTTTGTTTTTTTAACAGAATCAGCAGTTCATGCCAAGAAAGACCGGAGCTCAGCACAATTGTCACGCACGCACATAAAGTTGAGTGCGGAGCTGCGAGTTTCTCACAGCTTCCATCGTTTGCCACATAAGTTAGGAACCCTGTTTAAATTACGAGACCACTGGGTCCTAAAAATATTTGCAATAATACTGCATGTTGCACTGTTGAGCTATCCACCTTCACTGCAGGGGAAATTCCTTCATGACAGCCCTATGCATATTGCAATTTGACTAATCCGATGACCTTGTGGTCAGAGGTCAGATCTTCCCTAAATCTTCTGAACACAGTAACTACTGAAAGAAATGATGTAGGCTATTCAAATTGATACAGTAGTTGTATCTAATACACATCTGGGATGGCTTACACCCTGACCTGACTAAAGCCCCTTTTCCACTAGCACCTACTCAGCCCTACTCGCCTCGACTCTACTCGGCTCGACACGGTGTGGTTGGTTTTCCATTACAACCGAGTACCACCTCAAGCGGGTGGGTTCATTACAGAAAGGCGGCCTGTTATCCCATTATGTTGTTGACATGCTGACGTTTTCACTGATAAATATCGTAAAAGATGCTTAAAATCATAAAACACTCAAGTCTTCCCTGTGAGCAGCCATCAGCTTGGAGACCTCCTGGTATACTTTTTCAATTCTGGTTGTTCTGCCACAGCGGGGCCGACGGGGCTGAAAATTTCTTTGGCTGAAAAGTTCATAGTTGTCAACTTTGACCAAATGTAGTTTATTTTTCAAGTGCAGGGATCCAAGCGCTGCAACATTGATTGAAGAACTGTGTGCACCAACTGGGAGACTGTTGAAAAATAACCACATTTGATCAAATTTGACCACTATATGAACTTTTCAGCCCTGGCGCCAGCAGAGCGTTCTGAAATAAATACAAGGTCTCCGACCTGATGGCTGCTCACGGGGAAGATGGTGAGTGTTTTGTGACGGTGTTGATTTTTGTGTAGCCATTTATTTCATTGATTGTCACAGAAATAATAAAAACTCACAGCCGCATTTACAAATGGCGGTTTTGAGTCTTGTGAAGACGTCGCTTTCATCCACTGACGCTACGCCCTGGCCAGTCAGTGGCCTGCAATCCATTAACGTCACATTTTCAGCTCAACAGTAGGTCCTAAAAGTACCAGGTACTAATGAGGCGCTTTCACACTGTAGGAACCTTTTGCAGTTCATATAACCTTTTAACTACCTAGGTCAGTTTTGCTGTGTTTGGACAGCATAGGAACTAGGAACCACGGACCTCAGTTCCTAGAACCATCTTAGCTCCAACTTCGTGGCAGGGTCTTTTCTGGTTCCATAGGTACTCATATGACGTAGGTGTTCGCTGATTGGCAGAACTCGTAAGCTACGCCCACTGCCAGAGACTTCTGCTTCTCACGGTGCCGCCGTGTTTAAAAAGAAACTTTGCCATGTTTTTTCCTAATCACTAACGGACATAGAAGCTTTAATATGAGCAAAACACTGACAAATGGACCGATGAGGAGGTCAAAGCTCTTCTGGCCTTGTACACCACAGAGGAGGATCCGCGAGAATTTGAGGGCTCGCAGCAGAGCGTAATAATTTTTGGAAAATAAGCTCGCAGTTAGAGGGGATTTTTCACAATGTGAAGCAGTGAGGAAGAAGATTACAAAACTCAAACAGGACGTTAACAATTAACGACCCCAACCATCAGAACCGGGAGAACCAGAAGCCAGGAAATGTTCACTTGGACATAATCTTGCATCGACCTGCCTACACGGGGATGAAACCTCGGCAACTCTGCCACAGGATACCACAGTCTGCAGTCGGCGTCCACGGAGAAGCTGAAGGTTGGTAAATATGTACAAAAAATATGCAATTTATCTCATAAATCTGAGGCTTTTTTCACCCTCTTAACTTCTAAGTTGTTTCTCCCAAATATGAAATAAATTTGCAACTCCTTTTCTAAACACTGGCACTTTTTTGCCACGTAAATCTGCAATATTTTTCTCTTCAATTTGCAAGTTTTTCTTCTTAATTTGTCAACTTTTTTCCTCTGAAATTTTTTTTGTTACAAATGTACACCTTATTTCACAGAAGTTTCCTATGTTTTTCTCTCTATTATGCAGGTTTTTTTTTTTCTTGTAATGTGTATTAAGTTTCTCATGTTTGCCTCTTTGGCCTCTTTAATCTGCAGTTTTTTACTGTAAATTTGCAACATTTGTTTGTTCTCTCCCATAGATTGAGTCCCCATCGTGCTGTTTGCTCTCTACATGTCTGTTCTTTTCTTCTTCTCTATCCCCTCACCCCCCAGCCAGTCGCAGCAGATGACTGCCCCTCCCTGAGCCTGGTTCTGCTAGAGGTTTCTTCCTGTTAAAAGGGAGTTTTTCCTCTCCACCGTCGCCAAGTGCTTGCTCACAGGGGATCGCCTGATTGCTGGGGTCTTTCTGCAACTGTGGGGGTCCTCCCTACAGTTGATAGTGCTATGAGATGACTGTTGTTGTGAAATGGCGCTATATAAATAAAATTGAATTGAATTGAATTGAATTGAATAAATTTAAGGCATTTTTTTATTTGAAACTTTTTCATTAAACTGGGGCTTGTAAATGCACAGCTTTTTTCCCTAATAATTTTGCACTTTCTAAAATGTGCAGCACATAAATTTGCCTGTTTTTCTTTTTAATTTAGAATGTTTTTGTAGTAAAGTCACAATTATAATCTTATAAATAAACAACATTCTTGTAGATAATACTTATTTTTCTCTCATATTGCAAAGTTTTTGCCTCTTGATTTGCATCTTTTTCTTGTATATCAGTGAATTTATTCTGTCAGACATTTGACAATTTTTCTGTCTATTGAATATGGGCAGAAGAGCCACAGGTTTCAGCCCTCTGGCCTAGCTGATCTACCTTGCTAGTTTTGCTATCTTTTTTTATAATACGGTTCTGATTCAGAAATGTGTCTTTATTCAGAGACTGTCATCTGCTGCTGGCAGCACCCTCTGCCACCTTAGACCAGGTAAAGGAAACATTATTGTTGGATTGCACATGCATCTCGTTGAGCCTCACAGAACTGTCACACTTCAGGGTCAGAGGGTGAACCTGTGTACCAAGTTTGGTGGCCCTAGCTTTTTTTGTTGTTGAGATATAGTTTTTAAGCCATTGTGATGTTGACCTTTGACCCTGCAATCCCAAAACCATAGTCACACTTCAGGATCACAGGGTGAGCCTGTGTACCAAGCTTGGTCACCCTACCTTTACTAGTTGTACAGTAATAAGGCATAGAGAATGTTAACCTTGACCTTTTGACCCCAAACCCATAGTCTGAGGTCAGGATTCCAAGGTGAACCTGTGTAACCTGTCTAGCGAACTTAAATAATGCTACTCAAATCAATGAACAAACAGTTGTCAGGTGAATGCAATCAATAGAACATAAACAGCTGTGACAGGCCACAAACAGACTGACAGGCAGAAGTCCTGCTGCGGCACTGTAAAAATAAAAGCACAAACCATAACGACAGATAAACAGGACTAAATACATACACAGAAAAAGAATAATAATCAAAGACCCGAGCGTGGTACAGACCCGTGCTCAGCATCATGACAATGCCCCTCCCTTAAGGGGTGGATTTTCAGACACCCCGCAGTAACATCAAGCGGAAAAGAGAAGCCCCCCCCCCCAAAAAAAAACAAACAAAAAAAAACAGCAACAACTAGAAAAACCAACCCTGGGAGGGTGGTGGGGGGATCCAGGCCTGGAGGGAGAGACACAAAAAACAAAACAACTTGAAAACCCATAACCATAACCTAACAAACAGAATATAAAGAGAACTGGGTCATACATGATAAATAAAGAAACAGTTCAGGTTGCCTCCCGGCATCCTGGCTCCACTCAACCATCAAGTGGAAAAGGCCGGGCAGCCAACCAGGTTCCCAGAGACCCCAACTAGAAGAAAAGATTTCGTGGGGTTGACCGAAATCCCAGGACTGCCAGACAGCCAGATGGAATGAGTTGAGTGGCCTGCTTGAGAACATGGACCACCCATCCCAGTGGCTCAGTCTTTTGGGTGGCCAGCCAGTGTTCTTTAGCCACCAGGACCGAAGGGGTGAACCCGGAGGCGGCTTTCCCACTGGGAGGTTCAATAGCCGGAAGTCGGACTGGAGGAGGGGGACCCCAGCAGCGTCTGGTGGAGGAGAAGGGAGGGGAACCACGACGGTGTCAGGCTGGAGCTTAGCAGCACCCACGGTGGACCCCGCTGGGCCAACGTAGCACCCGCAATGGCTCCAGGCTGGAGCTTAGCAGCTTAACAGCACCCACGGTGTACCCAAGCTGGGCAAACGCTGCACCCACGGTGGACTCCGACTCGGCCAACACTGCACCTACGGTGGGCCCAACCCGAGGAGGGACCCAAACAACGGCCTCAGGCAGGGGGGAAGCAGCACCCTGGACGACCTCCAGAGGCAAACCCCGACCCTTGGGGACATCAGATGGAGCTGGATCATCTCCAATGACCCTGGAAGAAGGCTCAGAGAGAAAACAGGGATCAGGGTCACCGGCAACGGCAGCGGTAGAGCCCGGCGAGACGAGCTCAGATGCAACGGGCAGCTGCACGCAGCTCTCCTTCCCAAGAGACAGGCAAGATTGCTCAAAAATAGAAAATAGACAACATAGAGCACTTGCCTGATCTTGAGTTCTGCCGCCATCCAGGACTCCGATGATCCAGGCAGTGATGGAAATTCGAGTTCAGTCCTCAGGAGGCCCATCTCAGGTTTCCACTCGGCTGCGGTAGCCTCTGCAGCCGGTATGATGGTCTTAGCAGTCCTTGAACCTCCTGGTGATGTACCCCACACCGATGGCTCCCTCGGCGTGGTGGCAGGAGATCCGTTACTTGCTGGGGCTGAACTCTGCTCCGGTGACGCCCGGGGACACTTCCTCATCAGCTCAGGCTCAGGGTTGCAGACAGCCCTCCTCCTCCATCCATGTTGTGGCTGCGGGACTGGAACCAGGCTCTCCAGGCCCACAGGCTCCTCCTCCGTCTGGTGGCTTGATCCTGGACCCGGCGGACACTCGGGGGGTATAGGAGGAGACACAGAGGTAGCAAGTGATTCATTTATGGCTATAGCAATTGGTGAGGGCTTAGTGGACTGCCTTACCTGAGCCTCACTTCCAGGAATCAGACAAGGTAGTTCATCAAAATGAGATTTAGAATGGGGGGTATAGGAGGAGACACAGAGGTAGCAAGTGATTCATTTATGGCTATAGCAAGTGGTGAGGGCTTAGTGGACTGCCTAACCTGAGCCTCACTTCCAGGAATCAGACAAGGTAGTTCATCAAAATGAGATTTAGAATGGGGGGAAAAAAAAAACACTTGCCTGTTTTCCTGGGGGACAGTGGTTCCTGCTGCAGAAGACCCAATTTTCTCCCTCTCCGTAGCTGTGGAGGTTGTGGGCCCCTCTGAAAGATGAGGAGGAGCCGCTCCTACAGGCATGGTCACAGGCGGAGCCGAAGAAGAAACCGCGGGATTCTCAGCAGCAGCAGAAGACGTCATGGAGGAGGGGGTAACAGCTGCGAAGACCCGGGAACAGGAAGCTGGAGAAACAGCTGACGAGAGAAACCCAAGGGCTGCAGCTGCTGATTTTTCTCTCTGCCGTGGCAAAGAACAGTTTGCTGGCTGAGAGATGGTGGAGTTCCTCCGGCCGTCCATAGTGGGGAAATGGCACAAAGCTGGTGGCGTCTTCACCCGGTGGTTCTCCTCCATCCGTTTTGGTACAGCCGTGTCACGGGGATGAGCTGGGTTCTGCGCCGGGAAGTGTAGTCTTTGATCTGGGGGTGAGCCTATCGCCAAATCTGAAAAACATTGCTGGAGAGCGGTGACAGTAGACAGCAGCTCACCGAATTCAGGATAATTACCTAGGCCGGGATGTGCCTCCACAATCCTGACTGCTGCCACCACGCTCTTCAGAACCTTATTCAGGCCGCGGGACGTGAGATCTTCAGCAACATGGCCCCGGATAAATTCAGCTGCCCATAAATTCAGCTTCCCATTGCTTATCCGTACTGGGGCCTCCGGCAGCCTTCCTTCTCCGACGTGCTGGGAACATGCTGAACGGGCACTCAGTCCAGCCCAAAAAGATGAGTGAAAAGTGGGAAAAAAAAAATAGAGCCAAGAAAAAAAAACAAAAAAACCCCCACAAACTCACTGCTGCTGGCACCAACAGGCTGCAACCTACTGTTGTGTATGCCCCTTTCAGGGCATAAATGAGGCACCAAACACCAGCAGTGAGTTTGCTTATTTATTAATAAAAAAAGAACAAAAGAACCTGCCACGAGGGGCAAAACAAACAACTTTCCACACGACCCCGACAAGTGAATAACAGGAGAAATAAAGTGAATCAATATAAACACTTGCATGTAAATAGCGAGGGAAAAACCTGATGCTGAAGAATGGACTGGAGTCAGGGTTGGGGACTCCAGCCTAGGTTGGGCGAGGTTGCAGCCAGGAATGAGCCTCACTAGCGAACTTAAATAATGCTACTCAAATCAATGAATAAACAGTTGTCAGGTGAATGCAATCAATAGGACATAAACAGCTGTGACAGACCGTGAACAGACTGACAGGTGGAAGTCCTGTCGCGGCGTTGTCAAAATAAAAGTAGAGACCATAACAACAGATAAACAGGACTAAATACATACACAGAAAAAGAATAATAATCAAAGACCCGAGCATGGTACAGACCCACGCTTAGCGTCATGACAGCTTCCTGCAAAAAATTGCAAATAATTTGCTGTTGTTGTGCATGGGTGCCATAGATACTTTATTTCAAACAAAAAAGTATAACAAAAACAAAACATATGACAAATGCAATAAAGTAACAGTATACAGTGTTCAAAAGGGAGAAGGAAGAAGTGAACACTTATTAATTCCATCTCCTCTTTTCCATAAATACACCTGTCAGAATCTGGAAACTCAGAGTGATCGTATGTTGGTTCGTTACCTCAAATAAGATTCATGACACAAGTATATTCCTCATATGAGCTCTTTACTGCGCAGGAGTGCAACACTTCTAACAGTACAATTCAGCAATGGCAATAAAAAACAATCAGGAAGTATTTATACATAGTCAGTCACACAAACATCTGCTGGATACAATTCCCAGTCATAATATGAATTGGCCTGGGCTGAAAACAACATGGCCTTGCAGGTGTGCCCCAGACTCCAAGTTAATCATAGTCATAGCATTTCATAGGAAAACAAGATTAATTCTCCCTCACTCCCAGACCCCTTATCATACACATAGTCTGGTCTGGTGAGACACTTTGACTTCTAAGCACATCTTAATGAAGGACACTCAGTAGGTCCACTTATTACCCAGAAATAATACAGTATGCTATAAACTCATAGAAGATGCATGCAGTATACATTTTAAATCACATAAAATGGTTATGCAATGATAATGATGTCAGTAATTATAAAATGATAAACAATTCTAAAATGATTTGTTAGTAATAGTAATTATAAAATGATAAATGATTAAACATGCATGATAAACAATTTTCTGACAACACCCATGTGAATTATATACAAATTACCACCTTTAAGACCCCAAGTAAACAACTTACTGTATTTTTTACATATCAACATTAACACCCATCCATCCTAACATACATTGATGTCCATACATCAAAACCAGCCTCAAACAACACAGATATACACAGTGCTGTCCCACCCACCATTCCATAGTGTCCCATAATGTCCCAGAGTGAGCATAGTGAATCGTACATATAAATACCACCCTTCTAACATATATCCTTTCAGCAAATAATGTTTATACCTCTTTTTGAATTGAATTCTGTTTGTACATAGTTTCAGTTCCGGCTCCAGACTGTTCCACAAATCCACCCCACAGACAGATATGCACATACTTTTCTTGGTTGTTTGTATCTTGGGTTTTGTAAAGTTTAACCACTTGCACTCCGGGCAATTTTCCTAAAAATGCCAAAAAATAACGTGCCCAAAGTAAATCGAAAGCTGTTATTCAACCCTTTGCAGCATCTTCATGGGGTTGGTCTCATTTAAAAGAAAACACTTTGAATTTTTTGGCAAAAAAAACATAATCTCTCTACATTCTCCGGCCACTGAGTTACAGTCATCTAAACATACTGAACTTGAAGAAAAAAAAATTGGACACAGTGTTTTTTTGGATACAAATGCTTGTAAATAACACACAGCTGTCCGATCCGGCTGGAAAATGCAACAGAAATGTAGAACCAAGTGTTATCCAGCTGAGATCCAAATTTGGTAACAATACCACAAAAAATGAATATTTTACACAGCTTTGTTCTCAGGCTGTTCCCAGGCGTTTTGGAACTGTGCCAAATTGTGCCAAATGGCACAGTTTGGAAAAACATCTGTAACTTTTGAATAATTCAATGTAGAATCTTCATTTTAGGCTCTAATGAAAGGTCACACTCAGGGCTGTGTCTGTGTGTGTGTGTGTGGGTGGGGGGGTCGTCCCCCTCCCCCGCTACCAAGGACCAAATTCGGCCCTCGCTACATGACGGATTACACTCCTTGCATGTTTTCACAGCGGCTCCCCCCCCCCCCCTCGCTACTGTATGTGTGTGTGTGTGGGGGGGGGAACCGTGAACGGACCGTGAAGGCCCCCCCCCCTCGCTACAGAAGAGGGCCATCGCTACATGATGGAATAGACTGATATGCTTCCCCCCGCGGACCGGGAAGCGTTCGGACCGTGAACGCCCCCCCCCGCTCCTCTTCTGCAGTGGGGGGGGGGGGGCCTTCACGGTCCGAACACGGCAAATGAACCGTTTATCGCGGCGCACGCACTTCGTACTTCGTGCGCAGTACAGTTGTAATTTACCGATCGGTCAAAAGTCATTTTTGGATTACAGTTTTCAGGGATAAATAATAATTTAGCTTATAACACCTTACCTCTTCAAAGCAGCAGAGTCGTGGCGAACATCTCTTCCCCATTGTCAGACGAACGCGACGCTGCTCCGCTCGTGGATCCCGATCAAAACATAATTCCATTATTGCCGTTTGGCGAATGATTTACGACTTTTGTCGTCGGCCTCCGTCTATTCTGCTGGAATGAGTGCAGGTCCCACTTGTGGGTGTTCTCCATGCTGCTGGGTGAGCCTGGGTCTGTAGTAGATTCGTCCAGCGTCCTTTGTTTTCATCTGTTGCAACAGTAAATCTCTCTTCACCCAGCCTGAATTTCTGTGCTTCAATTGGCTCCTGCGTTCACAGTAGGCGGGTCCTCCTTCCTAGATTTTCATTCATTGGCTCTTCAAGGTTTCAGAAACCCAATTCAAGGCTCTTATTAGTCGAATGAGAGGTCAATCAGATGAACTAATCTGTTCGCGGCTGTCTCTGCAGTTTTTTTTTGAGTGACGCTTGGACGCCACTACATCACCATCACCACCATCATGCGTCATGCGTCCAAGCGCGCACGAGGGCGCTCTCATGCGCCCTCGTGCGCCCTAGGACGCAGAGACTTGCCCGCCCGCGGAACAACGGAGTGCAAGTGGTTAAGTCTCCTCTCAAATTATGATCATTGTCTCTTTTTTTAAAAATATTTTTTGTATATTAGTTGGGAGTTGATTGTTAATTGCCCTGTACATTACTTGTGCTGTCTTAAATTTAACTAAAGCGATTAACTTTATGACATGTGACTTTAAAAACAACGAATTGGTATGGTCTCTATATCCTACATTATTTATTATCCTTATAGCTCTTTTTTGTAATGTGCATATTGACTGTAGGTTGGTCTTGTAGGTGTTTCCCCAGACTTCTACACAGTAGTTAAGATAAGGTAAAAACAGTGAATTGTACAGTAAGACCAATGATTTATAGTCCAAGATGTGTCTTGTCTTCCCCAGTATGCCTATACATTTTGCTAACTTGGCCCGGATGTGACTGATGTGAGGTTTCCAGCAGATTTTATTGTCTAGCGTCACCCCCAGAAACTTATTTTCCTGTACTGTTTCTATTCTGGTATCATCTATTATATTCTATTATATAATAGTTATATAATAATATAGTAATATTATTATAATATTAGTAATAATATAATAGTATTATATAATATCTATTATATTCTGGTATCATCTGGGCTGCACGGTGGCGCAGTGGTTTAGCACTGTGGCAGCACAGTTTACCCTCGGCCGGGGGATCGTAGGGATCATGAGATCGTGGGTTCGATCCCAGCCCCCGACCAACAGTGAGCTGTGTGGAGTTTGCATGTTCCCCCCGTGTTGCGTGGGTTTACTCCGGGATTTCTCCGGTTTCCTCCCACATACCAAAAACATGTAGGTTTAGGGCGCTCGCGCACGCAGCAACCGGCAGCCGGTGGCTTGTCACCAGACTGCAAACCAAATCTACCTACGGGTACAAATAAGTAACAAAAAAAAAAAAAATCTATCGTTACCATTATTTCATGATTTATTTTATAATTTCTGAACAACATAATCTTTGGTTTTTTTAGATTTAGAGAATTTATTTTTGTTGAACTACTGCGTTAACTTTTCTATTTCAGTTGTGACCACCTCTAAAACCTGCTGCAAATTCTCACCAGTGCAAAGGATATTTGTGTCATCCGCAAACAAAATAAATTTCAGAATTTTTGATTCTTGGCATATGTCATTTATACACAAAATAAAGAGTTTGGGTCCCAAAACTGACCCCTGGGGCACACCACAAGTGATGTCCATGAAGGGTGATTTGTGCTCACCAATTTGTACAAATTGTTGTCTGTTACTTAAATAACTTTCCACCCAACTCAGTCCGACCCCTCTTACCCCATACCTTTCTAGTTTCCTTAGTAGTATTCTGTGGTCAATGGTGTCAAAAGCTTTCTTTAAATCTATAAATACTCCTACAGCAACCTTTTTTTTTATCTATACAACTAGTAATTTCTTCTATAAGTTCGAGCAGTGCCAAAGATGTAGATTTATCTGCTCTAAAACCATACTGGCTATCTGTAAGGAGGTTGTGTTTTTCAATGAAATCATCCAGTCTCTTAGTGAAGATTTTTTCAAGTATTTTGGAGAATTGTGAGAGTAAAGAGACTGGCCTGTAATTTGTGAAGCAATGACTGTCTCCTGTTTTATATAGAGGTATTACTTTTGCTATTTTCATTTTGTCTGGAAATTTACCAGTTTGAAATGACAGGTTACAGATGTGGGTGAGTGGCTTAACAATTCCTTCAATTACTTTTTTCACTATTGTCATGTCAATTTCATTCCAGTCCATTGATTTTTTGTTCTTAAACTTACTCACAGTCTCGATAATTTCCTTTTCAGTAACTGTACCCAAAAAGATTGGGTTTGGATTTCTATCTTCTATTTCATTTACAGAACCACTGTTGTTTGTTTCTGTTGTCACTATTGATTTTGCTAATTCAGGACCAACGTTTACAAAAAATTTATTGAAACCACTGACCACATTCTCCATATTATTTATCAAATTGCCATTTTCAATAAAATATTCTGGATAATTAGCATTCTTAGGTCGATTACTAATAATCCCATTGAGTACTTGCCATATTCCTCTTAAGTTATTTTTGTTATCCTCTAATATTCTGTTGTAATATTCTTTCTTACAGGTCCTCATTATATTAGTAAGCTTATTTTTATATCTTTTATATTTGGTCTCAGCTTCCACCATTCTGCATTTAATGAATTGTTTATATAATGTATTCTTCTTTTTACATGCATTTATTAACCCCTTGGTGACCCAAGGAATATTTTTTTTTTTGTTATTGTCTGTCACTGTATTGTTTTATAGGACAGTTTTTATTGTACAATGATTGAAATATTTGTAAAAATTTATCATATGCTTTATTTATATCATTTTCATCATAAACTATCTTCCAATCTTGTATTAATAATTCCTTTGTCAGTAAATACATAGATTCTTCGGTTCTTATTCTTTTATATTTAATATTTTTGGTATACTTTTTCTTCTTATAATCACATTGATAGACAACAAAAATCGGCAGGTGGTCACTGATATAATTCAATAAAAGCCCACTTCTGATATTATTTTCCATAATGTTTGTGAATATGTTATCTATTAGTGTGGCACTGTGTGACGTGATTCTGCTAGGTCCGGTAATTGTTGGATGTAAGCCCATACTGTACATTGTGTTGATAAATTCTTCTGTCAAACTATGTTGTTTTGAGTTCATCAGATCTATATTGAAATCCCCTCAGATGAACATAACTTTACGAGTTAGTTTTGCATACATTTTTTCCATCCAGTCCTTAAATAAGTCAATGTTTGATCCAGGTGTTCTATATACACAGCTCACTACTACAGTCTTCACATTGTCCAGACAGATTTCTATTGTAATACATTCAAATAAATCATCCACAGTTACTGACAGATTTTCAACAACCTTGTATTTCAAGCTCTTGTCAACATAAATTGCAACTCCTCCTCCTTTTTTCACTTTTCTATTTATATAATTTAATTCATAGCCATCCATGGTAAAATCCACTCCTTCCTCTTCACTGAGCCACGTCTCTGATATTGCCACAATATTGAATGGCTCTTTAAACTAATGTAAATAATCTTTAATGTTGTTAAAGTTGGCATAGAGACTTCTGCTGTTGAAGTGGATCATAGAAATATTGAAATCAGATGTGACCATTGTGTTAAACTGATCATCTGTGTAGTAACTACAGTCATTATTGATGGAGCTAAATAAATTATTATCAGGGTCTATGTCATATTCTAGGTCTTGTGGGTTGTGATCTGTATATTCAAAAACTTTCAGTTCCTGTTGTTCCTGTTTGTTGATCTTTTGTTTCATGTTGTTAAATGTCTTGTAGCAGATGAGTATATCCCTTCAGTGTCCTACAATTGACTTTTGTTGCTGTGACTCCAGTTCATAATGTTCATTGATATTTTTCAGAACCTATACACAATGACAAATTATTTGCATTTTTTTTTACCAATTAATAAGTGAAATTAGATAATTGATTTCCCACAGAAACCTGAACGTATCAAAGCACCCTGGTTAAAAACACTGCTTCAGGGAATAAGGAACTTTAATTTTCTAAAAATAAAATAATAATTCAGGCTATTCAAACTTCTATTGTTGCATTTGTCTGCATCGTTCATTTGCTAAAAAGAGAATATTATTTATTTTATTATCCGTCCATCCATCCATCCATCTTCTACCACTTTTCCGGAGGTCCGGGTCGCGGAGGCAGAAGTTCAAGCAGAGAAGCCCAGACTTCCCTCTCCCCAGTCACCTGCTTCATCTCTTCAGAGGGGACACCAAGGCATTCCCAGACCAACTGGGAGATGTAGTCTGTGATGACTGTGTCATCTGTATACATCTGAATTTTTATGTCATTTTCACATACTGATGGCATGTCATTAATATACCAAGTAAATGGCAGTGGGCCTAAAATTGGACCTTGTGGTACTCCCATTGTACATGCCTTTGATTGTGATACAGTATTGTTTATGCGCACACACTGGGGACGACCAGATAGATAAGATTTTAACCAGCTAAGGGTATTCATGGACAGTTTATATCCTGATAGTTTAGAAAGAAGGACTGAGTGTCTGACCGTATGAAAGGCTTTATGTAAGTCTAAAAAGATGGCTCCTACCCCCCCCCCCCTTTGTCCAGATTTTCTTTAATCATTTCATTAAAGTAACAACATGCAGTCTCCGTTGAGTGGTTCGGCCTGAAACCAAACTGCAAGAGATACAGCAGCTGGGCAGATTCGAGATGTACTACCAATTGGTTGACTGCCACCTTTTCAATGGCTTTTGACAAAACAGGAAGTACACTTATTGGCCAAGAATTACTAATTTCCTGTTTGTCTCCGGCTTTATGTATGGGGATTACAATGGTGGGTTTCAGTGCATCAGGAAAGATATTTTCATGTATTGATTGATTTATTAGTTCTGTAATTGAAATTATTAAAGTATCTTTGCTTTTTCAAGAATATAGTGTCTAGTCCATGAATATCCTTAGCTCTGGAACTTGATAGAGATGATAAAATTTTGTTAAGTTTTACCTCATTTGTGGGTTTAAGGTTTAGATCAGTTTCATGATTTATTTTAATTTGGTTTGGGTATGTCGTAATAGTAAATGTAGCATTTACCATAGTGCAACTGCAATGTTAACTTTGAGCCTCTGACCTTTGACCCAAAACCCATAGTTACGTGAGGGTGTAAGTCATCCAAGATGTGTATTAGATATAACTACTGTATCAATTTGAAAAGCCTACATCATTTCTTTCAGTAGTTACTGTGTTTAGAAAATTTAGGGAAAAATCTGACCTGATCTTTGACCTCAGGGTCATCCGATGAAAGTCAAATTGGAATATGCACATCATCCGAGTATATCAAACCATGGTACCAAGTTTCAAAACAGTTGGTCCAAAACTGTAGGAGGACTTTGATTGATTGATTGATTTTATTTATTTGAACATTCTGAAAAAGAAAAAGAATTTAAAACAAAACAAAAAACAAGCCAAAAATAAAATGTTCAAAAGGAGTGGGAAGAAGCCACCGCTTATATAGTCCCACCCCTTTTCCATAACCAACAAATTACAGTATCACTCTGTAGTCATCATTCATCCCACAACCACATTCACCATAATACACCCCATAGTCAAATTATACAACAGAAATGACACAACAATGACAGTCCATATTGACAACAATACCAACATCCAACAATATTGCAACAACAATAAACAAACACTTCTGGCATGTTCAACACAAACACAGACAACACCATCACCATCACAATCACCATAACACAATAACACACACAACAACAACCTTCCCTCACTGAAGACACATTGTAACATCACTGCCCTTCATTTTCATACTGCTCAAAAATCATTTCTTTATATGTTGATTTAAATATATGGATGTTTGGGCATTGCCTGTGTTTCTCCCCCAACCCATTCCACAATTTTACCCCACACACAGACACACAAAAACCCTTCCTAGTAGATCTTACTAAGTGCATTTTAAATTTTGTGTTCCCCCGTAAATTATATTTCCCTTCTCTCTCACTGAAAAGATTTTGTATATTGTGTGGCAAAAGGTTTTTACTGACTTTAAACATTAATTGTGCTGTATAATAATGAACCAGATCCCGTAATTTCAATAACTTTGAATGTAAAAACAATAAATTAGTATGTTCGAGATACCCGACTTTGCGTATAACACAGACTGCCCTTTTTTGTAATATTAGCAAAGAATTAAGTTTACTTTTATAACTGTTACCCCAGACCTCTATACAATAGGTCAAGTATGGAAGTACTAATGAGCAATACAAGACATGAAGTGATTTGTAATCTAGGACCTGCTTAATTTTATTTATAATTGCAATATTTTTTGCAGCTTTGTTTTGTATGTATCTGACGTGTGGTTTCCAACTAATTTTATCATCTAGTATTATACCCAAAAACTTGATCTCCTTAACTTTTTCAATAACTACATTATCTATATGAATATGTATATCTTCTTTATTTTTACATTTACCAAATATCATTACCTTAGTTTTATCTATATTTAGTGATAACCCACATCTGTAACCTGTCATTTCAAACTGGTAAATTTCCAAACAAAATGAAAATAGCAAAAGTAATACCTCTATACAAAACAGGAGACAGTCATTGTTTCACAAATTACAGGCCAGTCTCTTTACTCTCACAATTCTCCAAAATACTTGAAAAAATCTTCACTAAGAGACTGGATGATTTCATTGAAAAACACAACCTCCTTACAGACAGCCAGTATGGTTTTAGAGCAGATAAATCTACATCTTTGGCACTGATCGAACTTATAGAAGAAATTACTAGTTGTATAGATAAAAAAAGTTTTCTGCAGGGGTATTTATAGATTTAAAGAAAGCTTTTGACACCATTGACCACAGAATACTACTAAGGAAACTGGAAAGGTATGGGATAAGAGGGGTCGGACTGAGTTGGGTGGAAAGTTATTTAAGTAACAGACAACAATTTGTACAAATTGGTGAGCACAAATCACCCTTCATGGACATCACTTGTGGTGTGCCCCAGGGGTCAGTTTTGGGACCCAAACTCTTTATTTTGTGTATAAATGACATATGCCAAGTATCAAAAATTCTGAAATTTATTTTGTTTGCGGATGACACAAATATCCTTTGCACTGGTGAGAATTTGCAGCAGGTTTTAGAGGTGGTCACAACTGAAATGAAAAAGTTAACGCAGTGGTTCAACAAAAATAAATTATCTCTAAATCTAAAAAAATTAAAGATTATGTTGTTTGGAAATTATAAAATAAATCATGAAATAATGGTAACGATAGATGATACCAGAATAGAAACAGTACAGGAAAATAAGTTTCTGGGGGTGACGCTAGACAATAAAATCTGCTGGAAACCTCACACCAGTCACATCCGGGCCAAGTTGGCAAAATGTATAGGCATACTGGGGAAGACAAGACACATCTTGGACTATAAATCATTGGTCTTACTGTACAATTCACTGTTTCTACCTTATCTTAACTACTGTGTAGAAGTCTGGGGAAACACCTACAAGACCAACCTACAGTCAATATGCACATTACAAAAAAGAGCTATAAGGATAAATAATGTAGGATATAGAGACCATACCAATTCGTTGTTTTTAAAGTCACATGCCATAAAGTTCATCGATTTAGTTAAATTTAAGACAGCACAAGTAATGTACAGGGCAATTAATAATCAACTCCCAACTAATATACAAAAAATATTTAAAAAAAGAGACAATGATCATAATTTGAGAGGAGACTTAAACTTTGCAAAACCCAAGATACGAATAACCAAGAAAAGTATGTGCATATCTGTCTGTGGGGTGGATTTGTGGAACAGTCTGGAGCCGGAACTGAAACTATGTACAAACAGAATTCAATTCAAAAAGAGGTATAAACATTATTTGCTGAAAGGATATATGTTAGAAGGGTAGTATTTATATGTACGATTCACTATGCTCACTCTGGGACATTATGGGACACTATGGAATGGTGGGTGGGACAGCACTGTGTATATCTGTGTTGTTTGAGGCTGGTTTTGATGTATGGACATCAATGTATGTTAGGATGGATGGGTGTTAATGTTGATATGTACAAAATACAGTTAATTGTTTACTTGGGGTCTTAAAGGTGGTAATTTGTATATAATTCACATGGGTGTATTTATGGAAAAGAGGAGATGGAATTAATAAGTGTTCACTTCTTCCTTCTCCCTTTCGAACACTGTATACAGTTACTTTATTGCATTTGTCATTTGTTTTGTTTTTGTTATACTTTTTTGTTCAAAATAAAGTATCTATCTATCTATCATTTATTACAATCCATCCATTTTTTAAGCTTATTTTTTATGATTATTTAGAGTATGGATTAGTTGATTGTAATTATTTCCAGAATAAAATATATTAGTATCATCAGCAAATAATATTATTTTTAATAATTTAGAAACTTGGAATATATCATTTATATATATGTTAAATAATTTGGGGCCCAATACTGACCCCTGGGGGACCCCACAGGCAATTCCCATACATCCTGACAGATATTCTTCCATCTTCACAAACTGTTGTCTCTCAGATAGATAACTTGTAACCCAATTCAGAGCCATTCCCCTAATACCATACATTTGCAGTTTATTAAGAAGTATTGAATGATTTATTCTATCAAATGCTTTTCTAAAATCTATAAATACACCAGTTGCATATTTTCCTTGATCTAATGCATTTATTATTTCCTCTGTTGCTTCCATTATCGCCAACGATGTTGTACTCTTGGCTCTAAATCCATATTGGTTCTGATTAAGCACATCTTGTTTATTTAAAAAGTTTTCTAATTTGTTGTTGAAAAGTTTTTCCAGAATCTTTGAAAATTGTGGGAGAAGCGATACTGGTCTGTAGTTTGTGTATTGGTGTTTATTTCCTTGCTTGAATAATGGTATTACTTTTGCTATTTTCATTTTCTGCGGGAATGAGCCAGTTTGAAATGATAAATTACAAATATATGTGAATGGTTTTAATATGCCATCAACAGTTCTTTTTACTAGTGCCATATCAATACCATCACAATCAGTAGATAATTTATTTTTACACTTTTCAACAACAGATTTCACAAATGACGGATGGACTGACCCATAACACCTTTTGGTCTTCACCCAAAGGGCTCTTCAACCCCTTTGGGCTTCGACCAGAGGGGGATAAAAATTATTTTGTCCCCTTTAAATAACTTGTTGAATCTGGAACAGATTCATCCCTGCTGTAATTATCACATGCAAGGATAAGAACAATTTGTTACCAGGTGGTGACTTTTTTTTGGCCAGTCAGTGTATTTATTCTTTCTGGTTTTTCTATTAATAGCATTTTGTGTGTCTCTTTGTCCCTCCAGATGCTCCACAGCTACATGACTGTGAGGAGGGGGAGGTTCTCACTGTCCAGCAGCTCTGTAACCAGGAGAGGAACTCCAGTCTGGACCAGGAGGAACAAGATGCTGCACAGGTTAAACAAGAAGAACACTTCGGACTGAAACAAGAGACTGATACTCTCATGGTGACTCCTACTGATGAGGACAATGTCAACAGTGAAACTGAACCAAACAGTGAGCAGCTCCTCTCTCACAACTCTCCTGACACTGAGAGCAAAGACCAGGGAGCAAGTAAGAATGTAAACCCAGGATCAAGTAAACATGAAGAACCAAAGCCAAAGAAGAGACTTCACAGAAACAGAAATGACCATAACAATGTAGACAACTCCTCCATGTCAGAGAATCAGTGTGATACTGACACAGGTGAAAAGTCTGTAAAATATTCTGATAATGACAAAAACTGTAAAAATGAGTCCCAGAAGAAGAAACGTCATACAGTTAAGTCACATGTTTGCAGCACATGTGGGAAAGGATTCAGCAGGAAGAATGTTTTATTAGTTCATGAGAGAATCCACACAGGTGAGAGGCCATTTTCTTGTGAAATATGTGAGCAGAGGTTTAATTACAGTGAAGTTTTGAACAGGCACATGAGAATCCACACAGGTGAGAAGCCATTTTCTTGTGAAACATGTGGGCAGAGTTTTACTCAACATGGTACGTTGAAAACTCACATGAGAGTTCACACAGGTGAGAAGCCATTTTCTTGTGAAACATGTGGGCAGAGTTTTAATCGCCATTATGTTTTGAAAACTCACATGAGGATCCACACAGGTGAGAAACCATTTTCTTGTGAAACATGTGGACAGAGTTTTAATCACCGTGATGCTTTGAAAAATCACATAAAAACCCACACAGGTGAGAAGCCATTTTCTTGTGAAACATGTGGGCAGAGTTTTAAGCATCGTTTTCAGTTGAAAATCCACATTAGAAATCACACAGGTGAGAAGCCATTTTCTTGTGAAGAATGTGGGCGAAGTTTCACTCAACATGCTACTTTGAAAACTCACATGCGAATTCACACAGGTGAGAGGCCATTTTCTTGTGAAACATGTAGACATAGTTTTAGGCATCGTTTCCAGTGGAAACTCCACTTGAGAATTCACACAGGTGAGAAGCCATTTTCTTGTGAAACATGTGGGCAGAGTTTCATTCAACATACTACTTTGAAAACTCACATGCGAATTCACACAGGCGAGAAGCCATATTCTTGTGAAACATGTGGACAGAGTTTTAGGCATCATTTTCAGTTGAAAACCCACATGATAAGTCACACAGGTGAGAAGCCATTTTTTTGTGAAACATGTGGACAGAGTTTTACTCATCGTGGTACTTTGAAAAAGCACATAAGAATTCACACAGGTGAGAAGCCATTTTCTTGTGAAACATGTGGACAGAGTTTTAGGCATCGTTTTCAGTTGAAAACCCACATGACAGTTCACACAGGTGAGAAGCCAGTTTCTTGTAAAACATGTGGGCAAAGTTTTTATCAACATCGTTCTTTGAAAAGGCACATGAGAATTCACACAGGTGAGAAGCAGTAGTCCTGTAAAATATGTTGGAAATGCTTCAGTCATTGTTCTAGCTTAAATTATTACATGAAAACTTGTAGATAAGCTACTGCAGTCCTGCCACATTTTTAGATTTTTATGTACTGGTTTCAGTCTCTTTTGTGAATGAAATATTCTTTAAATTGTTGAAGCTCCAGTGTATATAAATAAGTAAAGTCCTAATCCTACCCCTTTTACTCGTAATTAAGCTATTCAGTCAATATTTGTATAAATATAGAACATACTGCACATATACTGTACCCATACTGTATATAACATCCACAGACACACACACAAATGCATGATATAATACAGAATTCACAACCCAACACAGCAATCTGTGTAATTGAGGATTTGCAGCAAAGTCACCAAATCACGTGATGTTCTATCTACATCTCCATGTTGATAGGCAAGCTGTAAATGGGCAGTTAGTGCTAGCTTAGAGTGGCAGACATTTCACTTCTGACCATGGTCATGACATGTACCTTGGTATGTTGCTATAATAGGCAACAGAAAGCCACAGAAAAGTAATTTTTTTGTTTTCCATTGGATCCAGTTCTGAGAGCCAAGTGGGTAGTGGCAAGTCAGACAGGAGGGTTGGCAGGCCTTCCACTACAAGTCAGATCTGCAGTAATCATTTCATCAAAGGTAAGTACAGTATCTCACAAAAGTGAGTACACCCCTCACATTTTTGTAAATATTTTATATTTTTTCATGGGACAACACTGAGGATATGACACTTTGATACAATGTACGCCCCTCCCGACGCGGACACGCGCGAAGCTCAGCGCGTGCTCGCGGATCACATTCAACACACAGAGCGGAGTTTTCCAGACTCGCTGATTATTGTGGCTGGCGACTTTAATCAGTGCAATCTGAGCCACGATCTCCCCCGCTACAAACAGTTTATTAAATGCCCCACCAGAGGATTAAACACACTGGATCACTGTTACACCACAGTGAAAGACGCATATCGCGCTGTCCCTCGAGCTGCGCTGGGATTATCTGATCACGTGATGGTTCACCTCATTCCCACATACAGACAGAGATTGAAGCTCACTAAACCTGTTGTGAGCACTACGAAGATACGGACCAGTGATGCTGAGGAGAAGCTGGAAACGTGCATGGAAATATCTGACTGGGGCATGCTTAAAGGAGCCACGCATGATCTGGATGAGTACACGGACACTGTGAACTCATATATCCACTTTTGTGAAGAGAACATTCTTCCATCACGCACCAGGGTGAGTTACTCTAATGACAAACCCTGGTTCACAGCTAAGCTCAGACAGATCAGGAAGGAGAAGGAAGCAGCGCTGAAAAGTGGAGACAGGGACTGCTACAGGGAGGTTAAATACCGGTTTAACAGAGAGCTGAAGAGGGCTAAATCTGTGTACTCAGAGAGACTCCAGCAGCAGTTCACTGCTAATGATTCGGCTTCCGTGTGGAGAGGACTGAGGCAGATCACCAACTATCGGCCTCAGGCTCCTAAAGGTCAGGATGACAAAGCCCTTTGTCAGAGACTGTCCCAACACTATGCCCGTTTTGACACCTCGTCATCTGTGTCCAACTCCCCCCCTCCCTCCAGCTCCACAGCCTCCACATTCCCTACTTCATTTAAGGCACCCCCCCCCCACCTCCCCCCCTCCCCTTATCATCAGTGAGCAGGATGTGCTCAAACAGTTCTCCAGACTGAACCCGCGCAAGGCCCCCGGCCCAGACGGCGTGTCTCCCTCCACCCTGAGACTCTGTGCGAAACAGCTGGCTCCTGTATTCACAGACATTTTTAACACCTCCCTTAAGTTATGCCACGTGCCGTCCTGCCTCAAATCCTCCACCATCATCCCTGTCCCCAAGAAGCCACGGATCACTGGACTTAATGACTACAGACCTGTAGCGCTCACCTCTGTAGTCATGAAGTCCTTTGAGCGCCTGGTCCTGTCCCACCTCAAGTCCATCACCACCCCTCTCCTGGACCCGCTGCAGTTTGCCTACCGAGCCAACAGGTCTGTAGACGATGCAGTCAACCTGGCCCTCCACTCCATCCTGCAGCACCTGGACTCCCCGGGAACCTACGCCAGGATCCTGTTTGTGGACTTCAGCTCCGCATTCAACACCATCCGCCCCGCTCTGCTCCGGGACAAGCTGTCCCTGCTCAACGTGCCTGACTCCCTCTGCAGGTGGATCATCGACTTCCTGACGGACCGGAGGCAGCATGTGCGGCTGGGAAAGACTGTCTCAGACTATACTAGCATCAGCACCGGATCACCCCAGGGCTGTGTACTTTCCCCCCTACTCTTCTCCCTTTACACCAACTCCTGCACCTCCAGCCACCAGTCTGTCAAGTTGATCAAGTTTGCGGACGACACCACCCTCATCGGGCTCATCTCCAACGGCGACGAGTCCACCTACAGGAGAGAGGTGGCCCAGCTGGCGTCCTGGTGCAGCAATAACAACCTGCAGCTGAACGCTCTGAAGACAGTGGAGATGATTGTAGACTTCAGGAAAGTCACTACTCCTCTGCCCCCCCTCACCCTCTCAGGCTCTCCCATCACCACTGCTGATTCCTTCCGCTTCCTAGGCACTACCATCACCAGGGACCTCAAATGGGAGCTGACCATCAGCTCACTCATCAAAAAAGCCCAGCAGAGGATGTTCTTCCTGCGGCAGCTGAGGAAGCTCAAGCTACCCACCAAGATGTTAGTGCAGTTCTACACAGCCATCATCGAGTCCATCCTCACCACCTCCATAACCGTGTGGTACGCAGGAGCCACTGCCAGGGACAGACTAAGGCTGCAGCGCGTCGTGCGCACTGCTGAGAAGGTGATCGGCTGCAAGCTCCCATCTCTCCAGGATCTGTACATCTCCAGGACCCGGAGGCGTGCTGGCCGGATCATAGCCGATCCCTCACACCCTGGTCACGTACTGTTTGCCCCCCTCCCCTCTGGTAGAAGACTTCGGTCCATCCAGACTAAAACCTCCCGTCACATGAACAGCTTCTTCCCCTCTGCCATTAGACTGCTGAACACTAAGTGACTCTCGTGCACCATGTACAGCAGCTCAACCAGACTCATGTCAATCATCACTGTTTTCTTCCTGCATTACCGACTGCACTATATAGTTCTCCACAGTATCTGCTGCTGGCTAATATATATTTTAACTGTTGACCAGTATCACTTAATCTTATCCTACACTTTATTACATGTATAGTTTATTTCTCTTATCTTATCATGTTTAATGTTGCAGCATTGTACCGAGACAAATTCCTAGTTTGTGTACTACATGAACAATGGCAATAAACCTGATTCTGATTCTGATTCTGATTCTGATGTAGTCAGTGTACAGCTCGTATAACAGTGTAAATTTGCTGTCCCCTCAAAATAACACACAGCCATTAATGTCTAAAACGCTGATAACAAAAGTGAGTACACCCCCAAGTGAAAATGTCCAAATTGTGCCCAAAGTGTCAATATTTTGTGTGGCCACCATTATTTTCCAGCACTGCCTTAACTCTCTTGGGCATGGAGTTCACTAGAGCTTCACAGGTTGCCACTGGAATTCTCTTCCACTCCTCCATGATGACATCATGGAGCTGGTGGATGTTAGAGACCTTGCGCTCCTCCACCTTCTGTTTGAGGATGCCCCACAGATGCTCAATAAGGTTTAGGTCTGGAGACATGCTTGGCCAGTCCATCACCTTTACCCTCAGTCTCTGTAGCAAGGCAGCGGTCGTCTTGGAGGTGTGTTTGGGGTCGTTATCAATATTGGAATACTGCCCTGCAGCCCAGTTTTTGAAGGGAGGGGCTCATGCTCTGCTTCAGTATGTCACAGTACATGTTAGCATTCATGGTTCCCTCATTGAGCTGTAGCTCACCAGTGCCGGCAGCACTCATGCAGCCCCAAACCAAGACACTCCCATCATCATGCTTGCCTACAGTCAAGACACACTTGTCTTTGTACTCCTCACCTGGTTGCCGCTACACACACTTGACACCATCTGAAGTTTATCTTGGTCTCATCAGACCACAGGACATGGTTCCAGTAATCCATGTCCTTAGTCTGCTTGTCTTCAGCAAAATGTTTGCAGGCTTTCTTGTGCATCATCTTTAAAAGGGGCTTCCTTCTGGGACAACAGCCATGCAGACCAATTTGATGCATTGTGGCGTATGGTCTGAGCACTGAGAGGCTGACCCCCCACCCCTTCAACCTCTGCAGCAATGCTGGCAAGCACTTATACATCTATTTTCAAAAGACAGCCTCTGGATATGACGCTTAGCACGTGCACTCAACTTCTTTGGTCGACCATGGCGAGGCCTGTTCTGAGTGAAACCTGTCCTGTTAAACCGCTGTATGGTCTTGGCCACCATGCTGCAGCTCAGTTTCAGGGTGCTGGCAATCTTCTTATAGCCTAGGCCATCTATGTAGAGCAGCAATTCTTTTTTTCACATCCTCAGAGAGTTCTTTGCCATGAGGAGATGGAACTTCCAGTGACCAGTATGAGAGAGTGAGAGAGCGATAACACCAAATTTAACACACCTGCTCCCCATTCACACTTGAGACCTTGTCACACTAATGAGTCACATGACACCGGGGAGAGAAATGGCTAATTGGGCACAATTTGGACATTTTCACTTAGGGGTGTACTCACTTTTTTTTTTTTTTTTTTACCAGCGGTTTAGACATTAATGACTGTGTGTTGAGTTATTTTGAGGGGACAGCAAATTTACACTGTTATACAAGCTGTACACTGACTACTTTACATTGCATCAAAGTGTCATATCTTCAGTATTGTCCCATGAAAAGATATAATAAAATATTTACAAAAATGCGAGGGGTGTACTCACTTTTGTGATATGCTGTATATGTCTGAACACACGGGCCTTGGCTATTAATGATGACCCGGGGATAGTGATGGTGGGTATCAGACATGTTTGGTGTTACCCACTGTCTCCTGACTACATTCCCTCGCTGTTTAAACATACAGATTCACCTCTAAAAAGAAAAGCAAGGCTGGGCCTGGATATTTTTTGTAGAGGGACACAGGGATTAAAGTTCTCCATAGCTGTGACGGATTTCCATCAGTTTGAAGTTGAGGGAGTTTGATTAATCTGATTAATTTAATTTAAAATTATCTTCAAAATACAACCATATACCTACACTAAATACATTGATAGTCAGATATTCAGGACAGCCTTTATTTTTCAGCACTTTTATTTGATCAAAATAAATTGTAATGTGGTCATATACTTTTACCATTTTGTGAACAGAAGTTTTTAAATACATACTTAGAAAAAGTAACTTCATCCTTTGTAATTCTGTGAATTTTATTTACAGTTCCTTGAAATTTCTATCATGGCTCAAGAAATATTTACTGTCTGTCACCCTACTGTGCCAAAACAGATTTACTTTGCCAAGAGGAGCCTATACAGTGCCTAACTTTGCACTGTATATTGTTGTAAACTCCTCCTGTAATAACTTTTAATACTTTATTTTAATTGTTTTACCCATGGAAGACCCAACAGGATGGGGAAGAGGGAAAGGAAGTGTGTGAAGGGGGGAAAGAAAAGGGAGGGGAACAGACAAAAAAAAAAAAAAAACAACTACAACAACTAAAACAAAAGACAAACTGCTTCTTCCACCGGAGATGTCTCAACACGAGTCTGGTTTCTGCACCTGTTAAAGGAGAGACACTTGTGCATGTATGTCGGTGTGCCTGTATATGAGAACGCGCGCAAAATAAGTGTGTGCATGTGAGTGGTTTGTCAGGAAACATACGAGCGGAGGGCCGGTCGCAGCAGCCCTCCCCCCGAGGACCCCGAGCAGGCAAGGCAGCGCCACCAACCCCCAGCCCTGAGGTCAGCAAGCCCCAGGAAAGCCAGGCATCCACCCCCGGAGGGATGATCAAGGGAGGGCAGGCCGCCCGGCGGCCGGCGCGGTGAGCCCGCACCCCCGGACCTGCTCGACCCCCACCCCCCCAGCGGGGCCAACATCTGCCCCCGGGCCCCAGGCACCAGGAGGCCAGCGACCTCACCCCCCAGGACAGAGACCAGCCAGCACCCCCCGGCACGAGCCCCCCCAGGTACCCCCACAGCGGCCCCGCCCCAGCGCCTCGGCCACACACCCCGGGGACCCCCACGTCCAAAGAAGTCCCCTTGCCCAGGTGAGCCCACATTGCCGAGAGGCACTACCCCCCTTAATCCAGCCCCTCCCGACTCGCAGGCACACCCCTCCCCATACTTTCACACCCACATGTTCCCATGCACACTCACCCAGACCGACCCATTCTCTCTCACTCCAGTACCCACTTAAATTCACTCCTCATTCACCTTTATTTCAAAAGCCGGCTGCAAAGCAGATGCAGCGAGCCTGAACATGCACCAGTGCCCGGCAGTGACCAGGGAGGCCACAGAAGCAGACCCCCACCCCCCGGCGCCCATCTGAGCGAACAATCAGCAGACCACCGCAGGCGCCCCAAGATGCCACCCGGCATGCAAAGCGCCGCACAAAACCGACCCACCATCACCACCTCCATTCATCACCCTCTCACTCACACTTAAACTCATATTCAGCCCCCCGTCACTTCCTTGGTTGTATCTATATATTAGTAGCATCCAGGGATTTTACAACATGATAGGTCCCAGGCTCCCCACCAGGCCCCCACACCCCCAGCAAGAGCAGGGCAACAGGGGTGGGGGAAGACCCCCCCCCCCCCCGCACAGAACATGGTGGGTGTGTGTCGGTTATATGATATAATTGTGTCTAAATGTGTGGACTACTAAAGTGCAATTAAAATTGGGGGGATAGTAATTGAAGCATCGTTAGCCACTGTGATGGGCAGCAGAGCACCCATCCCCCCAAGCCCTCAGTGTCTAAAATGCAATTAAAATTGAGGTGAGTGCAGCCCCACCACGCGGCAAAGGTATCCCCTTCACCGACACAGTGCGGCACACCCCCACCCCAAAGCCCTAAATGTAACAAAAAAGATCAGGGGGAGGAGGAGGGCAGGAAATAAGACTGGGAGGTAGGCGGTCTAAACACAAGGCCGTCCCCCCCCCAGAAGCCAGCTTGCAGACTGGTTTATGAAGCCACCCACTGCCCCCAAATCCCAACCCAGGGCAAGGGCCACCAGTGGAAACAGCCCAGGACCCACCAGCATCACGCCCCGGCGCTCCAGCACCACTAACATGACGGGGCAGCCAAACATACTTCCACTCATCTTACACACACGAACATGGACAACAACAGTCACAATAGTGAACAATGGGCCGGACCCACACAGCGCCCAACACGCCAGGCGACACACCCGAGCGCCCACGCAGGCCCACGACCACCCACTCCAGACACACACCGATAGCTGCAGGCCGCCCTGCAACCACAGCCACCCCGGAACAACCCAATGGAAACACGGCCAACAACCCGCACCAATGACCCCCCCCAGCCACCCCCAAGCACCAAAGCACACCCGCTACCAATGACACTAGGGGCGATGTAGCAAAGTGCCTCACCCCCAACACAACAGCAGGGCGGCCGGGACAAGCAAGCCCCAAAACGCCAGCCCCCATGCCACTGGATGGACTGCCCAACCCCTGCCACCCAACAAAGCTCTCCTACCCATACACACATCCTCCGCCCCCTAGACATCTACCCACAAGTAACCGCTTCCATACACACACATAACTCCACCCACCATCACACATACCCACCTACACAAACACACAACCCCACCTGCCCACTCAACACACACCCACTTCCACATCCGCTCATACACAAGCCTACACTCACACCCACACACCCCCCACACCCGCAGACCCCCTTGAACGGGGAGGGCAACCCAGGATGCGGGCACCAGCCCCTGTTCTGTTTGCCTAGCTGCCTGACAGGACAAGGGGAAAAAAAAAAAAAAAAAAAATATTTACTGTCCACTTTTGTTTTTTTGCACAATATCAAATCAAATCAAATCAAATCAAACTGTATTGTCATATTGCTGTACATACAACTGTAGTGCAGGCAAGATGAAATTGCGTTTCTCTCGGCATCCATATAAATAGAAGCAGCATGATTTAAGACACACTCCCACATAGCTTCACCCCCCCTACCCCCACCCTCCCATCCATTCACACATCCCTGAGACATACTTGGGAAAAAAACTAACTAACTATAATATACAAATAATATACAAATAATATACAAAATGTCCGTAGGTGCAGTAGTGTGTATGAGAGATTCCGGGTCAACTGTTCAGCATCCTGACAGCTTGTGGAAGGAAGCTGTTGATCAGTCTGGTGGTTCTGCCTCTGATGCTCCAGAATCGTTTACCAGATGGAAGAAGTTCAAAGTGTTTATGCAGAGGGTGAGAACGGTCCTTGACAATGTTCAGTGCCCTGCTCCTACAACGGTTCTGAAAAAGTTCTTGGACAGAGGGGAGGGAGACTCCCAATTATCCTCTCAGCCCCCTTGACTATCCTCTGCAGGGCTTTTTTGTCTGACATACTGCAGCTGGAGTACCATGTAGCAATGCAGTACGTCAGAACACTCTCCACCACACCTCTGTAGAAGGTCCTGAGGATGCAGATGGGGAGAGAGGCCTGTTTGAGTTTCCTCAAGAAGTGCAGTCTCTGCTGAGCCCGCTTCCTGATCCCCAAGGAATTCTTGCTCCAGATCAGGTCCTGCGAGATCTGCACTCCGAGGAACTTGATGTTCTCCACTCTCTCCACTAAACGGCCGCCGATGCTGAGGGGGACGTGCTCAGGCTGTGACCGCCGGAAGTCGATAATCATCTCCTTCGTTTTGTCCACGTTGAGCACCAGATTGTTCTTCCTGCACCAGCCCTCCAGGTCTCTAACTTCTTCCCTGTACATTGATTCCTCATCCCTCTGAATAAGTCCCACCACCGTGGTGTCATCTGCAAACTTAATAATCTGGTTCCCCTCGTGTCTGGATACACAGTCATGTGTTAGAAGTGTAAACAACAGTGGACTGAGTACACAGCCTTGAGGGGATCCGGTGCTCAGCGTGACAGAGTTGGAGATGTTGTTTCCAACCCGGACAGACTAAGGTCTCTCAGTCAGGAAATCCAGGATCCAGAGACATGTGGCGGTGTTCAGACCGAGAAGGAGTAATTTCTCCATCAGTCTCTGGGGAATAATGGTGTTGAATGCTGAAATGAAATCAATGTACAGGAGTCTGGCGTAGGTGTCTTTCTGGTCCAGGTGGGTGATGACAGAGTGTAGGGTGGTGACTATAGCATCCTCCGTGGAGCGGTTTGAACGATATGCAAACTGGAGCGGGTCGTATGATGCAGGGAGGCAGGCTGCAATGTGTGGTTTGACAAGCCGTTCAAAACACTTCATCACAATTGGTGTCAGTGCAACAGGACGATAGTCATTCAAACAGGACACAACTGGTTTCTTTGCCACCGGTACAATGATAGAGGTCTTGAAGCATCTGGGAACAATGGCCTGACTCAGGGAGATGTTATAAATGTCAGTCAGGACATCCGCCAACTCGCTTGCGGAATCTCGGAGCACACGTCCCGGAATGTTGTCCGGTCCTGCAGCTTTGCCTGGGTTGACTCTGGTTAGGGTCCTCCGTGTGTCCGCTGTGTTGATGGTAAAAGCTGGTCCGACCGATGGTGGGGGTGGGCCAGCCCTCCCTCTGATTGTCGAGTTTGATGCTTCAAAACGTGCAAAGAAGTCGGTAAGCCTGTATGGAAGCGAAGCGTTGTCATCATCGACCCCCTGCTTAGACTTATAGCCCGTCAGTGTCCGAACTCCCTGCCACATCTGCTTGGTGTTCCTAGTGTCACAGAGGTGTCCCTGGATTTTCTCCACATAGGCGCGCTTTGCCGCCAATATTCGGGTGCATTAAACAACTTCTAAAAGGAATTTTAAAAAGCTGTAAATCATAGTCATCAGAATTCAAACCACAAAGGCTTGAAATATTTCACATCATTTCTGATGAATTATAGATACTGTATGTCCAATTATGAAGTAAAATATATTTGTTATACTTATGACACATTTTTGAGCTGCACCTGAAAATTTAACTCTATAAAAGCAAGAAATCTCTGTCTGTCACGCTTCATAGGACATCGTAGGACGGCCTATGATCTCTGCCTGAACATCATAGGACGTCCTATGAACTCAGGCATCATAGGACACATAGACAAATGTGTCTTTATGATGTCATATGAAAAATATGCACTTTTTATTCACTGCCTTGGTTTTAAATGTGCACTTTGCATGTGACAAAGGCACATCAAAAGTGCATAAAACACAATAACAGTGCTGGGGTTAAGCAGAACTTGAAAATAGTCAAGAGTACCTGGATGCAGCGGCAATATGGTCGCCGATTCATCTGTGTACTGGATTTCCGGATTTGGGGATCGGAAGTGCCACAAAGTTCCGTGGAAAGGACGCCCTAGTGTGAGCTGGAGCCGGAACCAGCGGCCCTTTGTTCATTCATAATTTTCAGTCATGTGACCCTTGCAGAACCCTGGAGGGCAAAGCATTACTCCAGCATGGTGGACAATAGACGGGACTGCAGCAAAAGTCAGTCATTTTCCCTCCTGTCCCAAGCCGGGAATACTTAGATCACCTTTCTAAAGAACCAAAACAAAGATATCTGGACAAGCTACAGGTTTGGGGGACTTGTGATCCATATACAGCTTCTGCGGAATTATTTAAATCTCTGAAATCAGCAATGTCCCTCCCAGAGCTCAACTTTGGTGATGTTTATATATACGGTGGTGTGAAAAAGTGTTTGCCCCCTTCCTGGTTTCACTTTTTTTTTTGTATGTTTGTCACACTTAAATGTTTCAGATCATCAAACAAATTTAAATATTGGACAAAGAGAACACAAGTAAACACAAAATGTAGTTTTTAATTGAAGGCGTTTATTATTAAGGGTAAAAAAAAATCCAACCCTACATGGCCCTGTGTGAAAAAGTGATTGCCCCCCTGTTAAAACAAAAATTAGCTGTGGTTTATCACATCTTTGAAAGCTGAGTTCAATTTTCTAGCCATTTCTAAAGCTTTGGGACTCCAGCGAACCACAGTGAGAGCCATTATCCACAAATGGCAAAAACATGGAGCAGTGGTGAACCTTCCCAGCAGTGGCCGGCCATCCAAAATTACCCCAAGAGCGTAGCGACGACTCATCCAAGAGGCCACAAAAGACCCCACAACAACATTCAAAGAACTGCATGTTCCGGCCCCGGATTATGAGCTGCATTTTGGTGTGCAATAACTGATGTTTGACACATCTTTAATGTCCTTGCTTTTGACTTTAATTGCATCAAACACCGTAAAGACTGAAACATATCAAACACAAGAAACATTATTTTAGCTGTGGACACAAAATTCTAGTATTACGGAAATTAAATCATACTGCATACACACAAATGTAAACATTTATGATCTCAAATTGGTAGATTTTTTAGGTTTACTGAGTTGTTGCAAGAAAGCTACCAGCAAAAATTATGCAGCATTTACTGTAAACAAATACAACAGATTATCAAATCCACATTTAAAATTGTATGGTTTGTGCACATCAGATTTTCATATTAGAAACACACACAAAAATTTTCTATTCTTTGAACATGTGCATATTCAAACAACCATCATTAAACTTCAACAGAGTTAAACATTTCACTAACCACTTTGCCGGGTTGCAGCCTTCCGAGGGCAGAAATTCCTTGCAGGCTCTCACATTTTGTCTGCAATTAATAGCCCGGAATAAATACCTTGTAAATTGGTATTTCAGCTAATTTAAAGTCAAGATGTCAATTCAAAAACATAACAATAAAATTGACTAGAACTAGGCATCCAGTAAATAAGGATTGCCACATTTGCACTTCTATGAACTATCAAGGCCATGCAGGCCGGGAATTGCAGCAGTGATCGACCTGAATAATACTGCATTTACTTCAAGTCAAAAATACATCCCTATTCACAAAATGAAGCTTCAAAAATTACTTTTTCACAACTATTACAGTTTTTTGCACATGCATGGAGACTAGGTGAAAAGTTACATAGGCATGGGTTATTACTGACAGTCACATGGTCTAGTCACACTTCAACAAACTTCAAAAATATCATCATCTCTCAAACAATCCACAAAATATCGGGTAGATAATTGGCTATGAGGGATTATTTCATCATTATGACAGTTTCACCCTACCTGGGCTGAGGTAAACCGCTGGATGGCTTGGATTTTGTTCTAGCCAGCCATGCTCAATGTGTCCGTTGCCATATGCTGCTGGACAGGAAGTCTCAAATCGTCTACTTCCTGTTGTGAATAATACTTACACTTCATGCATTTTTGATGGCAAATTATTTCAATAATTCTTAAATCTCAAAGGACAAATTTCCAAACCTGGGTTTTAAAAGAAAATATGGAGGGAATAAATAAATAAAAGGCAGGGAGTTCCCAAGGGATTCCCCAGAGGTCAAAGGTCATTTCCGGGTTGGGGGTTCCCCCAGACACAAAGCAAACAACCCTCGACTGGCACACAGAGCCAGGTTGTGAGTATATATACCTGCCAAAACAAATCTTTGGGAGGCATTGCTGTACAACCAAAGGGCAAATACTAGAAAGGATGTCACTGTTGACATATATAGCGGGGAAATTACAACAGTCACAAGAATTGCCATGTTTCTCACATGGATCAAACAAACACAGCTGCTGCCGTTACACTCCCACCAAAATCTTTATGATGGAAGACTATAAAGTCATGCCAACATAAAGATTTTCACAATGTCACCTAATCTTTAACCGGCAGCAAGAGCACAACCTTTTGCACTGGTCTTTCCAGTTCTCCCACCGTTCAATTATGACAGGCTCGACGGGTTCGTCCCAGGATTTCTTTTGCTTGCACAGTTCTTGCAGGATCTTTTTCCCTTGCAACACCACAGGGCTAACAAATCCATTTGGGTCATAGACTGACATGACTGTAGAGAGGATGCCTCTTCTTGTGTTGGGTTTATCCTGTAGTGTTATCTTGAACCTGAAGCAGTCATTTTGAACATCCCATCTTGTTCCAAGTGTGCGCTCAACCGGGAGAGGTTCCAGTTCCAAGTTTGTTTCGGAGATGGTAGTGGCTCTTTCTGAAGGTGGTATAGATTCCAGGACGTCTATGCTGTTCGACAGGAACTTATGGAGTCTAACTTTGCCCTTTTTGCATATTTCAGTGGCCTGGCAGATTAGCTCCTTCGCTTCATCTTTGGTGTCGCTGAAATCTTGGTCGAGAACCTTCAGGATCTCACAGGATGGTGGCACTATCAATTCTTTGGCGACAATCCTATGGCATACACCATTGTTGCCTTGTTCATAACAAGGGCCTCCAATAATGCTCCATCCCAAGTCTGTTTTCACAGCAAAGGCTTCTTCGGGATTTCCGGAGACTATCTCCACCGGTCTGAGTGCTTGTGGGCAGGAGTATCCAATGAGCAGTCCCACTTCATAGTCTTGAATAGGAGGAATGAAGGGGGCTATTCGAGCCAAATGAGGCATCATACTTGCCGCTACCTTTGAAGGAATGTGCTCCCTGTTGTGAGGGATGTGGTCTCTTGTGTAGCACGACTTGACTCGGACTTCGACAGTCGAGTCGTATCCTCTCAGTTTGATGTCTGAGAACTTCTTACAATAGACCACCGATGAAGATGTCATAGTCGTTATCTTCATTCTTGTTATTTCATGTGGCATGCACAGCTTGGCTGCCAGATCCTCTGTGATATAGGAGCTGTCGCTTTGGGAATCAATCAGTGCATAAACCAATACTTCTTGCGAGCCAGCTTGGCCTGTCTTGACCCAAACAGGTACGATCATTGAAGTATAACTCTTCATGTAATCTTGGTTGGTTTTGTTTGAAATAGATTCAAATGTGTTTTCATCTTTGTCGGCTTCTGACTCTGTAAGCTTTGTGTCTGCTTTCTTCTTGTCTAAGTGCAGCAGAGTTTGGTGTTTGCCTTTGCACGTGTTGCAGGACACTTTAACTAGACACTTCTTTGATGTGTGGCCACGTCTGAGACATTTGAAGCAAAGGGCCTTGCTTCGAATGCTTTGTATTTTGTCATCATAAGGCAACTCTTTGAAAGCATTGCACTTGTAGATGAGGTGATCTTTGTCGCAGTAGGTGCAAACTGGAGAATTTTTGGCTCCACTTTTAGGGGTTTCTTTTTCAGCACTGGTGTTGGTGTCATGAGTAATGCCAGGTGCTCGTTTTGTCTTTGCCCTAGACTCGTTTCCTCTATTCGCGGTTGGCAACTTGTCTTGGTTTTGAGCGACCACGCATATAGGGTTGTTAGCCACTCTGGCTTCTCTGGCTACGAAGTCGACAAATTCTTGAAACGAAGGGTAGCCCTTTCCAACATCTATGTCTTCTGTAACACGCCGTGTCCACCTAGTGTTACAATACTCGGGTAACTTGGTTGCTGTTTCCTGGATTTGGACGCAATCATTCAAAACTTCAAGACCTTTCACGTAGGGGATAGTTTCTTTGAGGGTGCTCAGGAAATCGCTGAAATCTTGAAGACCTTTCTTATCTTTGCCTGTTACTTTGGGCCAGTCTCTCAACTTGTTTCTCAAGGAGAGTTGAATGGTGAAGGGGTGTCCGAACCGCTCTTCCAACGTGGCCCATGCATGGTTGTAGGCAGCTTCATCACTTCCGAAAAAACAACCTTCTACTGCCGCTCTGGCTTCTCCTGCAAGGTACTGCTGCAGATAATACAGCTTGTCTGATGGTGGAATTCCCTTGTTCTCAACAAGTGTCACAAAACTTTTGCGAAAGTTGATGAACTTGAGTGGGTCACCATCAAACACAGGAGGTGTGGGGACAGGCAGCCTTGATTTGCTGACGCTATCTGAGAATGTTTGGGCGATGAAGGCCAATTGTGACTCTACTTGGCTCGCGCAATCTTCAGCTCTTGGTGATCTGGCCTCAGGAGAAAAAGCAGGTGCCTCTGGATTCAGATAACCTTTACTAGGCTTGTCACTGCAACAAGAGATGTCATCTGACCTTTGGACTCTTTCCTCTTCTTCTGCTATTTCTAATTGTTCATGACAACTTTCCAAGGCCACCTTGTATTTCCTTATCTTTGCATGAAGTTCTGCACACTTTCGCTTAGTGCTCAATTCAGCCAGCTTCCTGGCCTTTTCTGAGGCATTACTTGATCCTGTTGAAGAGCCTGTTGAAGATTCTGAAATCTGTGCACTTACAGATACCTTTGACTGAATGGAGACTTTAGACTTGGCAGAAATATCAGACTCATAGTCTAACTTGCTTCCAAACAGAGACCTGGAATAATTCATTCCCCAAGTAGTCTTGAGAAGGCTTTTTCTCTCCTTGTCTGCCATCATTGGATTCTCTCCAATTTGTTTCAAGGCTTTCGCCATGTCTGAGCACATTTGCTTAGCGCTGTCGACTCTGCGCCGCATCTCTTTGTCTGGCGGGCACAAATCTCGACAGGCTTCATATGTAGCTGTCATTTCTTTGTCCAGGCGAATCAGGTCTTCCAAGTCATCTTCAGTTGTGTCCAAGACCTCGTCTTTGTATGCATAAAAAAGAGCGAACACAGCCTTCTTTACTTTACTGTATGTTTGCATAAACTTTTTGTTTGCTCTGTCTACCTGTGCTTCTTGTTCTTCCTTTTTACTGATGACAGCATCTAAAGTCGCAACTTTGTCATTGAGGCTGTCGTATTCAGCAGAAATCTCTGGTGAGACAGACTTATCCTCTCCCTTTGCTTTCACTAACCGCCTGACTTGTTTCAGTCTCTTCATGCATGTCTCTCGTCTTTGCTTCAGCTCATGAAGTGGGACATGCCTGAGTTTTGTTTGTGCAGTGTTCTGGTTAGTCTTGCCAGTGGCGCCATCTTCTGGATCACTTGCATCTTCTTTTTCTTGGATTCCAGCCACCGCATTCTCTCCTTCTGGTTGCTTCTTGTCACCATTATTCTTTTCTTGTTCACTGATTGTAGCCAACTCCATTTCAAGAGTTTCTATTGCATCATGTACTGTTTCTGCATCAGTGTTGAGTTGAGCTCGCTCTTCCTCAGACAAGGTTTCAACTGCCAAGTCAGCATTTATGGCTTGTAATTGCTCTTTGGCAGCTGTGATCTGCTCTCGCAATTCTTGCTCAGTTGCATTTTTGGCAGCTGCAGCCATTTTGTTGCAGTACAGTGTTTACGGAAAATAGTGAGGAAATGGGACAAAAAATGAAATGGTAATTCATATTACCTCTTTGAATAATTCACCAACCAGATTTCTTGAGTGAAAACCTGGAGATAAAAAATATTATGCAAACCTGAAACACAATGTGTTTTTTATGTTTACCTCGAAATTTCCACTCAAAATAACTGAATGGAAACTATACTTGAATTAGGGAATTCTTATCTTTGGGGTATATGATTCCCTAAATACTTTGAACTTGTACTTGATTTGATTAATTCAAAATTGAATTAAATTTGAGGAATCTTGAACTATACTTATATCATTAGATTGAAGCTCAACCAGCCCTTACCTCAGCCCTTGATCTTACTTGATCTTACTAGCCTGATTTAAATTGATGTTCAAAAATACTGATTGAAATACGCTAGCAACAGGATGTGCACAAGCAGTACATGTACAATGAAAACAGAATAATGCAAACACTTCTCTCAACATCAGCACAAAATAAACACAGTATTCAGTGACTAATAAACTTGACTTTGCACTTGAGAAACACAAACTTGACTTGACTTGACTTAAAATGTGTCCTCAAGGTTCAATCACTGGATACATGTCCTTCACTTACAGGCTGTAGCAGAAAAGTGAATGTCTCTTACTTAATTGTCATATACTAGCACTTAGCACACTGGTGAGTGGTACCGACAGGATGTCACCATCACGATCTCGATGACACGGCACGACCCAACCTCTTGAATCTGCAGCGTTCTTTGCTTGCACACCCACGCTCGTCCACGATGACTTGGTACAGATGAGTATGAGGTAGTGTCTTTACTAGTGTCTTTACTGTTCCAGCCCCGGATTATGAGCTGCATTTTGGTGTGCAATAACTGATGTTTGACACATCTTTAATGTCCTTGCTTTTGACTTTAATTGCATCAAACACCGTAAAGACTGAAACATATCAAACACAAGAAACATTATTTTAGCTGTGGACACAAAATTCTAGTATTACGGAAATTAAATCATACTGCATACACACAAATGTAAACATTTATGATCTCAAATTGGTAGATTTTTTAGGTTTACTGAGTTGTTGCAAGAAAGCTACCAGCAAAAATTATGCAGCATTTACTGTAAACAAATACAACAGATTATCAAATCCACATTTAAAATTGTATGGTTTGTGCACATCAGATTTTCATATTAGAAACACACACAAAAATTTTCTATTCTTTGAACATGTGCATATTCAAACAACCATCATTAAACTTCAACAGAGTTAAACATTTCACTAACCACTTTGCCGGGTTGCAGCCTTCCGAGGGCAGAAATTCCTTGCAGGCTCTCACATTTTGTCTGCAATTAATAGCCCGGAATAAATACCTTGTAAATTGGTATTTCAGCTAATTTAAAGTCAAGATGTCAATTCAAAACATAACAATAAAATTGACTAGAACTAGGCATCCAGTAAATAAGGATTGCCAGATTTGCACTTCTATGAACTACCAAGGCCATGCAGGCCAGGAATTGTAGCAGTGATCGACCTGAATAATACTGCATTTACTTCAAGTCAAAAATACATCCCTATTCACAAAATGAAGCTTCAAAAATTACTTTTTCACAACTATTACAGTTTTTTGCACATGCATGGAGACTAGGTGAAAAGTTACATAGGCATGGATTATTACTGACAGTCACATGGTCTAGTCACACTTCAACAAACTTCAAAAATATCATCATCTCTCAAACAATCCACAAAATATTGGGTAGATAATTGGCTATGAGGGATTATTTCATCATTATGACAGTTTCACCCTACCTGGGCTGAGGTAAACCGCTGGATGGCTTGGATTTTGTTCTAGCCAGCCATGCTCAATGTGTCCGTTGCCATATGCTGCTGGACAGGAAGTCTCAAATCGTCTACTTCCTGTTGTGAATAATACTTACACTTCATGCATTTTTGATGGCAAATTATTTCAATAATTCTTAAATCTCAAAGGACAAATTTCCAAACCTGGGTTTTAAAAGAAAATATGGAGGGAATAAATAAATAAAAGGCAGGGAGTTCCCAAGGGATTCCCCAGAGGTCAAAGGTCATTTCCGGGTTGGGGGTTCCCCCAGACACAAAGCAAACAACCCTCGACTGGCACACAGAGCCAGGCTGTGAGTATATATACCTGCCAAAACAAATCTTTGGGAGGCATTGCTGTACAACCAAAGGGCAAATACTAGAAAGGATGTCACTGTTGACATATATAGCGGGGAAATTACAACAGTCACAAGAATTGCCATGTTTCTCACATGGATCAAACAAACACAGCTGCTGCCGTTACACTGCAGACCTCACTTGCCTCCACCAGAAGAAAGAGACTGGGCAAAAATGGCCTGCATGGCAGAGTTTCAAGACGAAAACCACTGCTGAGCAAAAAGAACATAAAGGCCCGTCTCAGTTTTGTCAGAAAACATCTTGATGATCCCCAAGACTTTTGGGAAAATACTCTGTGGACTGACGAGACAAAAGTTGAACTTTTTGGAAGGTGTGTGTCCCATTACATCTGGCGTAAAAGTAACACAGCATTTCAGAAAAGGAACATTATACCAACAGTAAAATATGGTGGTGGTAGTGTGATGGTCTGGGGCTGTTTTGCTGCTTCAGGACCTGGAAGACTTGCTGTGGTAAATGGAACCATGAATTCTGCTGTCTACCAAAAAATCCTGAAGGAGAATATTCGGCCATTTGTTCGTGACCTCAAGCTGAAGTGCACTTGAGTTCTGCAGCAGGGCAATGATCCAAAACACACCAGCAAGTCCACCTCTGAATGGCTTAAGAAAAACAAAATGAAGACTCTGGAGCGGCCTAGTCAAAAGTCCTGACCTGAATCCGATTGAGATGCTGTGGCATGACCTTAAAAAGGCGGTTCATGCTCGAAAACCCTCCACTGTGGCTGAATTACAACAATTCTGCAATGATGAGTGGGCCAAAATTCCTCCACAGCGCTGTAAAAGACTCATTGCTAGTTATCGTAAACGCTTGATTGCAGTTGTTGCTGGTAAGGGTGGTCTAACCAGTTATTAGGTTTAGGGGCAATCACTTTTTCAAACAGGGCCATGTAGGTTTGGATTATTTTTTTTACCCTTAATAAACATTTTCCTTTAAAAACTTCGTATTGTGTTTGCTTGTGTTATCTTTGTCTAATATTTAAGTTTGCTTGATGATCTGAAACATGTAAGTGTGACAAACATAGAAAAAAACTGAGAAATCAGGAAGGGGGCAAACACTTTTTCACACCACTGTATCTTGTGGAGAATCCCTCACTTTATAGTGCTGCCAGGATGAAAGCTGTTAAAAGTACAGATATACAGTATGTATTTTCTATCTGGATGGGTAAATGATGCCGCTGTGTGGGAGGTGAAGAGAAAGAAATTATTCATCGTCAAAGCAAAGGTAAGCACTATTTTGCTAACTTGAGCAAGCTATGATACCAAACGTAAATCTTGCATTATAGTGTCAGCATCAGTGTTTAGAGTAGTGGCATTAGTGTAAAGGCAGCATTAATTTCTAGCTTAACACTGTCATATTACAAAATAGTTGAAATACAATTTTTTTCCAATGTTAGGTAAGCCATTCCTACAGTTTAAATGACCCACCACTAACAGTTTGGATTGCTGTGGAGAAGCAGGGATTGGTACAGTTTGGCCACTGCACCTGTATGGCAGGGTTAGGAGAAGTGTGTTCCCATGTAGGTGCCATACTCTACACTCTTCTAGCAGCTGTAAACAAACTGAGTGGCACTGCATGCACTGAGGAGGCCTGTGTTTGGAACAAACCCAGTAAGGAAGCCATAAGGACAGTAGGGTTTGCAGAAGGGATCCAAATAGCTTTCACAAAAGCCCAGCAAAAGAGAGCCAATAATGGATGTGGTGACCCATCCCAGAATCAGAATCAGAATGAGCTTTATTGCCAAGCATGTTTACACAGACGAGGAATTTGACTTGACATTAGGCGCGCTCGATGCGCCTAATGTCAAGGGCGATGCGCTCGATGCGCTCGCCCCTGCCAAGATTCCACCTCCAACTCCAGATGAATGTATAGTATTCTACAATATGCTGCATTTGTCAAGGGACTTTTTCAGCATTTAAAGTACTTTAATAAGCTCATGTTTCTCTCGAACAGCAACGCTAGAAAACCTCTGCCTGCTGACTGGAACGCTCACATGGGCGAGGTGCTTCTGAACTCTGCGTGGATGACAGTCATGCGCGTTGTTCGTGTGTGCACTTGCGGACTGTCATTCCTTCATATTTTTTTCTTAAATTTATATTTCCTTGTCGTGGCCTGGGCCATTCAGAGGTTGATTCTGGGCCACATGTGGCCTGCGGGCCGCTAATTGAGTTGGCCTGGTATCCAACTTATTCCTAGGCCCCATGATGCTTTGCGTGAATTATAGTAGCAACTTCCGGTACTAGTTTAGAACATATGGTTGTCACTGAAATGGGACACTTTTCCTTGTTAAAAAACAATGACTTTGGCATTAGAAATGCGGAAACACGGCCTCTTGCACCTCAAAACAGTAATATAATCATACCACTTCCCACGACTATCGAGGGATGGAAAGATGACCTCAAAAAGTGGCCTCGTACACAGTAGCTCTGTTAGTTAGCGCTGCTGCTACGATAGTAGAAGTGTAAACAAATGACCCGTGCTGGCAAAATGAGTCACTTTGAGGACATTTTCAAAACTGATGTAATGTTATTTCCACATTCAAAATGATATTTAATTTGTAGGTAGTGTGCAAAAACTGACCCAGAAAAAGACTATTTCTTTATATTTTAGGTAGGTTGAAAACTCACGTTTGATCGGTTGGTAGTTACGTCTTCCACAGAAACATAGGTATTTTTAGAAAGTACGATTTCTAAGCTTTCCAATGATACCAGGCACTCATGGGGTTTTCCCGGGACTTGCCCTACCAAAGAAAGTCATGATTTATGACTTCTCGTTGCCTGTACTCATAATAGCGCGGTGGGCATTCCAACTAGCACGTCTCCACCGCAATAAAGTTGGCTGCATTTTGTTAAAATATGTTGGACATAATCAAATTTACCTTAGAACAGTCTTTTGCCACAACACTGTGCTTGGATGTCGTCTGTCACTGTGTGGTGCAAAGCCTCCATTTATCCAGTCTGGCACAACCACGAACACCAGCAAGTACCAGAACTACGCCAAAACATTAAAAAAATACAAAACCTAGAAGAGCTGAAATTAGCTGCCACTTGAGTGCAAAACACATATGTGGACTATATATTAAAATGAATTTGAAAAACTTTTAAAAATGCTATTTTAAATGCCCCTGATACTCCACTCTTACTGACTGATTTAACTCTAGGTCAGCCAAAACTGGAAGCTCCGTCCATAATCGTTCCTACAGCGGCACCCCCAGGAATAAGGTGGATACCGTCATGAAAGCTACATTTACCATCTAGAATCTACAGATAAAGTTTTTTACCTTCACATTCTCTGTAGTAGGTCTGAGGTAATCACACAGGATGTTGGGAATGAGTTTATGGTGAACAAGCATGGCTGTATCTATTATTTCTGTTAATGAATCTGTCTGATTTTTTTTGTGATCAGTCAACTGATCATTTGATTTATGAAATCTATTTTTAAAAAACAGTCAGAAGACTTCCGGTCTGGACACCATGGTGATAGCAGCTTAACGCTGAAGCTCCCAGACCCAATCTGTGAAAATACCTTGAAAATCAGATTTAACGGATTTTTGGAAGAGTGAAAATTAAAAGACAAAGTCATCATGCCTAAAGGAAAACAGAAGAAATCGACATTTACCAGGCCAGGACACGCATCGGCCGGAGAATCTGATCCGGAGGATTTCCATTCAGAAGACGAGGAGCTGAATGAAGCCAGCAAAAAGGTTAGCTTAAAAATGGTACTTAACCCCTTGCACTCCGGTCAATTTCCCTAAAAACGGCAAAAAATAATGTGCCCAAATTAAATCCAAAGCTGTTCTTCAACCCTTTGCAGCATCTTCATGGGGTTGGTCTCATTTAAAAGAAAACACTTTGAATTTTTTGGCAAAACAGTCATAATCTCTCGAAGTGCTCCGGCCACTGAGTTACAGTCATCTAAACATAGTGAACTTGAAGAAAATAAATTTGGCCTGGGTGTTTTTTTGGATACAAATGCTTGCAAATAACACACAGCTTCAGATCCGGGCTGGAAAATGCAACAGAAATGTAGAACCAAGTGTTATCCAGCTGAGGTCCAAATTTTGTAACAATACCACAAAAAATGAATATATTACACAGCTTTTTCCTCAGGTAGTTCCCAGGCGTTTTGGAACTGTGCCAAATTGTGCCAAATGGCACAGTTTGGAAAAACTTCTGTAACTTTTGAATGATTCAATGTAGAAGCTTCATTTTGGGCTCTAATGAAAGGTGACACTCAGGGCTGTGTCTGTGTGTGTGTGTGGGGGGGGGGTTGCCCCCCCCCTCGCTACAGAGGACGAACATCGGCCATCGCTACATGACGGATTAGCCTCATGTGGCGACAGCGGCGCAGTCACCACGGCTTCCCCCCCTCGCTACAGAAGAATAGGGGGGGGGCGGCGTTCACGGTCTGGACGCGGCGAAAGACCCTTGTACCGCGGCGCACGAACTTCAGACTTCGTGCGCCGCACAGTTGTAATTTACCGATCGGTCAAAAGTCATTTTTGATTACAATTTTCAGGGATAAAGAATAATTTAGCTTATAACACCTTACCTCTTCACAGCAGCACTGTCCTGGCGAACTTCTCTTCCTCATTGTCAGACGAACGCGACGCTGGTCCGCTCGTGGTTCTGGTCTCACGACCCGATCAAAACATAATTTCATTATTGCGGTTTTGTGCTTCCATGATTGCGGTTTTTGGCGAACGATTTTTCAAAACAAATAACAGTAGTAATTAAAAAAAGACTGGTGAACGCGTGTGTGTAAATCAGCCTTCGTCGTCTGCCTCCGTCGGTCTATGACCATGGAAGAAAATCATAACGTCTACTCTGCTGGAACAAAAACAAAATAAGCACCGCCTGTGGCCGAACATGCCGATGCGCGCGCACGAGGGCGCACAAGAGCACCCTCGTGCGCTCTGGGACGCAGAGACTTGCCCGCCCGCGGTACAACGGAGTGCAAGAGGTTAAAGAATTAAGACGATTTCGCCGAGAGTGTTGGGCCGAATTTCGTGAAATCAAAGACAAAATAAAAAGGATAAACAGCAGAGTGGACCAGGCCGAGGACCGAATCTTGGAAGCAGAGGAAAGAATAAAAGGGCTGGAAGATACCGTGCTGGATCTACACAAAAGGCAGTCTAGACTGGAGGTTAAGCTAACTGACCAAGAAGGAAGACTGAGAAGAGACAACATAAGAATTCATGGTCTGAAAGAAGGAGTCGAGGACGGTTTCACCACAATGGCTGCATGCGTGGAATCCATACTGAGAGAGAAGTTGGATATTCCCCAAACCACCGACTTGAAGATAGAAAGGGCGCACCATACATTAGCCCCTAGGCCGGCGGCGGAAGCGCCTCCTCGATCGGTGGTGGTGAAGTTCGCCAACTCCAGAATAAAAGAAGAGGTTGTAAGACTGGCTTGGCAGAAAAAAGGATTTATGCACCAAGAGAGAAAAGTTTTCGTGGAACACGATTACGCCCCGGAGGTCCTTAAAAAGCGTCGGGAATACAACAACGCTAAAAAGGTATTACGAGAGAAAAAACTGCGCTTCCAGACGCCATTTCCAGCGAAGCTGTGGGTTTTCTACGGGGACGAGACGTGTCTCTACAACTCGGGGGAAGAAGCAACCACGGATATGACGAGAAGAGGGCTCCCGATAACGGTGTATAAACCCACAGCAGACCCGATCGAAAGAATCAAGGCTCAAACGTGGTCCACACAGAGACCCTCAAAATCCACGGGCCAGCAGTGGGAAACCCAGCGCCAGAGCTACAAGGAAAAACTGGCCGTTTACAGGAGGGAATAACGATATTTTTAGTCAATCTGCACATCCAATCCTCCTCCTACAAAGTAACAAACATTAAAGGAGATGCAGAATCTGCAAGTGGTAAAACATTTCATGGAACAGACATAATATTAGAAACAAATAAGTCTTTAAAAAAACAAAAACAACTTGTTAAAATAGAAATGTGACAGTGAACCACATGATCTCTCCACACTAACAAATATTGTATTAACGTGAATGTTTGCTGTGATGGTGGTGGGAGGTTGCGCACAATTTCATAGGGTATAGGCATTAAAAAAAAAAAATCATTACAAGTTCGGATTGGGATCTGAAATTCACGTTAAAAACATGGGACAACTTACAGGGGTAAGAGAGGGCCCGCAGCACGTAACTGAATCTGAGGAATTTCCCTCAGGGCCAACACACCATCATGGCTCTTCTAAGGTCACTAAAAAGACCTCAGCTCAGGAAGATCTTTTGTCAGTTTTTTGTTTTAAAGTTTTATATACTATGTTCTTAATGTTTTTTTTATGTTCTTAATGTTCTTTCAGTTTCTGAGTAGCATAAAAGAGGGCCACCACACTGTTATACTAAATAAGACAACACAATGGAGAAACAGGGTGTAACCAAAATAATCTCATATAATGTAAAAGGGATCCTGAATCCAGTTAAAAGATCCAAGATTCTAGGCAAAATGAAAAAAGACAAAGCAGGATTAATATTTTTACAGGAAACCCACCTAACAGACGTGGAGCACACTAAACTCAATAGACAAGGGTTTAAATTGATCTCTTCATCTTCATATAAGTCAGGGAGGAGGAGGGGAGTAGCGACATTGATCTCAACCAAAATTATATTTGAAAAAAAAAAATCAGAACACAAAGATAAAGAAGGGAGATACAGTATGGTACTTGGGCAGCTAGAGGGAGAAGATATCACCCTGCTGAATGTATATGCACCTCCAGGGGCTAACTGGAAATTTTATAAAAATGTATTTGACCTAATGATAACTAAAGCCCAAGGTTTAGTGATATGTGGTGGAGACTTCAATTTAAGACTGAATCCATACTGGGATGCATCAGGTAATTCTCCACATCAAAATAACACTCAAAGTAGGAAAACTCGGATGCTACTAAAAGAAATGGGAATCTGTGACGTGTGGAGGGAATTCAACCCCAGTGTAAAAGATTATACATTTTACTCAGCACCACATTCATCATACTCAAGGATTGACTATTTTTTTTATGTTTAATAGAGACATTGGAAGAGTAAAAACATGTAAAATAGGACTGATGGATCTCTCTGACCACAGTCCGATCTATATGGACTTAAGTATCCAAAAATACACAAATAATACATTTTCTTGGAGGTTAAATTCAAATGTCCTGAAAGGACCACTGAAAGATGAATTGGAATCAGATATTCTCAGATATTTGGAAGAAAATGATAATGGAGAAGTATCCCCTTTAATACTGTGGGACGCATGCAAAGCTGTAATAAGGGGAAAGATTATCGCAAAACTGGCAATCCAAAAGAAACTGAGACAAGAAAAACTAACCACATTAGAGTCAGAACTTAAGAACCTAGAAAAAGAGCACAAAGACAACACTCATTCTAATGACTCGCTCAAAATTAAGGAAATTAAAAAACAAATAAATGAGATCTACACAATAGAAATCCAGAAGAAACTTACATTTCTGAAACAAAATTACTATGAAGCAGGCAGCAAATCGGCAAAATTATTAGCCTATAAATTGAGGAAACAACAAACGGAGAGAGCAATCTACAAAATCAGAGACCCAGTATCAAAGGAAATAAAATTTAGAATTCAGGATATTCTTAAAAGCTTCGAGAACTACTACAAGAACTTGTACTCCCTCAAAAAACATAAAAACGCATCCGAAGCATTCCTAAACACATTAAACCTTCCCCAACTTACTGAGTCACAAAATAAAACACTACTGTCAGAAATACAACCTAAAAAATTAGAAAAAGCAATTATGAAACTTAAAGCTAACAAATCCCCAGGAGCAGATGGCTATACAGCAGAGTGGTACAAAACCTTTAAACAGCAACTATCTCCTCTCCTCCTGAAAACATTTAACTATGTCCTCCACACAGGGGAAATCCCCCCCCCCCCCGGAGAGAAGGGGTCATTGCTGTCATCCCTAAACCTGAAAAGGATAAACTAGACTACTCCAACTACAGACCAATCAGTGTATTAGATCAGGACTATAAGCTTTTTACCACTATCCTTGCCAAAAGGTTAGAAAATATACTGACAGACTTAATTCATTTAGACCAAACAGGCTTTATAAGACAAAGACAGACACAAGACAACATTAGATGCACTTTACACATAATTCATCATATAAAATTTTTTTAACTTAAATGCAGCCATATTGGGATTAGATACTGAAAAAGCATTTGATTCGGTTGACTGGTCTTTCCTATATAGAATCTTATCCAGTTTCAATTTTCATAACAACTTCATTAGAACTATCCAGGCATTATATAAAAAAACCAACAGCTAAAATAAGGATTAACGGTAATTTATCAGCATCTTTTGAGCTGGAAAGAGGATGTTGTCAGGGCTGCCCCTTGTCTCCACTGCTCTTTGCAATCTTCATAGAACCTCTGAGCCAATGGATAGGACAGAATCAAAAAATTCAAGGTATTACACTTGGTCAGAAGGAACATAAAATAGCACTCTTTGCTGATGACATTTTAATATACCTGGGGCAGCCGGACACCTCTTTTCCAGAACTAATCTTAGTTTTTTCAGAGTATGGAGATTTATCGGGGTACGAATTAAACATGCATAAAACCCAAGTTTTAACATTCAACTATGACCCAAATCAATATTTACTAAGCAAACTCAAAACTAACTGGGAGATGGAATCTATGAAATATCTGGGGGCCAATATCCCGAAACAACTCAACAAAATTATAACACTAAACTATGATCCACTGGTGGCAAAAATAAAATCTGATCTAGCAAGATGGAATATGATACCATTCTTGGGTACTGCACAAAGAATTGAAGCAGTCAAAATGAATATACTTCCACGTCTTCTATACCTTTTCCAAACAATACCGGTAGAACCTCCCAAAAAAACATGGCAAGAACTGGACAGAAGGATCTCAAGATTCATATGGCAGAGCAAGAGACCTAGAATCAGATATAGAACCCTACAGCTAAACAAAGACAAAGGTGGGCTTGCGCTGCCAAATATCAGGGACTATTTTAAAGCCACACAAATTAAAACTTTAGTAGAGATATGTAACCCAGTCTACACTGCACAATGGAAGGAGATGGCATGCCAAATAACAAGTGACATCCCCCTACAGGCGATAATAGGGAACAATGCCTTACCTAAACTTTTGAATAACACTAACCCGTGGATAGAGACCCCGCTAAAAATTTGGTTTAAGATAGTCAAAGAGAATCAAACTAAAGAACCCTATTAATTTCTGCAATGGATTGCCTATGATCAAGACTTTACTCCTAATAAAACAGACACTAGATTTAAAAAGTGGAAAGAGAACGGACTGATAAAATATTATGATTTTTTTTAAAGGGCAAATTTTAAGAAGTTTTGAAGATTTGAAAAAACAAGGTCTAATAAATCAAGACCTTTACAGGTTCTTTCAGCTTAGACACCACATAAACAAAATATTTAAAAAGAGGATTTGGAAAGGGCCCAGTCAGGTGTTCTGAAGGTCTTCTTAATGGCATATAAGGGGATCCCAGGGATCAATACATTTCTAAAATATACCAAGGTCTTCAAGACTTAAAAGGAGACAACACATCACATATAAAAGAGAGATGGGAAAAAGAGGGGAATTTCACTTTACAACTGGAAATATGGGAAAAGCTAAATAAACAACAATGGAAAAGTACCTCATCCCTGCAGTGGAGAGAATTTGGATGGAAAAATTTGGTAAGATTTTTCAGAACACCTGCACAAAACAAATTTACTCGTAAGGGATTGAATTGCTGGCGCTTGTGTGGTGATGAGACTGCAAATCATTTTCATGTGTTTTGGTCATGCCCAGTTATCCACCAATATTGGACCAATGTACAGACAATATTGGGGAAAATATTCAAAATAATAGTCCCCTTTTCTTTTGTAACTTTGTATTTGGGTTTACTACCGGATTCACTGGAAAGACGAGGAGAAAAATACTTATTCACTGTTTTAATATTGGCAAGTAAAAAAGCCCTAACTAAAAAATGGATGTTGAAGGACTGTCCTACACCTGAAGACTGGATTAACGTGATTCAAGACATTTACTCGATGGAAAAGTTGACATTCGCACTGAGACAGGACATGGATGGGTTCTTGAACTTTTGGCAACCCTGGATCGCATATGTGTCTTCCATTAGATCTAATCTTTGACAAATACCATTTCAATAATGGCACCTCTCTTTGTTCCAATGCTACTCAGATGCTCTTTTATTTTTATTTATTTATTTTTATTTTTTTGTTTTTTGCTCTTTTGTTTTGTTTTTTTTTTTGTTTTTTCTTGTTTTGTTTTGTTTGGTTTTTTTGTTCTTTCTTTAATTTCTCTTTTTCTTTCACTTAAAAAAAGGGGTGTTGTAATAATTATTCTTCCAATGTTGTCAAAAAACAAAAAAAAGGGAACATGTGATGAAAATGTAAACAATGCAATGCTGTAATGACGTGTATACCCTTTACAAAAACTTAAATTAAAAAAAAAAAAAACAGTCAGAAATGTCCACCACAATATCCCAGAGCTGAAGGTGACCGTATCAAATGTCCTGGTGTGTCAAACCAAACTATAAATTATTTAACTTGTAATGCAAAAACTTGAAAAGTAACAGTTTTTCTTGTTTAAGAACTTAAAGCAATCATACTTTTGAAATTTTTACAGGAAAAGGTTCCATAAGTGAATAGTCGATTATTAAATTGGTTGTTAATATTATTTTTCATCAGTGAGGCAGTTAACTGACTAATCATTGCAGCACTATGAATAAGCGCTTCTTCCACTGTGTATTTGATTTGGGCTCGGGGAAAAAATTTTAGTCAAAAGATTTTTTTTTTCTTTAATCCTTGGGGACATGAACAAAACTTGAGGAGATTAGGCAAGTTATTTTATTGTTTTGGAACTGTGGTAGGTTCTGAGGTTCTGATAAAATAATGTCACACCATGATAAACCATTTTCTGTCTTTGTTCCTTTCATTAAACTTTACTTAGCAATGTGGTGACCCAAACAAACAGCACATGACCACTGACGTCACTGTAAATCCTCAATATTCATCTCATCTGAAGAACATCCCTAACTTTTTGTGAGTAGTGTATATGCAGGGTTTGACATTAACACCGGCCACTGGTGGATTTCAGCAATGGCCAGTAAGACAGCCACACCCACTAGCAGTAGTGGTGGGTGATTAAAAAAAAATGAGGGGGGGCACTTGAATGTGATGGGTGAATTCATCTAAGGACCCTCTCAGACCAGAGCAAAACACACAAATATAGAATCAAAAGACTTAGAATAAATTCAGAAAACAGAACACTTTAATGTCTGGCCAGAAATGTCATTCACTAAAAATGGTTTCAAAGTGTAAGAAAAAAATTCTGAAGTTCTCCTGTCTGAGATCCAAAAGGTAAAAAAATATAATTTAAGTAGCATCAGCAGTGGAATCAAAGGACTGGCAAAAATGAAAGAATCCATCAGATTCTAGGAGCTATTTCAGATGGTCCTGTTAGTGACCGACATGAAGACACACAGAACCATATATTTTGCATAGTATATAATTTGGACATTGATGAAATGATTCTGCTTTTGATTATTTGTAATTATTTTACTTTTAATTATTACTTGAATCATAGTATTACATTTTGTCAACTAATTACGTTTATAGGGTTTAAGATACTTGATTCAGACAAAATACAAAACCATTTAGTGAAAACTAGGTTAGATTAAAAGCAAACTACACAAAACTCTTACAACTAGTCTGGACCACTCCTAAATTTTGTGAATACCAGTACTAAATTTCAAGATACAACAGATCACATGAACTTGTAGGATTCACCGAATCGCTCAAACGTCACATTTATGAACAAATCTGTTTGTACTAATGGTTCTTGCATGAGCATCAGTAGTAGTGTCCACTATTTGCACAGAAGTTTAGCGCTCCTGTCTTTCAAGCTAGTGTCACAAGCCTGGCTCAAGGCTTGGACAACGAAGGGAGACCACACGGAGGTGCTAAATTAAACACAAATTTATTAATTAAAGAAAAGTAATAAAGGTGTCTGTAACAATCAGTGGTGTGTGTGTGTGTGTGTGTGTGTGTGTGTGTGTGTGTGTGTGTGTGTGCGCGCACGCGCGTGTGTGAAGCAAACAAAGAAAAGCTAATCACTGGCCAACCCAGCGATCACATGATTGCCAATTGTTATGTCTGAAATTACCTGCTGGACAGAAGAGGCGAGGTGACTGGGAAAACACAGCTTTATTGATCTCACTCAGCTTGACAGCCGCTGACAGATTGTCGGCTAAGCTCAGGCGGGATAAGAGGCGTAAGATACAGTGGCCGACCCGGCTTTATATAGGGTGGGGCAGAGGTGCCACCTGGAGGTGCATGTCCATCTTACACTTTTCATATCTCACAGTCTGCATGTCGAAGTGTCCTTGAGGAAGACACTGAACCCCCAGTTGCTCCTGGTGGGTCAGGCCAGGTACCTGTGTATGGCAGCTCTGCCACCATCAGTGTGTGAATGTGTGTGTGAATGGGTGGATAGTAGGATCTGTAAAGCTCTTTGGTCATCTAGAGATGAGAAAAAGTGTTATATAAGTGAACACCATTTACCATTTACATACACAGATTTCTTGCATTTATAGATAGATGTGTGTATAACTTGAGTCGATACCAAAGTCTGGTGATAATTTCATGTGAGTAGCCTCATTAGAAATACATGTACTAGCAAAACTGCTGACAAGTTCAATACTTATTTCCTCCATTGTGTCTTTTGGGGGTTTCATGTTATATTAAAGTTGTTTTTTTATATTATAAATGGTTCCTGCTGCTCACAGCTATGGCAGTATTACATAAATGATTGTTATCGCTATCAATCATTTATCAATACCTGTATGTATTCATAACTGTATCAGAGGGCATGGTCTTTACTGTAACACAGGTTCACTTTCTGTTGATTCTCTTTTTAACCTTATCTGTTATTTGCAAATATCATAGCCATAATGCTGTTGAATTGAAAATTCACCTGTTCTGTCCTGAACTTTAGTATCTCCATGACTATATCAAAGATGACAACAAACAAGAAAGTGTTTCATACCTTTTCTGTATTGATAAGTCATACATTCATATGTGTTCTTTGTTTTAATTCTTTAATCTTTATTCATGTTGTCATTGTGTTCTTATTACAATGTTTACACATTTCTCTGTTTCTCTGCATAAATTTTCTGGTGTTCTGGGATTAATAAAGGCTTAATTATGTTTAGTGAACATGTTTGTATTCATTATATGGTATTTATGAGTGACGTTGGAAAAATCTTTGGGTTTTTTTTTTTCACCTAAAATGTTTCATAATTTCTTGTCACACCTCATGGTTATTTTAATGTTTATGAATGAATGAATGAATCTGAATGAATGAATCTTTATTTCGGATAGTACAGGTTAAAAGAGACTGAATAATATAACAAAGGGGGAAAGAAAATCCAACAAGGTCAAATTAGACAATAACTCCTCTGATTATACAATTCAACGTAAGTTATCCGAAATGGGTGATGGCTGAAGCCGCAGCTTATATTGCCCACCCATGTTCCATCCAAGAATTCAAAATAGAAAAAGAGAAGAGAAAAAAAGAGACAAGACAAGAGCAATTACAATTCAAAAACAAAGCTAAGACAAAATGTAACAGAAAAAAGAAAAAAAAAAACCTAAGCTACAACACAACACAAGCTGGATATGACAATCCTTATGTGATTTTACATGTCATCTTGTATATATGTTTGGAGTATTTCTTCCTTTAGTTTTTGTTTAAATTGTCCAAGCGTTGTACATGATTTTAATTCAGGTCCAAAATCGTTCCATAATCTGACTCCTTGCACTGAAACACAGTGTTGCTTGGTGGTAGTTCTCACTGAAGGTTTTTGAAAGTTTTGAAGGTTTATTATGTTGCATCTAGAAGAAGAAGACAGCCGCTAGGTGCTGCTCGTTACAATTATATCATTTCTACTTACAGATAGATTCTTTGATGAAAGGAGAAAACTATTTTATGGTTTTGACTTTTACTTTGAAACTCCTACCGGATGTGACCCTTAACTAGCGATATCTTTCTTATCTTCTTTTCCTCAGTCTTCATAAGTCATTGACCTACTGATTTTCACGTCCTAATTTCACATACGAACATAAAAAAGCAAGTAATCGGAAGCTATGGTAAAAAAAGATGGGATGAAGATCATAAAGGTAGATCAGATCGTATTACAAAATACAAAAATCTATTGCAATAAAGAATTACATAACAACCAAAAGGAGGGAATGTGGAGGGTTGATTCAACCCCCCCACAACACACAGGACACTCAGCTCTCTTCTCTCGGTTTTCCCGCTGCACTACTGAGATGTAATGTGCCATTCATGTATTGTGATGCAATGTGCCATGCATGTATTGTGATGCAATGTACCATGCATGTATTGTGATGCAATGTGCCATTCATGTATAGTGTTCATGTGTTCTGTCCTTACTGTGACCTAGAGGCTGAGATCAATATGTAGATGTGCTTTGGTGTTAACCCCCACAAACAGACTGGTCAGACACAGCGCTCGGCTAGAGCAATTAACAGAACAGTGAAATGTGTATTAATGTCTACAGATAGACTCGTTTCTTCTGGCTCACTTCTGTGATGTTAATGTTGCCTTTCATGCATTGTGTTCATGTGTCCTGTCCTTACTGTGACCTAGGGACTGAGATCAATATGTCCCTCAAATGCAAATGTCTCATGCCTGTTCTGTTATCTCTTTGATCATACCAACTGCTGGGGAATGCCCTTTGATGTATTGTTGTAGTTGGGTATATATGCTGCAACTCTGTAACGCAAATCCTGTCTCTCTCTCAATCTCACTTCTTCCACTTCACCTGCTTGCGGACTGGAGGCACAAGGCTCGCTCCTGCGCGCGCTCACAGCGCAGGGGCGAGTTTCGCCCTGCCTTATTTTTTATCAAACACTGCTTATTTTTTATCATCCGCTTCAGGAAGACATCATTATGGCAAGACTCAGACTGGATCATACAGGTTTAAACGGCACTTTATTCACCATGGGGAGAAGCGAAAGTGACAAATGTAGAGAATGTGGAGTAAAAGAAAATGTCGAGCACATCTTATTACACTGTCACAAGTATGGAAATGAAAGACAGATAATGAAAAATAAAGTTCGAGAGGCCGGTAGGGAATGGGATTTAACTGGGATTCTGGGAACAGATGGAGATGGAGAGATAATAAGAATCACAAGAAGGGCTCTTTTCTCTTTTTTAAATAACACAGGATTAAGTAATCGAATTTAGGGGTTGGGCTCAGCGCGGTGGCGGAGTGGTTAGCACTGGCAGCACAGCAACTCACCCTTGGCCAGGGGATCCTGGGTTCGATCCCAGCCCCCAACAGTGGTCTGTGAGGAGTTTGCATGCTCTCCCCGTGTCTGCGTGGGTTTACTCCGGGATTTCGCCAGTTTCCTCCCACATGCCAAAAACATGCAAGTTAGGTTAATTGGTATCAAAACTGGGGATTCTAAATTGTCCTTAGGTATGACTGTGAGAGTGAATGGTTGTCTGTCTCTCTGTGTTGGCCCCGCGATGGACTGGCGATCTGTCCAGGGTGTACCCTGCCTCTCGCCCAAAGATGCTGGGATAGGCTCCAGCACCCCCCCCCCCCCCCCACAGCGACCCGAAAAGGATTAAGCGGAAGAAGATGGATGGATGCTCAGATGACATAATGTTACAGTACACACTCTTGTACAGTAGGTGGCGGCATGCACCTTTCAGTTGTTTGCTATCCGCCAGTAACCGAGAGAAGAGGAAGAAGAAGAAGAAGAAACTTTCGGTTAGCTTGTTGAATGGCAGCAGGATCCGGTTCTGTGGACAGAGCAGAGGTGGACTGATACCGAGAATCGGCTGATGTGGATTTAAAAATCTGCAATGGAGCCGAGGAGAGGAGGTTAGTTTACTTCCTGTTACCATGGAAACACCAACCGTGATGCTAAGCTAACGTTAGCCTCCTCATGTGTCCGCGGATCCTTCAGAAAGTCTTGTAAACCTTTATTATGGGGAAATTACAGATGTGTTTCATGTATTTGTCAGCAGATTCTCTGGTAAATATTCGTAGGTGAGGGTCAGAGTTTCTGGACGGGTGAGCACGTAAATAATAGAATTTAAAGAGCCCCACCGCCACCAAAAAAAGTGAATTATTAACACTTTGGCTTCCCAAACAGTTTTTACAGAAGGAGAAATCTGTCCTTTCAACTCTGTTCGCCTCCAGTGTGAAAATTCACAATTCCATAGAGGCGATAATTCCGCATATTTGTTCGTGTTCCGTGTACTATGAAGCAGCAGTTTATTGAGGCGGTTGGACGAAACGGGACCGAACGGGACCCCAGCCCCCTAGAAAACATCCAAATAATGAATGAAATCATGTTTTTATGGGACACCAAAAGCCCACCAAATGCCCCAAAAATCAATTAAATTATTTTAATATTTAACAACAAATTGCCATTCTTGTAGTAACTAACGTCACAGAAAATGACCAAAATAGCGCATTAAATTATATCTAATGGGACCAAGGGACATCAAGTCAACTAATGGGACACACTTACAAATATTCAAGACCCAATGTAATATATTGCTTAAAATTTAATAATTTCACCATTTTGTGTCCCGTTCAGACACGTTCGTTGTTTAAATACTAACCGGACATTTAAAAAGCCCAAATAATGAATAAAATCATTATTACTTAAATATGTATAACAAGTGGGCATAGGGCTGTCTACACATCTGGGTACTTACACGTGAATGCGCAAACCGGGAGAGCAGGGTGGTGCGAAAAACCGGTAGTTTACCATTGAAGCATTATGGCATGTCAATATTATGACGAGCTTTCACTACAAAATCGGATCAGATATGATCAAAAACTTTAAATTTGTGATCTCAAAAAGTGTCCCTACTGTCTACCAACCAGTATGTGGAAGAATGATCCATCAGAGTGGCCAGAAACAATATTTATTGATATTTGTAACTACCGGATGGATGCTCCAGCGTTGCTGTGCATGGGCGGAACACTCTAATAATAGAAAATAAATTGTGCCTGCTGTGGAAATCCCCAAAAAGCCGTCATGTTTAGGGCTGCAAAATGTATCCACCAGAGCTCACAGGAGAAACGGCTGTAGGGGAGATGCTTTTTGTTTACACTCGTTAGCCCTCGTTAATCCCAACACTTCGTTTCAGCTCTCCAGAGCTTCGGTCAATTTGTCAGCAGGTGAGTGTCAGTCTTATTTTTAAACTAGTTTATTTGCAGTGTTGATACATTTACTCTGACGATGCCTTCAGACCAAATGCGAACGGGCAGTGCAAATACATATAAAATCAATGGAAAGAGGTGCACTCTTTGTCCTTCTCTCTCCAGGTGAGTGCCAGTCTCATTTTCAAACTAGTTTACTCTCCAGTGTTGATACTTTTATTCCGATGATGGCAGAAAGTCAGAGCTAGCGTGATCCCTTGGACGTGAACGTGCAAACTTTCCATTGACTTTGTATGTATTCGCTCTGCCCGTTTGCGTTTGGTCTGAAGGCACCTTCAGGGTGATTAGCGGCTCAAATTGGAATGAATATTCCTACTGAGCTGACACTTTTCTATGCTAATGCTCTTCTAGCTATCAACTCCCTCGGATGCAAATTTGGTTGTTTTTCACAAGTTTACTCTAACTTTACATGTAGGCAAGTTACTTTTAATGATAAAAAAGAGTCATAGTTCGGTAAACAGGCATAGCTGTTATAAAGTGGTCAGGTCAGACGAGGATGTGGGTCATATCATCCCTCCACCTCTTCATCCCATTACAGTATGAAAAGGCAGCCCACAACATACTCCTTCGGTAATCTCTGCTGGCCAATGTGAATCTAAAAAAACCTTGTATTTCTGATTGCCATCACCGGTTTACCGTCAAGTCCCCCCATAACCAACTCGCCCCAGCCAGTTACAGCCGCCCCATAACCAACTCGCCCCACAACCAACTGGCCCCAAACTCGCCCCATCAAGTGACGGCCTGTGGTGTGGCACAGCGAACGAGTCTAACTCAGCAGCCTCATTTTCTGTTGTTTGCTGAAATCTCTGAATATCTGACCGTAATTTTTTTCTGCAAGGGAGGAGAGGTTCTTTTTTTTATTTTCAATTACAGTTTTAATGAAAACATATTTTCATCCCATCTATTTGAACCAAACTTTGAATTTCTTTGAAATTATAGCATGTGACTGGCAATTGTGGGTCATATTTGCAGCGTTGGTTCACAGGAAAAACTCGTACAGAGCTCTGCTCAGCTGCTGCCTGTAACACGCACACGCGCGCGCGCACACACACACACACACACACACGCACACACGCACACACACACAGAGCTAAATTCACGTACTTGTTCGTATAATGGGACCTGTTGGGGATGTGTCTGAGCACCTCCTTGGCACAAGCCCAGCAGTTGTTGTCTTCCATGATGAGAGTTCAGGTAATGCACATTTATATGGTTGTGGGTCGAGTTTGTTATGGGGCGAGATGTCCATGGAGCGAGCTGGTTATGGGGTGGCTGTAACTGCCTGGGTCGAGTTGGTTATGGGGGACTTGACTGGGTACCCCATCACAATCATTCATAAGATAATGATGGCTACATGAGCCAGTTGTGTACCATTTTGGCATTTTCTTTGTTCAAATTTAGCTAACATTGCCATAGAAATGCATTGAAATCATTGTTAGTTAATACCTCGCTGTGCCGCTAGGGTGCGTTCATGAGATCGTTGACCTAAGCGTGGACAGCCTTATTGCTGTCGTACTGAACGGCATTCAAAACATATTCCTTTTATAATTTAACACAGTTTGTTTATTAAAAGCTTTCTAAAATCGTAATTAATCAGTTGAAGGACAAAATACCTGACATTACCCAGCAGAAGGACCCGTTTGGCTGCAGCCATCCTTCTCCAAACTTGCACTGGAGACACTTAGAATTTCACATGATGAGAGCTGTACTGTAACAGCTGCTACTTAACCTATTTTTTTTCTTTCTGTCTCTCTCTGTGTTTGAGTTTGCTTGGAGTGAATGACTGCTGCACCTGCAATCAATTATGACCCGTGATCCAGCATCAGACAAAAGAGATGTGGGTTTTTAAACAAGTGAATGCAATATAAGGAAGAATTTAAACTTTGTGATGTGATAACAAGTGGCAGAAGTATAATTTGGTGCTTATTTTTATTATTATTTATGTCTGTGTTCAATCTGTTATTCATTTGACAATCCAGTGTTTCCTCTGGCTTAAAGACCTTGGCGCGGTGGCAACATGTTTTTCCGAGGGGGGGCAGAAAACGCATGACTTTATTGTAACCTGAATACGTTAATTTTATACTATTTATTTCTCTCTTTTTTTAAAAATTTTTTCACAATAACTTTGCATATGGAACTTACCATTGGAAATATTGTACAACCGAGGCTTGAATGTTGGAATATTGGACCAGTTGGGGTCCCACCCAGACGTCCTGTATTTGGACTTTTTACTGGTGTCATCCTTCTCTCCTTCCTCTGCTCTCACCTCTCCTGGACTCTCTGCCTGAGCACTTTCCTCTCCTTGGCTCCTCTCTTCTGTCTCATCTTGCCCTCTCTGAGCGCTGTGTAATTCAGGTTCTCTGTTTGTGGTGGTACTGTATACAAACAGGTTAGAAAATATCAAGTGTCATGTTTTGTCCTGCAGGATTTTTTTTTTGTCATGGTTTACATAAATGACAAAAATGTGTGTATTTTTTGTGTTTTTATTCTAGTGTTTCTTTTTTTCCACTGAGACAGAGTAGGAAAGGGAAAAAAAAACATTCATAATAGTAATTTACTCATGCGTACTTAAATTATATGATCAGAGGTGGGTATAGTAGCCAGAAATTCTACTCATGTAAAAGCACTGCTTTGAAATTAATAATTAAAAGTAGACAACCAAAAATTTCTCATTGAGTTAAGGGTACAAAGAGCACCTACTTAAAAACTTGAGTAATGACTTCAGTCTTGAAGGTTTGAGGTTTTTCTCCAAAAATTATAACAGTTTTCTTATAGTTTTCTACTTTTCTCTGTAAATTTATCTAAATTTGAAACCATTTTCCTCTTGTAAAATTGACTTTTCTTGTACATTTGAGACTTTATTATAAATTTGTGGATTATTTTAGGGCTAGTTTTTTGTCTTTTTTTAAAAGAAAATTACTGTTTTTTTAAATAAATGTGAAACAGACTGTGATGATTTTTTTTTCTTATTTTCCTTATAACAATTTACATTTTTGACCATAACTTTGCAGAACAGAACCGTAATTTAACTCTGATTTCAAAGGGAAAAAATTTAGTAAAATTGCATTTAATGAAATAAATTAACTTCAATGACCAAAGATGCAGTTATTTCTGTTATAACATTTGTATATATTTATAGTTTTTTTTTAGAACTCTCACCAACCGGACAGCAGAAAAAACCTCCCTTATTTTGAAATCCAAATGTTTGCACGTTTAGTTTGTCTGAAGGCTGCTGACAGATTAAAGTCATTGACTTCGTGAATTTCGGTCATCTTAACCTGCCAGGTACATGATAACTGTTGGAAAAATTCCTTATAACCAGAAGTCAAAAATCAGGCAGGATCAAAGTTTCAGCAAATTTAATATGCACTAATCAGTGGAAGACAATTCAGAGTGCAGCTTTCACAGACTGCTGCAATGCATTGGCTTAACTAACAGAGTGATTCTGGCTAATATATATCCAAGGGACCATCAGAGTGGGGTCTCTTCTTGATAAGTTGATTTATGACTCAGTGTGATGTTTGCTGAGCCTCTTGATTATTTCATTCATGACTAAGATTGTATCTGCTGAGTACATACAGAAAACACTAGTGATAAGCTGAACAGTCAGTGATAGAACTGAACATTCACAGTGGTGAACAGTCACATCAGCATCCTTCAATCTGTTATTTCAACTACTCAACAACTCCATCTATGGTGACAGGATTTCCTAGGTAAACACATTAAGCTTTATAAAGAAAAAATCATATTCATAAAAAATCATATAACTCAGTGTAACAGAATTTTTTCATCCCCCCCCCCTTGATACCCAAAAGGCATCATAAAAGAAAAGTGGTTACAAGTTATGACAGCGAAAACTGTGTTTTTAACAATTCTTTGTCCCACTGCTTCAATCACCTCACCAGGTGACCAGCAAAAGAGTTCGGCAGTGGTTGGTGGGCATTGCTGATGAGTTCTGGATTCGTTACCTTTTTGCAATGGTTGATTCCCCGGTGTAGATCCAAGTGGATCTTTCTGCAATCTTGACAGCTGTGAAGGCCATTGACAGGACCTTTGTGGCGTGGTTTCAGGCAGATGATCCTCTTTCTGTTGTATAGTCACATTCGAATTATTGTTTGTTGAAATGAAGCTGTCAGCATCTTCACAATGTCCCCACATTGGCAATCTGGGCCCCTCCTTATCTGCCTCAGTCTCCTTCTACACTCAGTCTGAGATTTAAGATAGTGAGAGAAAGATAGAAGTGGGAGGAAAAATGAATGTCTCACTTGCAAAATTAAATGGTGTTTTGTTTTTATTTTTCTTAAAATTATAATATTTCAAATTGATTAAAGCAGTAGCAGACAGGACCGCTTTTATTCTCTTAGTTTTAAATAAATGGTGCATCAGTGCAATATATAACAATTTGATCTGCACATTGGTTAGTTATTCAGTCTCCTTAATGAGTCTCCTGGTCTTTTCAACCTTCAAACAGTGTAGTGTGTTAAGGTCACTCCTCTTGACAGACACACTCATTCAGCCAATAATCAGTCTTTACTCCAAACTTGACCAGATTTGGAAATGTGTTATCAGTTCGTATTGGTTAATTAATCAATCAAAGCTATATTTGTATAGCTCTTTTCATATAAAAACTGTAACCTAGAGTGCATAATAGATAACAGATCATTAGGATTAAAACAAGAATGTTTAATGCTTTTAAATCATATTTCTTTCATTGTCTGTCTGCTCTCACTTTAATCTTGTAGAAATTAAAATTTAACTCATCAACAGAAGAAGCATCTTCTTAGTTTTATTTTGCTTACTGCTGTCACGCCGTGCCGCTCATCAGCGGCGCCACCTGCTCGCACACCTGCTCGTCATCAGCGGCGAGGGATATAAGCCGCCTCGCCCTGAGCTTCGGCCTGAAGCCGTCAGATTTCGCTCATCATCATTGCTGTGAGTTCTACTACCTCTTCAGCCATCATTTCGGTAAGAAGCCCTACCTTTTCCTTTTGAAGTCTGCTCCCCTGTGCACAGGTGGATTTCCCGGCGGCGGACCTTTCCTCTCCGTCTCCATTTCCTCGCTGCTGCACCGGGTCCTGCAGGTGACTGTCTACCGGGTCTCGTCCCTTGCTGTGCCAGTCATCTATCCCATCCAAGTAAGCTCCTCTCTCGCTATTATATCTCCTGTGTTGGTGTGTGCCCGTCACCCTTCTCCTTGTGCTTTTCCCATAGGGTTGTCCGGCTGTACGGTCTCCTGCCTCTGTACCCAAAGCAGACGCCGCCACCAACACATCTACATCTCGCAGACACACATCCATTCACTCCTGTTGCTAATAAACTATTTGAACTACTCTGAGCCTGTGTGTGTGCGTCCCCTGAGCCGTGCGTTATGTCAACTGCTTTTACCTATGGAGAAAGAAAAACAAAAACAACCATATCTCCAAATACTTACCAGTTACCTGTATGCAATCTAAACCCAATTTATTTATAATGTGTTATTGTGCAAACAATGTTATGTTTCGATGGTAGACATGACAAGGTAAGCTTATAGGTTAGTCATCATTCACATATTAGTTGTGTCTATGAAGGGATGGATTAAAGGTGGCAGATTAAGCTCAGGATTTCAGTCAGTGTTCATGCAACCACTAAGAGTTTACTTTTAAAAAAATGGACACTTAATTACCTGCTTGATGGACCCTTGGTCTGCATTTTCCTCAGACATATAATGAATGTTTAAACCAGTAATTTTCTAGATTTCATTTACCCATAATATACTCACCTTTTATGTCAGTATTTATCTTTCTTTGGGCGGCTGTGGCGCAGGTGTAGTGTGGCCAACTACTGATCGGAGGGTCAGGGGTTCGATTCCCACTCTATCTGTAGTCTGCATGTCGAAGTGTCCTTGAGCAAGACACTGAACCCCTAGTTGCTCCTGGTGGGTCAGGCCAGCGCAGGTGTATGGCAGCTATGCTGCCATCAGTGTGTGAATGGGTGGATAGCAGGATCTGTAAAGCACGTTGGTCATCTGGAGATGAGAATAAAAGCGCTATTTAAGTGAATGCCATTTACCATTTTGACCATTTTCTTCAGCTCCTTTTTTTCCTGTGTTTATCTATCTGTTAAAAGGTCATTAAATTCTCCAACTTTGGTTTAAATTCAACAAAGTACCTCATTCATCCTACCAAGTTATCAATGTATTCAGTGAAATACCCTTTTAATTTACTAATTTATTAATTTAGAAATCCCCATTCTTATCAGGCATACAAAAATTATTTTCAAAGATGGGTTATCATAGCAGAATCAGCTCCCCTGCTGCTGGACATCAGTCCCCCCTCATCTCAGACCAATTTGTGTTGAGGTATAGAGGCATGAATCTTCCTGGGGGCATCCCCCCACCGATGTCCAGGGCAGGAAACAGACCCACAAATGATCCCAGAGCACACATTCTGCCATTAATACATATATGAAGAGTTTGTTTGCAAAAACTGATGAACGCCACTTCCATGAAAATTTCCCTCTTTACATCAAACAACTGTTAACATTACCTACTTGTAGAAGTTCAAATAGTTTTTTTTGCTCAAAATCCGACATGTCTTGTGTTATAGACACTATAAATTCATGTTTTGTTTTGCTTTATCGAAAGCCGATAAATGCTGGAAGCGTTCCCCCCCCCCCCCCCACACACAAAAGCAGATAACTCCACATGGCAAATCAGCACTTGGTATTTGGGTCACGTGGCTCGTCTTGGCTGCCTTCATGGTCTGCTTGCTCTGACTGATTTCCCTGGCTGTGTTCGGAATGTTCACTCACTCACTCCCTCCCTACTCGCTCTATAGTGAATTTAGATATCGTGGACTTTACAGTAAACTCAATATAACAATAAAATTAACCGCTTTCTGACACTACTGGGCTTGTTTTCACAGCACTGTTAATGACGTCATCACGTGAGATAGTAAAATGTAATGGTGGTAAAAAAAAATGAATACCTGCATGTAATTTGTAGTAAATATATATTAAATCAAATCGTTTTTGCTGAATTATTAAATATAAATACCTTAAGGTAGTTTATGTTGTGATGTGAAGCTCTTCTCTCACTGCTCCATTAGCTGTGCATTCACTGTATACTACACTATATGGGGAAGGAGTGAGCATTTCCAACACAGTACCTGCTTGCTATGAGTGATTTCCCTGCCGTTTTTTTTTTTTTTTTTTACAAGTTTGTTGCATTTTATGTCAAATATGCATAATTTTGATGAAGCAGATGAACCAGTGATGCGTTCACCAGTAGGATGCAAACGAGATCGGAACAGCGAATAATATTCAGAATTCTTGCGACTATTATCTTCTGTTATCAGAATTCTTGCTACTTTGCTGCTGTATGTCTCTGCACATTAACATTAACCGCAACCATTTGCACAAATGCCGTATCTGCTGCCCTCTGCCTGTCTGTCACTGCAATACTGATCACGTGCAGTCCTATCTGTTACTATCTGCACCTACACTACCACGTTGAACTGCAACTACAGGTGTTACATCTCTAGTTGTCTGTATATAGGATTGCTGGGTTTTATCATTGTTAATCGTTTATTTCAATTTTGCACTATGGGAGGTCTGGGTCTTTCTTGTCGCCATTTGCACCATGGGTTGCATTACTGTGCATATTGTATATTAGACTGCTGTTGTTGTTGTTTTCTTTTTTCCCAGTCTTATTCCTTTTCCTTTTATACTGTGCACACCAATGAAGCGAGAGGGAAACACCATTTCAATTCTCCTGTATGTCCTGTACGTGTAGTAGTCTTGACAATAAAATCTTTGAATCTTGAATTATAGCTTTATTATACAATTTTATTAAGTGGATATGCCCAAATCAGTGTGTCAATCATACTACATTGATGCTTATAGACATTCAAGTATGTTCCAGACAAACTAGTATGGTTTTCGGGACATGTCTGTTTTTGCAAAAGAATGGCTTGTGGACTTATCTGTTTTTGTGGAAAAAAAGAACTAATAATTGCCAAAAAGTAACTATGAGTTGATGTTTGATTTTTTTGCTTTATTATGTCTGAGATACTCATATTTCAAGTGACCATGCCTTAGAGGCTGAATTTGAAATACTAACACCTATCAACCAACAGATGAAAATCAATCAGTCAATCAAAAACTTTATTCCAGACTCATGGTCCATCAAAAGTAAAATAAAATAAACAAGACAGTTGAAACAGTTAATAAGAAAAACAATCAAAAAGTTACAAAACAATAAGAAACAACTACTAAAAGAAGTACAAAAACAGTACAGACTTTAAAAAGACTTAAAAAAAATCTACTGTACCAGTGCCTTCTAAACTGTGACTGACAGCGAATAGAACTGAGCTTAATGCTAGACATGACTTGAATGATTTCATTTCTAGATACATCAAGCCGACAGATGAATTTATACATAAGATTCCTTATTACTGCACGTAGTGTATTTACACGTGATGAGACAAATAACTCGGAAGCACTGCACCATCGAGGCTTTTTAAGTAAAATTCTTAAAGCATCATTGTAAGCAACCTATAATTTCTGCATACTTTTGTTTCCTATAATTTATCCATAAATGAGCAGTGTATAAAGGTGTACAATAGGTTTTAAAAAGAACCAGCTTCACCTCTGTTGAAAAAATGGTGTTTTTCTCAATATTAAAAATGTTGTTTTTCTCAATATTAAACCAATTGGACTTATCTGTTTTTGCAAAAGAACTCTTCATATGTAGCTATCCAAGTTAAATTAGCTATCATTTAATTTGTTTGCTTGCCAAATAATTTATCCTATATCAATAATTGTTAATCCCCAATAACGTTTATTCTTCAAACATTGTCTTCTTTTATAACAATGTATTTTAAACCAACCAAAATTTAATCAGTTTTGTCTCTAAATTAATAAGATTTGCCAAACTTATAATATTGTCTCAAAGTGAATATATAGAGAAAAATGAAAAAAAAATGCCAACAAATAAGGAAACTATTCATAAAGTATATTCCAGATATTGTCCCCCTCACCTTTTTTCTTTTTTTTTTCTTTCTACATTACCCCAAGGGCAGGTAGACAAACAGAGACCAAATAAATAATTCAGGACAAAACAAACAAACATCAAACAAAAGAAGAGAGAAGAACAGAAAAGGTAGAAGAAGGTAGATTATCATTGTCATCTGAAGTCATTCTAAATGTAATAATCAGGTCATCTAAGTCCAGTCTCTAAATGCCAAACTTAAAAAACGTCAATAGTCAGTTTACTTTAGAATCAAACTATATTTCAGTCAGACTGTCTTGAGGCCTTCTCCCACTGACAGTGTGTCATCAGGGGTATCTGCATTTTGATTAAGCATGCTGATAGAAAGGATCCTTTGTCAATATTATCTTTACTTAACCATGGTGTCAAAACATCATGTGAAACACTGAATATCACTGTCACTTAGGATGTGAATTCTATTAAAGCTAAGGTCTCAGTGTCTCAAAAAGAAAAAAGAAAAAAAAAACCATTATTATTGTATCCAAGTGTCATACTTGTTGTTATTGTGATGTAATTTTATCTATCTTCTAGATTAATTTAATATATTGAAATGGCCAGGGCCCCCTTATGCCCCGGAGCATGGGAGTGGGATGAAGACAGAAGTATTGTGGTGAATGATGTCTGTGGTTGTTTTATACTGCTGTAGCTACTTATATTGTAGTTTAGTACATGTCAGGTCAGGCATTGATTTGCTTGCCACCGGATAACCATGAAAACCAGTACTACAATATCTGTCACAGGTCTGTGGTGGACCACTCCCAGTTACATGGGGTGAGACTGGACATCCTGGCAGATAAGCACATCTGTTGCAAGATCTGTGGTGGACTTCTGCCAGTTGGTGCACTGTGACATGCGCTCCACAAAGAGCATAGATAAACAAACCTATCATCTGGTCAGTCACTGCAACAGATACTGGAGTCAGTTTGTCTTAGCCTGTCCTTGCCACTGATAATACCTCTATCTGCCAAGAATGTGCCGCTAGTCCAGCAAAAGCTAGCGGTACTCAAATACTTTGCAAGCAGTTTCATGAAATGGTCAGTCAGAAAGCAACTCATACTGGTTCAGACGTCGCCCCGGTTAACAATGTCAGGAGTTCCTGGCAGCAGAGGGTGAAGGACAGAGAGCTGTGTGGAGGAATCTGATCAGACCTAAATGAAACAGTCATTGTCGCCCCCGACAGACTGCTATGATGATGATGATGAAGATTTGTAATACAGTCATTTAATAATCGTTTTCTTTTAAATTTTGTATGTGATCACATAGTTCAGATTAATCTTTGCTTTACAAACCAAATTATAATTTACTTATTTCATTTTATGGCCATGTAGTCAAAATACTGTAATTACTTGTTAGACTTTATAGTTTCTATTTTGCTGATCATCATTTTATGAAATTAATTAATCATACAGTTCACAGGACCGCCTCCTCTCGATGCCAGTTTTCAAGATTTTCTCCATAACCCCTGCTCAAGTTTGTCCTGTAATGAGAAAAACAGTCATTTTTCTAAATTTATTTTGTAGTCACCCTTGAAGGCAGAAATCTGAGAAGGGTATGAGTAAGATTCTTAATTTTCAGGAAATGGAAGAGCTCTACAGTTTCTATTTTTGTCATTTTGATCTCAAAATATATTTATTCAATGCACGGTTTAGATAAAACTTTAAGTAATTATCATTTTGAAATTCAAATATAAGTATACACTTTTACACTTTATAAGTATATTTAGATGTTACAAGGTTAACCATTATCTCAAACTTGTTGGCTGCCATTTTAAATAATGTTGTGCATTACTTTTGATTGAAATTTATCAACACCGGTGTTTTGTTTTTTTTTTTTTTTTTTAGATTTAGAGTACTTTATTAGTCCCACAATGGGGAAATTACAGGGCATCCACATGAGTGGATGAGGCAGCCACTAGTGCGGTGCCCAACCCTTTCACCATTCATACACACATTCACACCTGGGGCCACTTTAGAGTCTCCAATTAATTGGATTTGCATGTTTTTGGCATGTGGGAGGAAACCGGAGAAATCCCGGGGTAAACCCACGTAGACACGGAGAGAACATGCAAACACTTGGTCAGGGGCTGGGATCGAACCCAGGATCCCCCGGCCAAGGGTGAGTTGCTGTGCTGCCGCAGTACTAACCACTCCGCCACCGCACTTTTCTCTCTGGTTTGTAGCTCGTCAAGCATTCGTTCACTCATTCACACATTTACTCATCTGCCTACTTCAGTTCTGGTCTGTAATCTGTCTGGTGTGTAATCAATCAAGCGTGAGGGCATTATTATTATCATTATTATGCTTTTGTACTAGTAAAGGTGTGATTACTTAAGAAATACTTATTACTGTGTGCTAGTGCATTTGTATACTCATAACTGTAAACTATATCTCAGATTTGTATGTACTTTGTCTGATTATTGTTCAACGTATAAAAATATATCATGTTTACAGGAAAAACAAACAACAAAACAAACAAAGCAAAAAAAATTGTTGGTGTAGGTGCATTTTACCACAGGTTTTTTTATCCTATCTGTTGGGCTAGTAAACCATGGCAAACAGTATCCATTCGTCCCTCTCTTTGGCACACAGAGAATGTCCATCTTATCATTGTCTTTGTCCATTTTTTGGCTCCCAGGTGTTATCATGTCTTTGGCACACACACATAGAGCAGATAATGTTCATGACCCACTTACAGAGGTGGGGTTATGTTACTCAGCAGTTCTTGGAGGCAATTGCCACAAATGAAGCAATACTGTCATCATATTCATTACCCACACACAGAGGTGGAATTATGATTGTCACTCAACAGTTCTTGGTTACAGACAATTGCCACAAACAAAGCAATACTGGCCTGTTGTTGTCTTCAGCCACCCATTGGTGACTAGCAAGAGAGTTTTTAGTCCGTTGTGCAAGAGAGCTGCTCATTCAGAAGGTGTGTGTGCTGGAGGTGTGCATGCTGTAGTGCTGGTTGATGGATGGATTTGGTGATGATGTTGATGTTGACAATGGGTGATGATGCTGGGGTCAGGGGAGCAATGAGACAATAAAGATAGCACTGGTCTTCCATGGTTCAGTTTGCCCCTAAAAAATACAAAGGAGAAAAAGATTCCTGAGACGTACACTACCGTTCAAAAGTTTGGGGTCACCCAGACAATTATTTTGTGTTTTCCATGAAAAGTCACACTTATTTACCACCATGAGTTCTAAAATGAATAGAAAATATAGTCAAGACATTGACAAGGTTAGAAATAATGATTTGTATTTGAAATAATAATTTTTTCCTTCAAACTTTGCTTTCGTCAGAGAATCCTCCATTTGCAGCAATTACAGCATTGCAGACCTAACATGATTGCACAAGGGTTTTCTAATCATCCATTAGCCTTCTGACGCAATGAGCAAACACATTGTACCATTAGAACACTGGAGTGATAGTTGCTGGAAATGGGCCTCTATACACCTATGTAGATATTGCACCAAAAACCAGACATTTGCAGCTAGACTAGTCATTTACCACATTAGCAATGTGTAGAGTGTATTTCTGATTAGTTTAAAGTTATCTTCATTGAAAAAAAGTGCTTTTCTTTCAAAAATAAGGAAATTTCTAAGTGACCCCAAACTTTTGAACGGTAGTGTATATTCTGTTCATATATCATCCACATAGAAGTTAAAACTAGGACTAATATAAAATGTCACTGTTTCTCTGTTTTGGGTGTCAGTCTGTGAGGTTACTGTCTTGATACAATTAAAATATGTGATTCCTTGAAAAAAATATATAGAATTATACAATTATTAAGTACAATGAAAAGGGTAAATTAGGTTCCTGTCACCTCCTTGACAGAAGAAATGCTGTCTAAATGGTGACCATCAATGAGCATGCAGCATTGATGTACCCTCTTCTGGTGGAAGAGCTTCAGCGAACAGCAGATTTGGGATTTTTCATCAGTTGTGTAGATGACAATGGCTGACAACACTTGTCGAGTTAGAAGATTACTGCTGGTGAAGAAGGTAACGGAAGCCCACTTTACAACTTTCCCAAGAGAACCTTGATGATGAAAAAACAGAGTAGTGGGGCGGTCACTAGCCTGGTGGACCAAGGTGATACCTCTGGGTCCAGAGGGGAACGTAATGGGCAACAACCAAGTTCTTCTGAACGGTCCTGTAATGACGCCTCAGTGGCTGAGGAAAGAGTCCAATGGAAGGACAAAATGAATCTCAGGAGTCACAGACATGTCGGCACATGGAATGTCAGAAGTATGACAGATCCTAGCAAACTTTACGTCTTGAAAAGGGAGTTGGAGAAATATAAGATTCCAGTCTGTGGTTTGGCAGAAGTAAGGTGGATAGGAAAGGGGCATATAATATCTATTCGTCTTGAAGCAAACACAGTAAACATTTCCATCATTCAAATTTATGCCCTGACCTCAATGGCAGATGAGGAAGAAGTTAACTCTTTCTACCATGTGCTCCAAGAAATTATTAACAGAATTCCTAGTAGAGACATTACCATCATCACTGGGGATTTCAATGCCAAAGTCGGTAATGACCTGGAAAGCAGTAGTGTTATAAGAAGGTTTGGCCTTGGTACGTCAAATGGGTGAGGTGAAAGACTGATTGATTTTTGCAATGAAAATGAGTTTAGTATCACCAATACATGAACTCCAGAACATGGAGATTAAGTGTGAAGGTAGTAAGAACTTATTCGGGAGCAGATTGTGGATCCGACCACCAACTATTGGTAGCTGAAATCCATATGAAGATGAAATCAGTGAAATGGGCCAGACTTCCACGCAGATATGATTTGAGCTGTATAAATGATAAATACCACTTGGAAGTGAAGAACTCTCTCCAACTGCTGCGTGAAAAAGAAGAGAGGACCCCGAATGAACTATGGGAGCAAATAAAGGAAGCAATCTCTGAAGCTGCAAGAAGAAATTTACCAAGACCAAAGAAAGGTCATTCTGCATGGTTATCCGATGAAGTTGGTAAACTAGCAGATGAAAGACGATTGATAAAAGCAAAGGGACTGCTATCAGAAGAGGACAGAAGACAGTACAAAGATCTGTCTAGGAAAATCCAATGGAAGGTTAGGCAAGACATTCCTTGAAAGGAAATGCAAGGAGGTTGAATTGCAATCATCTTCCAACCATTGAGGAGGTCTTTACAAAGCGGTGAAAGAAATCACAGGGAAGAAAACACCAAAGTTGAATGTAATAAAGGATGAAGCTGGAGAAGTTCTAACTGAGGGAGATGAGATCAAGCAAAGGTGGAAACAGTACTGCCAAGGGCTATATGCTAGCAAAGATGGACCTGGAGGCACATCAACCCGAAATGAAATACAGGAGGAAGAACCTTTTATTCTAGCATCAGAAATGGCAATGGCAATTCAGAAACTTCGAACTAGCAAAGCACCAGGCCATGACGACATTCCAGCTGAGCTTATCAAGGAAACAGGAGATGATGGAATTAGCCTGATACAAAAGTTATGCAATCTGATTTGGAAAGATAAGAACTGGCCAAAAGACTGGACAAGATCTGTTTTCTTACCACTTCCCAAGAAAGGTGATACCCGGGAATGTAAGAACAACAGGACTATTTCCCTAATCCTGCTCTACATTATTGTTGGGAGAATAAACCAATTAATGTGTTGTGAGATCCCCCAGAGCAAACTGGCTTTGTAGAAGGAAGGGGCACAAGAGATCAGATAGCAAACATTAGAAACATCATGTAGAAAGCTCTGGAATTTAACTTCCCAGTCAACATGTGCTTCATAGACTACAGCAAAGCTTTCAACACTGTCCAACACCAAAAACTATGGACAATTTTGATAGCAATGGGATTCCCAAAACATGTTGTGGAACTGCTCCGAACACTTTATGACCATCAAGAGTCCACAGTAAGAACGGCTTGTGGAGATGCAGATTGGTTCAATGTTGAACAAGGAGTGCAACAGGGTTGTATACTCTCGCCTTATCTGTTTACTAAATATGCAGAATATATCATGCGAATAGCCCTTGAAAATTTTGCTGGTGTAATAAGAATTGGAGGTAGAACAATTAACCTGTGATATGCTGATGATACGACCTTATTGGTAAGCAGTGTAAAAGACCTGGAGACATTGATAGAAAGCGTAAAGAGCAGAAAGTGAAAAATATGGTCTCTTTCTCAATGTTAGTAAGACAAAGGTGATGGTAGTGAACCAAAATAAAGAGAATCCATCTATCAAGGTAGGAAATGAATTAATTGAAGTCATCAACCAATTCAATTTCCTTGGCTCAATGATATCTAGCCAAGGTGGTTGTTCCATTGAGATAAAACGCAGAATCACAATGGCAAAAACATCTATGTGCTCAATGAATAAGATATGGAAGAACAGAAGTATTAACAGAACAACCAAAATCAGGCTAGTTTTCCACCTTGATCTTCCCAATTGCAACATATACAGTATATGCCTGTGAGACCTGCTCTATCAATGCTGCAGATCGAAGGAGGATTGAAGCATTTGAAATGGGGTGTTGGAGAAAGCTTCTGTGCATTCCTTGGACAGCCAAAAGAACCAATGAGAGCGCCCTTCGTGAAATTGGTGGAGGGATCAGTCTCTTCAATGCGATCTCAAAACAAAAAATTGCAATATTTTGGACACATTGTCAGACGAGAAGGTGAAAATCTGGAGAAATTAATTATGTTTGGTATAGTTGAAGGGAAAAGGAGCAGAGGGAGACAAAAACTATGGTGGACAGATGGAATTGTATCACTCTCCAAGAAGATCTACACCTGTTACAACATGGCCCAAAACCGACACTACTGGAGAAACTTTATTATTGAGGTCACGAATGCTCAGACATGAGAAGAACAACGACAATATACCTTGATAAATGATATTATGCTTGCTTTATGAACCACAATGAACTAAATTGAACCTAAAATAAAACAAACCAAAATAAAACATGTTTTCTGCTTAGATTCATAGGGCCATATGAATTTCTGCATCCTTGGACTTTATTTAAAGTCACAAGTTCAACAATAAAAGTGGAAATAAAATGTAAAATGTGAGCCACAGAATTATTACTAAAAAAATCAAAACCGGTATAAAGGGTATGTCGAGGAGAGAAAAATCAAAATCAAAAGAAGAAAACACATTCATTAAAAAAAAATACATCCATAGGACCCTAGTTTCAATTTTTGTTAATATTCATTTATTTCAAATCCTTCCGACTTTGCTCTAATGCTTGGGGTCATAAGAGCATTTAAAAGGAACTCCGATTATATTGGCATGTTAGCTCTATATGCTTTATTTTTATGTTACTATAACATAACTATAATATAATTTTTTTGAAAATAATTCCCAGTTTTATATATTTTTAAAAAACTTTATTACGATTTTTGTTTACGTCGCAATGCATTCTGGGTATTGACGTAGAATGGTTGCAGCCGTTTTTTCTGTCTTATACAAGCCAAGAAGCGAAGCTCCTAACTACTGCCATTTGTCAGTGAAAATGCCACATTGCGCGGCTTTTGGATGTAATTTCCAATCAAAGGGAAATAAAGAGAGTGGGGTAAGCTTCCATAGCTTTCCTAAAGAGCGAAAGTGGAGGAAAAAGTGGGGCGGCAGCGGCTCAGCAGGTCGTCTAATAACCCGATGGTTGGCGGTTCGCATCACGCTCTCCCCAGATATCCTGCCGTTGTGTCCCTGGGCAAGACACTTCACCCGCATTGCCTCCAGTGCCCATAACACTGGGTATGAATGTGTAAAAATGTTTAAATGCTCGGTGGTGGCCGGAGAGGCTGTTGGCGCGGATTGGCAGCCACATTTCCCTCACTCTGAGTGTCTGTGATCACGCGCTATAGCGCATGCCTGATAAAGCTGATATATATATATTAATCATGCTATGATAAAGCACAATATCGCGCAAAGCGCGCGCATGAGACATGCCTGTGATCGCACGCTTGTGTTGACCGTTCCTGCCTTTCTTCTCCTAACCGTGGTTTTGGGATGCAGGGGAGATGTATCTTCCTCCGCGGTAAACTCCCGAGTGGTACACAGAAGCACAGGCCGTTTTGCTGAAGTGTTGGGGCTTTATTTATATACCGCACTGTTGTCAGCAACAAATTCTACCTGCTCCGGTCGCCTCGCTCTTTCTACTTATCCGCACCAAATCACACACCGTTAGCCACACACACCGGGGGTGGGGGGGGGGCACCTCGGCTGCGCAAATGCCATCACTCACTCACGTCCACGCACCGAGCTGCCCCATCCAAACACACGCACCAGACACATCCCACAACACTTGATAGAGCTGACATATGTATTAATCACGCTATGATAAAACACAATATCGCGCACGAGCGTGCGCTTTGCGCACAAGTGTGGCGGATGAAATAAGGGAACCCAGTGTGGAGGCACGGAATAATTGCAGGCAGGACACGGCAAACTGAAGTTTAAAAGGGTGTTTATTTCATCCTCCAGCACGAAGCTCACTCCAGCGCTGTGGAGTGAGCCCCCCCTTTTTTTTATTACTTATTTTGTACCCATGGGTAGATTTGTTTTGCAGTCTGGTGACAAGCCACCAGCTGCCAGTCGCTGCGTGCGCAAGCGCCCCTCAACTCCCTAACCTGCATGTTTTTGACATGTGGGAGGAAACCGGAGAAATCCCGTAGTAAACCCACGCAAACACGGGGAGAACATGCAAACTCCACACAGATCACTGTTGGCCGGGGGCAGGGATCGAACCCACGATCTCCGCGATCCCCCGGCCGAGGGTAAACTGTGCTGCCACAGTGCTAACCACTGCGCACTGTGGTTAGTACAAAATAAGTAATAAAAAAAAGGGGCTCGCTCCACAGCGCTGGAGTGAGCTTTGTGCTGGAGGATGAAATAAACACCCTTTTAAACTTCAGTTTGCCGTGTCCTGCCTGCAATTATTCCGTGCCTCCACACTGGGTTCCATTATTTCATCCGCCACACTGGTGCGCAAAGCGCACGCTTGTGCACTTCTGCCACCCCACTTTTTCCTCCACTTTCCCTCTTTAGGAAAGCTATGGAGGCTCACCCTGCTCTCTTTATTTCCCTTTGATTGGAAATTACATCCAAAAGCCGCGCAATGTGGCATTTTCACTGACAAATGGCAGTAGTTAGGAGCTTCGCTTCTTGGCTTGTATAAGACAGAAAAAACGGCTGCAACCCTTCTACGTCACTACCCAGAATGCATTGTGACGTAAACAATAATGGCGATTTACATTGTAATAAAGTTTTTTAAAAATATATAAAACTGGGAATTATTTTCAAAAAAATTATATTATAGTTATGTTAGTAACATAAAAATAAAGCATATAGAGCTAACATGCCAATATAATCGGAGTTCCTTTTAATCGCCCACACCTCTAATTGATTCAAACCAGATATTGTTGGTAAAATAAATATCAACTATATAGTTAGTAAATAGGCTTTTGTTTTCACTTTTATAACTTCTTGCCTACATGTTCTCACACATTTTCACAAAAACACATTCTCACACAATGTCCTATGAAACTAATTTACTTTTCATGTACATGATGTCATAATTTATTTAGATGGAAGGAGCTCTTTTATTTATCATGCATTCTTATTTTTCTTCTTTTTCTCATCTAAGTTTTCTTTCAGATAATGTAATTGATGGAGACCAAATGATCCTCCATCTGGAAAACCCATTTCAGACCAGATAGGCACCAGCCAGACACTTTCATCACCATATTTTTGCCTCATATTTTTACATTTGGAAATTGCTGTAAGGGCTCACACTCTTACTTTGAGATTTTCCCATATTCCATCAAAGTAAAACCCTAGAGATGTTATTTATTTAAAAAACAAACAAAAAACTGCAGTTATTTATTTTATTTTAAACTTATTTTAAATTATACTTTTAAGTGTTTTAATTATTATTATTATTATTATTATTATTATTATTATTATCATATTACAGTTATTTCTTATTATATTAAAGTTATTTCTTTTTATTTTAAAGTTATTTCTTATTATAATTATTTTTTTCTCTATTTTTTAAAATTTATTTTTTCTATTCCTCCGTGGTACTCTTCCTGCTGTATCCTTCCACGCTGCTTATTTCCTGAATTTAGATTCAAACTAAATCTCAATAAAAATGCATTTTCACCAAACGGTCTGTAATTGTGGTACTTACTTACCGAACGGACTCGAACCTACGGTAATTATCTCAACTCTTAGGCGTAATTACACCAACCAGACTCGAACACGTCGTGAGACGTTTTTAAACCATCAATAATTAAATTTACTCACTTCAGTCCACCTTTGCTACGTCACCTTCTCCGATCCACTCCAGCGCACCGGACCCTCTGTTGCCTCAATGCCAACAAAGCGGTCCTTTGGGACAAACAAACCCGGCTGGGAGGGACTTCTCGACAGTTGTGAGTGGTCCAAAATGCTGGAGCCTGGAGAAAGATATCAGGAGTCCCTGTTCGGTTGCGCCAAGTATGTTGGAAAAATTCCTTATAACCAGAAGTCAAAAATCAGGCAGGCTCAAAGTTTCAGCAAATTTAATATGCACTGATCAGTGGAAGACAATACAGAGTACAGCTTTCAACAGCCGCAGTGCATTGGTTTAACTAACAGAGTGATTGTGGCTAATATATATCCAAGGGACCGTCGGAGCGGGGTCTCTTCTTGGTAAGTTCATTCATGACTCAGTGTGATAAGGTTTGCTGAGCCTCTTGACTTTTTCATTCATGACTATGATTGTATCTGTTGAGTACATGCAGAAAACACTAGTGATAAGCTGAACAGTCAGTACCACGGTTACATGTGCAAAATTTCTTCAATCTGATGACAGTTCAGATCAGAACTTTACTGTTTACATGGATCCTGAAAAAGCTGATCCGATTAGGACGTGTGTTTCCATGTGTCACACGTTTGAACGGACTAAATCATTTTGACATGCGCACAATTATCCAACATTTCGGAAATAGTAGAAGAAGAAGCAACTTCCCATGTAAACAAACCCCGCTTCGTGTCTTTCTCTTTTTGAAATGGACCTGTATTATGTTATTCAGACTGTACTTTCGCTTCTGCTGGTCTCCATAATGAAGCTACAAGCCCAGCAGTACATATTTCTGCATATGGCGAACAGAGGGAGATAGCAGGACAATACAGATCAGTTTTGTTTTACTCCCACCATGTCTTCCGCTTGCTGCTGTAAAGGCACGTCACGTCGACGTGTGGCTGACTTACAGACATGCGCAGTAAACATATTTTCAACCCAAATTTTGTTGTAATAAGTGTTTATATGCGCACCAATTGGATTAACAATCAGCATAACCCACCCGTCTCAATCTGAAGGAAATTTTGATCCAAATGGGTGTGATCGGGTCAGAATATTCAGATTGGCGTGTTTACATGAAGCATTTTTATTCTGATCGGGCTTTTAATCCGGTTACTTGTGTCCATGTAAACATGGCAAGTGATAGAACTGAACATTCACAGTGGTGAACAGTCACATCAGCATCCTTCAATCTGTTTTTTCCACTACTCAACAACTCCAAATATGGGAAAAGGATTTCCTAGGTATAGACATTAAGCTTTATAAAGAAAAATTCATATTCATATAACTCAGTGTAACATAAAATTTTTCCATCATTCACGAACATAAATTAGTTAATTAATATTAACTAAGATAAAGGTAAAAATCTTTTTATTCTTGTCTGAAATAAAAAAAACAAAAAAACTAATAATTAAAAAGAAGACAAAATTAACCTACTCGAGCTCCTAACCACACTTGCTAGCTAAGTGACTCTTTAGTGTTGCTCCCATTACCAGCAGGTTAAAAGCATGATCAATGCCTCCACTGCTGACATACAGTACCTCTTCTGCTTTTTTCTGTGTTTAAAGTACTTTAATAAGCTCATGCTGCTCTCAGATGGTGATGCTAGAGAGACACTCTACCTGCTGACTGGAACGGTCGCAGGCAGTGCGCTTCTGAACTCCACACGGATGACGGTCATGTGCATTGTTCGTGCTTGTGGAGTGACATTCCTACATATTTTTTTTTTCTTAAATTAATATTTCTTTTGCGTGGTGGCATAAATCCAAGGATGTCAGCCCACCACGGAAAAATGTTAGCAGAGGAAACCCTGCTGTATTATTGCTGCTCAAGTTGGCTGAAAACAGCAGCTCAAAAAGACCAACAGAGGTGGACATTTATTTCCTTAGAACTGAGTCCTGCTTTAATCCCATTAGTGAATGATTTCTTTGATCTGTTTTCCCTCTAGACTTCCCAGAGCAAGACGTCTGTGAGAACGCGTTTTCTCCTGACCAGCAGCTCTGGAACCAAGAGGTGAACTCAGGTTTGGAACAGGAAGAACCAGAACCTCCACAGGTTACAGATGAACAGGAGAAACCAGAACCTCCACGGGTGAAAGATGAACAGGAAGAACTCGGACCTCCACAGGTTAAAGTGGAACAGGAGAAACCAGAACCTCCACAGGTTAAAGATGAACAGCAAGAACTAAAACCTTCACAGGTTAAAGTGGAACAGGACGAATCAGAACCTCTACAGGTCAAAGATGAACAGGAAGAACTAGAACCTCCACAGGTTAAAGTGGAACAGAAGGAACCAGAACCTCCACTGCTCAAAGAGGAACAGGAGGAACTCTGCATCAGTCAGGAGGGAGAACAGCTGTTAGTGAAGCTGGAGGCCGATACCTTCATAGTGACTCTTAGTTCTGAGGAAAAGCAGCAGAGTGAAGCAGAACCAAACAGTGAGCAGCTCCTCTCTCACAACTCTGCTGGAACTGAGATCCAACATGAGAAAGGAAGCCGGCATGTAGACTCAGGATCAACTAAAGAAGAAGAACCCAAACCAAAGAAGAGACGACTGAAAACAGGAAGTCAGCATGAAGGTAAACACTCTGAGAACAAAGACTCATTGTGAGAAGAACAGGTAAAATGTTACAGAAATGTTTGTCTTAAAGGAAAAAAGGACAGAAATGAAGAACCCAAAATCTACTTCTACCACAATCTAGAAGGTCACAATGAATAAATCTGATTTGGGATTTGTTTAACCATTGATGCATGCTGGGAATTTTTATTGTTGGTAAACAGAAGTAAACTCCAGAATCCCAGCTTTACTGACTTCTAGTGCAACTTAAAATTCAACCTGCACACAATAAAATTAAATCTACAGCCATCTGCTACCAATTACATCTGAATGTCATTGTTATTATTTTTTACTATTAATGACTACTTACTCACATTCTAACTAAGATGGTAAACATGAGTCCTGGTCGGTTAAGAAGGGTTATTAATGTCTGACTTTTTTCTGCAGAGTTTCAAAGAATGATGGAGCTTCAGCACAGACTGCTTGATGCCAACAGGAAACCAGTGATAAAGTTACACAGAATAGGTCTGTAAAACTATAATGTCTGACTCATAGTGGTGTCAAAGTTAACATGTTAACCTCGCTGTAACTCAACATTGTGTAACTTCACATTGCCAGTGTTTTTGATTGCAGTGTGTTGCAATTAATTACATCGGAATGAAAACTTGGAAGGTCTATGCAAAGGTACTGGAGAGGAGAGTCCGGCCGTTGGTCGAACCTCAGATTCAGGAGGAGCAATGTGGTTTTCATCCTGGCCATGACACATTGGACCATCTCTTTACCCTGTCGAGAATCCTCGAGGGTTTGTGGGAGTTTGCCCAGCCAGTTTACATGTGTTTTGTGGACTTGGAGAAAGCATTTGACTGCGTCCCTCGTGGTTTTTTGTGGGGGGGTGCTTCGGGAGTATGGGGTATCGGGCTTGTTGTTACGAGCTATCAGGTCTCTATACAACCATTGTAAGAGTTTGGTTTGTATTGCCAACACTCAGTCGGACTCATTCCCAGTGAGAGTTGGACTCCGCCAGGGCTGCCCTTTGTCACCGATCCTGTTTATAGTTTTTATGGGCAGGATTTCTAGGCACAGCCAGGGAACGGAGGGTGTCATGCTTAGTGACCACAGAATCTCAAATCTTCTGTTTGCAGATAATGTTGTCCTGTTGGCTTCATCAAGCAATGACCTACAGGTCTCACTGGAACGGTTTGCTGCTGAGTGTGAAGCGGCTGGAATGAGAATCAGTACCTCCAAGTCTGAGTCACAAGCTTTGGGTAATGACCAAAAGAACGAGATTGTGGATACAAGTGGCTGAAATGAGCTTTCTTTGTAGGATTGTGGACTCAATCTCAGAGATAGGGTGAGGAGCTCAGTCATCCGGGAGAGGCTCAGAGTTGAACTGCTGTTCCTCCACATTGAAAGGAGCCAGTTGAGGTGGTATGGGCATCTGATCAAGATGCCTCCTGGACGCCTCCCACTTGAGGTGTTTTGGGCATGTCCCAATGGGAGAAGATCCCAGGGCAGACCCAGGACTCGCTGGAGAGACTACATCTCCCTGGTCTGGGAGTGCCTTGGTGTCCTCTCTGAAGAGCTGGAGCAGGTGGCTGGGGAGAGGGAAGTCTGGGCTTTTCTGCTTGAACTGCTGCCTCCGTGACCCGGACCTCCGGAAAAGTGGTAGAAGATGGATGGATGGATGGAATGAAAACAGCAGGGCAGAAGGAAGAATGTGTAACTTTGGAAACCCGGCTACTGTTTCCATCCAGTCTCTATGGTGCACTCAAAAAAAAAAAAAAACCCACAAAACTTTATTTTGGTGGGGTATTGCTGTCGTAATACGTGGACACACAAACTAAATCAACGCACAATCCAACTCCCGAAATACAGCCACAGCCCATGGCTGGACAGTTTAAGACCTGCAGTGGGTGTAACCCACAAAGGAGAAGCAGCTCCAGCCCCAAAGCCACAGCCCAGTTTTTGTGGTACCGACTCCTCATTTTGTTTCATTCTGGGTGTTTGGGTTGGTTTGCTGGAGAGCTGCTGTCATGTTATGTGGATTTGTGGACCACATCAATGTGTAGCTCCGACCTGGGCGCTGCAGAGAAGAGATGAGAGACAGGAGCAATGCTAACAACTGGACTTCTGAGTTGTGGTGGTCATTGTGAGGATCGTTTGGAGGATCTTCTGGATAGTTGTAGTGTTTGACGTGCTGAAAGCTTTGAAGGGACCTGCAGTTACAGGGGGCAAGAACGTGTCCACTCCCATGCTGATGGAGGTGTGAATGGCTTGAAAGATGACAAGTTTAAGGTACATTACATTGGGGAGAAAATATGCTTTTATTCACTGTTACTAAAAATGAATGAATGCAAATTTTGGGAGATTAATCATGATCAGGAACTTTTTTTCTTTTGACACCAAGACTGACTGAACAAATACATTAGTATGACTTATATATGATCCTATTCAGAGGTCTGGGTTACATCTATCTATAAATGCAAAGAATCTCTGTCTGTTTGTGTGTCTGTCTCTTTGTCTGTGTGTTCCTCGCATATCTCTCAAACTGTTTGTTAGACTGACCTCAGATTTTATAAATACTTCGCTAAAAATATGTAATTTTTATCAATAAAAGCTTAGCCACCGTTACGTGTCATGCCTAGGCTTCTAGAAGTGTGGCCGGGGTTTCGTACTGATTGGATAATACACGGTATTACAGCATCAGTAACCACAGCGCTCCGTGAGCAAAACAAGGAAGCAAAAAACAACAAATTTGACTAGAAAAAGATAATACTTGAGATTTAATGCTTAAAAAATTATACCATAAAGTTGCAGTGATTGCATAGGTCTAATGCAGGGGTGTCAAACTCATTCCATGGAGGGCCAAGACCCTGCAGGTTTTACCTCCACCCAGTGTCTTCAGCAGGTGTTTTCATTGATCAGCAATCAGTGGGAAGAAATTCAGTGAAATCACCTGTTGAAGACATTGGGTGGAGGTAAAACCTGCAGGGTCTTCCATGGAATGAGTTTGACACCCCTGGTCTAATGGATAATTTGGCATGGAGAAATCGAGGTGTGCGAGTGCACTGGGGGCGGAGGGACCGTGGTGCCGCAAAGGACAGCGGTGGCACACGGGTAAAGCAGCTGCCGAGACTCCCGTTAACCAGGCAGGCTGGGCTTGGCTCCCTGCGAAGGACTGAGATCCACCGTTTCAACTGTTGGTTCTCCAACACTTGTGTCCGACCAGGCGGACCATGATCCTTCGCCTGGAGGCACGCCCAGCCTGCCCGGTCAGTGGTAGACTGCTGCTTCACCCGTGTGGTACCACTGTCCTTTGCAGGACCGCGATTCCCCCCTCCTGCACGAGTATCTAAAAATTAAAAACTTAATAATAATACCGCCATGATATTAAGTGAAATTAGATAATTAATTTCCCACAGAAACCTGAACATACCAGAGCACCCTGGTTAAAAACACTGTTTCAGGCAATAAGGAACTTTAATTTCCTAAAAATAAAAGAATAATTCAGACTATTCAAACTTCTGTTGTTGAATTTGTCTGCATTGTTCATTTGCTAAAAAGAGGATTTTATATATTTTATTGTATACATTTTATTTACTGCTGGTAGTTTGCAGTTTTGTTTTGTTTTTGTCAAAGCTGTTCCTGCTTATACAAAAGATAAGCAGTTTTATGTTTTGCATTTTGTTTCCTTACTGTACTGAAAAGGAACCGAACCGTGACCTTAAAACCAAGGTACGTACCAAACCGTGATTTTAGGCGTACTGTTAGACCCCTATTAACTTGTCAGCCACTTGTTTGGCATCGTTCCCATGTGTGCAGATGACTGTGTCATTTGCATACATCTGAATTTTTATGTCATTATCACATACTGATGGCAAGTCATTAGTATACAAAGTAAACAGCAGTGGGTCGAAAAACTGAACCTTGTGGTACTCTGATGGTGCATGCCTTTGATTGGGATACAGTATTGTTTATGCGCAGACACTGGGAGTGACCAGATAAATAAGATTTTAACCAGCTAAGGGTATTCATGGACAGTTTATATCCTGATAGTTTAGAAAGAAGGACTGAGTGATTGACCATATCAAAGGCTTTATGTAAGTCTGAAAAGATAGCTCCTACCACCACCACCCCCCCGGTCCAGATTTTCTTTAATCCATCCATCCATCTTCTACCACTTTTCCAGAGGTCCGGGTCGCGGAGGCAGCAGTTCAAGCAGAGAAGCCCAGACTTCCCTCTCCCCAGCCACCTGCTCCAGCTCTTGAGAGAGGATACCAAGGCACTCCCAGACTAGCTGGGAGACATAGTCTCTCCAACAAGTCCTGGGTCTGCCCCAGGGTCTTCTGCCTGAGGGACGTACCCGAAACACCTCAAGTGGGAGGTGTCCAGGAGGCATCCTGATCAGATGCCCATACCACCTCAACTGGCTCCTTTCAATGTGGAGGAACAGCAGTTCAACTCTGAGCCTCTCCCGGATGACTGAGCTCCTCACCCTATCTCTAAGGGTGAGTCCAGCAATCCTACGAAGAAAGCTCATTTCAGCCACTTGTATCCACGATCTCGTTCTTTTGGTCATTACCCAAAGCTCATGACCAGAGGTGAGGGTAGGAATGTAGATTGACCAGTCAATCGACAGCTTTGCCTTAGAACTCAGCTCCCTCTTCACTGCAACAGACTAGTACAACGTCCGCATCACTGCAGATGCTGCTCTGATCCATCTGTCAATCTCTCGCTCCATTCTCCCCTCACTCGTGAATAAGACCTCAAGATACTTAAACTCCTCCACTTAGGGCAGGAGCTTGTCCCCAACCCGGCGATAACAATCCACCTTTTTCCGACTGAGGACCATGGACTCGGACGTGGAGGTACTGATTCTCATCCCAGCCGCTTCACACTCAGCGGCAAACCATCCCAGTAAGACCTGTAGGTCATTGCTGGATGAAGCCAACAGAACAACATCATCTGCAAACAACAGAAATGAGATCCTGTGGTCACCAAGCATGACACCCTCCATTCCTTGGCTGCACCTAGAAATCCTGTCCATAAAAATTATGAACAGGATCGGTGACAAAGGGCAGCCCTGGCGGAGTCCAACTCTCACTGGGAATGCGTCCGACCGAGTGTTGGTAATACGAACCAAACTCTCACAACGGTCGTACAGAGACTGACTAGCTTGTAACAACAAGCCCGACATCCCATACTCCCGAAGCACCCCCCACAAAAAATCACGAGGGACGCGATCAAATGCCTTCTCCAAGTCCACAAAACGCATGTAAACTGGTTGGGCAAACTCCCACGAACCCTCGAGGATTCTCAAGAGGGTAAAGAGTTGGTCCGATGTGCCACGGCCAGGACGAAAACCACATTGCTCCTCCTGAATCCAAGGTTCGACTAATGGCCGGACTGTCCTCTCCAGTACCCTGGCATACACCTTCCCAGGGAGGCTGAGGAGTGTGATCCCTCTAACGTTGGAATACACCCTCCAGTCCCCTTTTTTGAAGAGAGGAACCACCACCCCGGTTTGCCATGCCAAAGGCACTGCCCCCGACCTCCATGCAGTGTTGCAGAGGCGTGTCAACCATGACAGCCCTTCAACATCCAGGGCCTTGAGGTACTCAGGGCGAATCTTGTCCACCCCCCGGGCCCGGCCACCAAAGAGATTTTTAACAACCTTGGCGACCTCAGCCCCTGTGATAGGTGAGTCATCTCCCTCATCCACAAGCCCTGCTTCCTCCATGGAAGGCGTGTCAGTGAGATTGAGGAGATTCTCGAAGTATTCCTTCCACTGCCCGACAATATCCCCAGTCGAAGTCAGCAGCGCCCCATCCGCACCATACACAGTGTGGACAGGGAGCTGCTTCCCCCTCCTGAGCCGCCAGACAGTTTGCCAGAATCTCTTCGAGGCCAACCGAAAGTCTTGTTCCATGGCCTCACCGAACTCCTCCCATGCCCGAGTTTTTGCTTCAGCAACCACCTGAGCTGCACTCCGCTTGGCCCGCCAGTACACCTCAGCTACTTCGGGAGTCCCACAAGCCAACCAAGCTTGATCGGACTCCTTCTTCAGCTTAATGGCCCCCCTCACCACTGGTGTCCACCACTTGGTTCGGGGGTTGCCACCACGAGATCCCGATGACCTTGTGGCCGCAGCTCTGGGCAGCCACTTCAACAATGGAGGTGGAGAACATGGCCCATTCAGACTCCATGTCTCCAGACTCCCTCGGAATGTGGTCAAAGTTCTTCCGGAGGTGGGAGTTGAAGACCTTCCGGACAGGGGCCTCAGCCAGATGTTCCCAGCACACCCTCATTATATGTTTGAGTCTACCAGGTCTGAATGGTATCCTCCCCTGCCATCGGATCCAACTCACCACCAGGTGGTGATCAGTTGACAGCTTTGCACCTCTCTTTACTCGCGTGTGCAAGACATATGGTCGCAGGTCTGATCACACGGTAACAAAATCAATCATCGACCTGCAACCTATTTTCTTTAATCGTTTCAGTAAAAGTAACAACATGCAGTCTCCATTGAGTGGTTCGGCCTGAAACCAAACTGCCTGGGATACAGCAGCTGGGCAGATTCGAGATGTTCTACCAGTTGGTCTACTACCACCTTTTCAATGGCTTTTGACAAAACAGGAAGTGTACTTATTGGCCTATAATTACTAATTTCTTGTTTGTCTCCGGCTTTGTGTATGGGGATTACGATGGCGGGTTTCATTGCATCAGAAAAGATATGTTCATGTATTGATTGATTTATTAGTTCTGTAATTGGAATTATTAAAGTATCTTTATATTTTTTCAAGAATACAGTGTCTAGTCCATGGATATCCTTTGCTCTGGGACTTGATAGAGATGATAATTTTTTTTTAAGCTTTATCTCCTTTATGGGTTTAAGGTTTAGATCAGTTTCATGATTTATTTTAATTTGGTTTGGGTATGTCATAATAGTAAATGTAGCATTTACCATAGTGCAACTGCAATGTTAACTTTGAGCCTTTGACCTTTGACCCAAAACCCATAGTTAGGTGAGGGTGTAAGTCATCCAAGATGTGTATTAGATACAACTACTGTATTGATTGGAAAAGCCTACATCATTTCTTTCAGTAGTTACTGTGTTTAGAAAATTTAGGGAAAAATCTGACCTGACCTTTTTACCTCAGGGTCATCCGATGAAAGTCAAATTGCAATATGCACATCATCAGAGTATATCAAAGCATGGTACCAAGTTTCAAAACAATCAGACCAAAACTGTAGGAGGAGTTGATTTCACAAGACAGTTACTGTCTATGAAATGAGGTGAAACAGGAGGTCATAGGTCAGGGGCTACAATTCCCGCAAAAATCATCACTGTGAAATCACAGTGGACGGACGGACTGACCCATAACATAATCCCCCTTCGGTCTTCACCCAAAGGGCTCTTCAACCCCTTTGGGCTTCGACCAGAGGGGGATAGAAATTATTTTGTCCCCTTTAAATAACTTGTTGAATCTGAAACAGATTCATCACTGCTGTAATTATCACATGCAAGGATAAGAACAATTTGTTTCCAGGTGATGACTTTTTTTGGCCAGTCAGTGTATTTATTCTTTCTGGTTTTTCTATTACTAGCATTTTCTGTGTCTCTTTGTCCCTCCAGATGCTCCACAGCCACATGACTGTAAGGAGGGGGAGGTTCTCACTGTCCAGCAGCTCTGTAACCAGGAGAAGAACTCCAGTCTGGACCAGGAGGAACAAGATGCTGCTGCGCAGGTTAAAGAAGAAGAAGAAGAACTCTGTAGGAGTCGGGAGGAAGAACACTTTGGACTGAAACAAGAGACTGATACCTTCATGGTGACTCCTACTGATGAGGACAATGACAGCAGTGAAACTGAACCAAACAGTGAGCAGCCCCTCTCTCACAACTCTCCTGACACTGAGAGCAAAGACCAGGGAGCAGGTAAGAATCTAAACCCAGGATCAAGTAAACATGAAGAGCCAAAGCCAAAGAAGAGACTTCACAGAAACAGAAGTGACCGTAACAATGTAGACAACTCCTCCATGTCAGAGAGTCAGTGTGATACTGACACAGGTGAAAAGTCTGTAAAATGTTCTGATAATGATAAAAACTGTAAAAATGAGTCCCAGAAGAAGAAACATCACACAGTTAAGTCACATGTTTGCAACACGTGTGGGAAAAGATTGAGCAGGAAGAGTGTTTTATCAGTTCATAAGAGAATCCACACAGGTGAGAAGCCATTTTCTTGCGAAATATGTGAACAGCGTTTTAATCACCGTGAAGTTTTGAATAAGCACATGAGAATCCACACAGGTGAGAAGCCATTTTCTTGTGAAACATGTGGGCAGAGTTTTACTCAATATTTTAGTTTGAAAATTCACATGAGAATCCACACAGGTGAGAAGCCATTTTCTTGTGAAATATGTGGACAGAGTTTTAATCGCCGTGATGTTTTGAAAATTCACATGAGAATCCACACAGGTGAGAAGCCATTTTCTTGTGAAACATGTGGACAGAGTTTTAAGCATCGTCTTCAGTTGAAAACCCACATGAGAATTCACACAGGTGAGAAGCCATTTTCTTGTGAAACATGTGGGCAGAGTTTCACTCAACATGCTAGTTTGAAAACTCACATGAGAATTCACACAGGTGAGAAGCCATTTTCTTGTGAAACATGTGGTCAGAGTTTTACTCATCATGGCACTTTGAAAACTCACATGAGAATTCACACAGGTGAGAAGCCATTTTCTTGTGAAACATGTAGGCAGAGTTTTAGGCATTGTTTTCAGTTGAAAACCCACATGAGAATTCACATAGGTGAGAAGCCATTTTCTTGTGAAACACGTGGGCAGAGTTTTAATCAACGTGTTAATTTGAAAACTCACATGAGAATTCACACAAGTGAGAAGCCATTTTCTTGTGAAACATGTGGGCAGAGTTTTGCTCAACATCGTACTTTGAAAAAGCACATGAGAATTCACACAGGTGAGAAGCAGTAGTCCTGTAAAATATGTTGGAAATGCTTCAGTCACTGTTCTAGCTTAAATTATCACATGAAAACTTGCAAATAAGCTACTGTAGTCCAGCAACATTTGTAGATTTTTATTTTCTGGTTTCAGTCTGTTTTGTGAATGAAATATTCTTTAAATTGTTGAAGTTGTAATGTATATATAAATAAAGTCCTAATCCTACCCCTTTTACTGCTAATTAAGCTGTTCAGTCAATGTTTGTGTAGATATAGTACATACTGCACATATATTGTATCCATACTGTATATAACCATCCACACACATAAATTCATGATATAATGCAAAATTCACAACCCAACACAGCAATCTGCGTAACTGAGGATTTGCAGCAACGTCACCAAATCACGTGATTGTCTATCTACATCTCCATGTTGATAGGCAAGCTGTAAATGGGCATTTAGTGCTATTAATGCGTTAGTGCTAGCTTAGATTGGCAGACATTTCAATTCTGGGCATGGTCATGACATGTGCCTTGGTAGGTTGCCATAATAGCCAACAAAAGCTACAGGAAAGTATTTTTTCCTTTTCCATCGGATCCAGTTCTGACAGCCAGGTGGGTAGTGGCAGTCAGACGGGAGGATTGGCAGGCCTTCCACCACAAGTCAGATCTGCAGTGATCATTTCATCAAGGGTAAGTACATGTTGGAACACATGGGCCTAGGTTATGAATGATGACCTGGGGATAGTGATGGTGGGTCTCAGACTTGTTTGGTGATGTTTTGCTGATTATGGTCCCTCACTGTTTAAACATATAGACTCACCTCAAAAAAGAAAAGCAAGACTGGGCCCGGATATTTTTTGTAGAGGGACACAGGGATTAAAGTTCTCCATCGCTGTGACAAATTTCCATCAGTTTTAAGTTGAGGGAGTCTGTTTAATCTATTTAATTTACAGTTAAAATTATCATTCAAAATATAACCTTATACCTACGCTATCATACACAGATGGTCACGTTGGTGAAGTGACAGCCTTTATTTTTCAGCACTTTCATTTGAGCACAGCATATAATGTGGTCATATACTTTTATAAGATAAGATAAGCCTTTATTAGTCCCACAGTGGGGAAATTTCAGGATTGCAACAGCATAGGGATAGCAACACTCAGAGTAATAATTCAGAAGATAAGAGCAGTGAATATACAGTACATACAGTATGTACACAGAATTATCATCTTGTGAATGGAAGTTTTTAAATACATACTTATAAAAATGTGACTTCATCTCTTGTAATTCTGTGAATTTTTATTTACATTTCCTTGAGATTTCTATCATGGCTCAAGAAATATTCACTGTCCAGTGTTCTTTGCATGATACCTGGGTGCATTAAACAACTTCGTCTAAACAATAAAGTAAAGGAATTTTAAAAAGCTGTAAATCATAGTCAGCAGAATTCAAACCACAAAGGCTTGAAATATTTCACATCATGTCTGATGAATTATAGATATGTCCAATTATGAAGAAAAACATTTTTGTTATACTTTTATGATACATTTTTGAGCTGCACCTGAAAATTTAGAATAAATTAGAGTAACAAAAATGTTTGAAAGTAAAACCACAGTCACTATAATGATAGTGTTGAGTACATTTAATTATGTTACTACAAAATCAGCACTTGGTTTAGTTCATATAAGGAAAAATTTAAAAAAAAAATATTTCTTTTCAACCTGTTTTAAAATTATACAGTTCTGAAAGCTACATTTACCGTCTAGACTCTACAGGTAAAGTTTTTTTTATCTTCACATTCTCTGTAGTAGCTCTGTGGTAACCACACAGGATGTTGGGAATGAGTTTATGGTGAACAAGCAGAGCTGGAACTATTATTTTTGTTAAAAATGAATCTGTCTGATTTTTTTTTTTTTTGATCAGTCAACTGATCATTTATTTATGAAATCTATTTTTAAAAAAACAATCAAAAATGTCCAGCACAATATCCCAGAGCTGAAGGTGACCGTATGAAATGTCTTGGTGTGTCAAACAAAACTAAAAATTATTTAACTTGTAATGCAAAAACTAGAAAAGTGACAATTTTTCTTAAGAACTTAAAACAATCATACTTTTGGAATTTTTACAGGAAAAGGTTGCATAAGCGAATAGTCAATTATAAAATTGGTTGTTAATTTTTTTTTTTTCCATCAATGTACTATGGACAAGCGCTTCTTTCATTGTGTGGATTTGATTTGGTCTCGGGGCGGGGGAATTTTAGTCAAACTTTTTTTTTTTTTTCATTAATCCCTGGGGACATCAACAAAACTTGAGGAGAAGATTAGGCAAGTTATTTTATTGTTTTGGAACTGTGGTAGGTTCTGATAAAATAATGTTGTCACACACCATGATAAACCATTTTCTGTCTTTGTTCCTCTCACAAAACTTTACCTAGCAATGTGGTGACCCAAACAAACAGCACATGACCAGTGACGTCACTTGTAAATCCTCAATATTCATCTCATCTGATCACTCTGCATTCTCCCAGTATTTCATAGGCTTGTTCAAATACTGCTTAGCAAGCTTTCTACTAATTTTAATATGCCTTTTCTTTAATAATGGAGTCTTGAAGGTTCATGGAGCTCATGATGGTGGAGTGCATTGCCTATTGTTTTCTCTGTCACAATTGTACCTGCTGTCTCCAAGTCTTTCCGGAGCTCTTTCTCAGTTGTCCTTAGCTCTTGGGTTCCTCATCTGACTCTCCGGTCAGATATCTTGGGAGGAGCTCCTGTACATGGGCTGTTGATGGTAGAGTGATGTTCCTTTCACTAGTGGATCATGGCCACAATGGTGCTCACTGGAAGATTCAGAAGTTTTGACATACATTAGTAACCAAATCCATCACTGTGTTTTACAACAATCACGTTGGGAAGGTCTTGTTGGAGCTCTTGGCATCGTGAAATGTTTCTCGTATGACACCTTGGTAATATTTTTATAGCCACTCATGAATTACCTACCTGGCTGATATTAATTTCCACAGAGAGGAGGCAGAAGTACTTTCTACCAAAATATGGATGTCAGCTGATTCCCTGCCTTACTGTGCCCTGGGATACTGCTTTTTCTAATGTGATTAGTACTTTTTTCTCTTTTTCATTCCACTTTATCAACATAACTTTATTCATGGATTTAAATGTTTTGATTTCTTTCTCAGTGTGTATCACTTGAGTTAATACCAAAATCTAGAGAAAATTTCATGTGAGTAGCTTTATTAGAAATACATGTAGTGGCAAAACTGCTGACAAGTTTAATACACTACTCATAAAAAGTTAGGGGTATTTGGCTTTCAGGTGAAATTTATGGAAAATGTAAAAAGTTCACTCTACAGTGATATATCATGAAAGTAGGGCATTTAAGTAGAAGCATGCAATGGTGATTTCCTCATCTCAAACAATTTATTGAAACAAAAGCCAACAACAGTGGTGAATATACCACAAACGTCTCAACAACTTGTCATGTGCCCTTGAGCTTCAATTACAGCTTGACAATGACATCTCACGCTGTTCGCATGTTGATTTATTGTGTGCTGAGGCATGGCATTCCACTGTTCTTGAAGGGTGGCCCGCAGGTCATTGAGGTTGTGGGGTGCAGGGTTACGAGCCTCTACACGGTGACTCAGCTGATCCCATTGGATTTCTATGGGATCAGCCTTGGATCAGCCTCCAACAGCCATTCCCTAATGATGGGACCTTGATGAGCTGGAGCACTGCCATTCATGAAGATGAAATTAGGCCTGTGTTGTTCATGCAGGGGCACAATGACTGAATTAATGATGTCATTCAGGTCGTATCTGTCATGTTCGTGTGCTTTTGCGCAGTGAACAAATGAATTGTTACGAGCCCAAACGCTGGTGAAGTGAATGCGTTTATTAACAAAGGGAAAAACATACAGAGTGTCCAGTGAAGACAGTCCAAAATGGGTAATGTTAAGATGACAGGCTACAAACTCCGTTGGCTGAGAAGAGATGAGCCTCACGTGCTCCCAGGTGGAACTGGGCAGGAGAGAGGAAGGGCAATTAATAATAAGAAGGAAGACTTACATGAATGCCGGAGCACAATGGGGTTCTGGAAACGACACCATAAGTCCAAAAGGAGGCGGAACCAACTGTGAGAGAGCCTGGACATCAAGTAATGACTAGTTGACTAATGCCGCCACACTGAGTGCTCCCCCTGTCACCCATAAATACTTAATGAGTGACAAATGGATGCAGGTGTGCGGCAACAGCCGGTGAGTGAGTGCGTGTCAGCGAATGTGAGTAAGAATGAATGTGCCTGTGTGTACATGTACAGTGGGGTAAAAAAGTATTTAGTCAGCCACCAAATGTGCAAGTTCTCCCACTTAAAAGATGAGTGAGGTCTCCAATTTTCATCATAGGTATACCTCAACTATGAGAGACAAAATGAGAAAAAAAAAATCCAGAAAATCACATTGTCTGATTTTTAAAGAATTTATTTCCAAATTATGGTGAAAAATAAGTATTTGGTCAGTAACAAACATTCATCTCAATACTTTGTTATGTACCCTTTGTTGGCAATGACAGAGGTCAAACGTTTTCTGTAAGTCTTCACAGGGTTTTCACACATTGTTGCTGGTATTTTGGCCCATTCCTCCATGCAGATCTCCTCTAGAGCAGTGATGTTTTGGGGCTGTCGCTGGGCAACACGGACTTTCAACTCCCTCCAAAGATTTTCTATGGGGTTGAGATCTGGAGACTGGCTAGGCCACTCCAGGACCTTGAAATGCTTCTTACGAAGCCACTCCTTCGTTGCCCGGGCGGTATGTTTGGGATCATTGTCATGCTGAAAGACCCAGCCACGTTTCATCTTCAATGCCCTTGCTGATGGAAGGAGGTTTTCACTCAAAATCTCATGATACATGGCCCCATTCATTCTTTCCTTTACACGGATCAGTCGTCCTGGTTCCTTTGCAGAAAAACAGCCCCAAAGCACGATGTTTCCATCCCCATGCTTCACAGTAGGTATGGTGTTCTTTCTCCTCCAAACATGACAAGTTGAGTTTTTACCAAAAAGTTCTATTTTGGTTTCATCTGACCATATGACATTCTCCCAATCCTCTTCTGGATCATCCAAATGCTCTCTAGCAAATTTCAGACGGGCCTGGACATGTACTGGCTTAAGCAGGGGTACATGTCTGGCACTGCAGGATTTGAGTCCCTGGCGGCATAGTGTGTTACTGATGGTAGCCTTTGTTACTTTGGTCCCAGCTCTCTGCAGGTCATTCACTAGGTCCCCCCATGTGGTTCTGGGATTTTTGCTCACCGTTCTCGTGATCATTTTGACCCCACGAGGTGAGATCTTGCGTGGAGCCCCAGATCGAGGGTGATTATCAGTGGTCTTGTATGTCCTCCATTTTCTAATAATTGCTCCCACAGTTGATTTTTTAACACCAAGCTGCTTACCTATTGCAGATTCAGTCTTCCCAGCCTGGTGCAGGTCTACAATTTTGTTTCTGGTGTCCTTTGACTGCTCTTTGGTCTTGGCCATAGTGGAGTTTGGAGTCTGACCGTTTGAGGTTGTGGACAGGTGTCTTTTATACTGATAATGAGTTCAAACAGGTGCCATTAATACAGGTAACGAGTGGAGGACAGAGGAGCCTCTTAAAGAAGAAGTTACAGGTCTGTGAGAGCCAGAAATCTTGCTTGTTTGTAGGTGACCAAATACTTATTTTCCACCATAATTTGCAAATAAATTCTTTAAAAATCCTTCAATGTGATTTTCTGGATATTTTTTTTTCTCATTTTGTCTCTCATAGTTGAGGTATACCTATGGTGAAAATTGGAGACCTCTCTCATCTTTTAAGTGGGAGAACTTGCATAATTGGTGGCTGACTAAATACTTTTTTGCCCCACTGTATGTGTGTGTGCGTGCATGAGAGTGTGTGGGTATGTGTGCATGGACAAAGGAAAATGACAAACAGCTGGTGGATGTCGGAAGAGAGGAAGAGGCATGGACATAGGCTGGCAGGGAGCCCAGCCCCAAAGGCTCAAATAACCTGCCAGCTGAAAATTACGACAACAATCAGAGAAACTATAGCCACAAATCATGGTTCACGACAGAATTAGCTTGTCACTGTAACATTCACAAGGTGTAGTGCAGTTCTGTATTGACTAGACACACCTCCCCAGACTGTCACACCACCACCAAAGGCTCATCTGGTGACAACAGTGGCTTGATGTCTCCAACATCGTTGACGGTCATCATTTCTGCTCAGCGTGAATCGACTTTCATCAGAGAACATCATTGAGACCGACTGGTCCCTTGTCCAGCATAAATGCTCCCTGGCCCATGCAAGATGTTGACGCCTGTGCCTGATGGTGTGGTCAGGTACCCTTGCAGGTCGTCTAGCACACAGACCACGCTGATGTACGTAAGTGTTTCAAATGATCTGACATGACACCTGGGTGCCTCTCATCTCCCTTAAATGTGCCTGGAGTTGAGCAGCATTCATCATCCGGTTCTGCAGGGCACTGTTCACAATGAAGCGTCATCAGCGTGGGATGTGGCCAAAGGACGTCCACTTCTTTGCCTTTCTGTGACTCTTCCAGTCTCTCTGTATCTCTGTTGCAACCTGCTGATGACACTCTTTGACACTCTAAGCTCAGTGGCCACTTCCCTCTGAGAACATTCTGTTTGAAGCCTCGCAATGGTGAGGTACTGTTGATCAATTGTTAGATGTTGTCTTGGTCTCATGATGTCAAAATGTGAACAGCACAACAGAAGAGGACTTTAAATACCAATTCTAATTGAACCATAAAATTTATTGGTCAATTCATGGATCAAACACCTGTTGTGAATTTTGCCTTTAAACACCTTGTTAAAGAACAGCAAGTTACGCAAAAAGCACTGAAACATTGAACAGTTGGAAATTTGCTTTCAAAAGGTTAGAGAAGGTCAAATTAAGTTCACCTGTAAAGGTTATAGTACATTTTAGGTGCATCCTGAAATTTCACTCGAAAGCCAAATATCCCTAACTTTTTGTGAGTAGTGTGTTTCATCCATTGTGTCTTTTGTGGGTTTCATGTTATATTATTTTTTATATATATTATAAATGGTTCCTGCTGCTCACAGCTATGGCAACATTAAATAAATGATTGTTATCACTATCAGTAATTTATCAATACCTGTATGTATTCATTCCTGTATAAGAGGGCATGGTCATGTACTGTAGCACAGGTTCACTTTCCACTGATTCTCTTTTTAACCTTATCTCTGTTATTGGCTAATATCACAGTCATAATGCTAGAGTGCTGTAAGTTGAATCTAAAATTCATCTGTTCTGTCCTAAACTTTACTATCTACACTACTCACAAAAAGGTGAGGATATTTGGCTTTCAGGTGAAATTTATGGAAAATGTAAAAAGTTAACACTACAGTGATATTATATCATGAAAGTAGGGCATTTAAGTAGAAGCATGCAATGGTGAGTTCTTCATCTCAAACAATTTATTGAAACAAAAGCCAACAACACTGGTGGGTATACCACAACAAAAAATGTCATTGTCTCAATAACTTATCATGTACTCTTGAGCATCAATTACATCTTGACAATGACTTCTCGTGCTGGTCACAAGTCGACTTGGTGTCTGCTGAGGCATGGCATTCCACTCTTCTTGAAGGGCGACCCTCAGATCATTGAAGTTGTGGGGTGCGGGGTTATGAGCCTCTACATGGTGACTCAACTGATCCCATAGGTTTTCTATGGGATTCAGGTCTGGAGAAAGTGCAGGCCACTCCATTTGAGGCACCCCAGCCTCCAGCAGCCATTCCCTAATGATGGAACCTCGATAAGCTGGAGCATTGTCGACCATGAAGATGAAATTAGGCCTGTGTTGTTCATGCAGGGGCACAATGACTGGATTAATGATGTTATTCAGGTAGTATCGGCTTGCCATCATACCATTCACAAGGTGTAGGGCAGTTCTGTATTTACTAGACACACCTGCCCAGAGTGTAATGCCACCACAACAGTGGCTGACACGTAATGCTCTCCTTGATGTCTTCAACATCATTGGAGGTCATCATTTCTGCTCATCGTGAATCGACTTTCATCAGAGAACAATACTGAGGCCCACTGGTCCCTTGTCCAGCATAAATGCTCCCTGGCCAATACAAGATGATGATGCCTGTGCCTGGTGGTGTGGTCAGGTACCCTTGCAGGTCGTCTAGCACGCAGACCACGCTGATGTAAACAGTTTCGAATGGTCTAACGTGGCATTTGGGTGCTTCTGACCTCCCTTAACCGTGCCTGGAGTTGAGTGGCATTCATCATCTGGTTCCGCAGGGCACTGTTCACAATGAAGCGGTCAACAGCGTGGGATGTGGACAAAGAACGTCCACTTCTTTGCCTTTCTGTGACTCTTCCAGTCTCTCTGTATCTCTGTTGCAACCTGCTGATGACACTCGGTGACACTCTAAGCTCAGTGGCCACTTCCCTCTGTGAACATCCTGTTTGAAGTCTTGCAATGGCGAGGTACTGTTGATCAGTTGTTAGATGTCGTCTTGGTGTCATGACGTCAAAATGTGAATAGCATGATGAAGAGGACTGTTTAAATACCAATTCTAATTGAACCAGGAAATTTATTGGTCGATTCATGGATCAAACACCTGCTGTGAATTTTGCCATTAAGTACCTTGTTAGAGAACAGCAAGTTATGCAAAAAGTACTGAAACATTGAACAGCCGGACATGTGCATTCAAAAGGTTAGAGAAGGCCAAGTTAAGTTCACCTGTAAAGGTTATAGTGCATTTTAGGTTCATCCTGAAATTTCACCAGAAAGCCAAATATCCCTAACTTTTTGTGAGTAGTGTATATGCAGGGTTTGACATTAACACCGGCCACTGGTGGATTTTAGCAATGGCCGGGAAGATAGCCACACCAACTAGTAGTGGTGATGGGTGATAAAAAAACAATTGGGTAGGGGGGCACTTGTGCAGTATGTGATGGGTGAATTCATCTAAGGACCCTCTCAGACCAGAGCAAAACACACAAATATAGAATCAAAAGACTTAGAATAAATTCAGAAAACAGAACACTTTAATGAAAACTAAAGTACTTTGCTGTCAGATGTGATAAAGTAGATGAAAAATTTAACAAGAACAATTCCATATCATCAGACACATTGGGCCTCATGCAACAATGTGTTATTATGTGAAAATCACACATACTTTTGTTAGTAAGCCGCGATGGTCTGAACAAACCACTAAAGACAACAAACACTCCTACATCCTACAAAAGTGTGTGAGCAGACCAGGTAAATCTGGTGAATCACACTCCTGTATAGGTGAGCGCACGTTCACGAGTATTGAAAATTTGCATAACTGGGGTCCTAAGACTACCCTATGAGGCCCTTCTTCACATGTCAGGCCAGAAGTTTCATTAACAAAAAATGGTTTCAAAGTGTTAGAAAAAAAATTCTTGAGGGAAACTGAAGCTCTGTCTGAGATCCAAAAAGTAAAAATGATCATTTAAGTAGCATCAGCAGTGGAATCAAAGGACTGGCAAAAATGAAAGGATCCATCAGATTCTAGGAGCTATTTCAGATGGTCCTGTTAGTGACCGACATGAAGACACACACATAGAACCATATATTTTGCATAGTATATAATTTGGACATTGATGAAAGGATTCTGCTTTTGATTATTTGTAATTATTTTACTTTTAATTATTACTTGAATCATAATATTAAATTTTGTCAATTAATTAAGTTTATAGGGTGTAAGATACTTTGTATTCAGACAAAATACAAAACCATTTAGTGAAAACTTGGTTAGAATAACAGCAAACTATTTACATAAAACTCTTACATCTAGTCTGGAACACTCCTAAATTTTGTTAGTACCAGTACTAAATTTCAAGATACAACAGATCACGTGAACTTGTAGGATTCACTGAATCAAACAAACGTCACATTAATGAACAAATTTGTTTGTGCTAATGGTTCTTGCATGAGCATTAGTAGTAGTGTCCACTATTTGTACAGAAGTTTAGCGCTCCTGTCTTTCAAGCTAGTGTCACAATCTTGGCTCACAGCTTGGACAAAGAAGGGAGACCACATGGAGGTGCTAAATTAAACACAAATTTATTGATTAAAGAAAAGCAATAAAAGAAAGTGTCTGTAATAATCAGTGGTGTGTGTGTGTGTGTGAATGGATGTGTGAAGCAAACAAAGAAAAGCTAATCACTGGCCAACCCAGCAATCACACGCCTCTGTCAGGGGCTGTAATGATGTCCAGAGGCACACCCAGAACCAGAAAGCCTCCAGGCTACAGACAACAAAAGGGGGGCCGCCAGCACAACCCCGACCAAGTGACAGACAGAACCAGAACAGGTAGTAGGCAGAGCACAAGCAGAGAAGGCGACCGGCCTCCAGCGGGAGCAGAAGCGCTACTGACAAGCACACAGAGATGGCTTATATAGGCACCTCTCATCCAGGGGTGGTCCCTGGCAGCTCCACCTAGAGCACAAGAAAAAAAAACAAAAAAAACACAGAGAGGTCTGACTCCAGAAAGGAGCGGGCCGTAACACTCCCCACACACAAAAAAAAGGGCAAGGCCTACACAAGCTGATCTACAAACAATCTTCCTTATAATTTGTCGTTCAATAATAAATATTTCTAGTTCATTTATTTATCTACAATATTTTATATCCATTTGAAATACCACAAACTACAGATCCATTATTCTTTCCTTAACCCGGTCCTGGTGTAAACACCCAACCAACCTATCCAAACCTTGTCAGCTACCCAGCAGCTCCCGGCGCCTGGAGAAGCAATTTAAGAGGGCCGACAAACCAGACAGATGGCACAGGTAACTTTAGACAAGATTTTCTTAGTGTGGCACCTATGAACTCGGTGCTCTGGACAAGGCCTCCATATGTTACAAACAGGCCAAAGCCAAAACAGACAGCTCTGAACTCAAAATGGCCGGATGTCCAAACAGTAGATCTGCAAAAAAAAAAGTAAATGCATCAGTCCAAAACAATAATCCTGTAGTCCATAGACTAATAGAACACAAATGTCCTCCCAGAGGAAGACCAAAATTCAGGGTCAACTTGGACAGGAAGTTGGACAGGACTCCACCAGCTCACCCTGCAACCTAAACTGAACAGGAGCCACTATGATGTCATCATCTGACCCAGGTACATTCACAGACCGTGCACCAGCTGAACCAACCGGCAGTCGAGACCCCGCCCACCCCCTCCCGGTTCAAAAATCAGCGTTTCTCGAGTAATCTGATTTCAACAAACTAATCTGGCAAAGCTGCGTTTCCTCCTTCTGCACAGGTGTAATCACACCAACCTCATCAAGAACCAGAATGACAGGCACTTCCACAATGTCATCTAGAGACAACTGACCATCAGAAGCAGCTGAAAAAATTAACAGTTCTTGCAGACAACCTGTCACTGAATCCAGCTCCTCCGACATATCACCTGGCACATTAATTGATGTCACTGACACCTCACAGACAGACTGCACAGGAGGAGGTTCAACACACAGGTTTTTAGCATCAGCATACTTAATCGGCGCAGCCAACACCACAGGTACCACCGTGCATGCTGGAACTAATTCACAGTCATGTGATCATACACTGACTTTGAAACACTCTGAGCAGCCACAGACTGTATAGGAGGAGATTCAACGCACAGGTTTTTGGAATACACATGATTAATTGGAGTGGTTAAAGCCTTATTCATGCTGCATTTCCCCTCTAGTCCGCTTTGGTCCACGTGCACTATGGACGAGCCCAGCGCGCACGTGGCATATAGCCACTACCAAATGCTTTCCACAATCATTTAGAGTTGAAAATAAAACAGCATACAGGCATAGATGCATACAAGAGTGTAATAGATCTTAAGTCACCGGTTACCGTGTCTTTACACGGATCTTGATAAATCTTCCTGTAATCAAATCCAGTTGTAATGGTTGCAAAATGCAAAGCAAGTCTAATATTGTTAAACCCGTTAGCAACTCCACTCGTTCAGGTATCGTGAGCACCATCCTGTGCATCCTGACTTCTTTATAATGTCCAGTTTAGGGAAAGGCCTTGGACAGTTTTTTTTTTTTTTTTTAATCCAAAGCTGGTGCTCAAATTGTATTGTCCTAAACTTGTTAGCAAATAAATACTGCACTGCAGGATATCCCGTCCGTGCGCACTGGTAGTAATTTGCGTGTGGAAATGTGTTGATATGGTGACATTGTCAAAAGGCTCATTGTGATTGGTTAAAGCCTAGCCTCCTTCCTTTTTTTTTCTTCAATTCAAGGAGATAGAGAATTTTCCATAGCAACACATAGAAACTGATTTCTGTTTGGCTAAATAATTTCAGAAAGTATGCTCGCCTCCTTACATTTTACATAGCAAACAAAAACAAACTAATTTCTGATTGGCTGATTAACATTCCCACAGTGGCAAGCCCATTTTTTACTCCTGTGGACTTATGACAGCATTCTGACTACATATTACAAAATAATATACAGTACAAAATACATTTATTATCATAGGTATTATTTTCACTAGCGCATACTCAGTTCGACTTGACTCACCTCGACACGGTTTCAGTTGTTTTCCATTACAATTGAGTGCCACCTCAAAGTAGGAAGGGTCAAGACGATCCGACACTCCTGTGACATTATTTTTTGACATGCTGACTTTACGTTGCTCTCAGAAGCGCATACTTAAGAGACAGTAAATGCAAAATACAAGCAGAGCATGGAGTTAGTGTTGATGGCTAACTAGCTAGCTTATTGTCTGCATACAGGGGACAATGGCGCTATCTAATATCCTTGTTTGTCCAAGGTAAGCTTGCCACCAATGGAATAAATAACTTAAAAGATGTTTAAAATCACAAAACACTCACCATCCTCTATCACGGTTTCGAACAATGCCGTGGCCAAGGTTTTCAGTGATGCTGTGGCCAAGTTGAGGCCACTCTCCCTCCCGTTGCTCGCCGGTTGGTGCCCGTAAATGGCATCAATTTGGTTGAACCACTTCCAGTCTTTTCTGTTCGCCCCACTTCGACCATTGTGGTCCTTGATGGTCCAGTAATCGCTTTTTTCAACATTGTTTTAATGTCCGGTGGTACTCATGAGCGGCCATCAGCCTGGAGACCTCCTGGTATACTTTTTCACTTCGGGTCATTCCATCTAGCTCCCTCTGGATTCTCTCATCAGCCAGCAAGCACAGAAAAGTCTGAACCTCATCGTTGGACCACGGTATTGATTTGTGTGTAGCCATTTATCTTGTTATCACAGAAATAATAAAAACTCAGGGTCGCTGTTGCAGAATTTTACAAATGGCAGGTTTGATTCTTGTGAAGCAGTCGCTGTCATGACTCATCCAGAGACATTGCGCCCTGGCCAACAAGTGACCTGCAGTCTGTTGATGTCACAATTTCAACTTGACTCAGCTTGCTTGGAACCCTGGCTGAGTAAATACTAAAAACGTACATAGCACCAGGTACTACCTTCTAATGGAAAACCCTACAAACTGAGTCAAGTTGAGTTGAGTAGGTGCAAGTGGAAAAGGGTCAAATGTCTGAATCATTTCTTCTCTTTCTCTTCTCAAATTTCAGAGGAAACTCCGTCTCCCTTGCCTCCTCTATGAGCCACCACTGTTTATAACCCAACACAGCATGAAGTACCTGTTATGTGTGGAAAACTGGAAGGACCGACAGAGAGTGGCGTTTGCTTGGAACACAAATTTTATTACATAAAACACTATTATGGTAGTACAGCAGTGTTAAGGGTTGGGAGGCTGAGTGCCAAAGGGGAACCGAAAGGGGGTTTAAAATGGCCGTCACTCACCTTTATATGCTCAACGTGATGACGTCACCAAGTAATGGTGCAATGGGGGCAATGGATCAGCGTTCTCGTCGCGCCCTCCGCCAGTACCCGGGCTCGCCTGGGGAAGCTAATGATCCTACCAGCAGACTAAATTCGAAGAGACGATGCCTCTGTGCCAAGTCAAAGAAGAATCCTAGTCACAGTCCTAAAGCCGAAAGCAAACAGCCCCAAGAGCACTTTGTGGTAGGATCTGCCCTTCGTATATTACAACTAAACGTTGAAGGCCTATCTGCAGCCAAGCGAAGCCTTATCGAAGTCCTCACCTTCCAACATTCGATTGATGTAATCTGTCTCCAAGAGACTCATATTGGCACAGAGGAAGCTGGCCGCTTCACCACCAAAGGCTTTGACCTCCTGTGCTATGTTCTACATGCTAAACATGGACGTGCCACCTATGTGCGTTCTGACATAGTTGAAGCAAATCACCTGATAACAACACATTTCTCAGACACCATAATCATTGGTGGCTTCCATATTGTCAATGTGTACAAGCCCCCTAATGCCAACTGGGATCTGCAGGTCTTACCCACCCTACCCCACCCTGCCATCTATGTGGGGGACTTTAACAGCCATCACCCTGACTGGGGGTACCCAGCAGTGGACAGTGATGGGGAGGCACTTTCAGACTGGGCATCCAGAAATGACCTCGCTTTGATATACGACCCCAAACAAAGAGGAACCTTCCATTCTGCTAGGTGGAAGAAGGACTATTCTCCTGACCTGTGTTGGGCCAGCTCTTTGAATGGGGAGCCATATCCTACACAGATCCTCATTCTTGATGATTTTCCACACAGCCAACACCGGCCCCTGCTTGTACACATTGGCCTACAACTTCCAGTCATATACAGCCCAAGGAAGATGCGCTGGAACTTCCGCAAAGCCAACTGGAAGAAATTCAGTGAAACTCTGGACCGGAGCATTGTTACCATCCCACTCCACACCATCACTGTAGATGAAGCATACAACCGCTTCTGCAGCGCAATCTTCAAGGCTGCCCATACTGCAATCCCACGAGGCTACCGACCCCTCTATGTCCCATGTTTGGACGAAAAAAGTGCTGCCCTCCTACAATCCTATCAAACATCAGGGGACCCAGAGATAGCAGACCATCTCATTGAATCGCTAAATACAGCCCGGCGAAAGAAATGGGAGGAGACAGTTGCTGACCGGAACTTTACCCACTCTAGCAGGAAATGTTGGAGCCTCATCCATCGCCTAGGAGCTGCACAGAAGTCCCCTAGCCAAAGCCGAGCATCCGTCACACCCAACCAAGTTGCATCCCACCTACTGACTATCGCCAAAGCACCCCAAGACAAAGACATCAGAAGAGCAGTTACAACTGAGCTAAAAAAAAAAACACCAAAAAATGCCTGTAGAGGAAACGAACCCTGAACCCTTCGAGGCTGCTGAACTGGAGAAAGTCCTACAGGGCCTGAAATGTGGAAAGGCAGCAGGATACGATAACATCTTCCCAGAATTCATGAAAAATCTTGGCCCCCGAGCTCTAACCTGGTTGACACAATTCTACACAAGGATCACACAAACAAACTCGATCCCAAAGAAATGGCGGACAGCAAAGGTCATTGCCATCCCAAAACCTGGCAAAGACCACAAACTACCAGCAAGCTACCGCCCAATCTCCCTACTCAGTGTTCCTTACAAAATCATGGAGCGCCTAATACTGCAACGCATTTCCCCAGAAATAGAGGATATTCTAAGTGTGGATCAAGCAGGTTTCCGCAAGGACCGCAGTACAGGAGAACAAGTACTGGCCCTAACCACCTTCATCGAAAATGGCTTCGAGAGCAGACTGAAGACAGGGGCTGTGTTTCTCGATCTTACAGCCGCCTATGATACGGTCTGGCACAAAGGCCTCCTCCTGAAACTTATAAAGGCGATCCCTGCTTGGGCAACAGCAATTATAAAAACCCTGCTGACCAACTGAAGGTTCAGAGTCCACCTAGGTCAGAACACAAGTGCATGGAGAATGCAGAAAAACGGACTCCCACAAGGCTCAGTCCTAGCTCCAACTCTGTTCAACCTCTACATAAACGACCTGCCTACTACAAAATCCCACAAATTCATCTATGCAGACGACATCTGTTTGGCATTCCAAGCACCAGACTTTGAACCACTGGAACGGGTGCTCACGGAAGATCTTGCCAAACTGGACCAGTTCTGCAAAATCTGGCGCCTAAAACCAAGCCCAGCAAAAACCGTCTCCAGTGTATTCCATCTCCACAATGCAAAAGCTGCCAGAGAACTAAACATCCACCTGAGCGAACTCAAGCTTAAGCATGCCCCAAATCCAACTTATCTTGGAGTGACCCTTGATAGGACCTTATCCTTCAAGGAACATCTAAAGGGGACGGCTGCTAAGGTGAAGGTACGAAACAACCTGCTCTGCAAGCTTGCTGGTGCAAAATGGGGGGCGGCAGTCTCCACCCTGCGCACCTCAGCACTGGCCCTTTCATACTCTGTAGCAGAATATTGTGCCCCTGTCTGGTCCAGGTCATCTTACACACACCATGTAGACACCCAGCTCAACTCAACCATGAGAACTATAACTGGAACAATCCGCTCAACACCACTCCCCTGGCTCTCTGTACTGTCAAACATAGCCCCTCCACACATCCGGCGAGCAGCATTAACTCAAAGGATGCTCCAAAAAGTTAAAGATTCTCCTCACTTACCAATCCATGCAGATATCTACACCCCACCCACTGCCCGACTTTCATCCAGACGGCCGATTTGGAAAAACCCTCCCCCAGCTGACTTTACCATCCAGACAGCTTGGCAAGAGGAATGGGAGACCAAGGAGGTCCCAAACAAACAGCTGGTGATAAACCCCAACCAACAGGTCCCGGGCACCAACCTCCCAAGGAGACAGTGGTCTACACTCAATCGCTTCAGGACTGGACATGGCCCCTGCTTGGCCAGCCTTCACAGATGGGGCAGTAGCCCTAGCCCACTGTGCGCATGTGGAGAGGGGCAAACAATGGAACACATCATAGAGGCTTGCCCGCTCCAAAGACTGGAAGGAGGATTACACACCCTCCATACAGCAAACCAGGAGGCAACTGCTTGGCTTAAGGACTTTGCATTCGCTAAATAAAATACCTTTATATGCTCAACGTGATGATGTCACCAAGTGGCTGTGTCATCATGCCAATGCTGAACAAACTTGCGGTTTTCCTTACACCACATTCACCCCCCTCCTTGGAAAAAACAGAACAACACATATGTTCAAATTGACCCTCCCCAGTTTGGTACAGTGAAAGAACCCCAAACTAGCTAGGGCCAGTGAGTAGACTACTGCATGGCCCAGCATGGCTGAGTGGTTTATTATGCCACTACTCATTGGCAGCAGTGCCCCTAGTTAAACAGTCTTTTTTATTGAGGATGATAGTTCAGTTCAAGGGGCCCTGAGGCGAGCCCCTGGTGGACACGCCCCTGGAAGTGTGGAGGCCCGCGGACCAGGATTGTCTTCTTCAAAACCCAAGTCCGGGTCCCACACCATGTGAGTCGATTTCTGCGTAGCCGTGTCATCTGGTGCAGCTGCTTGAACTTGACGAAGGCGGTTGGCGTGCCACACCGAGCCATCTGCTAGCTGGAAGGTCACTGGCCCCAGCTGCGCAGTGATCTTGATGTGTGCCAGTAGTCGTAGAGATGGTGTTGAGGCTGACTGTGGGTCCAGTTATTCAGTTCTGCGGCCCCGGACCCAATCCATTACTGCAAGTGGCGCTCTGTTTGGCTGCATTCGGCGTCGTGGTTGTGATGGTGTGACTCTCACGTCTGCTGTGGGGCATCCACCTGGTTGTGGTGGTTCTGTGGCATCTTGTTGGGTCACGGAATCTTTATCCTGCAGCTCAGGGGCAGCTCCTGAAGGCTGATGCCGGTCATTGATTCGGAAGGCGTCTGGTGGCTCTACTGCAGTGTGTTGGGTTGCGGACTCTGAGCTGCGGTGGAGACCGGTGCTGGGCGTGGATTTGGAAGGCATCTGGCTTCTTTTCCCCCTCTCCTGGGAAGTCTGGTTGTGACAATGTATTGTTGTCACCAGTGGTAGAACTTGCACCAGGTTGTTGTGTCCCCGGGGTCCTGATAGGCGCGAGATCCCTCTCCTGCAGCTCTGCAGTGGATCCCTGAGGCTTATGCTGGGTGAGGATCTGAGGCGAGTCCAGTCGCTGTCCCTTTTCTGGGTGGTGCTCCTCCTGTGAACATGGGACAGCTATACCCTCATCATTGTTGTCTGGGTGTGTTGCGTCCCACTCGTCATTGTCGGTCAAACAGAGTCCGTTACTGCCACGGATGGAGAAGCCCAATGATAAAACAGGTCACATCCTAGTATGTTGTCTCCATATGTAACCACTTGGAAAACAAAATCAGTAACAACTCTTGACGTGTAGTGGACCGTTAGTGTGATGGTCCCTACATTGCTGACCTGGTAGCCACCATACCAGTACAGCTCCGCTGGTTTTTTCCCAATTGGGTGATTGAGAAAGAACTTCTTCATGGTGACCCAGTTCAACATCGTTCTCACTGCGGCGGTGTCGAACAGGAGCGGTAAGCTGGCGTCATCCAGCCCCACCTTGCAGAATGCATACGCCACACCTCTGGAACTCACTGTATGGATGGTAGTCGTGGGTGAGTGGCATGAACTGACCAGTGAGCATGGTAGTGATGCTGACCGGCGAACCTTGGCGAGATGGTTGAATTTGCCGCATCGCTTACATCGTTGCCCCCTTGCCGGGCAGGAATGTGCTCTCTCTCGGTGCATCAGGGAGCCACAGTTGCCACATGAGAAACACCTTGTAGTGTTCCTCTGATCCACTGTGTTTAGTTCTACAGGGCTTCATTCCATTCTGCTTAGCCTGTGCTCAGGAGCTAATGCTGTCCTTTACCACTTGTCGGCAATAGTTCTCTTCGTCTATATGGGACACTGCTCAGACAGACAGTGGTGGTGGCAGTGTTTTTTGCTTTCACTCTTTTCAACAGCAGTGTGATAGCAATAGCTGCTACGCGCAGTCTAAGCAGAACGAAATGAAGCCCTGCAGGCAGCCTGTCAGCCTGAGCTCAGGGTGACAAAAACCCAGTTTACTGGCATTTGTAGATCTCTACACATTTGCAGATCATACAGACCAGAAGTGTTGCAAAAGTCATGTGTACTTTGACAGCCCATTGAGACACAGCTGTGGTCTTTTCAAGCCGTTTTTAACTAAGTACACAAATACAAACTCTTTTTACACATTTGTGGATCTTTTTACACATTTGTCAATCTGTGTACACATTGGCAATTTTTTTTACATATTTGTGGATCAGTGTACGCATTTGTAGATCTGTGCTTGCATTTGCAAATACTTTTTACACATTTGTGAAACTGTGCACACATTTGCAAATACTTTTTACGCATTTGTGGAACTGTGTATGCATTTGTGAATCTGTGTGTATGCTTGCAAATAGTTTTGCAACAATAATAGCTCCATAGTTATGGAGGTGGCAGGCTGTGCACGGTTGGGACTTTGGAGTTAACAGTTTGGTACAAGTCTGCAACAATGGTTGACTTCACGTTCCACGTGACAGCCAGAGGCGATAATATGGGCTGTGACTTGTTTTATGGAGTGGGTTTCGCCATAAAAGCCAAAGCTGGGAACGAGTGGTCGGGTTGTGGCCAGTGGAACCCTTCGGTTCCGGTGGTCGATGAGGACGTTGTGTGGGACGAAGAGCTAACGGACACCACGGCGGTCAAGCAGGACCAGCCTCACTCAGGTTTATCGCAGGAGACTCTCAGTGCTAGAGCTCGGGAAACGGCAGACGGAGGTACCGAGTGTGGCAGCAAGGTGCCTGCGCTGGCGAGTGACACCAATGTGATAGCCTCAGATGCCTCCGGAGCTTGGCCGCAGGGGGATGGAGGGCCTGCAGCTAAGATGGTGAACGCTACAACGGTTTTAGAAGAGGTCGGGGCCAGACCGACAAGCGCGGTGGAACTGCATGCTCGGCAGCACCATTTCAGGCCGAGCCGAGCCCCACTGAGGGTTATGAACCTGGTTTGGGTTCGGGGTGAAGAACGTCCATGGTGAAGATAGGCCAGACGACAGCTGACTAAACATCACGAGCGTCTGTGCATAGTGGCTAAGCTGGGCGCAGCATACGTCAAGCTGTGCGATGGCTCGGCAAGGCACGCCTATCAGCTTCGGCGTGTCCGGGAAGAGGCTACAGGTGACGGGGCTGGACGAGAGCGAGGGTCGGTGGTTAAGGAGAGAAGCGCTTTCGTCCGGAAGATCAGCCATCATCCCGAGGGCCTGCTGCTTCCAGGGGTGCGCTTGCTGAAGGGCTGCCCTGGGCCCCTCATGCCAATTCTACTCCTCCTGCCCAAGGAACAGTGCTGTAAATTTGCATGTTAATAGTTCTAATTTTCATGTACATACTTCATGTATGAGGTGAAATGGGATTGTTTTGTGTATTATTGTTTAGTTTAGGCATGTCATGGATGGCCCTCACGAGCCATCATAAGACGCCACTCAGCCGGTGAGTTTGCACAGTTTTATTAAAGGAAAGGTGAATGACAAAATAACAAGCCACGGGGGGCTAAAACACACTACAACGATATTCAGTCAATGACAGGGAAGAATGGATACATAAAGAGACACACTTACGAATATAGAAGAAGGGTAGTCAACGTTTGAACAGTGGGATGCTCCATCACGTCAGACAAGGGGAAGTTTGACGAGACTGCCGCACCTTTCACCTCTCAGCTGCCCTCTTAAGTAGCGCTCCAGGTGGAGCATCTGATGAGGCGATTAATGCAGCTCAGCTGTCAGCTCTGACAGCCGGAAGCCCCTCCGAGCGCTGTCATAGTAAAAGCTCGGAGAGCCAAAAGGGACACACACATGCCAGATGGGAAAAAATGCTGCATGGCCCGAGCACGGACGAAATCAGTGCTCGAACCATGACAGTACCTCCCCCCCGAAGCGGCGAACTACGAGCGCCGTATGACACCCAAGCCCCCCACCCCCACCCCACCCAGGGTGGGCGGATGGGGGAAAGAGGCCTGGAGGGCGAGAACCAGAAAGAGCAAAAAAACCTACTATGACGATGACAGGGAACAAATGAAGCAATTACAGAGTACGGTTAGGGAAAAAAAAACAAACCACAATACTCCATAAAGCAAGGATGCTACATAGAACAGGGCAAAAAATGCAAATGACCGAAAAAGACCTAAAACTAACACACAGGCCTATAAGACAAAATGTGGCAGAACAAATCATCCCTCAGACAGGGGAGGGGAGAAAAAAAACACGCTAAACAGCGGTGAATACACAGATCAGAGTGGAGTAACACAGAGTGACCTTTATATGTCAGTGGAACAAAAAAAACACGTGGATGACGACAGGCAGAGACCAATGAGACGGGGACAGTTCTGGTGGTCTGCCTGCGTCCAATGTCCAGGTCGCCGATGAGGGGAACAGGAAACGCTCGGGTGGCCTACCCCAGTCCCAGGCCCAGAAAGACAGAACCTCCGGCGGCCGAACCAGGTCGCCCAGTAGGAAGCACAGTACGTCGGGTGGCCGACCCAGAACATCAAACCGGCGAAACAGCAGCCCTGAAGGTTCTGCGTGCAGCTGCGCAGGACGATGGCGGTCTCTGGGGCCATTCTTGTTCCGTGCGTGTTGCGCCGTCCTCGTCACCCCCGGTGCGTGTGCCGGGGCTCCTTGCGTGGGTGGGCCCGCTGGAGAGGAAACCAGGGTCGGAAACTTGGTGGAGATCGGCGCAGTCGGCGCCAAAAAACATCTATGATGAGCCGTGGCTGCAGATTAGTCATGGTGCGTTGGAGCGATGAGGGGAGATAGATGATCTTTGTCCCTCAGGCTGTCCCGCATGGACGCCCCGATCTCGGCGAGGGTCGCGCCATGACGTTTACTGCCGTTTACCCGGTCTTGGGCGATGTCCGGAGAGTAGCTCGCCTGCCTTGGGCTCTGCGTTGAGGCCTCCCTGAAGCCGCAGGGAGGGCAGATCAGTCAGGCTGCTGCGTTCACTCGTCGGCGGAGCATCACTGCCGGTTGCTGCGTTCGCTGGCAGCTCGTTTTCTTCAGCGTCGGGTCGCCAGCGTGGCTGTCCAGACCAGAAGGTTGCGTTTGCACAAAACGTGTGCGTTCTCGGGGTCACCAGTGAAGCGGATGATAAAATAAAGGCAGCGATGGAGTTTTAAGTTGGTTTATTGAATCATACCGCCTTCATTGGAACACCTCCCCAGCCCTCGTGCTGCGGGCTGAGGTGATGTCCTCAGGCTCTCAGGCAAAGAGACACGGTGTGTGTCTGCAGCAGTTACAGGAATCAGAATGGGATATTGAGAGACAGAATTACAGAATGGTACAGCATTTATACCCAACTCAGACAATACATCAAAGACCTTCGCAGCAGTCAATCTGGCATTTGCATATCAGAGGTACAGACAGGATGCATGAACACAATGCATGGATGACACTTTAACCTCACAGCTGTAAACGCAGCATGCAGCGGAAAAAACCCAGGAGTAACGAGCTGACTGTCTCTGTGTGTTGTGGGGGTTGAATTCAACCCGCTACATCACTGTCAATCCAATTGCTAGTCATATGTTTTCGTGGTCAAGGAATCTGAAAACGTACACACAAACACTGTATGGGGGGAACTGTGGCCGCCATTACGGCAAATGCCATTTTCCTGAATAACTACTGAACCACTAATCCTATCATTGTCAATCCAATTGCTAGTGATATGTTTTCGTGGTCAAGGAATCTGAAAACGTACACACAAACACTGTATGGGGGGAACTGTGGCCGCCATTACGGCAAATGCCATTTTCCTGAATAACTACTGAACCACTAATCCTATCATTGTCAATCAAATTGCTAGTCATATGTTTTCGTGGTCAAGGAATCTAAAAACGTACACACAAACACTGTATGGGGTGAACTGTGGCGCTTGGCGGAGGTCTGCACTCTCCGAGTGCTTTTCTAGTTTAATCCTGTGCTCCTGATTATAAATCAGGTTATCGGTTATAGATCTATAAAAATAATTATTTTTAATTAATTTAATTGAGATATTATATATGCTGCTAAAAATAATAATAATAATAATAATAATAATAATAATAATTGAATATTTTATAAAATTTTAATAATTTATCACTTAATAGATTCTATATAACATGACAAATCTATACAGTAGGGGTATATAGAGACTAGAGTCTGAATTTGGGAAAAAATAAAATAAAAATACCTGAGCCTTCACGACATAGTGGACCGTTGAAGTGATGACTGGGGATATCAGCATATTTCTCACAAGCCCAGCAACAAAATAACTAGCAATTGGACTGACAATGATAGGATTAGTGGTTCAGTAGTTATTCAGGAAAATGGCATTTTCCGTAATGGCGGCCACAGTTCCCCCCATACAGTGTTTGTGTCTACGTTTTCAGATTCCTTGACCACGAAAACATATGACTAGCAATTGGATTGACAATGATAGGATTAGTGGTTCAGTAGTTATCAGTAATTGATAAAAATTACATATTTTGACTGAGCAACTCCATACTCAGGGATGCACACTCTTGTAACCTCAGCAAAGCACTTATAAAACCTGAGGTTAATTTCATTAACGGTTTGCGAGATATATGAGGAACAGACACACTACGGCTGTGGCGCAGGTGTACTGTGGGTGACTACTGATCAGAGGGTCAGAGGTTCGATTCCCGCTCTATCTGCAGTCTGCATGTCGAAGTGTTCTTAAGGAAGACACTGAACCCCCAGTTGCGTGAATGGGTGGAAATGGGTGAATGGGTGCTATCCACCCATTCACGCACACAATGAATGTGTGCGTGAATGGGTGGATAGCAGGATCTGTAAAGCGCTTTGGTCATCTAGAGATGAAAAAAAGCGCTATATAAGTGAACACCATTTACAAACACAGATTTCTTGCATTTATAGATAGATGTGTGTATAACTTGAGTCAGTACCAAAGTCTGGCGATAATTTCATGTGAGTAGCCTCATTAGAAATACATGTACTGTAGGGAGCTTGAAATGAAGAAGCGATGTGATTTTATAAATCAAGATTTATTATCAGCTTCACCTCCCTAACATGTCTCATCTCGATGCAGAAGCAGAATGAGAGGTCGAGCGCAGTAAGACCTTCATACTTATACCCACACTCAACAAAAGACATTGCATATTAAAGCTGACATCCCGCATTAACGTAATCCCCCTCCATTGTCCTCTATCTCCTCCACCTGACCCTGTGTGGTCAGGATGTTCGATCCGGTCTCCACCGCTGCGACTCAGTCCATTCTTTGATCTTCGCCGGTGGTCGAGACCTCTTGTCCTGTTCTGAGGCGTGAGGTCATTCCACATATGTAATCACTAAACATTCTAATATGTCTATACATATGTAGGTATGGAATATATGATTAATATAAGCCACAGCCCCCCCAAACGACTAAGAAAAGGACAATCGAATTAAGTTTACAGTTTAAGATAATCTCCATGACATATTATACTGTTAAACATCTTGACAGGGAAAACAAGGAAAAAATCTTTCCAGCAGCCATGTTACCCCTCAGGTTATGCAGCATGATCCTGTAGAAAATTCAGTGGTAACAACCACAGTATAGTAATGTCACAAATCAGCCTTAAAACTGTTACGGCACAATCTGACAACATAGTTAACAACTCTTTGTCAATTTTGCATCAGTCCCTGTGCCGTCTGGGTTTTAATCTTCTCCCGAATCTGCTGTAGGTCTGCTTTGGCGTCCTGGTGGGACCATACTGTAAGGAATCTGTAGTTTGGGGAGGAGAGTGGTTATTTGTTCCCTGCAGGGAGGCTGAGTCTTTTCTCTTGGGGGGTCTACCCCGCCGAGGTGCTCTCACCACCCGTGCAGGCTCGTCGCTCAACAAGAAGGCAGGTTTAAGTCTGTCAATGCTGACTGTTTCTTTTCTGTCCCCTAAATCAAGCACAAAATGCTTATCACCAGGTTCCAGCACTCTGAATGGTCCGTCGTATGGTGGACGGAGGGTTGATTTTAAGGCTTCGTGTCTAACAAAAACAAACTCGGCGTTTTTCAAAGCTTGGGGGACAAAAACCCGTGGAAAAGAGTGATGTGCAGGTCCGGGGAGCGTGTCCGGTCCGGTGCTGCTTAAGGGCCTCAGGGCTGGAAGATGCCCGGGCTCTGGATGTTCTGGTAAGAACTCACCTGGGAGTCTAAGAGGTTGTGCAAAAACTAATTCTGCTGGGGAGGCGTCTAGATCCTCTTTAGGCGCAGAACGCAACCCTAATAAAACCCAGGGAAGTTTATTCACCCAATCTGTATCTGTTAGTGAGGCCCTGAGGGCGGCCTTTAAAGATCTGTGAAAACACTCGCATAACCCATTAGCCTGAGGGTGATACGCGGTGGTGCGGTGAATTGTCGCTCCTAAGCTGCTGGCCATGGCTGACCACAGCTCTGAGACAAACTGAGGCCCCCTATCGGACGTGATGTCCAATGGGACGCCGAAACGTGCCACCCAGTTTGTTAAAAAAACGCGAGTGACTTCCGCGGCTGTGGTTGACGCCAAAGGGACCGCCTCCGGTCAGCGCGTAGTACGGTCTATCATTGTTAACAGGTGTGTGAACCCTTGAGACGAAGGTAGTGGTCCCACGAGGTCGACATGAACGTGGTCAAACCTCCTGTCTGGGATTCGAAAAGGCTCTAGAGGAGCTTTTGTGTGTTTGTGTATTTTGGCGCGTTGGCAAGACATGCAAGTCTTTGCCCATTCCTTTACATTTTTGCGCAGGCCCGGCCAAACAAATTTTTCCGCGACCATTTTAACCGAGGCACGCACCCCTGGGTGCGCGAGGGAGTGAACCAAGTCAAAAATGCGGCGGCGCCATGCAGCTGGAACTACCGGGCGAGGTCGGCCGGTTGACACGTCGCAGATTGGGGGGGTACACCATCACGTAAACCCCTTTCCTCCAGTCTTAACCCTGTTGGTCCAGACAGGAGCGTGCGCACGTCCGCGTCACCGCTTTGTTCCTCTGCCATGGCTGTGTAATCTATCCCTACGTGAATTGGGGCCGCGTACGCGTCCGCGTTGGCGAAGAGTTCTGCGGCTGAGGTAGTATAATCTGTCTCCTCGTGCTCTGGCGATGTCACAGCACGAGAGAGGCAGTCTGCTACCACGTTAAGTTTGCCTGCCACATGTTGAATGTCTGTGGTGAACTCTGAAATTGCAGCTAGCTGTCTTTGTTGCCTGCCTGACCATGGTTCTGAAATTTTAGCCATCGCGAAAGTGAGTGGTTTATGGTCTACAAAAGCTGTGAAATGCCGCCCTTCCATCCAGAACTGGAAGTGGCGGATGGATAAATGAAGCGCTAGCAGCTCCCTGTCAAAAGTGCTGTATTTGCGCTCGGTTTGGTTTAAGGATTTGCTAAAGAATGCTAACAGTTGCCAGGTTCCGCCAACGTGTTGTTCCACAGCTGCCCCTATGGCCAGGTCTGAAGCGTCTGTGGTTAGCGCTATGCGGGCTGAGGGATCAGGGTGAACCAACAATGTGGCATTCGCTAGAGCGCTCTTTATTTCCGCGAAGGCGCTTTCGCGCTCCGGGGTCCATTCGACCGCGTTGGAAGGCTTTTGTTTTCTGAGCGCGGCATACAGGGGTTGCATGAGTTGAGCTGCGCGGGGGAGGAAACGGTTGTAAAAATTCACCATTCCCAAAAATTCTTGCAGCAATCTGACCGTTTGTGGTCGTGGAAAATTTTTTACCGCGTGGACTTTGTCTGGCAATGGGACTGCCCCCTTTGGTGAAACTCTGTGTCCCAAAAAATCAATTTGTGACACGCCGAATCGGCATTTGGCTGGGTTGATTATTAACCCGTGCTCTTCTAGTCTCTGAAAAACTGTAGTGAGGTGTTGTTCGTGTTCTTCCTCTGACGGGCTGGCTACCAGCATATCGTCGAGGTAGACGAACACGAAGGGGAGGTCGCGTAATACCGCGTCCATCATACGCTGAAAGGTTTGAGCAGCGCCTTTGAGGCCGAACGGCATTCGCAAAAATTCAAAAAGACCAAAAGGGGTTATTACAGCCGTTTTAGGAATGTCTTCCACTCAAACGGGGACTTGGTGATAGCCGCGGACCAGGTCTATTTTAGAAAAAATGCGCGCACCCGCCAGATGTAGTGAAAAATCTTGGATGTGAGGAATTGGGTAGCGGTCATGCGCTGTCGCATTGTTTAATCTGCGGTAATCGCTGCAAGGTCTCCAAGAACCATCGGTTTTCGGGACCATGTGTAGTGGTGATGCCCAAGGGCTTTTTGAGCGCCTAATAATGCCTAACTTTTCCAGGCTGGCAAACTCGTCACGTGCTATGGCGAGCTTGCCCGCGTCTAAGTGCCGAGCTTTGGCAAACACGGGTGGGCCTGTTGTGGGGATGAAGTGTTCAACCCCGTGTTTCGCTACTGCTGCTGAAAATTTTGGAACTGTGAGTGCTGGAAATTGGGTGAGGAGTTGGTCAAACTTACCTCCTGCTGTGGTGACGCTGGCCTGCACGGGTAGTGGAGAAACTCGAGCTGAGCAGGGGATAGAAGAAAATGATAGTGCATTAACCAAGCGTCTATTTGCAAGATCGACTAACAACCCATGTGCACACAAGAAATCAGCGCCCAACAAGTTAAAACTCACCACCGCTATAATAAATGTCCATCTATAGTTGCGGCCGTGAATGAGAAGAGGCAGGTTCCTTTCACCGAAAGTGTCGATGATCGAGCCGTTGGCTGCCATCGCTCCGTTTCCCCGGGGTCCCATGGCCCGGTCTGCGTTGGAAGGTGTGATGAAGCTCACCTGAGCTCCGGTGTCGATGAGGAACTGTCTCCCGGTGTGTCCGTCAGTCACATAAAGCAGCTTATTCGTCTCGCCGAGAGCCGCAGCTGTTAACGGTTCTCGGCTCTTGAAACTGCAGGGGGGCACGCATTTGTGCGCCCTCACTGCGAAACGCTGATGATAAATAGCAGAGGTCGTTCCGCTTGCTGCGCCTTGGTCGGGTCGCTGCCATGGTGGGCGGGTTCTGCTCCGTTGTCCGCGGTTCTTCGCTGCTCTGGGCTTCCGCGCTGAGATCTGCAGATGCTGCTGTGACCATCTGTTCGCCGCAGGAATTGATGAGCCACTGCGCTTCTCGGGCCAGCGTGTGGAAGTCCTGCTGGGTGCTGCACCGCATGTTGGCCAGTGTCCCTCTCATGTGCGGTGGTAGAGTGCTGAGGAAGATATGCTGAAAGAGGAAGTTGTCATTGTCTGCCTCCTTCAGCTGCAGCATGTCCTCCATGAGGGCCCTTGGTCTGCGTCCTCCATGGCCGTAAATCGCCAGAATCTTCCCTGCTCTCTCCTCGGCTGAGGGGTCGAAACTCTCGATGAGGGTCGCCTTCAGTTCTTTGTATTTGTCGTGGGCGGGCGGTTGTTGAATCACGCTCCGCGCGCATCTTGATGTGGCGGCATCGAGTCTGGCAACGATGTGGTAAAATCTTGTTTCATCCGCCGTTATGCCTGCCAGCGCAAACTGAGCCTCAGCTTGCTGGAACCACGAGTTCGTGTCTCTTTGCCAGAACTCTGGCAGCTTGACGGTGACGGCGCTTGTGTGGGCCGTCTCTGATGTGTCAGCCGGGTGAGAACGCCTTTCTTCTGTTCTCACGGCAGAGCTGGGGATGGTGCTCGGTTGAGCCCTCTCTGTAGATTCTGCCATGGGGGAACGTCTTCCATCCGTTCCCCTGTCTGCATTGGCGACGGCGCTTGCCTGGGTCGCGTCTGATGAGTTTGTCGCGGGAGAACGTCTTTGTTCCATCCTCACGTCTGGTCACCAGTGTAGGGAGCTTGAAATGAAGAAGCGATGTGATTTTATAAATCAAGATTTATTATCAGCTTCATCTCCCTAACATGTCTCATCTCGATGCAGAAGCAGAATGAGAGGTCGAGCGCAGTCAGACCTTCATACTTATACCCACACTCAACAAAAGACATTGCATATCAAAGCTGACCTCCCGCATTAACGTAATCCCCCTCCATTGTCCTCTATCTCCTCCACCTGACCCTGTGTGGTCAGGAAGTTCGATCCGGTCTCCACCGCTGCGACTCAGTCTGTTCTTTGATCTTCGACGGTGGTCGAGATCTCTTGTCCTGTTCTGAGGCGTGAGGTCATTCCACATATGTAATCACTAAACATTCTAATATGTCTATACATATGTAGGTATGGAATATATGATTAATATAAGCCACAGTACTAGCAAAACTGCTGACAAGTTTAATACTTACTTCCTCCATTGTGTCTTTTGTGGGTTTCATGTTATATTAATGGTGTTTTTTTGTATATTATAAATGGTTCCTGCTGCTCACAGCTATGACAATATCAAATAAATGATTGTTATCACTATCAATCGCTTATCAATACCTGTATGTATTCATAACTGTATCAGAGGGCATGGTCTTTACTGTAACACAGGTTCACTTTCTGTTGATTCTCTTTTTAACCTTATCTGTTATTTGCAAATATCACAGCCATAATGCTGTTGAATTGAAAATTCACCTGTTCTGTCCTGAACTTTAGTATCTCCATGACTATATCAAAGATGACAACAAACAAGAAAGTGTTTCATACCTTTTCTGTATTGATAAGTCATACATTCATATGTGTTCTTTGTTTTAATTCTTTAATCTTTATTCATGTTGTCATTGTGTTCTTATTACAATGTTTACACATTTCTCTGTTTCTCTGCATAAATTTTCTGGTGTTCTGGGATTAATAAAGGCTTAATTATGTTTAGTGAACATGTTTGTATTCATTATATGGTATTTATGAGTGACGTTGTTGGAAAAATCTTTGGGGGGGGGGTTTCACCTAAAATGTTTCATAATTTCTTGTCACACCTCATGGTTTTTTTAATATTTATTATGTTGCATCCAAACAGTCAAAAGACTGAATAAATCGACAAAGCGAAGAAAAAGACAGCCGCTAGGTGCTGCTAGTTATAATTATATCATTTCTACTTACAGATAGATTCTTTGATGAAAGGAGAAAACTATTTTATGGTTTTTAATTTTACGTTGAAACTTCTACCGGATGTAACCCTTAGCTAACTATATCTTTCTTGCTTCCCCATGGGCTCTATGCCGTGCATAAGTAATTCATGTTACTTCCGGTTAGCTTGTTGAACGGCAGCAGGATCAAGACTCTCCGTCAGAGTTCGGTTCTGTGGCCAGAGCAGAGGTGGACTGACACCGAGAATCGGCGGATGTGGATTTAACATCTGCAATGGAGCCGAGGAGAGGAGGTTAGTTTACTTCCTGTTACCATGGAAACACCAACCGTGATGCTAAGCTAACGTTAGCCTCCTCATGTGTCCGCGGATCCTTCTAAAAGTCTTATAAACCTTTATTAGTCCCACAGTGGGGAAATTACAGATGTGTTTCATGTATTTGTCAGCAGATTCTCTGGTAAATATTCGTAGGTGAGGGTCAGAGTTTCCGGACGGGTGAGCACGTAAATAATAGAATTTAAAGAGCCCCACCGCCACCAAAAAAAGTTAATTATTAACACTTTGGCTTCCCAAACAGTTTTTTTACAGAAGGAGAAATCTGTCCTTTCAACTCTGTTCGCCTCCAGTGTGAAAATTCACAATTCCATAGAGGCGATAATTCCACATATTTGTTCGTGTTCCGTGTACTATGAAGCAGCAGTTTATTGAGGCGGTTGGACGAAACGGGACCGAACGGGACCCCAGCCCCCTAGAAAACATCCAAATAATGAATGAAATCATGTTTTTATGGGACACCAAAAGCCCACCAAATGCCCCCAAAATCAATTAAATTATTTTAATATTGTAGCGAACTCAATATTAGCACCCTCCTTGGCTTGCCAAGTGGGTTGACCCTATTGGCGACACAGGTAGGGTGCGGGACTCCGGAGCGGGAGGCGTGAGTTCGAATCTCCCGGTGGGACGTCGCCATGTTGAGCAGCACGTTACAATATTTAACGACAAATTGCCATTCTTGTAGTAACTACCGTCACAGAAAATGACCAAAATAGCACAGTAAATTATAATGAATGCGCAAACCGGGAGAGCGGGTTGGTGCGAAAAACCGGTAGTTTACCATTGAAACAATTTGGCATGTTGATATTATGACGAGCTTTCACTGCAAGATCGGATCAGATATGATCAAAAACTTTAAATTTGTGATCTCAAAAAGTGTCCCTGCTGTCTACCAACCAGTATGTGGAAGAATGATCCAACAGAGTGGCCAGAAACAATATTTATTGATATTTGTAACTACTGGATGGATGCTCCAGCGTTGCTGTGCATGGGCGGAACACTCTAATAATAGAAAATAAATTGTACCTGCTGTGGAAATCCCCAAAAAGCCGTCATGTTTAGGGTTGCAAAATGTATCCACCAGAGCTCACAGGAAAAACAGCTGTAGGGGAGATGCTTTTTGTTTACACTCGTTAGTGTTACGACCCGAGTGCTGGGTTCTGTCCGCGCTCGGGCTACGCACAGCTCGCTGCCGGCCTTGACAGCTGTGGGTTGTATTCTGGCCTCACCGGGCTCTTATTGTGAAGGCGCTCGGTGGGGCTTCCGCCTGTCAAGGTTGGTCAGCTGTCTGTCATTACTGCTCGTTAGTGTTCGCCTTTATAAGGCGGGCACTGACGGCAGTTAGATCGCAGGAGTATCGTCAGACATCGTCAAACAATCCTCATGAGACCTTCATGTCAGGTTCGTGTTCTTCCATGTCTTGTCATAGTTTAGCTCGTATTAGCCCTACGAGCCCTTGTATTGCTTAGTGTGTGTTTTGCCCTTAGCGGCTCATAGCCTTGTGTCTTGTCTTGTTTTATCAATAAATTACCATCATTGCAAAACTCACCGGTGGACTCTTGGCGTCTTATGGTGATCTGCGAGGGTCACCGCATGACAGTATACTCCTGCCAGATGTCTAAACGGAGACGCCACACCGAGACGCCTTTCTGCCGTAAGTTTTGCTATTGTGTGGAGTTTTTTCTCCTGTAGTTGGACTTGGTAGGGAGGTGCCCGTCAGCGAGTGTGATTATTGCCCAGAGTGGCTGGAGGAGATTGACGGCTATCTGGCGGAAGCCACCCGTCTCATGCCCACCCAAGCGGCTGGTTATCACTTAGACCTCGCCCAGCGGGCTGTGCACCGTTACCATCTAACCTATATTCCGGAAGGAGAAAAGAGGTTAGCATGGATTTTTGCACAGCGCACATTGAGGGAGAAGGCGCTCCTGGGAACCCCTCCACCTCCCGCGAGGACAGCGTCCCAGGCGAGAGTGGAGATTCGTCGGCTGGAGGGAAAGCCCGGCAGGGGACCTGTGGATCGGACTCCAGTGCCTGCCGCCCGCCCAGCGTCATGTGTTCCCGGGCCCTTTGCCACTCCATCGGCCAGTAGGCCCCATAGCCGTGCTCCTACTAAGCCCCAATGAGAATCCCGTCCGGATCCAGCTCCGGGTCGTCGGAGGGACCCAGCCTCCCTGTTGGCCGCATCATATACGTCACGACAGAAGGGAATCCCCGCAGCTGCCGCCCATGGGTCATCTGTTCAAGCTGCGCTGTCAGCTCCTCGTGCCCGCGTCGCCCCGACTGCCATGTCCTCCTCTGTGACGTCACCCCCCGCGGCTGGGAATGCTGTGAGTCGTGCTTCGGCGAGGCCTGTCAGCAAACCACCTCGAGCGGCTCCTCCTCGTGGCCCCGTGGAGCCTGCCGTTTTCTCCCGGAGGGATGAAAGGAGAACTCTACCCGCTGCAGCAGGCACTACCTTCTCTCCAGGAGACAGGCAAGTGCAAATTGTTTCTTCCCATCATGTTTATGATCTGCCTTGTCTGACTCCTGGGGCCGGAGTTCGGGGTTCGCAGCCCCCCCGAGCTTCTGCCACCTGCTGTAACTATTATTCCTAAACCTGCTGCCTCTGTGTCCCCCTGTTGAGCGGTCCGCAACGCCAGGCCATCGTCGTCGGATGAAGAGGGGGCCTGCAGTGCTGGAAAGTCTGGACCCGGCCCTGCAGCCACGTCGTGGACGGAGGAGAAGAGCGGACTGCGGCCCAGAGCCTGAGCCGACTATGAAGTGTCCCCGGGTCTCCTCGCCGGAGCGGTCCGAGCCAGTGGGTCGAGTGTCCTCCGTCCCCATGCCATACGGGTCATCGGCGTGGACAGCAGCACGGAAGGAACCTCAGGCTGCAGATGACATCTTGCCAGCTGCGGAGCCCGACGCAGCTGAGTTGGAGCCTGCTGACGAGAGTCGCCGCCCTGAACCTGGATCGTCGAAGTCCTGGGTGGCAACAGAACCCGAGTGCAGGCAAGTGCTCCCTCTTGTGTCTCTGTCCCCTGTTTTGGAGCATTTTTGCCTGCCTCTCGGGGGGGAGCGAGTGAGGAGCAGCCATCTGCTGCGCCTGAGCTCGTCTCGCTGGGTTCTGTTGCTACCGGTGATTCTGATCCCGGTTTGTGTCGCCGGCATGGAACCAGTCGGAGTCACTGGGTTGGAGGTCCCAGGTTCGCGGGTGGAGATCGTCAGTGGAGCTGCACCGACCCAGTCGGGGTCCGTCGTGGAGGCTGCTGTGGCCCAATCGGGGTCCGACGTGGGTGCACCAGAGGCCCAATCGGGGTCCACCGCAGGTGTGGTTCTGGCCCAATCGGGGTCCGACGTGGGTGCGCCAGAGGCCCAATCGGGGTCCACCGCAGGTGCGGTTCTGGCCCAATCGGGGTCCGACGTGGGTGCGCCAGAGGCCCAATCGGGGTCCACTGCATGTGCGGTTCTGGCCCAATCGGGGTCCGACGTGGGTGCGCCAGAGGCTTAATCGGGGTCCACCGCAGGTGCGGTTCTGGCCCAATCGGGGGCCAACGTGGGTGCAGCTGGGACCCAATCGGGGTCCAGCGGAGGTGTAGCGCCAGTGTGGTCCGCGGACAGGGGAGGAGCTGCAGACCTTTCGCCGTCGGACGGATTACGGGCTCATCCTTGCCTTCTTTCCCCTCCACTAAGTCACCGTCCCTGCACATCATCGCTGGGGGCCGTGGGGGTTCCTGTTCGCTCGCCCCGGCTCTCCCGAGTTTTGTCCTCGTCAGGGAAGCCGCCGCGGGCTGTTTTTCCCCGGGACTGGTGGCTGAGGGACACGGATCGGAGGCCTGAGGAACTGCTTCACCGGTTCGGCGCCCCGGGTCGGCCACCCGAAGTGTTGTGTGTTTCATTGGGCGACCTGGTTCGGCCGCCAGAGGAGCAGACGTGCTGGGCATTGGACTGTGGTGAGCCGCCTGGTCATGTTCCGCCTCCCATGACCACCCGCCGGCCGTTGGACACGGGGAGACCACCTGAACTGTTTCTATGGCGCTTGGTCTCCACCGGTCGGCATAAACTATCGGGGGGGGTAGTGGTCATTTTCTGGTGATCTGTCCCAGTGATTGTTCTGTTTTTTTTTTTCTCCCTTGCTATCCTGTGTGCTTTGTGTTATGGCCATTTGAGTGTCTGCGGGTATTTGTTATGTTTTGCAGTTGCCCTAGGTTGTTTTGTGTGTAGTTAGGTATGAGTCAGTAATTGCTCTGTTTTTCTGTATTTGGTTATTTGAAAATTCACATGAGAATTCACACAGGTGGAAGTCATTTTCTTGTGTAATATGTGGGCCAAGATTTAATTTTCTCATGCTGTCCTGTGTTTTCTGTAACTGTTATTTGGGGATCCTTGGCAATTTGTGTTATGTCCTACTGTTGCCTTATTTTCCTCCATGTGTATTTTTTTGATTTAATCTGAGTAGTTGGTATTCTTGTCATTGTCCTGTATTTAGTTGTTCTTGCCAGGTTTTGATTGTTTCTGGGTTTGGTCTCTCTCCCTCTGCACCTACCCCCAGCCACCCACCCTGGGGGGTGGGGGGGGGGGCACGGTGGTCCGTGGGCGTTCTGAGCCCGCCCTTGGAGGGAGGGTACTGTTACAACCCGAGCGCTGGGTTCTGTCCGCGCTCGGGCTACGCACAGCTCGCTGCCGGCCTTGACAGCTATGGGTTGTATTCTGGCCTCACCGGGCTCTTATTGTGAAGGCGCTCGGTGGGGCTTCCGCCTGTCAAGGTTGGTCAGCTGTCTGTCATTACTGCTCGTTAGTGTTCGCCTTTATAAGGCGGGCACTGACAGCAGTTAGATTGCAGGAGTATCGTCAGACATCGCCAAACAATCCTCGTGAGACCTTCATGTCAGGTTCGTGTTCTTCCATGTCTTGTCATAGTTTAGCTCATAGTGGCTGGGGTTAGCCCTACGAGCCCTTGTATCGCCTAGTGTGTGTTTTGCCCTTAGCGGCTCATAGCCTTGTGTCTTGTCTTGTTTTATCAATAAGTTACCATCATTGCAAAACTCACCGGTGGACTCTTGGCGTCTTATGGTGATCCGCGATGGTCACCGCATGACAATTAGCCCTCATTAAACCCAACACTTCGTTTCAGCTCTCCAGAGCTTCAGTCCATTTGTCAGCAGGTGAGTGTCAGTCTTATTTTTAAACTAGTTTATTTGCAATGTTGGTACATTTATTCTGATGGTGCCTTCAGATCAAGTGCAAACGGGCAGCGCAAATACATATAAAATCAATGGAAAGAGGCACACTCTTGGTCCTTCTCTCTCCAGGTGAGTGCCAGTCTAATTTTCAAACTAGTTTACTCTCCAATGTTAATACTTTTACTCCAATGATGGCAGAAAGTCAGAGCTAGCGTGATCCCTTGGACATGAACGCGCAGACTCTTTCCATTGACTTTGTATGTATTCGCACTGCCCGTTCGCGTTTGGTCTGAAGACACCTTAAGTCTAATTAGCGGCTCAAATTGGAATGAATATTCCTACTGAGCCGACACTTTTCTATGCTAATGCTCTTCTAGCTATCAACTCCCTCATATGGAAATTTGGTTGTTTTTCGCAAGCTCACACTAACTTTACATGTAGGCAAGTTACTTTTAATGATAAATAAGAGTCATAGTTCGGTAAACAGGCATAGCTGTTATAAAGTGGTCAGGTCAGACGAGGACGTGGGTCATATCATCCCTCCACCTCTTCATCCCATTACAGTATGAAAAGGCAGCCCACAACATACTCCTTCGGTAATCTCTGCTGGCCAATGTGGATCTAAAAAAACCTTGTATTTCTGATTGCCATCACCGGTTTACCGTGAAGTCCCCCCATAACCAACTCGCCCCAGCCAGTTACAGCCGCCCCATAACCAACTCGCCCCACAACCAACTGGCCCCAAACTCGCCCCACAACCAACTGGCCCCAAACTCGCCCCATCAAGTGACGGCCTGTGGTGTGGCACAGTGACCGAGTCTAACTCAGCAGTCTCATTTTCTGTTGTTTGCTGAAATTCTGAATATCTGACCGTATTTTTTTTTCTGCAAGGGAGGAGAGGGTTTTTTTTAAATTTTCAATAATACAGTTTTAATGAAAATGTATTTTCAACCCATCTATTTGAACCAAACTTTTAATTTCTTTGAAATTAAAACATGTGACTGGCAACTGTGGGTCATATTTGCAGCTTTGGTTCACAGGAAAAACCCGTACAGAGCTCTGCTCAGCTGCTGCCTGCAGCACGCACATGTGCGTGTGCATACACACACACACACACACACACAAACACACGTACTTGTTCGTATAATGGGACCTGTTGGGGATGTGTCTGAGCACCTCCTTGGCACAAGCCCAGCAGTTGTTGTCTTCCATGATGAGAGTTCAGGTAATGCACATTTATATGGTTGTGGGTCGAGTTTGTTATGGGGCGAGTTGGCCATGGAGCGAGCCGGTTATGGGGTGGCTGTTACTGCCTGGGTCGAGTTGGTTATGGTGGACTTGATTGGGTACCCCATCACAATCATTCATAAGATAATGATGGCTACATGAGCCAGTTGTGTACCATTTCGGCATTTTCTTTGTTCAAATTTAGCTAACATTGCCATAGAAATGCATTGAAATCATTATTAGTTAATACCTCGCTGTGCCACTAGGGTGCGTTCATGAGATCGTTGACATAAGCGTGGACAGCCTTATTGCTGTCGTACCGAACGGTATTCAAAACATATTCCTTTTATAATTTAACACATTTTGTTTATTAAAAGCTTTCTAAAATCGTAATTAATCAGTTGAAGGACAAAATACCTGACATTACCCAGCAGAAGGACCCGTTTGGCTGCAGCCATCCTTCTCCAAACTTGCACTGGAGACACTTAAAATTTCACATGATGAGAGCTGTACTGTAACAGCTGTTACTTAACCTATTTTTTTCTTTCTGTCTCTCTCTGTGTTTGAGTTTGCTGGGAGTGAATGACTGCTGCACCTGCAATCAATTATGACCCATGATCCAGCATCAGACAAAAGAGATGTGGGTTTTTAAACAAGGGAATGCAATATAAGGAAGAATTTAAACTTGGTGATGTGATAACAAGTGGCAGAAGTATAATTTGGTGCTTATTTTTATTATTATTTATGTCTGTGTTCAATCTGTTATTCATTTGACAATCTGCTCACTCTTATTTTGAAGGTTAATGAGACTGGGTTAGAGCTCTTATTTTGAAAGCTCACTTGCAAAGGGAGAAAGTTTACCTGCAGAATGCAGACACTGCTGCTGAAATGTTTACCTTCACCTGGCTGCCTTAGTGTTACAGTGCAGCTCTCATTAGGGATGTCAATCTCTAGAAGTCACACGATTGAATTTGATTCCAATTTCTGAAGTCATAATAAAAGCTTGAAAGCAGAGTACAGTGTGTTGATGTTTTGGGGGGTTATATTTTTTTTAAAAATTACATCAATTGATTTGCAATAAAATACTGTTAAATGGGGCGGCACGGTGGAGGAGTGGTTAGCACTGCGGCAGTACAGTAACTCACCCTTGGCCGGGGGATCCTGGGTTCGATCCCAGCCCCCAACCAACAGTGAGCTGTGCAGAGTTTGCATGTTCTCCCCGTGTCTGCGTGGGTTTACTCTGGGATTTCTCCGGTTTCTTCCCACATGCCAAAAAACCATGCAAGTTAGGTTAATTGGCATCAAACTGGGGATTCTAAATTGTCCTTAGGTATGACTGTGAGAGTGAATGGTTGTCTGTCTCTCTGTGTTGGCCCTGCGATGGACTGGTGATCTGTCCAGGGTGTACCCTGCCTCTCGCCCAAAGATGCTGGGATAGGCTCCAGTCCCCTCGCGACCCGAAAAGGATTAAGCAGAAGAAGATGAATGAATGAATACTGTTAAATGAAAAAGTAGGCTTAGGTTAGTAACTGCTTTTTATTTCTTGAAAACTTGTGAGTTTCAAAAATTAAATTGTACACAAGTGAAATAAGTTTTGAAAATTTTCCTTTTCAGCATATCACAATTCCTAACAGCTTTCACACAGTGTGTAGGTTTGGTCACCCTCCAGCATTCTAGAAATATAGGCTGTTCATTCGAGATTCAAAGGCTTTATTATCATGTGCACAGTTAAGAAATGCTACATTTCCTGAGCTATGAAATTCTTACTTTGCTCTCTGAACGAATGCCAGGGTAATTGATAGGGAAACAACAATTCTGATAAGATATTGACACACTAACACAGTAACTCAATCCTAATACTAATGGATGCTAATAACACACACATACCAACACACAGGCAATTAGGACTCCTTAAGCACACCTTGATACTAAATACTAATACTAATGAGTACCGGAGAGGTGGCTCAGTTGGTAGAGCATCCGCCCCACACCCAGGAGGCAGGGGTTCAAATCCCGGCTGGGTCATGTCGAAGACCATATAAAAGTGGAACTTCCTGCCGTCCAGCTTGGTGCTCAGCAATAATGGAATGGAGGAGGGAAATTTGTGGCGGCGCCTTGCATGGCGGCGGCCCTCTGATTCTACACTTGGGGTGTGTGTGATTAACACAGTAGATAGGTAAAACACAATCTCGTTCTACTGTACATGATTGGCTGTACAGTTGAATGACAATAAAGGGTGACTTTTAATTTTATTTAACACACACTAGGCAATTTGAACAGTTAAAGCAGACAAGAGGAATGAAATTGAAAATTCACTGGATGACTAAAGTGATAGTGGTATATCAGAGATGATGTGAACCTGAGATGGTATAAACCTATGTACAGTGTGCAAATGAGCATTGTGCAACGAGCAGTGTATTATTACAAATTAGCACCTGGTGCTAATTTCTCTGTAACGATAGTACCAGTAGACTGTACATGATAAATAGCAGCAGAGGTGATAATTAGTAGCAGAGATGATATGGACATCAGACTATATCTACTGTACAGGTGAGCAATGTGCAAATTTAGCAGCCGGTGTGTGAGTTCCTATATGCAAAGCTGTGTTGCAGAGTTTTGGGAGTTGTTGTTTGTTCAGGAGTCTGATGGCAGTGGGAAAGAAGGAGTTTTTCAGTTTGGTTGTCCTACATTTCACACTTCTATACCTCCGGCCTAAGGGTAGAAGTGTGAACAATCTGTGCTGGGGGTGGGTGGGGTCCTGGAGGATGGCGTCGGCTCTCCTTTGGACTCTGCAGTGGTAGATGCTCTGCAGAGAGGGGAGTGGAGTCCTGATGATCTTCTCTGCTGTTTTCACTACTCTCTGCAGGCGTTTGTGGTCCAGGGCAGTGGTGCTGCCATACCATGCAGTGATGCAGTTGGTCAAAGATGCTGTCGATGATGCAGCTGTAGAAATTGTTGAGGATCCTGGAGGACATGTCAAACTTCTTCAACCTCCTCAGAAAGTACAGTCGCTGTTGAGCTCGCTTAACCAGCTCTGTAGTGTTGTGTGTCCACTTAAGGTCCTCGCTGAAGTGGATGCTGAGAACACAACCCTGTGGAACACCTGTGTTCGTGATGATGCTGGCTGAGGTCCTATTACCCATCCTGACAGACTGGGGCCTGGCAGTTAGAAAGTCCAGTAGCCAGTCACAGAGGGTGGGGCGCAGGTCAAGTGGTTTGTCGGTGAGTTTGTGGGGGGTGACTGTGTTGAAGGAGGAGCTGCAGTTGACAAAGAGCATCCTAATGTAGGAGTCTTTATCTTCCAGGTGGGAGAGAGAATAATGGAGTGCTGCAACGATGGCATCCGAGGTGGACCTGTTGGGCCAGTAGGCGTACTGCAGGGGGTCCAGAGTGCCCAGTATGCTGTCCCAAGTGAGGGGCAGCACCACTCTCTCAAAGCACTTCATGATGATTGGAGTGAGTGCTACCGGTCTGTAGTCATTCAGACAGGTCAGCGGGCTCCTTTTGGGGAGAGGGATGATGGTTGTCATTTTGAAGCAGGAGGGGACTATGTTCTGGTTGAGGGAGAGGTTGAAGATTGCTGTGAGAACGTCGGTCAGCTCGGCAGCGCATGCTCTGAGGGCCCGCCCAGGTATGTTGTCTGGTCCTGCTGCCTTGGAGGGATTGATATTCCTCAGTGCTTTGTTTACCTGGCCTGGTGAGACTCTTAGTGGAGGAGGGGGGCGGGGTGCATGAGTGTGTGTCTCTTCTCTGCACTGTAGCTGGTGGTCTCAAAGCGGGTGTAAAAGATGTTGAGGTCATCTGGCAGGCTGTCTGTGGAGCTAGTGGTGCTGCTGTTGGTCCTCTTGTAGTCTATGTTGTGTTGCAGGCCTTGCCACATGCGCCCAGGGTCAGGAGTGTGAGTCCTGACCTGTGTGGTGGGTACGATAGTATCAACGCACATGCTGATGTACCCAGTCACATATTCAGCATAATCCTGTATGTTTACAGAAGAGTCCTCTCGGGTGGCAGCAGCTTTAAACACATCCCAGTCTGTGCAGGCAAAACAGTCTTGTAGGGTGCTCTCAGTCCCTGGAGTCCAGTGCTTAATTTGCTTAATAACAGGGTTTGTTTGTTTCAACTTTTGTCTGTAGGCTGGGTACATAAACAGTGAGATGTGATCTGACTGTCCGAAGTGGGGGCGGGGAGCCGCTCTGTAGGTGCCACGTATATTGGAATAAATATGATCCAGTGTGCTTTTATCGCAGGTGGGAATGTCCACATGCTGGTAATATTTGGGGAGTACAGTCTGTAAACTGCACTGGCTAAAGTCGCCAGCAACAATTAAAAAGGCATCGGGATGTTTCGTCTTTACTGCGCTGATGACATCATGGAGTTTGTTTAGTGCTACTAAGTAGTTGCGCTGCGGACAAATGTATACAGCGGCCAAAAACACAGCAGTAAATTCCCTCGGTAGGTAATAGGGACGGCATTTCAGCAGTAAAAACTCCACATCGGGCGAGTAGTGTTGTAGACAGTCTGTACATCTCCACACCATGAGTGGTTTATAAATACACACACACACACACACACACACACACACACCCCTCTCGTCTTACCAGAGTCTCCTGTTCTGTCTGCCTGGTGTGTTGAGTGGGTCTGTAGCTGAATAGCGCTCTCTGGGTCTTTGTCTGAAAGCCAGGTCTTGCAGAAAATTAGGGCACAGCACTCTTATCTCCCGCTGGTCTTCAGTCCTTGCTCTTAGTTCATCTAGCTTATTTTCCAAAGACTAAACGTTTGTCATTAAGAGACTGGGTAGCGGTGGCCGGCTGGAGCGAGCCTTTAGCCTAGCATGTAGCCCTCCTCTCTTGCCTCGCCTTCAGCGCCTTTGGCCCTGCCTCCAACGCGCTCTCTTGGGGTCAGCATGCTCATGCGGGCTCGGTGCTTTGGGGCCTTCCTGGGGGTGGTGTTGATTGCTGCGTGGTCGCACAGTGCATTGTAGATTGGGTGGTGTAAAACCAGCAAACTCCATGTGACTGCTTGACGTGATATCCAGTAGTGTCTGTGGGGCTTGCTAACACCAGAAGTTGCTTCTTCTTCTACTATTTTCGGAATGTTGAAATGTTGACTTGCGCATGCCAAAATGATTTATTCCGTTCAAACGTGTGACTCATGGAAACGCACGTCCTAATCGGATCAGCTTTTTCAGGATCCATGTAAACCAGGGGTGTCAAACTCATTCCATGGAGGGCCAAGACCCTGCAGGTTTTACCTCCACCCAGTGTCTTCAACAGGTGATTTCACTGAATTTCTTCCCACTGATTGCTGATCAATGAAAACACCTGCTGAAGACACTGGGTGGAGGTAAAACCTGCAGGGTCTTGGCCTTCCATGGAATAAGTTTGACACCCCTAATGTAAACAGTAAAGTTCTGATCTGAATTGTAATCAGATTGAAGAAATTTTGCCCATGTAGCCGTGGCTACTGACAGGCGTCTCAATGCCTCCTTAAGTGTGCAGGTTAAATTCTATTTTAAGGGCTCATTGTTGCTTAAAGACATTCTTTCTCAACCCTGGACATAAACCATTTACTGATGTTCCACAATGATTAATTAATAATAAATTAATATATCTGTCATAAAAGTGCAACAAATATTGGAGTATTTGATTTAAACTGTGGCTACTGGTTGACCAGGAAACTCTTCAGTTGGGGCAGCCCTGGTCTTTCTTGTGTCCCTTCATCCCTCCTCCCTCTGTTCTCTGTAGAGAAGCAGTTAGAAGTTTAGTGAGGGCTCCATCAGGTCATTCCTTCTGACTGTATTATTGCTGTTCACAGCAGTTCAACAAGACCAACAGAGGTGGACATTTATTTCCTTAGAACTGAGTTCTGCTTTAATCCCATTAGTGAATGATTTCTTTGATCTTTTTTCCCTGTAGACTTCCCAGAGCAACATGTCTGTGAGAATGAGTTTTCTCCTGACCAGCAGTTCTGGAACCAAGAGGGGAACTCAGGTTTGGAACAGGGGGAACCAGAACCTCCACAGGTTACAGAGGAACAGGAAAACCCAGAAACTCCACAAGTCAAAGTGGAACAGGAGAAACCAGAACCTCCACAGGTTAAAGATGAACAGGAAGAACTAGAACCTCCACAGGTTAAAGTGGAACAGGAGGAACCAGAACCTCTGCAGGTTAAAGAGGAACAGGAGGAGCTATGCATCAGTCAGGAGGGAGAACAGCTGTTAGTGAAGCTTGAGGCCGATGCCTTCATGGTGACTCTTATTTCTGTGGAAAAGCAGCAGAGTGAAGCAGAACCAAACAGTGAGCAGCTCCTCTCTCACAACTCTGCTGGAACTGAGATCCAACATAAGGAAGGAAGCCGGCATGTAGACTCAGGATCAGCTAAAGAAGAAGAACCCAAACCAAAGAGACGGCTGTACACAAGAAGTCACCATGAAGGTAAACACTCTGAGAACAAAAACTCATTGTGAGAATGAAACAGGAAGAATGTTACAGAAATGTTTGTCTTAAAGAAGAAAAAAACAGAAATGATGAAACCAAAGAGTACAGTCATGTGAAAAAATTAGGACACCCCTTTAAATATTCAGTTCTTTATTAATAAATGTTCCCATATCTATGTCTAACCTTGTTTTTGTTTTTATTTGCATTTTTTAACATTTATTTTAGCAATTGTAAGTGGGAATGAATGTAAGGGTGTCCTAAAAAAGATGGGGGTGCCCTAATTTATTCCTCACTATTTGTTTAGAATTACATTTTACAGAAAATTTGTAAAAAGTCTTTAATTCATTTTTAATTGTTTAGTTGTATTACATCAATCTCCCAGTATTTTTAACACTGATATTAAATATCCACATGTCCAAATATGTTAAAAAACCACACACAGACTTATACAGGGTGTCCTAATTTTTCACGACTGTACTTCTTCCACAGTCTAGAAGGTCATAGTGAATAAATCTGATTGAGGATTTGTTTAATCATTTGTACAGTGATGCATGCTGGGAATTTTTATTGTTGGTAAACAGGAGTAAATGCCAGAATCCCAACTTTACTGACTTCTAGTGCAACTTAAAATCCAACCTCCACACAATAAAATTAAATCTACAGCCATCTGCTATCAATTACAGTAGATATTTGGAGATTTAAGGCAGCGCAAATTAGCGAGTGCGCAATTTAGACAGAGCGCCTAAGGGAGTGGCCAATTTTTGCCAGTGATTTACTAACAACACGCAAAATTATGAACACAGACGCAGACACTTCATTTCAATAACGGTCACCCATCCACCAAGAGCACCGCAAAATTGCGCACAGGCACAGCTGATGAGGAAGTGGGCCATCAACACAGACACAGCCAGTTTGGAGGACCATAATATATAAAGCTTTTTTAAGCATTTGTTTAAATGCAAACCCCACTAAAACAGTTTATTTTTGTTCATTATATTACTAAATTTAGATTCTCATTTAACATGGCAGACTTTTTGGTTTAACATGTATAAATGAAGTATCTAATTCAGTGTTTCCTCAGGCTTAAAGACCTTGGTGCGGTTGCAACATATTTTTCCGCAGGGGGCAGAAAACGCGACACTATTGTAACTGCAATATGTTAATTTCATACTATTCTTTTTTTAAATTTTGCGCAGTAACTTTGCATATGTACCTTACCATTTGAAGTACTGTACAACCGAGGCTTGAATGTTGGAATATTGGGCCAGTTGGGGTCCCACCCAGACATCCTGTGTTTGGACTTTTTACTGGTGTCATCCTTCTCTCCTTCCTCTGCTCTCACCTCTCCAGAACCCTCTGCCTGAACACCTTCCTCTCCTTGGCTCCTCTCTTCTGTCTCATCTTTCCCTCTCTGAGCTCTTGTCTAATTCAGGTTCTCTCTGTCCATGGTGGTATGCAAAGAGGTTAGAAAATATCAAGTGTCATGTAAATTAAAGGTAGACAACCAAGAATTTCTAGTTAAGGGTACAAAGAGCACCCACTTAAAAACTTGAGTAATGACTTCAGTCTTGAAGGTTTGAGTTTTTTCTCCAAAATTTATAACAATTTTCTTATAGTTTTCTACTTTTCTCTGTAAAGTTATCTGAATTTGAAACCATTTTCCTCAAATTTGTAGTTTCCTCTTGTAAAATTGACTTTTCTTATACATTTGAGACTTATTATAAATTTGGGGATTATTTTATGGCTAATTTTTGTCAATTTTTTAAAATAAAATTACTGTTTCTTTAATAAATTTGAAACAGACTGGTATTTTTTTCTTTTTCCTTATAACAATTTACATTTTTGACCATAATTTTGAAGAGCCAGAACAGAACAATATTTTAACTCTGATTTCAAAGAAAAAAAAAATTGTATTTAATGAGATAAATTAACTTAAATGACCAAAGATGCAGTTATGTCTGTTATAATATTTCTATATACAGTATTTATAGGTTTGGTTTTTTTTAGAATTCTCCTCACCTCCCAGACAGCAGGAAAAACCTCCCTTATTTTGAAATCCAAATGTTGGCACATTTAGTTTGTCTGAAGGCTGCTGACGGATTACAGTCATTGACTTCGTGAATTTTGGTCATCTTAACTTGCCAGGTACATAATAATGAACATAAATTAGTTAATTAATATTAACTAAGGTAAAGGTAAAAACATTTCCTGACATAACGTTCGGCTCAGGAGACGCACACACACAGGCTCAGAGTAGTTCAAACTGTTTATTAACAGCAGGGATGTTTGGGTGCGTGTCTGCGGAATGTTAATGTGTTGGTGGTGGTGTCTGCTTCGGACCCAGAGGCAGGAGACCGTTCAGCCGGCAACCCTATGGGAGAAATCAGACACAGGGTGATGAGCGCACACCAACACAGGAGGAGAATAGGCGAGGGAGAGAAGCTTACTTGTTTGGACAGATGACTGGCGCTTCAAGGATGGAAGCCCGGGAGACAGCCACCTGCAGGGCTCGGTGCAGCAGCGAGGAGAGACGAGGGACGGGGTTGTCCGCCGCCGAGGAATCCACCTGTGCACAGGGGAGCAAACTGGAGAGATGAGGTAAGTGATCTTCTTACCGGTGACGAGGATGCTGAAGAGAATGTGGTAGAAGCCCATGAAAGGGAAATGAAGTCTACGGCTTCAGACCGAAGCTCAGGGCGAGGCAGCCTATATTCCTCGCCGCTGATGACTGACAGGTGTGTGAGCAGGTGGCGCCGTTGATGAGCGGCGCGGCGTGACATTTCCTTTTTATTCTTGACTGAAATAAGAAAAACAAAAAACTAACCACACGTGTTAGCGAAGTGACTCTTCCATTATTGTTCCCATTACCAGCCGGTTAAAACCATGATAAATACCTTTACTGCTTACATACCTCTTCTGATTTTTTCCGCGTTTAAAGTACTTTAATAAGCTTGTGTTTCTCTCGGACAGCGACGCTCATAGTGAGACACTCTACCTGCCGACTGTCACACGCGGGTAGGGCACTTCTGAACTCCGCCCGGATGACGGTCACACACGTTGTTCGTGTGTGTGCTTGCAGACCGTCATTGCTTCATATATTTTTCTGAAATTTATATTTCCTGATAGAGTGGCAGAAAATTTTCAGCCACCCAGAAATGTTATCAGAGGAAACCCTATAATTTAAAAAAGGACTACTCATGAATAAATTGATTATTTGACCAACATGTTTATTTTATTAACACTAGAACCATCAAGATGATCTGATGGAGACTCTAGGGTTTTATTATGGGAATAACTTTGTTTTAACAAAATCTACAGGTCTCCCAGTTCACAACTTTTTATAAATGCCTCCAAAGTCTTCATTTTGTTTTTCTTAAGCCATTCAGAGGTGGACTTGCTGGTATGTTTTGGATCATTGTCCTACTGCAGAACCCAAGTGCACTTCAGCTTGAGGTCACAAACAGATGGCCGGACATTCTCCTTCAGGATTTTTTGGTAGACAGCAGAATTCATGGTTCCATTTACCACAACAAGTCTTCCACATCTTGAAGCAGCAAAACAGCCCCAGCCCCATCACACTACCACCACCACATTTTACTGTTGGTATGATGTTCCTTTTCTGTAATGCTGTGTTACTTTTACGCCGGATGTAATGGGACACACACCTCCCAAAAAGTTCAGCTTTTGTCTTGTCAGGCCACAGAGTATTTTCCCCAAAGGTTTTGGAGATCATCAAGATGTTTTCTGGCAAAATTGAGGCAAGCCTTTATGTTCTTGTTGCTCAGCAGTGGTTTTCGTCTTGGAACTCTTGCCATGCAGGCCATTTTTGCCCAGTCTCTTTCTTATGGTGGAATCATGAACACTGACCTTAACTGAGGCAAGTGAGGCATGCAGTTCTTTGGATGTTGTTGTGGGGTCTTTTGTGACCTCTTGGATGAGTCGTTACTGCGCTGTTGGGGTAATTTTGGTCGGCCAGCCACTCCTGGGAAGGTTCACCACTGTTCCATGTTTTCGCCATTTGTGGATAATGGCTCTCACTGGGGTTTGCTGGAGTCCCAAAGCTTAAGAAATGGCTTTATAACATTTTCCAGACTGATAGATCTCAATTACTTTGTTTCTCATTTGTTCCTGAATTTCTTTGGATCGCAGCATGATGTCTAGCTTTTGAGGATCTATTGGTCTACTTTGTCAGGCAGGTCCTATTTAAGTGATTTCTTGATTGACAATAAGTGTGGCAGTAATCAGGCCTGGGTGTGGCTAGAGAAATTGAACTCAGCTTTCCAAAGATGTGATAAACCACTGTTAATTTATGTTTTAACGGGGGGGGGGGTCACTTTTTCACACAGGGCCATGTAGGTATGGATTTTTTTTTTACCCTTAATAATAAACACTTTCATTTAAAAACTGCACTTTGTGTTATCTTTGTCTAATATTTAAATTTGTTTGCTGATCTGAAACATTTAAGTGTGACAAACATACAAAAAATGAGAAATCAGGAAGGGGGCAAACACTTTTTCACACCATTGTATGCTGCAGGATATCTTGTTTTCAAACACATCACTGTGAGTAAGTAGTTATGACCAGATTTTGAACGTGGCAATGGACCAACACAGTCTATAATAAAATGTTCAGACGGATTGAACCAGAGAGGAAATTTGGCAACAGGAGCCAGTTTAATTACCTGATTAGGCTTACACGTTACCTGACAGGTGTGACATGTTTTGATGTAAGTGGATACATCCTTTCTTCAATGAGGCAAAAAAACCCCAAAACCTAATGATGTAATTATATATTTTACAAACAACCAAATGCCCCAATACATCATGGGCAGTCTGCAATGCCTCCTCCCGGAACTTTAATGGCACTACCACCTGATACACTGTCGAGCCAATGACATCACTGTGTAGCATCCACTTATGAACCAACAACCCATCTCGGAGGAAATAGCCATGAACTGCGCTCTCAATGTCTGTATCTGTAAGAACAGTGTCAAACAGCACACTCACTGATGGATCAGCATGTTGTTCTGTTATTAAATCAGTGTGAGACAGACAAGAGTAAATCAGGCATTTTTGCAATATTATTTAAACCATCATCATCAGTTTCCACCTGCTTCCAACTCATGGTGCGCGTTACTGCACATGCTAAAAACAATTTGGAAATTTGCTGAACATGCCCTGTCTCTGAAACAGATTGAACAGACATCACAATGGAAGGCAGAGGCAATTCTGCCCAACCCCGATCACCTGCAAAATCATTACGCAAAATGACATGTACGCCAGGAACAGGCAACGCAGGACGCACAGCCATGGTCATGTCTCCCTGAACCAAACCACAGTCCAGCTGAAACTTATGTACCAGAGCAGGAAACACTGAGAGCTCCGTACTCCTCACCAGGATATAATCACCAGTAGCTGTAACATCAGACAAGGGCAAAACAGACTCCTATGAATCTGATGCACCCGTATCCCTTAAGATTTTTACCGGTACTTTAACAGCACCACGTAGAGGTACACAGCCGTCAGAGACAAAGGCGGAGAACTCCGACTGCTCCAACGGGCAGTTTGACATGGAAGACAATTCACCTGGCATATTAACTGGTGTTACTGGCACATCACAGACAGACTTTACAGGAGGAGGTTCAACACACAGGTTTTTGGAGTTCCCACAATTAATCAGAGCCACCAACACCACAGGTTTAACCCCTTAACGCCTGAATTTATTTCCAATTATGAAATAAAAATTTTCACTTGTGTTTTTGCTTTCAAGTAGATGCTAAATTAAGTTGAGAAAGTTAATTTGACTATAGCACATAAAATAGATATAATTTTAGGTATGATGCAAATTAGCGACAACAGGCATCTATGGTAAAAAATGGTAAAAAAAAGCACCTGTTCCCATTTCAAGTATGAAGAGTCTTTTATTTATGCAACAAAGTTATTTTCAGTATTTTCAACTCTCATGACTGCCAAACTATAACCCTAACCCTAACCTTAACCCTAACCCTAACCCTAGCAATCAGGAAATGGATGGTGCTCCGTCTCTGACTGTTCCTACGAGAACCTACTGCTTGCAAAAGGTTCCTAGGTATGTGTTGGAAGTGCTCCAACCGGAAGTGGAGGAATACAGACGGTATTTTGGTTGCATTTGGAGCGGAAGCGGTTTGATGCGAATTCGCGACGACAGGCGTCAAGGGGTTAACTTGTGCGTCACCAAATCTGCCCTTAGGTTTCACTGGACACTCTGCTTTTCAATGTCCCTTATTTTTACAATAATTGCAGATTTTATTTAGATCAAAATGCAAACTCTGTTGAAAATTTTGCTGTCCGCCTCTCTTACCTGGTGACAAAACCTCTCCTCTGTACCCAGAGAAGTTAGGCTCAGCATACTTGTGTCTACCATGACAAATTAACATATTACAGCCGTGGACAAAATTGTTGGTGCCCCTCTGTTAATGAAAGAAAAACCCACAATGGTCACAGAAATAACTTGAATCTGACAAAAGTGGTAATAAATAAAAATTCTATGAAAATTAACCAAGGAAAATCAGACAATGCTTTTCAATTGTGGTTCAACAGAATTACTTTAAAAAAACAAACTCATGAAACAGGCCTGGACAAAAATGATGGTACCCCTAGAAAAGATTGAAAATAATGTGTCCATAGGGACATCTTCAACCAAGATGTGTCCTCTAATTAACATCACAGGTGTCTACAAACTTGTAATCAGTCAGTCGGCCTATTTAAAGGGTGACAAGTAGTCACTGTGCTGTTTGGTGACATGGTGTGTACCACACTAAACATGGACCAGAGGAAGCAAAGGAGAGAGTTGTCTCAGGAGATTAGAAAGAAAATTATAGACAAGCATGTTAAAGGTAAAGGCTATAAGACCATCTCCAAGCAGCTTGATGTTCCTGTGACTACAGTTGCACATATTATTCAGAAATTTAAGATCCACGGAACTGTAGCCAACTTCCCTAGACGTGGCCGCAGGAGGAGACGGATAACACGAATGGTAACAAAAGTGCCCAGAACAACCTCTAAACACATTCAAGATGCACTCCAAGGTCAAGCTACATCAGTGTCAGATCGCCCCATCTGTCGTTGTTTGAGCCAAAGTGGACTTCATGGGAGACGACCAAGGAGGACACCACTGTTGAAAACAAATCATAAAAAAGCCAGACTGGAATTTGCCAAACTGCATGTTGACAAGCCACAAAGCTTCTAGGAGAATGTCCTATGGACAGACGAGACAAAACTGGAACTTTTTGGCAAGGCACATCAGCTCTATGTTCACAGACGCAAAAATGAAGCATACCAAGAAAAGAACACTGTCTCTACTGTGAAACATGGAGGAGGTTCTGTTATGTTCTGGGGCTGCTTTGCTGCATCTGGCACAGGGTGTCTTGAATCTGTGCAGGGTACAATGAAATCTCAAGACTATCAAGGTATTCTAGAGAGAAATGTGCTGCCCAGTGTCAGACAGCTTAGTCTCAGTCGCAGGTCATGGGTCTTGCAACAGGATAATGACCCAAAACACACAGCTAAAAACACCCAATGGCTAAGAGCGAAACATTGGACTATTCTAAAGTGGCCTTCTATGAGCCCTGATCTAAATCCTATTGAACATCTGTGGAAGGAGCTGAAACATGCCGTCTGGAGAAGGCACCCTTCAAACCTGAGACAACTGGAGCAGTTTGCTCATGAGGAGTGGGCCAAAATACCTGCTGAGAGGTGCAGAAGTCTTATTGACAGTTACAGAAATGGTTTGATTGCAGTGATTGCCTCAAAAGGTTGTGCAACAAAATATTAAGTTAAGGGTACCATCATTTTTGTTCAGATCTGTTTCATGAGTTTGTTTTTTTAAAATAATTCTGTTGAACCACAATTCAAAAGCACTGTCTGATTTTCATTGGTTAATTTTCATAGAATTTTTATTTATTACCACTTTTGTCAGATTCAAGTTATTTCTGTGACCATTGTGGGTTTTTCTTTCATTAACAAAGGGGTACCAACAATTTTGTCCACATGTGTATTCATCTGCCAGAGTTGCTGCTTCACTGACAGTTTTTACCTTACATTCATTAATATACGTTGCAGTGTGGGCAGGAATGAGTTTTTAAATTACTCCATAATTACAAGGTTACACAAAGCTTCATATGAATGAGCCTGTAATGAATTACACCACTGGTTAAAGTGAGTAACAAGTTCTCTGGCCAATTCCATATGTGTCTTCTTAAACGATTTCCTCTAAGAGCGAAACCTCTGATGATATGCCTCCAGTACCAGCTCATATACCCTCAACACAGTGGCCTTCACAGAAGCATAGACCTGACTGTCTGCCACACTAAGTGCAGTATAAGCTTCCTGCACTTTACCAGTTAACTTACATTGCAACAGTAATGTGCGCTCCTAGTCAAACCAGGCTCGACTATTGGCAGCCTGCTCAAACAATGAGAAAAAAGTGTTGGGATCCCTTTCAGAAAACTGGGGAACTAGAAATAAATTGGAAGAGAAATCACACGAGTGTGCGTGATTAGAAGTACTATCTGGACCCAAACTAGCACCCTCAGCTGCCCTAACACTCAATCTACAGTCTTCCAGCTGCACCCGTTTCACTTCCAGTTCCAGTAATAACAACCTTTCACGCTGTTAAACATTAACCCGGCAACATCTCCGGTTAAACCTGACATAGGCACACCATCAGGGCGGTGAGCAGAAGCCTCGGCTTGAGCTGCAGATGTGAGGACACCCTTAGCCAACAGATTTGCTCTTATAATCTGTTTCATTTTCTCTTTTGACCCTTTGTCCCCCACATCCAACTCAAACCGCTCCGCTATTTTAATATTAATGCATGATTTATATAGCACTTTATCATAAACACTCAAAGACGCTTTACAAATAGATACAGTGGGGAAAAAAAGTATTTAGTCAGCCACCAATTGTGCAAGTTCTCCCACTTAAAACATGAGAGAGGTCTCCAATTTTCATCATAGGTATACCTCAACTATGAGAGACAAAATGAGGAAAAAAAATCCAGAAAATCACATTGAAGGATTTTTAATGAATTAATTGGTAAATTCCTCGGTAAAATAAGTCGCCGTCGGCCTCCGTCGGTCTATGATGACCATGGAAGAGAATCCTAAGCGTCTACTCTGCTGGAACAGCACCGCCTGTGGCTGAACAGGCCGATGCGCACCGGTGTTCTACCTTCCAGTGTTGGGCGTTGGTAGGATTCAAGCCTGGGCAGGAAGATATGGAGGACAAGATGTTACCCATGCAGCATGTCCCCCCTCTCCACGTCACTGATGAATCCAAAGGAACAGCAGGGCTGCTATAGTTTGGCACCAGCGCCGTCGCAGGAGCTGCCAGAACGATGTTGAGCACAACAGAGAACTGCCTTAGGGGCTCCAACTCCGGATTTTTCCTCAGGGTTGACTCCCGAAGCCTTTCCCGTGACCGGGTGTGCCGCAAGGCAGCGGAGGTTTGAAATCACAGTTTACCTTCCCCTAGATGGGCTACCTTCCCAGGTTGACGAGCCACCATCTACCCGAAGCATCTGGTTTTAAGGCGCCAGAGATCCGCCCTCGCCCCTTCTCCTATTAGTAAAAGCAGTTCCGCCGGGCTTAGAGACTAAACCACACGGACAGGCTAGGAGTTGGACTTAGTTGTCAGAGGCTTTTCGAGACGCACGCCGTAAGGAGCATCTTATGAGCACTGGGAGCTTAACCCCAGTGCCGCTCCTGGCTATGACAACCTTGGTATTTGATCAAAAACAAAAGTTCATCTCAATACTTTGTTATATACCCTTTGTTGGCAATGACAGAGGTCAAACGTTTTCTGTAAGTCTTCACAAGGTTTTCACACACTGTTGCTGGTATTTTGGCCCATTCCTCCATGCAGATCTCCTCTAGAGCAGTGATGTTTTGGGGCTGTCGCTGGGCAACACGGACTTTCAACTCCCTCCAAAGATTTTCTATGGGGTTGAGATCTGGAGACTGGCTAGGCCACTCCAGGACCTTGAAATGCTTCTTACGAAGCCACTCCTTTGTTGGCCGGGCGGTGTGTTTGGGATCATTGTCATGCTGAAAGACCCAGCCACATTTCATCTTCAATGCCCTTGCTGATGGAAGGAGGCTTTCACTCAAAATCTCACGACACATGGCCCCATTCATTCTTTCCTTTACACGGATCAGTCGTCCTGGTCCCTTTGCAGAAAAACAGCCCCAAAGTATGATGTTTTCACCCCCATGCTTCACAGTAGGTATGATGTTCTTTCTCCTCCAAACATGACAAGTTGAGTTTTTACAATAAAGTTCTCTTTTGGTTTCATCTGACCATATGACATTCTCCCAATCCTCTTCTGGATCATCCAAATGCTCTCTAGCAAATTTCAGACGGGCCTGGACATGTACTGGCTTAAGCAGGGGTACATGTCTGGCACTGCAGGATTTGAGTCCCTGGCGGCATAGTGTGTTACTGATGGTAGCCTTTGTTACTTTGGTCCCAGCTCTCTGCAGGTCATTCACTAGGTCCCCCCATGTGGTTCTGGGATTTTTGCTCACCGTTCTCGTGATCATTTTGACCCCACGAGGTGAGATCTTGCGTGGAGCCCCAGATCGAGGGTGATTATCAGTGGTCTTGTATGTCCTCCATTTTCTAATAATTGCTCCCACAGTTGATTTTTTAACACCAAGCTGCTTACCTATTGCAGATTCAGTCTTCCCAGCCTGGTGCAGGTCTACAATTTTGTTTCTGGTGTCCTTTGACTGCTCTTTGGTCTTGGCCATAGTGGAGTTTGGAGTCTGACCGTTTGAGGTTGTGGACAGGTGTCTTTTATACTGATAACGAGTTCAAGCAGGTGCCATTAATACAGGTAACAAGTGGAGGACAGAGGAGCCTCTTAAAGAAGAAGTTACAGGTCTGTGAGAGCCAGAACTCTTGCTTGTTTGTAGGTGACCAAATACTTATTTTACCGAGGAATTTACCAATTAATTCATTAAAAATCCTTCAATAGGATTTTCTGGATTTTTTTTTTCTCATTTTGTCTCTCATAGTTGAGGTATACCTATGATGAAAATTGGAGACCTCTCTCATGTTTCAAGTGGGAGAACTTGCACAATTGGTGGCTGACTAAATACTTTTTTTTTCCCCACTGTACATTATTCATTCACTCCAGACAGACAATGGTAGTGGCAAGTTACTACTGTACCCACAGCTGCCCTGGGGCAGGCTGACGGAAACTTTGCTGCCATTCCACGCCAATGGCCTCTCCGGCCACCACTGAACATTTATACACATTCATACCCAGTGTTATGGACACTGGAGGCAAGGTGGGTAAAGTGTCTTGCCCAGGGACACAATGGCAGGATATTTGGGGCGAGCGGGATTCGAACCGCCAACCATCTGGTTATTGGATGACCCGCTTTACCTCCTGAGCCACTGCCACCCCGTTTTTTGACTCATTGCTCCTGTGAACAACGTTTCAAACCCCCCTCAGAAGGAAATTGTAGAAAATCCTCCACAGCTGACATCATGCCCTCGTGTTACACACACACTGTCATCACATCAAACAATCCAGACTGATGTGTAATACTAATTCACAAGTGTCGCACTCTGCCTAACGACTCAAAACAATTCACTCACACTCCAAATCAAACACCACAAACCAAATTTGCAAATTAACAGACACTCATTCACCTCCGTGTCTCCCCAACAGGTGTGCGCTTCTTGGCAAATGCTACACAATAATGAGCACTGATGTCACCCAGACACCACAACCACTCACTCATTCACAAAACTGCCACGCCTCCACTCACACACTTGGGCAGATTGTGCAACCAGAGCAAACCAAATTGGATCACAAACAGAAAAAAAAAAAATGTTTCTGATGGGAAAATTCTGTTATACTGAATTACAGTATATGAATTTTTATGAATATTAATATGTTTTTTTTTATATAAAGCTTAATATATATATATATACCTACTCAGGAAATCCTGTTACCATATTTGGAGTTGTTGAGTAATGGAAAAATACAGATAGGAGGATGCTGATGTGACTGTTAGTTTATCACTGTGAGTGTTCAGTTCTATCACTAGTGTTAACTGGTTTTCTGCATGTACTCAGCAGATACAATCTTTTGCATGAATGAACTAATCAAGAAGGGCGGTGCGGTGGTGGAGTGGTTAGCACTGCGGCAGCACAGCAGCTCACCCTTGGCCAGGGGATCCTGGGTTCAATCCCAGCCCCCGACCAACAGTGATCTGTGTGGAGTTTGCATGTTCTCCCCGTGTCTGTGTGGGTTTACTCCGGGATTTCTCCGTTTTCCTCCCACATGCCAAAAACATGCAAGTTAGGTTAATTGGCATCAAAACTGGGGATTCTAAATTGTCCTTAGGTATGACTGTGAGTGTGAATGGTTGTCTGTCTCTCTGTGTTGGCCCTGCGATGCGATGGACTGGTGATCTGTCCAGGGTGTACCCTGCCTCTCGCCCAAAGATGCTGGGATAGGCTCCAGTCCCCTCGCGACCCGAAAAGGATTAAGCAGAAGAAGATGAATGAATGAACTAATCATGAAGCTCAGCAGACATAATCTTATCACACTGAGTCATGAATGAACTAATCAAGAGGCTCAGCAGATCTTATCACACTGAGTCATGAATGAACTAATCAAGAAGCGACCCCACCTCGACTGTCCCTTGGGTATATATATTAGACAATCGCACTGTTAGTTAATGTAATACACTGACAGATTGTGAGAACTGTGTTCTGTGTTGTCTTCCGCTGATCAGCGCGCTCATTAAATTTGCTGAAACTTTGATCTTGCCTCTCATTGACTGAGCATCTTATATCCTAACAGGGAATTTTTCCAACAGTTTCCATACAAAAAAAATGATACACCGGCAATTCTCCTCCCTGACTAACTAGTCACAAAAACTATCTATCTTACGTAGACCCTAGTCTTTGGGCAGTTACTTGCAGGAGGATCCTTAATCACAAACCCACGGGGTTGCCAAGCAACCGATACATGGCGACTCGCAAGGAATCCCATGGAAGTGACCCCAGGCTGCGTTCATGCCCCTCTAAACCCAAGACAGACAGTGAACCCCCTAATGGAATTCACTGTTAAGCCTAACAGGAGAAATTACCAGCGATATCAAAATCAATTGAATGGAATACACTTACCTGCATTAACTCAGTGACACACACACACACAAAAAAAAAACAGACAAATCCGCCAAACAAACAGATGTGACCCGTGCTGGCAAAATGAGTCACAATGAGGAAATTTTCAAAACTGAGGTAACATTATTTTCATATTCTGTATTGAAAGAATATTTATAAATTTAATTTGTAGGAACTGGGCAAAAACTGACCAGCAACAAGCCAATTTTGTTTATAGTTTTGGCTGGTTTGAAAACTCACGTTTGATCGGTCCTGAGTTATGTCTTCCGCAAAAATGTGGATTTTCTGAAAGTAGGAGAGCTTTACAATGATACCAGACACTGACGGGGGTTTTCCCGGGATTTGCTGCCAACAAACTAAGAAAAAATCATGATTTATGACTTCTCGTGCCTGTAGCTCATAATTACCCGGTACACATTCTCACTTATTTTTCCAGCACGGGTCACAAATGAGCTCCGATTTCCACAAATAGGTTCACTCAAAACAACCGAATGAGCAAACAGACAGACCAGAATCCGACAGACAGACAGGTTCAAACAAACGGACGAGCCCCCATTTGTCACATCACAAATGGTTTTCAGGCTCAACCAGACTGACCGGGTTCAGATGAGCAGTTGAGCCCCCAGAGGCAGTTGGGGGCTTGGTAGAATGCTGTGAAACTGTGGTTTAATTAGCAAAAAAAGGAAGTCACTTACAAGAACCACTGACTTCTAATGAAACCTTGAAGACAGGGTGATATTTGCGGGTGCACAGGCGCGTTGCGAATGAGGTGGGTTATTATTAGGACAATTACATGAATTTACTCACCAAGAAGCCACCCATCCGCACAGTGCAAGCTTGTAGTTTGTTCCCAACAATGCTGTTCATTAGAATAAATGGATCATATGTTGAACCAGGCCACCTTGCAGCAATGTTGGTTAGTCACATTTGGCAGCGTCAGTGTGTAAAATGAAGCGATAATACGTGTCGCGTGATGGGACTCTGAATCAGAATCAGAATCAGCTTTATTGCCAAGTATATTTACAAGTAAACATACGAGGAATTTGACTTGACATTGGACGCGCACGTTAGGCGCATCCAATGACTCGGCAGCCATGCAAGGCGCCTGTCTGGCACCACCACAAAAAAATATAACAATAATAATAAATCGATTCTTAATTTTTGTGAATTGGTTCTGGATTGTGGAAAATAAGAATCTAGATTCTTATGAGAATCGATTTTTCTTCCAACACCCCTACTGTGTAGGTAACTGTTCATTGACTGCATACAGTCAAGTAGCACTACTATTTAAATGGATGTTCAAAGTATTTGTGATAGAATTTACTTTTGTTTTTAAATGAATAGCCTATATTTCTAGAATGCTGGAGGGTGACCAAACCTACACACTGTGTAAAAGCTGTTAGGAATTGTGATGTGCTGAAAAGCAAAATTTTCAAAATTTATTTCACTTGTGTACAATTTCATTTTTGAAACTCACAGGTTTTCAAGAAATAAAAAAGCAGTTACTAACCTAAGCCAACATTTTTCATTTAACAGTATTTTATTGCAAATCAGATGATGTAATTTTTTTTTTAAAAATGTAACCCCCGTAAAACATCAACACACTGTACTCTGCTTTCAAGCTTACCTCAGCTTTTTTTTGCAGTGCAGTGGACTTTTTTTTTGCTGAGATTAGTGGGGTTTTGTACTGAACTAAGAGCCAAATGTGAACCGAAAATCATTTTGAATCGAAAAATCGATTATGAATTGAGTCGTGACCCCAAAAATCAGAAACGAATCGTGTGACTTCTAAAGATTCACAGCCTTACTTTTGGCACCTCTTTTTCTTCATGTGTTCAATACTTATTCCCTGTGTTATTCCACTTTATTAAATATAACTTGTTTTGTGAACACAGTTGCCTTGACTTTTTTGTATGTATGGATTACTTCAGTTGTAACTGATGTCTGGTGAAAATCTCAGGTCAATGGCTCCATCAGAAATATGTTTAATGAGAAACATGTTGATGTGTTCGATACTTAATTTCCCTGCTGTTTTGAGTATCAAGATGTATAATAAATATATGAAGATCTAATTTTGACACATACTGCCCAGCCCTACCTTTGACTATAATAATCAGTGAAATGACAGAATGAGTGAATGTCTGGCTCTGTTAGCTGCAGGTAACTGCTGCTGGTGAAGGAGCCAGTGTTTTCAGACAAATTTAACACATATGTGACCAGTGCTGGCAAAATGAGTCGGAATGCGCACCGCGGCATTACGAGCGACAGGCAAGAGAAGTCATAAATCATGACTCTTTCTTTGTTTGCTAGCGGCAAGTCCCTGGAAAACCCCCGCGAGTGCCTGGTATCATTGTAAAGCTTAGAAATTGTACTTTCTAAAAATATATATGTTTTGGCAGAAGACATAACTCCCGACCGATCAAACGCGAGTTTTAAACCTAGCCAAAATATAAACAAATCGGCTTTTTCCAAATCCATTTTTGCGCACTTCTTACAAATTAAATATCATTTTGAAGGTCTTTCAATACAGAATATGTAAAAAAACATTCTTCAAAGTGATTCATTTTGCCAGCACGGGTCACATATTTGGCTTTCGGGTGAAATTTATGGAAAATTTAAAAAGTTCATACTACAGTGATGTTATATCATGAAAGTAGGGCATTTAAGTAGAAGTATGCAATGGTGGTTTCCACATCTCAAACAATTTATTGAAACAAAAGCCAACAACAGTAGTGGTTATACCACAACAAAAAATGTTAACGTCGCAATAACTTGTCATCTGCCCTTGAGCATCAATTACAGTTTGACAACGATGTCTCATGCTGTTCACAAGTCAACTTATTGTCTGCTGAGGCATGGCATTCCACTGTTCTTGAAGGGCGGTCCTCAGGTCATTGAGGTTGTGGGGTGCAGGGTTACGAGGCTCTACACAGCGACTCAACGTTTCCCATAGGTTTTCTATGGGATTCAGGTCTGGAGAAAGTGCAGGCCACTCCATTTGAGGTACTCCAGCCTCCAGCAGCCATTCTCAAATGATGCGACCTCGATGAGCTGGAGTATTATTGGCCATGAAGATGAAATTAGGCCTGTGTTGTTCATGCAGGGGCACAATGACTGGATTAATGATATTATTCAGGTAGTACTGGCTTGTCACTGTACCATTCACAAGGTATAGGGCAGTTCCATATTGACTAGACACACCTGCCCAGACTGTAACATGGTGACATCAGTGGCTGATGCATAGTGCTGTCCTTGACGTCTCCAGCATCATTGGCCGCCATCATTTCTGTTCAACATGAATCGACTTTCATCAGAGAACAGCATTGAAGCCCACTACTCCCTTGTCCAGGGTAAATGCTCCCTGGCTCATGCAAAAGATGATGCCTATGCCTGATGGTGTGGTCAGGTACCCTTGCAGGTTGTCTAGCACACAGACCACGCTAATGTAAATGGTTTCAAATGGTCTGGTGTGACACTTGGGTACCTCTCACCTCCCTTAAATGTGCCTAGAGTTGAGTGGCCTTCATCATCCGGTTCCACAGGGCACTGTTCACAATGAAGCAGACATCAGCGTGGCATGTGGCCAAAGGATATTCACTTCTGTGCTTTCTGTGACTCTTCCAGTCTCTCTGTATCTGTTGTAATCTGCTGATGACACTCTGAGACACTCTACAGTGGGGCAAAAAAGTATTTAGTCAGCCACCAATTGTGCAAGTTCTCCCACTTAAAAGATGAGAGAGGTCTCCAATTTTCATCATAGGTATACCTCAACTATGAGAGACAAAAGGACACCAGAAACAAAATTGTAGACCTGCACCAGGCTGGGAAGACTGAATCTGCAATAGGTAAACAGCTTGGTGTGAAAAAATCAACTGTGGGAGCAATTATTAGAAAATGGAAGACATACAAGACCACTGATAATCTCCCTCGATCTGGGGCTCCACGCAAGAGCTCACCCCGTGAGGTCAAAATGATCACGAGAACAGTGAGCAAAAATCCCAGAACCACACGGGGGGACCATGTGATCCGTGTAAAGGAAAGAATGAATGGGGCCATGTATCATGAGATTTTGAGTGAAAACCTCCTTCCATCAGCAAGGGCATTGAAGATGAAACGTGCCTGGGTCTTTCAGCATGGCAATGATCCCAAACACACCGCCTGAGCAACGAAGGAGTGGCTTTGTAAGAAGCATTTCAAGGTCCTGGAGTGGCCTAACCAGTCTCCAGATCTCAACCCCATAGAAAACCTTTGGAGGGAGTTGAAAGTCCGTGTTGCCCAGCGACAGCCCCAAAACATCACTGCTCTAGAGGAGATCTGCATGGAGGAATGGGCCAAAATACCAGCAACAGTGTGTGAAAACCTTGTGAAGACTTACAGAAAACGTTTGACCTCTGTCATTGCCAACAAAGGGTATATAACAAAGTATTGAGATGAACTTTTGTTATTGACCAAATACTTATTTTACCAAGGAATTTACCAATTAATTCATTAAAAATCCTTCAATGTGATTTTCTGGATTTTTCTTTTCTCATTTTGTCTCTCATAGTTGAGGTATACCTATGATGAAAATTGGAGACCTCTCTCATCTTTTAAGTGGGAGAACTTGCACAATTGGTGGCTGACTAAATACTTTTTTGCCCCACTGTAAGCTCAGTGGCCACTTCCCTCTGAGAGCATCCTGTTTGAAGCCTCGTAATGATGAGGTACTGTTGATCAGTTGTGAGGTGTCATCTTGGTCTCATGATGTCAAAATGTGAACAGCATGATGAAGAGGACTGTTTAAATGCCAATTCTAATTGAACCAGAAAGTTTATTGGTCGATTCATGGATCAAACACCTGTTGTGAATTTTGCCGTTAAGCACCTTGTTAAAGAACAGCAAGTTACACAAAAAGTACTGAAACATTGAACAGTTGGATATGTGCATTCAAAAGGCTAGATTAAGAAATTAAGTTTGCCTGTAAAGGTTATAGTGCATTTTAGGTGCATCCTGAAATTTCACCCGAAAGCCAAATAGCCCTAACTTGTTGTGAGTAGTGTACATGACCACTTGACTGATCTAACCCAGTGGAAAAATAATTTAATCTCTTTGACTGTACAGTTATAGTTTTCACTTCAGACTAGTTTTTCTTTGGGTTCAGTGTACCAGGTGGAGAAACTGTCTGCTCTAGCCAGTTAGCCATTAGCCGCTGCTAGCAACTCCAACAGGAAACAATGCAGTATGTGTTTTTTTGTGTATAAAAACACCGTAGTGACATGTTCATAAATAGAAGTTGGAAAGTGCTGTGTGTACGACTGACTAGAAGGGATGTATAAAACAGAATTACTAATAAATAGTACATTTTGTACTACTGTTGATGTGCTGGGCACGGGCTCACCATCACATCACCACTGGTGACAAATCAGAAATGTTCACTGAATGAGACCTAGTGAGATCATGGTGGACCTTAATAAAGCAACAGGGTTGTTTCTTTGACTATTTTTGCTGATAGCCACTCCAGATAAATAAATTCATGTGTAAAAACACTGAAAAAGTAAAATTTTCATCATGTTTCCTCTTTTACACCTCAGAGAATCATGTTAGCATGTAGTAAAATTATTTTTTTCCCCTTTAAATAACTTGTTGAATCTGAAACAGATTCATCACTGCTGAAATGATCACATGCAAGGATAAGAGAACTATTTGTCACCAGGTGGTGACTTTTTTGGCCAGTCACTGTATTTATTCTTTCTGGTTTTTCTATTCTGTGTCTCTTTGTCCCTCCAGATGGTCCGCAGCTACATGACTGTAAGGAGGCAGAGGTTCTCACTGTCCGGCAGCTTTATAACCAGGAGAGGAACGCCAATCTGGACCAGGAGGAACAAGATGCTGCACAGGTTAAAGAGGAAGAAGAAGAACTCTGTAGGAGTCAGGAGGAAGAACACTTCGGACTGAAACAAGAGATTGATACCTTCATGGTGACTCCTGCTGATGAGGACAGTGACAACAGTGAAAATGAACCAAACAGTGAGCAGCTACTTTCTCACAACTCTCCTGACACTGAGAGCCAAGACCAGGGAGCAGGTAAGAATGTAAACCCAGGATCAAGTAAACATGAAGAACCAAAGCCAAAGAAGAGACTTCACAGAAACAGAAGTGACCGTAACAATGTAGACAACTCCTCCATGTCAGAGAATCAGTGTGATACTAACACAGGTGAAAAGTCTGTTAAATGTTCTGATAATGACAAATACTGTAAAAATGAGTCTCAGAAGAAGAAACATCACACAGTCAAGTCACATGTTTGCAACATGTGTGAGAAAAGATTCAGGTACAAGAGTCATTTATTAGTTCATGAGAGAATTCACACAGGTGAGAAGCCATTTTCTTGTGAAACATGTGGGCAGAATTTTACTCAACGTGTTAGTTTGAAATCTCACATGATAATTCACACAGGTGAGAAGCCATTTTCTTGTGAAACATGTGGGCAGAGTTTTACTCAACGTGTTAATTTGAAAACTCACATGAGAATCCACACAGGTGAGAACCCATTTTCTTGTGGATCATGTGGACAAAGTTTTAGGTATCGTTTTCAGTTGAAAACCCACATGATAATTCACACAGGTGAGAACCCATTTTCTTGTGAAACATGTGGACAAAGTTTTAAGTATCATGTTCAGTTGAAATCCCACATGATAATTCACACAGGTGAGAAGCCATTTTCTTGTGAAACATGTGGGCAAAGTTTTAATCATCGTGTTAATTTGAAAACTCACATGAGAATTCACACAGGTGAGAAGCCATTTTCTTGTGAAACATGTGGACAGAGTTTTAATCAACGTGTTAATTTGAAAACTCACATGAGAATTCACACAGGTGAGAAGCCATTTTTTTGTGAAACGTGTGGGCAAAGTTTTAGGTCTCATGTTCAGTTGAAAACCCACATGATTATTCACACAGGTGAGAAGCCATTTTCTTGTGAAACATGTGGGCAGAGTTTTAATCACCGTCATGTTTTGAAAAATCACATGAGAATCCACACAGGTGAGAAGCCATTTTCTTGTGGATCATGTGGACGACGTTTTAGGTATTGTTTTCAGTTGAAATCCCACATGATAATTCACACAGGTGCGAAGCAGTAGTCTAGTAAAATATGTTGGAAATGCTTCAGTCACTGTTCTAGCTTAAATGAAAGATTGAAAATTTACAGATAAGTTACTGTAGTCCAGCAACATTTGCAGATTTTTATTTTCTAGTTTCAGTCTCTTGTGTAAATGAAATAGTCTTTAAATTTTTGAAGCTGTAATGTATGTTTAAATCAATAAAGTCCTAATGCTACCCCTTCTACTGCTAATTAAGCTATTCAGTCAATATTTGTGTGAATACAGTACGTACTGCACATACACTGTATGCATATATAACCATCCACACACATAAATTAATGATATAATTCAAAATTCACAACCCAACACAGCAATCTGCATTATTGAGGATTTGCAGCAACATTGCCAAATCAGGTGACGTTCTAGCTACGTCTCCATATTGATAGGCAAACTGTAAATGGGCACTTAGTGCTACCAATGTGTTATTGCTAACTTAGAGTGGCAGACATTTCAATTATAACCATGGTCATGTCATGTGCCTTGGTAGGTTGCCATAATAGGCAACAGAAAGCCACAGGAAAGTAATTTTTTCATTTTCCATCGGATCCAGTTCTGAGAGCCAAGTGGGTAGTGGTAGTCAGATGGGAGAGTTGGCAGGCCTTTCACCAAAAGTCAAATCTGCAGTGATCATTTCATCAAGCAGTGGTGTGAAAAGGTGTTTGCCCCCTTGCTGGTATCTCTTTTTTTTTGTGTGTGTGTGTGCGTGCGTGTGTGTGCGCGCGCGCGCGTGTGTGTGTGTGTGTGTGTGTGTGTGTGTTTGTCACACTTAATGTTTCAGATCATCAAACAAATTTAAATATTTGACAAAGGTAACACAAGTAAACACAAAATGCAGTTTTTAAATGAAGGTGTTTATCATTAAGGGTAAAAAAAATCCAAACCTACATGGCCCTGTGTGGAAAAAGTGACCCCCTCCCCACGTTAAAGCATAAATTAACTGTGGTTTATCACATCTTTGGAAAGCTGAGTTCAATTTCTCTAGCCACACCCAGGCCTGATTATTGCCACACCTGTTCTCAATCAAGAAATCACTTAAATAGGACCTGCCTGACAAAATGAAGTAAACCAAAACATACTCAAAAGCTAGACATCATGCTGCAATCCCAAAAAATTCAGGAACAAATGAGAAACAAAGTAACTGAGATCTATCAATCTGGAAAAGGTTATAAGGCTATTTCTAAAACTTTGGGACTCCAGCGAACCACAGTGAGAGCCATTTTCCACAAATGGCGAAAACATGGAACAGTGGTGAACCTTCCCAGGAGTGGCTGGCTGACCAAAATTACCCCAACAGCACAGCGATGACTCATCCAAGAGGTCACAAAAGACCCCACAACAACATCCAAAGAACTGCATGCCTCACTTGCCTCAGTTAAGGTCAGTGTTCATGACTCCACCATAAGAAAGAGACAAAAATGGAGGCAAAAATGGCCTGCATGGCAGAGTTCCAAAATGAAAACCACTGCTGAGCAAAAGAACATCAAGGCTTGTCTCAGTTTTGCTAGAAAACATCTTGATGATCCCCAAGACTTTTGGGAAAATCCTCTGTGGACTGACGAGACAAACGCTGAACTTTTTGGAAGATGTGTGTCCCATTACATCTGGTGTAACAGTAACACAGCATTTCAGAAAAGGAACATCATACCAACAGTAAAATATGGTGGTGGTAGTGTGATGTTCTGGGGCTGTTTTGCTGCTTCAGGACCTGGAAGACTTGCTATGGTAAATGGAACCATGAATTCTGCTGTCTACCAAAAAATCCTGAAGGAGAATGTCCAGCCATCTGTTCGTGACCTCAGGCTGAAGTGCACTTGGGTTCTGCAGCAGGACAGTGATCCAAAACACACCAGCAAGTCCACCTCTGAATGGCTTAAGAAAAACAAAATGAAGACTTTGGAGTGGCTTAGTCAAAGTCCTGACCTGAATCCGATTAAGGTGTTGTGGCATGACCTTTAAAAGGCAGTTCACGCTCGAAAACATCTCCAATGTGGCTGAATTACAACAATTCTGCACAGATGAGTCAGCCAAAATTCCTCCACAGCGCTGTAAAAGACTCATTGCCAGTTATCGCAAATGCTTGATTGCAGTTGTTGTTGCTAAGGGTGGCCCAACCAGTTATTAGGTTTAGTGGGCAATCACTTTTTCACACGGGGCCATGTAGGTTTGGATTTTTTTTCTCCTTAATAATAAACGCCTTAATTTAAAAACTGCATTTTGTGTTTTCTTGTGTTATATTTGTATGATATTTAATTATTTGGTGTTTTATTATACAGGGAAACCCACTGTCTTCTAACTACGTTCCCTTGCTGTTTAAACATACAGATTCACCTCAGAAAAGAAAAGCAAGACTGGGTCTGGATATTTTTCCTAGAGGGACACGGGGCTTAAAGTTCTCCATTGCTCCATCAGATTTCCATCATTTTGAAGTTGAGGGAGTCTCTTTTATCTGATTGATTTACAGTTAAAATTATCATTCAAAATAGAATCTATATATTACACATTTTGTTTTATTTATTGAGATATTTTTGTTGATATCTTTTTTACATCACTCACAAGAGCACAGACAGAACCTCTGCCCTCCCCCATCTGGGTCTCTCTGATCACATCACCATCTTGCTCACGCCTGCATACAGACCCAGAATGAAAGCCGTCAGACCAACGTACGTGTGTGGCCAGAGGGGGCCTTGGATGCTCTGAAGGACTGCATCATCACTACAGACTGGGACACTTTCAAGCATGCAGCCACTCACAATGAAGACACAAACATAGAGGAATACACTGAGGTTGTTATAGAATCAGAATCAGAATGAGATTTATTGCCATTGTTCATGTAGTACACAAACTAGGAATTTGTCTCGGTGCAATGCTGCAACATTAAATATGGAGTAGCACTAAAGATAAAAATAAAAAACTATGCATGCAATAAAAGGTAGAATATGAGTAAGTAATACTAATCTATGCAATTTTTAAATATGCCATTTTTAAATATATTAACAAGCAGCAGATATTGTGGAGTTCCACATAGTGCAGTCGGTAGTGCAAAAAGAAAACAGTGATAATTGTCATGAGTCCGGTTGAGCTGCTGTACATAGTGCACGAGAGTCTAATAAGTCATTTAGTGTTCAGCAGTCTGATGGCAGAGGGGAAGAAGCTGTTCATGTAGCGGGAGGTTTTAGTCTGAATGGACCGAAGTCTTCTGCCTGAGGGGAGGGGGGCAAACAGTGTGTGTCCAGGGTGTGAAGGGTCGGCTATGATCCGACCTGCAGGTTGTTGTGGCATTCATAGCTGAATGCATTGATGATGTCACTCACTGCAAAACTATCACTGTTCGTGCTAACCAAAAGCCATGGATGCCAGCAGAGGTCCACAGGCTCCTGAGGGCTCAGGACGCAGCCTTCAATCAATTATTTGTCATCCCCAAGGGGAAATTATTGTGCAGCAGCATCACGAAAACAACATACACACAAACAGCATACACAAAAATGCATAGTACAGTACACACACCTCACAGCAAACATTAGGTGTTTAAAAACTTAATAGCCTGGAGTACAAAAGGGAAAAAGAGAACTTTTTTTGTGAAAGGAGGTGGCCAATACCAGTGTCCAGAGGGCAGCAATTCAAAAGATGAATCCAGCGGGTGCCTCCAATCTCCCACAGTGCCATGAGCCTTTTTTTTTTTTTTTTATTAATAGTTCTTTCCCTGTACAGGATCTCCAGGCTGGGAAGAGGACTACCAATTATCCCACTGGTGATGGAGATTGTCCTTCAGAGAGTCTTTTTCTGTGCCTCTGTAGTGTTGCCAAACCAGCAAATAAGTTCAACAGTTTAAACACTCACAATAAAAATTCCTAAGCAAATTGTTGCTGACATTAAAAGACAATAGTTTCTTTAAAAAGTATAGTGTCTGCTGAACCTTGGTGCTCATGAGATCAGTCCAGATGTCCCATTTTAGTTTCAAAGATTCAAAGATTTTATTTGTCAATACTACTATACGTACAGGGCATACAGGAGAATTGAAATGGTGTTTCTCTTCAGTGGTGTGCACAATATAAAAAAAGAAAAAGGAATAAGGCTGGAAACCCAGCAACAGCAGTCTATGTACAGTAATGCTACCCGTAGTGCAAATGGCGAAAAAAGATAGACCCAGACCTCCCATAGTGCAAATAAAGATAAACAATGAGGCCCAGCAATCTTATATATAGAAAAGTAGAGCAGTAATACTCGTAGTACCAAGGTCAATGCGGTAGTGTAGGTGCAGACAGTAACAGATAGGACTGCACATGATCAATATTGCAATGACAGACAGCAGTAGCTATGGCATTTGTGCAAATGGTTGCAGTAAAGTGCAGAGACATACAGCAGCAAATGTATTACTGTTGGTGTGCCAGTCTTTCTGTGCCAACAGCTGAGGTAGTTATTGTGCAGGTGAGTGCATTACGGTCTGGTGGGGGGGGGGGCAGAGTTCAGGGTCCTGATGGCCTGATGAGCAAAGCTTGTGTAGTTTGTGGTCCAGTGTGATGCCCAGATACTGATACTCCAAAACCATTTGTATTTCCTCACCGTTAATGAAGGTTGGGAGGGAGTTTTGTTGTTTTCTAAAATCAATGATCATTTCTTTGTTTTTGGAGGTCTTAAGATGTAGATCTGAGTTTTCGCACCACTTTAAAAATAATCTAAAACTGGTCCATGCTCTTCCTCTCCATCATGTAGCAGACTCACCAGAGCTGTATCGGCCGCATATTTAATAAAGTGCCTGTTTGGAAAGGTGCTTATGCAGAAATTTGTATATAAAATTAATAAACACATCTTTGTGAGGAGCCTATACTGGTGGTCTTCTTGTCTGACAGTGAGACACCAACTTTGACCTGCTGGGTTCTATAGTATAAAAAGTCAGAAATCCAAAGAATCAAGTGAGCATCCAGGGACAACTGTGTGTAATCTGTCAGGGCCAGCAACACTGCAGGACTAACAACAGCTTGGGCCAACCTGTCCCATGGTATCAAGGAGGCAAAACAACAGTACAGCAAGAAAATATTCAGACACTTCAGCAACACCAGAGATGCATGTTCTCTCTGGAATGGCATACAGACCCTCACCAATTTCAAACCTCCACCTCAGACCTGTGCGAGTGACATCACACTGCTTAACAACTTAAATGACTTCTTTTGCCATTTTGAAACACAAAACAGCACATCAGCACAGAAGACCACTCATCCCCCAGACGAGCAGGCTATAAGTGTGGATCCAGCTAGCATGAAGAGGACCCTCTCCAGGATCAATACAGACAAGGCAGCTGGACCAGACAACATACCAGGTCGCGTTCTGAAGGACTGTGCAGAGGAACTCAAGAATGTCCTGGCTGACATCTTCAACATCTCCCTGAGTCAAGCTGTTGTCCCCACATGTTTCAAAACTGCCACCATAATACCAGTCCCAAAGAAGCCCATCCTATCCAACTACAAAGATTACAGGCCTGTAACACTGACCTCCATCATAATAAAGTGTGCCGAGTGGCTGATCAGGCAGAACAAGTCCACCCTCTCTCCCACAACCCATCTCAGTTTGCATACAGGTCAACCAGCTCCACAGAAGATGCCATCTCTGCTGCTCTCCATCCAGCCCTCACCAACCTGGACTCAACGAATTCCTACGTGCGAATACTGTTCTTGGACTTCAGTTCAGCATTCAACACAATCATCTAATACAAAAACTCAGACACTTGGGACTCAAAACATCTATTTGTAACTGGGTGCTGGACTTTCTCACAGGGAGGCCACAGAATGTGCGGGTCGGCAGCAACACCTCCAAGACCATCACATTGAGCACAGGGGCCCCACAAGGGTGCGTGCTCATCCTGCTGCTCTTCACCTTGCTGACCCATGACTGTGTACCAGCCTGCAACACCAACCACATCATCAAGTTTGCAGATGACATGACTGTGGTGGGCCTCATCACCAACAATGAAGAGGCCAACTACAGAAATGAGGTGAGCCAACTGGCCCAGTGGTGTAAAGCTCTTTCTAAGCATGGGAAAAAACAAGGAGATTGTGGTGAACTTAAGGAGAGGACACACACAGCATCCCCCTCTGATCATCAATGGAGCAGCTGTGGAGAGAGTGAGCAGCACCAAGTTCCTGGGGGTGTACATCTCTGAGGACATCTCCTGCTCCAACAACACTACATCACTGGCCAAAAAGGCTCAAACTCGCCTGTATTTCCTTTGCAAACTGAGGAGAACACGAGTCCAACCCCCCATCATGTGCTCATTCAACCGTGGCACCATTAGGCCCTTTTGCACTAGCACAGCTTAGCACGTCATGGTACAGCTCAGCATGCTTCATAAGTCTTTGCACTAGCCTCAACACGGTTTAACAGCAGCAAATCTCAGCCCCGCTCAAGGGCAGGGTCCATTCGTGCTGAGCTGTACCGTGTTTTGACGTCAAAAGACTGGTCGCCGCTGATTGGTCAGGTCTTAACGTCACGAAAGCGCCCATCTTCGTTGAAATCTGTACGACCGCCATTTGCAATCACGGACTAACTCAGTCACGGAGTAAATACGATATTAATACAGACAGCGTTGTAGGTTTTGCGGAACTCTACACCGTGGTCCAACGAAGAGGTGCGGAGTTTTCTCTGCTTGGTGGCAGTTACACAGTGAGGAGTGACCCGATGGCTGGCCAGCATACAACCGGACTATAGACAAGCTGAAGATGATCGCGAGAGAACCATCGATGGTGAGTGATTTGTAATAATGTGCATCTGTTTTCTTATTTATCCTGTTGGTGGTAAGCTCACTTTTTTTGAGCCGTTAGCCAGCACAGAACAGCACTGTATAACGTTTTTTTGCTAATAGCTAGCGCTAACGCTAGTGCTAGCTAGTACCAACTGCTGAATCGCGCTTGTTTTCTCCTAAATATGGCTGCACGGTGGCGCAGTGGTTTAGCACTGTGGCAGCACAGTTTACTCTCGGCCGGGGGATCGCGGGGATCATGAGATTGTGGGTTCGATCCCAGCCCCCGACCAACAGTAAGCTGTGTGGAGTTTGCATGTTCTCCCCGTGTTGCGTGGGTTTACTCCGGGATTTCTCCGGTTTCCTCCCGCATACCAAAAACATGTAGGTTTAGGGCGCTCACGCAAGCAGTGACCGGCAGCCAGTGGCTTGTCACCAGACTGCAAACCAAATCTACCTACGGGTACAAATAAGTAACAAACCCCCCCCCCCCCCCAAAAAAAAACAATATTCGCTTGTGAGAGCAAAACGATGAAATATGTTAATCCTGGTTAAAGTCCTGGTTTGTGTTTTGTATTGCACTTTGGTCCTGTGAATTAAATTGTGTGCAATTTAATGCTAGAATGTGTTTCCACATGCCAGGGTTAGCCTCCCTGTTTATATTGTGGATACTGGTGAAATGGACCACAGGAGCCGAAATCTCGTCATATTAAAATTGCTTTTTCAAACCAGTGATTTATAAAGTCATTCATATAATTTTCTAAAGCGTCAGAATAGACCCACACACCTATTCTGTAGATCCTGCAGTGCTTTTCACTCATTTCAGAAAGAGAAATCCATATATTGTATAGCTTCATTACACAGACAGTGATATATTTATTTATTTTAATTTTGCTGATTACGACTTACTGCCCCTGAATACCCCAAATTCTATTTTGCAAAAAATTGGAATATTACATAAAATTAACTTTAAAAAAATAGTTTTTAAATATAAATGTTGGCCGTTGAGGTGTTTGTTAATATGGGCTGTAGCCATAATCATCAATATTAAAATAAACACTTTCAATATATCACTGTTCCTGTAATGAATCTATATATGGGTTTCACTTTCTGAAATGAGTGACAAAAATATTGAATTTTTTCATGGTATTCTAAATTTTGAGATGTGCCTGTATAAGTGTTGAACTTGCTTGAAACTAACCAACATCCATTTCTGTTGTTCGTCTAGGCAAGACGAAATCAGCCTCCCCACAACCCACCTCGCCACTGTGGAACGTACTGAAATCCTTTGCTTTTATAGGTAAAGTGTCAAAAGCACAATTTCCACTTAATATAAAAGGGACTGAACTGAGATTTATTTGATTGTGTGAATATGGCACATCAACTGTAAAATAAACCGCTTGTTAATGTATTTATTTTTTTGTCAGATCACTTGTGTGATCCTTTGTGAGTTATGTTCATAACTGTATGTTTTGGCGAATGTGAGACGTTCAGTCGTCAATATAATTTACTTTATATGTGTAGTTTATAGTCTATCATCAATAAACTCATGAATGTATTAATTCATTCTGATTGCTGAGGCCACAGTAAAAGCAGATGATTTTAAATGTAACGCAGCCCTTGTAAAATCTACTGAAGTGCAGCTACATGAAAATTGTGGTTAGAGGAGTTATTGTTTAATTTGACCTTGTTAGATTTTTTCCCCTTTGGTATATTATTCTATTTTCTTTTAATCTTTACTTTTAATCAATCCGAAATAAAGATTCATTCATTAATTCACATTCCACCGCTGGCTTTTAGCAACAAGTGTATTTCCCAAATAAGTTTTAAACTTGCTTTAATTAACCACCACCCATTTGTCTTTTGTCTAGGCAAGAGGGAAGCTGTCACCCCAACTGGACCTTGTCTCACTATTTACAGAGATGCAGGCTGTAGATCTGTCGAACCAGGACCAGTGCGAGGGGCTGATCCAGTTGCTTCTCAGTGAGGCAGCGTGTGACCATTCCAGTTTTTTTTTTTTACAGTTTGAATTTTGCACATTCTGAATAATCTGTAATTTGCTGTTGATTGTAATAAACAATTTAGTGACGTATGTGTTTGCATCATGATTTTCTATCTTTATTTTCTATTTTGTCTGTTAAGACACCGGTGGGAAAAGAGTCAACTGTACAAAGGATTAATTGGTGACCTTGAAAATAATGGCTCATTTTTAAGAAAAAGTAACCAAAACAATTATATTAACTGAAGACTATATTGTTAGAAGACTGTACAGAAGACCCTGCATACTTTAGTGACAGTACCAGTATATGGAGGAATTCTTGGTCATATTAGCATCTGTTCTTCATCATAATGGGTTTGGGCGGGGGTGTCTAATCATGTGCCATGGAGGGCCAAGACCCTGCAGGCTTTACCTCCAACCAGTGTCTTCAACAGCAGATTCCACTGAACTTCTTCCACTGACTGATCAGTGAGATCACCTGCTGAAGAGACTGGGTAGAAGAGAGAACCTGCAGGGTCTTGGCCCCCCATGACACATGATTAGAAGCCCCCGGATTAGGTTTAATGGGATTTAACATTTTAACACAAACTGCTTTATGGTTCATAATTATGTTGACAGACTTACACCAAACCAAAATGATTTCTCAAACTGCTGGATTATTCTTAGCTTTTTCAATATTTCAGTATTTAATTTATGCCACATGGTGGTAACCTTCATAAATAAAAAAAAGAGGCATCTGAAACAACTTCAGAGGTTTATTGTCAGTGCAATTCCCAGTGCAATACGACATGAATGCATGTATAGTACATTGTTGATGCAGAGAATATATATTTCTACAGTACATGTATCTAGTAAGTATTTTCCATGTAACCTTGTGACTGCATTATTTTAATTCCTTTTAATCCTAGATCAAGTTTGTTTTGGCATAAAATGCATGATAACTGTCAAATATATCTTATTACACCTAACTCAGTAAAGTTTACTTTTTGAATATATATTTTGTGGCTAATATAGTTATTAACATGGCGATCAAGTTGTGTCAGCTGATCATTTTTTTCTATGACACCACCTCACTCAGTGCTGCAGAAGCAGGTACGTGCATGATGTCTCAAACTGTCAACAGTCTCCATGATTTTCAAGCAGATCAGAGCAATTTGTTGCAAATTTGTTGCACAGGAAATAAACGTTTCTACAGACATTCTTAAGCTCTATAACCACTGATCGTTTGTGAAGCTGTGCTGACAATAGTGACAGGCTGATGAAATTCGTGACAGGCTGTGCAGAACGCCAAGAGCGAATGAAGCAGTAATTTCCCCACAACAGAGCCATCTGAAACACACACAGCGTACATATTTTAGTACCTAGCAGCAATAAATTGCAGACATTAAAGTGTAGTACGACGTACTTGTAGCGAACTAGCATTAGCAAAATTAGCTTACCGTCATATATGACCTAGTTTGTATCCTCATGCCTTTGGCTCTCCCAGAAGCTGCAGAACTATTTCCAGAGTGTTTCATCTCGCTGTCTGTACCCTTGTCTAGCGGTCCTTTTTGGCGTTTGTGGTGAAAAAAGCCACAGACTGAGGGGTCGCCTTGTACAGCTGTATGTGTTATGTTTTGGTTGGGTCGTGTGTTCTACGTCACGGGAGTGTGGCGCCGCCTGCTGTTATAGAAATCCCACCCACCCAAGCTCAACACTGTTGTAATGCGGTTGTAGTGCGGACAAAAACGTACCGAACCATGTTGAAGTAAATCATGCTATACCGAAGTGTGCTGGGCTAGTGCAAAAGTGGCTATTGAGAGCATCCTCACCAGCTGCATCACGCTGTGGTATGGAAGCCACACTGCCTCCTGCCGGAAGACTCTGCAACGCACAGTGAAAGCAGCCAGCAAGATCATTGGTGCCCCTCTGCCCCCCTCTCGGACATCTACCACACCTGCCTCATCCGCAGAGCCATCAACATTGAAGGTGACACCTCCCACCCCTCACACTCCCTCTTCAGCCCCCTGCCCTTGGGAAAAAGGTACCGGAGCCTCTGGGCCTGCACCACAAGACTGCAAAACAGTTTTGTTCACCAGACCATCAAGACCCTGAACTCTCCCTACTCACCCCCCACCCCCAGACTGTAACACACTCACCCACACAATAACTACCTCAGCTGTTTGCACAGGAAGACTTTTCACTCCCAACAGTAATACATCTGCTGCTGTATGTCTCTGCACCTTACTGCAGCCATTTGCACAAATGCTATACCTGCTGCCTTCTGTTATTACAATATTGATCATGTGCAGTCCAATCTGCTTCACAGCTATTGCAGTCTCTGAAACCTGGCTTAATGAAGAACAGGCTCCCCTGATGGCAATAGAGGGATATCAGATGTTTTATATTAACAGAACTCAAAAAAAGGGTGGTGGTGTTGCACTGTATATTGATGACCTGTATAGGTGTATGCTTGTAAATGAAATGTCCTTTGCACTACCAGGGATCTTGGAATGTGTTACTGTTGAGATTGACCTAGACAAAACAAAAAATCTAATCATAAGCTGCATATATAGAACACCGGGAACTTGCATTGAGACATTCAGAGATAAATTAGTCGAGCTGTACAATAATATTACTAGTAAGAAAATGGTAGCAATTTGTGGAGATTTCAATATTGATTTACTGAATCCACATCAACAAAATGTAGTTACAGAGTTCATGAACTCTATGTACAGCATGAGTCTATATCCCACAATAACACATCCCAGTAGAATCACAGTTCACTCTGCTACACTTATTGACAACCTGTTTGTCAATGTTATTGATAAGAAAATAGAAAGTGGATTATTGATAAATGATATAAGTGACCACTTGCCAACCTTTGCACTTATCCATGGCCACACGGGGCCCAACGCAGAAAAAATTTCAAAATCGTTCAGATACAAATCACCAAATGCAATCAATTCTTTTAAAGAGGACTTGCTGAAGCAAGACTGGACAGAAGTCTATGTATCAGATGTAAATGAAGCCTATGACACATTTATAAACATTGTAACCACTCTTTATGAAAAAAACTGCCCATTAGTAAAAAAAAAAAAAAAGCTTAAACACAAATTTGCTGATAAGCCATGGTTAACCAAAGGACTACAAAAGGCGTGTAAAAAGAAAAATTTATTATATAAAGCTTTCCTAAAGAAAAGGACAAAAGAAGCAGAGCAGCAGTATAAAACATACAAAAATAAGTTAACATATATAATAAGATGTAGTAAAAGAGACTATTACAGTAAAGAACTGGAGAAAAACAAAGACAATATTAAAAATACATGGACAATACTCAACAGTATCCTTGGAAATAAAAGCAGAAATACAAGCAACCCAACTAATATTCCAAAAAATAATAAAACGACTCCGAGTGTGAATATAGCTTCACCTGCAGATGAATTTAATAATTTTTTTTGTTAACATTGGACCTAATCTGGCCCGAGAAATACCCACTACGGTGCCTACAGGTGATACAATATGCAATAACACTGCTGTAAAAGACTCCATCTTCATAAAGAACACAGACGAAAGAGAGGTCATTAAAATTGTTAAATCGTTCAAAAGTAAAACATCTACGGACTGTGATGGTATTGACATGCTGTTAGTCAAAACTGTTATCGAATGCATAGTAAAACCACTGACGTATATCTGTAACCTGTCTCTCCAATCAGGTATATTTCCCAATGCAATGAAAATAGCTAAGGTAATTCCGATATACAAGATGGGCGACAGAGGGGAACTCTCAAACTATAGACCAATTTCACTATTACCGCAATTTTCCAAGATACTTGAAAAAATATTCTATGAGAGAATTGACAACTTCATACTGAAGAATGATTTATTGTGTGAGCAGCAATATGGGTTCAGACACAAGAGGACAACAGCATATGCCTTAATGGAATTTACAGAAAAAATATCAACAGCCATTGAAAATAAAGAGTATTCAGTTGGAGTATTCCTAGATCTTAAAAAAGCATTTGATACAGTAGATCACAATTTATTATTAAAGAAACTACAAAATTGTGGTATTAGAGGGGTAGCACTGTCCTGGTTAAGTAGTTACTTAAAGAATAGATATCAGTATGTATGTGTTAGCAACAAAAACTCAGAGTTACTGAAGGTCACCTGTGGAGTCCCACAGGGTTCAGTTTTGGGACCATTATTATTCAATATGTATATAAACGATATATGTAAAGTTTCAGAAAAAATGGACTTAATATTGTTTGCCGATGACACTAATCTGCTATGCAGTGGAAACAATTTGGAACAACTTCTGGATACACTTGGAAAGGAATTAGGAAAGCTTAAACTGTGGTTTGATTCAAACAAATTAACGCTCAATTTAAGTAAGACAAAATTTATAGTCTTTAACAACCATCACAACAACCCAGTACCCAAACTCAGTGTAAATGGTGTAGAGATTAAAAGGGTATCTGAAACTAAATTTCTTGGAGTAATAATTGATAACAAACTGTGTTGGAAGTCACATATTAATTATATTAAAGGTAAAGTATCCAAATCAATTGCAATATTACACAGAGTGAAATATTTGCTGAATCAACCCACACTATACACCTTGTATCATTCATTAATACTCCCATACATGACATATTGTAATGAAGTATGGGGAAATACATATAAAACAAACATATATCCACTCTTTATGCTTCAAAAGAGAGCTATTAGAATAATAAACAAAGCAGCTTACAGGGAACCAACAAACCCACTTTTTCTTAAACAAAAAACTCTCAAGTTGAAAGATCTGGTTGACTTTAAAACCGCAATAATAATGTTCAAAGTGAAGAATTTATCACTGCCCGCAAATATCCAAAAGTTGTTCCAAACAAGGGAGAAACGATATCACCTCAGAGGAACATGTATATTTCAAAAGCCTACAGTGAGAACAACCACCAAGCAACACTGTATTTCAGTGCAAGGAGTCAGATTATGGAACGATTTTGGACCTGAATTAAAATCATGTACAACGCTTGGACAATTTAAACAAAAACTAAAGGAAGAAATACTCCAAACATATTTACAAGACGACATGTAAATTCACATAAGGATTGACATATCCAGCCTGTGTTGTGTTGTAGCTTAGTTTTGTTTTTTTTTTCTTTTTTTCTCTGTCACATTTTGTCTTAGATTTGTTTTTGAATAGTAACTGCTTAACTTAGCCTAGCTTAGTTTTCTTTTTTCTCTGTCACATTTTGTCTTAGCTTTGTTTTGAATTGTAATCGCTCTTGTCTTGTTTTCTCTTTTTCTCTTTTGAATTCTTGGATGGAATATGGGTGGGCAATTTAAGCTGCGGCTTCAGCCATCACCCATTTCGGATAACTTACGTGGAATTGTATAATAAGAGGAGTCTTTGTCTAATTTGACCTTGTTGTTATATTATTCAGTTTCTTTTAACCTGTACTGTACTATCCGAAATAAATTCATTCATTCATTCATTCATTCATCTGTCACTGTCTGCACCTACACTACCGCACTGAACTTGCAATTATGGGTATTACGGTTCTATGTTTTCTGTATATAGGATTGCTGGGTTTTATCTTTACTTGCGCTATAGGATTGCTGGGTTTTATCTTTTATTTTTATTTGCAATATGGGTAGCATTACTGTACATAGACTGCAGTTGTTGTTTTTCATCCTTATTCCTTCTTTTCTTATATATTGTGTAGTGGTTTATGCAGGTACAAATATTAACATAAATATACATGATAGATAGATTTGTTTATTTGACAGGGACAGTGCAATAAACATAGACAATTAATCAATGACAATCAATCTGATGTGTTGCACAGAGTGTATAGCTATTAGCTAATTTGCAACTCTTGTCCCTGGATGGGCTTTAGAAAGGAGAAACAAGTTAAAAAAAAAAAAAAAAGAAAAGAAAGAAAAGGAATACACAATAACCACATACATCAATGCAAAAAACATAAATACATTATAAATACACAATTATAAATATTATAAATACACAAATATAACAACCTGACACACATTTGCCTATTTCAGGCCTCCCTCCCTTCGTCACTCACTATAAACAAACACATTCATTCCTTCCCTTCATTCACTCTCACCCTGCAGACAATCATTTCATACATGGGAACATTCTTGTTTATTTTTCAGCCAGTTTTTAACCTTTTTAGTGAATGTTTTAAAGTCCATTATTATTTTAATTTCATTTGGCATTGTGTTCCAGATGTGACTGCCCTTTATAGAGAAAGCTGTTTGTCCAAATGTGGTTCTGCGGTGGAATATTTTACAGTTATTGTTAACAGAACTCCTGGTGGCTCTGCTGCTGTCCTGTCTTTGGATGAAACCAGCAAGTGGCTCAGGTGCTGATTTATGGAAACATTTGAAAGTTAATTTCAGTAAACAGAGGTCAATGAAACTCTCAAAACTCAATAGGTTGTATTTTTTTAAAATATTACAGTGATGCCACCTAATGGGCTTTTTGTCCAAGATTTTTAGGGTTTGATTATATAATGAACCTATATGTCTTATTGTGGAAGGGGCTGCTTGAGCCCAGACTGTCAAACAGTACGATATATGAGAAAAAACCATAGAATGCATATACAGTACAGCAGGTTCGTAAGGTATGTAATATCTAATTAATTTAAAGCAGTTCAGATTTTTTTTTACTGTTACTACTACAGGTTCAGCAATAGACGGTTCTGGAGGAGCCACTCTTGGACATCAACCATACTTGTAGACAGTACATCTGCAGCCTGTGCTGGAGTCTTGGCAGCTGTGTAAATATCTGCATCATCTGCATAAAGTTGGCATGTTGCAGCAGAGCAGTGTAGCGGCAAGTCATTAATAAAAATGCTGAAAAGTAAAGGACCAAGAATGGACCCTTGTGGGATACCCATACGGTTATTTAAAAGTGAGGATTTATCCTGGTGAACTTTAACACACTGTTCTCTATTCTGGAGATAAGATGCAAACCAGTCTAATGTGTCTGGAGAGAAGTTAAAAGATACCATTTTGGATAAAAGCAAACTGTGGTTTACAGTATCGAAAGCCTTTTTGAGATCTAGAAAAACAGCTCCTACCACATTACCCCTGTCCAAGGACTGTTTGACATTTTCAATAAGGCAACAATTTGCTGTTTCTGTTGAGTATCCTGGTCTAAAACCAAATTGATGTGGATGAAGAAGTTGACTGTCTTGTAAGTAGTCTATCATCTGTGTAGCTACAACTTTTTCAAGAACCTTAGACAGGACTGGTAAAATAGAGATTGGGCGGTAATTGCATATATCGTCTTTACTGCCTGATTTATGAACTGGTATGACGACAGCTTTTTTCCAGCCAGATGGAAATGTATTAGACCTAATGGAGAGATTAATGAGATGAGTCAGTGGTTTGATTAATATTTTGCTGTGCGTTTTGAGAAAGGAGGTGCTCATGTTGTAGATATCATTAGTTTTTGAGTTTGACAGTGTTTTAACAATACCAGCAATTAACTCCTCATTTACCTCATCGATGTGAAAAGAATCTGTTGGAAGTATTGAATTTGTGTTGTTGAGCACATTTGGCGGCACAAAGTTTTTTGTCAAGTCTTCCACAGAGCCCACAAAATATGAATTAAATTCATTTGCCAATGTAGCCTTGTCACTGATGGTCTTGCCATTGATTCTAAGTTCCTTTACCCCCTTCTGAACATTTTTTTTATTAGTTAAGTTATTTAAATGCCTCCATAGGGAACTGTTGTTACCCTTTGCATGATCTATCAGTTTATTGTAATAAGATACTTTTGATTTTCGCAGCTCTTGTACCACTTTATTTCTTAAACTTTTGTACACAAGGTGATCATTTTGCAGTTTAGAGGTTAATGATGTTTTCAATGCAGAGTCTCGCCTCTTCATAAGTTTTCTTATTTCATTATTTAACCATGTAAGTAGGAATAAAGATTTCTTTTCATTACCAGCACACATAAACTCGTTTAGGGCACCAGTCCAGAAAAAAAAAATTAACAATTTTATTAATGATTCAATATTTGTACCAGCGATGAATCAGTCTCAAAAACCTGTGAGTTCTTTCTGCTTTCAATCGAGAAGATGGACATGAAATTAAACAATAACTCCGCTATGCCTTTTTAACAGTTTAAGAAATTTCAGGATAGATTAACACATTCAGATGACTTTAACACAGTGAATTCAACATGTATCATGGGCACATTAAACTGTTTTAAACTGAATTACTGAGCATAAAGTGCATTGTCAAATATTTGTGGAACCAAACAAAAACATAGTGTGGACAAAGGAAGCAGGCAAGGCAGTGAGCTGGACGACACATAAACTTTATTCTTTCTCCAACATACTGTACAGCAAAAGATCTCTTGGGTCTCTGTGCATTCCTCTTTTATATCTTTAATACCATGCATTGAGACCCGGAACTTCTGACCATAATACTTTGTTATTTAGAACAAAGACCTGTGTGCCACATTATCATAACGCCAGCGCCGCTCTCACACCCTTCTCTCTTCCAGCGGCTCTGGCGGTTCCTCCTCTTCCTGGGGGGTGCATAGACCATACTGTCCCATTTGAGACCCCCCCCCCCGGTGGCACTTCCTCCTCCAGTCCATTGTTCCCCCTTATCCCAGCTGCCTTCTCTGGGTGGAGAATCCTCACACCGTGCCCGCACAATAGCTTAAAATGGCACTGTAATGTAAAATGAAAAACCATAAAATAGCTGTAAAGCAGAATGGTTAGGAAAAATGGACGTAATTTTATGAAGAAAATGATGATTAAAAATTAGTTGTCACGAGCTGAGTTCTGGATCTTCTGCAAGACTCAGCCTCGTGGCTCCTTCTTTGTATTTATTTATATATATTTATTATATTTTGTGCCTTTGAGTTTCATTATTGCCTTTTATTTTTCTGTTTGGGCTCCAGTTCTGTTTCTTGTCTATTTTGTAATGAATTACACAGGGTTACAAAAATAATTTTTTTGTAAGTTGTCTGTGTTTTTTCAACTGATTTAAGACAATTTTGCACCACTGAATCCGAAAATGACATCCGTTTCTCTCGATCAGGTGCTAAGTAAAAACCTGTACTTACTTAGTACTTACTTAGTACTGTGCATGTTCTTACCTTTATATAAAGGTAAGTACATGTAAATTGAATGTTATGTCATCATTGTTCAAAATTCAGAGAATTTCAAGACATAAAAAAGAATTTTGCATCATATAAAGCGAAAATACCCGTACATGTAGACAAAAAAGTATAAAACAACATGTGGCCGTAATTCAAAAAGTTGACCTGATTGAGCAAAACCAATGTGATTTTTGGATTCAGCACATCAAAATTGTCCTAAATCAGCTAAAAAAACTTAGGCAATAAATTTGGTGTTGACTGCAGCGGCATGAAATAAAGCGGCGTTGTTGGAGGTTTTAAGTAGAGTTTTATTATATCATACCGCTGTCACGGGATCCCCTCTCCAGCCCAAGTGTGTGCAGGCTGGATGGGGATCCTCCGGCTCTCAGAGAAGACACAGTGTGCGTGTCTGCAGCAGAGGTTGAAGTGTGTGAGTGAGAGGAGGTGTTACAGAACCTGTGCAGTATTTATACCCAACTCAAACAATACATCAAGGCAGTGTCACAGCAGTTGGTCTGATCAAAGGGACTGCAGAACAGGCATGAGATATTTGCATTTGTGAGACACAGACGGGATGCATGAACACAATGCATGGGTGGCACATTAACCTCACAGCAGTGAAATGCATAAATGGCTGATTAGATCACCGCATGCAGCGGAAAAAACCAGAAGTAGCGAGCTGTCTGTCCTTAGTCTGTTTGTGGGGGGTTTCCCAAACCGGTTCTGTTTCTTGTCTATTTTGTAATGAATTACACAGGGTTACAAAAATAATTTTTTTGTAAGTTGTCTGTGTTTTTTCAACTGATTTAAGACAATTTTGCACCACTGAATCCGAAAATGACATCCATTTCTCTCGATCAGGTGCTAAGTAAAAACCTGTACTTACTTAGTACTTACTTAGTACTGTGCATGTTCTTACCTTTATATAAAGGTAAGTACATGTAAATTGAATGTTATGTCATCATTGTTCAAAATTCAGAGAACTTCAAGACATAAAAAAGAATTTTGCATCATATAAAGCGAAAATACCCGTACATGTAGACAAAAAAGTATAAAACAACATGTGGCCGTAATTCAAAAAGTTGACCTGGTTGAGCAAAACCAATGTGATTTTTGGATTCAGCACATCAAAATTGTCCTAAATCAGCTAAAAAAACTTAGGCAATAAATTTGGTGTTGACCGGTGTTATCAGTCTGCATTGATTATGTTTGTTCTTTGTATTTGTTCTATGGTGTGTTTCTCTGGGTTGACAGCTGTCAGGCGATGTTTCTGGGTATGTGCTCTGCTGGGGGTGTCGCCCGTCAAGTTGTCAGTCCAGCCGCCCCTCCCTCACCTCTCTCAACTGATCTCATCACCACTCATTATTTCCTTTTGCTCGCTCAGGTGTACCCACACCTGTCACTTGTTATTTAATGGGTTTCGATCCCTATTTAAAGGAAGTTGTTGTTAATTACCTCCGCCAAAGGGGGAGGTTATGTGATCATCGGCGTTGGTTTGTCTGTTTGTTTGTTTGTCTGTTTGTCTGTTTGATTGTCTGTTAGCAAGATAACTCAAAAAGTTATGGACGGATTTTCATGAAATTTTCACAGATTGTCAGAAATGGGGTATCCTACAGATGATTAGATTTTGGTGGTGATCCGGATCACCGTCCACAAGAAAACCGCCATTACGCAAAATGCCATTTTCGTGAATAACTACTAAACCACTAATCCTATCATTGTCAATCCAATTGTTGTGAATCCAATTGCTAGTCATATGTTTTCACGGTCAAGGAATCTGAAAACGTACACACAAACACTGTATGGGGGGAACTGTGGTGCTAAACCGCCGTTACGCAAAATGCCATTTTCGTCAATAACTACTGAACCACTAATCCTATCATTGTGAATCCAATTGCTTGTCATATGTATTCATGGTCAAGGAATCTGAAAACGTACACACAAACACTGTATGGGGGGGAACTGTGGCCGCCATTACGGAAAATGCCATTTTCGTGAATAACTACTGAACCACTAATTGTCATATCCGGCTCTAGGGAGCCGGGCAATCAGAGCCAGGGACAAGCCAGTGAGTCGAGATGGTTTATTTTGGGTAAGGGATAAGGGATGAGGAGAGCACAGACACTCATGCAGAGGTACACTCACAGGTTGCACAGCGCAGAGGTAAGCAGCTCGTACCGGACGTGGGGGTAACAAGACGTACATACTCACAGCGGGATACAAACACAGGAATGCTGCAAGAGGAGTATAAGCTGACACCAGACGAAGGGGCTTCAGCTTAGCAATGTGTTTATGTCGCAGCCCCGAGTCATCGAGGCTGCTCCTATTTATCCTCATTGGCAGCGCCCCAGCTGATGAAGACTAATTGGCCCCAGCCGTCCATAATGCTGCCAGCTGGGGCCAGCTGAGACGCCGCTCAATGGGAGGCAGGGATGAGGGAAAACATGGGCTCAGTGCCGAGACGGCATCTCAACCCATGGTGACAGAGCCCCTCCCTCAAGGTCGGGCTCCTGAACGACCAGGAACATCCCAGCCCCCCCCCCCCCCCCCACCTAGGGTGGGAGGAAGGGAGGCGGACCGGAGGGGAAGAAGCCAAGGGAAGGACAACACCAATGGGGCAATGTAGGGTAGCGGGAAAGAAAAACCCAAATACAATACTGACAAAACTGAATAATTAACCCAGGTACAGATGGGGAGAAGAACTGGGTCAGCACGCCGGTTACATACTACCCAGAGAGTACCAACCATGCGTGACCCAGAGCAAGAAAAAAAAAAAAAGAACCACCAAAAAGGTACAGGGCAAAAAATGCTGAGTATGGTCAAATAAAGGGAAAACACAATACACAGCACCAATATAAGTACATACACACAGTCACCAAGAAAAGTGAGGGTGACTGGAACAAATGGACAATTACAGAGCATGGTGTTACGGAAAACAAGGCACATGACTCTATAATGAACCAACAGGGCATAAAAAAGAAATACTGAGTGCAGGCAAAGAAAAACCCACACACATGAATATATAAATACCCACAGTCACCTAAAGAAATGAAAGTGACTGGAATGAATGGGCAACTGCAGAGTATGGTCTGAAAGGGAACAAAACATAACTCTACAATGCAAAAACGAGACTAAAAACATGGTACAAAAAATAAAATGCTGGGTACGAGGGAAGGAAAACGCACAGCACTATAAATACACATCCACCAACAGGACAGACATTACACCCAAGTGACCTTAATAACGATAAAAGAAAAAGTGACACCCGAGGTGTATGGCAGGCAGAGTCCAAAAATAGCCGAGATGGCTCCGGAGATCTCCCCGCCCATTGTCCAGCTGGCGAATCAGGGGAAGAAAAATGTTCGGACGGCGAACTCTGGACCCAGATCCCAGGAATCCAGTCCAACGGCTGCCGAACCAGGCCGCCCAAAGGCAAACACAGACCAGTGGGGGGAAACCAGATCGCCGAACCGAAAGTTTTGCGGGTCGGGTCGTCGACCCGCATCACTCAACCACCAGGACCGTTGAGACGGACGAAGGGTCAGAGCGGATCCCGGTGGAAGAGGCTCAGGGGAGAGCCGATGACGAGGGCGGCGGGCCTCAGGGAAACGGCCACCTCCTCACCGGACCTGGACAACACTGGGGCAGCACCCACGTCGGACCCCGATCGGGCCTCAGGCGAACCCACGTTGGACCCCGATTGGGTCTCGGGCGAACCCACGTTGGACACTGCACCAGAACCGACCTCCAACGTTGAACCCGGACCCTCCAGCACCACGAGGAACAGCAACTCCTCGCCGGTGACCCTGGAAGAAGGCTCAGAAGAGAAAACAGAACCGGGATCAGGATCACCGGCAGCGCCAGAACCCGGCGAGACGAGCTCAGACGCAGCGGGCGGCTGCACCCTGCTCGTCTCCCCTGGAGATAGGCTGAAGTGCTCAAAGATAAAAAGAGAGAAAAGTAAGGAGAGCACTCGCCTGATCTCGGGTTCTGACGCCGCCCAGGACTGCGAAGATCCAGGATCCGTCGTCAGGAGGTCGTTGTCAGGCTCCCATCTAGCCGCGTCGGGCCCCGCAGCCAGCACGATGGTCAGCGCAGCTTGAGATCCCTCCAGCTCAGGTAACCCCGCCGACGACCCACTCGGCGTGAAGCCAGAAGAATCTCGTCCCGCTGGACCGAACCGCTCCTCCGTGGAGACCCAGGGACGCTCAGTCGTCAGCGTAGACTCCACGCAGCAGTTAGTCCCCCTCCTCCGTCCGCAATGTAGCTGCGGAACCACAGGCCCTCTCCATATCCCACCACGTTGACCCGGAGCCGGGGACCGCTCGGCGGAGAGAGACACAGAGGATGCGGGATTAGGAATACAGGTTACAGCAGGTGGGGAGAGTTCAGGGAGCTGCGAACCCTGAACTTCTCCTCCAGGGATGTGACAGAGCAAATCATTAAGCAGGTGTGAAAAAACAATGACTTGCCTGCCCCCTGGAGGTTGAGTATCGCCTGCTGTAGTGGAATCTGCTTCTTCCTCTCCCCGCCCGGCGATAACGGAGGACCCCCCGGGAATTCGTCTGAGGATCGCTCGCGTTGTCTCCAGCAGAGAGCTCACCAGGCCGGGATTCCAGGCACACACAGCGGTCAGGAAGCGCGTCGAGGAGGAGGGGGAAACAGCCGGGGTGAGCCAGCCCGAATGTCCAGGAATGACAGCGGGGGAACGAGGCTCAGGGGACGAGGCTGTAGAATCTCCACACTGATGAGGCGAAGGGATGACAGCTGCGTGGGAGGAACGGTCCTGACGATGACCCAGAACTGGATCCGGACGAGGTTCGTGCAGAGGTGACTCGGCGATGTGATGACGACTACTCCCAGGGGACGAAGCGAGGGGGAGACCCAGGATTCGCCGCTCCAGATCGGAGATCGAGACGAGGGAGGCGTCGAGCACGGGAAAGCTTCGTAGCCCTGAAGTCCTCACCATCAATCTCACTGCCGCCGCCACATGCCTGAAGGTGGTGACAGGAAACACAGTAGAGCTCGCGACAGCCACTCGACCCCGGACATAACTGCTGTCAGCTGCGGCTCCTTGAAGGGAATCCCGAGTGACGTGACGCAGGTCGGGGGAAGTCCTCTGGTTGGCGCGAACTCCCGGACTGGAATAGCGGCAGGAACGGGACTCCGAAGCGGGGAAAGACGTCGCCCACTTCGACTCCCTGCCGGGATTTCCATCCACCCCGTGGAGCTTCTCTTGCTGTGTACCTGCAGCGTCTATCCTGGCACTGTCCTCCAGATGGTACAGAGAGTGAGGGTGACAGTCCAGGAGTTCCTCAGCACGGCCCGGATGCCAGCGTCTCGCGTTGGAGGCGTCGTGCAGGGTGAAGAACGTCCCGTCGACAGCCTCCGAGATGGACCTCAGCTCGTCGCCCTGGCGCCGGAAGTGACTCCTGGGAAACGGCATGCTAGCAGCGCTGACACCCGGACAGAAAGGTACATTTCCACAGCGACTCACGGCCGCCGGCAACTCTTCTGGCTGCGACATACTGTCATATCCGGCTCTAGGGAGCCGGGCAATCAGAGCCAGGGACAAGCCAGTGAGTCGAGATGGTTTATTTTGGGTAAGGGATAAGGGATGAGGAGAGCACAGACACTCATGCAGAGGTACACTCACAGGTTGCACAGCGCAGAGGTAAGCAGCTCGTACCGGACGTGGGGGTAACAAGACGTACATACTCACAGCGGGATACAAACACAGGAATGCTGCAAGAGGAGTATAAGCTGACACCAGACGAAGGGGCTTCAGCTTAGCAATGTGTTTATGTCGCAGCCCCGAGTCATCGAGGCTGCTCCTATTTATCCTCATTGGCAGCGCCCCAGCTGATGAAGACTAATTGGCCCCAGCCGTCCATAATGCTGCCAGCTGGGGCCAGCTGAGACGCCGCTCAATGGGAGGCAGGGATGAGGGAAAACATGGGCTCAGTGCCGAGACGGCATCTCAACCCATGGTGACACTAATCCTATCATTGTCAATCCAATTGCTAGTCATATATTTTCATGGTCAAGGAATCTGAAAACGTACACACAAACACTGTATGGGAGGAGCTGTGGCCGCCATTACGGAAAATGCCATTTTCGTCAATAACTACTGAACCACTAATCCTATCATTGTCAATCCGATTGCTAGTCATATGTTTTCATGGTCAAGGAATCTGAAAACGTACACACAAACACTGTATGGGAGGAACTGTGGCCGCCATTATGGAAAATGCCATTTTCCTCAATAACTACTGAACCACTAATCCTATCATTGTCAATCCAATTGCTAGTCATATGTTTTCATGGTCAAGGAATCTGAAAACGTACACACACACACTGTATGGGAGGAACTGTGGCCGCCATTACGGAAAATGCCATTTTCGTGAATAACAACTGAACCACTGCTTGTCATATGTTTTCATGATCAAGGAATCTGAAGACTGTATGGGGGGAACTGTGGCGCTTGGCGGAGGTCTGCGCTCTCCGAGTGCTTTTCAAGTTCTCATTGCTGTTGTCTTGATTCACCAGGCTGAATTCAAGCCTCTCTTTATCCCCGTCAGAGCCCTGCTTCTGCTCTGGCGTTCAACTCCTGTAAGTTTTTCCTTTGTTGTTATTTTGTCATTTTGAGTATCTTGTTGAACTTTATGTTTGTTGTTTTTGTTAATAAATAGCATAAGCTCACAGTTCAGTACCTGGGCTCATTCTCTCTGCCCCGAAGGGGCAAACATGACATTAGTTTATGAAAAGGAAAATTTGTGTTACTCTAAACAGGAACGGTAATTAATAAAAAGATCAATGTATTTAAAGTTCTGAAAGGAGTTTGAAGATGTTTGCTTTCTGGAGCTTACAATATAAAAGGAATATTCTGAAGAATTAAATTTAATCTGGACAACAGACCAGCAGAGTCAGACTGTGTCTCCTGGTGGTAGCAGGCCTTGCAGGTACCAACCTTGGTCCAGATGGATGTCCATTGGCCAAGTTGAGAGAAAAGGGCAGGTTTTGAAAGGTCTGATAATGGCCACTGCTCCCTTTTGGGTCACAACCGTAGAAGCTGGATGCTGGTCACACTGGTTGTTGTCTCACTTTATACTCAGAAAAAGGAATTTGAGGTCTGGCCAGGTTGTCAAATTCCAGATAATATTTGTCTGTCGTTCAAAGTCCGATCAGAAAAACAAACTTGATAAATAATAAAAAAAAACCAACAACACAAATCCAATTCTTTCAATGTGTTGTGGTCAGAACAAAGTCAACTTAAGCTTGCTGAAAATCAAACAAGATCTTTTTCTTTGTCTTTGTACAGTGGTAGCAAACCATACATGCATGACCGCCACCCTATGATTTGGGATGATACTGCAATGACTTACAGTCTACTGTCTACAGTCTAGGGAGCCTCACCAAGTTGTTCAACCTCTCCTTGATGCACGCCACCATCCCCTCCTGCCTCAAGGCCTCCACCATCATCCCCATCTCCAAAAAGGCCGCAACTGACAGCCTGAATGATTACAGACCCCTAGCACTCACATCTGTAGTCATGAAATGTTTTGAGTGGCTGGTGTCGCAGCACATAGGGACTGTCTTTCCCCCTCCTTCGACCCCCATCAGTCTGCCTACAGGGAGAACCGGTCTACGGAAGATGCCTTCGCCTCCACTCTCCACGGAGTGCTGAGCCACCTGGAGAACCCAAGGAGCTATGTGAGGATGCTCTTCATGGACTACAGTTCAGCTTTTAACACCATCATCCCGGACATCCTCATCAACAAACTGCACCTCCTCCAGAACCAACCCCCCCCCCCCGCTCCTGGATAAAGAACTTTCCCACTAATCGCCCACAAACAGTCAGACTTAGCCTCCACCACTCCTCCACACTGTCCCTCAGCACCAGCTCCCCCCAAGGTGGCATGCTAAGCCCTCTACTGTACTCCCTATACACCTTTGACTGTATTCCAACCCATCCAACCACTGTCATCATGAAATACATGGATGACACCACCTTGGTTGGGCTCATCACCGACGACGATGAGAAGGAACACAAGGCGGAGGTAGAGAACCTGCTGCCATGGTGCCAAGCAAACAACCTGAAACTAAATGTCAAAAAAAAACCCCAAAGAACTCATTCTGGATTTCAGGAAGAACAGACAGGACCACCCCTCCCTCCTCATAAATGGCGATTGCGTGGAAAATATCCCCACCTTCAGGTTCCTGGGCACCCACATCTCCTCTGACCTCTCCTGGACTGTCAACACCAAGGCCCTGGTGAAGAAAGCCCAGCAGTGGCTGCACTTCCTCCGTGTCCTAAGGAAGCACAACCTGGACCAGAAGCTGCTGCTGGCCTTCTATTGCTGCTCAGTGGAGAGCATGCTCACCTACTGTCTGGGTGTGTGGTACGCTGGCTCCACGGCCGAGAACAGGAAGGCTGTGCAGAGGGTCATCAACACTGCCCAAAAAATTATCTGCAGCCCTCTGCCCTCCCTGGAAGACATCTCCAGAGCCTCCTGTCTCAGAAGGATCAAGGCCATCACAGGAGGCCCCTCACATTGCGCCCATCACCTGTTTGACCTGCTTCCCTCTGGATGACGATTCAGATCAATCAGGTCCCACACCTCCATACTGACAAACAGTTTCTTTCCCTGGGGCATCTGAATTGCAAACAGTCACAGTCCCCCCCACCCCCCACTGAACACTCATGCACAGAACTGAGGACCTTTTAATTATCACTATAACTCACCTGTCGTTGCACTCCTCACTTTCATGTATATTGACCAATCCGTGAAATCACTACTGTACATAGAGTGGTGTGAAAAAGTGTTTCCCTCCTTCCTAATTTTTCATTTTTTTGTGTTTGTCACAATTAAATGTTTCAGATCATCAAGCAAATTTAAATATTAGACAAAGATAACACATGTAAACAAAAAATGCAGTTTTTAAATTAAGGTGTTTATTGTTAAAGGGAAAAAATCCAAACCTACATGGCCCTGTGTGAAAAAGTGATTTCCCCCTAAACCTAATAACTGGTTGGGCCACCCTTAGCAACAACAACTGCAATCGGGTGTTTGTGATAACAGGCAATGAGTCTTTTACAGCGCTGTGGAGGAATTTTGGCCCACTCATCTTTGCAGAATTGTGGTAATTCAGCCACAATGAAGGGTTTCCGAGCATGAACCACCTTTTCAAGGTCATGCCACAGCATCTCAGTGGGATTCTGGTCAGGACTTTGACTAAGCCACTCCAAAGTCTTCATTTTGCTTTTCTTAAGCCATTCAGAGGTGGACTTGCTGGTGTGTTTTGGATCATTGTCCTGCTACAGAACCCAAGTGCGCTTCAGCTTGAGGTCACGAGCAGATGGCTGGACATTCTCCTTCAGGAATTTTTGGTAGACAGCAGAATTCATGGTTCCATTTACCATAGCAAGTCTTCCAGGTCCTGAAGCAGCAAAACAGCCCCAAACCATCACACTACCACCACCATATTTTACTGTTGGTTTGATGTCCCTTTTCTGAAATGCTGTGTTACTTTTATGCCAAATGTAATGGGACACACACTTTCCAAAAAGTTCAACGTTTGTCTCGTCAGTCCACTGAATATTTTTCCAAAAGTCTTGGGGATCATCAAGATGTTTTCTGGCAAAACTGAGATGAGCCTTTATGTGTCACCATGGGGTGAGACGCCGGCTCGGCGCTCAGCCCATGCTCCTTTTATCCCTGCCTCTCATTGGGCAGTGCCTCAGCTGGTTCCCAGCTGTCAGTGTCACGGGACAGCTGGGGCCAATTAATCCTCATCAGCTGGGGCGCTGTTAATGAGTATAAAGAGGAGCAGCTTCGATCATTCGGGGCTGCGACATAAGCACTGCTAGGCTGAAGCCCCTTCGTCTGGTGTCAGCCTCAACTCCCCTTGCAGCATTCCGGTGTTTGTATTCCGCTGTGAGTATGCACGTCTTGTTACCCCCATGTCCGGTACGAGCTACCTACCCCTGCGCTGTGCAGCCTGAGAATGTACGTCTGTATGAGTGTCTGTGCTCTCCTCATCCCTTATCCCTTACCCAGAATAAAACATCTCGACTCACTGGCTTGTCCCTGGCTCTGATTGCCCGGCTCCCTAGAGCCGGATATGACAGTATGTCGCAGCCAGAAGAGTTGCCGGCGGCCGTGAGTCGCCGTGGAAATGTACCTTTCTGTCCGGGTGTCAGCGCTGCTAGCATGCAGTTTCCCAGGAGTCACTTCCGGCGCCAGGGCGACGAGCTGAGGTCCATCTCGGAGGCTGTCGACGGGACGTTCTTCACCCTGCACGACGCCTCCAACGCGAGACGCTGGCATCCGGGCCGTGCTGAGGAACTCCTGGACTGCCACCCTCACTCTCTGTACCATCTGGAGGACAGTGCCAGGATAGACGCTGCAGGTACACAGCGAGAGAAGCTCCACGGGGTGGATGGAAATCCCGGCAGGGAGTAGAAGTGGGCGACGTCTTTCCCCGCTTCGGAGTCCCGTTCCTGCCGCTATTCCAGTCCGGGAGTTCGCGCCAACCAGAGGACTTCCCCCGACCTGCGCCACGTCATTCGGGATTCCCTTCAAGGAGCCGCAGCTGACAGCAGTTATGTCCGGGGTCGAGTGGCTGTCGCGAGCTCTACTGTGTTTCCTGTCACCACCTTCAGGCATGTGGCGGCGGCAGTGAGATTGATGGTGAGGACTTCAGGGCTACGAAGCCTTCCCGTGCTCGACGCCTTCCTCGTCTCGATCTCCGATCTGGAGCGGCGAATCCTGGGTTTCCCCCTCGCTTCGTCCCCTGGGAGTAGTCGTCATCACATCGCCGAGTCACCTCTGCACGAACCTCGTCCGGATCCAGTTCTGGGTCATCGTCAGGACCGTTCCTCCCACGCAGCTGTCATCCCTTCGCCTCGTCAGTGTGGAGATTCTACAGCCTCGTCCCCTGAGCCTCGTTCCCCCGCTGTCATTCCTGGACATTCGGGCTGGCTCACCCCGGCTGTTTTCCCCTCCTCCTCGACGCGCTTCCTGACCGCTGTGTGTGCCTGGAATCCCGGCCTGGTGAGCTCTCTGCTGGAGACAACGCGAGCGATCCTCAGACGAATTCCCGGGGGGTCCTCCGTTATCGCCGGGCGGGGAGAGGAAGAAGCAGATTCCACTACAGCAGGCGATACTCAACCTCCAGGGGGCAGGCAAGTCATTGTTTTTTCACACCTGCTTAATGATTTGCTCTGTCACATCCCTGGAGGAGAAGTTCAGGGTTCGCAGCTCCCTGAACTCTCCCCACCTGCTGTAACCTGTATTCCTAATCCCGCATCCTCTGTGTCTCTCTCCGCCGAGCGGTCCCCGGCTCCGGGTCAACGTGGTGGGATATGGAGAGGGCCTGTGGTTCCGCTGCTACATTGCGGACGGAGGAGGGGGACTGACTGCTGCGTGGAGTCTACGCTGACGACTGAGCGTCCCTGGGTCTCCACGGAGGAGCGGTTCGGTCCAGCGGGACGAGATTCTTCTGGCTTCACGCCGAGTGGGTCGTCGGCGGGGTTACCTGAGCTGGAGGGATCTCAAGCTGCGCTGACCATCGTGCTGGCTGCGGGGCCCGACGCGGCTAGATGGGAGCCTGACAACGACCTCCTGACGACGGATCCTGGATCTTCGCAGTCCTGGACGGCGTCAGAACCCGAGATCAGGCGAGTGCTCTCCTTTCTTTTCTCTCTTTTTATCTTTGAGCACTTCAGCCTATCTCCAGGGGAGACGAGCAGGGTGCAGCCGTCCGCTGCGTCTGAGCTCGTCTCGCCGGGTTCTGGCGCTGCCGGTGATCCTGATCCCGGTTCTGTTTTCTCTTCTGAGCCTTCTTCCAGGGTCACCGGCGAGGAGTTGCTGTTCCTCGTGGTGCTGGAGGGTCCGGGTTCAACGTTGGAGGTCGGTTCTGGTGCAGTGTCCAACGTGGGTTCGCCCGAGACCCAATCGGGGTCCAACGTGGGTTCGCCTGAGGCCCGATCGGGGTCCGACGTGGGTGCTGCCCCAGTGTTGTCCAGGTCCGGTGAGGAGGTGGCCGTTTCCCTGAGGCCCGCCGCCCTCGTCATCGGCTCTCCCCTGAGCCTCTTCCACCGGGATCCGCTCTGACCCTTCGTCCGTCTCAACGGTCCTGGTGGTTGAGTGATGCGGGTCGACGACCCGACCCGCAAAACTTTTGGTTCGGCGATCTGGTTTCCCCCCACTGGTCTGTGTTTGCCTTTGGGCGGCCTGGTTCGGCAGCCGTTGGACTGGATTCCTGGGATCTGGGCCCAGAGTTCGCCGTCCGAACATTTCTCTTCCCCGGGTTGCCAACTGGACAATGGGCGGGGAGATTACCAGAACAATTCCGGCCGTTTTGGACTCTGCCTGCCGTCTCCTCGGGTGTCCTTTACTACTTTTATTATTATTGAAGTCACTTGGGTGTAGTTTCTTTGTCCATTAGGGGAATATATGTTTTTGTGCTGTGTGTTTTTTTTTAACCATACTCAGCATTTTTATCGTATTGTTACCCTGTCACCTTTTTTCCTCTTGGTGACTCACCTTATGTATCGCGCTGTGTATTGCATTTTCTTATCTTTACTCAGCGTTTTCATTCATCCTTACCTTAGCCTTGGCCTGGTCGGTGCATCATGGAGTATGCGTGTGGTTTCCTGTTCAACCATACTCTGTGATCACCCCATTCTGTCTTATTATCCTCGTGGGGGGCCTTCCCTAGCCCCGACTTTAACATTGACTGTGTTTGTTATTGTTTGAAGTAATGTTTCATTCCCACTTAACCGTACTTCATTATTACCCATTTGTCCTTGTCACCTCTGTTTCTTTAGGTGATCTTTTATATATTCAGTGCTGTGTGTTTTGTTTTCTTTAGTATCCATGCACAGCGTTTTTCATCATTTTTTGTCCTGACCTTTGTCTTGTTGGTGCATTATGGAGTAGTGTGTTTTGTTCCCCTTAACTATACTCTGTGATTGCTTTATTCATTCCTGCCACCTTTTTGGTGGGTTTTTGGTTTTCTTTTTTTTGCCCCGATCTATACATTATTTGTATGCTGTCTGTAGTCATATTTGGTATTTTCCCTACCTGTGTCCTAACTCAGTTTTCTCCCTAACTGTGCTCTGGGTTAATCCTTTTCCCTGTGTTGTAGGGTATTGTATTTGGGTTTTTTTTTTCTCTGCCCTGCTGCCCTACATTGGTCTGTTTTTTTTGTCCTTCCCTTTGCATCTTCCCCTCCGGTCCTGCCTCCCTTCCGCCCACCCTAGGTGGGGAGGGGGGGGGGGGCTGGGATGTTCCTGGTCGTTCGGGAGCCCGACCGTGAGGGGGAGGCTCTGTCACCATGGGGTGAGACGCCGGCTCGGCGCTCAGCCCATGCTCCTTTTATCCCTGCCTCTCATTGGGCAGTGCCTCAGCTGGTTCCCAGCTGTCAGTGTCACGGGACAGCTGGGGCCAATTAATCCTCATCAGCTGGGGCGCTGTTAATGAGTATAAAGAGGAGCAGCTTCGATCATTCGGGGCTGCGACATAAGCACTGCTAGGCTGAAGCCCCTTCGTCTGGTGTCAGCCTCAACTCCCCTTGCAGCATTCCGGTGTTTGTATCCCGCTGTGAGTATGCACGTCTTGTTACCCCCATGTCTGGTACGAGCTACCTACCCCTGCGCTGTGCAGCCTGAGAATGTACGTCTGTATGAGTGTCTGTGCTCTCCTCATCCCTTACCCAGAATAAAACATCTCGACTCACTGGCTTGTCCCTGGCTCTGATTGCCCGGCTCCCTAGAGCCGGATATGACATTATGTTCTTTTTGCTCAGCAGTGGTTTTCGTCTTGGAACTCTGCCATGCAGGCCATTTTTGCCCAGTCTCTTTCTAATGGTGGAGTCATGAACCCTGACCTTAACTGAGGCAAGTGAGGCCTGCAGTTCTTTGGATGTTGTTGTGGGGTCTTTTGTGACCTCTTGGATGAGTCGTCGCTGTGCTCTTGGGGTAATTTTGGTCGGCCGGCCACTCCTGGGAAGGTTCACCACTGTTTCATGTTTTTGCCATTTGTGGATAATGGCTCTCACTGTGGTTTGCTGGAGTCCCAAAGTTTTAAAAATGGCTTTATAACCTTTTCCAGACTGACTCAGTTACTTTGTTTCTCATTTGTTCCTGAATTTCTTTGGATTGCAACATGCTGTCTAGCTTTTGAGTATGTTTTGGTCTAGTTCACTTTGTCAGGCAGGTCCTATTTAAGTGATTTCTTGATTGAGAACAGGTGTGGCAGTAATCAGGCTTGGGTGTGGCTAGAGAAATTGAACTCAGCTTTCCAAAGATGTGATAAACCAGTTAATTTATGTTTTAACAGTGGTGGTGGTGGTGGTGGGGGGGGTCACTTTTTCACACAGGGCCACATGGGTTTGGATTTTTTTTTACCCTTAATGATAAACACCTTCATTTAAAAACTGCATTTTACTTGTGTTATCTTTGTCAAATATTTAAATTTGCTTGATGGTCTGAAACATTTAAGTGCAACAAACATGCTGTCATATCCTGGTGAGCACTCGCCCCTTCCTTCCTGTTCCCTGCCTCCCTGCTGATCATCTCACCTGGGAGGACTGATGCACCTGCTGCTTCTACTGAGCCAGTGTTTATAAGGACCAGCTCTTCTGCGATTCAATGCTGGCTCGTTTGGGTATACTGCCTCAGAGCAGAGTGTATCACAAACTAGTAAGTCATCTCTGTGATGGCTGCCTATCATCCTCAGCTGCCCGCACACCTGCTCCCCATCATGGCCAGGGTTATTTAGACCGCGCTGCCCTCGGATCAGTGCGGAGTCGTCTGTCTCCATTCCTATGGGACCTGCACTCGCCTTCACCTTCGTACCTGAGTTTCCTTGCCTCAGTCTACTTTCGTTGTTGTATCCAGCCTCCTGCCAGCCGGTGTCAGGAAGGACCTTCTCCACAGCTCAAGTAAGCCCTCGCTCATTCTCCTCAACTTTCTCTCGATCCCCTGTGCACAAACGGAGCTCCGTGGTGGCGGACCTCTCTCCCTCCTGGCGGCTGACTGAGCTGCACCACACATCAACCACCTCCAGCCACAACCGGGACAGTGGGCACTGTCTTCCTGGCCGTAGCCGCCGAGCTGAACCTGAGCTCAACCCTATCACTGCAAACAGTAAACACTGGACAATTCTGTACATCCCCTTTGGGGTCTGCCACTAACTCTCCCTGTCTCTGTTTGTCCCTAGGGTTGCCAGGTTGCACGGTGCTCTGCTTGCCCCCAGCTGCTACACGATCACACACACACACTCACACACATACACTTATTACAATAAAGATAATTGTGTCTATTTTCGAGTCCGAGTCTGCTCACTGGGTCAGAGAACCATGTCAATCTCATGTTTATGGTGTGTTACTTAAACACTTCTCTCCTCCTTCTCCTTCAGGTTGCTGCCATTGAAGTGGTGTGTCTCCAGGGATTGCGGTGCGCTCACCAGCCTGTTCATCCTGTCACAGCTCCTCATCTCCACCTGGTCAGACTCAGCCCTTCATTTCCCAAATCCCAGCAGCTTCATCCTGCTGGTTCGTCTCTCCTCACTGGGATCTGTGCTGGGCTCTCTCATTCCCCACGTAAGTGGCACAATTTGTATTTCCACTCACTCCTCCATTCCTCTTCCTAATCAACTCTCGTCTTTTCTCCGTAGGCTGCTGCTGCTCTGGCGAGTTACTGTTTTTCTCTATTCCTGCTCCTTTTGAGATTTAATAAATTGTCAAACGTTCCCGTTTGTGTTTTATGTTTCCTTTGGTGTTGCACCCTGCACTTAGGCTGACTGTCCAGTCATTATGACACATACAAAAAAAATGAGAAATCAGGAAGGGGGCAAACACTTTTTCACACCAGTGTATTCTTCATAATTCTTGGGCCATTTTACTCTATTTTATGTTCTGCACTCCTATGTACATATTTCCACCTGTGAAGCCACTACTGTACCTGTGTATATACCAATGGGCTATTTATTATTTTTACTTTTACCTTTACCACAGTCGTATGGTTAATTGTGTGTTCTGTAACTGTTTTATTTCAAATTCTTCTTACTTTATTACGCAGTAGCCTGGTGGAGCACCCACAATTTCATTGTGCTGTACAACTGTATAACGACAATAAAGCCTATTCTATTCCATTTTGCTTGCATTCAAGCAATAAAAAAATATATTCTTCCTATTAACCTTGATTCGCTTAAAAACTCAAACAGCTATTAATGACTTTACCATTAAGGTTTTTCAATATTTCTTTAAAATCAAATGCTTCTCCTGTTGTCTCTGTATTTCCCCTAAATTTCTCTCTCTCTCTCTCTCTCTCTCCTGTATCTTGGACAAATCATAATGACGTGTTGGAGTCTCATCCTCTTTACATAACTCACATTTCCCTTTTCAGTGTTTTCCTCATGTAAATAGTTTTATTTAACCCTGTGTGTCCTAATCTCAGTCGAGTAATAATGGATTCTTCCCTCCTGCTCCTACTTTCCTGTCTCATGTTTCCTATCTGTGGTTGTATGTTGAATAAATGTCTTCCTTGACTGTCTGCATTCCATCGTTCTTGCCACAGCATTTTTGTTTCCCTCTTAATTGTTACTTTTGTTTTACCTACATTTGTCCTCTCAAGGATATTGTTTGACCTATTAGCTATTTTGCATATTTATCTGCAAGCTCATTTCCAATGACTCCGACATGAGCAGGAATCCATACAACCCTAACATGTAAGCCCTAATTTTGAATCCTAAATAACAGTAATATTTCATAAATGAGGTCTTGTTTCCCGCATTAATGCTGATGAAGAAGAAGAAGAAGAAGCCATCTCTGTTGTCATTCAGTCCATACAGCCAATCATGTACAGTAAAACGAAATTACGTTTTTCTTATCTACAATGTTAATCACATGTAGAATCAGAGGGGTCGCTGCCATGCAAGACACCGCCACAAACAACTTCTTCTTCCCTCATTCTATTACGCTGAACACCAAGCTAGAAGGCAGGAAATACCATTTTTATATGGTCTTTTGTATGACCCGGCCGGGACTTGAACCCCCAACCTCCCGGTTGTGGGGAAGATTCTCTATCAACTAGAGAAACTAAAGAATCAGAACATAAAATTACCCTAACCGGTTTAACCTCTTCAATCCATTGCAGAGCTATGATTAATGCTACTAATTCTGCTGAGAAAACTGACAGATTATCTGAAATTCTTGCTGCTTTTTTAACTCCAAACTCAGGAACCACAAATGCCACTGATGGTTTCCCTGACTGGCTGCTTGGAGCCATCTGTAAATATCTGGAGATAACTGTAGTAATGACTGTTGCCAACTTTCCAGCATCCACACCCCTGTGTTTCTGTAGCGATTCCACTAGTGTTAGGGCCACATTTGGATGCGGTAGCAGTCATGGAGTAATTGGGGGAAACACCACAGACAGAGAGACCCTCATATGAGCAATACCAATTTGCGCTGCCTTTTGCTGAATATTTAGTGCTAAATGATCACATTTGCAGTTAACTTGTTTCCATGAAGGTTCCAGTATTTTCCTAATTGCGTGGCTTGCTGTATGTCCTTGTATATTTATCCAGTATGTTAGTGAGGTTTGCTGTCTTCTCAGATCCAATGGCATCTCCCCCAACTCGACCTGTAATGCAGCTATACAGTAGGAGATTATCTCATTGCTCCACAACAGATCCTTAATGCAGTATTATGAATTGTGTCTAATTTTTGTAAGACTGACTTTGAAGCAGAACCATATGCAATACAACTATAGTCCAGGACTGATCTAATCAAAACTATGTACAAAGTCTTCATTGAACAATGATCAGCATGCCAATATTTCCTCCCCACACATCTCATTTATGACTTTTTTTACGTTTCACAGCTATTCTGTTTACATGATTTCTGTCATGGATTGGCCCCTGCAGGGCAGAAAAGGAGACCCAGGCGCTGGACTGCTAGTTGTGATGTTTAATGAGGAGAATACAAGTCCAAACAGTGCACAAAAATAAACTTACAATTTGAGGAGAACAGGTAGTTGGCGAGATAAACACAGGAATATGCATCAGGGTAGGGAAAGGGTCCTGATGGGAGTAAGAAGATGAGACTCTGACAAAGAGTGGAAGAAAAAGGCAGTCTTAAATAGGGCATGCAATCAATCACTACAAATGACATCAGGTGTCGATCACATTAGCAAGCAGGTTGACCTAATTACAAGGCAGGACATACTGAGCTACACATACAAAATGATAACAAGGTGGGAGTGTCTGGAGGAAGAGGTGGGGAGCTCATGTCAAATGGGAGCAAAATATAAACACTAGGAACTAGGTGGAAAAAGACACCTAAAGAAACTGGCAGAATTCTAATAAGGACACGGATACATAAACAGAACAACTGACAACTCAGAACACATCCTAAACCAACATACAATAAGATAAACACACAACACTGGGAAAATACAAGAAATAATCAGAGGTAAATTGAGAGCATGAGCACGGTGAAAACATCACGCTCAGCCTTGTGACAATTTCCCCATGTTAGCCTAGTATCAAACAAGAGTCCTACAAATCTCACTACATTTACTCGCTCTAATGTTTCCCCATATAATTTGAACTGACATTCATCAGATACCCTCTTATATGTGAAGAATATGACTTTGGGGATTTAGATTTTCAGTGGAAAAGACCAATTAGCTGATCATATTTCTACTATAGCAACTGCTTTTTGAAGACATTTTACCACATACTTTATGTTCCTTCCTCTGTTCCATACTGCTCCACCTTCTGCAAATAAAGATCTACCAACAGATAGCCCAACTGAATCGTAAATATCATTAATCATGACTGCAAATAAAACTGGGCTTACTACACTTCTTTGAGGGACACTCTTCTTTACTGGAAGACATTCAGAGTAGCTTTCATTTATTCTTACTTGAATCTTCCTATTCCAGTGAAAATCTTTGATCCATCTAAACGTATTTCCCTTAATTCCAAGTCTTTTAATCTTAATTAATAATCTCTCCTCCCACAACTGATCAAAAGCTTTTTCCACATCAAAGAAGATTGCTACAACTGTTTCCTTATGAGACTGTGCTTTCCGAATGTCTGATTCTAAGTCAATAGTTGGATCCATTGTACTCCTTCCCTGTCTAAAACTACTTTGATACAGTGACAGTGTCATAATGTGCCCGTTTCACAGGTGCAAAATAGGACACTAAACGCTCGCTGTAGGTTGGCACATTTATTAACTTAAAGCACAAAAAATACAACAAATGAAAGTGCAAGACGATAATAAAGAAACACAAATACAAATGCTGGAGGAGAGCGGGGCTCAGCATCAGAGGTACAAAGTCAGGGAACGCCTGACCAGGGAAGAAGCTCAGCTGGAGGACCCCGAGGGCTATGGGGCTCGACGGCCGAGACAACGGTGGGAAAAAAAAAGGCACCAAGACGGAGCACTCCAACTCACCTTGACAGCAGAACCTACACCCACGGTAGCAGTCCAGAGGGCAGGAATTCACAGGAGAAGAAGAAGAAGACGGACACGACAATGGTAGAGGTTGTCGTGTCCCTTAAATACACACACATAATCAGAGACAGGTGTATTCCATGAGTAACAGAATTGACAGCAGCTGTGCAGCCCCAAAGAAATTGACAGCCGGAAGCTGCACAGCGCTGTCAAAATAAGCAAACTGGAAACCATAAGGAAACAAACACAAGAGAACTCAAAACCATCATAATAATCTTCTAGATAACAGTAAGCAAACAGAAAAATGCTCACTGGGCAGGAAAACTGGGCACGGCTCTAACCCTTACCCCAGGATCATGACAGACAGTAGGCTGTGAGATTCTAAGTAGTAGTTTAGCCTTTCAACTATCATTAACTATCATAGGTCGGTAGCTTTTTTCCTAGGCCTGGATCTTTAGCTGGTTTTCTAATTGGAACAATAATAGCATATTTCCAATCCATCGGAAGTTTACCTTTCCTCCATATCTTGTCATAGAGTTCTAACTCATAATTCATCATCACGAAGATGCTTTAACATGGCATAACTAATTTTATCTCTGCCAAGGGATGTTATTTTTGTTCTGTTAATTGCTTTTTTTCATTTCATCAAGACAAAACAAGGAGTTCAAACAATTTTCCTGCTCCTCATTGTTCTCTAGGTACTTAAAATTTTGCCTTTTGTGTTTTCCCACACCTTTATTTCTTTATCTGTAAGTTTCCCATTGCTATGAACATCAGCTAGTACTTTAACCATCATGTTTGCTTTCTCTTCATCAGTGATGGCCAAGGTTCCTTCATGTTTTATACCATGATTATACCACTTCATGATTAAACCACTCATCTATCTATAAATTCAAGGGATCTCTGTCAGTTTGTGTGTGAGTGTGTTCCTTAGATAGCTCTCAAACCATTCGTCACACTGACCTAAGATTTTAAACGTGCTTTGCTGAAGCTACAAGAGTGTGTGTTGTGTCCAAATTAAAGAGGAGTTGAGGTGACGTTTTTTGGTTTTATTATAATATGAACTATTCACACAGGAGTCCCTACAATGAGTGCAGGAGCCACAGCGAAGAGACAATATGTCTCCCGCAGCTGGCTTATATACCACAGGAGATGCCACCCCCCAAAGGCGGGGCGTTACCCCTCCCTAGCCTAGGGCACCACCATAATAATATAATATATATAATATCCGATCCTACATTTCTACCCCCCTTTTGAAGAATGCAAGCACACAAATTCTCCCAACCATATAATTTACACCCGATTCACATTCTAATACAAAGGGGTATAGGCCTACACACTCACACACCACACTGGCCCGGCGGAGCTCTCCGCAATGTAAACAAACAGTCACTGAAAAGAAAAAGGGCCACACACCAAAATAAATTAATCCCAAGGAAAATAGTCAAATATATACAAATAACAATACAGTAAGTACAGAAATAAACAATGGTGGTACCCAACCCCATAAACTCACAGGATATACACAAGTAAACACAGAGATTCCTGACCACATTACACAAGGTATACAACATAAGGCAATTAACACACCGACACCCACACGAACTTTCGCGCCCAGGTGTTACTGCACCCTCAACACACGCACAATATACAGTCACCAGGCACTCACAGCATACAACGGTGGTCATGTGCATATAAAACTTAAAATCAAACAGTCAATATCACACCATTCACATTAACATAATGACAAAGCTGTATCTATTGCTTCTTTTTTTTTAAAACTTGAGAACATGTCTCAAACACAAAATATTAACCTTAGCAGACACAAGCAGTCACTTTAAAATGCGCTAAACCAGACACACCATAAGCCCCCATTCACAACCTAACCCGGGTCTCCCAAAGGCCCCCTCTGGAGTGTCCGTCCCGCGGCCCACTCCCAGAGCGTCTCCGCTTTCGTGTGATAGGAGATGGGCTGCAATGACGTTCCTTTCTTCCTGAACGCCGCAGCTCGTTGGGATGTCGTCTCGACCCATCAGTCAAATTCAGGTACCTGTCGCGTCGGACCGGACCACCCATAGATTATTCTGTCCAAGTTTCAGCTCTCTCGAACTGTACACCCGACCAAGCCGAGGCTGGACCCTAGGGCGGACGTCATCACCCTCGCCCAGGGGAGCACGCACCGGCTTCCTCCGTCATCTGCGTCGCGATCTGGTACCCTTATGGCTCCTCAGCGATCCGCCAAGTTCACTCAAGCCTAGGTCTTTGTTTTCAGTTTCGGCATGGCTAGAGTTTGTGCCATCTGATGTTACCCTGGTTGCTAGTTGTTGTTGTTGTTGCGGTGGAGTGACACCAGCAGTGGCACCAGCAACATGAGGCTCAATAGCAGTACCCAGTCGGCCACCGGAGCCCCACTGCTTTCGCTCTCCGGACCTTTCCACCTTTGCGGGGGCTAAACCATGCCGTTCGGGTCCACTGTACTCGGGACCACAAACACTGATACGGAGCCCCCGTCTTGTTGGCGAACTCTGGTGCTGGTGGCGTCCCTCTTCACCTGGAATGGGCCACCCAAAGTCCCACACTTCTTCGCCACTTCCTACATAAAATGGCCGGTCCCACAGGCCACCACCTGACCACTCCTCCACTCCTCCGCAGATGATGGAGAACCCAAGCCCGTAAAATAAGTCACAGCCCATCAGATTATTTCTGTCTCGAGACACCATGAACTCGGCTGGGCACATAGAGGCCTCCTTGTACCTCACCGACAGCCACACCAAGCCCATAATGTCAAGGGGGTTACTGCCATAACCGTAACAGGCTATGCTTGTCCTACTCACTGTGTAGTGGGGAAAACACCGTCTTACTGTTTCCAAGTTCAAAATGGAGGCCGCTGGCCCCGAGTCCACCAACAGCGGTATCAGTGTCCCATTCAGCGAAATGTTGCAAATGATTCGACCATCCGTGTTGAGCGAAACAGTGTGGACCACCGTGGGCGCCTTCTTCTTCACACTGCCCTTTGCAGGTCTCCGTTCCTCCTTGTCAAAATTGCAGCAAACTCTGGCATAGTGATGGAGCAAACCACACCATCCACAACACTTGCCCCTCACTGTGCACTCCCTGGCTCGATAGCGGTGCCTGCTGGAGTTGCAGCCGTAGCATCTCGGCGTCCCCGGGGCGGACTGTATTTTAACGATGGCCGTGTACTCATCGTCGCTTCCATCGTCTGAATCCAAGGCCAGGGCCTTCCACCATGCGTCGTTCTTAGGCGGGGCTTTGTTATCGTCGAGGTTTCTTGTCAGCTGTTCCGCTGCCTTGTGTTGCTGTGCTAGCTCCAAGGCCGCTAGCAGTGATAGCTCACCAGCGTGAGTTAGCAGGCGAACCCTCGCCGAGGAGTAGGCCATGTGCTCGGCCAACTGGTCGCGTACCATCTCCTCCTCTAGAGCTCCAAACCTGCACTCACCTGCCAGCTGCCGAAGGTCTGCCACGAACCACTGGACCGACTCTCCGGGTTGCTGGCGGCGCTGTCTGAACTGAATCCGCCACATTATGATGTTTTCAGGGGCACGAAAGTAGCCGGCCATGAGCCTTGTGACGTTGTCGAAGTTGTCACCTCCTCCCAGCGTGCTCAGGATCCTCTGGCCCGCCATACCCAGGTTATGGACCAGAATTGCCCTCGCTCTTAATTTATCCAGGTCGCCGAGGTCCAACGCCAATAGATAATTCTGGAAGGCCGCATACCACCTGGCCCAAGGGACCAGCGGCTCACCTGGAGCCTCCAAAAAAGGACGAAGCGTGATAGCAGCCCTTTCCATCTCCTTATATCCTCGTCGCCAAATGTTGTGTCTGAATTAAAGAGGAGTCAAGGTGACGTTTTATGGTTTTATTATAATATGAACTATTCACACAGGAGTCCCTACCGCGAGAGCAGGAGCCACAGCAAAGAGACAATATTCTCCTGCAGCTGGCTTATATACCACAGGTGACGTTACCCCCCAAAGGCGGGGCATCACCCCTCCCTAGCCTAGGACACCGCCATAATAACATAATATACATAATATCCGATCCTACAGTGTGCATCACCGAATATGGAGTCACTCAGTCAAAATATGTCATTTTTATCAATAAAAGTTTAGTCACCGCTGTGTGACCACTCTATGTCTTCAACCCCCTGGCTTCACGAAGTGTGGGCGGGGTTTCGGATTGACTCCGTGCTTACTGGAGAATACGCTGCATCACGACCATGCTGATTGGATAACACAGCATCACGTCCTGTCAGTCAAAATGAGTTAAAATGAGAGAAAGAATAATAAAAGAGAATAATAAAAGAGAAAGAATAATAAAAATTATGTTCATTTACCCTTTAACTGCTATCGTCGTCGACGTCGTCACGTTTTGCCTTCTTTGGTTCATGTTCTGATCCAAGGACGTTTGCTTTTGTCGGCTTGTAAGTGCTTCGTTTTGTTTTAATACCGTGCTGATCGTTGATGTATTACAGCCATATTCTTTGGCGAGATCAACCAAACGCATAAAGTTTTGGAAAAAAAAAAATTCGTGGCCAATGGGATACCAGGAAGATGCTAGGCGATAGCCAATGGCAGAGCAGCTACAGGTATGTTTACGTTCGGTAAACTACGGAAGCTGCGAGGAGCGCATACTTTTTTGCCTTTCGTATCCTGAAATTTCGTTCGTAACTAGAGGCAATATTTTCCCGTTGAGGCGTCTCGTAACCTGAAAATTCCGTATGTAGAGACGTTCGTAAGTAGAGGTACCACTGTATATCAATATGTAAATGTGCCATGCATTCTCTCTTGTCTGTATAAAAGAGCTGACTTTACATGCCTCACATAGCGCACTCACAGGAACACACACACGCGCACACACACAGCACAGCGCACAGCACTGCAGTGTGTCTCATGATGATGGAGGAATAAAACTCTGAAACCTTCAGCTCGCCGTGTCTCGCCTGAACTTATTTTGTTCCTCCACACTGGAGACCCTTGACGAAGAATGGAACACGAGGCGAACACCCCGAAGATCACCCCGACCGGGAAAGCCCCAGCACGCATCATGGTGCACTCCTCGCCTGATCTTTTATCTCCACACTGGTGACCTGACGGGGGAGAATGACTGTCTGCTCCCTCTCACCGCGCTGTGGATTCCAGAGACCGGGGATTGCCTACATCCTTCGCATCCACACGGGAGGGCACATGCCTTGTCCTCTCTTCACGATGGCGACCTCCAGGGCCAGACAGAGAGCACGGCGCTGGGACCGAGATGCACGAAGATTAGCGACATGAGCAACGCACAGAAACAGCCTGAACAGGGAAGACCATTGGCACCAACTGCGTTGATTTCCATCAAGCTCCCTGACCCTGACTCAACTCTCGACAACGGACCTTCCGCTCACAGAAGCCACGTGCGCACACTGCAGGATTACAAGGACAGCGCAACTTTCAGCTATGTGGTCACTGCGCCAAGCACGTGCCACGCACGGGACAAAACCGGCTCCACAGACTGATACATTTGTCCTCCGCTGCTACACATGCCCAAGAAAAACGGCCGATTGCCACCCTCGGAACCTTCAGGGCTGCATGCACACCTGGAGCGGACGTGCAGCCCGCACACAGGACTTTGTGTGGGTTTCCAGCCACAGCGCACAAGGGGAATTTAGCCGATTGCTTTCCCCGATGACTTTAGGGCTGTTTCCCGCACCTAAAGCCAAACTGCTCAGTCCCTGACACAGCTTCAGTTTATCACAGCCGCTACGCATCCTCAGGGAATTTGGCCGCTCGCCTTCCCCATATCCTCGCTGGATCGAGCCACAAGAGAAGTCAGAGATATAATTTTTTTTTTTCACAGTCGCTGTGGATCTCCGCCATGTTTAACGGGAAAGTCCCTCACCATCGTGGATCCACATGCAATTTTTGCACGGCCCAGGCACCTTTGACGTCTCAGGCTTGCACTCGCTTACTCCCACCCCCTCCCCCTCCTCCTGCACAGAGCTTTTCCCGCACCTCACTCCCTAAGCCGACCGATCGCCGTCTGGTTCCATTACGCATGACAACACACCGGCCCGTGTGCCCACGATCCACAGCCGTTCAAGGTGCTGGAACTCGAAGCGGAGCACACTGCCCTTTCCACCCCTCCCCCGTCCCCCTCACTGACTCACATGCCCTCCGACAGTTCTACCGGAGCTGGAGCCAAACGGGTGGGGGGGGGGATGTCACAGCCACTTCTGACCGTTCTGGCGGGAGCCGTGTGGGTACCCAGCACAATGCAGACTAATAATATTCACGCTCAGCAGGGATTGCATACGAACAGAGAGCCCTAGTGGGAGAACCAGAACAATGACTATTGTTATACATCCCCGGAGTAAGGAGAGGAATTCCGGCACCAGTTAATCACGTGATTGATATGTATTGACTGATATGTATATCAATATGTAAATGCGCCATGCATTATCTCTTGTCTGTATAAAAGAGCTGACTTTACATGCCTCACATAGCGCACTCACAGGAACACACACACGCACGCACACACAGCACAGCGCACAGCGCTACAGTGTGTCTCATGATGATGGAGGAATAAAACTCTGAAACCTTCAGCTCGCCGTGTCTCACCTGAACTTATTTTGTTCCTCCACAACAGCAACTTTATGGTATATATTTTAACTGAGCAATGGGAGTCTGGGCTGCTGCTTTACCCGTGTGCTAGTGATGTCCTTTGCAGCACCATGGGTCCCCGCATACGCTGGATAAATTTTCAGCATTGGGGAACATATTTTTTCCAGTTTATAACATTTTTCACTGGGTCTGAGGTGTGTGTGGGAAAAAAGGGGTTTTGGTTAACATTTAGAGGGTCAAAAATGTCATCGTTTAGGCATAATAATAATAATAATAATAATAATAATAATAATGATCTTGCACCAATAAAAAACATCCATCCATCCATCCATCTTTTACTGCTTTTCCAGAGGTCCGGGTCACGGAGGCAGCAGTTCAAGCAGAGAAGTGACCATAGGTGAGGGTAGGAACGTAGTTTGACTGGTAAATCAACAGCTGTGCCTTAGAGCTTAGCTCCCTCTTCACCACAACAGACTGGTATAACGTCCGCATCACTGCAGATGCTGCTCTGATCCGTCTGTCAATCTCTTGCTCCATTTTTCCCTCACTTGTGAATAAGACCCCAAGATACTTAAACTCCTCTACTTGGGGCAAGAGCTTATCCCCAACCCGGAGAGGACAATCCACCTTTTTCTGGCTGAGAACCATGGTCTCGGACTTGGAGGTACTGATTCTCATCCCAGCCGCTTCACACTCAGTGGCAAATCGTCCCAGTAAGACCTGTAGGTCATTGATGGATGAAGCCAACAGGACAACATCATCTACAAACAACAGAGATGAGATCCTGTGGTCACCAAGCATGACACCCTCCGTTCCCTGGCTGCGCCTAGAAATCCTGTCCATAAAAATTATGAACAGGATCGGTGACAAAGGGCAGCCCTGGCGGAGTCCAACTCTAACTAGGAATGAGTCCGACTGAGTGTTGCCAATACGAACCAAACTCTCACAATGGTCGTACAGAGACCAAATAGCTCGTAACAACAAGCCCAATACCCCATACTCCCAAAGAGCCCCCCACAAAAACCATGAGAGACGCAGTCGAATGCCTTCTCCAAGTCCACAAAACACATGTAAACTGGTTGGGCAAACTCCCACAAACCCTTGAGGATTCTCGAGAGGGTAAAGAGCTGGTCTGATGTGCCACGGCCAGGACGAAAACCACATCGCTCCTCCTGAATCCAAGGTTCAACCAATAAGAAACATATGCTTACAATAGAGTGGCGGCGCTCAGTCTTTGCCAGTCATGCCCTCAAGCTTCACATCGTTGTTTGGCCTCAGTATCGCCCCAGTGGGACGATATAACCATGCCTCAATCTTAGCATTAAAGTTTTAAAAACCTTTTAATAACAAAATATTGCTAAAATATAAACTGATGCACTACAATGGGTCTCAAATATTTGTAAACGTGTCCTGTTGTAGTACTGCATGGGTTTATTGACGAATCGATACACAGAAGAAATTCAACATTACACTGAACTCCATCACTGAACAGTGATATAAACTAAAATTAATTATAATGACTGAACAACCCCTATTCGCCAAAGTGAAGATACACTATTATCTTGAAAATAAGTGATAAAAGGTCAGACAAACAAATGATCTGACAAACAAATAAACAAGGGATCTCAAACAGTCACTAATATTGGATGTCCCATTCATTTTCAATATTTAGGTATTCTGTAATTAATATTCATTCAGTCAAATAAATCTTAGTGCCATTTACTCCCTTTTATATTTGTCCAAGTCAAACATGTGATTGCCTACATATTAAGATAAGATAAGATAAGATAAGATAAGCCTTTATTAGTCCCACAACGGGGAAATTCCAGGATTGCAACAGCACAGGGATAGCAACACTCAGAGCAACAATCAGAAGGCAAGAAAAAAAAACAAAAAACAAAACAAGCAAGCAAGAGCAGCTAATATACACTACCGTTCAAAAGTTTGGGGTCACTTAGAAATGTCCTTATTTTTGAAAGAAAAGCAGTGTTTTTTTCAATGAAGATAACTTTAAACTAATCAGAAATACACTCTAATATCTAATATGCATTACTAATGTGGTAAATGACTATTCTAGCTGCAAATGTCTGGTTTTTGGTGCAATATCTGCATAGGTGTATAGAGGCCCATTTCCAGCAACTATCACTCCAGTGTTCTAATGGTACTGTGTTTGCTCATTGCGTCAGAAGGCTAATGGATGAATAGAAAACCCTTGTGCAATCATGTTAGCACAGCTGAAAACAGTTTAGCTGGTTAGAGAAGCTATAAAACTGACCTTCCTTTGAGCAGGTTGAGTATCTGGAAAAAATTATTATTTCAAATACAAATCATTATTTCTAACCTTGTCAATGTCTTGACTATATTTTCTATTCATTTAACAACTCATGGTGGTAAATAAGTGTGACTTTTCATGGAAAACACAAAATAATTGTCTGGGTGACCCCAAACTTTTGAACGGTAGTGTACATATGTACATATTACTATAAATATATATATATACACACAGACACACAGTGTAGAGCATTGTAGCTGGATAGGATAAATATATGAGTATATAAACACACAGTACGGAGCATTGCAGCTAGATGGAATTATATTGTCATTGTCATTGTCATGCAATATTGTCATGTACTGGCCCCTTTGGGGCAGAAGGACAGGCTCAGGCACTGGATCACACTCATGACATTTATTAACAGAACAAAACATAAATCTAAAACTGTGCAAATATACAAGAAATGAAAAAACTTACAGCTGGTGTCCCTGGGCTGGCATCGCCCAGCGAACGCAGGAGTTAACAGAGAGAATGCAGATATGAGTCCAGGTTGACATTCAATAGCTCAGCGATGATTGCACAAACAGGTAGTCCTTAAATAGCAGTATGCCAGTTAGCATGAGTGATCACCGGTGTGGGTTTACGTGAGCAGGAGAAGGGAACAAAAACTAGTATTTGAGATCAGCTGGCAAGTGAGAGGGAGACAGATCAAAAACTGACAACTGACAGGATACGCCCACACGAGGCTACACACCTCCTGACAGCTGTCAACAGGAAAGATGACAATATAGAGATATAAAGGAATAAAATATCATACCCTAGTATAATTATAAATAAGTACAGAAAAATAAAAATATAACACTAACAAACAGAAAAATGACAAGCAGAACATAAATACATGAACCCAAAGGCACAAAATACAACAGATGAGTTATAAACAGGAAAAAAGCCATGAAACCGAGGGCTGACACATATAGGCTACACCTCTTTGTATTCCACCTTCAAACACAGCCTACATTTGGGACTGGAAAGCCTGATTGGGATACCTGTTTCAGACAGGAATACTTGGTTCTACGGGCAATGCAATAGTCTCTATAAATGCAAGAAATCTCTGTCTGTGTGTCTATCTGTTCCATGCATATCTCTTGAATTGTTCATCAGACTGGCCTCAGATTTTATACGTGCTGAGGTTACGAGGGTGTGCATCCCCGAATTTCTGCCTCCCCGGATATGCGGAAGTTTAGAAGGGGAAATCTTTAATGAACATCCATAGGGGAGCTATTGGCATTCATAGCTATGACATCATCGATGCACAGATGTTGCCATGGTTACTGTTGCCAGGCAGACACATCATCAAAGATCAAAGGCAGGCATCACTGAGAGTGGTGCCTTCAAAGATCAAAGGCAGGTTTCACCATGGTTACTGTTGCCATGGTAACCATGTCAAAGATCAAAGGCAGGCATCACCATGGTTACTGTTGCCATGGTAACTAACTTTCTGTGGGCATGCAGAAATACTTGCTTATACTTGGTTTCTACGGGCATGCACGGGTATATACTAGTCTTTTTAATAACACTCCAAACGAAATACTTGCTTATACTTGGTTTCTACGGGCATGCACGGGTATATACTAGTCTTTTTAATAACACTCCAAACCTCATTAATTGATGTACTCCTCCCTATTTTTTCCACAATATTGCCTCCAGTAAATCCTTTTTGCCTCCTTAATTGTTTTCCTTAACATGCCCTCTCTCCTCTTATATTCTATGCATTTATTGAATTCTATTGTTTTCTTAAATTCTCTGAAAGCTTGACTTTGGATTTTAAGTGCTTGCTTGCACTCTGCAGACCACCATGGCACTAAATTCTTCCTACTCCCTCTTGATCTTTCTTCAATGGTTTGAAGAAAGAAATAGTTTGAAGAAAGCTCCTGCATCAATAATAATGTTGTGTGGATGATGGAATCAGAGGAGACACGAGCTGACGACACAGAACTTTATTCACCTACAACAACAGAACAGACTTTAAATCTGGGTGCCGAAGTAAACTCCTTTATACCACTTTATTCCCGCCTTTGGCACCCAGGGCGAACACATTGACACATGCGTCAGAGAGCATGTACACACATATACACATCACAGAGCATGGCTTAACACAATACTTTCACGCCCCGGAGTCCTCAGGTGTGAAAAGCGTCTTACCTCTCTACAAAACATCCCACACCTGGCACCGCGGGGGCGAAGGTGCATCTTTATTCAGTTTAATACCCCCTAGCGCTCTGGCGCCCGTCTCACTTCTTCCCCCCCCTTACCATCTCTCCTTTTCCTTCACCCAATACCCCAAAGTCCTGAGTGGAGTGTCATCTCCTATTGTGTCACCACACAGCTTTCCCTCCCCCCGAACACCCAGAAGGGGCTCTAACCCTCCCACCCTTTGGGCTTGAGCAAGCTTCCATAATGGCTGTAATGTGGTCGGGTCGGCCAAAGTGCCTTGTTGTCGAGGTGGGTAAGAGCAAAACTCGGTCTCTGGCAAGCCGTCCTCTGGACGGGGAAAGGGTGGGGAGGGGAAGATCTAGTCTCCTGAAAACAGTTCTCCTGTAGGACCAACCTGCGGAGCCACCATAGGTGGGCGTCCACGTTGGGGGGCCTGGGCCAGCATCACCTGCTCATCTGCCAAGATGTAAGCGGGCTTCAGCCTGTCTATGCAGATGGTTTCCTTACGCCCCCCCCCCCCCCCCGCCAGTGTAACACAAAATGTTTTGCCCCCGTTTCCAACACTCTGAACGGGTCGTCGTATGGTGGACATAGTGGTGTTCTGTGGGTGTTGTGCCTCACGAAACTGAATTTGGTATTTTCCAAACATTTTGGAATGAAAGTGCAGGGAAAACAGTGGTGCGCCGGCGCCAGGATGCTGCCAGTGTCTGCCCCGGAAAAAAAGCACATGGGCGGGTCAAAACCGGGGCAGGGCTCTCTGGCAAAAATTCCCCCGGGATCCGCAGTGGCTGAGAAAAAATGAATTCTCCCGTGGAAGCTGCCAAATCTTCCTTAAGCGCGGAGCGCAACGCCAATAGCACCCAAGGCAGGCGGTTGACCCAATTTGCATCCGTTAGCAAGGTCCTGAGTGCTGCTTTAAGTGACCTGTGAAACCGCTCGCACAAACCATTAACCTGCGGGTTGTACGTGGTGGTGTGGTAAATTTTGACCCCCGGGCTGTCAGCCATCGTGGACCAGAGTTCTGAAACAAATTGCGGACCCCTGTCGGACGTGACGTCCAACGGGGATCCGAACTGTGCGACCCAAGCCGACAAAAATGCGCGGGCTACCTTGGCAGACATGGTGGAACTCAGTGGAACCGCCTCCAGCCAATGCGTAGTGCGGTCCACGATTGTTAAAAGGTGTGTGAACCTCTGCGATGGTGGAAGGGGACCCACTAAATCTACATGTACGTGGTCAAACCTCCTGGCCAGAATTTGAAAAGGCTTGAGGGGGACTTTGGTGTGCTTGTGCACCTTAGCCCGTTGGCACGCAGCACATGCTGTGGACCATTCTTTCGCATCCCTGCATAAACGAGGCCAGACAAATTTGGAACCCACCACTTTAACCAAAGCCCGCACGCCGAGATATGAAAGGGAGTGGACGGACTAGAAAACGCGGCGGCACCAAGAGCTCGGAACCAGCGGGCAGGGGCGGTCGGTGGAGACGTCACAGAGCAAGGGGAGGGGGCACCCTTCTTGTACCACCTTGCTCTCTAGTTTTAATCTGGTAGCTGTGGACTGGCTCATGCAAATGTCTGCGTCCCCGGTTTGGTCTGCGGCCACTGCGGAAAAATTGATTCCCACGTAGACCAGAGAGACCAGCACGTGTGACAGGCAGTCTTCCACAACGTTAAATTTACCGGCTACGTGTTGGATGTCAGTCGTGGACTCCAAAATTGCGACTAAGTGCCATTGTTGCCGAGCCAACCACGTTTCTGAGACTTTGGACATCGCGTAGGTCAGTGGTTTGTGATCAACAAATGCGGTGAGCTTGCGACCTTCGAGCCAGAACTGAAAATGATGTGTGGCCAGATGGAGAGCTAACAACTCCCTGTTGAAAGTGCTATACTTACGCTTGTTGTTGCGCAAAGTACGGCTGAAAAAGGTGAGGGGCTGCCACGAACCGAAGACATACTGCTCCACCACGGCTCCTACCATGACATCTGATGCATCTGTGGTGAGCGCTATTTGCACTGACGGGGCAGGGTGGGCCAGCAAAGCCATGCTGGCGAGTGCCGTTTTGGCACCTGTGAAAGCCTGGACCCGATCGGGGGTCCAGTCAATGCTATCCACGGGTTTCTTCTTTTTGAGCGCACCATACAGCGGTTGCAGCAGCTGGGCTGCGCGGGGTAGGAAGCGGTTGTAAAAACTGACCATCCCCAAACCAGACGTGGAAAATATGACACTGCGCATACCTTATCCTGCAGTGGGATCGCGCCCTCTGGCCCAAGAAGTCGATTACCAGCAGCCCGAACTGACACTTCACCAGATTAACAATCAGCCTGTGCACTTCCAACTGCTGGAAAACTTATTTGAGATGGGTGAGGTGCTCCTCCTCTGAAGCGCTAGCCACCCAAATGTCATCTAAGTAGATGAAAGTGAACAGCAAGTCACAGAGCACCGCGTCCATCATCCTTTGGAAAGTTTGTGCTGCACCCTTTAACCTGAACGGCATGCATAAAAACTCAAAAAGAACAAAGGTGTCATGGTCTGGTGAGCACACTCCTCCCCTGCCCGTCTGGCTCAGCCTTTACCTACTCCAAGGGTAATCATCTCCACCTGCGTGATGAGACACACCTGCTCCTCTGACTCGCCAGCGCTTAAATAGACCTTCTCTTCAACACCTCGGTGCTGGCCCACTGGGTATACTACCTGCATCAGCAGTGAATATTTATTTTCCTTAAAGGTGAAAAACCCTTTAATCCTCTGCTTACCTTTTCACAGGTTGCTACCTCCTTTGTGGTGCATCTCCAGGGTTGTTGTGTGCTCACTTCTCCCATCATCATCACTACATCAGCGACCGTCATCACCCAGTCAGACACCTCACCTAGCTCTCCTTTGCCATCCTGCTTCATCGGGAGGTTCGCTGTAAGTGCTGGGTTCTTCTGCCGGGTCCTCTATTACGCCCACGTGAGTGTGGTCCTATTTTCCCATTGTCTTGTCTCCCTCCTAATTCACCTGCTCTCGTCTCTCGTTTCAAGCTGTGTGTTTCCCCTGGCGAGTGGCATTTTTCTCTTGTGGAGGCATTCTTTGCAATTAATAAAATTCAACCTAAACTTGTTACTCTGTGTCATTGTGTGTTTCCTTTGGTGTCATTCCCTGCATGTGAGCTGTCTAATTATTGCCAATCATGACAGAAGGGAGTTATTATCACGGTTTTGGGAGCGTCTTCTACACAAACCGGGACCTGGTGGTAACTGCGGACCAGATCCACTTTTGAGAAAATGCACATCCCAGCCAGATGCACAGAAAAATCTTGGATGTGCAGGATGGGTTAACGGTCGTGTTCTGTGGCTTTGTTCAAGCGTTGGAAATTGCCACACGGCCGCCACGACCCATTGGACTTCGGCACCATGTGCAACGGGGATCCCCAAGGACTGTTTGAGGGCCTAACAATGCCTAAGCATTCTAAGTTACTAAACTCCTCGTGTGCGATGGCTAGTTTAGCTGCATCCAGGTGGCGAGGGCGCGCAAAAACGGCTGGACCTTTCATGATGATAAAATGCTTGACCCCGTGCTTAGTTACCGTAGCGGAAAAAGTGGGCACCGTGAGTGCCAGGAACTCGGACAGCAAATGCTGGTCCTTACCCCCTGGAGCAAGAACATTAGCATGTGTTGGTGGCGCTACTCCCCGAGCTATGCAGGGCAAGGAGGAAAAAGAAACAGCGTCCACTATACGTCTGTTAGCAACATCAACAAGGAGACCATAAGCTCTGACCAAGGAGACCATAAGCACTGATCTCAGTGTTGAGCAGCTCAAAAAGGACATTAGGGATGAAGTGAGTGCTGAGATCAAGAGCCAAGTATCCATAATGGCCCAAGAGGTGATTAAAGAGTTAAAAGCAGAATTAAAGAATATAACAGTCACAGACAGGCAGCAGGGTGGCGGAGTGGTTAGCACTGCGGCAGCACAGCAACTCACTCTTGACCAGGGGATCCCGGGTTCGATCCCAGTCCCTGACCAACAGTGATCTGTGTGGAGTTTGCATGTTCTCCTCTTGTCTGCGTGGGTTTACTCCAGGATTTCTCCGGTTTCCTCCCACATGCCAAAAACATGCAAGTTAGGTTAATTGGCATCAAACTGGGGATTCTAAATTGTCCTTAGGTATGACTGTGAGAGTGAATGGTTGTCTGTCTCTCTGTGTTGGCCCTGCAATGGACTGGCGATCTGTCCAGGGTGTACCCTGTCTCTCGCCCAAAGATGCTGGGATAGGCTCCAGCCCCCCGCAACCCAAAAAGGATTAAGCGGAAGAAGATGGATGGATGGAATAGTCGCAGACTCGACTCATTCTGTTGTTGGTGGTCCACATGCACAGCAATCTCATCAACACTACATTCCAGTGTCATGACCTCTTCAGCAGGGCCATAGTCGCCGTCAAAGGTTTACTGCCCCTTCTTCTTATGACCAGAACCATTATGATGAACACAGTCATTCAATCTGCCGATGGTGTCATAAAGTCGGCCACATCCAGAGGTACTGCCCACAGCATCAAAACCTTAAACCAAGAAATGCAGCTAGTCAGCCAACTTTAAACTACTAAGCCCCACGAACGAGCAACCGACCATGGGGCCTGTTAAGGTTGCAGCTAGTGACCAGCCCTCTCAGGATGATTTGGTTGGGAATTGTCCAATTATCAATGTGAGCATGGCAGGCGAGGTAATTCCATGCCTTGTGGACACGGGCTCTCGCTTCACTGTATTAACTGACAATAACCCCCTTGCTCATCTACAGACGGCTAACCTTGGGAGTGTGGCACAGCGGTGGGCGGCAAGGCTGGCAAACTACAATTCTGACATAAAGTTCCAGGCTGGGAAGACAAATGTCAATGCAGATGCACTTTCGAGGAACCCTCTGAAGATTAATGAACTGGCGACTATAGATGAGGGACCATTAGTACTTGCTCCCTGCCGTCATATACCAGCTAACATTGTTGGGGCCTGTCTGGCTGTGTGGAAAGGTAAACATGTACCCTCAAGACATGCAGAAGTTCAGTTCAGTGAACTGAGCATAGGCATAACTGCTCGCCAGTGGCAAGACGCTCAAAGTGAGGATGCAGCCATTAAACAAGTGGTACAGATGTTGCAATCTGGAAGACTGTCAGGCTGCTTGGAAAGAGGAAACCTACATCCAACCGCATTGAGACTCAGAGAAAGGGGTCGTCTTAAATTAAAAGATGGCACTCTATATAGACAGATCTAGGACCCAAAGACTTTGGCTCTATTGCAGCAGTTGGTTCTTCCAGATGTCTACAAGAAGCAAGTCTGGCAGGCATGTCATGAGAAAACGGGTCATCCAGGCCCTGAAAACACTCTGACACTGATAAGAAGTAGGTTCTTCTGGCCCAAACAAGCAGAGGAAATAGAGCTTTTGTGTGCTTCGTGTCCCAGGTGCATTTTGCAAAAAGCACCTGTTAGAGCTACTCAAGCCCATTTGGTGCCCATCATGACATCATATCCTCTTGAGCTGGCAATGGACTTTCTCAAATTGCCCTTGTCAACAGATGGCCATCGGTATGTGCTTGTTGTCACAGGTCATTTTACAAAATATGCTTGGGCAATACCAGCACGAGACCAGTCAGCCACTACTACAGCTAAGGCCCTCTGGAAAAATGTAATACGCTTTGTTGGCAGCCCACAGCGTTTCCATTCTGACCAGGGAGCAAACTTTGAATCTGCTGTTCTTCAGGAGTTGTGTGGCCTGTATGGAACCACAAAAAGTCAGATGACCCCTTATCATCCACAAGGGAAAGGAGTTTGTGCGCGTTTTAACCGGACTCTGTTGTCCCTTCTAGGCACTTTGGAGGAAAACCAGAAGAATTGGTGGCCAGACTATATATATGAGCTTGTATTCATGTATAATAACACCATCCATTGCTCCACAGGACAAACTCCTTCTTATCTCTTCTTTGGGTGGCATCTCCGTCTTCCCTTGGATGTGACACTTGGCACTCTAGGCGAACAAGTCGAGCACCAAACAGACTGGGTTAGACTGCATCATCAGAACTGCCGCCATCAACAGGCGCCATCAACAGGGCACCTGTTGATGGCGGCATCAACAGGCGGCAGCAAGACAGGAGGGTGCTCTGCAAAAACAGAAGAAGAGCCATGACAAACAGCCATTGAGTGTTCCACTGCTTCCTGGGGAATGGCACTTGTTGCGGCAGCGGGGGCCAAGGGCAGGAGGTAAGCTGTCAGATGTTTGGGACAGTACACCATATGTTGTTGTAAATCAGCCTAACTCAGATTTGCCAGTATTTGTTGTTAAGCCTGAAACAGGGTAGGGATCAGAAAAAGTGTTGCATCAGAACTTGCTTCGCCCTTGTCCAGTGAACTATAAACTGATGCCTGAAACATGTGAAGAGGACAGGGTGGCAGAGAGACAGCCACAGCAGATGTGGGGTTTAATTCCTGTTGTAAGTACCAACTTTCCTAGGGCACCGCTCCCATGGCAACATTTGGGTGATTTTGTGGAAGAGCAGCAGTCTGTCCCAGAGGGGATTCAGGTCCTGCAGCGTGCTGAGGCACTGGAGGGTGTTGAGTCAGCTGTACGGCGTTCTCAAAGAACTACTCAAGGCAGACTCCCAGCTCGGTATGAACATTATTTGCCATGAGGACATGGATATCTAAAAGGAGGGGGAGGTGGAACGGTTGCTACTAACCTCTCCATTTTCTCTGTTCCTCTTTCTTTCTCCCTGAGGTGCCAGGACCACAGTGTGTGGCTGCCGCACCTGTGATCAGTTGAGATCTCTAATTACAGCAGCAGACAAAAGAGCCCCACAGTCGAGAGACGCGAGTCCCAGAGCGTTCGAGGTGGAGACGTGGTACCAGTTGGTGATGTATTCTTGACTATTTTTACAAGTGATTTGATAAACTGACTTTTAAGATAAATATTAGATTTGCAGAGAGATTTCGTCCTGCAAATATTAGTGGTCTGTCTCCAACCCGGCCGCTGTTGGACAGGGTATGCACGCCTTGTTGTTTTTTCCCTTGCTTGTTGTGTTCATTTTTTTTAAAAATATATTTGGGGTTAGCCTGCCTAGTAATTTTTAGTGGAAATTGGTGTGGTTTTATCCTGTCAGGAGTCTGGTTGTGTGGAGTAGAAATCATTGAATGCTGGATTATTGTGAGAATGTATTCAATCATGTTTTCTTAGTATTTGAAAGTTTTATGGATTTTATTGGTTTGAATTGAGTTGTTTCCTTTTGTTTTTGTTTTTTTTTGTTTGTTTGGGGTTTTTTGGGGGGGGGGTTGCATGTTTTGTTGTAGTGTTACAATAAGTGTTTTTAGAATAACTCTTAAAGACCCCAGCAAAAGTAATTTTAGCTCCACCTCCTGGCAATGATTGTAATAAATCTGTTAAACCCTAATTCCTGCTGTTCTTCTTTACTGAGGTGCATCACCCAAATGAGGAGTTTGTTTAGGGAGCTTTTGCTTCTGTTACAATACCACTTTATTCCCGCCTTTGGCACCCAGGGTGAACACAATTGACACATGCGTCAGAGACCATGTACACACATCCATATACATATCACAAAGCATGGCTTAACACAATACTTTTGCGCCCCGGAGCCCTCAAGTGTGAAAAGCATCTTACCTCTCCACAATACATCCCACACATGGCACCGCGGGGGTGAAGGCGCGTCTTTATTCAGTTTAATACCCCTAGCGCTCTGGCGCCCGTCTCACTTCTTCCCCCCTTACCATCTCTCCTTTTCCTTCCCCCAATATCCCAAAGTCCTGGGTGGAGTGCCATCTCCTATTGTGTCACCACAGTTGCAGATATTATCACTCAGATTATGTCATAAACCCCATGTGCCATTATACGGCGCACGAGGGAGAGAATGAAAAACCCAATTGTGTGAGTAGAAAGTGCCATTTTAATAAACAAGCCCCAAAATTCACAGTTCAGCTTGACCACACAGATACAGGAAGTTGAAAATGATGAATTACGGCCACCAGACATATAGGGCGTCTGCCGGATGCTCTACAGCCCGGTCAAGGGAAAGCCTAGTGCTGCAGGACTGCTGTCAGCACAAAGAAAAAGGTGAACATGACACTTACGGGGCTGGAGCGATCCCGGGGCGATCCATGTAGTCTGGAGGATGAAGAGGGTGAGCAGGCTCAGCCAATTACACCAAGGGATTAATTGAACTTCAAGTGCTTGGCTGAATAATAGCAAGTAATGAAAACTCATCTGTGGAGAGCTAGCTGCCGCGTATGGAGGTGAATGCTCCGACAATCTCTTTCCACAAACGCAGCGAAGAAATACTCCTGATGCTAACGAGGAAAGAGATTGTCGGTGCGAGAAAGTGTAGGCAGAATGTGATTGGACCTGGTGTGTGAGAAAGCGAAAAAATGTGTGTGTGTGTGTGTGTGTGTGTGTGTGTGTGTCTGTGTGTGTCTGTGTGTGTAAACACCCGTGACTGTACAGCTGATGGCACTTGACGTGAGAAGGGGGCGTGCCCAAGCTGTCAGGGAGCTGTCAGGGAGCCTGGCCCTGAAGCGCCAGGTGGAAAATAGGGCAAAACATAAGTCAGAACTGGGTTTGGAACAGCCAAGCTCAGATTCATGACAGATTATCAATGTTCTGGTTTAAATTGAGATGGCTTAAACCCGCCTCACTTAAATACCCAAATTTTCAGTCAACTTTATTGAATATCCATCTTTTAATATAATTAACTGCAATCCTGTGGTTTCCTTCCCTATTGTACAAACAACTGGAAAATCCTTCTATCATCATTGCTGTGTCCAATCGAACCTCAACTCTATCTTCAGACATCACTCTTCTTTGTCTCCTCGTACTTCACTCTATATCATTGATATAGTGTATCATTGATATAGATGTTTGTAAACTGTCACGATGCTGTCAAAGCGTTATCTTGTCTGTTTTTGTTTGTTGTACTAGCTTGGCGCCAAGAGGAGCTAAGCTAGTTAGCTCAGAGGAGCTAAAGGCTCAGTCAGTGGCAACGGGACAGTTAGCCATGATGCTAGGTGTGTGCCAAAACTGAGCTACAAGCTACCAGCTGGGTATCCAGTGGGGACCAGAGCCCCTGGTTACTGACGACGGCGAACCAGCCGAGGAGCTCAGCATGGTGTACGACCATAGCACTGGTGATGTTGACGGTGTGGTGAGGAGCGACAGCAGAGAGGGAGGGCAGCAACTGGAGTCTTCCCCCCAGCTGGAGTCCGGGCAGTGGGTGAGCAGGAAGAAGCAGGCAGTGGGCCCCAGGAAGCAGCGGCGACGGCCAGGCGCAGAGGCAGCACAGCGGAGCGCCTTGGACGACAGAGAGGAGGTGCCGGGCATCACGGAGGTTGGGCAGGACCTCAGTGCCAGAGCTCAAAGCGCCCTGGACGAGGGTGCTGGGCGTTACGGCAAGGTGCCCGAGTCAACGAGTGGTGCCAATGAGCGACTGTTAGTTTTCCCCGGAGTTCAGCCACAGGGGGCCGGAGTGTTTGGGGTTACAGTGGCGGCAGCTGCAGCCGTGTTGAAGGCGGTCAGGAGCGGACCGACAGGCACAGAGGGATGATGTGCCGGGCAGCAACACTGCGGGCCCAGAAGAGAGAAGCAGTCAGTGGTGAGAAGAGACATTCTCGCTGGGGAGGTCAGCTTCGACCCCAGGGGTAGGTGGCTGCCAGGGGTGTGCATGCTGTGGGGCTGCTCTGGGCCCCTGAGCTGGTTTTACTCTTGGCTTCCCGTGGACATTGGTGTAACATGAACACTGTTATGTAAATATGTTATATGGTTGCATGAGTGTGTGTTGCGATATGGGATTGTTTTGTATAGATACGCTGTTAAATTTTAGTCGTTTTTTGGGATGAATGTGTTAGGCCGTTCTAGTTCACTGTTTCCCTGCTATTTCCCTTAGTCCAAGATTTGGGTCCTAAATTGGGGTGGGTCTGAATTGTGTGTATGTGTTTTAAACTTTTGTAAGGGGGAGGGGAATGTTGCGTGGTGTGTGTGTGTGTGTGTGTGTGTGTGGCCCGTGAGGCTTGCCATACCCGCCCTGGGTGTGATGTCTCTGTCTCTCTGTGTTGGCCCTGTGATGGACTGGCGATCTGTCCAGGGTGTACCCTGCCTCCCCCCAAAGATGCTGGGATAGGCTCCAGCCCCCCGCAACCCGAAAAGGATTAAGCGGAAGAAGATGAATGAAACTCATAAAACAGGCCTGGACAAAAATGATGATACCCTTAACTTAATATTTTGTTGCACAACCTTTTGAGGCAATCACTGCAATCAAACAATTTCTGTAACTGTCAATGAGACTTCTGCACCTCTCAGCAGGTATTTTGGCCCACTCCTCATGAGCAAACTGCTCCACTTGTCTCAGATTTGAAGGGTGCCTTCTCCAGACGGCATGCTTCAGCTCCTTCCACAGATGTTCAATAGGATTTAGATCAGGGTTTATAGAAGGCCACTTTAGAATAGTCCAATATTTTGCTCTTAGCCATTCTTGGGTGTTTTTAGCTGTGTGTTTTGGGTCATTATCCTGTTGCAAGACCCATGACCTGCGACTGAGACTAAGCTGTCTGACACTGGGCAGCACATTTCTCTCTAGAATACCTTGATAGTCTTGAGATTTCATTGTACCCTGCACAGATTCAAGACACCCTGTGCTAGATGCAGCAAAGCAGCCCCAGAACATAACAGAACCTCCTCCATGTTTCACAGTAGGGACAGTGTTCTTTTGTTGGTATGCTTCATTTTTGTGTCTGTGAACATACAGCTGATGTGCCTTGCCAAAAAGTTCCAGTTTTGTCTCGTCTGTCCATAGGACATTCTCCCAGAAGCTTTGTGGCTTGTCAACATGCAGTTTGACAAATTCCTGTCTGGCTTTTTTATCATTTGTTTTCAACAGTGGTGTCCTCCTTGGTCATCTCCCATGAAGTCCACTTTGGCTCAAACAACGACGGATGGTGCGATCTGACACTGATGTACCTTGACCTTGGAGTTCACCATGAATGTGTTTAGAGGTTGTTCTGGGCTCTTTTGTTACCATTCGTATTATCCGGCTCTTCCATTTTTCATCAAGTTTCCTCCTGCAGCCACATCCAGGGAGGTTGGCTACTGTCCCGTGGATCTTAAATTTTTGAATAATATGTGCAACTGTAGTCACAGGAACATCAAGTTGCTTGGAGATGGTCTTATAGCCTTTACCTTTAACATGCTTGTCTATAATTTTCTTTCTAATCTCCTGAGACAACTCTCTCCTTTGCTTCCTCTGGTCCATGTTTAGTGTGGTACACACCATGTCACCAAACAGCACAGTGATTACTTGTCACCCTTTAAATAGGCCGACTGACTGATTACAAGTTTGTAGACACCTGTGATGTTAATTAGAGGACACATCTTGGTTGAACATGTTCCTATGGTCACATTATTTTCAGTCTTTCTAGGGGTACCATCATTTTTGTCCAGGCCTGTTTCATGAGTTTGTTTTTAAACTAATTCTGTTGAACCACAATTCAAAAGCATTGTCTGATTTTCACTGGTTAATTTTCATAGAATTTTTATTTGTTACCACTTTTGTCAGATTCAAGTTATTTCTGTGACCATTGTGGGTTTTTCTTTCATTAACAGAGGGGTACCAACAATTTTGTCCACGCGTGTAGTTCTGTGTTCCTCCTAATAAAGTTCAGTTGGCTGTATGGCATAACTCTGACTCTGACCATCATTTCCATACATAACACTATGCTTGGCTTGAAAGGTGCAATTAATTACCTCAGCCATAAAGTACAGGAAATTTTCTTTACTAATTACCAGAGAGTCTTCTTTTACTCTACACCAGTGTTCAGTGCCTCCATTATATGGGCTCCACTCTTTAATGTTTAGATTGATTTCTTTGTCATGATTTTCCTTAACTTTTTTAGCTGCTAATTAGCCATATAAATAAATTAAACAAAATCTTCTTAGCACAGTAATTTAAGAAAAAGGTGTGAAATAGGAAAAACTGAAATTAAAGAAAAAGGTTGAAAAAAAATTACATAGTGCTCACATTGGGCTGGGGCTTAGAAAGGAGAGAGCAGGGTTGCCTCTCCCAAACGTTTTTCAGACTGTGTTCTAACAAAGCGAAAGTTTTCCAACTTGTTTGGTGGGGCAGGATGGCGCAGTGTCTATGAATGACAACTGAGCCTGACCAATTACATTCAAAGATTAGGATTGGATCTGAGGTTGGTTTGTCAATTTTTCGCTCAGAACACCAAAACAGTAAGTTATTCATACCAGTTTTGCTGGTTTGTGTTTCAGCCATCTTGTGCTGATGTCTGTCCAAAATTATGCAAAGGTAAATATTTGACAAATGCTCCTGTTGTCATTGTTTCTTTCTCATTGTTTGTTTCTCATACAGTTGTTACTCGGGGGAGATTTAAAGAAATCCCCCCCACACATACACACAAAAAGCAAACATGCAGATTAATGTTATTAGCTTCTCCATTAGCAGTATGTAATCTCTCTAGACCCGATTATCCTGTGACCGTAATACAGCAGAATGCATAGACCTATTTGTTGTTAATTTGGTAATAATGCATATAAACTACAAATTCTTATATTTATTCATATCTCTAACTTTTGTAGCAATATTTAATTATAAGGTACTGTAGACGGTGCAAAGGAAAGGATGTGGAGGCGAGGCACGAGTGTAGGTCAGCACAGATTCTTTACCGACCCTCTAACATGAATACAGCCTGTTGACCCCAGCGTTGCCACTGGGGCCCTCTTGGATGGTCTTGAGAGTAGAGCGTAGAGACAGAGAGCTGAGAGTGAAACAAGCTCTTTTATACCGTGATACAGACAGAGAGAATGCATGGCACAGTAGCATATCAATTGTCATCTGACATAACGCACAGCTCAGGAGACGCACACACACAGGCTCAGAGTAGTTCAAACAGTTTATTAACAGCAGGCGTGTATGAGTGTGTGTCTGCGGGATGTAAATGTATTGGTGGCGGCGTCTGCTTCGGGCACAGAGGCAGGAGGTCGTACAGCCGGACAACCCTATGGGAAAAAACACAAGGAGAAGGGTGACGGGCACACACCAACACAGGAGATGAATGAGCGAGAGAGGAGCTTACTTGGGGAGGACAGATGACTGGCACCACAAGGGACGAGACCCGGTAGACAGCCACCTGCAAGGCCCGGTGCAGCAGCGAGGAGCAGGCGATGGAGAGGCGTTGTCCGCCGCCGAGGAATCCACCTGTGCACAGGGGAGCAGACTGGGAAGAGAGGGAAGGTATGATCCTCTTACCCGAGTAGCATGCTGAGGGTGAAGGAAACTCACAGCGAACCATGAAGAAGTCTGACGGCTTCAGGCCGAAGCTCAGGGCGAGGCGGCTTATATCCCTCGCCGCTGATGATGTGCAGGTGTGCGAGCAGGTGGCGCTGCTGATGAGCGGCGCGGCGTGACAGTACTCCCCCCCCTCTAGCAGCGCCTCCTGGCGATGGCTTCTCTGGGTGCGCTTGGTGGAAGTCAGCGATGAGCGATGGGTCCAACACAAACGACGGGGGTACCCACTGCCGATGTTCAGGCCCATAGCCCTCCCAGTCCACCAAGTACTGCAACCCACGAACCCGGCGCCGGGAGTCCAGGATGGAGGAGACGGCCCAGGCCGGATGGCCACCAACCATCCGGGGCGCGGGTTGCGCAGCAGGAGGAGGGCAAAGGGGGTCGGAGACTGCCAGCTTCACCTTGGACACGTGGAAGGTGGGATGGATGCGGAGGGAGGGGGGAATAGCTACACGCACAGCCACCGGGTTGACGATCCTGGTGATGGGGTATGGACCCATGAAGCGCTGTGCCAGCTTCCTCCTCTCGCCCTTTAAAGTCACGTCCTGGGTCGACATGTAGACTTGTTGCCCAACTCTGTACGCCGGGGCAGGTCTTCTGTGCCGGTCCGCCACGGTTCTGTTGCGCTCCGCTGTGCGTAAAAGCGCATTGCGCGCTGACGCCCAGATGGAGCGGAACTGCCTGAGATGGGCCCGTACTGAGGGGACAGTTACCTCACTCTCCTGCGCCGGGAACAGCGGGGGGTCGTAACCCAGGGACGCCTTGAAGGGGGACATCCCTGTAGCAGAAGAGCGAGCGGTGTTATGGGCGTATTCAACCCAGGCAAGGTGGTTACTCCAGGACGTGGGTTTGGATGCCATTACACAGCGGAGCGCAGCCTCCAGCTCCTGGTTGGTCCGCTCACACTGCCCGTTGGATTGGGGGTGATGGCCGGAGGAGAGGCTCACCTTGGCTCCTAAGGCGTTGCAGAACGACCTCCAAACCTCTGAGGAAAATTGGGGCCCTCGGTCCGAGACCACGTCCACCGGAATCCCATGCAGCCTGACCACGTGTTGGATGAGGAGGTCCGCCGTCTCCAGGGCAGTTGGGAGACCTCGAAGGGGGACGAAGTGCACCGCCTTGGAGAAGCGGTCCATGATGGTCAGGATGGTGTCGTAGGTGTTCGAGACAGGGAGTCCGGTGACGAAGTCCAGGGCGATATGCGACCAGGGCCTGCCTGGGACGGGCAGAGGCTGGAGCAAACCCGCTGGAGGGGCATTTCCTGATTTATTGGTGGCACAAACTGGACAGGCCCGGGCGTAGCGGGCAGCGTCCCTCCGCAGGCCCGGCCACCAAAAGGACCGCTGGAGAAGGTCAATCATCCGGGAGGAGCCAGGGTGACAGGTGAGCTTGGACGTGTGCAACCAGTGGATAACCTCCCCCCGAACCGTGGATGGCACGAACAGCCTCCCCTCCGGTCCGCCGCCAGGGTTAGGTTCCACTTCCTGCGCCTTCCGGATCTTGCTCTCGATGTCCCAGGAGACGGCTCCCACAACGCACGACCTGGGTAGGATGGTGTGAACCGTGTCCTCCGACTCCTCAGGGGCGAATTGCCTAGAGAGGGCGTCGGGCAGGCCGTTCTTGGAGCCAGGCCTGAAGGTGATGGTAAATTGGAACCTGGCGAAGAACAAGGACCAGCGCGCCTGGCGGGCATTCAGGCGCTTGGCAGATCTCAGGTACTCCAAGTTCTTGTGGTCCGTTAGGACCACAAACGGCAGGTCCGCCCCCTCTAGCCAGTGACGCCACTCCTGTAGGGCGAGCTTGATGGCGAGGAGCTCTCTGTCCCCCACGTCGTAATTCCGCTCCGCCGGGGACAAGCGCCGAGAGAAGAAGGCGCAGGGCTGTTTGACCCCATCTTCTGGCGACCGCTGGGATAGCACCGCTCCCACTCCTGTGTCCGAAGCGTCCACTTCCACGATGCACTGCAGCACGGGGTTGACTTGGCTAAGGACCCGGGAGGAGGAGAACTCCGCCTTCAGCGCCTGGAAAGCAGCTGCGGCCTCTTCGGTCCACCGGAATGGAACCTTAGGGGACGTGAGGCGGGTCAGCGGGCCGACGATGGTGCCAAAGTTTGGGACGAAGCGGCGGTAGAAGTTCGCAAATCCAACGAACTGTTGCACCTGTTTCCGTGACGCAGGTGTTGGCCACTCCACCACCGCTTTCACCTTCTCTGGGTCCGGAAGCACCCGATCGTGTGAGATGATGAACCCAAGGAAGGATGTTGTTCTTGCATAAAACTCACATTTCTCAGCCTTCACGTATAACCGGTTCTCCAGCAGCCTTTGGAGGACCCGCCTCACGTGGACCTGGTGCTCGTCTCTGGACTTGGAGAAGATGAGTATGTCATCCAGGTAGACAAACACAAAAAGGCCGATGAAATCCCGGAGGACGTCATTGATGAGGCGCTGAAAGACGGCTGGAGCGTTGGTCAACCCGAACGGCATCACCAGGTATTCGAAGTGGCCGTTCGGGGTACGGAAGGCTGTTTTCCACTCATCTCCCTCCCGGATCCGGATGAGGTGGTATGCGCTGCGTAGATCCAGCTTGGTGAACCAAGTCGCCCCCTGGAGGGAGTGGAAAGCGGTGTCCATGAGGGGCAGGGTGTAACGATCCTTCTCCGTTATGTCATTTAGGGCACGGTAGTCGATGCAAGGACGGAGGGATCCGTCCTTCTTTCCAGCGAAGAAGAATCCTGCCCCCATGGGTGATGACGATGGGCGGATTATCCCAGCACTCAGCGACTCCTTGAGGTAGGTGTTCATTGTCTCCTTCTCCGGCGCCGATAGACTGTAGAGCCTTCCAGAAGGTAAGAGTGCCCCCTGGCGGAGATTGATCGCGCAGTCGTAGGGCCGATGAGGAGGAAGAGACATTGCCTTAGATTTGCTGAATACCATACCCAGGTCGTGAAATTCCAGTGGCACCAGGGACAGGTCCGGGGGCGCTGCGTCCGTAGGTGGGGGTGAAACGGACGGAGAGCAGGCAGTGGACTGTCGGCAGGTGCCCATGCAGAACGTGCTCCATGCCGACACCCCGGCGGACTTCCAATCCAGAGCGGGGTTGTGGAGGTGTAGCCAGGGATACCCCAGGATGACGGGCGACACAGAGTTGGGCAGGACGTAAAAGGTCATTTCCTCCCGGTGGTTTCCTGAGATAATTACCGGGACAGGAATAGTTTGGTGCGTCACTCTCCCAAGGGAGGCACGAGAGAGGTTGACCAGAGAGATTGGGTTTCTCAGTGCCTGGCAGCGGATGCCCAATTGGGTTGCCAGGCTTTGTGAAATAAAGCTGCCTTCTGCGCCCGAATCCACCAGTGCGTGGGTGAGATGCCCAGTGGGGTTGTGGCAGAAACGGATGGGCAGCTTCAATTGAGTGAGGAGATTTAACGGATTGACGTCCGCGAGGCCCCCTACAGTGACTCGCGGACCCCGCCGTTTGGCTTCTGTGGACAAAGCTCTACCGTGTGTTTACTATCTCCGCAATACATACAGAGATTAAACTCACGGCGGCGTTGCCTCTCTACCGGAGAGAGCTTTGTCCAGCCCGTCACCATCGGCTCCGACTCCTCGGGGCGCGACGGTGGCGGCGTTGCCAGGGGGCGAGCTTGGGGCAGGTGCGGCGAGGCTCCACGAGGGCGAGAAGAAGACGACTTCCGCCCTGAGGAGCGTTCGCGCAGCCTGTTGTCCAAGCTGATGGCAAGGGATGTTAGCTCTGCTAGCGTCTCAGGGAGATCCCGCCCAGCCAGTTCATCCCTCAGATCATCATTTAGACTGCGGAGGAAAAGGCCACAGAGGGAGCGTTCCTCCCAGCCTAATTCCTCTGCTGCTACCCGGAAGTCGACCACGTAGTCGGCTGCCAACCGGCTTCCCTGCTGGAGAGCGAGAAGCCGGTCGACCTGGACCGTCTCGGTACGCGAATGGTCAAAGACCTCCAGAAAGCGTCTCACGAACTGGTCATAAGTGAGGGTGGCATAACTGGGCCTCGCCATTACGGCGTAGGTCCAAGTTAATGCTCGCCCCTCCAGGAGATTCCCGATATAACCAATTCGGCTGTGATCAGAGGGAAAGTCTCCGGGCACACGATGGAACACGGACTCACATTGCATAATGAACCCCCGCACTCCGCCGAGCTTTCCGCTAAAGCGGGCGGGGGTCGGAATGGGAGTGAGCCGAGTCGGTGCCGCAGGAGCCTGCTGGATGGCCACTGGAGCGGCAGGAGCCGCGCCACCCTGACGAGCCGGGGGGAACGGCTGTTGGGGGTCCAGGCGGTCCAATCGGTTAGTAATATTCACTAATTGATTGAGGATTACCTGCTGCTGATAGGCTATCTGATCCACTGGAGCCTCGAGGGTGGTAAGCCGGTGTGCGAGCCCGCCGTCTGCCGAGCCGCTCTGCTGAAGCCGTACTGACATAACGCACGGCTCAGGAGACGCACACACACAGGCTCAGAGTAGTTCAAACAGTTTATTAACAGCAGGCGTGTATGAGTGTGTGTCTGCGGGATGTAAATGTATTGGTGGCGGCGTCTGCTTCGGGCACAGAGGCAGGAGGCCGTACAGCCGGACAACCCTATGGGAAAAAACACAAGGAGAAGGGTGACGGGCACACACCAACACAGGAGATGAATGAGCGAGAGAGGAGCTTACTTGGGGAGGACAGATGACTGGCACCACAAGGGACGAGACCCGGTAGACAGCCACCTGCAAGGCCCGGTGCAGCAGCGAGGAGCAGGCGATGGAGAGGCGTTGTCCGCCGCCGAGGAATCCACCTGTGCACAGGGGAACAGACTGGGAAGAGAGGGAAGGTAAGATCCTCTTACCCGAGTAGCACGCTGAGGGTGAAGGAAACTCACAGCGAACCATGAAGAAGTCTGACGGCTTCAGGCCGAAGCTCAGGGCGAGGCGGCTTATATCCCTCGCCGCTGATGATGTGCAGGTGTGCGAGCAGGTGGCGCCGCTGATGAGCGGCGCGGCGTGACATCATCTAATACACATCTGTCAATACACATGATTAGCATGACAATGGTTGGCTCGAGGACGCATGCATACAGTCCTGTCTGACTGCTTCCTGTGGTTCCCTGTCTGCATGTAAATTGTCCTCTGCTTCTTCCAGCCCTGCTACTGGGTGTGAAGAATGTTCCAGAGGAATGTCCTCCCACTGTGTTTAGTGTCACCACACCAGGCCCCCCCCCGAACGAACACCCAGAAAGGGCTGTGACCCCCCCCCCCCCCGTCGTTTGGGCTCAAGTCAATGCCAGTGGATGCTGCAGCGGGGTGGTGGGGGGGGGGGGTGTTGCTGCTCCGGTCGAACTGCCTGCTGGTGAGGAGTGTTGGAGGGCCTGTAAATCTGTGGGGGGAAAAGGGGAGGGGTGGAAAAGCCGGTGATTGTGGAAAAAAAAAAGAAAACTTACGTCTCTGACTCTTCTCGCGGCTCGCCCTGCGAGGATGTGGGGAAGGCGGGCAGCCAAATTCCCCGAGGATGCGTAGCAGCTGTGAAACAACTGTAGCTGTGTGAGGGACTTGACGGTGTGGCCGTAGATGCGGAAGGGACAGCAATCGGCTAAATCCCTGTTGTGTGCCGTGGCTGAGAAACCCATACCAACAATGGAGCTGGTTTGTCCCTGGTGCGTAACGCGTGCTGCAGCCACGTAGCTTCCAGTTGTGCTGTCCTCATAATCCTGCAGTGTGCGCACGTGGCTTCTGTGCGCGGAAGGTCCGTTGCCGAGAGGTGAGTCAGGGTCAGGGAGCTTGATGGAAATCAACGCAGTCGCCACCGATGGTCTTCCCTGTTCAGGCTGTTTCTGTGCGTTGCTCGTGTTGCTGATCCTTGTGCGTCTCGGTCCCAGCACTGCGCTCTCCGTCCGGCCCTGGAGGTCGCCATCGTGGAGAGAGGACAAGGCACGCGTGATCCCGTGTGGGTGCGAAGGATGTAGGCGATCCCCGGTCTCTGGAATCCACAGCGGGGTGAGAGGGAGAGATAGTCCATTTCACGTTAGGTCACCAATGTAGAGGGTGCAAAGGAAAGGATGTGGAGGCGAGGCACGAGTGTAGGTCAGCACAGATTCTTTATTGACCCTCTAACATGAATACAGCCTGTTGACCCCAGCATTGCCACTGGGGCCCTCTTGGATGGTCTTGAGAGTAGAGCGTAGAGACAGAGAGCTGAGAGTGAAACAAGCTCTTTTATAATGTGATACAGACAGAGAGAATGCATGGCACATTAGCATATCAATTGTCATCTAATACACATCGGTCAATACACATGATTAGCATGACAATGGTTGGCTCGAGGACGCATGCATACAGTCCTGTCTGACTGCTTCCTGTGGTTCCCTGTCCGCATGTAAATTGTCCTCTGCTTCTTCCAGCCCTGCTGTTGGGTGTGAAGAATGTTCCAGAGGAATATCCTCCCGCTGTGTTTAGTGTCACCACAGTACAAAGATTATTTAATTTTGACTTAGAAGTGTATGTGGAAATGGAGATTTACTTCCACGTCCACACACACACCAGGAAAACACTCACAAAACAATAGATAAACACTTGTAAAAGGGGCAGCAGTCCAACTTGGACAACTTATTAATAATTAATCTTTATACCTTCAATCAATCAGTCTCAAATATTCGTGAATTCTACTGGGTGACTTTAGAAACAAAACACAGAAAAAGAAATCAACAGAAACTTCATATACAGTTTACACTTTTGTTGATCAGATTCAGATTAAATGACATTACATTCAAAGGATTTGTTGGTAAAGTGAAATGACCAAGTATCAAATGACATCACATTCAACTTATAACTGATTATTGATCAACAGAGTGTAATCACATTTGTGGAACCAGGGAAACTTTAGTATGAGTTTATAACTGATAAAGTGGAACTGAAATAAATGTAACAAAAATATGAAGAAAATTAGATGCAAATTTTATGAAGAAAATTAAACTAATTGTATGAAAAAAAAATTCTGAGTTACTCTAAGAAAGTTAAAACGGAATTTAATGAAAAGGGAATATTAATTCTCTTTAATTCTATAGCTCTGATCAGAGCTATGAACTAGTTCTGAGACAAATCATGGAATATTTAGGCGATGGACATCGCATTCAGCAGATGAAACAAAGGAATCCGGCTCAGGTGAACTTTGTGTTGGGGTTTTCTTTGGCTTCTAACTGGATCCAGGAGCTGAAGCTTTATTTTGATGATACTGGAAAATATCTGCCCACAGATATTTCTTCCAAAGTCCAGCAGTCACAAGCTGAGATTTGATTGCGATAATTAGGCTTCTGCTCTTTCGTCGCTGCTGGCTGTTGTGTCCATAATGTTGGGAATGACGAGTGAGATGTAACTCGGTTAACAGGGTTTAATCAGGATAATAATCAATGAGTTCAAAAGAAAAAAAATATTTCCCAAAGGTTTACAGGAAAGAAGCATTAAAAGCAGAACACACACAGACTTTCACAAAAGACAACTCTCAGTCTCCCACTGGGCATTTCCCTTTAAACCGAGGAAGTTTTCATGTGGGAAAACTTGACTGAAATGACAGGGAACCAATGGTCTTCCATCGTGGGAGGTTTGAATGAACTCTGGTCCAATAAGAAAACAGTTCTTTGTCTGTAACCGACCAATGAAATGAAAGGGGCCATTGCCCAACAGAGACTGGCTGGTGGTTGGCTGAGCCAGTCAGATGACTTGAGTACTTTTTCAACAGGATGAAACACATCTTAATAATACTGAAAATTCATTATATACTTAATATGAAATCTAAGTTAACTTAAGTAATTCATGACTAACTTTAGTGAGCGTACACGTTATAAACTTGTACTTCTATAATTAACATGCTTTAGAATAAGGTTCATTTAAGCATTTTTCAAACATTCAATCACATTTAAATCAATGATTAATGAAACCTTTCAAACCCATCATTGTCCAACACAGAGGCGGTCATCTTCAACAAATAGTGTTCTTAGAATTATCCTGGGGAATGAAACTTGAAGAGGGAGAGTTAATGTTCAGTCAAAAACAACAGTCCAGCAGCTACAGAAGTAATGCAAACATATTCCATAGAGGTCCACCAGGGGGTAATGTTGAGCTGTGGATAATTCCTAGCGACCTGTGGAAGGCAATCCAAAGTCTCTGGAATGTCTCAAAGATTGTTAACACATAAACCTGTCTGGTTGGAAGGGAGCTCCAGTTTATTTATGATGGCAAACTAATCCGTTCCTTGCACGAGATGAGATCCTTATCGTACCTTTTACCATGGAATGTGTTTCCAAACCGGTGGTCCTTAAGATGACGGAAACAGTTCTTGACCAGACTTTTTGGATGAAATAGTTTCTTCAAGGTGAAAAGTAATTTTATAGATTATCGCCAAAGGATATGATGCTACACTTTTTAAATAATTGTTTTGGTTATGTTATGTCTGGAAAACATGAAAGGACCAACAGAGAGTAGAGTTTGCTGAGAACACAAACTATCAGAGCATATGCTCTTCTGTATGCTCTGATGAAGGTTTGACAGAACCGAAAGCTTAGCAAGCAGTAAAGTGGAAATTGCACTGACTAAGTGTGCAGATGTCTTTATATCTATTTATACTTGGTTGATTGTCCAGCACCTTACAAAGTCCTTGAGCTGGGTGGAGCGGCAGCCTTTTTCTACATTGTGTGTGTTTCTCTGTATAAATTGTTCTGATGTTTTGGGATTAATAAAGGCTTAATTATGTTGAGTGAACATGTTGTTTTTCATTATATTGTAATGAGCAGTGGGTTTCAGGCAATCAAGAGGCATCTGTTGCTCAGTCAGCTTTTATTTTGAACACACCCAAACACACTACAATGGCCGAGTTCATTAATTCGACCTGCACTCTAAGCGATGGTTTCCCCAAACAATAATACACCAGCACTAAGTAATATTACACAACACTACTAACTAACTATTTCCACATGAAAAGTAAAGTACATAAAACAGAACACCAGAATCAGCATAAAACCCCTTATGAACATTTCCCACAATCCTCCAGTCCTGACCTCATTAGGACACCCCCCTCTATTTAGCCAATCATGTCCCAGAGGGTGCCCGGGATGCCACATTGCCCACATCTAAGAGGATTAGCTGTCCCCAGCAATCCATGCATCAACCACAAAGTCTCATAGATGTTGGGGGAGACGGTGTTGTCCCTGAACTCTGTCCTGTGGGCTCCCACCACCTGAGGGGGGTGGTGATGATGTTGTCTGCGGCTCCTCCTCTTCAGATGGCCCCGTAGCTGACGCTCGTGGCTGATAGGGTGCCAAGCGGTCCCTGTGGAGCACCACCAACTGGTTCCTTTGGCACAGTCGCATTCTGTAGACCACATCAGCCAGTATCTCCAAAACAACACAGGGTTCCAACCAGTGGCTGGTGAGCTTTGGGGAGCAGCCCTTCTTCCTCACTGGGTTGTAGGCCCACACCTTCGTGCCTGGAGCAAAGTCATCTCCTCGGCACCGGGTGTCATAGGCCCACTTCTGCTGCACCCCCACCTCCATCAGTGACTTTCTGGACAGTCCATGGGTCTCCCACAGCTGCTCACAGAGATTGTAGTAATAGTCCATTCCCAGTTCCCCTCTCAGCTCTGGCTCTGGAGGGGGCCCGAATACCAAGTCCACTGGGGTGTGCAGCTCACGCCTAAACATCAGTGCCGCAGCGGTACATTTTGTGGACTCCTGCACTACGGTCCGGTAGGACCACAAGACCAGGGGAAGATGGTGGTCCCAGTCTCACTGTCATTCATCTGTCAGGATGGTCAGCTGGGTGGACAGAATCCTGTTAAACCGCTCCACCAGACCGTCACTTTGGGGTGCAGGGGAGTAGTTCTAGTTTTCTTGACCCCTAGGTGCCGGCACACCTCCTGGAAGACCTTGGACTCAAAATTCCGCCCCTGATCACTATGGAGTTCCTTCAGGACCCCAAAGCAACAGAACATTTCCCCCAACAGCTTCTCTTGAAGAGGTCCTCAAAGGCCTGTTGGGTCTCTGGAGACGATGGCTGAGGTGACACTGCAGACATCGGTGTAGCTGGCCCCATTGGCTGTGCTTGTTGTTCTACAGAAGTTGGTGGAAACGCTGATGCTTGGCAGGCCCCAGGGCCACTGGACTTGTGAAGCGCTATGGCTTCAGAGCCCAGGTAGAGGATGGCCCTGGGCACATCCATCACAGCTCCCCACTCATCCAGCAGGTCGAGGCCAAAGATGCAGGGGTTGTGGATGTCAGTCAGCCAGAACTGGTGTTGTGATGGGTGGTCAGCAATGGTGACCTGTAGGGCTTTCATCCCCAGGATCTGTGCTCGTTCGCCGGTGACTGTGGTGATGTGATGCCTGGTGGGGACCCACCCTTGGAGCGAATGTCTGCTGGAACCCGGCACAGTCCCTAGGCAGATGAATGAAATGGTGGACCCTGTATCTACCAGGGCTCGGCAGGAAATCCCTTCGAGGGTGCAGTCCACATAGAGTCTGTGTACCTGATCGAGGCGGCCCAGGCACTGAGTTGGCTGGTTGGGATTTGAAAGGTCCCAGGCGGCAGCCTTCCCTTGATGCCACCCTCTCTTAGTTTAACGGAGATACCAGCGGTAGAACCCTGGGTGCTGGAGCTAGGCAGTTGTGGGTCACGTGGCCAGGAACCCTATACTGGTAGCAGCTATCAGCATCCCTTCTCCTGGGGCAGCAGTGTGGCGATGCAGCCGGGAGTGCCTGGCGAGCTGATTCATGCTCCTCCACTTCGTCATAGTCAGTCTGATTCACCTGCTGCCCATGGTGATGGCGAAGTCCCTCAGAGCATAACACATGTTCAACCCTCTCTGCTTCTTTCAAGGCTGCTGCCAAGGTGATGGGAGCGAGGAGGCGTAGGTGCTCACAGAGGCATTCAGGCTGAAGCCTTGGGATGAAAGCCTGGGCGGCGAGCTCCTCCTGGACCTCCTTAGTGAACCCAGGGTGTCCTTGGTGGGTGTACGTATGCAGTTCAACAGGATTTGCCCCGAGGCTCTTTCCAGCCCATCTCCACCGCTTAGCGAGTTGGTCTCTGGCGTTGTCAGCATAGACCTGGTGACCAAAACGCTGCTGGATGCTGCCTTTAATGACACCCAGTCTTGGAGTTCAGATGGCTGCAGATCTGTGAGTACTTGCTGAGCTCCACCCTCGATGGAGAGGGCGACATTGCATGCTATCTCTTTGGGGGACCAAGCATTAAACTGTGCTGCCAGATGAACCTGCATCAGGTAGGTGTCTGCTGGCTCTTCTCCACTGTAGCGAGGCAACTTCACTGTAGGTTTAAATGGGTTTTCATAGATCTGAGCAGGTCTCTCTTTTGTCACCTCTCTGTCTGCATTGAGCAGGACAGTAGCCAGTGCTGGGGAGGGGTCTTGGCGCCAAGGCTCCACCTGCCGCTCCATGTGTCCCATCAGCTGTTGTGGCCGCCATTCTGCGTGCCACTCACGTGACTCAGGACAGGTCGTGCTTCTTCCATCTGGTAGGTCACTGTGGTTCCGTCTCCAGCATTCACCATGGAGCCCTGCTCCGGTGATCTGATCTGTGGGAGCTTCCATGCTGGCAATGAGACTGTAAATTTCTTGCTGATTTGCCATTCTTTCAAATCCCACTTCTGACACCAATGTGATGAGCAGTGGGTTTCAGGCAATCAAGAGGCATCTATTGCTCAGTCAGCTTTTATTTTGAACACACCCAAACACACCACAATGGCCGAGCTCATTCATTCAACCTGCACTCTAAGTGATGGTTTCCTCAAACAATAATACACCAGCACTAAGTAACATTACACAACACTACTAACTATTACCACATGAAAAGTAAAGTACATAAAACAGAACACCGGAATCAGCGTAAATCCCCTTATGAATATTTCCCACAATCCTCCAGGCCCAGCCTCATGAGGACACCCCCTCTATTCAGCCAATCACGTCCCAGACGGTGCCCAGGATGCCACAATATGGTATTTACGAGGCTGTGACTTTGTTGGGAAAATCTTTATGTTTTCCACCCAAAATGTTTCATAATTTCTTGTCACACCTCATGGTTATTTTAATGTTTATTATGTTGCATCCAAAGAGTCAAAAGACTGAATAAATCAATAAACAGAAGAAGAAGACAGCCGCTAGGTGCTGCTAGTTACTGTTATGTCCAAAATGAGGAGGAGTCGAGGTGACATTTTATAATTTTATTAGAACACGATAACAGGAACACAGGAGTCACTACACTAGCCCAAGAGTCCACAGCGAAGAGACAAGATATCTCCCGCAGCTGTCTTATATACCCCAGGTGACACCACCCCCCGGAGGTGGGGCATCACCACCTCTCTACCCTAGGGCACCGCCATACTAATATATATATACAATATAATATCCAACATCCCCCCCCCGAAAAAATCACAAGCACATTAGCAAATTAGCTAATAGCTATACACTCTTTGTGCAAAACATTAGATAATGATTGTCATTAGATTGTCTATGTTTATTGCACTGTCCCTGTCAAATAAACAAATAAAATAAAAATAAAAGGAACATCAATTGGCCCCCCTTTAAAATCTATACCCGACACACTCACTAAACACAAAAATGTACAGGCCTATCCATTCATACTGCACCGGCCCAGCGGACCACTCCGCTATGTAAATATCCAGTCAGTGAACATAAAAGGGCCACACACCAAAATAAATTAATCCCGAAATAAATAAATACATATATACATTGTAAACATTTAAACTATATACAATTATAAACAGTGTAAACTAACACAATGGCGGTACCGGACTCTTTATACTAGCACACCCACCCCATAACATGGGCACAACATCTTAACAATACGGGTCACATTTACTATACATTTCACACTCTGCTATTATCAAACTTTCACACCTCAGCGTTACTTCGCTCAACACACACACATGCATATGGCACTCAATACACACAACGGTGGTCATTTCTTTTCTCTCTTTTTTTTTTTACCAGTAACCTTAGCAATAAATTCCAAAACACACCGAAACTAGACACACTGTTAGCCCCCAAAGAAAAGAAAAAGTCCTAGCACAGGTCTCACGTTGGCTCCCCTCTGGAGCATCCGTCCCGCAGCCCGCTGCCAGAGCGCCTCCGCCTCCTCTTTACCAGAGACGAGCTGCACTGGTGTTTCTTCCCCTCCAAACGCCGCAGCTCATTCGGTTGCCATCTGGACCCATCCGTCAGCTCAAAGTAACCATCACCACCAGTTCGTACCACCCACAGATCACCCTGGTCACCTCGCTACTCCATTGACTTTTGGACCCGTCCAAGCCGAGACTCAACCCTAGGGCGCACGTTATCACCCACACCCAGGGGAGTACTCACTGGCTTCTTTCGTCCACAGTGTGATGACCTGGTTCCCACACGGTGTCATAGTGTCTTGCCGATGCGGCCCGAGCACTGTCCCTTGTTTTCATTCTGGGAACGTCTAGGGCTCGTGCCATCCAGTCTCGCCCTGATCACTTTCATTTCATGCGGTGGAGCGGCTGTGACAGCGCCCGGCTCAACAGTGGTACTCGATCGGCCACCGGAGTCTCGCTGCACCTGCTCTCTGGACCCATCCACCCCCACGGGTGTCAAACCATGCCGTTTGGGTCCCTCGTCCAGGGTACCGCAAACACTGGCATGGGACACCCGCTATGGCGGTGTTCTCTGGTGCTGGTGGCGCCCTCCCTCACTCGTTCCGAGCAAGCCTGAGTCCCACACTTCTTCGCCGCTTCCCACGTAAAACAGCCGGTCCCACAGTCCACCGCCTGACCACTCCTCTCCGACGCTGAAGGCGATAGAGAAACCAAGCCTGTAGAACAAATCACAGCCCATCAGATTGTTCCCTTCACAAGCCACATGAACTCGGTCACACACATTGAGGCTGACATGTACCTTGCCGAGAGCCATACTGAGTCCACAACGTTCAGGGGGTTGTTACCATAACTGTAACAGGAAATGTCTGTTCTACTCACTGTGTAGTGTGGGAAAAACGTCTTCACCATCGCCAAATTCAAATTGGGAGTTGCCGACCCCGTGTCTACCATCAGCGGGACTGGCACTCCATCCAACACAATGTTACAAAGGATTCATCCGTCTGCATTGGGCGAAACCGTGCGGACCACCGTGGTATCTTCTTAGCCGAAGTCTCCCTCTCTGGCCCCCGGTCTTCCTTTTCAAAGTTCCGGCAGACTCTGGCGAAGTGGTGGAACAAATCGCACCGTCCACAATGCTTCCCCTTTGCTGCACACTCTCTCACTTTATAGCGGTGCCTGCTGGATCCACAGCTGTAGCATCTCGGCATCCCCAGGGCGGATCTAATCTTCATGACCGCTACGTATTCATCGTCACTGCTGTCGTCAGGATCCAAGGCCAGTGCCTTCCACTGTCTCTCATTCCTGGGCAGGGCCTCCATATCTCCGAGATTTCTCGTTATCCTTTCCACTGCTTCGTGTTGTTGCGCTAGTGGCTGCTAGCAACGTTAGCTCACTAGCATGAGTTAGCAGATGGACCCTTGCGGAGGAATACGCCACATGCTGGTCGCAAATCGTCTCCTCCTCCAAGGCCCCGAACCTACACTCACCCGCCAGCTGCCGAAGGTCCGCCACAAACTGCTGAACTGATTCCCCTGGTCGCTGGCGTCGCTATTTGAACTGAATGCGCCTCATGATGGTGTTTTCTGGGGCGCAGAAGCAGCCTGCAATGAAGCCTCACGACATCGCCAAATGTGTCACCTCCTCCTAGCATGCTCAAGATCCTCTGGCTCTCCATACCCAAGTTGTGGACCAGAATAGCCCTTGTGTGGGCACATATGTGGTTTCCATATGCTTCACATGCTTGTTACTGTATGCTTATTGTTTACTGCACGTCTCAGAGGAACAAAAGGTCTGAACCTCCTAGGGGTTGCAGGAGGATGTGAAGTCTGGCCTTTTGTATGCAGGGAGACGGCCGTGAAGGATTTCCTGACCACCAGGACTGCAAGAGGAGACCACCAGGACTTCAGGTGGAGACAGGAGACCTGAAGGGGGGCGCGTTGTGATTTGGGATGTAAAGACAATGCGACTGTTGACTTTGATGTCCTGGGGTATAAAGGGGCAGCTGTGAGGGCATGTCTCTCTCTTCTGTTTTTGGATGTTGGAGAATGTGTTGTGAATAAAACTGATTTTGAGTAATAAACTCAGCCTCGTCTTTCCACACAATCTCCACACTGGTGACCCTACGACGTATAATGAGCGGAGACGAATCTCCCGAGCCAAACTCACCAGGAGCCAGCCAGACGAGTGCAGCCACAGTCCACCTACCGGACTTCTGGCTGAACAACCCGCGCTCCTGGTTTAGCGCAGTCGAGGCACAGTTCCACCTCCGGAGGATTTCGGTGGACGACACAAAATTCTACCATGTGGTTGCAAAGCTGGACAACCACACAGCCCAGCGGGTGGCGAACCTGATCAACCATCCGCCGGACAGCGACAAGTACAGCACGTTGAAGGCTGCGCTCATTCACTACTTCACCTCTTCGGTGCAGGAGCGAGTAGAGAGGCTCCTAGCGCTGACTGAATTTGAGGGCGACAAACCTGCAGACCTCATGGGGAAGATGATAACTTCATTTTCACCCACCTCTTCCTCAGAACCCTGCCGTCAGAGGTGAGAGTGACCCTGGCCAGTTCACCACTGCTGGCCCGACGAGACTACCACGAGCTGGGCCAGGAGGCGCAGCGACTCGTCGACGCCAGTAAACGACGCGCGGCTGCGGCTGTAGCAGCGGGGCCAGGCGAAACGTCCGGAGACAGCAGGGGGCCAGAGGCTGCAGCACCAGACACACCGACGACGGCGGCGGCAAGGGCCGGAAGACACGGAGCAGACGACGTCCTTTGCTTCTATCATCGCTGTTTCGCAGAGAGGGCACGCAAGTGCATTCCACCGTGCCACTTCAAGCGCTCGGGAAACGCCAAGACCGGGGGTCGGTAGTGGCTGCGGCCCTCGGAGAGGAGAACAAGCTGCTCTACTTGAAGGATGCGCGCTTGGGGAGGCACTTCCTCGTGGACACGGGCTCCCAGCTGATTTTCATCACACCCTCCTACGCTGACCGACTGGCGCCTTCCAGCGGTCCCCGGGTGTCAGCAGCGAACGGCTCGGCGATTAAGACCTTCGGTGAGAGGACTCTGCTTCTGTCTTTACACGGCTGCACTTTCGAATGGACTTTCGTCATAGCGGCAGTCAATTTCAACATGTTAGGGGCTGATTTTTTGTGCTCACATAGTTTGTTGGTTGATCTTGCTAACAGACGCCTGGTTAATGCACTCTCTTTTTCTTCTATTCCCTGTACAGCTCAAGTGGCCCCGCCAACAGCACAAGCCAACGTCACAGCAGCAGGTGGTAAGTTCCACACACTCCTCACTCAGTTCCCAGCACTCACGGTCCCAACATTTTCGGCGACAGTGGCTAAACACGGGGTGGAACATTTTATTACTACCACCGGACTGCCCGTTTTCGCAAAAGCTCGGCGCTTGGATTCAGCTAAACTGACCATAGCGCGCGAGGAGTTCGCCAACCTGGAGAGGTTGGGCATCATCAGGCGTTCGAAGAGCCCATGGGCTTCACCGCTTCACATGGTCCCGAAAGCTGATGGCTCGTGGCAGCCTTGTGGTGATTTCCGCAGGCTGAACAACGCTACAGCGCACGACCACTACCCGATCCCGCACATCCAAGATTTTTCAGTTCATTTGGCGGGGGCGCGCGTTTTTTCTAAAATAGACTTGGTACGCGGTTATCACCAGGTCCCAGTGCGCGCTGAGGACATACCCAAAACAGCGGTAATAACGCCCTTCGGGCTTTTCGAATTTTTGCGCATGCCGTTTGGGCTTAAGGGCGCTGCGCAGACGTTCCAACGCATGATGGACGCGGTTCTGCGCGGTCTCCCTTTCGTGTTCGTCTACCTGGACGACATATTGGTAGCCAGCGCGTCCGAAGACGAACACGAAAACCACCTCACAGCAGTTTTCCGGAGGTTGGCAGAGCACGGGTTAATAATTAACCCGGCGAAGTGTTAGTTCGGGGTGACGCAGATTGATTTTTTGGGCCATCGCGTCTCCCCAGAGGGAGCGGTCCCTCTGTCTGACAAAGTGCGCACAGTAACAAATTTTCCCCAGCCACAAACGGTCAAAGCGTTACAGGAGTTTTTGGGAATGGTAAATTTTTATAACCGTTTCCTCCCCGCGCAGCGCAGCTCATGCAACCATTGTATGCTGCACTAAAAAAACAAAAACCCACAAATAAAGTCGAATGGTCTCCGGAGCGAGAGCGCGCATTTTCCGAAGTCAAAACAGCTCTGGCAAACGCTGCGTTGTTAGCACATCCAGTCCCAGCGGCCTGCATGGCGCTCACTACTGACTCATCAGATGTGGCCATGGGGCGGTCGTGGAACAGTTTGTAGCTGGAGCCTGGCAACCGCTCGCCTTTTTTAGTAAGACCCTGCGCGACAGCGAGCGAAAATACAGCGCATTCGACAGGGAGTTGTTAGCTCTCCACTTGGCCATTCGCCACTTCCAGTTCTGGCTGGAAGGACGCCGTTTCACCATGTTCGTTGACCACAAGCCGCTGACTTTTGCGATGGCCAAGATTTCAGGACCTTGGTCGGGCCGGCAGCAGAGACAGCTGGCCGCGATATCGGAGTTTACTATCGATATCCAGCATGTGGCGGGTAAACTTAATGTAGTGGCGGACTGCCTCTCACGCGCCGTGGGGGCTCTCGCACGCGCGGAGGTAGATCCTGCAGCCATGGCCGCGGAGCAGGTTAGCGACGCGGAAGTGCGCACGGCCCCAGTCCGCGTGGGGATAGATTATGCAGCCATGGCCGCGGAGCAGGGTAGCGACGCGGACGTGCGCGCGCTCCAGTCTGGACCAACAGGGTTAAGGCTGGAGAGCAGTGTGCTGCAAGACGGTATGCCCCCCCTAATCTGCGATGTCTCCACGGGGCGGCTGCGTCTGGTGGTTCCAGCTGCGTGGCGCCGCCGCGTTTTTGACTCGATCCATTCTCTGGCGCACCCGGGAGCACACGCGTCGGTCAAAATGGTAGGAGAGAAATTTGTGTGGCCGAGCCTGCGCAAACAAGTTAGAGAGTGGGCGGCAGCCTGCACAGCCTGCCAGCGGGCCAAGGTTCATAGACACACGAGAGCTCCTTTGGAGCCGTTTCACATCCCGGCTAAAAGGTTTGATCATGTCCACGTGGACCTCGTAGGCCCCCTCCCGCCCTCACAAGGGTGCACACATCTTCTGACAATGGTTGACCGCACCACGCGCTGGCCAGAAGTGGTCCCGCTGTCGTCAACCACAGCTGAGGAGGTGGTGCGCGCGTTTTTAACGGCGTCGGTAGCGCGTTTTGGGGTCCCGTCGGACATTACGTCTGACAGAGGCCCGCAATTTGTTTCCGAACTTTGGTCAGCGATGTCCCGCAGCCTGGGGGCAATGATCCACCGCACGACCGCGTACAACCCGCAGGCTAACGGGTTGTGCGAACGTTTTCACAGGTCATTGAAGGCGGCCCTCAGAGCGTCGCTTACGGATACAAATTGGGTGGACAAGCTACCATGGGTTTTATTGGGGTTGCGTTCTGCACCTAAAGAGGATTTAGAAGCCTCCCCAGCTGAGCTAGTGTTCGCACAGCCACTGCGGCTGCCCGGGGAATTTCTCCCAGATAATCCTGCGCCAGAGCACTCCCCGGTTCAGCGGTTACAGAATAGCACGGGCCTGAGCATGCTACCTGGCCCCGTTCATCACAGTTTTCTGCATGTTTTTGTGCCTAAGGCTTTAAAAAATGCGGAGTTTGTTTTTGTCAGACATGATGCCCATCATCCGCCCTTGTGCCCACCTTATGACGGGCCATATAGAGTGTTGGAAACAGGAGATAAGCATTTTTTGCTAGATTTGGGGGGCAGAAAAGAAAGGATTGGCATTAACAGGCTCAAACCCACTTTTGTGTTAGCTGACGAAGTTGTGCAGTTGGCGAAGGCTCCTCGGCATGGCAGACCCCCTAGAGAGCATTCCCCAGAACACCCTCAGAGGTTGACTAACAGTTCTCATCCCCAGGCAACAGATCCACAGCGGGAAGACGCCGTGGAAGTGATACAGCCTGCTTTTAGCAGATATGGGAGAAGGTTGAGACCTAAGCAGTATTTGGACTGATATATAGTGATTTTATTATGGCATGCAATCTGTGGTGATGTTGTTCCATCTTAGACGTTTGGGAGGGGGGTCATGTGGGCACATATGTGGTTTCCATATGCTTCACATGCGTGTTACTGTATGCTTATTGTTTACTGCAAGTCTCAGAGGAACAAAAGGTCTGAACCTCCTAGGGGTTGCAGGAGGATGTGAAGTCTGGCCTTTTGTACGCAGGGAGACGGCCGTGAAGGATTTCCTGACCACCAGGACTGCAAGAGGAGACCACCAGGACTTCAGGTGGAGACAGGAGACCTGAAGGGGGGCGCGTTGTGATTTGGGATGTAAAGACAATGCGACTGTTGACTTTGATGTCCTGGGGTATAAAGGGGCAGCTGTGAGGGCATGTCTCTCTCTTCTGTTTTTGGATGTTGGAGAATGTGTTGTGAATAAAACTGATTTTGAGTAATAAACTCAGCCTCGTCTTTCCACACAATCTCCATACTTGCACATAATTTGTTCAGGTCGCCGAGGTCCAGCGCTGTAAGGTGATTTTCGTAGGCTGCATACCACCTGGCCCATGGGACCAGCAGCTCACCCGGAGCCTCCAGGAATGGTCGAAACACAGTAGCTGCACTCTCCATGCCATATATCCTTGTCACCAAATGCTATGTCCGAAATGAGGAGAAGTCGAGGTGACGTTCTATAGTTTTATTAGAACACGATAACAGGAACACAGGAGTCACTACACTAGCCCAAGAGTCCACAGCGAAGAGACAAGATGTCTCCCGCAGCTGTCTTATATACCCCAGGTGACACCACCCCCCCGGAGGCAGGGCGTCACCACCTCTCTACCCTAGGGCACCGCCATACTAATATATATATGCAATATAATATCTAACAGTTACAATTACATCATTTCTACTTAAAGATAGATTCTTTATCGGAGTGGTGGCTTAGTTGGTAGAGCATCTGCCCCACACCGGGGAGGCAGGGGTTCAAATCCAGGCCGGGTTATGCCGAAGACCATATAAAAGCGGAACTTCCTGCCGTCCAGCTTGGTGCTCAGCAATAATGGAATGGAGGAGGGAAATCTGTGGCAGCGCCTTGCATGGCAGCGGCCCCTCTGATTCTATATATGGGTGTGTGTGTGATTAACACTGTAGATAAGAGAAACACAATTTCATTCTACTGTACATGACTGGCTGTATGGACTGAATGACAATAAAGGGTGATTTAAGATTTTTGCTGAAAGGAGAAAAATATTTTATGGTTTGGAGTTTTACTTTGAAATTCATACCGGATGTGGCTCTTAGCTAGCTATGTACTACTTGTGGTTAGCTTGTTGAACGACAGCAGGATCCAGAATCTTCGTCAAAGTCCGGTTCTGTGGGCCGAGCAGAGGAAGATCGATACAGAGAATCGACTGATGTAGATTTAAAATCTGAAATGGAGCCGAGGAGAGAAGGTTAGTTTACTTCCTATTACCGTGGAAACACCATCCGTGATGCTAAGCTAACGTTAGCGTCCTAATGTGTCTGCGGAGGATACATGCCAAGTGGACCTCTGACCAAGTGAGAACCCCAAGTGGCTCCCAGGATCTAATCTGTACATATACAAGTGTATTTTCAATCCAGTGATTTATAAAGTGATTCATAATTTCCTAAAACCTCATTCAGAACATTATAGTCCCGCATACCTATGGGGCTGTCTACGCTTACGTCACCGATCATGAATGCGCAGTTCGACGGCGGAGGTAACAAAAAGTGTCTGGCAATATTAGCTAAATTTCAACCAGGAAAATGCCAAAATTGTGCCAAGTTGGCTCATGTAGCCATCACCATCTTATGAAAGATGGTGATAGCAATCAGAATACAAGTTGTTTTTTTTAGATTCAGAGATTACCGAAGGAGGATTTTATGGGCTGCCTTTTCATATGAGTTGGCTGAGGGATGATCTGACACGTCTCCGTCTGGCCACAAATGAACCTTTGCTCCTGCTGCAGGTACGGCGCATCCGGAAAGTCTTCACAGCGCTTCACTTTTTCCACATTTTGTTATGTTACAGACTTATTCCAAAAGGGATTAAATTCATTTTTCCCCTCAAAATTCTAAACACAACACCCCATAATGACAATGTGAACTTTTTTGAGATTTTTGCAAATTTATTAAAGACAAAAAACTAAGAAATCGCATGTACATAAGTATTCACAGCCTTTGCCATGAGCTCAGGTGCATCCTGTTTTCACTGATCATCCTTGAGATGTTTCTACAGCTTATTTGGAGTCCGCTTGTGGTAAATTCAGCTGATTGGACACGATTTGGAAAGGTACGCTGTTACGTCCGTAAAAAGGATGAGGAGGCGAGGTGACAGTTTATGTATTTTATTATAAGAACAGGAACTGAACAGGAGTCACTCCGTACAGGTCACTGGTCCACAGCAAAGAGACAGAGTCTCTTCCTCCATGGTGTCTTACACTCCCCGTGACGCAACCACAGGAAAGATGGGGCGCCACCTCCCATTACACCCAGGGCACTGCCATGTTGGTACACTCAACTATATACATAATATTAATATGTAACATTCCCCCCCCCAAAGAAAATAGCAAGCACACTAATTGGGCCCTCCCAAAATTTACAACCACACTCAAACACTAAACATCAAAATATACAAAACTATCAATGCACACAATACAGGCCCTGCGGATTATTCTGCCATTTTAATCATTACAGTCTTTAAACACAAAAGGGCCGTTTAAAATAAATTAATCCCAAAGCAATTATATACAACTCTAAAGCACTTCAAACATCAAACACTCACAAACAATATGTACAATAACCTAATGGCAGTCCCAGCATTCTGACATGGGCACTTCAAACACTCAGTACTGGGGACAATTTACATTTCACACCTCAGTCTTTGTTTCAGCCATTCACACAATGGTGTTCTTCCTTTTCATCACACACGCAGACACAGGGGAAGCACACAAAAGGCTACACTGTTTCAAAGACTAAAATAGTATTAACTTTAACATATCATAACACAACATTATATAACATAATATAACATACTGCTAACCCCCCCCCCCCCCAAAGTCCTACTAAGGGTTCCCTGGAGCCCCCCCCCCCCCCCGGAATGTCCGTCAGGTGGCTCTCTCCCAGAGCGTCTCCACCGCTTCCACTCTGAAGATGGGCTGCGCTGGCGTTTCTTCTCCCCCACTCGCCGCAGCTCGTTTGGGTGCCTCCTGGATCCATCAGACAGTTGCAAATAACCATCCTCGCGGGCCTTTACCACCCGCAATTGCCCTCGGTCATCACGGTGGTCCCGTGTTCTGCAGACTCCTCCAAGCCGAGACTCTACCCTAGGGTGGACCTCATCACCATTTGTTAGGGGAGTCCTCACTGGTCTTCTTGGTCCACGATGCCATGACTGGGTTTCTTTTCGGTGTTGGAGAGTCCCGCCGACCCGGTCCGAGATCCGCCTCAGATTCTGCTGGTAGGTACGTCTGGGAATCGTGCCACTCGGTCTCGCCCCGCTCTCTTTCATTTTCTTTGCTGAGTCAGCCACGGCAACACCCAGTTCTATGGCAGTACTCGGCCCAACTCCGGAACTACAAGGTGCCTGCCCGCTGGCTCTACTATCCACTGCAGGTGTCCGTCCATGCCGTTCGGGTCCCTCGTTCGGGGTACCGCGAACTCTGGCACTGGAACCTCCCCGCGATGGCACTCCATAGTGTCAGTCCAGCCCATCTTGACTTAACCCAGGCCAATCACTGTCCCACACTTCATTGTCCTCCACTGATGGGAAAGGCCTGTCCCACAGCCCGCAGCCGGACCGCTCCTCACCCACGCTGTTGGCTATTGTGAAACCCAGCCCATGGAACATGTCACATCCCATAATGTTTGACCCTTCAGCGGACACCACAAAACGAACATCACACATTGCTGCAGATTTGTACCTCGCTGACAGATGTTATGAGCCCACAATGTCAAAAGGGTTACCACCGTAGCAGGTCACATCCAGGTCACTCACTCTGTAATGTGGGAAAAATTCCTTCACCATGGACCAATTTAGCAGAAAGATTGATGATCCCGTGTCCAGTAGCAGTGGTATCACAACTCCATCTAATTCCACATTGCAGTAAATTTGACCGTCTGTGCTTGGTGAAACTGTATGAATCACCGTAGGTTCATCTGTGGAGGGGCCCCCTCCTGGTCTCTGGTCTCCTTGTTCAAAATTTTTACAAGCCCTGGCAAAGTGGTGGAACAAACCGCACTTTCCACAGTGTTTCCCCTTTGCTGGACAGTCTCTTGCCTTGTAACGGTGCCTGGTGAACCCACAGCCATAGCACCTTGGCGTCCCCGGGGCGGACCTCACTTTGACAGCGGCAGCATATTCTTCATCACTCTTGCCGTCTTCGCTATCCAGATCCCTGGCTGGTGCCTTCCACTGTTTCTCGTCCCATCGCAGCTTCTCGTCTTCGCCGAGGTTTTTAGCCAATTTATGCCCTCGCAGAGGAACTGAGGACATGTTCCGCCAGTTGGTCGCGGACCATTTCTTCCTCCAGAGCTCCGAATTGGCAGCTGGTACAGGTCGGCAACGAAATGCTGCACTGACTTCCCTGGCTGCTGGCGTCACTGTCGAAACTGGATCCTTTGAACGATGGTGTTTTCCGGGGCGCGAAAATAACCCGCCATTAGCTGCACCACATTGTCAAACATGTCACCACCTCCTAGCGTACTTAGAATTCTCTGGCCTTCCATTCCCAAATTATGGACCAGGATAGCCTTAGTATGTAGCTTTTCGAGCTCGCCAAGGTCCAGAGCAACTAGATAGTTCTTAAAGGCCGCATACCACCTGGCCCAGGGCACGGCACGGGCAGCTCTCCCAGAGCCTCCAGAAACGGACAAAAAGTGGTAGCAGCTCGCTCCATACCTTGAATCCTCATCGCCAATTGTTACGTCCGTAAAAGGATGAGGAGGCGAGGTGAAAGTTTATGTATTTTATTATAAGAACAGGAACTGAACAGGAGTCACTCCGTACAGGTCAGTGGTCCACAGCAAAGAGACTGAGTCTCTTCCACCATGGCCTTATACTCCCCGTGACGCCACCACCGGAAAGACGGGGCATCACGTCCCACTACACCCAGGGCACCGCCATATTGGTACACTCAGCTATATACATAATATTAATATCGAACATACACACCTGTCTATATAAGGTCCCACAGCTGACAGTGCATGTCAGAGCACAAACCAAGCATGAAGTCAAAGGAATTGTGTGTTGACCTCCAAGACAGGATTGTCTTGAGGCACGAATCTAGGGAAGGGTAAGAAGGACAACCATCTCTGCAACAATCCACCAATCAGGGCTGTTTGGTACAGTTGCCAGACAGAAGCCACTCCTTAGTAAAAGGCACATGGCAGCCTGCCTGGAGATTGTCAAAAGGCACCTGAAGGACTGTCAGACCATGACAAACAAAATTCTCTGGTCTGATGTGACAAAGATTGAACTCTTTGGCGTGAATGCCAGGCGTCATGTTTGGAGGAAACCAGGCACCATTCATAATCATGCCAATGGTGGTGGCAGCATCATGCTGTGGAGATGTTTTTCAGCGGCAGGAACTGGGAGACGAGTCAGAATAGATGGAAAGATAAATGCAGCAATGTACAGAGCCATCCTGTATGAAGACCTGCTCCGGAGCGCTCTTGACCTCAGACTAGGGTGACGGTTCATCTTTCATCAGGACAATGACCCTAAGCACACAGCCAAGATATCAAAGCAGTGGCTTCAGGACAGCTCTGTGAATGTCCTTGAGCTTCCCAGCCAGAGCCCAGACTTGAATCCAATTGAACATCTCTGGACAGATCTGAAAGTGGTTGTGCACCGACGCTTCCCATCCAACCTGATGGAGTTTGAGAGGTGCTGCAAAGAGGAATGGGCAAAACTGCCCAAACAGTGGGGCAAAAAAATATTTAGTCAGCCACCAATTGTGCAAGTTCTCCCACTTAAAAGATGAGAGAGGTCTCCAATTTTCATCATAGGTATACCTCAACTATAGGGCCTTTTCCACTAGCATGCTTTAGCGCGACACGGGACGGCTCAGCACGCTTTGTACGCTTTTCCACAAGCCCCAACACGGTTTAACAGCCGTGATTCTCAGCCCCACTGAAGGGCAGGGTACAGCAGTGCTGAGCTGTGCCGTGTTGTGACGTTAACAGACTGGTCGCCGCTGATTGGTCAGGTCGTAACCAGCGCTGATTGGTCAGGTTGTAACCGCCCCTCTCCTCCTCCTCATCTACCAAATCTTCACGACCTTCTCAATAAACTTTTTGGAAAAAAAAAAAAAAGAATCTTCACGACTGCCTTTACTCAGCACGCAACCACTGTTGGCGGTTCCTTTCAGTGTATTGCTGTGCTATTTTCATTTATTCTCTATCAAAAATGGCTTCGCGTAATAAGGGTGTTCCATGGAGCAGTAAGGAGCTGCAGTGTCTGCTCACTGCATTGTCAGACGAACGTATGCAGCGCGAGTTAGACGGAGCTGCCCGGAATGAAAAAATATACCGGGAGGTCTCGACATCGGAGTCCTTTAACGGTGAGTTTTAATTTTTTTTTATTGTGCGTTTTGTCGCAAATATATTCAGTAAGACGCTCAGTTTATTTATGCAATAAAAAAGCTGTTCATTTGTGGATGATGATCGCTGCTTAATTGCAGCACACTGCGGACTCAAGCTTTTATTTTAATTATTCATGTGAACAATACGCTGAAATAAGCTTATGTATTCTTGTTAAAAACTATTGTGCTGTATTTTATTGTGTGCATTTTCCTTGTAGAATCATCCCACGCGTCCGCCGCGACAGCCCGTCCGGATTATTCAACCGAGCCTTCCTGACCCACAGCTGGCAGAGACGCTTCATTCATCCGAGTCGTGACCCAGTTTGGGAAGCTGGTGTAGAGGCACTCAGTGGTCGGCGCGTATAAAATGTCGATTAACCTTCATGTTGTGTTGCAAAGTTTTTTTTTTTCTTTTAATATTTTGTATATAATAAAATGGAATTGTTTTGGAAAGTGTGGTTTGTCTGTTATAACACTGAATTATAAAACAGTATAATTTCATAGAAATTCCATTGCCTAATCTGATCAAAATGATACTGATCTTCCTGTCAGGGTCAACCATTGTAAAGGTAATGTAATTTTTAACTAGACCAAAAAACAAATGTTTTTGTAAGCTTTCTGTTCTTTTTATTGAAATATCATAAAAAATTAGCCCCACATGATCCAGTTCTAAACTTTGGGTACATTTTTTATGTTAACTTATAAGAAGTTGCACAGTTGGACTTTAAAATGCAGCAGGAGAGACTGATCAAGCTTACAAGTCAATGTAAAAAAGTAAGTATATGTAAATTGAATGTTCTATCGGCATTCCAAATTCAGAGAATTACAATACTTTAGAAGGAGTGTAGCATCATCTAAACGGAAAATAATAATACTGTTGTTCCAAACGTTGACCTGAAGGTGAAAAACATGAATTTTTTTAATTCAGTACATCCAAAATGCCCTAGGATTTAAAAAAATAATAATTTGGTGTAGGCCAGTGTGCCACCGTCTCATTATTTAATACGAATAAAAACAAGTTTCAGCTCTTTATTTCTAGGTCATTTGGCAGTTAATTCAAAACAAAAGTGACTTGTGTTGTTGCAGCTTAATTATGAGATAAAATTAATTGTGAGATAAATCCACAGAGCGAGCAAGGCAATAATCCTTGAATCCTTTTTTGTCTAAATAAGGACTCAGTCGGGTGCGTAACGTCACGGGAGTGTGGCCCCGCCTCGCTCAGAATCTGCTGCTGCCCCGCTTCTAAAACCTCCTAACAAACCATCACAGCACAAGCACAACACCAATGGAGACAGAAGCATTCCGAGCCGTACTGAAGTGAACCGAGCCGTACCGAGGTGTGCTGGGCTAGTGGAAAACAGGCTTATGAGAGACAAAATGAAAAAAAAAAAATCCAGAAAATCACATTGTCTGATTTTTAAAGAATTTATTTGCAAATTATGGTGGAAAATAAGTATTTGGTCAATAACAAAAGTTCATCTCAATACTTTGTTATATACCCTTTGTTGGCAATGACAGAGGTCAAATGTTTTCTGTAAGTCTTCACAAGGTTTTCACACACTGTTGCTGGTATTTTGGCCCATTCCTCCATGCAGATCTCCTCTAGAGCAGTGATGTTTTGGGGCTGTCGTTGGGCAATACAGACTTTCAACTCCCTCCAAAGATTTTCTATGGGGTTGAGATCTGGAGATTGGCTAGGCCACTCCAGGACCTTGAAATGCTTCTTACGAAGCCACTCCTTCGTTGCCCGGGCGGTGTGTTTGGGATCATTGTCATGCTGAAAGACCCAGCCACGTTTCATCTTCAATGCCCTTTGCTGATGGAAGGAGGTTTTCACTCAAAATCTCACGATACATGGTCCCATTCATTCTTTCCTTTACATGGATCAGTCGTCCTGGTCCCTTTGCAGAAAAACAGCCCCAAAGCATGATGTTTCCACCCCCATGCTTCACAGTAGGTATGGTATTCTTTGGATGCAACTCAGCATTCTTTCTCCTCCAAACACGACAAGTGGAGTTTTTACCAAAAAGTTCTATTTTGGTTTCATCTGACCACATGACATTCTCCCAATCCTCTTCTGGATCATCCAAATGCTCTCTAGCAAACTTCAGACGGACCTGGACATGTACTGGCTTAAGCAGAGGGACACGTCTGGCACTGCAGGATTTGAGTCCCTGGCGGCGTAGTGTGTTACTGATGGTAGCCTTTGTTACTTTGGTCCCAGCTCTCTGCAGGTCATTCACTAGGTCTCCCCGTGTGGTTCTGGGATTTTTGCTCACCGTTCTCGTGATCATTTTGACCCCATGGGGTGAGATCTTGCGTGGAGCCCCAGATCGAGGCAGATTATCAGTGGTCTTGTATGTCTTCCATTTTCTAATAATTGCTCCCACAGTTGATTTCTTCACATCAAGCTGCTTACCTATTGCAGATTCAGTCTTCCCAGCCTGGTGCAGGTCTACAATTTTGTGTCTGGTGTCCTTTGACAGCTCTTTGGTCTTGGCCATAGTGGAGTTTGGAGTCTGACTGTTTGAGGTTGTGGACAGGTGTCTTTTATACTGATAACGAGTTCAAACAGGTGCCATTAATACAGGTAACGAGTGGAGGACAGAGGAGCCTCTTAAAGAAGGTGGTACAGGTCTGTGAGAGCCAGAAATCTTGCTTGTTTGTAGGTGACCAAATACTTATTTTCCACCAGGTCCTGGAGTGGCCTAACCAGTCTCCAGATCTCAACCCCATAGAAAATCTTTGGAGGGAGTTGAAAGTCCGTGTTGCCCAGCGACAGCCCCAAAACATCACTGCTCTAGAGGAGATCTGCATGGAGGAATGGGCCAAAATACCAGCAACAGTGTGTGAAAACCTTGTGAAGACTTACAGAAAACGTTTGACCTCTGTCATTGCCAACAAAGGGTATATAACAAAGTATTGAGATGAACTTTTGTTATTGACCAAATACTTATTTACCAAGGAATTTACCAATTAATTCATTAAAAATCCTTCAATGTGATTTTCTGGATTTTTTTTTTTCATCATTTTGTCTCTCATAGTTGAGGTATACCTATGATGAAAACTGGAGACCTCTCTCATCTTTTAAGTGGGAGAACATGCACAATTGGTGGCTGACTAAATACGTTTTTGCCCCACTGTAGATAGATGTGCCAAGCTTGTGGCATCATATTCAAAAAGACTTGAGTCTGTAATTGCTGCCAAAGGTGCGTCAACAAAGCACTGAGCAAAGGCTGTGAATACTTATGTACATGTGATTTCTTAGTTTTTTATTTTTAATAAATTTGCAGAAATCTCAAACTTTTTTCACATTGTCATTACGGGGTATTGTGTGTAGAATTTTGAAGGAAAAAAAACAATTAATCCCTTTTGGAATAAGGCTGTAACATAACAAAATGTGGAAAAAATGAAGCACTGTGAATACTTTCCAGATGCACTGTAGGTGGTGACAACAGTGGGTGTAGACTGTGAAGAAGCAGGACAAGAATAATAATAATTTGTGTATACTGAGCTTCACGAACGCGCAGTGGTTACAGAACTTCAGAATGTCTGTAGAAACGTTTAGCTTCCTGTGCAACAAATTGCTCTGATCTGTGTGAAAATCACAGAGAGACTGTTGAGACATCATGGGATGTACCTGCTCCAGCCGGTAGTGTCGTGGCAAAAAGTGATCAGCTTCTAAAAATTGATTGCCAGGTGCCATATTGTAGTTATGGGGTTATATTATCCGTAAAATATATATTTCAACAGGTAAACAGTAATGAGTTGGGTATGACTAGATATATTTAACAATTATGATGCATTTTAAGCCAAAATAGGCAGGTTCTCTCTTCAGCAGGTGTTTTCACTGATCAGCAGTCGGTGGAAAAAATTCGGTGGAATCTGCTGTTTAAGACACTGGTTGCAGGTAAAGCCTGCAGGGTCTTGGCCCTCCATGGCACATGATTGGACACCGCTCCCCTAACTCATTATAAGGAAATACAGATGCTAATATGGCCCAGAATTCCTCCATATACTGGTACTATCATTAAAGTGTGCAGTGTCTTCTGCACTAGCACATCCAACAATACAGTCTTCAGTCAATAAAATAATTGTTTTTGGTTACTTTTTCTCAAAAATGAGCCATTATTTTCAACGTCACTGGTTGCTGGTTTGTACTGTAGACTCTTTTCCCACTGGTGTCTTAACAGACAAAATAGAAAATCATGATGCAAGCACATAAGTCACTCAATTGTTTATTACAATCAGCAGCAAATTCCAGATTATTTAGAATGTGCAAAATTCAAACTGTAAAAAAAAAACTTAGAATGGGTCACACACGCCGGCCATGCTGCCTCACTGAGAAGCAACTGAATGTGCCGCTCACACTGGTCCCGGTTCACCAGATTTTCACCAGATCTTCAGCCTGCATGTCTGTAAATAATGACGCAAGGTCCGGTTTGGGGTGGATCATTTTCCTCTTGCCTAGACGAAAGACAGAAATGGGTGGTGGTTAATTAAAGCAAGTTTAAAACATATTTGGGAAATACACTTGTTGCTAAAAGCCAGTGGTGGAATGCGACAAAAAAGTACTTTGTTGTTGGATTTAACCACAATTTTCATGTAGCTGTGCTTCAGTAAAGTAGATTTTACAAGGGCTGGGTTACGTTTAAAATCATTTGTTTTTACTGTGGCCTCAGCATTCAGAATGAGTTGATACCTTCTGTTGAATGGAATCTAGTACTTTAACTGAGGGTGTGCATCACCGAGTATGGAGTTGCTCAGTCAAAATATGTAATTTTTGTCAATAAAATTTTAGCCACCGCTCTGTCACCGCTATGTCTCTTCTTGCCCTGGCTTCAAGTGTGGGCGGTGTTTTGTTCTTGAATTGCTAGAATATAAAAGGATGCACTACAATGGATCTCAAATATTTGTAATGTATCCTGTTATAGCACTGCAAGAGTTTATTGACGATAGACTATAAACTACACATATAAACTAAATTATAATGGTGACTGAACAACTGCCATTCCCCAAAGTGAAGATGCACATTTATGAATATAACTCATAAAAGATCACACAAATGATCTGACAAAAAAATAAACAAGCGATTCGTAAACAGTGGCTAATATATGATGTCCCATTCATTTTCAGTTATTCTGTAATTAATATTCACACAATCAAATAAATCTCAGTTCAGTCCCTTTCATATTAAGTGGAAATTGTGCTACTTTAGTTTTGGCACTTTATCTGTACTTTAACTTAAAAAGCAAAGGATTTGAGTACTTTGTCCACCACTACTAAAAACAACGGGGTGTGCAACTTTAATTTGACTTACCAGTCATAACACATTGCTGTGTCGTGTTGCGTTGCCGGTGTCAAAGCAGATGCTGGTCGGACTCTAGAATGAGCCCTGAGCCTGGTTCTGCTGGAGGTTTCTTCCTGTTAAAAGGGAGTTTTTCCTCTCCACCGTTGCCAAGCGCTTGCTCACAGGGAATCGCCTGATTGTTGGGGTCTTTCTGCAATTGTGGGGGTTTCCCCTACAGTTGAATGTGCTATGAGATGACTGTTGTTGTGAAATGGCGCTATATAAATAAAGTTGAATTGAATGAAAATACACACAACTTAAGTATATGCACAGCATGAAAGCGCAACATGTAAAAAAACACCTTCTTAACCAAAATTACCACGACCTTATTTCATCAAATGTTGACACAAGTGCAAAATACAAGGAGAGCACAGAGCGCAGAATTAGCATTGATGGCTAACTAGCTAGCTCATTGTCTGCATACAAGAGACAATGTTGTTGTTTGTTCAAAGTGAACTTTCCACCGCTGGGATAAATAATGTAAAAGATGCATAATATCACATCACTCACCATCCTCTATATCAGTGGTTCTCAACTGGTCTGGCTTTGGGACCCACCATCACCCCTCAATGACAAGCCGCGACCCAAATCAAAGATTTTCAAATTCTCAAATTTACTGAATGTAAAGATTGTGCATTTTGAACCTGAGGTAAAAGAACAGAATATCACAGTATACAAACACAAAACAAATTTAATGATTAACCAAAATGACCAGTAAGTGGCAATACAACAGAGGGAACAATTCCCTTTAATGCTGAATTAGCTGCATTTTAAATTAAAAATTTAACAAAAAGTGCAATTCAAAAGAATTCAAGTCTCAAAATTGACTTTTCTTCTGATTGTTTTTTCAGTATTTACCTACTGATAAGGTTATGTGCTTTGAAGAAAATGAAGGAACACTCACTAAAACCTGTAACAGTGACATCATAGACCTGAGTCTGGAGGAATTAATGTGAGAACTGGGGATGTTTTTTGCTCTTGACAAGAGTCTCAGTGTCCATCCATCCATCTTCTACCGCTTTTCCGGAGGTCCGGGTCGCGGAGGCAGCAGTTCAAGCAGAGAAGCCCAGACTTCCCTCTCCCCAGCCACCTGCTCCAGCTCTTCAGAGGGGATACCAAGGCGTTCCCAGACTAGCTGGGAGACATAGTCTCTCCACCGAGTCCTGGGTCTGCCCCGGGGTCTCCTCCCAGTGGGACGTGCCTGAAACACCTCAAGTGGGAGGCGTCCAGGAGGCATCCTAATCAGATGCCCATACCACCTCAACTGACTCCTTTCAATGTGGAGGAGCAGCGGTTCTACTCTGAGCCTCTCCCGGATGACTGAGCTCCTCACCCTATCTCTGAGGGTGAGTCCAGCAATCCTACGGAGAAAGCTCATTTCAGCCGCTTGTATCCGCGATCTCGTTCTTTCGGTCATTACCCAAAGCTCGTGACCATAGGTGAGAGTAGGAACGTAGATTGACTGGTAAATCGACAGCTTTGCCTTAGAACTAAGCTCCCTCTTCACCACAACAGACCGGTACAACGTCCGCATCACTGCAGATGCTGCTCCAATCCGTCTGTCGATCTCTCGCTCCATTTTCCCCTCACTCGTGAACAAGACCCCAAGATACTTAAACTCCTCCACTTGGGGCAGGAGCCTGTCCCCAACCCGGAGAGGACAATCCACCTTTTTCCGGCTGAGGACCATGGACTCGGACTTGGAGGTGCTGATTCTCATCCCAGCCGCTTCACACTCAGCGGCAAACCGTCCCAGCAAGAGCTGTAGGTCATTGCTGGATGAAGCCAACAGGACAACATCATCTGCAAACAACAGAGATGAGATCCTGTGGTCACCAAGCATGACACCCTCCATTCCCTGGCTGCGCCTAGAAATCCTGTCCATAAAAATTATGAACAGGACCGGTGACAAAGGGCAGCCCTGGCGGAGTCCAACTCTCACTGGGAATGACTCTGACCGAGTGTTGGCAATGCGAACTAAACTCTCACAACGGTCGTACAGAGACCGAATAGCTCGTAACAACAAGCCCGATACCCCATACTCCCGAAGCACCCCCCACAAAAATCCACGAGGGACGCGGTCAAATGCCTTCTCCAAGTCCACAAAACACATGTAAACTGGTTGGGCAAACTCCCACGAACCCTCAAGAATTCTCGAGAGGGTAAAGAGCTGGTCCGATGTGCCACGGCCAGGACGAAAACCACATTGCTCCTCCTGAATCCGAGGTTCGACCAACGGCCGGACTCTCCTCTCCAGTACCTTGGCATAGACCTTCCCAGGGAGGCTGAGGAGTGTGATCCCTCTAAAGTTGGAGCACACCCTCCGGTCCCCTTTTTTGAAGAGAGGAACCACCACCCCGGTTTGCCATGCCAAAGGCACTGCCCCCGACCTCCACGCAATGTTGCAGAGGCGTGTCAACCATGACAACCCAACAACATCCAGGGCCTTGAGGTACTCGGGGCGAATCTCGTCCACCCCCGGGGCCCGGCCACCAAGGAGATTTTTAACCACCTTGGCGACCTCAGCCCCTGTGATAGGCGAGTCATCCCCCTCGTCCCCAAACCCTGCTTCCTCTGTGGAAGGCGTATCAGTGGGATTGAGGAGATCCTCGAAGTATTCCTTCCACCGCCCGACGATATCCCCAGTTGAAGTCAACAGTGTCCCATCCGCACCATACACAGTGTGGACGGGGAGCTGCTTTCCCCTCCTGAGCCGCCGAACAGTTTGCCAGAATCTCTTTGAAGCCGACCGAAAGTCTTGTTCCATGGCCTCACCGAACTCCTCCCATACCCGGGTTTTTGCTTCAGCAACCACCCGAGCTGCACTCCGCTTGGCCTGCCGGTACACCTCAGCTGCTTCGGGAGTCCCACAAGCCAACCAAGCTTGATAGGACTCCTTCTTCAGCTTAATGGCCCCCCTCACCACTGGTGTCCACCACTTGGTTCGGGGGTTGCCACCACGAGATGCACCGACCACCTTGCGGCCGCAGCTCTGGGCTGCCGCTTCAACAACAGAGGTGGAGAACATGGCCCATTCAGACTCCATGTCTCCAGACTCCCTCGGAATGTGGTTGAAGTTCTTCCGGAGGTGGGAGTTGAAGACCTCCCGGACAGGGGCCTCAGCCAGACGCTCCCAGCACACCCTCACTATACGTTTGGGTCTACCAGGTCTGAATGGCTTCCTCCCCTGCCATCGGATCCAACTCACCACCAGGTGGTGATCAGTTGACAGCTCTGCACCTCTCTTTACTCGGGTGTCCAAGACATACGGTCGCAGGTCTGATGATACGATAACAAAATCGATCATCGACCTGCGGCCTAGGGTGTCCTGGTGCCAGGTGCACATATGGACACCCTTATGCTTGAACATGGTGTTCGTTATAGACAGACTGTGGTTAGCACAGAAGTCCAATAACTGAACACCACTCGGGTTCAGATCGGGCAGGCCGTTCCTCCCAATCACCCCCCTCCAGGTTTCACTGTCGTTGCCCACGTGCGCATTGAAGTCCCCCAGTAGGACAATGGAGTCTCCAGGAGGAGCACCCTCCAGCACCCCAGTCACAGACTCCAAAAAGGGTGGGTACTCTGAAACATCATTTGGTGCATAGGCACAAATGATGGTCAGGACCCGTTTCCCAACCCGAAGGCGCAGGGAAGCAACCCTTTCGTCCACCGGGGAAAACTCCAATATAGAGGCAGCAAGGTGGGGCGATACAAGAATACCTACCCCTGCTCGTCGCCTCTCGCCCGGGGCAACTCCAGAAAAGGCCAAGCTCCAGCCCCTCTCCAGGAGACTGGTTCCGGAACCGGAGCTGTGTGTTGAGGTGAGGCCGACTATATCTAGCCGGTATCGCTCAATCTCGTACACCAGCTCAGGCTCCTTCCCCACCAGAGAGGTGACATTCCACGTACCAAAAGCCAGTTTAGAAAGCTTGGGATCAGTCCGCCAAGGTCTCCGCCTTTGACTGCCACCTAATCCACATAGCACCGGACTTCCATGATCCCTCCTGCAGGTGGTGAACCTACTGGAGGGCGGACCCATGTAACTCCTTCGGGCTGAGCCCGGCCGGGTCCCATGGGTGGAAACCCGGCCACCAGACGCTAGCCTTCGAGCCCCTCCCCCAGGCCTGGCTCCAGGGTGGGGCCCCGGTAACCCCATACCGGGCGGGGTACACTGAATCCTTGATATACAATTTATCATGAGAGTCTGTTGGATCGTTCTTCGTCTGGCCCTTCACCCAGGACCAGTTTGTCTTGGGAGACCCTATCAGAGGCAAATTGCCCCGGACAACATAGCTCCTGGGATCACTGGGGCACGCAAACCCCCCCACCACGATAAGGTGACGATCCATGAGGGGGAGAGTCTCAGTGTCTGGAGTTATATTAGACAAAGCGACTCTGAGGTCATGCTCATTGTCCAGTCTGTTTCTCTGTTTTGTCTTCAACTGAACCAGAGCTGAGAAGCCACACTCACAGAGATAGGTAGTGCTGAAAGGTAGGAGGGTTTTTTTTGTCTGGAGTTATATTAGACAAAGCGACTCTGAGGTCATGCTCATTGTCCAGTCTGTTTCTCTGTTTTGTCTTCAACTGAACCAGAGCTGAGAAGCCACACTCACAGAGATAGGTAGTGCTGAAAGGTAGGAGGGTTTTTACTGCTCGAATGGCAAGAGAAGGATACTCGCTCATCACAGTGCTGCACCAGAACTGCGAGAGGCTTACCTCCGTGAACCTCTTTTTCAGCGTGCGGTCACATGATAGCTCCACCAGCTGACTCTCTTCATTGCTTGGCAACATAACGCTTTCCATGTCGATTCCAAAGGGATCGCGTATCCAGTCCGTTTCGCCATGCTCAATTAGCATATGGGTGCTTCCATTTATTAGGGGTCCAATGTGTGACATTGGTGGCAAAATTTAAAATTGATCAAATCTGCACATGAAATTGACTAATCACTATCCAATTGTGTCAGGTTTATGAAACTATTAACTATTTTCGTAACGGCATTCGCGTTCAGGAACTCTTGAGGATGAGAGCTCACTTTAACTACTTGTAAATGGGGACGTAAATGGGACACTCGGGCTTTTGTTTCCCCGTGTGCCAATGCACTTTGCAATGGCACACGTTTTACATGAAACAGCTTCAACACTTGCGGTATTTTTCACGCATCAAAACTCATCAACAGCTACATTTTCATGACATATTAAGATGTGATAACGTGTATACATACCTTCAAATTCTCCCTGTTCGTTGGATAAGACGTAAAATCACAAAAGGCGTAAATGCGGGACACGGAAGTTTGGACCTTCGATAACTTCAATATAAAGTGGCCACGGTTAATCCTCTCCACATGGGTTGAGCACATCCGGGGTAGAGAAAATAAAAGGGCTTTCCCAGGGCGGTCACCTCGCCAGACGGGGCTGCGCGCGGCCGACCAAGACCGAAGACGTAAATTTTTTAAAGGACACCATATTCGATGTGTCATAAATGTTTGAGATTTTATTGAAATATTCTACATCTGAGCTTCACAAAGACTGATCTCCTTTTTACGTGTATGATTTGGGATTTGAAAGGTGCAAAGTGAAAAGCATCAGCACTTCCTTTTTTCTTGTTACTTTACCAAATAACTTGCATGTGAGACTTCCGGTTATGGCTGCCACGTAGGACGGACGTGTCTCGCTCTGCTCTGCTCCTGGAGAAAAAAAATCGGCAAATAACTCTCTCATTTGGGACAGAACGTATCCCAGCATTTGGGCGAAGATATGTCGGCGAAGCCTAAGGCTGGAAAACCAGGAAAAGGAAAAAGCGAGCCGCCGAAACAGTCCAAATTAACAGACTTTCAGGTCTGTGACGCAGCAAACAAAACTCCATATATGGCGGAGGAAGCTGGCGGCGGTGCAATGTTTGCGGGGAATGGCGCAGATGCGCTGATGGCTGCCATGAGTTCAATGAGAGCGGACTTTTCCTCTAGATTTGATGGGATTATGACAGCGTTGGAAGGAATAAGAAAGGAATTGGGTGACTGTGTAGAACGAACGGCGCAGATGGAGCTCCGTCTCGCTAGTGCTGAAGATGACGTCACCCGTCTTCAATTAAAGGTGCGCACTTTGGAAAAAAAAAATAAATCTCTGGAAGATAATATTTTGGATTTGGAATCTCGGTCGAGACAGAATAATTTGAGGCTGGTGGGTCTTCCAGAGGAATCAGAAGGTCGGGACGTATGTTCCTTTCTGGAAAAGTGGATTCCGGAGGTGCTGGGCAGCGAGGAGTTGCAATCAGCAGTGGTTCTGGAAAAAGCACATCGTATTGGCCCACGGAGAGATAAGGGACCGCCGAGGACCTTAATTATGAAGTTTCTTAGCAACAGAGACAGGATGAAGATCTTCAACGCTGCACGAGCTAAAAAAGGAGAGATTAAACACCAGGACCAGCAGGTGCGGTTCTACCCAGATTTGGCCACAGGAATCCAGCAATTGAGGAAGCAGTTTGATCCCGTACGTAAGGAGCTGCGCAACCTTGGGATTCGTCATGGTGTAATCTATCCTGCGAGACTGCTGACCACGTATGAGGGCAGAACCCACATTTTCAAGACCCCAGAGGAGGCGCAGGAGTTCATCAAGAAGATCAAAGAAGAAGAAGAGACTGGTGGGAGCTAAGCATGAACAAAATATAAGGTAGAATAATTAAGCATTTGCACAGGCATCTGACTGACTTGAAGTAAATAGTAAGTTTACAAAATATAGATTGTATTATATATTAAAAAAACAAAACAAAAACAAAACAAACAAAAAAAAAAACTATGATGTACAAAGTTGTTAAAAATTTTGGAGTTAAGTTGGAAAACTACAGAGGAGAGTTAATGTTACGTCATTAAAAGCAGTAGAGTTAGGGTGATTGGGAGGATGAAGAAGGAGTGGCTTAGGCTGTTCCCCGTGGGTGTGGAACAGTCGATGGCTATATCGGGAGACAGAATTTTTCTTTTGATTTTGGGGGGTTTGCCACAAGTGTGGGAAGGGGAAATTTGTTTGTGTGTAGTTTGTAGGATGAATGTTCAACCACTCATGTTTTTGCTTCTCTGTATGAGCATGTTTACACTGCAAGGTAATCCCAAACTCTATTGATCATGGACCAAAGTGTTAATCTTAATTTAACTTCATGGAATTGCAGAGGTCTACAAAATTTAAAAAAACTTAAACAAGTTATGAATAAAATAAAGGACATGGGTTCAAGAATTGTGTTTTTACAAGAAACTCATCTGATAGAGGAGGATGTTAAAAGAATTAGGAGTAGATGGCAGGGAAGTGTATTCACCTCTTCATTTTCATCCCGAGCCAGGGGAGTTATGACTCTCATACATAAATCAGTTCCTTTTCAGGTGAAAAATGTAATTGGAGACAAATTTGGAAGATATGTAATCATTCAAGGTTCTTTGCTATTAGAAAATATAAATCTTGTGAACTTATATGGTCCCAATATAGATGATCAGAAGTTCTTTGCTAATTTATTTCTCATCTTATCATCACTTACAGGGCAACATATAATAGCAGGGGATTTTAATTGTACATTGAATCCAGGTGTGGATAGATCAACAGGACTGGATTGTACGCACATTGGATGTAGGATGACTATTAATCATTTTATGAAAGAATTGAGATTGTTAGATATATGGAGAGAAATGAAACCACAAGTTAAAGCCTATTCTTGTTATTCCAGTACCTACAAGACATTCTCACGTATTGATTATTTTTTGATTTCCACAGAATTAAGGTCCAAGATTCAAAACTGCTTTTATGATAACATCGTGATTTCTGATCATGCACCCTGTTGTCTAATATATGTAGATAAAAAATTGACAAAGGAATCAGGTAGATGGCAATTTCAGCATAAATGGCTTCAGGATGAGGAATTTGTCAAGTATATAGAAAAACAGATAGACGAGTTCTTTGACATCAATACTACACAAACATCAGCATGTGTAAAGTGGGAGGCTTTCAAAGCTTTTATTAGGGGACATATTATTAGTTATACAGGATCAAAATCTAAGAAGACTCGAGAGGAGAGAGCTAAATTGGAACATAAAATAAAAAGTCTTCAGGAAAAAGTGTATGCAGGATTGACCCAAGGTTGGAGAATGAATTACTGATTTTGAGAGCTGAATACGACAAAAAATCAGCGAATAGAGCTGCCTCGAGTCTTCTAAGATTGAAACAATCTTTTTATGAACAAGGTGAAAAATCAGGAAAATTATTAGCATGGCAGATTAAACAATTGGAAATTAAAACACCAATTACCAGTATTATAAGTAACGGACAGGTAGTTATAGATCCTTTAGAAATTAATAGAGCCTTTAGAGATTACTATGAAAAATTATATGATACCAAAAATGAACCTGATTTAACAAAACTAAATGGGTTTTTGAACGAACTATCTATACCGTGTATTCCAAATGAAAACAGGGAGATATTGGAGTCTAAAATTAGTCAAGAAGAAGTTGGGCTAGCCATTGATAATATGAAATCAGGAAAAAGTGCAGGACCAGATGGTCTTCCAGTTGACCTTTATAAAAAATTTAAGAATAAATTAATAAAACCTTTTTTGGAAATGGTTTTAGAAGCATTTCAAAATAATAATTTACCATCATACATAAATAATGCCTTAATTATACTGTTGCCAAAACCAGGTAAGCCCTCTAATAAATGTGAAAATATGAGACCAATAAGCCTATTAAACGCCGACCTTAAGATAATCTGTAAAATTTTAGCAAGACGAATACAAGAAATTTTACCAAATATTATTAATCGAGATCAGAATGGCTTTATAAAGGGTAGACAAGGCTTCCATAATGTAAGAAGACTATTTAATATTATTTATTTTAATAAAGAAGCACCGGATACAGCTCTCCTATCATTGGACGCCGAAAAGGCCTTTGATAGAGTTGAATGGCCCTTTCTTTTTGAAGTCCTACAAAGGTTTGGACTTGGAAATAATTTCATAAAATGGGTTCAAATAATATACAATAATGCTACAGCAGAAATCCTAACAAATAACAATATTTCAAAACCAATAAAAATCAATAGAGGATGTCGACAAGGCTGTCCACTTTCACCTTTACTGTTTACTATGGCAATTGAACCTTTAGCGATAGCGATACGTTTACATTCACAAATATATGGAATTAAAGTTGGACCAACAGAACATAAAATCTCCCTGTACGCCGATGATATAATTTTGTTTATGTCGAATCTAAAAAAATCAATTCCAACCTTGTTGAATTTAATAAAGAATTTTGGGGAAATATCAGGATATAAAATAAATAAAACTAAATCTTCAATATTAATGCTAAATGAGACCCAGAGAAATTACCCAGCCCCTGAGGTAAATCAATTCAATGTTGTAAATCAGTTTAAATATTTAGGAATCCAAATTATGCCTAAGCTAGAATCAGTCGCCAGTGTCAACTATGAAGCCTTAATGTCAGATATCAATGAGTTAACTCAGAGATGGATGTCACTACCAATGTCGATGATCGGGAGAATCAATATACTTAAAAGTAATATTTTACCTAAAATACTTTATTTATTTCAATACATTCCCTTATCACCACCTTTAGATCTATTCTCAAGAATAAAAAAAAAGTTAGTGGAATTTATATGGAACAACAGGAGGGCTAGATTACGTTTGTCTTTATTATATTTACCATTTGATCGTGGAGGTCTGAAATGTCCAAATTTTATGTTGTATTATTGGTCGGCACAACTGAGGTCTATGACATATTATTTTTCATCAAATGATCTCCCTCACTGGACTGAAATGGAATCATACAATTTACCTTTAGCTCTTCCCATATTCATATACTCAGATTCGGCAAAAAAATTACAAAAACAAGTTAAAAATCCATTTGTAAAGCATATGATCAAAATATGGTGTGAAGCTAAAAACTATTTAAAAGAACCACAGTTAATGTCACAATTTAGTCCAATATGGGGTAATCAATATTTTAAACCAGGGAGAGCGGACGCTGTATTTAAAGTATGGAATTTAAAAGGGATACAAAAGATTCAGGATTTATATTTGCCATGTGCAGACAACATAATGTCTTTTGAAGAGCTGAGGATCAAATTTAATCTCAATAGAACACATTTTTTTAAATATCTTCAACTTAGAAACTTTATTCGATCAAATCAAAATAAAGCTCTCACTCGACCTATTTATTCATCCTTGGAAAAAATGATGATGAAAGATAGTAAAAGAAAGGGTATTATTTCAGAGTTTTATAACTCATTGACACTATCTTCAAGTGAAAATTCACTGAAAAGATTAAACTACTGGAAAGAAGATCTGCAAATTGAAATTTCAGAGGAACAATGGGAATTGGCTTGTACAGAAGCTCAAACCAAATCAATAAATGCACGCCTTAAATTGATACATTTCAAATGGTTAATGCGGATGTATGTTACACCGGAGGAGTTAAATAGATATAACAAAAATATACCAGATACATGCACAAAATGCATGGAAAGTAAAGGAACCCTATTTCATTGTTTATGGGAATGTAGATTAATAAGAATGTTTTGGGAGGAGGTGAGGGTAACAATTGAAAAAATAATCTCAAAACAAATCATATTGAATCCTAAACTGTTTTTGTTGGGTCTGTACCCAGAAAAGCATAATTTCAATAAAAGTGAAAGAACATTCATAGACCTCAGTTTGCTTAATGCCAAAAAATGTATTGCACTATTATGGAAAAAGACTCATAGACCAGATGTGACTCAGTGGTTAAGACAGATGTTAACAAACCTTCCATTAGAAAGAATAACATATATACTGAAATCAAAGGAAATTGTGTTTGAGAATATATGGAGACCTTTTATTGATTATATAAAAAATTTAAACATAACTCTTGAAGAAGAAGGTGAATGATGTGTGTGGACCTTGTAAATTCCAAACTGGTGAACATAATATGTATACTAATGTATTGGATTGTCTAGACTAAACAGAGGAGCATTGTTGAAGACTTGATTTTGTTGGTGGTTGTTGGTGTTTTTAGGGTATTTTTTTTTTTTGTAGTACTTTAGTGTTAGTGTTTGATTGTTTGTATCATGTTTGTTAAAAAAAAAAAAAAGGTTCAATAAAGATATTGTGGAAAAAAAAAATAACTTGCATGTTGCTGCGTAAATTCGGGGACACGGAAATTTACGTCGTACGAGTAAATTTGCAGGGGTCGCCGTACAAAAACCATAGATCCGATCACATTGGGGAATGTTTTATTTTGAATTTGCATTACAACTCTGTTATCTCTTGCATAAATGAGTAGAAAGAGTTACTCAGAGATCCCTTTCAGGTACTTTGAAATTGATGCGATTGTCATGTCACACAAAAACTGGGAAAAATGAGGGGACACGACCAATAGCTTCGATTCTAATGGCAAAATCAATGATTTTTTTTTTTTAAATTGCAATGCAAGTCTGAAACTCTTTTATGTTCCCTTGCATATTATAAAAACGAAACCGACATATGCAAATTACAGAAAAAGAGAGAGCGCTTGAAAGTCGGATACCCCTGATATAGTGCACTGGACCCCAAATAAATGGAATCACCCATATACAAACAAATGTTGCGAGTCTTCTTCTATGGTACGAAATATGGTGTCGCCCGCCACCTACTGCCATCTACTGTTACGGAGTGTGAATGACACTATGTTGATTTATTTCTTGATATTTTATTTGCCCCACCAGTTGAGAATCACTGCTCTATATTACACAGCTTTCAACTGCTGAGGTCGGGTATTATAGTATTATAGTAGGTCGGGTGGCCTACAGTCTTGATGTCACATTTTTGGGTCGGCACGGAACGCTCAGAACCAGTCTTGAACTGTCCCAAAAGTTCGGGACCGAAACTGTTTCAGTTCCTAATGGAAAAGCCTACAAAGCGTGCTGAATCAAAGTGAATAGGGCCAAACAGGTACTAGTGGAAAAGGGGCTTTTGTGTTAGACCTCCCCAAACTGGACTGGCATTTTCCAGAACCGGATGAATGAAGGTCAAATAGATCTGTTTGCCCTTAAGACATCAAGTTTTAGCCACACAAAGGTAGTGAATCCTGGCTGTTGTTTTAGAGAGCATATAGTTGACATAAGCATCTCATTACAGATCAGATGAGATCTGAACTCCAAGCAGCTTGAATGTGGAGACTCCACTGATGCTATGACCAGAGACCATTGGCAGTGGAGGAGAGGGAATGTAAGTCTGTCTTCTTGCAGTCACAGCCATGTGACTACTATTTACATTCTGCACCCCCCCCCCCCCCAACGGCTTCTACTCAGTGTTTCACCTCCCGCCACAGCTCCCCCTACAGGCTACAACCGCCACTGCTCCCTCCTGCCACTGCTTTCCCCGTTCACCCCATATTCACAGTCAGATCGTCATCACATCATTGTAATAAATCGCAGGTAAACCCGTCCAATCTCCATCCCATTCCTCAGTCTTCTCAACCTGTCCCAAAGCAACACCACCTGAAACTGACTCTACTCACCACACGCTCACTGAATAATGAAAGCCTCATACTGAGCGAATTCATCACTGACAATAACCTGGATTTTCTTTGCATCACTGAAACATGGCATAATCCCCTGGACTATTTTTCAGTCAATGAGACCACACCTTCCGGATTCACCTACATCAATAAACCCCACCCTGATGGCCGGGAAGGTTTTGTTAGGGGTGTGCCATATCGTATCGTTCATGATAACACCGGTATAGTTTCTGATACCTGTGTAAAAATGAAAATCGCGATAGTTGGGGTCCGTTACGCTGCCAATGGAAGTTACGTATTACCATAGAAATGGCAAAACAAACATGGCGCGAGAAGCAGCATTCTGTGCTTGGAACGCCTGCATCTAGTTGTGAGGAAGTAGTTTAGTTTTAAGGCTGTTTCAGAGTGCTACCATCTTTAAAAAAAAAACAGTGCAGCGATGCGGATAATCTGCCCACATTTTTTTCCTCACGTCACCCAACCCAGTGTTGTTGATGTCCAGACTCCCAAGTGTTCAGAAGTTTATTTTCCTTCCCTTGTGGCTGATCCAGATTGATTTATTCAACCAGCCGAAAGAAACAAATCCGTTAACAGCCCCAGGAGTTCTCTGTGTAACGGAGATTTCTAACGTAGGTAAACTGAGAGAAAGAGAGAAGGGAGGTCTGATGTAGCGGTCGTTTACCTGCAGAAGTGTCTTGTTTGGGGAAACAGCAGACAGATAGGCCAAATGATGAAATAATACTTTTAAATAAGCCCACTCCCTCCCTGTTGTATTTAGACCCTCTTCCTGACCCGGTGAAATAACATACTAAATTAATTTAATATGTTAAAATGACCAAAACCCCCTCATGCTCCAGAGCATAGAAATGAGATGAAAACAGAAGTAATGTGTTGAATGATGTTTGTGGTTATATTATACTGCTGTAGCTGCTTATACTGTAGTTTAGGGTTTACGTTTTTAAATGTAATAAATAGGTTGCATTAACCATAGCTAATTTGCTCTTACATTTATAAGGCAATGTTTTCAGGACTATTCAAATATTTTAAGAAAAACTTTTATAATTTTCAAAACTATGGGCTATATGTAGTCTGCAGTACCAACTTTACTCTCATCTGCTTGTTACATTCTCTACTAAATTTGTTTTATTTTCTCATTTTTTAAACATCTTTTCATAAAGGTACATTTTTCTCAAAAATTTTGAACGTTTTTGGTGACAAATTCGTGACCTTTTTCATGCAGAATTGTAAGTTTTTACCTAAAGCTTCTTACCTTGTGTATTTATTTGGAAAAGGTGAAGAAATCAGAAGCAGCACCAGATTAAAATTAAGATTAGTCAATCAGTGTTTTAATAACCAATAGATCAGATGACTATTAAAATCCAAATTTATAATTTTCCTCCCAGCCGAAGGTTATAATTACATTTATAGCTAGTTTGATACCTATTTTTTTTAAAGTGTTGGCCTACTAAACCTGGGGTGGTTTCTGGTTTCCAACAACAGGGTGGCCTAGGATGAAGTCAAATTCCTGGCCTGAATTTTTGTCCCACTCCACCCCTCCGTGCACTAAAAATGTGGTGGTTTATAATATTTTCTGGTAATATCTGATACAGAATAAAAAAGTTTGAAACACATTCTATATAAACTGGAGAAATAAGAGTTTTTGTTTTTACTGAATATGTTGAACATAATTAATGCTGGCCTGTGAAACTGTACTTTATACATTTAAAAGAAAAAACTGTATTCTGTGATATCGTGAAAATTCACAGAAATATCGTGGTATCATTTTTGGGCCATATCGCCCACCCCTAGGTGGTGTTGCTGTCATTCACCGAAAAAGTATCAAAATATCCAACATTCCCACCTCCGCAGTCCGCTCATTTGAACAGCTTGCCTTCAGACTCTCTGGTCCCACCCCCCGATCACTGCTGTTATCTACCCCCCCCCCCACCCCCCCATGCCAAGTCCCTCCTTTCTACCCGAACTGTCGGATCTGTTGACCCTGCTCTCCACCATCTCGCCCTCTGTTCTTCTCCTTGGAAACTTTAATCTCCACATCGATGCCACCGACTGCAAATCTGCCACCGACTTCCTGGATGTTCTTCGGTGCTTCACCTTCACTCAACACGTTAACTTCCCAACTCATTCACATGGACACATTCTGGATCTGGCCTGCTCAACTGGACTAACAATACTCCAACTTAGCAGCATCAACCTCCATATCTCCGAACACCTGGCAATCACCATGGACATCAGCGTCCCCATCCCCTCCCCTAAAGAAAAGCACACAATATCCTTCAGAAATATCAAAACCATCACTCCTCCAGTCTTTTCAGCCTCACTCACCAGCAAGATGCCTGCCTCCCCTGCCCCACTCTCTGATGACCCCCACGGATCTTGTCCGCTATTACAACACCACTCTCTCCTCCTGCCTGAACCACTTAACCCCTATCAAAACTAAGTCTCCTTCACTCACTCTGCTCCCTGGTACACTGCTGAACTTCATGCCATGAAATCCCATAAGTGACAGCTGTAAAGACTCTACAAGAAAACAAACGTAACAGTTCATCTCCAAGCCTACACTGACCACCTCCAACAATACAATACTGCCCTCAACACAGCTCGGTCAAACTACTACTCCCACCTCATACACACTGGCTCCAACAACCCCAAAACACTCCTTTCCACAATCAACAAACTTCCCAAATCCATCAACAACACCTCCCCAGCGTTCACTGCTGAAAAGTGCAACTCATTCCTGTCTTTTTTCCAAAGATGACCACCATTCCCAGCAACCTGACTACCTCCCCTCCTATTTTAACCTCTCCATTGACTCCTCCCCCCACCTTTATTCAGCCACTCTGTCATTTCCCCACACTGACCCCTCAAGAACTCACTAAAATTACCACAGGCATGAGAAGCCCCATATCTGTACTGAACCCTGTTCCCTCCACACTTATCAAATCCTGCCTCCCATCCCTCTCCCCACTCATCTGCACCATCATCAATGCCTCCCTCAACTCCGGCTCAGTTCCTGACCCCCTGAAACTTGCCGCTGTCAACCCAATCCTCAAAAAACCTGGACTAAACCCTGACATCATGAATAAATAACTTCTGTCCCATCTCCAACTTGCTCTTCCTATCAAAAATTCTAGAATGTGTTGTTGCCACCCATCTCAAAAACCACCTCACCTCCAGTGACCTCTTTGAGACATTCCAATCCAGATTCTGCTCACAACATACCACCAAAACAGCCCTTCTCAAGTGACAAACGACCTCCGCCTCTCAGCCGACTCTGGACTCCTGAACATCCTCATCATGCTCGACCTCACAGCTGCCTTCGATACAGTCAATCACTCTATTCTCCTCTCCCATCTGGAAACCTTCCTCAGCATCAGTGGCACAGCTCTCTCCTGGTTCCACTCATATCTCACCAACAGACAACAATTCATCCATGTCAACAACTGCACCTCCCTCACAGCCCCCCTCTCCCATGGTGTTCCCCAGAGCTCTGTGCTTGGCCCACTCCTCTTCATCATTTATATACTCCCGGTTGGTAACATCATCCGCCGACATGACCTTAACTTCCACTGTTATGCCGACAACATTGAGAGCTACATTTCTACTAACTGCATAACCACAGTAACCTGCTCCATACTGGAAAACTGTCTCTCTGAAATCAAATCCTGGATGCAAAAAAACTTTCTACAAGTTAACTATGATAAGTCTGACATGATGATCACCGGCCCGGAATCTCTCATCAATACTACCCACAACTTCAACCTCACTGTTGCCAACTCCAGACTTTCCCCATTCTCACAGATATGAATCGTTGGAGTCATCTTTGACAGCCACCTCACTTTTGAACCCCACATCAATCATGTCACCAAAACTGCCTTTTTTCACCTAAAAAACATAGCCCAACTTTGTCCCTCACTCATCTTCTCCACTGCAGAAGATAAGATAAGATGAGCCTTTATTAGTCCCATAATGGGGAAATTCCAGGATTGCAGCAGCAAAGGGATAACAGCACTCAGAGCAATAGTAAATAAGATATTAAGATAAGAACTGGTTAGCCAACGCAGTAAATAAATATACAGTACATATGTACACAGCTATATACACAGTGCAGGAGCATTGCAGCTAGATGGTATCAACAGCATTACAATTTGCTAAATTACCCTGCAGAATATAAATGCAGTATCTCACAAAAGTGAGTACACCCCTCACATTTTTGTACATATTTTATTACATCTTTGCATGGGACAACACTGAAGATATGCCACTTTGATACAATGTAGTCAGTGTACAGCTTGTATAAAAGTGTAAATTGCTGTCCCCTCAAAATAACTCAACACTCAGCCATTAATGTCTAAACCACTGGCAACAAAAGTGAGTACACCCCTAAGTTAAAATGTCCAAATTGTGCCCAAGTAACAATATTTTGTGTGGCCACCATTATTTTCCAGCACTGCCTTAACTGTCTTGGGCATGGAGTTCACTAGAGCTTCACAGGTTGCCACTGGAATCCTCTTCCACTCCTCCATGACGACATCACAGAGCTGGTGGATGTTAGAGACCTTGTGCTCCTCCACCTTCTGTTTGAGGATGCCCCACAGATGCTCAATAGGGTTTAGGTCTGGAGACATGCTTGGCCAGTCCATCACCTTTACCCTCAGTTTCTTCAGCAAGGCAGTGGTCATCTTGGAGGTGTGTTTGAGGTTGTTATCTTGTTGGAATGCTGCCCTGTGGCCCAGTTTCTGAAGGGAGGGTATCATGCTCTGCTTCAGTATGTCACAGTACATGTTGGCATTCATGGTTCCCTCAATAAACTGAAGCTTCCCAGTGCCAGCAGCACTCATGCAGCCCAAAACCATGACACTCCCACGACCATGCTTGACTGTAGGCAAGACACACTTGTCTTTGTACTCCTCACCTGGTTACCGCGACACACGCTTGACACCATCTGAACCAAATAAGTTTATCTTGGTCTCATCAGACCACAGGACATGGTTCCAGTAATCCATGTCCTTAGTCTGCCTGTCTTCAGCAAACTGTTTGCGGGCTTTCTTGTACATCATCTTAAAAAGGGACTTGCTTCTGGGACGACAGCTATGCAAACCAATTTGATGCAGTGTGCAGAGTATGGTTTGAGCACTGACAGGCTGACCCCCCAGCCCTTCAACCTTTGCAGCAATGCTGGCAGCACTCATACGTCTATTTTCAAAAGACAAGCTCTGAATATGATGCTTAGCATGTGCACTCAGCTTCTTTGGTCGACCATGGCGAGGCCTGTTCTGAGTGGAACCTGTTCTATTAAACCACTGTATGGTCTTGGCTACTGTGCTGCAGCTCATTTTCAGGGTGTTGGCAGTCTTCTTATAGCCTAAGCCATCTTTATGTAGAGCAACAATTCTTTTTTCAGATCCTCAGAGTTCTTTGCCATAGGTGCCATGTTGAACTTCCAGTTACCAGTATGAGAGAGTGTTAGAGCGATAACACCAAATTTAACACACCTGCTCCCCATTCACACCTGAGACCTTGTAACACTAACAAGTCACATGACACCGGGGAGGGAAAATGGCTAATTGGGCACAATTTGGACATTTTCAGTTTGGGGTGTACTCACTTTTGTTGCCAGCGATTTAGACATTAATGGCTGTGTGCTGAGTTATTTTGAGGGGACAGCAAATTTACACTGTTATACTAGCTGTACACTGACTACTTTACATTGTATCAAAGTGTTGTATCTTCAGTGTTGTCCCATGAAAAGATATAATAAAATATTTACAAAAATGTGAGGGATATACTCACTTTTGTGAGATACTGTATGTACCCAGACAGTATATTCTGCATTTGAATCAACAGTGTTGTTGCCACCCGCAATAATAATTGTAATTGTCTTAGTTGTGTATTGGAGGGGAAGGGCGAGAGGCAGGGTGTACCCTGCTTCTCGCCCAAAGATGCTGGGATAGGCTCCAGACCCCCCGCGACCCGAAAAGGATTAAGCGGAAGAAGATGGATGGATGGATGGATCTCTATTGTGCAAATTTGTTACATTTAATGCATTTAATACGACCTCTATGAGCAGCACCGGTTAGGTTATAAAGTCTTGACAGCCGTAGGTAGGAAAGACCTGCGGAACCTCTCCCTTGTGCACTTAGGATGGTACAGCCTACCGCTAAATGAGCTTCTCAGTGCGTTCAGCATGTCCCGCATGGGGTGGGACTCGGACTCCAGCAGAGATGATAACTTAACCACCATCCTCCACTCTCCTGTCTCCTCCACTTGGTCGAGGCGTTGCCCCAGAACAGAGCTAGCTTTTTTGATCAGCCTGTTCAGTCTCTTTCTGTCGGCTGCCGTGATGCCGCTGCCCCAACAGACCACTCCAAATGTGATGGCTGATGCCACCACCGAATCGTAGAAGGTCTTGAGGAGTGCCCCTTGCACTCCCAAAAGACCTGAGTCTCCTCAGGAGGAACAGCCTACGCTGCCCGTTCTTGTAGAGCGCATTGGTGTTGTGTGACCAGTCCAGTTTGTTGTTCAGGTGAACACCCAGGTACTTGTAAGATGTCACCATCTCAATGTCTGTTCCTTGGATGTTCACTGGTGCTGTGGGGGGTTGTCCTCGCCTGCGGCAGTCCACCACCAGTTCCTTAGTTTTCCTCGCATTGATCTGGAGGCACTTCCGCAGGCACCAGCCCACAAAGTCCTGGATAAGTCCTCTGTACTCCACATCATCCCCCTCAGAGATGAGGCTGACGATCACACAGTCATTAGAGAGCTTCTGTAGATGGCAGTGTGGTGTATTGTGTGATAAGTCAGCAGTGTAGAGGGTGAACAGTAGGGATGTGCCATATTGTATTGTTCACGATAATACCGGTATAAATTTTGATACCGGTGTAAAAATGAATATCGCAGTATTTGGGGTCTGCTGCATGACGACGTCACACCGCATAGAAACAGCAAAACAAACATAGCAGTGGGAAACTGCAGCTCTGGAGTCAGACCGACATTGTCTACTGCTGATACCCTAACTACATTTCATGATAATTGGTCTAATTTTCTAGTCATCCTGTCTCCTGTCCAGCTCCGAGTCGGTGAACCAGCACACCGTGTTCTACCTTCACCTGGAGTCTCCAGCTGAGTGGGAATATTTGTTTTACTTTGTTTCAGACTGCTGTCATGTTTAAAAAAAAAACAGTGCAGCAGTTCTGCCTGCATTTTTTTCACACATCAATACCACTGGAACGGTATTAACGTTGGACAATGTGCCACTCGAAGTGGCTGTATTTTACTTCCATTTTTATTAAACCATCCGAAGAGAGAGAGAGAAACAAAAAAACATCCATTCAGTGCAAGGAGAGCCAAAAGCCCCAGGACAGGTCCATGCAACGGGGGCAGGTAAAGTGATTCACCATAAAACCCGATGTCTGTGTGCAGTTAAGATGTAATGGTTTGTATTATACTGCTCAAAAAAATAAAGGGAACACTTTGAAAACACATCAGATTTTAATGGGAAAAAATAAGATAAGATAAGATAAGATAAGCCTTTATTAGTCCCACAACGGGGAAATTCCAGGATTGCAACAGCACAGGGATAGCAACACTCAGAGCAACAATCAGAAGGCAAGAAAAAACAAGCAAGCAAGAGCAGCTAATATACATATATACATATTACTATAAAATATATATATACACACACACACACACACACAGACACACAGTGCAGAGCATTGTAGCTGGATGGAATAAATATATGAATATATGAACACACAGTGCAGAGCATTGTAGCTAGATGGAATAAATATGTAAATATATAAACACCCACAGTATGGAGCATTGCAGCTAGGTGGAATAAATATGCAAGTATATAAACACACACAGTGCGGAGCAATGTAGCTAGATGGAATAATATGTAGATATATAAAAACACAGTGCGGAGCATTGTAGCTAGATGGAATAAATATATAGATATATAAATATAAACACACCCAGTGCAGAGCATTGTAGCTAGATGGAATAAATATGTAAATATATAAACACACACAGTGCAGAGCATTGTTGCTAGGTGGGATGAAACAGCATAACCGTCTATTTAGTTATCCTACATGGTATGATTATGTGCCCATACATATTCTCACCCTCCATAGCGACCGGTATGTTCCTAGTTGTATGCCGGAGAGGACCATTGTGTAAGTCTATTGCATCTTTTGCATTCAAAAAAAAAAAAAAAAACTATTAGTTTGTTACGTCTTTTTGCTATCTCTGCGAGCAGCCCTGCTTAGGTTGTACAGTCTGACAGCCGTTGGTAGGAAGGACCTATGAAACCTCTCGGTTGTGCACCTGGGATGATGTAGTCTGCTGCTAAATGAGCTCCTCAGTGCATCCAGTATGTCCTGCATAGGGTGGAACTCGGACTCCAGCAGAGATGACAGTTTAGCCACCGTCCTTCTCTCTCCTATCTCCTCCATCGGATCAAGGCGTTGCCCCAGGACAGAGCTAGCTTTCTTAATCAGTTTGTTCAGTCTCTTCCTATCGGCTGCAGTAATGCCACTGCCCCAGCAGACCACTCCAAAAGTGATGGCTGATGCCACCACCGTGTCATAGAATGACTTCAGCAGCGCCCCTTGTACACCAAAAGACCTGAGTCTCCTCAGCAGGAACAGCCTGCGCTGTCCCTTCTTGTAGAGTGCGTCAGTATTGTGTGACCAGTCTAGTTTATTGTTCAGATGAATACCCAGGTACTTGTAGGATGTCACCATCTCGATGTCTGTTCCCTGTATATTTACTGGTGCTGTGAGGGGCTGCCCATGCCTGCGGCAGTCCATCACCAGCTCCTTAGTTTTCCTCGCGTTGATCTGGAGGCAGTTCCGATGGCACCAGTCCACAAAGTCCTGGATAAGCCCTCTGTACTCAGCTTCATCTCCGCTGGAGATGAGACCAACGATCGCAGAGTCATCAGAGAACTTCTGTAGATGGCAATGTGTTGTGTTGTGTGAGAAGTCCGCAGTATAAAGAGTGAACAAGAAGGAAGCCAGCACCGTTCCCTGGGGGGCCCCCGTGCTACTGATGATCGTGTCGGAAACACAGTCCCGGGTTCTCACAAACTGAGGCCGGTTCGTGAGGTAGTCCAGGATCCATGATGACAGGTGCTGGTCCACCCCTGCGCGCAGCAGCTTGTCCTTCAGGATCATCGGTTGGATGGTGTTGAAAGCACTGGAGAAGTCAAAGAACATGATCCTCACCATATTCCCGGGCTTCTCCAGGTGGGACAGAGAACGGTGAAGGAGGAAGATCACCGCATCCTCCACCCCAATGCCATGCTGGTAGGCGAACTGGAGTGGATCCATCGCTGGTTCCACCAGGGGGCGGAGATGAGCAAGGAGCAGTCTCTCCAGGGTCTTCATCAAGTGGGACGTCAAGGCCACCGGTCTGAAGCTGTTCAGGTCTTTGGGGTGGGAAGTTTTTGGTACAGGTACCACACAAGATGTTTTCCACAGCTGTGGTACCCTCCCCAGTTTCAGGCTCATGTTGAAGATATACATCACAATCCCACACAGCTGGTCTGCACAGGACTTGAGGAGCTTTGCGCTGATGCCGTCCGGTCCCGACGCCTTCCTCGCCTTGATCTTCCTCAGCTCCGTCCTCACCTGGGTCTTGGTCAGGGTCAGGATGGGGGGCTGTGTGTTGGGAGTGGGGGGGGTGTCGGTGGAGTGGGGAGTGGGTAGCAGGACTTGATTTCTTAGAGGCAGCAGTGGTTGTTGTGCAGACAGGGGGGAGGGCGGTTGGTCAAATCTATTGAAAAACAGATTCAGATTGTTCGCCCACTCCCTGCCCCCCGTGGCCTGGGGGGAGGTATTCTGGAGCCCCGAGATGGTTTTGAGGTTTCTCCAGACCCCGCTGATGTCGCTCTGTTGCAGCTTGTCCTCCATCTTCTTCCTGAAGCTGTCCTTGCTAAATTAAAAAGTGTTCCTTTAATCTGAGTAAGCTGGAATAGCCTGCTACAATTTCAATATCCAGCTTATTTTTTCCCATTAAAATCTGATGTGGACTTCCGGTCTGGACGCCATGGCGACTGCAGCTTAACACTGAAGCTCTCAGACTCAATCCAGGATAACACCTTGAAAATCAAACTCAACGGATTTTTGGAGGAGTGAAAATCAAAAGACAAAATCATCATGTCTAAAGGAAAACAGAAGAAACTGAAATTCTCCAGGCTAGGACACGTATCGGCCGGAGAATCTGAAATGGAAGATCCCCGTTCAGAAGACGAGGAGCTGGTGATAGCTAACAAAAGGGTTAGCCTGAAATCACTATTTGAGGAACTACGACGATTTCGCCGAGATGTTACGGCCGAATTTCGGGAATTCAGAGAAGAATTGAAAAGGACAAACAGCAGAGTGGACCAGGCCGAGAACCGAATCTTGGAAACAGAGGATCGAATAAAAGTGCTCGAAGATTCTGTGCTGGACCTACGCAAAAGACAAGCAGCTATAGAGGCTAAGCTAACCGACCAAGAAGGAAAACAAAGAAGAGACAACATAAGAATTCATGGTCTGATAGAAGGAACCGAAAATGGTTTTAACTCAATGGCAGAATGCGTGGAATCCTTACTAAGAGAGAAATTGGATATTCCACAAACCACCGACTTGAAGATAGAAAAGGCACATCGTTCATTAGCCGCTAGGCCGGCGGCGGAAGCGCCCCCACGTTCGGTGTTGGTAAGATTTTCCAATTTCAAAATAAAACAAGAGGTTGTAAGACTGGCCTGGCAGAAAAAAGGATTTATGCACCAGGAGAGAAAAGTCTACGTGGAACACGATTACGCCCCGGAGGTCCTTAAAAAGCGCAGGGAATACAATGACGCGAAAAAGGTGTTAAGAGAGAAGAAATTGCGCTTTCAGACACCATTTCCTGCGAAGTTAAGGGTCTTCTACGGCGATGAAACGTGTCTCTATAATTCGGCGGAAGAAGCAACAGCTGACATGGCGAGGAGAGGGCTCCCGGTAACGGTGTTTAAACCCGCAGCAGACCCGAGTGAGAAGATCAAAGCGCAAACATGGACAACACAAAGACCCTCAAAATCCACGGACCAGCAGCGGGAAACCCAGCACCAGAGCGTCGCGGATAAACTATCCGTTTTCAGGTTGGAATAGCGACCTTTTTTTTTTTTTTTTTTTTTTTTTTCCTTTCTCTTGAATCAATCCGCACATCCAACCCCCCTCATACAAGGTAACAAACATTAAAAGAGATGCATATTCAGCATGTGGTAAAACATTTCATGGAACAATCATATTATTTGAAACAAATAAGTCTTTGTAATAAAAAAAAAAAAAAAAAAAACTTGTTAAAATAGAAATGTGACAATAATCCACATGTTCTGCTCATACTAACAAATACTGTTTTTGCGTGAATGTTTGATGTGATGGGGGTGGGAGGGTGCACACAATTTCACAGGGTTTAGGCATAAAAGGAAAAAAAAAAAAAAAATCATTACAAGTTTGGATTGGGTTCTGAAACTCACGTTAAAAGCATGGGACTACTTTCAGTGGTACGAGAGGGCCCTCAACACGTAACAGAGTTTGAGGAATTCCCCTCAGAGCCTTCACTCCATCAAGGCTCTTACAGGGTCTTTAAAAAGACCTCAGCTCAGGAAGTTCTTTTGACAGTTTTTTGTTTTAAAGTTTTTTACACTATGTTCTTAATGTTTTTCTTGTTTTTAATGTTCTTTCAGTTTCTGAGTAGCACAAAAGAGGGCCACCACACAGTTATACTAAACAAAACAACACAATGGAGAAACAGGGTGTAACCAAAATAATTTCATATAATGTAAAAGGGATCCTGAATCCAGTTAAAAGATCCAAGATTCTAGGCAAAATGAAAAAAGACAAAGCAGGAATAATACTTTTACAAGAAACCCACCTAACAGACGTGGAACACAATAAACTCAGTAGACAAGGGTTTAAAATGATCTCTTCATCTTCATATAAATCAGGGAGGAGGAGGGGAGTAGCGACATTGATATCAACCAAAATTACATTTGAAAAAAAATCAGAACACAAAGATAAAGAAGGGAGATACAGTTTGGTAACTGGGCGGCTAGAGGGAGAAGATATCACCCTGCTGAATGTGTATGCTCCCCCAGGGGCTAACTGGAAATTTTATAAAAATGTATTCGACCTAATGATAACTAAAGCTCAAGGTTTAGTGATATGTGGTGGGGACTTTAATCTTAGACTGAATCCATACTGGGATGCTTCTGGTAATTCCCCACATCAAAATAACACCCAAAACAGGAAGACTCGGATGCTACTAAAAGAAATGGGAATCTGTGATGTGTGGAGGGAACTCAACCCCAGTGTAAAAGACTATACATTTTACTCAACTCCACATTCATCTTACTCAAGGATTGACTATTTTTTTATGTTTAATAGAGACATTGGTAGAGTAAAAACATGTAAAATAGGACTGATGGATCTCTCCGACCACAGTCCGATCTACATGGACTTAAATATCCAAAAATACATAAATAATACATTTTCTTGGAGGTTAAATTCAAATGTCCTGAAAGGACCATTGAAAGATGAATTGGAGTCAGATATTCTCAGATATTTGGAAGATAACGATAATGGAGAAGTATCCCCTTTAATACTGTGGGATGCATGTAAAGCTGTAATAAGAGGAAAGATTATTGCAAAACTGGCAACCCAAAAGAAACTAAGACAAGAAAAACTATCCACATTAGAGTCAGAACTTAGGAACCTAGAAAAAGAACACAAAGGCAACACTCATTCTACTGACTCGCTCAAGATTAAGGAAATTAAAAACCAAATAAATGAGATCTACACAATAGAAATCCAGAAGAAACTTACATTTCTGAAACAAAAATACTATGAAGCAGGCAGTAAATCGGCAAAATTGCTAGCCTATAAATTGAGGAAACATCAAACAGAAAGAGCAATCTACAAAATCAGAGACCCAGTATCAAAGGAAATAAAATTCAGAATTCAGGATATTCTTAAAAACTTCGAGAATTACTATAAGAACTTATACTCCCAAAAAAAACATAAAAACGCATCCGAGGCATTCCTAAACACATTAAACCTTCCCCAACTTACGGAGTCACAAAATAAAACACTACTGTCAGAAATACATTCTAAAGAATTGGAAAAAGCAATTATGAAACTTAAAGCTAACAAATCCCCAGGAGCTGATGGCTATACAGCAGAGTGGTACAAAACCTTTAAACAGCAACTATCTCCTCTCCTCCTGAAAACATTTAATTATGTCCTCCACACAGGGGAAATCCCCCCCTCCTGGAGAGAAGGGGTCATTGCAGTTATACCTAAACCTGAAAAGGATAAACTAGAGTGCTCCAACTACAGACCAATCAGTGTACTAAATCAGGACTATAAGCTTTTTACCATTATCCTTGCCAAAAGGTTAGAGAATATACTGACAGACCTAATTCATTTAGACCAAACAGGTTTTATAAGACAAAGACAGACACAAGACAACATTCGACGCACTTTACACATAATTCATCATATAAAAAAATATAACTTAAATGCAGTCATATTAGGATTAGATGCTGAAAAAGCATTCGATTCGGTTGACTGGTCTTTTCTATACAGAATCTTATCCAGTTTCAATTTTCATAACAACTTCATTAGAACTATACAGGCATTATATAAAAAACCAACAGCTAAAATAAGGATTAACGGTAATTTATCATCATCTTTTGAACTGGAAAGAGGATGTCGTCAGGGCTGCCCCCTGTCTCCACTGCTCTTTGCAATCTTCATAGAACCTCTGAGCCAATGGATAAGACAAAACCAAAAAATTCAAGGTATTACACTTGGTCAGAAGGAACATAAAATAGCACTCTTTGCTGATGACATTTTAATATACCTAGGGCAGCCGGACACTTCTTTACCAGAACTAACCTCAGTTTTTTCAGAGTATGGAGATTTATCGGGGTACAAATTAAATATGCATAAAACCCAAGTTTTAACATTCAACTATGACCCAAATCATTATTCACTAAGCAAACTCAAAACTAACTGGGAGTCGGAATCTATGAAATATCTGGGGGTCAATATCCCGAAACAACTCAACAAAATTATATCACTAAACTATGATCCACTGGTGACAAAAATAAAATCTGACCTAGCAAGATGGAATATGATACCATTCTTGGGTATTGCACAAAGAATTGAAGCAGTCAAAATGAATATACTTCCACGTCTTCTATACCTTTTCCAAACAATACCGGTAGAACCTCCCAAAAAAACATGGCAGGAGCTGGACAGAAGGATCTCAAGATTCATATGGCAGGGCAAGAGACCTAGAATCAGATATAGAACCCTACAGCTAAACAAAGACAAAGGTGGGCTCGCGCTGCCAAATATCAGGGACTACTTTAAAGCCGCACAAATTAAAACTTTAGTAGAGATATGTAACCCAGTCTACTCTGCACAATGGAAGGAGATCGAATGCCAAATAACAAGTGACATCCCCCTACAGGCGATAATAGGGAACAATGTCTTACCTAAGCTTTTGAATAACACTAACCCGTGGATAGAGACCCCGCTAAAAATTTGGTTTAAGATAGTCAGAGAGAATCAAACTAAAGAGCCCTATCGACTTCTGCAATGGATCGCCTATGATCAGGACTTTACTCCTAATAAAACAGACACCAGATTTAAAAAGTGGAAGGAGAAGGGGCTGATAAAATATTACGATTTTTTTAAAGGGCAAATCTTAAGAAGTTTTGAAGATTTGAAAAAACAAGGCCTAATAAATCAAGACCTTTACAGGTTCTTCCAGCTTAGACACCACATAAACAATATACTTAAAAAGGAGGTTTTGGAAAGGGCCCAGTCAGGTGTTCTGAAGGTCTTCTTAATGGCATATAAAGGGATCCCAGGGATCAGATACATTTCTAAAATATACCAAGGTCTTCAAGACTTAAAAGGAGACAACACATCTTATATAAAAGAGAGATGGGAAAAAGAGGGGAATTTCACTTTACATCTGGAAATATGGGAAAAGCTAAATAAACAGCAATGGAAAAGTACCTCATCCCTGCAGTGGAGAGAATTTGGATGGAAAAACTTGGCAAGATTTTTCAGAACACCTGCACAAATCAAATTTACCCATAAGGGATTGAACTGTTGGCGCTTGTGTGGTGAAAAGACTGCAAATCATTTTCATGTGTTTTGGTCATGCCCAGTTATCCACCAATATTGGACCAATGTACAGACAATATTGGGGAAAATATTCAAAATTACAGTTCCCTTTTCTTTTGTAACTTTGTATTTGGGTTTACTACCGGACTCACTGGAAAGACGAGGAGAAAAATACTTATTCAATGTTTTAATATTGGCAAGCAAAAAAGCTCTAACTAAAAAATGGATGTTGAAGGACTGTCCTACACCTGAAGATTGGACTAACGTGATCCAAGACATTTACTCGATGGAAAAGTTGACATTCGCACTGAGACAGGACATGGATGGGTTCATGAACTTTTGGCAACCCTGGACCGCATATGTGTCTTCCATTAGATCTAATCTTTGACAAATACCATTTCAATAATGGTTCCGCTCTTTGTTCCAATGCTACTCAGATGCTCTTTTATCTTTATTTACTTACTTTTTCTTTTTGTTTGTTTTTTACTGGTTTGTTTGGTTTTTTTTTTGTTTTTTGTTTTGTTTTTTTTTTCTCTTTAATTTCACTTTTTCTTTCACTTTAAAAAAAAAAAAAATAAGGGGTGTTGTAAGAATTAATCTTCCAATGTTGTCAGATATCAGAAAATAAGGGAACATGTGATGAAAATGTAAACACTGCATTGCTGTAACGACCTGTATACCCTTTACAAAAACTTAAATAAAAAAAAAAAAAAAAAAAATCTGATGTGTTTTCAAAGTGTTCCCTTTATTTTTTTGAGCAGCATATTTTCTTGTAATATTTGATACAGAACTAAAAAAAATAAACTAAATCTGAGCTGCTGTTTATAAAATGGAGAAATAAGAGTTTTTGTTTTGTTTTTCCCAAATATGTTGAAGGTAAATAATGTTGGCCTGTGAAACTGTCCTTTTTGCATACATTTAAAAGAAAAAAAAAACTGCATTCTGCAATATCGTGAAAAATATCGTTAGCGTGAAAATTCACAGAAATATTGTGATCTCATTTTTAGGCCATATTGCCCACCCCTAGTGAACAGGAAGGGAGCCAGAACTGTTCCCTGGGGGGCCCCCGTACTGCAGATCATGGTGTCAGACACAAACTTTTTTCACAAACTGTGGTCAGTCTGTGAGGTAGTCCAGTATCCACAATGACAGGTGCTGGTCCACCCCTGCACACAGCAGCTTGTCTCTCAGAATCACTGGTTGGATGGTGTTGAAAGCACTGGAAAAATCAAAGAAGATGATCCTCACAGTGCTCCCAGGCAGAAACCCTCATACATGCATTGATCACATCCAGACTCGATTACTGCATTATCATTCTTTATGGCTCATCATCCAAAGTCCTCCAGAAACTTCAATACATCCAGAACTCAGCCGCCTTTCTTCTTACCCAGTCCCTGCTCTCGTGACCACATCACCCCTGTCCTCCAGAACCTCCACTGGCTCCCAGTCTCACAACACATAGAGTTCAAAGTCCTTCTCCTCACATTTAAAGCCCTCCATCATCAGGCCCCTTCCTATCTCACTGACCTGTTGCACCGGCAGAGCCCCCCCCCCCCCCCACTGCCTTCATTCGTCTGATGCAAACCTCCTCTGTCCACCACACAGAATCAGGCACAGAACCTGGAGTGACAAAGCCTTTTCCATTGCAGCCCCCTCCCTCTGGAATGCTCTCCCTCAACAGATCCATGACTGCACAGACAAGCTATTTCAAATCATTACTCAAAACCCACCTGTTCAGACTTGCTTTTAATCTTTCATTTTAACTTTTATTATTAATGTAAAGCGTCTCTGAGTGCCTTGGAAAGTGCTATACAAATAAAATGTATTATTAATAACCATATCCATGGTCTTAGCTCCATTTATAGTCGTAGAGAAGTCCTGTCCCCATACAGACACAGAGTCCAAGGCCTTCTGGGTCAGGCCAGGTAAAGACCCCATCAGTTGCTCAGTGAGTGTTAGATCATCAGCATATTTCACAGGAAAAGCAGAGGAAGAAAGACTTGTGTAGTGTTCAGGACAGGGCTGCAGCCCCTGCCCACGCTTTGTGTTAACATTTTGAGTCATTTATCATGTTTGGTGTTTATCCCCTCTGTGTTTATACAGCCTCGCCCGTCCTGTGCCGCCTGATGGCCTTGATAGTGCTCACCTGTTCTGTTTTGTCTTGATTGCTCCCTTCTCTATACATGTGCATTTTCAGTCTGTGTCCTTTGCTGCGTCCTTATGTTTACCTCACTACTGTCATATCCTGGTGAGCGCTCGCCCCCTCCGTCCTGTTCTCTCCTGCTTCCCTGGTTCACCTGGGAGGATTGACACACCTGCTGTTTCTGCTGAGCCAGTATTTATAAGGACCACCTCTTCACTGATTCCACGCTGGCTCGTTTGGGTATACTGCCACAGAGTGAAGTTACCGCAGTCTAGCAAGTTGTGTTGTGTTTTGGTTACGCTTACCTGAACACTATTCTCCTTCTTTTCTCCCCAGGTTGCTGCCATCCTAGCGGTGCATCTTCAGGGTTGCGGGGCACTCACTAGCCTGTTGTCTCCCCTGCTGCAGCTCCTCTCCTCCACCTGGTCAGACTCAGCTCTTCATCCCCATTCTACCCCAGCTGCTTCACTCTGCTGGTTCGTCTCCTCTCACTGGGCTCTGTGGTGGGTTCTCTCTCGTCCCCACGTAAGTGGCATAATTTGTATCCCACTCCCATCTCCATTCCTCATTCTAATCAGTTCTCGTCTTTCCTCCGCAGGCTGCTGCTTCCCTGGCGAGTGACTGTTTTCTCTAATGCTGCCCTTTTGAAATTCAATAAATTGTCAAACGTCAATGGTTTGTTTCTCTGTGTCTCCTTTGGTGTTGCACCCTGCACTTAGGCTGTCAGTCCAGTTAATATGACAACTATTGTCTGCTCTACACTGTTTGAATTATTGCTATTTTTGTCAGTCCACGCTGTTTGGATTTGTAGACTCATTACTTTGTGCTGGTTTTGGTCTCATATCAATTTTGCCTATCTGCAACGTTATTTTCTGTTATTAATAAATAATGGTTTACCAGATTCGCCTGGCAATTGGGTCCTCTTCTCCTTCTTTGTCCCAGGGGGCAAACGTAAACATGACAACTTGAGCTTGCCCAAATGTTGTGCAGCAAGCTTTAAATGAGCCTCAACATGCTTTTTCTTCAGCAGTGGAGTATTGCGAGGTGAGCGGGCATAGAGCCCATGTCAGTTGAGTGCATTATTTATTGTTTTCTTTGAAACGGCAGTACCTGCTAACTCCAGGTCTTGCTGGAGTTCTCCACAAGTGGTCTTTGGCTCTTGGATAACTCTTCTGATAATTCTTTTGACTTCTCTGTCAGAACTCTTGTGAGGAGCTCCTGGTTGTCACCAGTTTATGGTAAAATGATGTTCTTTCCACTTCCGAATTATGGTTCTAACAGGGCTCACTGGAACATTCAACAGTTTAGAAATGTGCCTATAACCAATGCCATCATTATGTATTGCAACAATAAGGTTGCGAAGGTCTAGAGAGAGAGCCCTTTGCTTCTACCCATCATGAGTTCTTTGTGGTGTGACAATCTGATATTCACAGAGCTTTTTAAAGGCTATCAGTCAAGACTAAACCAGCTAAAATTAATATGCACTGATGGGAGAGGGGATGGCTTCCTACATTTTGATGAATTTCAGCTGGTTTCTTGGCTTTCTATGCCTTTTTGCACCTCTTTTTTTCTTCAGGTGTTCAACACTTATTTCCTGTGTCATTCCACTTTATTAAATATAACTTGTTTTGTGAACACACAGTTGCCTTGATTTAACTGGGTCTATTGTCATGCTGCCGGAGTGTTGACTCAGTTGAGTGGTGGCTCAGTTGGTAGAGCATCCGCCCCACACCCGGGAGGCAGGGGTTCAAATCCCGGCCGGGTCATACCAAAGACCATATAAAAATGGTACTTTCTGCCTTCTAGCGTGGTGCTCCGCATAATGGAACGGGGAAAGTAAAGTTACACACAGAGCTACCAGAGGACTGACCCCCCACTGTAGCTTTCACTACTTACAGTAGCCGTGTGGCCTAGGGTCAGAGAAACGGAGATAGGCGCTGCCCCATACACCAACATGGTGTGAAGGGAATTAGATAGAAAGAATTGTCATGCTGCTGTTACAGTGTAACAGCAGCAGACATTATTTATGTACCCAAGGGGCAATTTTTTTGCAGCAAAACAGAATAAACACACAAAACTTAGGCTGCATTCACACCAGGGTAGTCCAGGGGTCTCGGTTCGATTGGGTGGGGAATTCTGAGAATATTTACACCTTCATTCGGTTTGGTTTGCATTCACACTGCAGCGGACCAAACTGCCTGGACAACATCACACAGTTACAACAACTGCTTGTTTGGGACGCTGTAGCCGAAACGACCACTGACCAGGAAGAAAAAATCTCAAATCCGGCTCATCAATTGGCCAGGACCGAAAACGGAAATCTGTTCCCTTCAGCCGAGTTGTTTGTCTGCCACAAACAAGACATTTTTTTAACTTTTGTCCTCGGCTTTTTCTGGTAAAAGGATTTCTTGGATTTGTGCAGTTGTCTTTGTTATTTTCTACACAAAATACACTACTGTAAATGCCACTTCCTCTTCACAGACTACATGTTGCTATGGTTACACAAACGCCGAGGGGCCCTTCCACCCTTTGGTCCGCTGGATAGTCCGTTTGCATCTACACTGCAAGCGAACCACACCAGACTGCATTTGCAAGTGAACCAAGACCCCCTGTTTTCAGGTGGACCAGAGTTTGCTTATTTGGTGCGCATCAGAGTTCGAATGCGTGTTCATATGGCACTAAATAAACCGAACTATCCACGGAAGTGGAGCAGAGCTCCTTTGGTCCGGACCAAACAGTGACCGTGTGAATGCACCCTTACAGAGACCTGAGTACAGTGATACAGAGGCCAACCATACAGTGGAGACTGTCGCATTACAAAAGGCAATAAATAACAGCAATTCCAGTTGAATGTACAAGCTCTAAAAAATGAGTAAAATAAATAAATATGCTAAAAAGAAAAACACCCCATGTGTAATAATAAATTCTGCCTGGTAAGGGCTTGCGAACTCCTACCCAGATCTAAATTCAAAATAAAAATGGCTGTGGGGATAAAAGAACGTTTATACCTGTTGTTCTTAACGGGGGGAAGCTAAACCTAGTGCCAGAGGGCACATTCTGAAATTCAGTGAGCAAGGGGTGGCTGGTATCTAACGGGATACTTTGAGCCTTCCTCCCCACCGGTCTGGTAAACAGATCAGAGAGCATGCTCTGCTGTACCCCCAGAATCTTGCTGCTCTTGTTCACAGTTTTAGTGAATTTTTTGATTTAATACTCAGGTTCCATACCAACAAATCAGTGAGAATGTAAGAACAGATTCAATACAGGCTTTGTTAAAAAAAAAATAGTCATAAGGGACCTGTCCACATGAAAACAAGACAGTTTCCACAGACAAAGCAAGTATTGCTGACCGTTTTTACACAACTTGTCAGTGTTTTCATTAAAATTCAATTTCTTATCAATTATGGTCCCCAGGTACTTGTAGCTCTCTATAGACTCTACTTCTTGGCCCTTGATGGTGGTCTGGAAGGAAATGGGCTGTCACCTAAAATCAATACACATTTCCTTTGTTTTGTCAACATTTAGTTGCAAAAAAGACTTGTTACACCAATTAACAAAATCAGTACCACTGGGCCATGGTCATTTTCACAACTGTGTTGGAGACTTGCAATAACAGACAACAGCAATTTTTACAATGAATTTGTTATCCTACTGACTCTCGACAGTCATTGGTGTACAAGATATAAAGGAGTGGTGAAAGGACGCTGCCTTGAGGGGAACCCGTGGATGAAATTAAAACATCTGACAAGTGACCATTTACTTTGACCCTCTGTGTTCTGTCAGTTAAAAAAATGGGAGTTATGGGGTTGGATAGTCTTAAAAGCTGATGAAAAATCCACAAACAGCAGTCGGGCATATGTTTTACTGCCTTCAAGATGTTGAAAAATGAGGTTTAAAAGTGTGGCAGTAGCATCCTCCACACCATGACCGGCTCTATATGTGAACTGCAAAGGGTCGAACAAGGGCTTTGAGTGAGAGACAAGTGCATTCCTCATTAGTCTTTCAAAAGATTTCATCACTAATGAAGTCAAAGCAACAGGCCTAAAGTCATTCAGTGCTTTTGGATGTTTATTTTTAGCCACTGGGATAATTATGCTGGTTTTCCATCTCCTTGGTACCCTCTGCTGGTTAAATGGCATCTGGAAGACGTCAAAGAAGATGGGGGCTAATTTTTCAGCACATGAATACAGAAGACGGCCACAAATATTGTTGGGTCCAGGGCTCTTCCTGGCTTTGATCTGTTTAAAGGACTTAACCACAGAGTGTATAATAAAAGAAGGCGATCCAATACACTGTAGTTCATTTTTTCAGTGTTAAAATTTCATTTTTAAAATCATGAGTATCAAATCTCAGGTAAAATTTATTAAGTTCCTGAGCAGAGTATTGATCTGATCAGACACCATTTAGATGTACTCTGGAATTATTCCTCCTTTTTAACCCAGTAATGGTCTTTAAGCCATCCCAAGCAGAACACAATCTATTTTGCTGAAGTTCTCTTTCTATCCTATCTCTATAAACCCATTTAGCTGTCCTCATCTTACATTTTATATCCTTTTTCACAGAATTCAGCTCTGAGAGGTTGCCCTCTTTGAATGCCTTCCTTTTTTTCCTTAACATTTTTAATGATTTTGAAACCCAATGCTTGTTGTTGGGGAAAAAAAATTAAAGGTCTTTTTAGGAAGCACATTATCTTCACAGAAGGTCACATAGCTAGCGACATCAGTCAGCTCATCAATGTCCATAGAAGTCTCTTTATATATACTGTATATCTCAGTCTGTGGACTTGAAACATCCCTGTAGCTGCACAACAGCATCATCAGTCCATAACTTGGCCTGCTTTGTGAGGACACTGCCTTGCCTCAGGGTAGTACGGTGCACTAGGGTGAGCTGTACCCAGTTATGATCAGCCCCACCCAGTGGAGGGAGAGGCAGGGACCTGTATGCTCCTTTTACTGATCCATAACACATGTCCAAAATTTTGTTGTCTGTCTTTAGTTCCACTTAATTTTGACTGGGCGAGCTGAAACAGAGAGGCGGACAGACAGACAGATGGACAGATACACACAGCCACAAACAGATGGACTAACCGATTACTGTATGCCTCCATTTCACCGATGCATAATAATTATAAAAGGCGAGGTTTGGGATAATGATGCACTAACCTGGCTGAGGGAGCAGACGTGCTGCAAGTTACTGTGTGACTGGTGCTGCAGTTGAATCAACCGGATTGATGAAAAAATTCTATGTTACACTTAGTTATATGAATTTTTATGAATTTTTCTTTATAAAGCTTAATGTGTGTACCTAGGAAATCCTGTTACCATATTTGGAGTTGTTGAGTAGTGGAAAAAACAAATTGAAGGATGCTGATGTGACTGTGAATGTTCAGTTCTATCACTGACTGTTCAGCTTATCACTAGTGTTTTCTGCATGGACTCAGCAGCTACAATCTTAAGTCATGAATGAAATAATCAAGAGGCTCAGCAAACCTTATCACACTGAGTCATGAATAAACTTATCAAGAAGAGACCCCACCCTGACGGTCCCTTGGATATATATTAGTCAGAAACACTCTGTTAGTTAAGCCAGTGCACTGCAGCAGTCTGTGAAAGCTGTGCTCTATATCGTCTTCCGCTGATCAGTGCATATTAAATTTGCTGAAACTTCGATCCTGCCAGTTTCTTGGCTACTGGTTGAAGAGATTTTTCCAACAGGGTGCAGATGTGTGGACTAAACCATTTTGCACTTTTTTAATGGGAGGACAGCGGCCTCAAACAACAGCCATCATCTATCTAAATGCACAAAATCTGTCTGTCTGTCAGTGTGTGTGTTCCTCCAATATCTCTAACCGTTCGTCAGACTGATCTCAGATTTTATAAGTGCTTTGCTGAGGTTATGAGGGTGTGCATCCCCGAGTATGGAGTTGCTCAGTGAAAATATGTAATTTTTATCAATAGAAGTTTGGCCACTGCTTTCTTCGTGCCCTGGCTTCTACAAGTGTGGGCAGGGCTTCAGATTGACTCCTTGGATCATATGGCATCACGAACAGTCACGAGAGCACTCTACAAACAAAACAAGGAAGTGAAAAGTGACCAATTTGACCACTGACTATTTAATGCTTAAAAAATTATACTACAATGTTGTCATAATTGCGTAGCTCCAAAAGATAATTTGGCATATCGATGGCTGAAATGCAAAACCTCCTACTGCCATAACGTCTGAATAGACAGCTAAAGTGCAGGGTGCTGCACCCAGCGTTTCCTCTGGCTTAAAGACCTTGGCGCAGTGGTAACATATTTTTCCGGGGGGGGGGGGGGGGGGGGGGGAGAAAACACATGACACAATAGTAACCGGAAATGTTAATTTTACACTATTTCTTTTTATTTTTTAAATTTTGCACAGTAATATTGCATGATGGAACTTACCATTTGAAGTATTGTACTACCAAGGCTTGAATGTTGGAATATTGGGCCAGTTGGGGTCCCACCCAGATGTCCTGTGTTTGGACTTTTTACTGGTGTCATCCTTCTCTCCTCCCTCTGCTCTCACCTCTCCTGGACCCTCTGCCTGAACACTTTCCTGTCCTTGGCTCCTCTCTTCTGTCTCATCTTTCTCTCCCTGAGCCCTGTCTAATTCAGGTTCTCGCTCTGTCTGTGGTGGTATAGAAACAGGCTAGAAAATACCAAGTGTCATGTTTTGTCCTGCAAGATTTTTTTTTTCATGGTTTACATAAATAGCCAAAATGTGTATTTTTTGTATTTTCTTTTCTAGTGTTTCTTTTTTTCTATTGAGAAAGAGTAGGAAAGGGAAGGGGAAAAAAACATTCATAATAGTCATTTACTCATTCGTACTTAAATTATATGATCAGAGGTGGGTATAGTTACCAGAAATTCTACTCATGTAAAAGCAGTGCTTTGAAATTAATAATTAAAAGTAGACAACCAAAAATTTCTAGTTGAGTTAAGGGTACAAAGAGCACCAACTTAAAAACTTGAGTAATGACTTCAGTCTTGAAGGTTTGAGGTTTTTCTTCAAAATTTATAACAGTTTTCTTATAGTTTTCTACTTTTCTCTGCAAAGTTATCTAAATTTGCAACCATTTTCCTCATGACTTTTTTTTTTGTACATTTGAGACTATTATAAATTTGGGGATTATTTTATGGCTAATGTTGATTTTTTTAATCCAATTCAACTTTATTAATAAAGCTCTTTAAAAACGACAGTTGACACAAAGTGCTGTACATCAACGATAAATAAAATATAAAAACAATAAAATGCAGCTAAAGTACAAAACAGCACAAACAAAACAATAGTCATACAATAGAGACAATAAGAACAAATAAAATCAATGTCTCAAACTGGGTCAAAAGCCAGAGAATAAAAGTGGGTTTTAAGAGGAGTTTTAAAACCGGACAGTGAAGAGGCCTGTCGGATGGCAAAGGCAGATTATTATAAAATTGCTGGGATTTTTTTTTAAATAAATTTGAGACAGAATGCTTATATTAATATATTATTATTAATAATATATATTAATATTAGTATATTAATAAGTTAATATATACACTACCATTCAAAAGTTTGGGGTCACCCAGACAATTATTTTGTGTTTTCCATGAAAAGTCACACTTATTTACCACCATGAGTTGTAAAATGAGTAGAAAATATTGTCAAGACATTGACAAGGTTAGAAATAATGATTTGTATTTGAAATAATAATTTTTTCCAGATACTCAACCTGCTCAAAGGAAGGTCAGTTTTATAGCTTCTCTAACCAGCTAAACTGTTTTCAGCTGTGCTAACAGGATTGCACAAGGGTTTTCTAATCATCCATAGCCTTCTGACGCAATGAGCAAACACATTGTACCATTAGAACACTGGAGTGATAGTTGCTGGAAAAGGGCCTCTATACACCTATGTAGATATTGCACCAAAAACCAGACATTTGCAGCTAGAATAGTCATTTACCACATTAGCAATGTATATTAGATATTAGAGTGTATTTCTGATTAGTTTAAAGTTATCTTCATTGAAAAAAACAGTGCTTTTCTTTCAAAAATAAGGACATTTCTAAGTGACTCCAAACTTTTGAACGGTAGTGTATAATGAGATGTAGTAAAAGAGACCATTATAGTAAAGAACTGGAGAAAAACAGGGATTGTGGAGAAGTGTGGAAGGACGAGGCTGAGTTTATTTCTCAAGTCCGGTTTTATTCACATTCACATTCTCCAACATCCAAAAACAGAAAGAGAAAGGAATCCCCCAACATCTGTCCCTTTAATACCCCAGGACATCAAAGCACACAGTCACATTGTCTTTTAATCCCAAATCACAATGCATCCCCCTCCAGGTCTTCTCGTCTCCACCTAAAGTCCTGGTGGTCAGGAAATCTCTCAAGGCCATCTCTCTGCATACAAAAGGCCAGACTTCACATCCTCCTGTTACCCCTAGGAGGTTCAGACCTTTTGTTCCTCTGAGACGTGAAGCATACAATAAGCATACAGTAATACAGATGTGAAGCATATGAAACCCACATATGTGCACCACATGACCCCCCCCCCCCCCCCCAAACGTCTAAGATGGAACAACATAACCACAGATTGCATGTCATAATAAAATCACTACATATCAGTCCACATGCCGCTTGGGTCTCAGCCTTCTCCCGTATTTGCTGTAAACAGGCTGTACCACTTCCACGGCGTCTTCCTGCTGTGGAGCTGCTGCCTGGGGATGAGAACTGTTAGTCAACCTCTGTGGGTGTTCTGGGGAATGCTCTCTAGGGGGTCTGCCACGCCAAGGAGCCTTAGCCAACTGCGCAACTTCGTCAGCTACCACAAAAGCGGGTTTGAGCCTGTTAATGCCAATCATTTCTTTTCTGCCCCCCAAATCTAGCAAAAAATGCTTATCCCCTGTTTCCAGCACTCTATATGGTCCATCATAAGGTGGGCGTAAAGGTGGACGATGGGCATCATGTCTGACAAAAACAAACTCCGCATTTTTTAAAGCCTTAGGCACAAAAACACGCGGAAAACTGTGGTGAACGGGGCCAGGTAGCGTGCTCGGGCCCGTGCTATTCTGTACGCGGTCGTGCGGTGGATCGTTGCCCCCAGGCTGCGGGCCATCGCTGACCAAAGTTCGGAAACAAATTGAGGGCCTCTGTCGGACGTAATGTCCGACGGGACTCCAAAACGCGCTACCCATGCCATTAAAAACGCGCACGCAACCTCCTCGGCTGTGGTTGACGACAGCGGAACCACTTCCGGCCAGCACGTGGTGCGGTCAACCATTGTCAGAAGATGTGTGCACCCTTGTGAGGGCGGGAGGGGGCCTACGAGGTCCACGTGGACATGATCAAACCTTTTAGCTGGGATGTGAAATGGCTCCAAGGGAGCTCTCGTGTGCCCACTCTCTAACTTGTTTGCGCAGGCTCGGCCATACAAATTTCTCTCCTACCATTTTGACCGAAGCACGCACTCCCGGGTGCGCCAGAGAATGGATCGAGTCAAAAACGCGGCGGCGCCACGCGGCTGGAACCACAGGACGCGGCCGCCCGGTGGAGACATCACAGATTAGGGGGGGCATACCGTCTTGCAGCACCCTGTTCCCCAGCCTTAACCCTGTTGGTCCAGACTGGAGCGCGTGCACATCCGCGTCGCTAACCTGCTCCGCGGCCATGGCTGCATAATCTATCACCACGCGGACCGGGGCCGCGCGCACTTCCGCGTTGCTAACCTGCTCCGCAGCCATGGCTACAGAATCTACCTCCTCGTGGGCTGGAGCCGCCACGGCGCACGAGAGGCAGTCCGCCACTACATTAAGTTTACCCGCCACATGCTGGATATCGGTAGTAAACTCCGATATCGCAGCCAGCTGTCTCTGCTGCCGGCCCGACCAAGGTTCTGAAATTTTGGCCATCGCGAAAGTCAGCGGCTTGTGGTCAACGAACGCGGTGAAATTATTAACCCGTGCTCTGCCAACCTCCGGAAAACTGCCGTGAGGTGGTTTTCGTGTTCGTCTTCGGACGTGCTGGCTACCAATATGTCGTCCAGGTAGACGAACACGAAAGGGAGATTGCGCAAAACCGCGTCCATCATGCGTTGGAACGTCTGCGCCGCGCCCTTAAGCCCAAACGGCATGCGCAAAAACTCGAAAAGCCCGAAAGGAGTTATTACCGCTGTTTTGGGTATGTCCTCAGCGCGCACTGGGACCTGGTGGTAACCACGTACCAAGTCTATTTTAGAAAAAACGTGCGCCCCCGCCAAATGGACTGAAAAATCTTGGATGTGCAGGATCGGGTAGCGGTCGTGTGCTGTAGCGTTGTTCAGCCTGCGGAAATCACCGCAAGGTCGCCACGAGCCATCAGCTTTCGGGACCATGTGAAGCGGTGAAGCCCATGGGCTCTTCGAACGCCTGATGATGCCCAACCTTTCCAGGTTGGCGAATTCCTCGCGCGCTATGGTCAGTTTAGCTGAATCCAAGCGCCGAGCTTTTGCAAAAACGGGCGGTCCGGTGGTAGTAATAAAATGTTCCACCCCGTGTTTAGCCACGGTCGCCGAAAATGTTGGAACCGTGAGTGCTGGGAACTGAGTGAGGAGTGTGTGGAACTTACCACCTGCAGCTGTGACGTTGGCTTGTGCTGTTGGCGGGGCCACTCGAGCTGTACAGGGAATAGAATAAAAAGAGAGTGCATTAACCAGGCGTCTGTTAGCAAGATCGACCAACAAACCATGTGAGCACAAAAAATCAGCCCCTAACATGTTGAAATTGACTGCCGCTATGACGAAAGTCCACTTGAATGTACGGCCGTGTAAAGACAGAAGCAGAGTCCTCTCACCGAAGGTCTTAATCGCCGAGCCGTTCGCTGCTGACACTCGAGGACCACTGGAAGGCGCCAGCCGGTCAGCGTAGGAAGGTGTGATGAAACTCAGCTGGGAGCCCGTGTCCACGAGGAAATGCCTCCCCGAGTGCGCATCCCTCAAGTAGAGCAGCTTGTTCTCTTCTCCGAGGGCCGCAGCTGCTACCGACCCCCGGTCTTGGCGTTTCCCGAGCGCTTGAAATGGCACGGTGGAATGCACTTGCGTGCCCTCTCTGCGAAGCGGCGATGGTAGAAGCAAAGGACATCGTCTGCTCCGTGTTTCCTGGCCCCTGCAGCCGCCGTCGTCAGTGAGTCTGGTGCTGCAGCCTCTGGCCCTCTGGACGTTGCGCCTGGCTCAGCTGCCGCAGCCATAGCCGCACACCGTTTATTGGCGTCGACGAGTTGTTGCGCCTCCTGGCCCAGCTCGTGGTAGTCTCGTCGGGCCAACAGTGGTGAACTGGCCAGGGTCACTCTCACCGCTGACGGTAGGGTCCTGAGGAAAAGGTGGGTGAAGATGAAGTTATCATCTTCGGAGTCTCTCAAACCCAACATCTTCCCCATCAGGTCTGCAGGTCTGTCGCTCTCAAATTCAGTCAGCGCCAGGAGCCTCTCTGCTCGCTCCTCCACCGAGGGGGTGAAGTAATGGATGAGTGCAGCCTTCAACGTGCTGTACTTGTCGCTGTCCGGCGGGTGGTTGATCAGGCTCTCCACTCGCTGGGCTGTGTGGTTGTCCAGCTTTGCAACCACATGGTAGAACTTTGTGGCGTCTACCAAAATCCTCCGGAGGTGGAACTGTGCCTCGACTGCGCTAAACCAGGAGCGCGGATTGTTCGGCCAGAAGTCCGGTAGCTGAACTGTGGCTGCATTCGTTTGGCTGGCTCCTGACGAGTCTGGCTCGGGAGATTCGTCTCCGCTCATGATACGTCTTAGGGTCACCAGTGTGGAGAAGTGTGGAAGGACGAGGCTGAGTTTATTTCTCAAGTCCGGTTTTATTCACATTCACATTCTCCAACATCCAAAAACAGAAAGAGAAAGGAATCCCCCAACATCTGTCCCTTTAATACCCCAGGACATCAAAGCACACAGTCACATTGTCTTTTAATCCCAATTCACAATGCATCCCCCTCCAGGTCTTCTCGTCTCCACCTAAAGTCCTGGTGGTCAGGAAATCTCTCAAGGCCATCTCTCTGCATACAAAAGGCCAGACTTCACATCCTCCTGTTACCCCTAGGAGGTTCAGACCTTTTGTTCCTCTGAGACGTGAAGCATACAATAAGCATACAGTAATACAGATGTGAAGCATATGAAACCCACATATGTGCACCACAGGATGACATTAAAAATACATGGACAATACTTAACAATATCCTTGGAAATAAAAACAGAAATACAAGCTACCCAACCAATCTTTCAAAGAAAAAAATGACTCAAAGAGTGTGAATGCAGTCTCACCTGCAGATGAATTTAATAATTTTTTTGTTAACATTGGTCCTAATTTGGCTCGAGAAATACCCATTACGGCATCTGCAGGTGATGCAATAAGCAAAAACATTGCTATAAAAGACTCCATTTTCATAAAGAACACAGACGAGAGAGAGGTCATTGAAAGTGTTAAATTGTTTATAAGTAAAACATCTACGGATTGTGATGGTATTGACATGCTTTTAGTCAAAACTATCATTGAATGCTTAGTGAAGCCACTGATGTATATCTATAACCTGTCTCTCCAAACAGGTATATTTCCCAGTGCAATGAAAACAACTAAAGTAATTCCGATATACAAGACGGGGGACAGAGGGGAATTTTCAAACTATAGACCTATTTCACTATTGCCCCAATTTTCCAGGATACTTGAAAAAATATTCTGTGAGAGAACTGACAACTTCATAATGAAGAATAATTTATTGTGTGAGCAGCAATATGGGTTCAGACACAAGAGGACAACTGCATTTGCTCTAATGGAATTTATAGAAAAAATATCAACTGCTGTTGAAAATAAAGAGTATTCAGTTGGGGTGTTCCTGGATCTTAAAAAAACATTTGATACAGTGGATCATGTAGTTACTTAAAGAACAGATATCAGTATATATGTGTTGGTAGCAAAAACTCACAGTTACTGAAGGTTACTTGTGGAGTCCCACAGGGTTCAGTGTTGGGGCCATTGTTATTCAATATGTATATAAATGATATATGTAAAGTTTCTGAAAAAATGGATTTAATATTGTTTGCAGATGACACAAATTTATTATGCAGTGGAAGCAATTTGGAACAACTTTTGGATACACTCGGAAAGGAATTAGAAAAGCTTAAACTGTGGTTTGATTTAAACAAGTTAACGCTCAATTTAAGTAAGACAAAATTTATAATTTTTAACAACCATCACAACAACTCAGTATCTAAACTCAGTGTAAATGGTGTAGAGATTGAAAGAGTATCCAAAATTAAATTTCTTGGAGTAATAATTGATAAACTGTGTTGGAAGTCACATATTAATTATATTAAAGGTAAAATATCCAAATCAATCGCAATACTACACAGATGACATGTAAAATCACATAAGAATTATCATATTCAGTCTGTGTTGTGCTGTTGCTTATTTTTTTGTCACATTTTGTCTTAGCTTTGTTCTGAATTGTAATTGCTCTGGTTTTGTTTTTCTTTTGAATTCTTGGATGGAATATGGGTGGGCAATATAAGCTGCAGCTTCAGCCATCACCTATTTCGAATAATTTATGTTGAACCGTATAATCTGAGGAGTTATTGTTTAATTTGACCTTGTTAGATTTTTTTTTCTTTCCCCTTTGTTATATTATTCTGTTCCTTTTTTTTAATCTTTACTTTTAATCTATCCGAAATAAAGATTCATGCAATGTGGCAAATTTTTTACTTTTTTAAAGTTTTGACCATAATATTGTAGAGCCAGAACAGAACAATAACTCTGAATTCAAAGAAATATAATTATTAAAATTATATTTAAAAAAATAAATGAACTTAAATGACCAAATATGCAGTTATTTCTGTTATAATATTTCTATGTATTTATCATTTTTTAGAAATCTCCTCACCAACCAGACAGCAGGAAAAACCTCCATTATCTTGAAATCCAAATGTTGGCACGTTTAGTTTGTCTGAAGGCTGCTGACGGATTAAAGTCATTGACTTCGTGAATTTCAGTCATTTTAACTTGCCAAGTATATAATAATGAGCATAAATCATTAGTTAATACGGTAGTAGTTGGTGAAGTAAATCCTCAGTGATTCATCAATCACTCTTGCCTTTCCCTGCAATGAAGCCTAACCAGACCTGTTAGCTAAGCAACTCCTCATTGTTCCAGTTACCAGCGGGTTAAAACCACCAGAAATGCCTTCACTGCTTATCTCTTGTACTTTTTTCTGCATTTAAATTACTTTAATAAGCCCCCTCTTCTCCTTGACAGCGCCAGAGAGATGCGCTGTGCCTGCAGAAACGGTCACGCGGGCGCCGGGCGGGCGGGGCGCTTCCGCATGGATGACAGTCACACGCATTGTTCATATGAGCACTTACGGAGCCTTTCTTTCATATTTAATTTTTCTTAAATTAATATATTATAGGCGCGGTGGCATACTTCCTTAGTGAGGCAGGCCGCCACACAGAAATGTTACCAGAGGAAACCCTGCTGCACCAAAGGAAACACCAGACACAGAGGAATAACGTTTGACTTTTATTGAGTCTCAAAAAGGGGCAGGTAAAGAAAACAGTCACTCGCCAGAGGAACAACAGCCTGTGGAGGAGAGACAGGAGCAATTAGTAGGAGGAGGGAGTTGGATAGTGGAAACACTAATTTACCACTTACGTGGAATGAGAGGAGAACCCGGTACAGTGCCCAGCACGGGAAGACAAACCAGCAGGGTGAAACAGGTGTGGAAGGGAAGGGGAAGGCTGGGTTGTGTCTGACCAGGTGGGGAGGAGGAGCTGCAGCGGGATGAGGCAGACGAGGCAGGTGAGCACACTGCGATCCCCAAAGACGCACCGCTCAGATGGCAGCAACCTGGAGAGGAGAAAAAGGAGAGGTAATCAGGCAACAAATCCTGAAAACACAGATTATAAGCTTGTTGGTAGATTCTGCTTCATAGGCAGTATACCCAAACGAGCCAGCGTTGAATCACTGAAGAGTTGGTCCTTAAGAACGCTGGCTCAGCAGAGGCAGCAGGTGCGTCTAATCTCCCAGGTGTGTTGATTTCCTGAGAGACAGGGGAAAAACGGCAAGGAGGGGACGAGTGCTCACCAGAATATGACAGTGCCCCCCCCACCACCACCACCAAGGAGCGCCTCCTGGCAGTCCACTGGATTTCTCGGGATGAGCTTGGTGGAAGGCCTGGACCATCTTCTTGTCATGGAAAAAGGATCCAGGGATCCAGGACCTGTGTTCCGGAACATCCAGAATCCTTTGGACGGTATAGGTGGTGTGGCCGTCGAGGACCTGAGGAGGAGGAGGCGGCTTTTTTGGGGGGCGGGGCAGAGGGGACTGCCGGAGAGAGGTTTGATATTAGAGATATGGAAAGTGGGATGCACATGGAGTGTCCGTGGAAGCTGGAGTCGGACAGTGGAATCATTGATGATGGCAGTGATGGGGAACAGGCCCAGGAAGTGGGGTGAGAGCTTCCTGGACTCTACCTTCAGCGGGATCTGGTCTGCAGATAGCCAAACCTGCTATGGAGTTGGATGACATGGGTGGAGACCAGTTTGGCGGTTTCAGCCGCAGACGGCAACTTGGAGAGGGGTACTAGGTGGATAGCCTTGGAAAATCTGTCCACAATAGTAAGGATGACCGTCTTGCCACAGGAGGGAGGGAGTCCAGTAACAAAATCAAGGGCGATGTGGGACCAGGGTCGGCTGGGAATGGGGAGGGGATGCAGGAGGCCAGCGGGGAGTGTGGAACAGGATTTATTCTGGGCGCAGGTCTGGCAGGCTTTGATGTAATCTTGCATGTCCCTCCGCAATGTGGGCCACCCGAACACTCGCTGGATAAGGTCTGTAGTGCGCATCACGCCAGTATGGCAAGTGAAGTGACTGGTGTGTCCCCACTGGATGACTTCACTGCGGAGGGCGGCAGGCACAAACAGGCGGTTCCCAGGACACCCTGCTGGTTCAGGCTTCATGGACTGAGCTTGTTGGACCCTCTGCTTGATGTCCCAGGTAAGGGCCCCAAGGACGCATGAAGGCAGGAGAATAGGCTGGGAGAGGGATGGAGGAGCAGAAGGGTCGGAGCCGAACTGCCGGGAGAGAGTGTCCGGTTTTATGTTATGTGACCCAGGCCTATAAGTAATGGTAAAGTTGAATCGTTGGAAGAATAAGACCCAGCGGGCCTGCCTGGCATTAAGTCAGCGGGCCGACCGCAGGTGCTCCAGGTTCTTGTGGTTGGTCCACACGACTATGGGGTGGACCGCTCCCTCCAGCCAATGTCTTCACTCCTCCAGGGCCAATTTAATGGTCAGGAGCTCCCGATCCCCTACGTTGTAATTCCTCTCGGCTGGGGTGAGTCACTGAGAGAAATACGCGCACGGGTGGAGCTTCAGATCGGAGGCTGAGCACTGCGAGAAAACAGCGCCCATGCCCGTGTCCGAAGCATCCACCTCCAGGGTAAACTGGAGCTGGGGATCGATCTAGGCCAAGATGGGTGTTTCAGAGAACAGGCCTTTTAATTTGGAACAGGCCTGCTCAGCTGCCTCGAACCATATGAATGGCACCTTAACAGAGGTCAGCTGCGTAAGAGGCTGTGCCACCCCACTATAGTTCCTAATGAACCTGCAATAAAAATTTGCGAACCCTAAGAAGCGCTGAAGCTCCTTATGGGTGTGGGGTGTTGGCCAATCCAGTACAGCCTTCACCTTGGCCGGGTCGGCCCTCAGCTCTCCCTCCACCACAATGAATCCAAGGAAAGAAGTGGAGCTAGTGGAGAACTCACATTTCTCTGCCTTCACATAAAGTTGGTTTTCTAAGAGCCGCTATAACGCTGCTCTAACATGGACCTGATGCTCCTCTGGTGTGCGAGAAAAAATCAAGATGTCATCTAGACAAACAAAAGCAAATTGATTCACCATATCGCGGATGTCATTAATAAGGCGCTGGAAGATGGCCAGGGTGTTGGTGAGCCCAAAGGGCATGACTAAATACTCAGACTTCCCTAAATGGGTTTTGAATGCCGTCTTCCCCTCGTCCCCCTCACGAATACGGATTAGGTGATAAGTGTTTTGTAAATCCAGTTTGGAGAATACTCGTGCGCAATGAAGGAGCTCGAACGCGGAGTTGATCAGGGGCAGAGGATACTTGTCCTTGATGGTGATGGCGTTAAGCTCTCGGTAGTCAATGCACGGAAGCAGAGACCCATCCTTCTTTCTAACAAAAAAGAAACCTGCCCCAAGCGGGGCCGAGGATGGCGAATGAGGCCGGTGTTCATTGAATCCTTAATATATCTCTCCATTGCCTCCCTGTCCGGCCCAGAATTGTTATATAGCCGGCTAGACAGCAGCCGCACACCCGGGAGGAGATCTATAGCACAGTCGTAAGAGCAGTGAGGAGGAAGGGAGAGCACTCTTGACTTGCTAAAAACCTCCCCAAGGTCATGATAGACCTTGGCTACAAGGGTGAGGTCCAGCAGCTCAGCCGGAGGGGAGGCAATGGGCAGAGATGGAGAACACTCGGCCAAATTTAAACACAAAGCCAAACAGTATGGACTCCAGGAGGAAATGGAGTTTTGTGCCCAATTACGGATGGGATTATGCCTCCGGAGTGATGGGTACCCTAGGACCACCGGGAAGGTAGAATTGGGAAAAATGAGAAATGATCATTTCTCCCGGTGGTTCCCGGAAAGAAGGACCGAGCGCTGAGCCATGCGTTGAGAGACGGATGCCACCTTCTGGCCCGATAGGGTGGAAACGTTTAGAGGGGCAGACAAATTAGTGGTGGGATTCTCCCATCCCCTGAACAAGCTGGGAGGAGATGAAATTTTGTTCTGCCCCCGAATCAATGAGTGCCGTAACCCTCCTCTCGACCCCCGGCAATTGAATAAGGGCCGAAATAGAGAAATTACCGGGGGGATTAAAAGGAGTCCCGCCTGTCAGACCCCCAATGGCTACTGATGGGCTGTGTCTTTTGGCTGCAGATGGCATTTGTCCAGATTGTGCTTCAGTGAACCACAATACATGCACGCTCCTATCCTCCTCCGCCATTGGTGCTCCTCCAAAGTCAGCCAAGACCGGCCGAGCACCATGGGTTCGGAGGAGGAATCGGAACCACCTGTGTCAGCAGAGCAGCCAGAGGGGGTGCGCGCATGAAGGGTGGGTGAGAGGAGGAGCTGCGCTCCTTTGCACGCTTACGGTACTGGTTATCCAAACCGACTGCCTGGTCAATGAGACCATCCATAGATGCAGGAACAGCATAAACTGCCAGGTCGTCACGGAGGTGAGGGTTTAAACCGTGGAGGAACGCACTGTGTAAAGCAACATCGTTCCATCCAGAGTCCACCGCATCGACCCGAAACTCCACAGAATAGTCGGCCACCGACAGGCTACCCTGGCGGAGTGACAAAAGACGGCTCATAATGTTCCCTCGCTGTACGGTCAAAAGTGCAGGAAAAATCAGCCACAAATTGGTCAAACTTTAAGTGTGCGGCCTCCTGACTGTCAAGAATTGACCAGGCCCAGCTATAAGAGCTCGGCTCCGAAGCAGGAGGGTGAAAAAGTGGATTCTGGAAGTGTTGTCTGGGTACTCCCTCTCCACCTGGCCCAAATAAAGCTGAACCTGACAAAGAAAGTCCCGGCATTTCCCCACCTCCTCGGCGTACAAGGTAGGTGAGGGAATGGAGGTCGTTTGGTGCACTATTGAAGAACCCAGGGCTTCAAGGGGAGATGGAGAATCTGGAGCCGATGTGTGGGCCAAATGATCCGAAACTGTGCCCAGCTGCTGCGTGATGGTCTGCAGCTGCTGGGTGAGTAAAGCCACCTGCCTCTCTAACATTGAGGCAGTGGAGCGCGAAGTGCTCCATTGCTGCAGCACCCTCTGAGCTGCTGTCTTGGCTGGCTCGTTCTGTCATAATGACTGAATAGACAGCTCAAGTGCAGGGTGCTGCACCAAAGGAAACACCAGACACAGAGGAATAACATTTGACTTTTATTGAGTCTCAAAAAGGGGCAGGTAAAGAAAACAGTCACTCGCCAGAGGAACAACAGCCTGTGGAGGAGAGATGGGAGCAATTAGTAGGAGGAGGGAATAGGAGCGCGGGAAGACGAACCAGCATGGTGAAACAGGTGTGGAAGGGAAAGGGAAGACTGGGTTGTGTCTGACCGGGTGGGGAGGAGGAGCTGCAGCAGGATGAGGCAGATGAAGCAGGTGAGCACACCGCGATCCCCAAAGACGCACCGCTTGGATGGCAGCAACCCAGAGAGGAGAAAAAGGAGAGGTAATCAGGCAACGAATCCTGAAAACACGGATCATAAGCTTGTTGGTAGATTCTGCTTCGTAGGCAGTATACCCAAACGAGCCAGCATTGAATCACTGAAGAGTTGGTCCTTAAGAACGCTGGCTCAGCAGAGGCAGCAGGTGCGTCTAATCTCCCAGGTGTGTTGATTTCCTGAGAGACAGGGGAAAAACAGCAGAGGGGCGAGTGCTCACCAGGATATGACACCTACCTGCAGGATTTTCTGATTTGCGGATTTCACTTTGCATGATTAGAACAAGGAAGGTTGCTCATATCTGTCTGCAAAACAGTCCTACCCTTTACTGTGTCAGAAAATTATTCTGATGGGAAAAAAAATAGCATCGCATTCTGCAAGAAAACAAAAAGTTGGGTTTTTTTTTTAGTTTTCTCGAAAAAGTGCATTTTTCAGATAGGAGGTTTTGCGTTTCGGTCATCGATATGTGGAGAACACGAGGTGCACGGGGGGTGGGGGGTGGTGGTGGTGGTGGCCGGACCAGCTTATCGCAGTCCTTCCCAGGGAGCCAAGCCCAGCCTGCCCGATTAACGGGATGGAGTCTTGGCTGCTGCTTCACCTGTGCCACTGTGGCCCTTTGCAGCACCGTGGGTTCAACATGGCGCTCCTTCTGTCTGGTGCACAGGTATCTAAAAATTAAAAGTTAATAATACCACCATGATTGTGGAGCGGAATGGCCAGATCAATTTCATATCATATGCGGACACATATGCATGCTTTGACTAAACGACGACCGTGACAAAAAACGCCCAAATAACGGAATAAATCATTTTTTATTTACTGACAAATGGGCAACACTGATGGCAGCCAAACAGGTCATTCTTCTGAGTATAATAATGTTTGGTGTTTTGTACTTATAACATTGCTAAAATTTAAAAGGATGCACTACAATGGGTGTCAAATATTTGTAAACGTGTCCTGTTATAGTACTGCATGAGTTTATTAACAATAGACTATAAACTACACATATAAAGCAAATATTTTGCTAACATTGTTTTATCTCATTGTCATAACCAACGTGTTTTATTTAACACTATTGACTCTGTTCTTAACACCCCACAGACTGACTGTTTGGAGGCCTCCTCTGAGTTATGCAATGATTTTATGAACTTTTTTATTGATAAGGTGGCCACCACCAGGGCTCTCATCTCACCTCCTGCCTCTGATCCCTCTGTCTCTGTCCCTTGTTCTGCTGTTTTTGATCAGTTTGAACCTGTGACTCTGTCATTTTTAGAGGATGTGGTTACCCACATTAAGCCCTCAGGGTCTCCCTGTGATGCTGTCCCTCCTAGACTTTTTAAAGAGGTGCTTCCCAGTATAGGCCAGTCAGTTCTCACCATCTTGAACAGCAGCCTGTCATCTGGTGTGGTTCCTGCAAATTTTAAACATGCAGTAGTACAGCCTGTGGCGGCATGAAATAATAAGCAGCGAACTGAGGTTTAAAAGTGGGTTTTATTTCATTCCGCCATCACAGAACTCACTCCAGCGCCGTGCAGGCGCGCCGGAGCGAGCTCTCAGGCTCTCGTCAGCAGCAGTGGTAAGAGAGAGAGAGAGCATGTGATATTCGGTCACTTATATACCCAGTTACAGACAATACATGAAAGGCACATTTGCATCACAGTAACTGCAGGAAGGCATGGGACATTTGCATCACAGTACAGAGCAGGAAGCATGAGCATTTGAGTCATACATATCAAAAGCAGATTACTGGCAGGAAGGAGCTAGACAAAGGGAGGCTGCCTGTTGATATCAGTCATTGTTCTGCTGATTGCTCCAGCTGAGCGCTGTGCTTGTCCCAGTATGTTGTGGGGGTTACCCACACAGCCCTTAATTAAGAAACCTGGTCTCAATCATACCGTGTTGGCGAATTTTAGGCCTGTTTCCAAGCTGCCATTTCTCTCAAAAATTTTAGAGAAAATTGTCTATATGCAGCTGAAATGTTTGCTGGATGAACACGGTATTTTGGAGATTTTTCAATCTGGTTTCAAAGCTCTTCATAGCACAGAGACAGCCTTGTTAAGAGTTTTTAACAATATTCTCTTGGCATGTGATTCAGGTGAATATGCTGTTCTTGTGCCGTTTGATTTAACTGCTGCCTTTGACACAGTGGACCATCATGTTTTAATTTCCCATTTGCAGCACCTAGTGGGCATTTGTGGCACTGCTCTCAACTGGTTTAGATCCTATCTGTCAGACAGGACTTTTAAAGTTAGCATGTCTGGGTGTGAATCCTGTTCTGCTCCTCTGCCTTACGGGGTCCCACAAGGGTCAGTTCTAGGGCCCATGCTTTTTTCTCTGTACATACTTCCTCTGGGTTCCATTTTTTAAAAGCATGGTATCTCTTTCCACCCGTATGCTGATGACTGTCAGATTTATGTCCCTCTAAAACAAAAAGTTGCCTCATCAGTAAACTCACTCCTGGCGTGCATTGAAGACAAAGTCTTGGATGGCCCTAAACTTCCTAAATTTTAATGATAAGAAGACCGAAGTGATGGTGTTTGGACCTAGTCGCCTTTGTGAGTCCCTTCCTGTATACTTGGGCCCCCTTACTCCTTATGTTAAATCCACAGCTAGGAACCTTGGTTTTATCATGGACAATGATTTTAAATTAGACACGCAGATTTGTTCTGTGGTAAAATCCAGCTTCTTTCATCTAAGGCGTTTAGCAAAAGTAAAACCCATTCTCTCTAGACCACACTTGGAAACAGTAATCCATGCTTTTATTTCATCTCGGCTGGATTACTGTAATGCACTTTACGCCGGTGTCAGCCAGTCATCTCTTTCCCGTCTGCAGCTGGTTCAAAAAGCCGCTGCTCGTCTTTTAACAGGTACACGTGGAAGAGATCACATCACACCCATCTTAGCTTCACTCCACTGGCTGCCCATGTATTTTAGAGTTCATTTTAAAATTCTTTTATTTGTTTTTAAATCCTTGAATGGTCTTGCTCCACCTTACCTCTCTGAGCTTCTGCATCCCTACGCTCCCACCCGGTCCCTTAGGTCAGCTGAACAGCTGATTTTGGAGGTATCAAAGGTGAGGTGCAAGCTCAGAGGGGACAGAGCCTTTTCGATCATGGCCCCCAGGTTATGGAATGATTTACCCCTGGACATTAGACAAGCACCTTCACTGTCCATTTTTAAAACACGTCTTAAAACACATTTTTACTCCTGGCCTTCGACCCAGTATGAGACATTGATTTTATTGAATGAAATGGATTTTTATTTATTTTACTTTTTATTTTATTTATGAATTTTTTACTGTGGTTCTTGTGTTAGTGCCCTGCTTTTATGTTATCTTGCTGTACAGCACTTTGTGTAGCAAGTGTTGCTTTTAAAGTGCTTTATAAATAAAGTTGATTGATTGATTGATTGATTGATAAACTAAAACGATAATAATGACTAAACAATTCCCATTCCCCAAAGTGCAAGATACAACACTTATGATTATAACTCATAAAAGATCACACAAATAAGTCTAACAAACAAATAAACAAAGGTTCTTAAGCAGGTGCTAATATTGAATGTCCCACTCATTTTCAAAAATTCTATAATTAATATTCACACAATCAAATAAATCTTAGTGTTCAGTCCCTTTTATATTTGTCAAAGTCTAACGTGTGATTGCCTACATATAGACTACTCCTCTTTGTATTCCACTTTGAAACACAGCTTACATTTGAGCCTGAAAAGCCTAATTGGACTACCTGTTTTTAGACAAGAATACTTGCTTTCTATGGGCATGCACTAATTACTGTTGATGCAAAATTCAGTCTCTCAAACACTTCATTTAGCCAGGGTGAATTTTACCATGACATTAATGAGTAATTAGAAATGAAAAGAATACAACACCTGGAGCTCAGTAACAACAGTGGTGGTGTGAGACCCTTGTTTCGCTGACGTTACAGTGGTGTGAAAAAGTGTTTGCCCCCTTCCTAATTTCTCATTATTTTGTATGTTTGTCACACTTAAATGTTTCAGATCATCAAATAAATTTAAATATGAGACAAAGATAACACAAATAAACACAAAATGAACTTTTTAAATGAAGGTGTTTATTATTTAGGGAAAAAAAATCCAAACCTACATGGCCCTATGTGAAAAAAGCGATTGCCCCTAAACCTAATAACGGGTTGGGCCACCCTTAGCAGCAACAGCTGCAATCAAGCGTTTGCGATAACTGGCAATGAGTCTTTTACAGTGCTGTGGAGGAATTTTGGCCCACTTATCTTTTCATAATTGTTGTAATTCAGCCACACTGGAGGGCCTTCAAGCATGAACCGCCATTTTAAGGTCATGCCACAGCAGGTCAGTTAGATTCAGGTCAGGACTTTGACTAGGCCACTCCAAAGTCTTCATTTTGTTTTTCTGAAGCCATTCAGACGTGGACTTGCTGATGTGTTCTGGATCATTGTCCTGCTGCAGAACCCAAGTGTGCTTCAGCTTGAGGTCATGAACAGATGGCTGGACATTCTCCTTAAGGATTTTTTTAGTAGACAGCAGAATTCATGGTTAAATTCACCACATCAAGTCTTCCAGGTCCTGAAGCAGCAAAACAGTCCGAGACCATCACACTACCACCACCATATTTTAATGTTGGTATGATGTTCCTTTTCTGAAATGCTGTTACTTTTACGCCGGATGTAATGGGACACACACCTTCCAAAAAGTTCAACTTCTGTCTCGTTAGTCCACAGAGTATTTTCCCAAAAGTTGTGGGGATCATCAAGATGTTTTCTGGCAAAACTGAGATGAGCCTTTATGTTCTTTTTGCTCAGCAGTGGTTTTCATCTTGGAGCTCTGCTATGCAGGCCATTTTTGCCCAGTATCTTTGTTATGGTGGAGTCATGAACACTGGCCTTAACTGAGGCAAGTGAGGCCTGCAGTTCTTTGGATGTTGTTGTGGGGTCTTTTGTGACCTTTTGGATGAATCGTCGCTGCGTTCTTGGGGTAATTTTGGTCAGCCGGCCACTCCTGGGAAAGTTCACCACTGTTCCATATTTTCGCCATTTGTGGATAATGGCTCTCACTGTGGTTCGCTGGAGTCCCAAAGCTTTAGAAATGGCTTTATAACCTTTTCCAGGTCGATAGATCTCAGTTACTTTGTTTCTCATTTGTTCCTGAATTTCTTTGGATTGCAGCATGATGTCTAGCTTTTGAGGATCTTTTGGTCTACTTCACTTTGTCAGGCAGGTCCTATTTAAGTGATTTCTTGATTGAGAACAGGTGTGGTAGTAATCAGGCCTGAGTGAGGCTAGAGAAATTGAACTGAGCTTTCCAAAGATGTGATAAACTAAAGTTAATTTATGTTTTAACGGGGGGGGGGGGCAATCACTTTTTCACACAGGGCCATGTAGGTTTGGATATTTTCTTTACTCCTAATAATAAACACCTTAATTTAAAAACTGCATTTTGTGTTTACTTGTCTTATCTTTAATATTTAAATTTGTTTGCTGATCTGAAACATTTTAAGCGTGACAAACATACAAACTGACAGGCGACTCATTGCCTCCTTAAGTGTACAGGTTAAATTCTGTTTTAAGGGCTCATTGTTGCTTAATGACATTCTTTCTCAACTCTGGATGTAAACCATTTACTGATGTTCCAAAACTACTGTTTATATTTCACTGATTCGGCTCGGACGTCGCCCGGGTTAACAAGGTCAGGAGTTCCTGGCAGCGGAAGGCGAATTACAGAGCTGCGTGGAGGAATCTGATCAGACCTAAATGAAACAGTCATTGTCGCCCCCGACAGACTGCTATGATGATGATGATGATGATGATATTAATATATCTATCATAAAAGTGCTACAACTATTGGAGTATTTTCTTGAAATCGTGGCTACTGGTCGACCAGGAAAATCTTTAGTTGGGGCAGCCCTAGTTTTTCTTGTGTTTCTTCATCTCTCCTCCTTCTGTTCTGTGCAGAGAAGCAGTTAGACATTTAGTGAGGGCTCCATCAGGTCTTTCCTTCCGACTGTATTATTGCTGCTCAAGTTGACTGTAAACAGCAGCTCAGAAAGACCAACAGTGGTGGACATTTATTTCCTTGGTACTGAGTTCTGCTTTAATCCCATTAGTGAATGATTTCTTTGATCTGTTTTCCCTCTAGACTTCCCGGAGCAACATGTCGGTGAGAATGAGTTTTCTCCTGGCCAACAGCTCTGGAACCAAGAGGGGAACTCAGGTTTGGAACAGAAGAAACCAGAACCTCCACAGGTTAAAGTGAAACAGGAGAAATCAGAACCTCTACAGGTCAAAGGTGAACAGAAAGAACTAGAACCTCCACAGGTTAAAGTGGGACAAAAGGAACCAGAACCTCTACAGATTAAAGAGGAACAGGAGGAACTCTGTATCAGTCAGGAGGGAGAACAGCTGTTAGTGAAGCTGGAAGCCGATGCCTTCATGGTGACTCTTTTTTCTGAGGAAAAGCAGCAGAGAGAAGCAGAACCAAACAGTGAGCAGCTCCTCTCTCACAACTCTGCTAGAACTGAGATCCAACATGAGGAAGGAAGCCAGCATGTAGACTCAGGATCAACTAAAGAAGAAGAAGAACCTAAACCAAAGAAGAGACGGCTGTACACAGGAAGTCATCATGAAGGTAAACACTCTGAGAACAAAAACTCATTGTGAGAATGAAACAGGTAAAATGTGAGAAATGTTTGTCTTATAGAAAAAGAACAGAAATGAAGAAACCAAAATCTACTTCTACCACAATCTAGTAGGTCACAATGAATCGATCTGATTTGGGATTTGTTTAATTATTTGTACAGTGATGCATGCTGGGAATTTTTATTGTTGGTGAACAGGAGTAAACCCTAGAATGCCAATTTTACTGACATCTAGTGCAACTTAAAATTCAACCTGCACACAGTTAAATTAAATCTACAGCCATCTGCTACCAATTACAAATGAATGAAATTTTTTTTTTTTTTTTACTATCAATGACTAATTATTCACATTCTAACCAAGATGGTAAACATCAGTCCTGTTTGGTTAAGAAGGATTATTAATGTCTGACTTTTTTCTGCAGTTTCAAAGAATGATGGAGCATAGGGCTGTCACAGTGGCAGAATTTCCCCTGCAGTGACAGTGCATAGCGCAACACTGCGATATGCAGTATTATTGCAAATGTTTGTAGGATCCTGTGGTCTCGTAAATTAAACAGGGTTCATAACTTATGTGGCAAACGATGGAAGCTATGAGAAGCTCGCTGCAGCTCCGCTCTCAACTTAGTGGTGTGAAAGTGTTTGCCCCCTTCTTGATTTCTCATTTTTTTGTACTGTATGTTTGTCACACTTAAATGTTTCAGACTGTTAAACAAATTTAAATATTAGACAAAGATAACACAAGTAAACACAAAATGCAGTTTTTAATTGAATGTGTTTATTATTAATGGTAAAAAAAAATCCAAACCTACATGGTCCTGTGTGAAAAAATGATTGCCCCCCTCCGTTAAAACATAAATTAACTGTTGTTTATCGCATCTTTGGAAAGCTGGGTTCAACTTCTCTACCCTCACCCAGGCCTGATTACTGCCACACCTGTTCTCAGTCAAGAAATCAGTTAAATAGGACCTGCATTACAAAGTGAAGTAGATGCAGCATAAAGCGCTTCGCCTGTGCATTGGAGCAGTCAAAACAACATCAAACAATGCAGTTTTAATAGAAGCAGGAGAAATGCCAATGGATTTGAAAAGAGATAAACTTGCATTATCATACTGGGTCAAGTTGAAAGGCAGTGAGGAAGCGAATATTTCAAAAACAACATTACAAGACTGCTGGGAATATTCTAACTTCCAGAGACATGGGTTTGGGTGGATAATTGAAAGAAAAGCCAGAATGTATGACCTACACACTATTGATATAGCCAACACCAGTCCAGTGAGTAATGTTTCCCCTTGGCTGTTTCCGGGAATAGAAGTAGACGCTAGTCTGCTAATGAGGAAAAAGGATTGGCTTTTGAGTGAAGTTGGTGTTAAAACAAGCATTTACCTCAGGAACAATTACTATAACTTCTTACAGCTCTATACTGATGGTTCAAAGAACAAAGGCAGGTCTGTTGGAGTTGGAGTATACATTCCAGAGTTTAAAGAGACCATTGCAAAAAGACTCTCCAACAATACATCCGTGTTTACAACAGAGATGGTGGCAATAATTATTGGTTTGCAGTGGGTGGAGGAGGTCAGACCGGACCGGGTGGTGGTGTGCACAGATTCACTTGCAGCTTTAAAAACCATACAGACACTAAAATCTACAAGGGAAGGCTTAGTGATTGAGCTATATCACAGTTTATTTAGGGTACACGGGGATGGTGGAGAAGTTCAGTTTTGTTGGGTTCCTGCACATGAAGGGTTGAAAGAGAATGACTGTGCAGACAAATTAGCAAAAAGCGCTCTTGGGAAAGAAATAACTATACCATTGTTTCTTGGAAAAGGTGAAGGGAAAGCAGTAATCAAGAAAAAAGGAATTGAGTTATGGCAAAAAAGATGGGATGAAGATCATAAAGGTAGATCAGATCGTATTACAAAATACAAAAATCTATTGCAATAAAGAATTACATAACAACCAAAAGGAGGGAAGACATCATTAAGGCAAGACTCAGACTGGATCATACAGGTTTAAACGGCACTTTATTCACCATGGGGAAAAGCGAAAGTGACAAATGTAGAGAATGTGGAGTAAAAGAAAATGTCGAGCACATCTTATTACCAGAATCAGAATCAGAATCAGGTTTATTGCCATTGTTCATGTAGTACACAAACTAGGAATTTGTCTCGGTGCAATGCTGCAACATTAAACATGATAAGATAAAAGAAATAAACTATACATGCAATAAGTGTAGAATAAGAGTAAGTGATACTGGTCAGCAGTTAAAATATATTAGCGAGCAGCAGATACTGTGGAGAACTATATAGTGCAGTCGGTAATGCAGGAAGAAAACAGTGATGATTGACATGAGTCTGGTTGAGCTGCTGTACATAGTGCACGAGAGTCAATAAGTCACTTGGTGTTCAGCAGTCTGATGGCAGAGGGGAAGAAGCTGTTCATGTGACGGGAGGTTTTAGTCTGGATGGACCGAAGTCTTCTACCAGAGGGGAGGGGGGCAAACAGTACGTGACCAGGGTGTGAGGGATCGGCTATGATCCGGCCAGCACGCCTCCGGGTCCTGGAGATGTACAGATCCTGGAGAGATGGGAGCTTGCAGCCGATCACCTTCTCAGCAGTGCGCACGACGCGCTGCAGCCTTAGTCTGTCCCTGGCAGTGGCTCCTGCGTACCACACGGTTATGGAGGTGGTGAGGATGGACTCGATGATGGCTGTGTAGAACTGCACTAACATCTTGGTGGGTAGCTTGAGCTTCCTCAGCTGCCGCAGGAAGAACATCCTCTGCTGGGCTTTTTTGATGAGTGAGCTGATGGTCGGCTCCCATTTGAGGTCCCTGGTGATGGTAGTGCCTAGGAAGCGGAAGGAATCAGCAGTGGTGATGGAAGAGCCTGAGAGGGTGAGGGGGGGGCAGAGGGGTAGTGACTTTCCTGAAGTCTACAATCATCTCCACTGTCTTCAGAGCGTTCAGCTGCAGGTTGTTATTGTTGCACCAGGACGCCAGCTGGGCCACCTCTCTCCTGTAGGCGGACTCGTCGCCGTTGGAGATGAGCCCGATGAGGGTGGTGTCGTCCGCAAACTTGATCAACTTGACAGACTGGTGGCTGGAGGTGCAGGAGTTGGTGTAAAGGGAGAAGAGTAGGGGGGAAAGTACACAGCCCTGGGGTGATCCGGTGCTGATGCTAGTAGAGTCTGAGACAGTCTTTCCCAGCCGCACATGCTGCCTCCGGTCCGTCAGGAAGTCGGTGATCCACCTGCAGAGGGAGTCAGGCACGTTGAGCAGGGACAGCTTGTCCCGGAGCAGAGCGGGGCGGATGGTGTTGAATGCGGAGCTGAAGTCCACAAACAGGATCCTGGCGTAGGTTCCCGGGGAGTCCAGGTGCTGCAGGATGGAGTGGAGGGCCAGGTTGACTGCGTCGTCTACAGACCTGTTGGCTCGGTAGGCAAACTGCAGCGGGTCCAGGAGAGGGGTGGTGATGGACTTGAGGTGGGGCAGGACCAGGCGCTCAAAGGACTTCATGACTACAGAGGTGAGCGCTACAGGTCTGTAGTCATTAAGTCCAGTGATCCGTGGCTTCTTGGGGACAGGGATGATGGTGGAGGATTTGAGGCAGGACGGCACGTGGCATAACTTAAGGGAGGTGTTAAAAATGTCTGTGAAGACAGGAGCCAGCTGTTTCGCACAGTGTCTCAGGGTGGAGGGAGACACGCCGTCCGGGCCAGGGGCCTTGCGCGGGTTCAGTCTGGAGAACTGTTTGAGCACATCCTGCTCACTGATGATAAGGGCAGGGGGGGGAGGAGGGGGGGGTGCCTTTAATGAAGTAGGGATACACTGTCACAAGTATGGAAATGAAAGACAGATAATGAAAAATGAAGTTCAAGAGGCCAGTAGGGAATGGGATTTAACTGGGATTCTGGGAACAGATGGAGATGGAGAGGCAATAAGAATCACGAGAAGGGCTATTTTCTCTTTTTTAAATAACACATGATTAAGTCATAGAATTTAGGGGTTGGGCTCAAATGACATATTGTTACACACTCTTTTACAGTGGGTGGTGGTATGCGCTTTTCAGTTGTTTGCTATCCGCCAGTAACTGAGAGAAGAAGAAGGAGGTTCAATAGAGTTGAGGTTTGATTGGACCCAGCAATGATGATAGAAGGACTACAGCTCCTGACCAGATAGAGTGATGATATAGAGTGAAGTACGAGGAGACGAAGAAAAGTGATGTCTGAAGATAGAGTTGAGGTTCAATTGGACACAGCAATAATGATAGGAGGACTACAGCTCCTGACCAGATAGTGATGATATACTGTAGAGTGAAGTACGTGGCGGTAATGCACCTGTAAGCTGGTTGCCAACCACCAGTCAAGTCTAAAAGAAGAAGAAGAAGAAGTGAAGTAGACAAAAAGATCCTCAAAAGCTAGACATCATGCTGCGATTCAAAGAAATTCAGGAACAAATGAGAAACAAAGTAATTGACATCTATCAGTCTGGAAAAGGTTATAAAGCCATTTCTAAAGCTTTGAGACTCCAGCAAACCACAGTGAGAGCCATTATCCACAAATGGCAAAAACATGGAACAGTGGTGAATCTTCCTAGGAGTGGCTGGCCAACCAAAATTACCCCAAGAGCGCAGCGACGGCTCATCCAAGAGGTCAAGATGAAAACTGCTGAGCAAAAACAACATAAAGGCTTATCTCAGTTTTGCCAGAAAACATCTTGATGATCCCCAAGACTTTTGAGAAAATACTCTGTGGACTGACGAGACAAAAGTTGAACTTTTTGGAAGGTGTGTGTCCCATTACATCTGGTATAATAGTAACACAGCATTTCAGAGAAGGAACATCATACCAACAGTAAAATATGGTGGTGGTAGTGTGATGGTCTGGGGCTGTTTTGCTGCTTCGGGATCTGGAAGACTTGCTGTGGTAAATGGAACCATGAATTCTGCTTTCTACCAAAAAATACTGAAGGGGAATGTCCGGCCATCTGTCCATGACCTCAAGCTGAAGTGCACTTGGGTTCTGCAGCAGGACAATGATCCAAAACACACCAGCAAGTCCACATCTGAATGGCTTCAGAAAAACAAATGAAGACTTTGGAGTGGCCTAGTCAAAGTCCTGACCTGAATCCGATTGAGATGCTGTGGCGTGACCTTAAAAAGATGGTTCATGCTCGAAAATCCCCCAATGTGGCTGAATTACAACAATTCTGCAAAAATGAGTGGGCCCAAATTCCTCCACAGCACTGTAAAAGACTCATGGCCAGTTATCGCAAACACTTGATTGCAGTTGTTGCTGCTAAGCGTGGCCTAACCAGTTATTCTGTTTGGGGGCAATCACTTTTTCACACAGGACCATGTAGGTTTGGATTTTTTTTTTTTACCCTTAATGATAAACACCTTAATTTCAAAACTGCATTTTATGTTTACTTATGTTATCTTTGTCTAATATTTAAATTTGTTTGATGATCTGAAACATTTAAGTGTGACAAACATACAAAAAAATGAGAAATCAGGAAGGGGGCAAACACTTTTTCACACCACTGTATGTGCGTGTGTGACAATTGTGTGGAGCTCCGGTCTTCCTACAGGCGTGAACTGCTGATTCTGTAAAAAAAAACAAAAACAAAAAACTATCATTTTCATAAGGCAGTGGTGGTAACTCCAGTACTTCAACTACAGGGTGTGTGGACTGGTTGGAGACTGCAGCAACATTCAGCTTATTTAAACAGGACAGCCTCCGTACAGGACACTGTGTGACTCTTGTCTCTGTGATTTCTGGATTTTTGCCACTGTCTGAAAAATCCCATTCAAACAAGCAATGCACTATGCAGTAGGATCATAAACACTCCGCTCAGAAGGAAATGACATGCTTTGTGCCCTTTCAGTGCTCACTGTCACAGCTGTATTTAGCAGTTTGTCCATGTTCTGAAACATTTAAGTGTGACAAACATACAAAAAAATGAGAAATCAAGAAGGGGGCAAACACTTTTTCACACCACTGTAAGATGAGCGGAGCTGCAGCGAGCTTCTCATAGCTTCCATCATTTGCCACATAAGTTATGAACCCTGTTTAATTTACGAGACCACAGGGTCCTACAAACATTTGCAATAATACTGCATATCGCGCGCGGTGTTGCGCTATGCACTGTCACCGTAGGGGAAATTCCGCCACTGTGACAGCCCTATGCGTCATCATTCTTTGAAACTGCAGAAAAAAGTCAGACATTAATAATCCTTCTTCACCAAACAGGACTGCTGTTTACCATCTTGGTTAGAATGTGAATAATTAGTCATTGATAGTAAAAAAAAAAAAAATTACATTCAGATGTAATTGGTAGCAGATGGCTGTAGATTTAATTTAATTGTGTGCAGGTTGAATTTTAAGTTGCACTAGATGTCAGTAAAATTGGCATTCTAGGGTTTACTCCTGTTCACCAACAATAAAAATTCCCAGCATGCATCACTGTACAAATGATTAAACAAATCCCAAATCAGATCGATTCATTGTGACCTATCTAGATTGTGGTAGAAGTAGATTTTGGTTTCTTCATTTCTGTTCTTTTTCTACATTTGACATGCTGTATTAGTCATATTATTTTGATTATATTCAAATTAATTGGAATATGTACACCTCTCTGTGATTCAGTAGCACTTTATTATCAAATGGTTAGGTAAACAGAGCCATTCATCACTCATTTGGTCTCCACATGTCAGAATGAATGAACCTGCTTCAGTCTTTCGCCACACTCTTTATTCAGGTTGCCTGTAATGATTTTTGAAATCCAGCAGATGTCGCTATTAAGTGATATATCAACACAATGTCGACACAGTTAAGCTTAGTTTATGCACCCGCATCACTTCGGCGCCATTGCCGACGGACAGTGCCTATGCAGTCCTCTACAAAATTTACTTACGCGCCAGTTTGTCAGCGTCAGTTTGCAATTCACCACCCAAAAGGCAGGCGGTTGCGGGGTCTTGGCGGATATATAGAGTGCTTCCTTTCTTCTCCTCGTGTATTTCCTGTTTTTGTCAGCGCAAGCGATGGCGACCGCACAAAAACAAATTTTGATGCAGATGGCCCTTATAAAAATTGAACAATAACTTGTTCTACTACAAGCAATGCAACGCAGAAAGCAGAGAAGGTGGAGGAGATGGTTTATGCGACCGCTGAACCGACAGAGACAGACACAGGGTGAATTTCCCACGTTTATCCAGCCACTGAGACATATACAGTGGATATAAAAAGTCTACACATCCCTATTCAAATGCCAGGTTTTGTCATGTAAAAATATGAGACCAAGATAAATCATTTCAAAACTTTTTCCACCATTAATGTGACCGATAACCTGTACAATCAAATTGAAAGCAAACTAAAATCTTTTAAGGGGAAAAATAAAAAACTTGCAATAACCTGTTTGCATAAATATGCACATCCTTAAACTAATACTTTGTTGCAGCACCTTTGGCTTTTATTACAGCACTCAGTCTCTTTGGGTAGGAGTCTATCAGCGTGGCACAACTTGATGTGGCAATATTTTTCCACTGTTCTTTGCAAAAACGCTCTAAATCTGTCATATTGCAAGGCATCTCCTGTGTACAGCCCTCTTCAGATCACCCCACAGATGTTCCATCAAATTCAGGTTCCACATGCGTTTGGGAGATTTCAAATGTGTTTTTTGCAAAATGTGGCTGGGCTTGGATGTTTTTCTTCATCTTGCAACCCTAGATGGGAGATTGTTGTCACTTGTAGTGAACAGCCAGCACTTGCCAGAAATTTCTGCAGCTCCTTCAATGTTGCTGTCGGCATCTTGGCAGCCTCCCTGACCAGTTTTCTTCTCATCGTTTCATCAATTTTGGAGGGACATCCAGTTCTTGGTGATGTCACTATTGTGCCATATTTTCTCCACTTGAAGAATTCAAGATACGTATCTCTGTGTGTCACAATCATAGGACATCATACGATGGCCTATGATGTGCCTATGATGTTCCTATGATGTCTGCATCATAGCACAGCCTATGATGCACCTACGTATGATGTCCCTATGCCTTGATGTCTTTACGATGTCATATAGACCATCAGGACTCGCGATGCCGTCATATAGACAAAAGGACAATGCCTTTATGATGTCATATAGACCTATACACCATCAGGACTCGTGATGCCATCATATAGACAAAAGGATGATGCCTTTATGATGTCATATGGACCATCAGGACTCGTGATACCATCATACAGACAAAAGGACGATGCCGTCATGTCTGGTTAAGGTGTAAACTGGCTGGCTGGCTGGCCGGCTGGCACCCAAGGATGGATAATTTTTTCACACATGAATTGTTCAGAACTCCTTATAAGAACTCCTTATACAAAGATATAGAGTGATGACAATAGGACTACAGCTCGTGACCAGATAGAGTATGATAGAGTGATGATATAGAGTGAAGTACGTGGCGGTAATGCACCTGTAAGCTGGTTGCCAACCACCAAATCTAAATGAAGAAGAAGAAGATATAGAGCAATGATAAACAAGTCAGTGGCGGATGGGGGTCGGGCTCGGATGACATGGTGTTGCGCACTCTTGTGCAGTGGGTGGCGGTGTGCACCTTTCGGTTGTTTGCTGTCCACCAGTGACCGAGAGAAGAAAAAGATACACAATAGGAGACAGCACTTTAAAGCACACCCATTCAGAGCCTTTGATGGTCATTTTGCATTTGCTGGCAGCCATATTACTTAAGCAAAGAGGTTCCACGCTCCACCACAAAACCGAGAAATGCCAGGAGATCCTCCACCCTGGTCCTGTAGCCGGAGACTGCGCTGTGTTTAAAGATGCTTGTGTCCTCTGACTGGAGGTACTTCAGACAGCAGAGGAAGGTTGCATTATTCCACTCCTGGCAGCGGAAGGCGAATTACAGAGCTGCGTGGAGGAATCTGATCAGACCTAAATGAAACAGTCATTGTCACCCCCGACAGACTGCTATGATGATAATGATGTTCAGTAACTGAGCATCATGGGTAGATGAGGCATCATGATGCATTTCGACACATTGCCAAACTGTATTGATACTGTGTTGATACTGTGTCACTGAATACTGACACCTGCTGGACCTTAAAAATCCCTACAGGCAACCTAGTTGACAGACTCAACTGACACTGATTTGATGACCTAGTTGTATATATTATTGTAGCCAGTTGTATATATTATTGTATATATACAATAATATACTGCTCCAAAAAATAAAGGGAACACTGTCCCTCAAACTGTCCACTTAGGAAGCAACACTGATTGACAATCAATTTCACATGCTGTTGTGTGATTTTGTTGTCAGCACATTCAACTATGTAAAGAACAAAGTATTTAATAAGAATATTTCATTCATTCAAATCTAGGATGTGTTATTTAGTGTTCCCTTTATTTTTTTTTGAGCAGTATATAATTTAAGTCATTGTATTTTATATTGTATTATTTCATATCTTCATTTTAATTTCAAATATCATTGATATTTTTAGATACAGTCAATAAATAATGTGAACATGTATCATAACGTGAAAATCTAAGCGAACATGTTGTGAATGAGGATGCTTGTGGACTGGGATTTTTTTTTTTAATTTTTCAAAAAAATAAGTTTTTCTGAAGTTGTAAAATTCAGTCGGTTGTGTAGAAGAGCTTGAAAGAACGAGGCGGTATGATATATAAACCAAAGTTTATTTATCAGCTCTCCTAACAAGTCTCATCTAAGTGCAGAAGCAACAGAAGGAAAAGAGACCGAATACCTCCGGCTCTCTGACTTTATACTTGCACATAACAAAAGACATGCATATCAAAGGCTGATATCCCTCATTATCATAATCCCCCCATTGTCTTGGTACTTCCTCTCTTCGCCCTGGGGGGGTGAGGGTAGCTCCTCCGGTCTCCACCACAGTGTCTGGGAACGTCTTTGTCCTTCACTGGCGGTTGAGAGTCTTTGTCCTTTCAGAGGTGTGAAGTAGCCTTACATATGTAATCACCAAACATTCTCACATGCTTCAACATATGTAAGTTATGGAATATATGATTAATATAGCCCACAGCCCCCCCCCCAAACGACTAAGAAAAGACAATAGAAAAATTCACAGTTTAAGATAATTACTATGACATACTAACTGTTACACCTCTTGCCACAGAAGAAACTTTCCAGCAGCCATGCCCCTAAGAGAGTTCAGTGGTAATCATAACAGCATAGTAAAATCATAAGTCAGTCCTAAACTGTTGCAGCACAATTAGTGAACAACTGTGGAGTAGTTTGCATCAGTCCCTGTGCTGTCTGGGTTTTAATCTTCTCCCAAAACTGCTGTGGGTTCATTTAGGCGTCCTGCTGGGACCTTCTTGTAAGGAATCTGCAGCGTGGGAAAGAGAGTGGTTAATTGTTCCCTGCAGGGGGGCTGAGTCTTTTCTCTTGGGGGGTCTACCCCGCCGAGGTGCTCTCGCCAACTGTGCAGGCTCGTCTTTCAACAAGAAGGCAGGTTTAAGTCTGTCAATGCTGACTGTTTCTTTTCTATCCCCAAAATCAAGCACAAAGTGTTTATCACCATGTTCCAGCACTCTGAATGGCCCATCGTATGCTGGGCGGAAAGTTGGTTTTAAAGCTTCATGCCTAACAAAAACGAACTCAGCGTTCTTTAAAGCTTGAGGGACAAAAACCCGTGGAAAGGAGTGATGAGCTGGACCGGGGAGAGAGTCCGGTCCGTTGCTGCCTAAAAACCTTGGGACTGGAAGATGCCCTGGTTCTGGGTTCTCTGGTAAAAATTCACCTGGGAGCCTGAGAGGTTGTGCAAAAACTAATTCTGCCGGAGAGGCGTCTAGATCCTCTTTAGGCGCAGCACGCAACCCCAATAAAACCCAGGGAAGTTTATTTACCCAATTTGTATCCGTTAGTGAGGCTCTGAGGGCGGCTTTTAAAGACCTGTGAAAACGCTCGCATAACCCATTAGCCTGAGGGTGATAAGCGGTGGTGCGGTGAATTGTTGCCCCTAAGCTGCTGGACATGGCTGACCAAAGCTCTGAGACAAATTGAGGTCCTCTATCGGACGTGATGTCCGATGGGACGCCGAAACGTGCCACCCAGTTTGTCAAAAAAACGCGAGCGACTTCCTCCGCTGTGGTTGACGCTAGAGGGACCGCCTCTGGCCAGCGCGTGGTGCAGTCTATCATTGTTAACAGGTGTGTGAAACCTTGGGAGGAAGGTAGTGGCCCCACGAGGTCGACATGAACGTGGTCGAACCTTCTAGCAGGGATTGGAAAAGGCTCCAGAGGGGCTTTAGTGTGTTTGTGTATTTTGGCGCGCTGACAAGAAATGCAAGTTTTTGCCCATTCTTTTACGTTTTTGCGCAGGCCTGGCCACACAAACTTTTCGGCGACCATTTTAACCGAGGCGCGCACACCTGGGTGCGCGAGGGAGTGAAGTGAGTCGAAAATACGGCGGCGCCATGTAGCTGGGACTAACGGGCGAGGTCGGCCGGTTGAAATATCACATATTAGGGGGGGCACGCCGTCGCGTAAACCCTTTTCCTCCAGCCTTAACCCTGTTGGTCCAGACAGGAGTGCGCGCACGTCCGCGTCACTGCTTTGTTCCTCTGCCATGGCTGCATAATCTATCCCTGCATGGACAGGTGCTGCGTATGTGTCCACGTTAGTGAAAAGTTCTGCGGCTGAGGCAGTATAATCTGTCTCCTTGTGCTCTGGTGATGTCACAGCGCGAGAGAGGCAGTCTGCTACCACGTTAAGGTTGCCTGCCACATGTTGAATGTCTGTGGTGAACTCTGAAATCGCAGCCAGCTGTCTTTGTTGCCTGCCTGACCATGGTTCTGAAATTTTAGCCATAGCAAAAGTGAGCGGTTTATGGTCTACAAAAGCCGTGAAACTCCGCCTTTCTAACCAGAACTGGAAGTGGCGGATGGATAAATGAAGCGCTAGCAGCTCCCTGTCAAAAGTGCTGTACTTACGCTCAGTTTGATTTAGCGATTTGCTGAAGAATGCTAAAGGTTGCCAGATCCCGCTGACATGTTGTTCTACAACTGCCCCTATAGCTAGGTCCGAAGCGTCTGTGGTTAGCGCAATGCGGGCCGAGGGATCAGGGTGAACTAACAATGTGGCATTAGCTAGAGCGCTCTTTACTTCCGCGAAGGCGCGTTCGCGCTCCGGGGTCCATTCGACCGCGTTGGAAGCTTTCTTTTTTCTGAGTGCGTCATATAGGGGCTGCATGAGCTGAGCTGCGTGGGGGAGGAAACGGTTGTAAAAATTAACCATTCCTAAAAATTCTTGCAGCAATTTGACCGTTTGTGGTCGTGGGAAACTTTTTATCGCTTGAACTTTGTCTGGAAGTGGAACTGCCCCGTTCGGAGAGACTCTGTGTCCTAAAAAATCAATTTGTGACACACCGAATCTGCATTTGGCTGGATTGATTATTAACCCGTGCTCTTCTAGTCTCTGAAAAACCGTAGTGAGGTGCTGCTCGTGTTCTTCCTCAGACGAGCTGGCTACCAGCATGTCGTCGAGGTAGACGAAAACAAAAGGAAGGTTGCGTAATGCCGCGTCCATCATCCGCTGAAAAGTTTGAGCGGCGCCTTTGAGGCCGAAAGGCATTCGCAGGAATTCAAAAAGGCCGAAAGGGGTTATTACCGCTGTTTTAGGAATGTCCTCTGCTCGAACTGGGACTTGATGATAACCGCGGACCAGGTCTATTTTTGAAAAAATGCGCGCACCCGCCAGATGTAGTGAAAAATCCTGAATGTGAGGAACTGGGTAGCGGTCATGCGCTGTCGCATTGTTTAATCTGCGGTAATCTCCGCACGGTCTCCAAGAACCGTCGGATTTCGGAACCATGTGAAGTGGTGAGGCCCAAGGGCTCTTCGAGCGTCTAACAATGCCTAATTTTTCAAGGGTAGTAAACTCATCCCGAGCTATGGTGAGTTTGGCCGCGTCTAAGCGGCGAGCTTTGGCAAATACGGGTGGGCCCGTTGTGGGAATAAAGTGTTCAACCCCGTGTTTAGCCACAGTGGCTGAGAATTTGGGAATTGTGAGTGCTGGAAATTGGGTGAGGAGTTGCTCAAACTTACCTCTTGCCGTGGTGACGCTGGCCTGCACAGGTGGTGGAGAAACTCGGGCTGAGCAGGGAATAGAAGCAAAAGACAGTGCATTAACCAAGCGTCTATTCGCTAGATCCACTAATAACCCATGTGCACACAAAAAATCTGCGCCTAACAAGTTAAACCTCACCGCCGCTACAACAAATGTCCATCTGTAGTTGCGGCCGTGGATGTGGAGGTGCAGGCTCTTTTTGCCGAAGGTGTCAATGTTGGAGCCGTTGGCTGCCACCGCTCCGTTGCCCCGTGTGCCCATGGCTCGATCTGCTTGGGAGGGCATGACGAAACTCAGCTGAGCTCCTGTGTCAATAAGGAACTGCTTGCCGGTGTGTCCATCCGTCACATATAACAGCTTACTCTTCTCGCCGAGAACCGCTGCCGTTAACGGCTCTCGGCTTTGGCGTTTCCCGAAATCGTAATTTTGCAGGGGGGAACGCATTTGCGGGCCTTCTCGGCGAAGCGGTGGTGATAATAACAGACGTCTGTTACGTTTTGGCCGTGTCGCTGTCACCGCGGGCTGGATCTGCTCAGTGGGTTGTGGCTCTTCGTGGTTCTGGGCATCAGCGTTGAGGTCTGCGGATGCTGCTGTGGGTGTCTGCTCCTTGCAGGCGTTGACGAGCCGTTGAGCTTCGTTGGCGAGCACGCGGAAGTCTTGCTGGGTGCTGCATCTCATGTTGGCGAGTGTCCCTCTCATGTGTGGCGGCAGCGTGCTGAGGAATATGAATTGGAGGAGGAAGTTGTCATTGTCTTCTTCTTTAAGCTGCAGCAAATCCTCCATGAGGGCTTTAGGTCTGCATCCTCTGTGGCCGTAGACCGCCAGGATCTTCTCGGCTCTCTCTTCAGCTGAGGGGACGTAATTTGCCACGATGGTTGCTTTCAGTGTCTCATATTTGTCTTGGGCCGGCGGCCGCCGGATCATGCTCCGCACACACCTCGAAGTGGCGGCGTCGAGTTTGGAGACGATATGATAGAATTTCGTATCGTCAGCCGTGATGCCCGCCAGTGTAAACTGGGCTTCAGCTTGTTGAAACCACGAGGCGGGGTCTTCCTGCCAGAAGTCCGGCAGCTTGACAGCGACGGCATTCATGTAGACCGTCACTGCTGTGACCGCAGGGTGAGAGTGCCTTGCTTCGGCTCTCTCAGCAGCGCTGGTGCTCGGTTGAGCCCTCTCAATCCCTTCTGCCGGGGGGGAAAGTCGTCCATCTGTTCCCCTGTCTGCGTGGGCGCTGGCATCTGCCTGGGTCGCCACAGATGAGTCGATTGCGGGGGAACGCCTCAGGTCCATACTCGCGTCAGGGGTCACCAGTGTAGAAGAGCTTGAAAGAACGAGGCGGTATGATATATAAACCAAAGTTTATTTATCAGCTCTCCTAACAAGTCTCATCTAAGTGCAGAAGCAACAGAAGGAAAAGAGACCGAATACCTCCGGCTCTCTGACTTTATACTTGCACATAACAAAAGACATGCATATCAAAGGCTGATATCCCTCATTATCATAATCCCCCCATTGTCTTGGTACTTCCTCTCTTCGCCCAGGGGGGGTGAGGGTAGCTCCTCCGGTCTCCACCGCAGTGTCTGGGAACGTCTTTGTCCTTCACTGGCGGTTGAGAGTCTTTGTCCTTTCAGAGGTGTGAAGTAGCCTTACATATGTAATCACCAAACATTCTCACATGCTTCAACATATGTAGGTTATGGAATATATGATTAATATAGCCCACAGGTTGCGCTTTTTGGACACAACTTCTCCAGCTGTTGAAAACACGCGTTCACATGGCACAGATGAGGCTGGAGTGCAGAGAAATTGTAACGCCAGCTGGAAGAGGTTGGGATAGATGGTCTTTTGATTGTCCCAGTATCTCAGAGGATCCTGGGACCTGGCAATATTGCCATCTGCCAGATACCTCTGCACCTCCTGGATGGCATCAGCTGTGGCACTTTTGGTCTGCCTGCCCACTTCGATGTCCAGAGGTTGCCAAAGGTTATCTAAAAAACAACAAATTGGCATTTTAGTACATGATTTCCAAACAACAACAAATAATGCTGAATAACATGCCTGAAGTGGGTGCAGACAGCTGTTGTGAAGACGGTCCCGGCTGGGGCTCATTTGTGCGTCCGATTACAGACGCACATTCTGCCCGCAGTCTACTGATGGCGTCATTGCACTTGGAGGAACTGCGGAACCCGAGTGATTTAAATCTGGGGTCTAGAAGTGTGGCTAGGGTCAACACAATGACTCCAGATTGGAAGCAGAGTCTGTGACTCGACGCTTCAGGTGTTCTTGTAGGTGTATGGCTGCCTGTGTGTGCAAGGTTGAAGCATTATGCTCTAGTGTAAGATAGAGCATTTTCATCATCGGGATGACCTTTGACCCTGACGCCTCTCTTCAGACAACTCCACTGTAGCTTGATGGAAAGGAGCAAGAACAAGAAGTGTTTCTCCAATGATGGTATACTCATCAGCTATAAGAGGAGTCAAATCGGTTTTTAGAGAGGCCAGAGATACCCACACTGGTTCCCTCTCATCATGTAGCCTTGACAACATATCATATGTGCTGTTCCAGTGTGTTGGCACCTCATTGATAAGTTTCAGGCATGGTCGTCCCATCTGTTGCTGCATTTGAGCGAGCTTCTCCTTGGCTGTAGTGCTTGATCTGAAGTATGTCACAATGTGCCGAACTTTGTGTCTGATGGATGTAAGTGTGGGGATCTGATCACATGATTTACTAACTAATAAATTTAGACTATGTGCAATGCAAATTGAGTGCCGAATTTGGAGCTGTCGAGTGGATGCAATCATGTTTGGTGCTGCGTCGGTCACAAGACACTTTACTTTATTGGTTATGGCCCAGTCCTCCATCATGCCCCTTTTGACTTGGGCCAAATTGTCAGCAGTGTGACTTTGTGGAAAGTACTGCACACCCAACACAGACGTACACAACTGCAAATTCTCATTAATGTAGTGACCGGTAAGAGCCAAGTAAGCCTCCATGTTCACAGATGTCCACATGTCAGCTGTTATACTCACTGCCACAGCTTGCTGTACTTCCTTTTTCACTCGTTCCTGTTCCTCCTCGTACTTTTTCACCAGCATTTGTTTGATGGTCTGAAAATTACACCAAGTCAAACCAAAAGCAAATCCATATATTTAAATGGAAGATTAAATAAATTGGATATATCAACTACTATTTTAGATAATTTCCACAAACCTTTCTGGTTGGCAAAACATATGAGGGCTGAAGGGCCTGAACCAGTTCCCTGAACCCTTCACTCTCCACAATGCGGAGGGGCTGGCAGTCCTTCAGGATGAAATTCAGCACAGCTTCATCCAGCATCTGCTTCCTGGAAGCTTGATGGTTAAAAATGAAATAAAGAATAAATTAATAGGAATTAATTATCAATAAAGCAACTGTAAGTAAGTAGTAGAAGGGCTGTATACCTGAGTCTATCCTGGGTGTATCTGGGACTTCATTGTCATGCCTGGCCCTATAATGCCTCAGCATTGAGGAGGTGCTTTTGTTTAAATACGACAGCTCTGTCAAACAAATGTGACATTTAACCTGCAGAAAATAATATGAAGAGTAAACTAAGAGTCACTTTGAAATGAATTTGAATTCAGATAGATCAAGTGGAAACTCTGAGAGGAACAGAATGAAACAACAAGGAAATTAAAACAAATAAAATAGTATTTTTAAATACCTTATTTTCCGATATGAGATCAAAATGGTCCCACACGGTGGAAACCTTTCTTTTTGCTTGAGGCTGCTCGTGCTCCATAATTCTTGAGGAATTTGCCGATGAACCGTCCGCAACACATCAGAGATTCTTTGGGCAGATGCACCCCGTTGACAGATGCGCTTCCTTATAAACGCAGTTTGCCGCGTCAGTGTCAATTCGAAACAGTACCTGTATCAGTCACATGACTTTCTTAAAGCGATACGCACACTGACATGGGGTTTTGCTCTATGAGCTCGACGCATGCGCCGACGCATCGGTGTTGCCGGACCCATCACTATTCAGTATTACAGGTGAGTCCTGGATTTTTATGGCTATTTTTGTGCCACACAGAAGTTTGATAAGGGAGTCGACTGTCTTGCGCATCTCGGAGGGAGAAAAACACCTCGTGGGTAAAACCAGGTCTGTGGTGGACCACTCCTAGTTACACGGGGTGAAACTGGACATCCTGGCAGATAAGCACATCTGTCGCAAGGTCTGTTGTGGACTTTTGCCAGTCGGTGCATTGTGACATGCAGTACACAAAGAGCAAAAATAAACAAACCTATCATCTGGTCAGTCACTGCAACAGATACTGGAGTCAGTTTGTCTTGGCCTGTCCTTGCCACTGATAATACCTCTATCTGCCAAGAATGTGTTGCTAGTCCAGCAAAAGCTAGTGGTACTCATATGCTTTGCAAGCAGTTTCATGAAATGGTCAGTCAGAGAGCAACTCATTCCAGCTCGGACGTCGCCCAGGTTAACAAGATCAGGAGTTCCTGGCAGCGGAAGGCGAATTACAGAGCTGCGTGGACGAACCTGATCAGACCTAAATGAAACAGTCATTGTCGCCCCCGACAAACTGCTATGATGATGATGATGATGATGACTGTCTTCAGTGTGTTTCATGATATATTTAATGCCTTGGAAGTTCTTTTGTACCCTTCTCCTGACTGATACTTTTGAACAGTGAGATCCTTCTGACATTTTGGAAGCTCTCTGCAGACCATGGCTTGTGCTGTAAGATGTGACTACAAAAATGTCAGGAAAAGCCTACTAGAACAGCTGAACTTTATTTGGGGTTAATCAGAGGCACTTTAAATGGTGGCAGGTCTGTGATGACTCCAATTTAACATGAGTTTGAATGTGATTGGTTAATTCTGAACATAGTCACATCCCCAGTTATAACCTTTAAAAAACACATCAGAAAAATCTCAAACAATCAAATTCAATCTAAGAAATTTTAAACAAATTACACTATCATTGACAGTGCAGCCAAAACGTTTCTGCATGCAATAATCTTCTCACACATCGACTGCTGTTTTACCTACTGGTCACTCACTGGTGTAACCATAATCAAACCCATTGAATCTTTATACAACAAAACCATAAAAATCCTTGACAAGAAAGATCCCACATATTATTGCTGTCACATTTGCAAGAAGTACAATCTTCTGTCTTTTGAAAATTATAAATTTATAATAATATATATAAATTATTATTATTAAGATAAGATAAGATAAGATAAGCCTTTATTAGTCCCACAACGGGGAAATTCCAGGATTGCAACAGCACAGGGATAGCAACACTCAGAGCAACAATCAGAAGGCAAGAAAAAAACAAGCAAGCAAGAGCAGCTAATATACATATGTACGTATTACTATAAAATATATATATATACACACACACACAGACACACAGTGCAGAGCATTGTAGCTGGATGGAATAAATATATGAATATATGAACACACAGTGCAGAGCATTGTAGCTAGATGGAATAAATATGTAAATATATAAACACCCACAGTACGGAGCATTGCAGCTAGGTGGAATAAATATGCAAGTATATAAACACACACAGTGCGGAGCAATGTAGCTAGATGGAATAATATGTAGATATATAAATATATAAACACACCCAGTGCTGAGCATTGTAGCTAGATGGAATAAATATGTAAATATATAAACACACACAGTGCAGAGCATTGTTGCTAGATGGAATGAAACAGCATAACCGTCTACTTAGTTATCCTACATGGTATGATTATGTGCCCATACATATTCTCACCCTCCATAGCGACCGGTATGTTCCTAGTTGTATGCCGGAGGGGACCATTGTGTAAGTCTATTGCATCTTTTGCATTCAAAAAACTATTAGTTTGTTACGTCTTTTTGCTATCTCTGCGAGCAGCCCTGCTTAGGTTGTACAGTCTGACAGCCGTTGGTAGGAAGGACCTACGAAACCTCTCGGTTGTGCACCTGGGATGATGTAGTCTGCTGCTAAATGAGCTCCTCAGTGCATTCAGTATGTCCTGCATAGGGTGGAACTCGGACTCCAGCAGAGATGACAGTTTAGCCACCGTCCTTCTCTCTCCTATCTCCTCCATCGGATCAAGGCGCTGCCCCAGGACAGAGCTAGCTTTCTTAATCAGTTTGTTCAGTCTCTTCCTATCGGCTGCAGTAATGCCACTGCCCCAGCAGACCACTCCAAAAGTGATGGCTGATGCCACCACCGTGTCATAGAATGACTTCAGCAGCGCCCCTTGTACACCAAAAGACCTGAGTCTCCTCAGCAGGAACAGCCTGCGCTGTCCTTTCTTGTAGAGTGCATCAGTATTGTGTGACCAGTCTAGTTTATTGTTCAGATGAATACCCAGGTACTTATGGGATGTCACCATCTCGATGTCTGTTCCCTGTATATTTACTGGTACTGTGAGGGGCTGCCCATGCCTGCGGCAGTCCACCACCAGCTCCTTAGTTTTCCTCGCGTTGATCTGGAGGCAGTTCCGATGGCACCAGTCCACGAAGTCCTGGATAAGCCCTCTGTACTCAGCTTCATCTCCATTGGAGATGAGGCCAACGATCGCAGAGTCATCAGAGAACTTCTGTAGATGGCAGTGTGTTGTGTTGTGTGAGAAGTCCGCAGTATAAAGAGTGAACAGGAAGGGAGCCAGCACCGTTCCCTGGGGGGCCCCCGTGCTACTGATGATCGTGTCGGACACACAGTCCCGGGTTCTCACAAACTGAGGCCGGTTCGTGAGGTAGTCCAGGATCCATGATGACAGGTGCTGGTCCACCCCTGCGCGCAGCAGCTTGTCCTTCAGGATCATCGGTTGGATGGTGTTGAAAGCACTGGAGAAGTCAAAGAACATGATCCTCACCATATTCCCGGGCTTCTCCAGGTGGGACAGAGAACGGTGAAGGAGGAAGATCACCGCATCCTCCACCCCAATGCCATGCTGGTAGGCGAACTGGAGTGGATCCATCGCTGGTTCCACCAGGGGGCGGAGGTGAGCAAGGAGCAGTCTCTCCAGGGTCTTCATCAAGTGGGACGTCAAGGCCACCGGTCTGTAGCTGTTCAGGTCTTTGGGGTGGGAAGTTTTTGGTACAGGTACCACACAAGATGTTTTCCACAGCTGTGGTACCCTCCCCAGTTTCAGGCTCATGTTGAAGATATACGTCACAATCCCACACAGCTGGTCTGCACAGGACTTGAGGAGCTTTGCGCTGATGCCGTCCGGTCCCGGCGCCTTCCTCGCCTTGATCTTCCTCAGCTCCGTCCTCACCTGGGTCCTGGTCAGGGTCAGGATGGGGGGCTGTGTGTTGGGAGTGGGGGGGTGTTGGTGGAGTGGGGAGTGGGCAGCAGGACTTGATTTCTTTAGAGGCAGCAGTGGTTGTTGTGCAGTCAGGGGGGAGGGCGGTTGGTCAAATCTATTGAAAAACAGATTCAGGTTGTTCGCCCACTCCCTGCCCCCTGTGGCCTGGGGGGAGGTATTCTGGAGCCCCGAGATGGTTTTGAGGTTTCTCCAGACCCCGCTGATGTCACTCTGTTGCAGCTTGTCCTCCATCTTCTTCCTGAAGCTGTCCTTGCCTTCTCTGATCTTTCTCCTCAGCTCCCTCTGTACGGACTTCAGCATCTCCCTGTTCCCTGACCTGAAGATCCTCTTCTTCTCTCTCAGAAGTGTTTTTATCTCAGGGTTGATCCAGGGTTTGTTGTTTGAGTGACGCCGTATGGTCTTGGTGGGAACGGATTTGTCCACACAGAAGCTGAGGTAGCCCGTGAAGGTGTGAATGAGGCCATCGATGTCCTCACCATGTGGATCGCAGAGCTGCTTCCAGGCGGTGGCTTCAAAACAGCCCTTTAGGGTGTCCATTGTCTCCTCAGACCATAACTCCACAGTGTGCATGGCCGGAGGTTGTCTGTGCACTAGGGGTTTGTACACCGGCCGGAGATGAACCAAGTTGTGATCCGATCTCCCGAGTGGGGGGAGTTGTGATGAGGTGTACGCCTCCTTAGTGTTTGCGTAGAATAAATCCAGTGTTTTATTGTCTCTAGTGTGGCATGTGACATACTGGGTGAACGTGGGTAGAATGGGAGACAGTGAAACATGGTTGAAATCGCCTGAGATGAGGAGAAGAGCATCTGGGTGTTCTGTCTGCAGCCTGCTGGTTACTGAATGGATGACGTCACGTGCTGTCCCAGCGTTCGCCGTCGGATTTGCATAAACAACAATGCAGATCACGTGTGAGTGTTCTCTCGGGAGATATGTAGGCCTCATGCTAACAGCTAGCAACTCAATGTCTTTGCTGCAGTGTCGTTGTTTAACAGTGATATGTCCCGGTCTGCACCAGTTGTTGTTAACATACATTATCACTCCACCGCCCCTAGCCTTGCCACTGTCTGGTGTTCGGTCAGCTCGTATCATGTGAAAACCCTCCAGCTCAATGTTAGCATCTGCTGCTAGTTCAGTTAGCCACGTCTCAGTAAACAAAAGGAGAGAGCACTCCCGGTATGTGCTATCATAACGGGAGATAGCCGCTAGCTCATCTAACTTTCCCAGTATCGACCGTACATTTCCCATGACAACAGATGGAAGGGGGGGTCTGTACCTTATATTTTTTGTCCTCCGCCTTACTCCAGCCCTTACTTATTATTATTATTATTTATAATTATATACAGTATATATATTATATTATATTATACTTCTGCTAAATTTGGCACAACAGTCGTGTCATCTGAGTGTAGAGTAGAGGGCTCAAAACACACCCCTGAGGTGAACCAGTACTTAATGAAGTAGTGGCCGATCTGTTGCTCCCTACTTGCACAAATTGGGGTCTGTCTGTGAAGAAATCAAGGATCCAGTTCTGAAGGGGTATATTCATACCCAGAAGGCCCAGGTTGTTTACCAGATGCTGAGGAATTATGGAATTAAAAGCCAAACTAAAGTCGACAAACAGCATCCAGACCCATGTATTCTTTTCCTCCAGGTGTTCCAAACATAGATGCAGTACAGTGTATATTGCATCCTCAGTGGAACGATTTGGACGGTATCCAAATTGAAGTGGATCAAGTGCAGGTGGCAAGATGGAAATGATATGATCCTTTATCAGTCTTTCAAAACTTTTCATTATTAGGGAAGTGAGCACAATTCATTTTAAACAGATGACTGAGGATTTTTTTTTTGCACAGGGATGATTGCTGAGGTTTTATAGCAGGATGGAACAGCTGTCTCACACAGAGAGGTGTTGAAAATGTCTGTGAAAACATGTGTGAGTTGTTCTGCACACTCCTTTAAGACATGACCTGTTGTTTTGTCAGGACCAGTGGCCTTCTGGGAGTTGGTTTTCCTGAAAACCTTCAGGACATCAGCTGGGTCCAAGCTCAGCACCTGTTCATCATGGAGTGGATTGGCCTTCACTGCTGGTGTATTATTTAGTGCATCAAACTGTCCAAAGTAATTATTGAGCTCATTTAGGAAATCAGGATTGTCATCACAGGGGAGGGGTGAAGGTTTGTAATCTGTAACAGACTGAATTACCTGCCACAGTCTCCTAGTGTCCCTGTGGTTCTGAAAGTGCTCCTGGATTTTTTTGTCCATAGGTTTGTTTTGCCATTCAGATTGGCTTGGGCGGACCTGAGGGCAGTTTCATCACCAGATTTGAACGCAAGGTTTCTCCTTCTCATGAGGGCTTTTACCTCTGCAGTCATCCAGGGTTTCACATTCGCCCCGATTGTGTTTTTTATCACACGGACATCCTTCATGCATTTATAGATGTAGCCAGAGACAGCATCAGCATACTGTATTCATTAATGTCTCTCCTTTGATCATTGGTGGCAGCTTCTCTGAACACTGACCATTCTGTCCTGTCAAAACAGTCCTGTAGAGTAGCCATAGCTCCCTCTGGCCAGACCCTCACTTGTTTAGTGGATGGCTTAGATCTAAAGCTGGGTTCACACTATAACATTTGGACCGACTTTTACTGATGTTTTGAAAAATCAGAGAAATCAGTCCAAACGTTGGTGAAATTACGTTCGTGAGCACACACAAACTTTTACAAACTTTTGCTAGCATTTGCCAGCGTTGCATTCACCATTGTCAAACTTTTACCAACTTAGGCTAGCGTATGTGTAGCAGTCCCCAACTTAGGTTAACTTAAGCAAAGGAATATTCAGCGCAGGTCAGCTGACATTAGTATCAGGCAACGCTCATATAAAGATCAGTGTTTGTGGAGGCTTCCTGCCATCCTGGACCTGCTTTTTTGGGTGGATTCACACTACAACGTTTGGACCAACTTTTACTGACGTTTTGGCAAACATCTGGCTCTGCTGGCAAAAGTTGATAGAAGTTGGTGTTTGTTGCCAAACGCTGGCGAAAGTTGTATTCGTTGAGAATTTTCACCATGCTGAAAATTTGCTGATGTTTGCAAATAAACTTTGGTGAAAGTTGTGCTCAATTTGTAATAGTTCCTGAGCGCTGGGTTAAGTTATGCAGAGTTTGCCTAAGTCAGCCTAAGTTAAGCTCCATTGGCAAACATTGACTGAAATGCTGGTGAAAACAGATGATTTTAGATCAAAACTCAGTTCAGACATGCAGGAACGGAAGAGAAATAGAGAGAAGGGGGAGTTAAAAAAAGAAAATATATACAGTATATGTAAGAGGACAATGTAGAGTATTTGTTAGGTGATAACATGGTGTATATGACATGTTTTTTTTAATGTATGGTGTATATACGTATATATATATACTGTATATATATACAGTATATATATATATATACTGTATATATATATATATTAATCTCCCAAAAATGTGACCGCCCAAAAGAAAAAAAAAATCTCCTCATTGAGAAATTTACTGTTCTTAATTTTCTGCTCCATGCGCAATCATTCTCCAGGATTTATTGGTCCTCTTCCATTGTGGGAATCAAACAGCACTGAAATGCTTTCAAAAAGTAAATGACGTTTAATGGGATTTTATGTTATTTTAATGCAGAGAGGTGTAACAGTCAAAATGTAATCACCCGTCATTTTATTTACTACTACATACCCGTCCATGCCCTTAGAAACCAAGTATAAGCAAGTATTTCTGCATGCCCGTTGCTGAAGGGTCTCCTCCGGTCTCAGACGGCTGTGTTGTTCACAGTCATGCCTGCGGCGTACTGGTGGAGCCTGAGGTATTTCATGTTCACAGCATCCTTCCTGATGTGCAGCAGTTCTCCTCATTCTGTTGCTCTCCATCTGGTGGGTCTTCTTCGTTCAGACCACTGGTTGAGGGATAGGTGCGTCGTAATTCCAGTTCATGGGCACGATCCTGAAAAAGTGGCTTTCAACCCTGTTCAGGAAGGCCTGTGCGTGCCCGTAGAAACCAAGAAACCAGAGCACCCGGAGAAAATCAGCACTTTGCTTGGCATTTTGCACATTTGTAGTGTAGACTTGGCATTCGTCAAGGTTACACATTTGCCGTCCTGTAGGCATGGCGAGTCGTCCTATGATGCCTGTGAGGCAGAGATCATAGGCCGTCCTTTGATGTCCTAGAAACGTGCTTTAAAGTCTGTCATACCCTATGCTGGTGAAGGGTGTCCTCCTGTCGCAGATGGGTGCAATGTACTGCTGGAACCTCAGGTGTTTCATCTTCATGGCATCTTTTCTGATGTGCAGCAGTTGTCGTCATTCTATTGCTCTCCATCTGGTGGGTCTTCTTCTTCTTCGTTGAGACCACTGGTTGAGGGATAGGTGTGTCATAATTCCAGTTCATGGACAGGATCATGAAAATAGATCTGAGCAAAAAGAGGCTTTCCGGCATGGACTCACTGTATATGACATCATAAAGACATGAAGGCATCCTTGATGTATATGACATCATAAAGACATGTTGCCTGATGTCTGTCACTGTATATGACATAAAGACATGAAGGCAGGCTTGACGTATATGACATCATAAAGACACATTTGTCTATGTGCCGTGGGCTTGATGTATATGACATCATAAAGACACATTTGTATGTGTCATCATATAGGCATAGCAAGTCGTCCTATGATGCCTGAGTTCATAGGACGTCCTGTGATGTTCAGGCAGAGATCATAGGCCGTCCTATGGTGTCCTATAAATGTGACACACACACAGACAGACAGACACGCAAAGATTTCTTGCTTTTATAGAGTAATAGCCCCCCCGCGACCCGAAAAGGATTAAGCGGATGAAGATGGATGGATGGATGGATGGATGGATGATGATTCATTAATAGTTTTTTTTTTATTCCATCCACATTCACATTTTAATTGCGGACTTTGTGTTGGTCTATAGCATTTTTTTTTATCATTTTTTTAGATGGATGAATGAATGAATGGATGAATGAATGAACACGGGAAAAGGGTATGCAGAAGCAACTGCATAGGAATATAAAACAAAATAAATACTGAAATGTATGCCCAAGGGAGATGTGTTCACTCCAGAAGCAGGTCCAGAATGGCAGGAAGCCTTCATAAACACTGATCTTTATATGAGCTTCACCTGACACTGATGTCAGCTGAACTATGATGAGTATTTCTCTGATTTTTCAAAACATCTGTAAAAGTCGGACCAAATGCTATAGAGTGAGCCTAGCTTTATCTTAGGCTGACAGGTAAACTCTGCATAACTTAGCCCAGCGCTAAGGAACTTTTACAAAATGAGCACAACGTTCATCAACGTGTATTTCGAAACGTCTGTAAATTTTCAAAGAACACAACTTTCGCCAGCGTTTGCCAACACCAGCAATCATTAACTTTTGCCAGCAGAGCCAGACATTTGCCAAAACGTCAGTAAAAGTTGGTCCAAACATTGTAGTGTGAATCCACTTTAATGAGCAGAGGTCTGTATGACAGAATTAGTATGATAGAAATGTGATCTGATGAGCCGAGATGGGGGCGTGGCACTGCTTTGAATGCTGACTTGACATTGGTGTAAACATGGTCCAGTATGTTAGCTCCTCTAGTGCCAAAATCCACATATTGGAAGAAATGAGGAAGAACCTTCTTCATGTTTGCTTGGTTAAAGTTCCCAGCAACAATAATTACTCCCTCTGGGTGTGTGGGCTGTAAGCCATTGATGTAGTTATAGAGAACATCCAGGGCTGACTTTGTGTCTGTGTCAGACGGAATGTAAACAACGATGAAGATGATGATGGAGAATTCCCTCGAGAGGGTGACACTTTACTGCCAAAAAGTCAGTGTCCACGGAGCAATATGAATGAGTCCTCTTTATATTTGTGCACCAACTGTTATTTATATACTGTATATGCACATTCCTCCGCTGCAGGTCTTGCCACTTAGAGCGCTGATTCTAATAGCTTTGTCCATAATGGAGTTGTTCAGCCAGGTCTCAGTAAAAGCAAGTACACATCAGTTTCTTACCTCCTGTGTTGAAACAAGGTCCAGTCAGAGATGGTCCAATTTATTTTCCAGAGAGCGGACGTTCACCACCAACATTGAAGGTAAAGGCATCCTACAGGGGTTAGCCTTTAGCTTAGCGCTTGCACCACAGTGGACTCCGCGCTACTGCTTCTGCATACAGTGCCGCTGGTGCCGTCTCTGGCGGGTAATGAATATGGGAGGCCTCGGTGGTAGCCAGGCTTCACCCAGTGAGCGAAGTAGTCCAAGATCATTCACTGTTTATAATGTCCAAGTCAATTTCCCTGAATTTTCCTCCTTTGTGCATAGACAGCAAATGCTGACAGTTGTAAACCAGTCACTTAGTGGTGTCTCTGTAGTTTCCGTTTCTGTCATCATGAGCCGATGCAGCCGCAGCCAGCAAGGGTGCCGCCATAACCTACATCACCACTTGACTGATCTAACCCACTGGAAAAACAATTTATCCTCTTTGACTATACAGTTATAGTTTGCACTTCAAATTAGTTTTTCTTTTGGTTCAGTGCACCAGGTGGAGGAATTGTCTGCTCGAGCCAGTTAGCCATTAGTCCCTGCTAGCAACTCCAACAAGAAACAATGCAGTGTGTGGTTATTTATGGATAAAAACACCATAGCGACCGTGTTTACATGTACACAAATAAACTGGTTATGATTGGATTTCTGGAGTTATCTGATTTTTCAGTTGGCCACGTGAACAGAATAATCAGATAAAAGCCATGCAACTGGTGTCATTAACTCAAGTGGTTTACCCTCCAATAATCCATTTATTCAGTGCATGTAAACATGAGAAAACTGATGACTGCCATTATTGGTTTATTCCCAGTAATCAGTTTATTGTGATCATGTAACTGGGGTCAGTGACCTGTTCAGAAATAGAAGTGACAGTGCTGTGTGTGCTGTGTGTACAACCGACTAGAAGAGACGTATAAAGCAGAATTACTAATAAATAGTACATTTTATACTACTGTTGGTGTGTGGGACATGGGCTCACCATCACATCACAACTGGTGACAAATCAGAAATGTTCACTGAACAAGACCCAGCAAGATCATGGTGGACCCTCACTAAGCAACAGGGTTGGGTTTTTTTGAGTATTTTTGTTGATAGCCACTCCAGATAGACAAATTCATGTGTAAAAACACTGTTTCATCCTGTGTCTCCTTTCAGACCTCAGGGAACCATGTTAGCGTGTAGAAAAAATATTTTGTCCCCTTTAAATACCTTGTTGAATCTGAAACAGATTCATCACTGCTGTAATTATCACATGTAAGGAGAAGAACTATTTTTTATCAGGTGGTGATTTTTTTTTTTTGCCAGTCAGTGTGTTTATTCTTTCTGTTTTTTCTATTACTAGCATTTTCTGTGTCTTTGTCCCTCCAGATGCTCCACAGCTACGTGACTGTAAGGAGGAGGAGGTTCTCACTGTCCAGCAGCTCTGTAACCAGGAGAGGAACTCCAGTCTGGACCAGGAGGAACAAGATGCTGCACAGGTTAAAGAGGAAGAAGAAGAGGAACTCTGTAGCAATCAGGAGGAAGGACACTTTGGACTGAAGCAAGAGACTGATACCTTCATGGTGACTCCTACTGATGAGGACAATGACAACAGTGAAACTGAATCAAACAGTGAGCAGCTACTTTCTCACAACTCCCCTGACACTGAGAGCCAAGACCAGGGAGCAGGTAAGAATGTAAAACCAGGATCAAGTAAACATGAAGAACCAAAGCCAAAGAAGAGACTTCACAGAAACAGAACTGACCGTAACATTGTAGACAACTCCTCCATGTCAGAGAGTCAGTGTGGTACTGACACAGGTGAAAAGTCTGTAAAATGTTATGATGATGACGAAGACTGTAAAAATGAGTCCCAGAAGAAGAAACATGACACAGTTAAGCCACATGTTTGCAAGACGTGTGGGAAAAGATTCAGGAACAAGAGTGTTTTATCAGTTCATGGGAGAATTCACACAGGTGAGAAGCCATTTTCTTGTGAAACATGTGGAGAAAGTTTTAGGTATCGTATACAGTTGAAAACCCACCTGATAATTCACACAGGTGAGAAGCCATTTTCTTGTGACACATGTGGGCAGAGTTTTAATTACCGTCAAGTTCTGAAAAATCACATAAGAATTCACACAGGTGAGAAGCCATTTTCTTGTGAAACATGTGGGCAGAGTTTTAGGCATCGTGTTCAGTTGAAAACTCACATGATAATTCACACCGGTGAGAACCCATTTTCTTGTGAAACATGTGGGCAGAGTTTTATTCAACATGGTCATTTGAAATGTCACATGACACGTCACACAGGTGAGAAGCCATTTTCTTGTGAAACATGTGGGCAGAGTTTTAATTACCATCACGTTTTGAAAAATCACATGAGAATTCACACAGGTGAGAAGCCATTTTCTTGTGAAACATGTGGGCAGAGTTTTAGGCATCGTGTTCAGTTGAAAACCCACATGATAATTCACACCGGTGTGAAGCCATTTTCTTGTGAAACATGTGGGCAGAGTTTTACTCGACGTGGTCATTTGAAGTTTCACATGACACTTCACACAGGTGAGAAGCCATTTTCTTGTGAAACATGTGGGCAGAGTTTTAATTACCATCATGTTTTGAAAAATCACATGAGAATTCACACAGGTGAGAAGCCATTTTCTTGTGAAACATGTGGGCAGAGTTTTAGGCATCGTGTTCAGTTGAAAACCCACATGATAATTCACACCGGTGTGAAGCCATTTTCTTGTGGATTATGTGGACAAACTTTTAGGTATCGTGATCAGTTGAAAACCCACCTGATAATTCACACGGGTGAGAAGCCATTTTCTTGTGAAATATGTGGGCAGAGTTTTAATTACCGTCAAGTTTTGAAAATTCACATGAGAATTCACACAGGTGAGAAGCCATTTTCTTGTGAAACATGTGGACAAAGTTTTAGGTATCGTGAGCAACTGAAAACCCACATGATAAGTCACACAGGTGAGAAGCCATTTTCTTGTGAAACATGTGGGCAGAATTTTAATCACCGTCAAGTTTTGAAAAATCACATGAGAATTCACACAGGTGAGAAGCCATTTTCTTGTGAAACATGTGGACAAAGTTTTACTCACCGTGGTCATTTGAAATCTCACATTACAATTCACACAGGTGAGAAGCCATTTTCTTGTGGATCATGTGGACAAAGTTTTAGGTATCGTGATCAGTTGAAAACCCACATGGTAATTCACACAGGCGAGAAGCCATTTTCTTGTGAAACATGTGGGCAGAGTTTTAATTACCGTCAAGTTTTGAAAAATCACATGAGAATCCACACAGGTGAGAAGCCATTTTCTTGTGGATCATGTGGACAAAGTTTTAGGTATCGTGATCAGTTGAAAACCCACCTGATAATTCACACAGGTGAGAAGCCATTTTCTTGTGAAACATGTGGGCAGAGTTTTAATTACCGTCAAGTTTTGAAAAATCACATGAGAATCCACACAGGTGAGAAGCCATTTTCTTGTGGATCATGTGGACAAAGTTTTAGGTATCGTGATCAGTTGAAAACCCACATGATAATTCACACAGGTGAGAAGCCATTTTCTTGTGAAACATGTGGGCAGAGTTTTAATTACCGTCATGTTTTGAAAAATCACATGAGAATTCACACAGGTGAGAAACCATATTCTTGTGACACATGTGGGCAGAGTTTTATTCAGCGTGGTCATTTGAAGTCTCACATGACAATTCACACAGGTGAGAAGCCATTTTCTTGTGAAACATGTGGGCAGAGTTTTAATTACCGTCAAGTTTTGAAAAATCACATAAGAATTCACACAGGTGAGAAGCCATTTTCTTGTGAAACATGTGGGCAGAGTTTTAGGCATCGTGTTCAGTTGAAAACCCACATGATAATTCACACAGGTGAGAACCCATTTTCTTGTGAAACATGTGGGCAGAGTTTTACTCGACGTGGTCATTTGAAGTCTCACATGACAATTCACACAGGTGAGAAGCCATTTTCTTGTGAAACATGTGGGCAGAGTTTTAATTACCATAATGTTTTGAAAAATCACATGAGAATGCACACAGGTGAGAAGCCATTTTCTTGTGGATTATGTGGTCAAAGTTTTAGGTATCGTGATCAGTTGAAAACCCATCTGATAATTCACACGGGTGAGAAGCCATTTTCTTGTGAAATCTGTGGGCAGAGTTTTAATTACCGTCAAGTTTTGAAAATTCACATGAGAATTCACACAGGTGAGAAGCCATTTTCTTGTGAAACATGTGGACAAAGTTTTAGGTATCGTGTTCAGTTGAAAACCCACCTGATAGTTCACACAGGTGAGAAGCCATTTTCTTGTGAAACATGTGGGCAGAGTTTTAATTACCGTCATGTTTTGAAAAATCACATGAGAATCCACACAGGCGAGAAGCCATTTTCTTGTGAAACATGTGGGCAAAGTTTTAGGTATCGTGTTCAGTTGAAAACCCACATGAGAATTCACACAGGTGAGAAGCAGTAGTCCTGTAAAATATGTTGGAAATGCTTCAGTCAGTGTTATAGCTTAAATTAGGAGATGGAAATTTACAGATAAGCTACTGTAGTCCAACAATATTCGTAGATTTTTATTTTCTGGATTCAGTCTCTTGTGAATGAAATATTCTTTGCATTGTTGAAGCTGTAATGTATATATAAATCAATAAAGTCAATCCTACTCCTTATACTGTTATTTAAACTATTCAGTCAATATTTGTGTGCATACAATACATACTGCACATATGCTGTATGCATATATAACTATCCACACAAACATAAATTCATGATATACAAAATTCATAACACAGCAATCTGCGTTATTGAGGATTTGCAGCAACGTTGCCAAATCACATGATGTTCTATCTACGTCTCCATATTGATAGGCAAGCTGTAAATGGGCACTTAGTGCTACCAATGCTTTAGTGCTAGCTTAGAGTGGCAGACATTTCAATTCTGGCTATGGTCACGACATGTGCCTTGGTAGGCTGCCATAATAGGCAACAGAAAGCCACAGGACAGTATTTTTTTTGTTTTCCATTGGATCCAGTTCTGAGAACCAAGTGGGTAGTGGCAGTCAGGTGGGAGGGTTGGCAGGCTTTCCTCCACAAGTCAGATCTGCAGTGATCATTTCATCAAGGGTAAGTACATGTAGGAACACATGGGCCTAGGTTATGAATGATGACCCGGGGATAGTGATGGTGGTTCTCAGACTTATGTTTGTTGTTTTATTATGCAGGGTAACCCATTGTCTCCTGACTATGTTCCCTCACTGTTTAAACTTACAGACTGACCCCAAAAAAGAAAAGCAAGACTGGACCTGGATATTTTTCGTAGAGGGATACAGGGATTAAGGTTCTCTATTGCTGTGGCAGATTTCAATCAGTTTGAAGTTGAGTGAGTCTTTTAATATGCTTAATTTACAGTTAAATTTATCATTCAAAATATAACCATATACTTACACTAAATACAGTGCATCTGGAAAGTATTCATTGCGCTTTACTTTTTCCACATTTTGTTATGTTGCAGCCTTATTCCAAAATGGATTAAATTCATTTTTCCCCTCAAAATTCTACACACAATACCCCATAATGACAATGTGAAAAAAGTTATTTTGAGATTTTTGCAAATTTATTAAAAATAAAAAACTAAGAAATGGCATGTACATAAGTATTCACAGCCTTTGCCATGAAGCTCAGAATTGAGCTCAGGTGCATCCTGTTCCCACTGATCATCCTTGAGATGTTTCTATAGTTTAGTTGGAGTCCACCTGTGGTAAATTCAGTTGCTTGGACATGATTTGGAAAGGCACACACCTGTCTATATAAGGTCCCACAGTTGACAGTGCATATCAGAGCACAAACCAAGCATGAAGTGAAAGGAATTGTCTGTAGACCTCCAAGACAGGATTGTCTCGAGGCACAAATCAGGGAAAGGGTACAGAAAAATTTCTGCTGCTTTGAAGGTCACAATGAGCACAGTGGCCTCCATCATCTGTAAATGGAAGAAGTTCGGAACCACCAGGACTCTTCTTAGAGCTGGCCGGCCGTCTAAACTGAGCAATCAGGAGACAAGAGCCTTCGTCAGGGAGGTGACCAAGACGTGATGGTCACTCTGTCAGAGCTCCAGTGTTCCTCTGTGGAGAGAGGAGAACCTTCCAGAAGGACAACTATCTCTGCAGCAATCCACCAATCAGGCTTTTAAGGTGGAGTGGCCAAATGGAAGTCACTCCTTAGTAAAAGGCACATGGCAACCCACCTGGAGTTTGCCAAAAGGCACCTGAAGGACTCTCAGACCATGAGAAACAAAATTCTCTGGTCTGATGAGACAAAGATTGAACTCTTTGGCATGAATGCCAGGCATCATGTTTGGAGAAAACCAGGCACTGCTCATCACCAGGCCAATACCATCCCTACAATGAAGCATGGTGGTGGCAGCATCATGCTGCTTTTTCAGCGGCAGGAACTGGGAGACTTGTCAAGATAGAGCAAAAGGTGAATGCAGCAATGTACAGAGACATCCTAGATGAAAACCTGCTCCAGAGTGCTCTTGACCTCAGACTGGGGTGACGGTGGCTTCGGGACAACTCTGTGAATGTCCTTGAGTGGCCCAGCCAGAGCCCAGACTTGAATCCAATTGAACATCTCTGTAGAGGTCTGAAAATGGCTGTGCACTGACCTTTCCCATCCAACCTGATGGAGCTTGAGAGGTGCTGTAAAGAGGAATGAAGGAAACTGCCCAAAGATAGGTGTGCCAAGCTTGTGGCATCATATTCAAAAAGACTTGAGGCTGTAATTGCTGCCAAAGGTGCGTCAACAAAGTATTGAGTAAAGGCTGTGAATACTTATGTACATGTGATTTCTCAGTTTTTTATTTTTAATAAATTTGCAAAAATCTCCAAAAACTTTTTTCATGTTGTCATTATGGGGTATTGTGTGTAGAATTTTGAGGAAAAAAATTAATTTATTCCATTGTGGAATAAGGCTGTAACATAACAAAATGTGAAAAAGGTGACGCACTGTGAATACTTTTCGGATGCACTGTACATTGATAGATATTCAGGGTAGCCTTTATTTTTCAGCGCAAAATTTTATTCGAGCAAAACAAATTGTGATGTGGTCATATACTTTTACCATTTTGTAAATTGAAGTTTTTAAATACATACTTAGAAAAAGGGACCTCATCCTTTGTAATTCTGGGAATTTTTATTTACATTTCCTTGAAATTTCTATCATGGCTCAAGAAATATTTACTGTCCAGTGTTTTTTGCACGATATCTGGGTGCATTAAACAACTTCATCTAAACAATAAAGTAAAGTAATTTTAAAAAGCTGTAAATCATAGTGATCAGAATTCAAACTGCAAAGACTTGAGGTATTTCACATCATGTCTGATGAATTATAGATTTGTCCAATTATGAAGAAAAATATTTTTGTTATACTTATATGACACATTTTTGAGCTGCACCTGAAGATTTGGAATAAATTTAAGAGAAACAAAAATGTTTCAAAGTAAAACCACAGTCACTATAATGATAGTGTTGAGTACATTTAATTATGTGTTACTGTAAAATCAGCACTTGGTTTAGTTTATATAAAGGAAAATAAAGTCTTCTTTTTAACCTGCTTTCAAAGTACAGGTACATCTCAAAAAATTAGAATATCATGAAAAAGTTCAATATTTTTTGTCACTCATTTCAGAAAGTGAAACTCATATATTATATAGATTCATTACACAGAGAGTGATATGTTTCAAGTGTTTATTTATTTTAAATTTGATGATTATGGCTTACAGCCCATGAAAACCCCAAATTCAGTTTCTCAAAAAATTAGAATATTACATAAAATTAGTTTTTAAAAAAAAAGAAGGTTTTTTTTGTTCCGGTCTGGACACCATGGTGGTAGCAGCTTAATGCTGAAGCTCCCAGATCCCATCTGTGAAAATACCATGAAAATCAGATTTAACGGATTTATGGAAGAGTGAAAATCAAAAGACAAAGTTATTATGCCTAAAGGAAAACAGAAGAGATCAACATTTACCAGGCCAAGACATGCATTGGCCAGAGAAACTGACCTCGAAGACAATAACCTCCCGGAAATGGAGGAGCAAAATGAGGCTAGCAACACAGCTAGCTTAAAAACGATACTTCAAGAATTAAGAGAATTTCGCCGAGAGTGTTGGGCCGAATTTCGTGAACTTAAAGACGAAATAAAAAGGACAAACAACAGAGTGGACCAGGCTGAGGAACAAATCATGGAAGCAGAGGAAAGAATAAAAGGGCTGGAAGAAACCACGCTGGAATTACTTAAACGACAGACAAGACTGGAGGCTAAGCTAACCGACCTGGAAGGAAGACTAAGAAGGGACAACATAAGAATTCATGGTCTGAAAGAAGGAGTCGAGGATGGTTTCACCACAATGGCTGCATGCGTGGAAACCATACTGAGAGAAAAGCTGGAAATTCCCCAATCCACCGACTTGAAAATAGAAAGGGCGCACCGTTCATTAGCCCCAAGGCCGTCGGCAGAAGCCCCCCCCCCCCCCCCCCCCCCCCCGCGATCAGTGGTGGTGAAGTTTTCCAACTTCAGAACAAATGAAAAGGTTTTGAGACTGGCTTGGCAGAAAAAAGGATTTATGCACCAAGAAAGAAAAGTTTTTGTGGAGCATGACTACGCCCCGGAGGTCCTTAAAAAACATCGGGAATACAATGGCGCTAAAAAGGTACTAAGAGAGAAGAAACTGCGCTTTCAAACCCCATTCCCAGCTAAGCTGAGGGTTTTTTACGGGGAAGAGACGTGTCTCTACAACTCGGCGGAAGAAGCAACCAGGGATATGGCGAGAAGAGTGCTCCCGGTACCGGTGTATAAACCTGCAGCAGACCCAATCAAAAGAATCAAGGCTTAAACATGGTGCACACAGAGACCCTCAAAATCCACGGGCCAGCAGCGGGAAACCCAGCGCCAGGGCTATAAGGAAAAACTGGACGCTTTCAGGAGGGAATAACGATATTTTTAGTCAATATGCACGTCCAACCCTCCTCCTACAAGGTAACAAACATTAAAGGAGATGCAGAATCAGCAGATATGATGTGGTAAAATATTTCATGGAACAGTCATATTAGAAACAAATAAGTCTTAAAAAAAAACTTGTTAAAATAGAAATGTGACAATGAACCACATGAACTCTCCACACTAACAAATACTGTATTATCGTGATTGTTTGCTGTGATGGTGGTGGGACGTTGCACATACTGTAATTTCATAGGGTATAGGCATAAAAAAAAAAAAAAATCTATGCAAGTTCGGATTGGGATCTGAAAATCACGTTAAAAACATGGGACAACTTACAGGGGTAAGAGAGGGCCCTCAACACGTAACAAAGTTTGAGGAATTTCCCTCAGAGCCAACACACCATCAAGGCTCCTCTAAGGTCACTAAAAAGACCTTAGCTCAGGAAGCTCTTTTGACAGTTTTATGTTTTAAAGTTTTATATATTATGTTCTTAATGTTTTTTATGTTCTTAATGTTCTTTCAGTTTTTGAGTAGCATAAAAGAGGGCCACTATACTATTATACTAAATAAGACAATACAATGGAGAAATGGGGTTCAACCAAAATAATCTCATATAATGTAAAAGGGATCCTGAATCCAGTTAAAAGATCCAAGATTCTAGACAAAATGAAAAAAGACAAAGCAGGAATAATATTTTTACAGGAAACCCACCTAACAGACTTGAAACACACTAAACTTAATAGACAAGGATTTAAACTGACCTCTTCATCTTCATATAAGTCAGGGAGGAGGAGGGGGGTAGCGACATTGATCTCAACCAAAATTATATTTGAAAAAAATTAGAACACAAAGATAAAGAAGGGAGATTTAGCATGGTACTTGGTCGACTAGAGGGAGAAGATATCACCCTGTTGAATGTATATGCACCTCCAGGGGCTAACTGGAAATTTTATGAAAATGTATTTGACCTAATGATAACTAAAGCCCAAGGTTTTGTGATATGTGGTGGAGACTTCAATCTAAGACTGAATCCATACTGGGATGCATCAGGTAATTCTCCACATCAAAATAACACTCAAAGTAGAAAAACTAGGATGCTACTAAATGAAATGGGAATCTGTGATGTGTGGAGGGAATTCAACCCCAGTGTAAAAGATTATACATTTTACTCAGCACCACATTCATCATATTCAAGGATTGACTATGTTTTTATGTTTAATAGAGACATTGGAAGAGTAAAAACATGTAAAATGGGACTGATGGATCTCTCTGGCCACAGTCCGATCTATATGGGCTTAAATATCCAAAAATACACAAATAATACATTGTCTTGGAGGTTAAATTCAAATGTGCTGAAAGGACCACTGAAAGATGAATTGGAATCAGATATTCTCAGATATTTGGAAGAAAATGATAATGGAGAAGTATCCCCTTTAATACTGTGGGATGCATGCAAAGCTGTAATAAGGGGAAAGATTATTGCAAAACTGGCACTCCAAAAGAAACTGAGACAAGAAAAACTAATCACATTAGAGTCAGAACTTAAGAAACTAGAAAAAGAGCACAAAGACAACACTCATTCTAATGACTCACTCAAAATTAAGGAAATAAAAAAAAACAAATAAACGAGATCTACTGTACACAACAGAAATCCAGAAGAAATTTACATTTCTGAAACAAAAATATTGTGAAACAGGTAGCAAATCGGCAAAATTACTAGCCTATAAATTGAGGAAACAACAAACGGAGGGAGCAATCTACAAAATCAGAGACCCAGTATCAAAGGAAATAAAAATTAGAATTCAAGAAATTCATAAAAGCTTTGAGAATTACTACAAGAACTTGTACTCCCTCAAAAAACACAGACACATCCGAAGCCTTCCTAAATACATTAAATCTTCCCCAACTTACTGAGTCACAAAATAAAAAACTATTGGCAGAAATACAACCTAAAGAATTACAAAAAAGCAATTATGAAACTTAAAGCTAACAAATCCCCAGGAGCAGATGGTTATACAGCAGAGTGGTACAAAACTTTTAAACGGCAACTATCTCCTCTCCTCCTGAAAACACTTAACTATGTCCTCCACACAGGGGAAATCCCCCCCTCCAGGAGAGAAGGGGTCATTGCAGTCATACCTAAACCTGAAAAGGATAAATTAGACTGCTCCAACTACAGACCAATCAGTGTGTTAAATCAGAACTATAAACTTTTTACCGCTATCCTTGCCAAAAGGTTAGAAAATATACTGACAGACCTAATTCATTTAGACCAAACAGGTTTTATAAGACAAAGACAGACACAAGATAGCATTAGACGCACTTTACACATAATTCATCATATAAAAAAATATAATTTAAATGCAGCCATACTGGGACTAGATGCTGAAAAAGCATTTGATTTGGTTGACTGGTCTTTCCTATATAGAATCTTATCCAGTTTCAATTTTCATAACAACTTCATTAGAATTATCCAGGCATTATATAAAAAACCAACAGCTAAAATAAGGATTAACGGTAAATTATCATCATCTTTTGAACTGGAGAGAGGATGTCGTCAGGGCTGCCCCTTGTCTCCGCTGCGCTTTGCAATCTTCACAGAACCTCTGAGCCAATGGATAAGACAGAATCAAAAAATTCAAGGTATTACACTTGGTCAGAAGGAACATAAAATAGCACTCTTTGCTGATGACATTTTAATATACCTGGGGCAGCCAGACACCTCTTTTCCAGAACTAATTTCAGTTTTTTCAGAGTATGGAGAGTTATCGGGGTACGAATTGAACATGCATAAAACCCAAATTTTAACATTCAACTATAACCCAAATCAATATTTACTAAGCAAATTCAAAACTAACTGGGAGATGGAATCTATGAAATATCTGGGGGTCAATATCCCAAAACAACTCAACAAAATTATAACACTAAACTATGATCCACTGATGGCAAAAATAAAATCTGATCTAGCAAGATGGAATACAATACCATTCTTGGGTACTGCACAAAGAACTGAAGCAGTCAAAATGAATATACTTCCACGTCTTCTATACCTTTTCCAAACAATACCGGTAGAACCTCCCAAAAAAACATGGCAGGAGCTGGACAGAAGGATCTCAAGATTCATATGGCAGGGCAAGAGACCAAGAATCAGGTATAGAACCATACAGCTAAACAAAGAAAAAGGTGGGCTCGCGCTGCCAAATATCAGGGACTATTTTGAAGCCGCCCAAATTAAAACTTTAATAGAGATATGTAACCCATTCTACACTGCACAATGGAAGGAGATAGAATGCCAAATAACAAGTGACATTCCCCTACAGGCGATAATGCCTTACCTAAACATTTGAATAACACTAACCCGTGGATAGAGACCCCGCTAAAAATTTGGTTTAAGATAGTCAGAGAGAATCAACCTAAAGAACCCTATCAATTATTGCAATGGATTTCCTATGATCAGGATTTCACTCCTAATAAAACAGACACTAGATTTAAAAAGTGGAAAGAGAACGGACTGATAAAATATTGCGATTTTTTTAAAGGGCAAACTTTAACAAGTTTTGAAGATTTGAAAAAACAAGGTCTAATAAATCAAGACCTTTACAGGTTCTTTCAGCTTAGACACCACATACACAAAACACTTAAAAAGGAGGATTTGGAAAGGGCCCAGTCAGGTGTTCTGAAGGTTTTCATAATGGCACATAAAGGGATCCCAGGGATCAGATACATCTCTAAAATATACCATGGTCTTCAAGATTTAAAAGGAGACAACACATCATATATAAAAGAGAAATGGGAAAAAGAGGGGAATTTCACTTTACAACTGGAAATATGGGAAAAACTAAATAAACAACAGTGGAAAAGTACCTCATCCCTGCTGTGGAGAGAATTTGGATGGAAAAATTTTGTAAGATTTTTCAGAACACCTGTACAAAACAAATTTACTTGTAAAGGGTTGAATTGCTGGCGCTTGTGTGGTGAAAAGACTGCAAATCATTTTCATGTGTTTTGGTCATGCCCAGTTATCCACCAATATTGGACTAATGTACAGACAATATTGGGGAAAATATTCAAAGTAACAGTTCCCTTTTCTTTTGTAACTTTGAATTTGGGTTTACTACCGAAATCACTGGAATGACGAGGAGAAAAATACTTATTCACTGTTTTAATATTGGCAAGTAAAAAAGCACTAACAAAAAAATGGATGTCGAGAGACTGTCCTGCACCTGAAGATTGGATTAACATGATTCAGGACATTTATTTGATGGAAAAGTTGACATTTGCGCTGAGACAGGACATGCATGGGTTCTTAAACTTTTTGCAACCCTGGAACGCATATGTGTCTTCCATCAGATCTAATCTTTGACAAACACCATTTCAATAATGGCACCTCTCTTTGTTCCAATGCTACTCAGATGTTCTTTTATTTTTCTTCTCTTTTGTTTTTTGTTTGTTTTTTTATTTTTCTTTTCTTTCACTTAAAAAAAGGGTGTTGTAATAATTTTTTTTTCAATCTTGTCAAAAAAAAAGGAATATGTGAAATGTAGACAATGCATTGCTGTAATGACATGTATACCCTTTACAAAAACTTAAATAAAAAAAATAGTTTTTTTTTAATAGAAATGCTGATCGACTGAAAAGTATGTCCATGTACACACTCAATACTTGGTCGGGGCTCCTTTTGGATTAATTACTGTATCAATGTATGCTGCACGGTGGCGCAGTGGTTAGCACTGTGGCAGCACAGTTTTACCCTCGGCCGGGGGATCGCGGGGACCATGAGATCGTGAGTTCGATCCCTGCCCCCGGCCATCAGTGATCTGTGTGGAGTTTGCATGTTCTCCCCGTGTTTGCATGGGTTTACTCCGGGATTTCTCCAGTTTTCCTCCCACATGCCAAAAACATGCAGGTTAGGGAGTTAAGGGGCGCTTGCGCACACAGCGACCGGCAGCTGGTGGTTTGTCACCAGACTGCAAAACAAATCTACCTACGGGTACAAAATAAGTAATAAAAAAAATAAATGTGGCATGGCATGGAGGTGATCAGCCGGTGGCACTGCTGAGGTGTTATGAAGGTCCAGGTTGCTTTGATAGTGACCTTCAGCTCGTCAGCATTGTTGGGTTTGGTGTCTCCTATCTTCCTTTTGACAATACTCCATAGATTCTCTATGGGGTTTAGGTCAGGAGAGTTTGCTGGCCAATCAAGCACAGTGATGCCATGGTCATTAAACCAGGTTTTGATACTTTTGGCAATGTGTGTGTGTGTGTGTGTGGGGGTGGGTGGGTGCCAAGTCCTGCTGGAAAATGAAATCAGCTTCTCCATAAAGCTTGTCAGCAGAGGGAAGCATGAAGTGCCCTAAAATTTCCTGGTAGACGACTGCACTGACTTTGGTCTTGATAAAACTCAGTGGACAAACACCAGCAGATTAGTGACACACCCAGCAGAGTCGTGTTAGTGAGCGCACATGGTCGAATGGCTAACAAACAAGGTTCCAGTTTTAAATCTTTGTGAGCATGGTTAGCAGCTGTATGTAGATGGTCAAAAAGATTGTGTGACATAAGAGTGATGTCAGCGGCAGTGTCGAAAAGAACATCCTGAAACATCACATCTTCAAAAGTTAGTGGAAGGTAGAATTTTCATGCCACCCTCTTCTCAGTTAAATCACACAGAAATTGTGGAACTGGTGGTTTGACATGGATTTGTGAAATGTCATTTTTAGAGGAGTGGTCTTTGGCTTGTGGTTGGACTGCCAGAACAGCAGTGGACTGTGTTGGGTCCTTTGGTTCTTCTCCATTTGTAGGAGGGGTTTTCTTTTTGTCTTTTCTTCGTGATCTGTATATTTTGGGTTGGCACAGCTGCAATAGCTAGGATGTCGGCTGTTTTATCTCCTCTAGTGTTTCGAATCTCCACTAGGAGATGTTTGACAGCTTCTATATCTTCTCCACTAAGAGTAGGAGTTTCTTTTTTCTTCCAAGGTTTCAGATTGGTCTCTACTTCTGACCTTCTATTATGAGGTGGAGGAGACCATTTACCGTGGTTACACACATCTTGGGATCAGTATCATCTTGAGGGTCCATACCATATTTTCGCAACCTATTTGGTGGACTTGGCCTACGACAGTAGTCGGGCTTTCTCAAAGTTGGTCCTGAGTGGGATCCAGAGGACCTAGTTTGGTTTTGACCTTGATGAGGTTGGTTGGAGAAATGCTGCAGACTTTCATGTGATCGCAGTGTAGGAGATGGAATAGGACGAGGCTGCTTCCAGCTCCAGGGTGTCAGAAGCAGCATTGATAGCTAGCATGGTGGCAGGCTTGGCGTGCTTGTTGCGGCATTATCGCTGTTTTTGGAAAGCATAATGTGCAAAATCTCTCAGCTGATATATTGTGCATGACCTTGGGTTAGCTGTGACTCCAAGGTAGTGACTCACAGTGGGATGGAGGTTCTGGATAAAGAGGGACTTAAAATTGTGGTCTTCTTCCATCCCTGGTGTATTTTGAGAACTGAAATAAGCAAGAAGGACTCATTGGTAGTAGACCTGTGGGGGCTCTGAGCGACCTTGTTTCACAGCCAGAGCTGCCGATAGCCCTGACTGTAGGCAATCATTGGAGAATTCCTTTTGGATGTCTTTGCAGAGTCACATGCAGTCTGTCCTGATATCCAATGGCTGTCTGTCTATAAATTTTGACACCAATCTGTTAGATGTTATTTTAATCAAATAGATGTGATTGTCGACCATAGCGTCAGGGTATTTACACAAGTAGTAGTCAATGTCTGGTAAATAGGCTCTGGTATCAGGTGAACCATTAGGGCTTGAATCAAATTTCATAAGATTTTGCACAATCTTGTCAAGGTCGCAGTCTGAAGGGGCACACATACGCTTTCCATGTGATAGTCTGTGCTCGAAACAGAAATCGGGTGACGACAAGCTCTATGTCTGATGAGATACGTTCTTTCGGCCTAACGAACCAGTTCAGGGTTCCTTGGCTTGGTTGGGGAGTAGCCAGAGTTTCTGAAGGTCGTGGAAATGAATGTGGTCTTGCTTCCTTTTGTTGTTGGTATTCATCCACTTCTTCTTTTAAATCTTTTAAACCTTGGTATGATTCCTGTAGGAGCAATTGACATTTCTTGTAGTCAGACTTCACCTTTTCAAGTTGACCTTCAGCTGTTCTGAGTTCCTTCTTCGTGTCCTGAAGGGCATCTTCAAGTTCAGTGTTCTCTTGGCGAAGCGAGTCATTGTCGCAAGCCAACTGTCACTTCTCTGGCTTTGCCTGGTCCAAATCTCATAACACATTATCAAGTTGAGCTTGAGATTGTTCCAATTTCTTCCTTAGGGATTTGTTCTCTCCCTGGAGAAAGAGGATTGTTGATTGTCAATCCCCTAGCTCATTGTTGGCTACTTTTAATCTTGCGACTACTGCTAGCGCAAACTTTCCCAAAATGCTGGGGAGATCCTTTCCTTTTGGTGGGTTTACTGAGTAATCATCCAAAAGTTCTCCAGTGAGTTGCTTCAAATCTTCGGGCTGTGTTCTCTTAACCTGTGTTGTGAAGCTAGATATAAAGTCAGACGTCAATTCTTCCAATGTTTTTGAGGGTCATCCAGTTCAGTAAATCATCCGGTTATTTGTTGACTTACCATGTTTTATGGTTGTTTAACAGTTAGCTTGAAAATCAACTTGTTGATTATCAGTGTTGGGCAAGTTACTAAAAAATAGTAACTAGTTACAGTTACTACTTACTTCTTTTCAAAAGTAACTGAGTTACTTTTGAGTTACTGCATGATTAAAGTAACTAGTTACTTGGAAAAGTAACTTTCATGTTTTCCACAATATTTTTTATTGAACCTTTTTTACAAACATAACACAAACAATCAAACACTAACACTAAAGTAATTTAAAAAAAATAAAAAAAATAAAAATAAAAATTGTACTAAAAACACCAACAACCACTAACAAAGGCAGGTCTTCAACAATGCTCCTCTGTTTAGTCTAGGCAATCCATTACATAAGTATACATATTATACATTCACCAGTTTGGAATTTACAAGGTCCACACACATCATTCACCTTCTTCCTCAAAAGTTATGTTTAAATTCTTTACATAATCAATGAAAGGTCTCCATGTATTCTCAAACACAATTTCCTTTGATTTCAGTATGTATGTTATTCTTTCTAGTGGAAGGTTTGTTAACATCTGTCTTAACCACTGAGTCACATCTGGTCTATGAGTCTTTTTCCACAGTAGTGCAATACATTTTTTGGCGTTAAGCAAACTGAGGTCTATGAATGCTCTTTCACTCTTATTAAAGTTATGCTTTTCTGGATACAGACCCAACAAAAACAATTTAGGATTCAATAGGATTTGTTTTGAAATTATTTTTTCAATTGTTACCCTCACCTCTTCCCAAAACATTCTAATTTTTCTACATTCCCATAAACAATGAAATAGGGTTCCTTTACTTTCCATACATTTTGTGCACGTATCTGGTATGTTTTTGTTATATCTATTTAACTCCACCGGTGTAACATACATCCGCATTAACCATTTAATGACATGTTTCAGGACCCAGGAGACAGACACTGACACGAGCAGATAGTGACAATAATCTTTATTTAATTGTGAGTGAGTGTAATACAAGTGTGAGTGTGGGGATATCGTTCTGGTCACTGGAGCTGAGCGACCTGGACGGAGACCCGGCAACCCTGGAACAGATAAGCAGAGACAAATTACTAATGCTCCACACTAGCAAAGAGCTGCAGATAACAAGGCTTACTTGAGAGCAGCACTGGCTTCGCTCTGCTGAGTTCCAGCGGCCGGGCAGTGTGGAGGTGAAGGCGTCCGTGACCGTGCTGGGGTTACCACCCGTGGCTGTGACAATGACAGTCCTGACGATGACACCGGCTGTGACAATGACAGCCCTGACGATGACACCGGCTGTGACACCACAGACCGGGATGACGATGATCCTGACGATGACGCCGGCTGTGACTCCACAGACCGGGATAACGATGATACAGATGATGATGCAGACAAAGACGAGGTTAGTGACTCCACACACAGTGGCAATGACGACACAGCTGATGCTGATAACAGTGATTCCACCGATAACGTTGGCCAATACTCCTGTAATTGATACAATAATAGTTCTGGCAATTGAGGAGCAAGACGTACCGGTAGGCGTGGTGGTAGCGAGCCGCTACGAGGACGTGATGGCGTTACCCCGTCAGCTGGGGACGCAGGTCCGCCGCCAAGGTGGTCCACCTGTGCACAGGGGTAAAGGTTTGGCGTTGAGTAGCAAATGGTGCGCTTACTTGCTTGACGCTGGGAAGAGTTCCTGGATGCAGCAAGTGAAGCTCTTGACGAGACAAATGAGGTTCCAGACGAGACAAACGAGGTTCCAGATGAGACAGATAAAGTTCCTGACGAGACAGACAAAGTTCTTGACGAGACAAAGTTCCAGACGAGACAAGAGATATTCTTGACGAGACCAGAGAGCGGAGTGCAGGTTCATTCTCCGTTGAGGAAGACAGACGACTCCGTGCCGGGCTGTCAGCGACACTGGCTTTTAACAGCCGTTGATTCACACCTGTTGGTCTGTGCGCAGCTGGGGCTAATGACACTAATGATGGCCCAGAGGCCGCCATGACAGTACTCCCCCCTCTAGCAGTGCCTCCAGGCATCTGCCCAATCCTACCTGGATTCGCCCGATGAAAATTGCGAATCAGCTGTTTATCCAAGATCAACGCTGGGCGAATCCAAGAGCGATCCTCCGGTCCAAAGCCCTCCCAGTCCACCAAATACTGAAGATCATGACCCCGCCTGCGGACATCAAGGACAGCAGTCACCCCCCAGGCCGGATGGCCATCGATCATCCTCGGGGGCGCGGGAACCGCTGGAACAGGACACAGGGGGTCCAAGACGTATGGTTTGACCTGGGAGACATGAAAAACGGGGCAGATACGCATCGAAGAGGGGAGAGACAAGCGCACAGACACAGGGTTAATAATACGATTAATAGTGTAAGGGCCAATGAAGCGCTTCGTGAGCTTCCGTTCCTCGGCCGGTACACAAATATTCCGGGTTGACAACCAGACCTTCTGACCCACCTTAAAGTCCGGGGCGGGTCTCCTATGCCAGTTGGCCACCTGGATATTACATTGGGTAGTCCTCCTGGTGGCGCACTGAGCGCAGGCCCGGATGTGATTAACAACGTCCTTCCGTAACCCTGGCCACCAGAAGGTCCTTTGAAGGAGATCCATGGTCCGACCCACTCCAGGATGACAGGCCCACTTGGAAGCGTGACCCCACTCAATCACCTTGCCCCGGATAGCGCGTGGAACAAACAAGTGGCCCGGGCCCCCCCCCCCCCCCCCCGGGGTCCGGCTCTGTCTTCTGAGCCTGGCGAACCGTCTTGCAGATTCCCCAGGACAGGGCGCCCACGACGCAGGAAGGCGGCAGGATAGGGGTCTCCTGGTCCTCAGAGGATGGAGTGTCAAACTGCCGAGAGAGAGCATCCGGCTTACCGTTCTTACTTCCCGGCCGATACATGATGGAGAAGTTAAAACGGCCGAAGAAGAGGGACCAGCGAGCCTGGCGTGCATTCAGGCGCTTCGCCGTCCTGAGGTACTCCAGGTTACGATGATCCGTCCAAACCACGAACGGCTGAGCAGCCCCCTCCAGCCAATGTCTCCATTCGTCCAAGGCGAGTTTTACTGCCAGTAACTCCCTGTCTCCGATGCAGTAATTCCTCTCTGCAGAAGTGAGACGGTGAGAGAAATAAGCACAAGGGCGAATCTTACTGTCCTCGGGAGACCGTTGGGAGAGTACCGCTCCAACTCCTGAATCAGAAGCGTCCACCTCCACCAAGCACTGCAGCTTCGGATCCACCTGAGTAAGGACTCGGGCCGAGGCGAACTCCCTCTTAAGTCTTTCGAATGCTTCAGCTGCCTCCTTACTCCAACAAAACGGGATCTTAGGGGAAGTAAGAGCAGACAGGGGACGGGCAATATTGCCAAAATTAGGCACGAACCTCCTATAAAAATTAGCAAACCCCAAGAACCCCTGAAGCTGCTTTCTGGAGGTCGGTGCAGGCCAATCCACAACTGCCTTGACCTTGGCCGGGTCAGGGATCACCTGGTTCCGAGCTATAACAAACCCAAGGAAGGAGGTTTGGTCAGTGTGGAACTCACATCTTTCAGCCTTCACGAACAGTTGATTCTCCAGGAGGCGCTGCAGTACCCTGCGCACATGCACTCGATGCTCCTCTAGTGTGCGGGAGAAAATGAGAATATCGTCGAGAAAAACAACAACAAACGAGTTCAGGAAATCCCGTAGTACATCATTTATCAGACGTTGGAACACGGCTGGAGCATTAGTTACTCCAAACGGCATTACCAGGTACTCAAAATGTCCGCTGGGGGTCCGAAAAGCCGTCTTCCACTCATCTCCTTCCCTTATGCGCACTAGATGGTAGGCATTCCTAAGGTCCAATTTAGTAAACCAGGACGCCCCCTGGAGGGAGTCAAAAGCAGTGTTCATCAAAGGCAGGGTATATTTGTCTTTCACAGTTATTTCATTCAATCCCCGGAAATCGATACAGGGGCGTAGAGAACCGTCTTTCCTTTCAACAAAAAAAAATCCAGCACCTACTGCCGAAGATGACGGGCAGATGATACCAGAAGCCAAGGACTCCTTAATATATGTGTCCATAGCCTTGCGCTCCGGGACTGACAGGCTGTACAGGCGGCTAGCAGGTAGAGGGGCCCCAGCCTTCAGGTTGATCGCGCAGTCATAAGGGCGATGAGGGGGTAAGGACAATGCCCGAGACTTGCTAAATACTAGCCCCAAATCGTGATAGACCTCTGGCACCTTGGACAAGTCCGGTGGCGATGAATCAGGCAGAGGTACCTTGACGGATGGGGCGCATGCCGCCGATTGAAGGCAGGCACTGAGGCAGAATGTACTCCATGCCGTTATTCTCCCAGCTTGCCAATCAATAATGGGGTTATGTAGGCGCAGCCAAGGGTACCCCAGAATAACGGGCGAAGAAGAAACAGGCAGAACAAAAAACTGAATTTCCTCCCTGTGATTTCCTGATACAATAACTGACACAGGAACCGTCTGATGAGCAATAATAGTCAACGACGCTTTAGACAAGGTGATCAGTTTGACAGGGGGATCTAGAGTCTGACAGCTAAGACCCATCCGGGTTGCCAGGTCTCTAGAAATAAAATTTTGCTCAGCTCCAGAATCTACTAACGCCAATGTGGAGTGTTCTGTATGCAAATGGATGAGCCTAAGAGGTAATCGACAACAAGTAAGGGGCTCTTTAGAGTTATTGCCCGTGAATCCCCCTACTCTGATCCACGGGCCCTCCCTTTTTAACTTATTGGGACATTCAAAAACCCCATGTGACTCTTTCCCACAGTAGAAACAAAGGCCCTGATCCCTGCGGCATTGTTTCTCTGCTGCTGACACTTTAGACCGGCCACTGATTATAGCTTGCTGAACCGGAAGTTCCTCTGACGCAGATAGAGCGAGAGGAGGAGAGTTGGGGAGGCGAGGGTGGGGTTTAACCGAACGGGAAGTAGAACGCCGTTCAGCCGCCCGCTCCCTTAATCTGCTATCAAGACTAACCGCTAGGGCAATCAAATCCCGTAAATTATCCGGTTTGTCCCGTGTCGCTAACTCATCCTTCAACTCATCATTAAGACTACGTAGAAAGATACCACATAATGATGGCTCCCCCCACCCAATCTCTGCAGCCAGGACCTGCAGGTCCTGCAGCCAGGACCCGGAAGTCAATGGCGTAATCAGCAGCTGATCTCTTTCCCTGTTGTAAGCTCAGCAATCGTTCTGTCAACACCTCACCTCTATCCGTATGATCAAAAACAGACAAAAATTTGACTTCCGGTCTGGACGCCATGGCGACTGCAGCTTAACACTGAAGCTCTCAGACCCAATCCAGGATAACACCTTGAAAATCATACTTAACGGATTTTTGGAGGAGTGAAAATCAAAAGACAAAATCATCATGTCTAAAGGAAAACAGAAGAAACTGAAATTCTCCAGGCCAGGACACGTATCGGCCGGAGAATCTGAACTGGAAGATCTCCGTTCAGAAGACGAGGAACTGGTGATAGCTAACAAAAAGGTTAGCCTGAAATCACTATTTGAGGAGCTACGATGATTTCGCCGAGAAGTTACGGCCGAATTTCGGGAATTCAGAGAAGAATTGAAAAGGACAAACAGCAGAGTGGACCAGGCCGAGAACCGAATCTTGGAAACAGAGGAACGAATAAAAGTGCTCGAAGATTCTGTGCTGGTCCTACGCAAAAGACAAGCATCTATAGAGGCTAAGCTAGCCAACCAAGAAGGAAGACAAAGAAGAGACAACATAAGAATTCATGGTCTGATAGAAGGAGCCGAAAACGGTTTTAACTCAATGGCAGAATGCGTGGAATCCTTACTAAGAGAGAAATTGGATATTCCACAAACCACCGACTTGAAGATAGAAAAGGCACATCGTTCATTAGCCGCTAGGCCAGCGGCGGAAGCGCCCCCACGTTCGGTGTTGGTAAGATTTTCCAATTTCAAAATAAAACAAGAGGTTGTAAGACTGGCCTGGCAGAAAAAAGGATTTATGCACCAGGAGAGAAAAGTCTACGTGGAACACGATTACGCCCCGGAGGTCCTTAAAAAGCGCAGGGAATACAATGACGCGAAAAAGGTGTTAAGAGAGAAGAAATTGCGCTTTCAGACTCCATTTCCTGCGAAGTTAAGGGTCTTCTACGGCGAAGAAACGTGTCTCTATAATTCGGCGGAAGAAGCAACAGCTGACATGGCGAAAAGAGGGCTCCCGGTAATGGTATTTAAACCCGCAGCAGACCCGAGTGAGAAGATCAAAGCGCAAACATGGACAACACAAAGACCTTCAAAATCCACGGACCAGCAGCGGGAAACCCAGCGCCAGAGCGTCGCGGATAAACTGTCCGTTTTCAGGTTGGAATAGCGACCTTTTTTTTTCTTTTTCTCTTGAATCAATCCGCACATCCAACCCCCCTCATACAAGGTAACAAACATTAAAGGAGATGCGTATTCAGCATGTGGTAAAACATTTCATGGAACAGTCATAATATTTGAAACAAATAAGTCTTTGTAATAAAAAAAAAACAAAAAAACAACTTGTTAAAATAGAAATGTGACAATAATCCACATGTTCTCCTCATACTAACAAATACTGTTTTTGCGTGAATGTTTGATGTGATGGGGGTGGGAGGGTGCACACAATTTCACAGGGTTTAGGCATAAAAGGAAAAAAAAATCATTACAAGTTTGGATTGGGTTCTGAAACTCACGTTAAAAGCATGGGGCAGCTTACAGGGGAAAGAGAGGGCCCTCAACACGTAACAGAGTTTGAGGAATTTCCCTCAGGGCCTTCACTCCATCAAGGCTCTTCCAGGGTCTTTAAAAAGACCTCAGCTCAGGAAGTTCTTCTGACAGCTTTTTGTTTTAAAGTTTTATACACTATGTTCTTAATGTTTTTCTTGTTTTTAATGTTCTTTCAGTTTCTGAGTAGCACAAATGAGGGCCACCACACAGTTATACTAAACAAAACAACACAATGGAGAAACAGGGTGTAACCAAAATAATTTCATATAATGTAAAAGGAATCCTGAATCCAGTTAAAAGATCCAAGATTCTAGGCAAAATGAAAAAAGACAAAGCAGGAATAATATTTTTACAAGAAACCCACCTAACAGACGTGGAACACAATAAACTCAGTAGACAAGGATTTAAAATGATCTCTTCATCTTCATATAAGTCAGGGAGGAGGAGGGGAGTAGCGACATTGATATCAACCAAAATTACATTTGAAAAAAAATCAGAACACAAAGATAAAGAAGGGAGATACAGTTTGGTAACTGGGCGGCTAGAGGGAGAAGATATCACCCTGCTGAATGTGTATGCTCCCCCAGGGGCTAACTGGAAATTTTATAAAAATATATTCGACCTAATGATAACTAAAGCTCAAGGTTTAGTGATATGTGGTGGGGACTTCAATCTTAGACTGAATCCATACTGGGATGCTTCTGGTAATTCTCCACATCAAAATAACACCCAAAACAGGAAGACTCGGATGCTACTAAAAGAAATGGGAATCTGTGACGTGTGGAGGGAACTCAACCCCAGTGTAAAAGACTATACATTTTACTCAACTCCATATTCATCTTACTCAAGGATTGACTATTTTTTTATGTTTAATAGAGACATTGGAAGAGTAAAAACATGTAAAATAGGACTGATGGATCTCTCTGACCACAGTCCGATCTACATGGACTTAAATATCCAAAAATACACAAATAATACATTTTCTTGGAGGTTAAATTCAAATGTCCTGAAAGGACCATTGAAAGATGAATTGGAATCAGATATTCTCAGATATTTGGAAGATAACGATAATGGAGAAGTATCCCCTTTAATACTGTGGGATGCATGCAAAGCTGTAATAAGAGGAAAGATTATTGCAAAACTGGCAACCCAAAAGAAACTAAGACAAGAAAAACTATCCACATTAGAGTCAGAACTTAGGAACCTAGAAAAAGAACACAAAGGCAACACTCATTCTACTGACTCGCTCAAGATTAAGGAAATTAAAAACCAAATAAATGAGATCTACACAATAGAAATCCAGAAGAAACTTACATTTCTGAAACATAAATACTATGAAGCAGGCAGTAAATCGGCAAAATTGCTAGCCTATAAATTGAGGAAACATCAAACAGAAAGAGCAATCTACAAAATCAGAGACCCAGTATCAAAGGAAATAAAATTCAGAATTCAGGATATTCTTAAAAACTTCGAGAATTACTATAAGAACTTATACTCCCACAAAAAACATAAAAACGCATCCGAGGCATTCCTAAACACATTAAACCTTCCCCAACTTACGGAGTCACAAAATAAAACACTACTGTCAGAAATACATCCTAAAGAATTGGAAAAAGCAATTATGAAACTTAAAGCTAACAAATCCCCAGGAGCTGATGGCTATACAGCAGAGTGGTACAAAACCTTTAAACAGCAACTATCTCCTCTCCTCCTGAAAACATTTAATTATGTCCTCCACACAGGGGAAATCCCCCCCTCCTGGAGAGAAGGGGTCATTGCAGTTATACCTAAACCTGAAAAGGATAAACTAGAGTGCTCCAACTACAGACCAATCAGTGTACTAAATCAGGACTATAAGCTTTTTACCATTATCCTTGCCAAAAGGTTAGAAAATATACTGACAGACCTAATTCATTTAGACCAAACAGGTTTTATAAGACAAAGACAGACACAAGACAACATTCGACGCACTTTACACATAATTCATCATATAAAAAAATATAACTTAAATGCAGTCATATTGGGATTAGATGCTGAAAAAGCATTCGATTCGGTTGACTGGTCTTTTCTATATAGAATCTTATCCAGTTTCAATTTTCATAACAACTTCATTAGAACTATACAGGCATTATATAAAAAACCAACAGCTAAAATAAGGATTAACGGTAATTTATCATCATCTTTTGAACTGGAAAGAGGATGTCGTCAGGGCTGCCCCCTGTCTCCACTGCTCTTTGCAATCTTCATAGAACCTCTGAGCCAATGGATAAGACAAAATCAAAAAATTCAAGGTATTACACTTGGTCAGAAGGAACATAAAATAGCACTCTTTGCTGATGACATTTTAATATACCTAGGGCAGCCGGACACTTCTTTACCAGAACTAACCTCAGTTTTTTCAGAGTATGGAGATTTATTGGGGTACAAATTAAACATGCATAAAACCCAAGTTTTAACATTCAACTATGACCCAAATCATTATTCACTAAGCAAACTCAAAACTAACTGGGAGTCGGAATCTATGAAATATCTGGGGGTCAATATCCCGAAACAACTCAACAAAATTATATCACTAAACTATGATCCACTGGTGACAAAAATAAAATCTGACCTAGCAAGATGGAATATGATACCATTCTTGGGTACTGCACAAAGAATTGAAGCAGTCAAAATGAATATACTTCCACGTCTTCTATACCTTTTCCAAACAATACCGGTAGAACCTCCCAAAAAAACATGGCAGGAGCTGGACAGAAGGATCTCAAGATTCATATGGCAGGGCAAGAGACCTAGAATCAGATATAGAACCCTACAGCTAAACAAAGACAAAGGTGGGCTCGCGCTGCCAAATATCAGGGACTACTTTAAAGCCGCACAAATTAAAACTTTAGTAGAGATATGTAACCCAGTCTACACTGCACAATGGAAGGAGATCGAATGCCAAATAACAAGTGACATCCCCCTACAGGCGATAATAGGGAACAATGCCTTACCTAAGCTTTTGAATAACACTAACCCGTGGATAGAGACCCCGCTAAAAATTTGGTTTAAGATAGTCAGAGAGAATCAAACTAAAGAGCCCTATCGACTTCTGCAATGGATTGCCTATGATCAGGACTTTACTCCTAATAAAACAGACACCAGATTTAAAAAGTGGAAGGAGAAAGGGCTGATAAAATATTACGATTTTTTTAAAGGGCAAATCTTAAGAAGTTTTGAAGATTTGAAAAAACAAGGCCTAATCAAGACCTTTACAGGTTCTTCCAGCTTAGACACCACATAAACAATATACTTAAAAAGGAGGTTTTGGAAAGGGCCCAGTCAGGTGTTCTGAAGGTCTTCTTAATGGCATATAAAGGGATCCCAGGGATCAGATACATTTCTAAAATATACCAAGGTCTTCAAGACTTAAAAGGAGACAACACATCTTATATAAAAGAGAGATGGGAAAAAGAGGGGAATTTCACTTTACAACTGGAAATATGGGATAAGCTAAATAAACAGCAATGGAAAAGTACCTCATCCCTGCAGTGGAGAGAATTTAGATGGAAAAACTTGGTAAGATTTTTCAGAACACCTGCACAAAACAAATTTACCCATAAGGGATTGAACTGTTGGCGCTTGTGTGGTGAAAAGACCGCAAATCATTTTCATGTGTTTTGGTCATGCCCAGTTATCCACCAATATTGGACCAATGTACAGACAATATTGGGGAAAGTATTCAAAATAACAGTTCCCTTTTCTTTTGTAACTTTGTATTTGGGTTTACTACCGGACTCATTGGAAAGACGAGGAGAAAAATACTTATTCAGTGTTTTAATATTGGCAAGCAAAAAAGCTCTAACTAAAAAAATGGATGTTGAAGGACTGTCCTACACCTGAAGATTGGATTAACGTGATCCAAGACATTTACTCGATGGAAAAGTTGACATTCGCACTGAGACAGGACATGGATGGGTTCATGAACTTTTGGCAACCCTGGATCGCATATGTGTCTTCCATTAGATCTAATCTTTGACAAATACCATTTCAATAATGGTTCCGCTCTTTGTTCCAACGCTACTCAGATGCTCTTTTACCTTTATTTACTTACTTTTTCTTTTTGTTTGTTTTTTGCTGGTTTGTTTGGTTTTTTTTGTTTTTTGTTTTTTGTTTTTTTTTCTCTTTAATTTCACTTTTTCTTTCACTTTAAAAAAAAGGGGGGGGGTGTTGTAAGAATTAATCTTCCAATGTTGTCAGATATCAGAAAATAAGGGAACATGTGATGAAAATGTAAACAATGCATCGCTGTAACGACCTGTATACCCTTTACAAAAACTTAAATAAAAAAAAAAAAAAAAACAGACAAAAATTCATTCACAAACTCCTGGTAAGTGAGCAGGGAATAGCTTGGTTTCGCCCTAATGGAATACGCCCAGATCAAAGCTCTTCCTGCTAACAAATTTATAATGTAGCCAATCCGGCTTGAATCAAGAGTAAAGTCCCCCGGAACACGAAGAAAAACTGACTCACACTGTAATATGAATCCACGAGCTTCCCCGAGTTTTCCGCTGAACCAGGCAGGGGTGGGAATAGGGGTGAGGCGAGAAGACGAGGAGATGTTAGTTTGTCCAGATGCTAAGCCCACAGGGGCAGAACTGTCTGCGGTGGGGGGAAACGTCTGGTGTCCCTCCAGACGATCCAGCCGACCAATTAATACAGATAGCTGATTAAAGATTACTGTCTGTTGGTGTGCAAATAAATCTACCCGGGCGCTAAGAGTGTTGATTTGGCACGACAGTGAACTGTCCGCTGGGTCTTCGTGACGGAGTCGTACTGACATGTTTCAGGACCCAGGAGACAGACACTGACATGAGCAGATAGTGACAATGATCTTTATTTAATTGTGAGTGAGTGTAATGCGAGTGTGAGTGCGAGGATATCGTTCTGGTCACTGGAGCTGAGCGACCTGGACGGAGACCCGGCAACCCTGGAACAGATAAGCAGAGACAAATTACTAATGCTCCACACTAGCAAAGAGCTGCAGATAACAAGGCTTACTTGAGAGCAGCACTGGCTTCGCTCTGCTGAGTTCCAGCGGCCGGGCAGCGTGGAGGTGAAGGCGTCCGTGACCGTGCTGGGGTTACCACCCGTGGCTGTGACAATGACAGTCCTGATGATGACACCGGCTGTGACAATGACAGCCCTGACGATGACACCGTCTGTGACACCACAGACCGGGATGACGATGATCCTGACGATGACGCCGGCTGTGACTCCACAGACCGGGATAACGATGATACAGATGATGATGCAGACAAAGACGAGGTTAGTGACTCCACACACAGTGGCAATGACGACACAGCTGATGCTGATGACAGTGATTCCACCGATAACGTTGGCCAATACTCCTGTAATTGATACAATAATAGTTCTGGCAATTGAGGAGCAAGACGTACCGGTAGGCGTGGTGGTAGCGAGCCGCTACGAGGACGTGATGGCGTTACCCCGTCAGCTGGGGACGCAGGTCTGCCGCCAAGGTGGTCCACCTGTGCACAGGGGTAAAGGTTTGGCGTTGAGTAGCAAATGGTGCGCTTACTTGCTTGACGCTGGGAAGAGTTCCTGGATGCAGCAAGTGAAGCTCTTGACGAGACAAACGAGGTTCCAGACGAGACAGACAAAGTTCCTGACGAGACAGACAAAGTTCTTGACGAGACAGACAAAGTTCCAGACGAGACAAGAGATATTCTTGACGAGACCAGAGAGCGGAGTGCAGGTTCATTCTCCGTTGAGGAAGACAGACGACTCCGTGCCCGGCTGTCAGCGACACTGGCTTTTAACAGCCGTTGATTCACACCTGTTGGTCTGTGCGCAGCTGGGGCTAATGACACTAATGATGGCCCAGAGGCCGCCATGACATTTAAAATGTATCAATTTAAGACGTACATTTATTGATTTGGTTTGAGCTTCTGTACAAGCCAATTCCCATTGTTCCTCTGAGATTTCAGTTTGCAGGTCTTCTTTCCAATAATTCAATCTTTTCTGTTAGTTTTCACTTGAGGATAGTGTCATTGAGTTATAAAACTCTGAAATAATACCCTTTCTCTTACTATCTTTCGTCAAAATTTTTTCCAAGGATGAATAAGTAGGTCGGATGAGAGCATTATTTTGATTTGATCGAATAAAGTTTCTAAGCTGAAGATATTTAAAAAAATGTGTTCTATTAAGATTAAATTTGATCCTCAGTTCTTCAAAAGCCATTATGTTATCCGAACATGACAGATATAAATCTTGAATCTTTTGAATCCCTTTTAAATTCCATACTTTAAATACAGCGTCCGCTCTCCCTGGTTTAAAATATTGATTACCCCATATTGGGCTAAATTGTGACAGTAAGTGTGGTTCTTTTAAATATTTTGTGGTTTCACACCATATTTTGATCATATGCTTTACAAATGGATTTTTAACTTGTTTCTGTAATTTTTTTGCCGAGTCTGAGTATATGAATATGGGAAGAGGTAAAGGTAAATTGTATGATTCCATTTCAGTCCAGTGAGGAAGATCATTTGATGAAAAATAATATGTCATAGACCTCAGTTGTGCTGAGGTCTATGACATAAAGTTTGGACATTTCAGACCTCCACGATCAAATGGTAAATATAGTAAGGACAGACATAATCTAGCCTTCCTATTGTTCCATAAAAATTCCACTAACTTTTTTTTAATTCTTGAGAATAGATCTGAAGGTGGTGGTAAAGGAATGTCTTGAAAAAAATAAAGTATTTTGGGTAAAATATTACTTTTAAGTATATTGATTCTCCCAATCATCGACATTGGTAGTGACATCCATCTCTGAAGTAACTCATTAATGTCTGTCATTAAGGCTTCATAGTTGGTACTGGCGACTAATTCTAGCTTAGGCACAATTTGAATTCCTAAATATTTAAACTGATTTACAACATTGAATTGATTTACCTCAGGAGCTGGGTGATTTCTCTGGGTCTCATTTAGCATTAATATTGAAGATTTAGTTTTATTTATTTTATATCCTGATATTTCCCCAAAATTCTTTATTAAATTCAACAAGGTCGGGATTGATTTTTTAAGATTCGACATAAACAAAATTATGTCATCGGCATACAGGGAGATTTTATGTTCTGTTGGTCCTACTTTAATTCCATATATTTGTGGATGTAAACGTACTGCCATCGCTAAAGGTTCAATTGCCATAGTAAACAGTAAAGGTGAAAGTGGGCAGCCTTGTCGACATCCTCTATTGATATTTATTGATTTTGAAATATTGCTGTTTGTTAGGATTTCTGCTGTAGCATTATTGTATATTATCTGAACCCATTTTATGAAATTATTTCCAAGTCCAAACCTTTGTAAAACTTCAAAAAGAAAGGGCCATTCGACCCTATCAAAGGCCTTTTCGGCGTCTAATGATAGGAGAGCTGTATCCGGTGCTTCTTTATTAGAATAGATAATATTAAATAATCTTCTTACATTATGGAAGCCTTGTCTTCCCTTTATAAAGCCATTCTGATCTCGGTTAATAATATTTGGTAATATTTCTTGTAGTCGTCTTGCTAAAATTTTACAGATTATCTTAAGGTCAGCATTTAATAGGCTTATTGGTCTCATATTTTCACATTTATTAGAGGGTTTACCTGGTTTTGGCAACAGTATAATTAAGGCATTATTCATGTATGGTGGTAAATTATTATTTTAAAATGCTTCTAAAACCATTTCCAAAAATGGTTTTATTAATTTATTCTTAAATTTTTTATAGAGGTCAACTGGAAGACCATCTGGTCCTGCACTTTTTCCTGATTTCATATTATCAATGGCCAGCCCAACTTCTTCTTGACTAATTTTAGACTCCAGTATCTCCCTGATTTCATTTGGAATACACGGTATAGATAATCCGTCCAAAAACCCATTTAGTTTTGTTAAGACAGTTTCATTTTTTGTATCATATAATTTTTCATAATAATCTCTAAAGGCACTATTAATTTCTAAAGGATCTACAACTGGCTGTCCGTTACTTATAATACTGGTAATTGGTGTTTTAAATTCTAATTGTTTAATCTGCCATGCCAATAATTTTCCTGATTTTTCACCTTGTTCATAAAAAGATTGCTTCAATCTTAGAAGACTCGAGGCAGCTCTATTCCCAACACTGTTGATTATAGCTAAATTTGTCCGTTGAGGGTTAACCTTGATTGTTATTTTATAGTAGCAGTAGTTATAAGCCCTTTTAGAACTCATTCCAACTTACAGGCTTGTAAGAAGGAAGGTAGAATTTGAAATTCCATCCATCCATCCATCTTCTACCGCCTTTCCAGAGGTCCGGGTCATGAAGGCAGCAGTTCAAGCAGAGAAGCCCAGACTTCCCTCTCCCCGGCCACCTGCTTCAGCTCTTCAGAGAGGATACCAAGGCGTTCCCAGACCAAATGGGAGACACAGTCTCTCCAGCAAGTCCTGGGTCTGCCCCGGAGTCTCCTCCCAGTGGGACGTGCCCGAAGCACCTCAAGTGGGAGGCATCCAGGAGGTATCCTGATCAGATTCCCAAACCACCTCAACTGGCACCTTTCAATGTAGAGGAGCAGCGGTTCTACTCTGAGTCTCTCCCGGATGACTGAGCTCCTCACCCTATCTCTAAGGGTGAGTCCAGCAGTCCTATGAAGAAAGCTCATTTCAGCCGCTTGTATCCGGTATTGTATTTCTTGCAGAAATTTGGAGATAAGCATGTTAGTTTATTTGTTTGTTGAAACTGTATTTTGATTTGTAGTTTGAAATTTGTGTGGATTGACTTCTTTATTTAAAATTTTCAAAGCCTAGTATTGAAACTATCAATAACTAGCTATGGAATTTCAATGAATGTCACTTTAAAGTGGTGATTTCATTTACATAAAAGGAAACAAAAACAGAAAATGTTAAGTGCTTTAGAGATTTAAGATTATAAGTTTTTGGTTTTCTTTTAAAGACTTTTTTTTTATTTTTTCTTTATTATTAAAGCAAATCTTTGTTTAAAGCTTTAAATGTTTTAATATTTATAAATGAAAAAAATAAGTAAATTGTTTTTGTGTACTGTCACCAACAATTTCTTAGGATTAAAGTGAATGGAGATTTACTTGATCGTTACAGAATAATTAATGTATTGACCTTGTGATTTTTCTCTTTTAAATCCTGGTAAGAAGTAAGGAGTTGGTTAATGTTTTTTCTTTTCCTGTGGAGGAAAAACATGAACCAAGAATAGCACAATGAATTTAAGGTATCACCTAAAGCCTTTAAGTGTAAATTAATCGATCAAACTGGTTTTGATTTTTGGAGATTTTGGTAAGTATTCAATGAATTGCTAAATCTTACACCAGCATGTACAGAGTTAACACTAAGTTAAGGCCACTTTTGAATAAATACTGGTGTTTATTCGGATTCTTAAGTTAAAGAGGATTTCCTGTGGGAGAAATCAAACAATGCAGGCATTTAAAACACAAATATACAGCTCCAAAAATTTGCAGTTGTTGCTTAAAATGTGTAAATATATGCATTTTTAACTTTAAAGATTAAAATGTGTGGTTACAATACAAAGTGCATGGTTTTATACAGTTCTGATGTTCATGAGAATAACTAAGGAGAATAACCTTCATGAGCCATCAAGTTTCTTTTCACTGCTTTTGGCATAGAAACTTTACATTGGTTTTAAATTTGGGTTATTCTGGATAATATGGATTACTTTGAAGTTAATTTGGAAGCTTGATTTGGTTACAAATCAGTTTAGCAGATTAAAATTTCATGAATTAAGATGTAATTTTCCCCGGTTCCGGTTCCGCCGGACCGGCGGCGCCACACGAGTCGGCTGCCTGTTGCAACAGCCTTTTTTTTATCCTCCTTCTTCTTTCTACACTTTTCACTCTGTATATATATCACGGGCGCACGGATCACCCCGGGGGTCTCCCGGGTTGGCGGACGGAGCCACGGTTTGCAGCGGGAGACGTTACAGCGGGGAGGAGCTAGTGCTAGCTAGCACTTGGCCGCCGCCCGGTGCTAATGGGAAACTCGACATACCGGGAGCTGTAGCGAAAATGACGCGGGTACCGGGCTGGAGTTTAGGCGGCGTGAAAGAAATATAAGACAGAATAATAAAGAGCGATGGCAAGAACCAAGCAGACCGCCCGTAAAATCTACTGGAGGAAGAAGCCGCCCCCCCCCCGCCCCCCCCAGGAGACAGCTAGCCACCAGGGCTGCTCGGAGAGGCGCTCCGGCCACCGGCAGAGTGAAGAGGCCTCGCCGTCACAGGCCCGTGGCTCTGAGAGAGATCTGTCGCTGCCAGAAATCCACGGAGCTGCTCATCCGTAAGCTGCCCGTCCAGCGCCTGGTGAGGGAGATCGCTCAGGACTTCAAGACCGTCCTGCGTTTCCTGAGCTTCGCCGTCATGGCTCTGCAGGAGACCAGCGAGGCCCACCTGGTGGTCTCTTCTTCGCTAAGGGGGTCACCATCATGCCCAAAGACTTCCAGCTGGCCCGCTGCATCCGCGGAGAGAGAGCTTAGACTTTCTGCTGCACATTCACCAGCCATAATGCTCTGCACTGTGTGTCTATATATATATACACATTTATAGTAATATGGACATATGTTTACTAGATGTTGTTTTTTTTTTCTTGCCTTCTGATTGTTGCTCTGAGTGTTGCTATCCCTATGCTGTTGCAATCCTGGAATTTCCCCATTGTGGGACTAATAAAGGCTTATCTTATCTTATCTTATCTTATCCTATGGAAAGGATGTAGTTATTATAGCTCAAATAGGTTAATTTTGTCTTCTTTTAATTATTTACCTTTTGTTCTTATTAAAGACAAAAATAGAAAAGAGATGTTTTTACCTTCTTTACATGTTTTGACTGTTCACTGCAGCCTTCATCGGTGAACAGCTGAAACATGTAAAGAAGGTAAAAACGTCTTTCTATTTTTGTCTTTAATAAGAATGAAAGGTAAATGTAGTTATTATATATGACCACTAGATGGAGGCAGTTCCTTCTACACTCAAGGAGGAGGAGACACAGTGATGTCACTTGGAGGCGGTCCAGCTGAGATCTCTACTCCAAAATGGCAGCCTGAAGGCTTGACCCAAAATAGTGGACCCAAAATGGCAGTTGCACTCTATGCTTTGGCACCAGCAAGTGCAGCTCCAAAAAAACAACAAAAAAACAATAGTTTAGCATACAATGAAGTATTTTTGGTCAGCTGTGAATGCGTGACATGGCCTGTTCGAATATAAACCACACCTTTGCTTTGTTTCACGCTTCTACTGGCTTGCTTTTCCAGCAACTTGAAGAATAGAGAACGGATTGACTATCTACTAGATAGTGATGAGCCAAACTCCCCTGACAATTCTAGAAGTTCCCCAGATTAATAATGCAAGAATAATCTTAAAATTTTAACTTCATGTACAGTTCCTTAACACATTCGCGGGACAATTAGGTGCTGTCGCCTCACAATTTCCTCTAAGTAACCGTTATTACTGCTGTTCAGTGTGAATTAGCTAGATTCACAGCTTACAGACAAGGTTAAATGGCTAATTCAGTTTTTTCCTTGTGGGAGATCTCACCACTAGGCTGTATTGAGCAAGAGCTGGGTCAGATTATCGTGATTACCACCTAGGCCTTTATTTTATTTTATTTTATTTAGTATATTGCAACGTTTTATTCAACTTAGCACACTTTGAAAAAACAACACAATGGCTCTCTCTAGCCTCTGATCAGAATGGGTGACTGAGTCTTGAAGTCGGCGACCCCTCCCCTTTGCTCTTCAGACACACACACCACTGGGTTCCAGCAGATAAGGTGTCACACAGACATGGCTGGCTGAGTGGGCAGTCAATTAGGTACAGTACCTGTAATATTAAACAGAGTAGAAATTAAGTTTTTCCGTGCAAAAAGATCAGATTTGACTACACACACACACAGCTTGTGATTTCACAATTTCCTGTCCATTTTCAAGATTGTACACAGCCTCATTCGGGGCACAATAAATAATATGTAGTGGTTTATTGTTGGTACAAGTATTAATATAAATATACATGTGAGTAGGAATGAAGATTTCTTTTTATTACCAGCACACATAAACTCGTTAGGGGCACCAGTCCCAAAAAAATGGACAATATTTGTACCTGCAATGAATCAGTCCCAAAAAACAAAACAAAAAGTGAGTTCTTTTCTGCTTTTAACCTCTTGCACTCCGTTGTACCATGGGCGGGCAAGTCTCTGCGTCCTAGGGCACACGAGGGCGCACGAAAGCGCACGCATGACGCATGATAGAGATACTGATGGTGGTGATGTAGTTGGTGTTGGCCTCCAAGCGCCATGAAAAAAAAAAAGCTGCAGACACAGCCGCGAACAGATTAGTTCATCTGATTGACCTCTCATTCGACTAATAAGAGCCTTGAATTGGGTTTCTGAAACCTTGAAGAACCAATGAATGAAAACCTAGGAAGGAGGACCCGCCTACTGTGAATGCAGGAGCCAATTGAAGCACAGAAGTTCGGGCTGGGTGAAGAGAGATTTACTGTTGCAGCAGATGAAAAAAAAGGACGCTGGACGAACCTGCTACAGAACCAGCAGCATGGAGAACACCCACAAGTGGGACCTGCACTCATTCCAGCAGAATAGACATTTAGGATTCTCTTCCGTCATCATAGACCGACGGAGGCCGACGACAAAGGTCGTAAATCATTCACCAAAACCGCAATATTGGAATTATGTTTTGACCGGGATCCACGAGCGGACCAACGTCGCGTTCGTCTGACAATGGGGAAGAGAAGTTCGCCAGGACTCTGCTGCTGTGAAGAGGTAAGGTGTTATAAGCTAAATTATTATTTCTCCCTGAAAACTGTAATCCAAAAATGACTTTTGACCGATCGGTAAATTACAACTGTACGGCGCACGAAGTACGAAGTGCGTGCACCGCGATAAACGGTTCATTTGCCGTGTTCGGACCGTGAATGCCCCCCCCCCCCCCCCCCCGCTGCTGAGAGGAGCTGGTGGTGGGGCGTTCACGGTCCGAACGCCCCCGGTCCGTGGGGGGAAGCCGCACTGACTGCGCAGCGGTCACCACATAGCCATATGAGTCTATTCCGTCATGTAGCGATGGCCGTCCTCTGTAGCGAGGGGGGGGGGACAACCCCCCACACACACACACACAGTAGCGAGGGGGGGGAAGCCGCTGTGACAGCGTTGCTGTGGAAACATGCAACGAGTGTAATCCGTCATGTAGCAAGGGCCGAACTCCGTCCTTTGTACCCCCCCCACACACACACACACAGACACAGCCCTGAATGTGACCTTTCATTTGAGCCCAAAATGAAGATTCTACATTGAATTATTCAAAAGTTACAGACGTTTTTCCAAACTGTGCCATTTGGCACAATTTGGCACAGTTCCAAAACGCCTGGGAACAGCCTGACAACAAAGCTGTGTAAAATATTCATTTTTTGTGGTATTGTTACAAAATTTGGACCTCAGCTGGATAACACTTGGTTCTACATTTCTGTTGCATTTTCCAGCCCGGATCTGAAGCTGTGTGTTATTTGCAAGCATTTGTATCCAAAAAAACACCCAAATTTATTTTCTTCAAGTTCACTATGTTTAGATGACTGTAACTCAGTGGCCGGAGCACTTAGAGAGATCATGTTTTTTTTGCCAAAAAATTCAAAGTGTTTTCTTTTAAAGGCCAAATGTCACGTAACAGGGTACTTTAAATATCTTGAAACTAGATATAAAAGGGAACCGATCCGTTCGGGTCTTGGTGCATATGCTTCAGTAACAACGGAATATTCGTTAATTTAAAACTGCCGCGCTTGGCCTGACAGGGCCCCTGGAATAGCCTGGGGAAGAAGGCAGAAGTGACGAAATAGATTGTACCCTAGTTTGATGCTTGGGGTATTTCAATTGATTGTTTATATGGAGACTGGAAGGTTGAAGTGAGCAACAAGAAAGAAAAAATTGGATATTTCACCCATACCTTAAAACGGGACTATCAGGGACAGCTGGGTAATAAGGGACACTTCTCTGGGAAATGTTTTCATACCTGTCAAGTGAGACGTTTTCGCCGTACTTCAACACCGTAAAAAGCGGCTATAAGGGACGGCGGAGCAACAAGGGACACCTCTCTGGGAAATGCCCCAAATGCAACTCGTGTTGTTATTGTCAAATATTTTAAGGATTCATGGATATTTGACAATAACAACACAACTCAGCGTCCGGCGCAAAATTAAAAAAAAAAGCAGAATTCTGTATTTGTAAGGTGATCTCTCTCTGTTCCGCAACCGCTGCACAGCTGAAAGTGTTAAACCATTGTCCTAATGACTTCTCATTGTAGTGAGAATAGCTCCCGCTGAGCGATCTGCCCGCCGCGGCCATCAGACTGATTGACTCCACACTTCTCATTGTAGTGATAATAGCTCCCGCTGAGCCATCTGCCAGCACCAGCTGTGGGGGATCACACACAGGACGTGCTCCTCAACACACTCAATTTTTTTTCCCGTATATTTTTCTTTTGGGCGTACAGAAATGGCAATATGCCCGTTTTTGCTAAAATTGCATTTTCCCCGTATTTTCCTTAAAATATTTGACAATAACAACATGAACTACATTTAAAACATTTCCCAGAAAAGTGTCCCCCACCACTCCGCCGTCCCCCACAGCCGCGCTTGGCACCAAAATACGGCGAAAACGTCTCACTTGACAGGTATGCGCCACCATTTTCATATTGATCTGGTCAATTTCTTGACAGCAGCGGCTCTCCTCCACTGTAATAATAATGGCTTCCGAAAAATCAATATTTATGGGGCGCCCTCGACAGACCCCCTTCGGCTTCACAATTCTGGAGGCGATTGATGTCCAGTTCAATGACATTTTCCACTGGTTCTGCTCTCTGGTCATCGTTGGAACTGTTGTCATCAGACAAAGCATCTGATTCCGTCTCGGACGGCTAGAACCTGTAAGGTTCTATGCCTCTGTCACTGTCTGAACCACTGACAAAAAAAAAGACAAAAAAAAAAAAAGACAAAACTAAACTAATTTGTTCACAATTGCTGTCACTTTCCGTCATGATTGTCCAATGTTGATAAGTGTGAATGTGGATAGGCAGGGCAGCCAGGGTACAACTGGTGATGTCAAAAACATGGGCGTGGTCTGGACTGGCTGTCACAAGCCAGCAAGCAAGGTGGGGCCTTCACCTGGTGTATTTTGTGCAATTATGTAAATACAGGTGGGTGATATGGTCTCCGGTATGAATATTTGGTTTAAGCTATGTGTATTTTATCTAAATTCGTTGTCATTTAGAAAAAAAAATTACATGACATTTGGCCTTTAAATGAGACCAACCCCATGAAGATGCTGCAAAGGGTTGAAGAACAGCTTTTGATTTACTTTGGGCACATTATTTTTTGGCGTTTTTAGGAAAATTGCCCGGAGTGCAAGGGGTTAATCAAGAAGATGGACATGAAATCAAACAATAACTCCAATATGCATTTTTAACAGTTTAATAAGAACTTTGAGGATAGATGAACACTTTCAGATGACTTTAACATAGTGAATTCAACATGTATCATGAGCACATTAGACTGTTCATTTTTGGAGGTCATCTCAATATTAGGATCATTGTCTGTTGATATTGACTGTTAATAAGCTAGCTGTGGAGCTAAACTGGCACCAGCCACAGAAGACACTGGAGCTGCCCGTCTCAGCTAATGTTGTGGACCCTGATAGTGAGGATAGCTCGGACGAAGATTTTTGGGAAATTAATGCTGCCAGCCAAAGGTCTGCCCCGGGAAACTCCCGTTGCAGGGGTTGTGGGTCCGCAACGCACTGCCATAGTGAAGATATGTCTGGCTAGAGGAAAACATTGTAGCAGATGTGGACGCTTGAATCACTACGCCAAGGTGTGCAGTTTGTCTTGTGCGGGGAACCCAAGGGAGAAATCACCCCGCTCGTCCCCAACGAACACTGGGAATGAACGGTACGAAGAGCTAACTGACATCCTTGCTTTCAAGTTGACCAGTTTTCGCCCAGGGTTGGTACCCATGCCGATGAGCAACACCACGCTAGCCCCAGATGCCTCTGGTACTTGATCACAGTTGGGTGGGTGGTCTGCAGCTACTACGGTGAACACTACAACGTTTATAGAAAAGGACAGGGCCAGGCCGACGAGCATGGAGTTACCACATGCTCAGCACCAGCACATCGGGCTGAGTAAAATTCCACTTCTGGTTATAGACTTGGTTTGGGTTCAGGGTGAAGGACGTCCACGGCGAAGATGGGCCAAACAACGGCCAGCAAAACATTGAGGGTGTCTGCGCATAGTGGCTAAGCTGGATGCAGCATACTTCAGGTTGTCTGACGGCTTGTCGAGGCATGCCAATCAGCTTCAGTGTGTTTGGGAAAAGGCTCCAGGTGACAAGGCTGGATGAGAGTCGGTGTTGGTGGTGAAGGAGTGGGGCTCCACCATCCAGAATATCAGCCATCGTCCCAGAGGTCTGCTGCTTCCAGGAGCATGCTTGCTGAGGGGCTGCCCTGCACGCCCCCATGCTGATTCTACTCCTCCTACCCAAGAACTGTGCTGTAAATATTGTGTGTGTTTATAGTTCTTATGTTCTGATATATGTTCTGATATGGGATTATTTTGTGTTTTGTTTAGTTTAGGAGCACAGTGTGTAATTTTAGTTTTGTGGGGATCATGAAATGATGAGACTGGATTATTTCTCAGTATGGTTTATTCATCTCAAGTCCCCAGCTCTCTCTCTCTCAGTCAGGAAAAAGGAGGAAGAGCTGCGGTAAACCCACATACATTTATACCCACACATCAAACACAGAATCACACCATCAAGTCACATCCTTCTATTTACACTTAATCACTCCAAAGTCCTCTTTGCTCTTCTGTCTGACCCCAGGAGGTCAGACAGTCCTTTCAGGCTCTCGCTCCAGATCCTCTGACTTCCTCCCAAGTCTGCAGGTGGTCCAGACTCATTGTCCATCTGAGGCGTGATGTCAATACACACCGCAAGCTTAAAGTCCTTCTATGCTTGGGTCTCTGCAGTGAAATATGTGAGCTACATAATGTTACCATTATGGGCGCTACATCACTCCCCCCCAAACGCCAAAGAATGGACACACTCGATAACCATATCCTAATGGCAATACAGCATATGTCACCCCCCACCTGCGGAATTTACAGCACGGCCTACACAGTTTGATCGCAACACACATCACTCTGCCCGTAGTCTGGACTTCAACCTCCTCCCAAACTTGCTGTACGCAGGCTTCACAGTCTGTGTTGTGCCGTCCTGCGGCGAATCTGTGGAATGAGGGGGAGAAAGGTTATTTGTCCCCTGCGGGGGCTCCAGGGGCCGTTCCCTGGGTGGTCTGCCGCGTCAAGGCGTCCTCGCCGGTCGTACAGATTCGTCATGCAACACAAAGGCAGGCTTTAATCTATCAATACTGATTGTTTCTTTCCTGCCCCCCAAATCTAACACAAAATATTTCTCCCCGGTTTCCAGCACTCGAAATGGACCGTCATATGGTGGGCGGAGACTGTGTCGCTGAGCGTCGTGCCTGACAAAAACAAATTCAGCATTTTGTAAAGCCTTGGGAACAAAAACACGAGGAAAAGTGTGATGAGCAGGGCCCGGGAGCATTTCTGCTCCCGTGCCAATCAGAGGTCCCCGCACCGGGGGGCGCCCTGGTGCCGCATGGGCTGGTAGGAACTCACCGGGCAGCCTGAGAGGTTGAACAAAAACCAATTCTGTGGGTGAGGCATCTAAGTCCTCTTTGGGTGCCGAACGCAACCCTAATAAAACCCATGGTAGTTTGTTTAGCCAATCTGCATCCGTGAGCGACGCTCTGAGGGCTGCCTTCAAAGACCTGTGAAAACGCTCGCATAAACCGTTGGCCTGGGGGTAATAAGCGGTAGTGCGGTGGACTGCCACTCCTAAGCCGCTGGCCATTGCTGACCACAGCTCCGACACAAATTGAGGTCCCCTATCGGACGTAATGTCCGACGGAACCCCGAACCGCGCTACCCAGGCTGTTAAAAAAGCGCGAGCCACCTCTGCCGCTGTGGTCGACGTTAACGGGACCACTTCCGGCCAACGTGTGGTTCGGTCCACCATTGTCAAGAGATGTGTGAACCCTTGTGACGGCGGCAGGGGGCCCACTAGGTCTACGTGCACATGATCGAATCTCTTAGCCGGAATGTGGAACTGTTCTCAAGGGGCTTTCATGTGCCTGTGGACTTTGGCCCGCTGGCAAGCCATGCAGACTTTCGCCCACTCCTTCACGTGCTTGCGCAGGCTCGGCCAAACAAACTTCTCCGCTACCATTTTCACCGAAGCACGTACTCCCGGGTGTGCCAGGGAGTGCACCGCGTCAAAAACGCGATGGCGCCACGCGGCCGGCACCACCGGGCGCGGTCGCCCGGTGGATACATCGCAGATTAGAGGGGGTGAACCGGTTTGTAAACTTTTGCTCTCCAGCCTTAACCCTGTTGGTCCAGACAGGAGCGCGCGCACATCTGCGTCTCTGCTCTGCTCCGCTGCCATGGCTGCATAATCTATCCCCACGTGAACAGGGGCCGCGTGCGCATCCGCGCTGTTACCCCGCCCCGCGTCTGCGGTAGTACAACCCGCTTCCACGAGGACAGGCGCTGTTACCGCGCGTGAGAGACAGTCCGCTACTACGTTGAGTTTACCAGCTACGTGCTGAATAACGGTGGTAAATTCCGAAATTGCGGCCAGCTGTCTCTGCTGCCGTCCTGACCACGGTTCTGAAATTTTGGACATTGCAAAAGTGAGCGGTTTGTGGTCGACAAACGCGGTGAAATGTCGCCCCTCCAGCCAGAACTGGAAATGGCGAATGGCCAAGTGGAGCGCTAGCAGCTCCCTGTCAAACGCGCTGTATTTCCACTCAGCATCGCGCAAGGACCTGCTGAAAAAAGCGAGCGGTTGCCAAACCCCGGCGACTTGCTGTTCCACAACGGCCCCTATGGTCACATCTGACCATAGGGGTTAGCGCTATGCGGGCTGATGGGTCTGGGTGAGCCAGCAGTGCTGCGTCTGCCAGTGCTTTTTTAACCTCTGTGAATGCGCGCTCCCGCTCCGGGGACCACTCGATCGCATTGGAGGGCTTCTGCTTTTTAAGCGCGGCGTATAACGGTTGCATAAGCTGCACTGCGTGGGGTATGAAACGGTTATAAAAATTTACCATTCCTAAAAACTCTTGCAACGCTTTGACCGTTTGTGGCTGGGGAAACTCCGCCACTGCGCGTACTTTGGCCGGCAGAGGGATTGCTCCCTCTGGGGAGACGCGGTGTCCTAAAAAATCGATTTGTGCTACGCCAAAATGGCACTTGGCTGGGTTGATTATCAACCCGTGCGTTTCCAACCTCTGAAAAACCGTGGTGAGGTGTTTTTCGTGTTCCTCCTCGGAGGCACTGGCGACTAAAATATTGTCCAAGTAGACAAAAACGAAAGGGAGGTCGCGCAACACGGCATCCATCATTCATTGGAAGGTTTGCGTGGCGCCTTTAAGGCCAAAAGGCATGCGTAAAAATTCAAAAAGTCTGAACGGGGTTATTACCGCTGTTTTGGGAATGTCCTCTGGTCAGACCGGGACCTGATGATAACCGCGGACCAGGTCTATTTTAGAAAAAATGCGTGCCCTCACTAAGTGCACTGAGAAATCCTGGATATGTGGAATTGGGTAGCGGTCCTGCGCTGTGGCATTGTTTAACCTGCGGTAATCACCACAAGGTCTCCACGAGCCGTCAGCCTTAGGCACCATATGCAGGGGGGAGGCCCAGGCGCTCTTCGAGCGGCGAATTATGCCCAATCTTTCCAAGTTGGCGAACTCCTCGCGCACAATGGAGAGCTTAGCTGTATCCAAGCGCCGAGTTTTCGCAAAAACTGGTGGGCCAACTGTGGTGATAAAGTGCTCCACCCCGTGCTTCGCCACCTTAGCTGAAAACGTGGGAACTGTGAGTGCTGGGAACTGGGTTAGAAGAGTGTGAAACTTACCGCCTGCTGTGGCGACGTTGGTCTGTACTGGCGGCAGGGACACTCGAGCTGCACAAGGGATAGAACAAAAGGAGAGTGCATTTACTAGGCGTCTATTAACCAGATCCACTAACAAGCCATGTGAGCACAAAAAATCAGCGCCTAACATATTGAAACTCCCCGCCGCTACTATGAAGGGCCATTCATAGGTGCGGCCGTGCAAGGACAGGCGCAGAGTCCTTTCCCCGAAAGTTTTGATCGACGAGCCATTCGCCGCCGTTGCCCCGTCTCCGCGGGGTCCCGCCACCCGATCCGCATAGGTTGCGATGATGAAACTCCTCTGGGCTCCGGTGTCCACGAGGAATTGCCGCCCGGAGCCCGTGTCTGTTAGATAAAGCAGCTTGTTCTGTTTGCCGAGAGTCGAAGCTGCTAACGACCCCCGGCCCGGGCGTTTCCCTGTTTTCTTGAAACTGCACGGCGGAATGCATCTGTGCACCTTCTTAGCGAAGCGTTGATGGTAGGAACAGAGGCCGTCTCCTCCTCTGTTTCGGGACTGCGCCGCTGCCGTCATTGCTGGGGTTGCTCCTGCTGCCTCCGGCTCCTCACTGCCCCCGGCCGCCGCGCCGAGGTCTGCTGCTGCCACAGAGGTCTCCTGCTCATCGCAGGCGTCGAGGAGCCGCTGCGCTTCCTTGGCCAGCGCGCAGAAGTCTTGCTGGTTCACACACCTCATGCCAGACAGGGTACCTCTCATGTGTGCTGGGAGGGTCCTCAAGAAGATGTGTTTGAACAGAAACGTATCGTTGTCTGTCCCGATCAGCTGCAGCATGTCCTCCATGAGGTCGGTCGCTCTGCGTCCTCCTCTGTCGCGCAGGTCCAGAAGCTGCCTGGCCCTCACCTCGGCTGATGGCACAAAACTCTCGATGAGGGCGGCTTTCAGCACGTCGTACTTGCCAGCAGCAGGCGGCTGCTGCACCAGGCTCTGCACACATCGAGCTGTGCGGCTGTCGAGTCTTGCGATGACATTATGAAACTTGGTGTCATCTGCTGATATTCCCCCAAGCACGAACTGCGATTCCACGTGTTGGAACCATGAGTGCGGGTCGTCTTGCCAGAACTCGGGGAGCTTAATCGAGCCTGTGCTCGTGCGGTCGGTCCCCGGTGAATCCGGGTCAGGGTAACGTTCTCCCGGCATCGTCGTCTTGGTCACCAATGTGGGGATCATGAAATGATGAGACTGGATTATTTCTCACTATGGTTTATTCATCTCAAGTCCCCAGCTCTCTCTCTCTCAGTCAGGAAAAAGGAGGAAGAGCTGCGGTAAACCCACATACATTTATACCCACACATCAAACACAGAATCACACCATCAAGTCACATCCTTCTATTTACACTTAATCACTCCAAAGTCCTCTTTGCTCTTCTGTCTGACCCCAGGAGGTCAGACAGTCCTTTCAGGCTCTCGCTCTAGATCCTCTGACTTCCTCCCAAGTCTGCAGGTGGTCCAGACTCATTGTCCATCTGAGGCGTGATGTCAATACACACCGCAAGCTTAAAGTCCTTCTATGCTTGGGTCTCTGCAGTGAAATATGTGAGCTACATAATGTTACCATTATGGGCGCTACAGTTTTATGTATGGACTTTTCTTTTAATATGGGTGGTAGAATAATCCACCCCTCCGTGTGGGCTGCACGTAGTCCACCTGTCAGCCCTATTTTAGGTTAATTTGTGTGAATGTGTTAGGCCATTTTAGTACATTGTTTTTTGTGATTTTAGCGCATGATTTGGGTCCCATATTTTGGGGTGGAGTTGGGGGGTTCAATTATGTGTGTGGTTTTGGACTTTTCTAAAGGGTGGGAGAATATTGTATACGAAACCGGCACATTATTGTGAAGTGCCTTGTGGTGACGTGCACTTCCCGTCACGTCACCGCACCACCCTATATACGGCAGAGGGTATCCATTTTACGGCCTCTTTGCCGGATGCCTATGCCGGTGCCTGCCGTGTGCTGTACTATGTATAGTTTGTATAATAAAGCTGAGTTTGCCAAGTACATCCTGCCTCATTCTTCACCCAGATATTTTCATACATAACATACGGGAGTCAGGATATAGCCTCCAAGCTCCAGGTCCTTTATTCAGCAGCACATCATAGACCGTTGAAATGGAATAAAAAGACAATGAGGTCAATGCCGTAAAAACGTGAGTATTATAGTGGATTACACACAGAACTTTTAGGGAACTTGTGCTTCTCATTCTCAGTAACTGAGCCACTACTTCCTGATTTAGGTCATGTGCACAGTGACATCACTAGAAATTTAAAGGGCCAGCAGGGAAGATCAGTGAAAGACAGAACACTCCCCGCCTGATATCCGAAAAGATGCCACATTTGACCAACCAAACAACATAAAAAAAAAGTTCAGTCCTGCTTCTTCAGAAGAACCACTTCGGTTACCGGTCTGAAGAACCTCTTGCTTGAACCTTGTTTGGCCACCTTGAGCTCCACTTTACAAACTCTTCCATCCTCGCTGGGAAAAGTGTTTGTAACTAGTGCCATAGGCCAGTCATTGCAGGGTGCTTGAGAATCCTTTAGCTGAACAGTGTCAGCTGCTTTGATGTTAGGCTGTGACTCTTGCCGTTTGTGTTGAACTTGCAGCGTATGCAGGTACTCTTGTTTCCATCGTTTCCAGAACTGCTCTGACAAGCTTTGGACCTGCCACCACTGCTGCTTATCCTTCTCTGTGAACTTCTCAGGTGGAGGAGGTGGACTCTGCTTTTGTGTGAAGACCATGGCTGGGGTCAGTATCCCAAGTGAGTCTGCATCTGTGGGGACTGGAACAAGAGGTCTGGAGTTGATAATTGCAGTCACTTCTGCCATTAATGTGCACAGAGCCTCATGAGTCAAACTGGCGGTGCCTGTGCACATCAGCATTGAATTCAACATCTTGCGGGCCACTCCAACCATCCGCTCCCATATGCCTTCCTTATGTGAAGAGTGTGGTGGGTTGAAATACCAAGTGCAGCCTTGATTACACTGGTCAACACCAAATTTATTGTCTACATTTTTTTAGCTGATTTAGGACAATTTTGATGTGCTGAATCCAAAAATCACATTGGTTTTGCTCAATCAGCTCAATTTTCTGAACTATGGCCACGTTTTTTACATTTTTGTTTACATGTACAGGTATTTTCACTTTATATGATGCAAAATTCTTTTTTATTTCTTGAAATTCTCTGAATTTTGAACAATGATGACTTAACATTCAATTTACATGTACTTACCTTTATCAGTGTCTACTATTCAATTTACAGTACAACTGCAGTACAACTGCTTACAACTTAGCATAAAAACCTGACCTGATTGAGAGAAACAGATGTAATTTTCGGATTCAGCAGTGCAAAATTGCCTTAAATCAGTTGAAAAAACACAGACAACTTACAAAAAAATTATTTTTGTTATGTTGTGTTATTGACATATCTTTGCACCCTTGATTCCTGCACAATCTTATGGAACTCAAGTTCATTGCAGGCACCAACAAAATTGGTTCTGCAGTCTGAGTGCAGTTGCTTGCAAGGCCCACGAATGGCATGGATCCTTCTGAGTGAGTTAATGAAGGAAGAAGCATCCATAGACTCAATCACTTCTATGTGGGCTGCACGAGTGCTTAAGCAAGTAAAAAGTACTGCCCAATGTTTGCTGTAGGCTAGACCTCCTCTTGCGCGTCTTGCAACTACAGTCCATGGACCAAACACATTGAGACCCATGCATGTGAAGGGTGATGAAGCGTTTGGGTGCTCCTCGGGCAAACCTGACATTTTTGACATGGTTTTCAGACCCAATGAGCAGACACAACTCGAGAATAAACACAATTATCTTTTATTGGAGGAAGTGTATGTGTGGGTGCGTGTGTGTGTATGCGTGTATCAGCTGGGGTGAGCAGAGCACCAAGCAACCTGGCAACCTGGTAGTGGTGTTGTGGTGGAGCTCAGGTTTTAGCTTGGCAGCTACGGCCAGGAGGACAGTGTCCGCAGTCCCAACTGTGGCTCGAGAGGGTTGATGGTAGAGGTGCAGCTCGGTCTGCTGCCAGGAGGGAGTGAGGTCCGCTGCCACGGAACTCCGCCTGTGCTCAGGGGACCGAGAGAAGATTGAAGAGATTGAGTGAGGGCTTACTTGGTTGGAGGAGAGAATTCTTCCTGACGTCGACTGGCAGGACTGGAAATGAGGATGAAGGCAGGTTGAGGCTCGGAAGCTCAGGATTAAGGAGGAAGGCGAGTGAAGGTCTTGGGAATGGAGACAGATGACTCCGCGCTGATCCCAGGACCGCACGGTTTAAATAACCCTGGCTGTAATGGAGAGCAGGTGTGCGCGCAGCTGAGGATGATAGGCAGCCATGACAGTACTCCCCCCCTACGAGACGCCTCTCGGCGGTCGATCCAGCCTACCTGGGTGCGTCCGGTGGAAGTCCCTGATGAGTTGTTTGTCCAACATGAAGGAGGGACACACCCAGGACCTCCACTCCGGGCTGTAACCCTCCCAGTCTACCAGGTACTACAAGCCGCGACCCTGGCGGCGGATGTCCAGAATGGCGTTGACCCTCCATGCTGGGTTGCCGTCGATTATCATCGGTGGAGGTGGAGACCTGGGAGGGGGACACAAAGGGCTGGAGCAGAAGGGCTTGACCTGCGATACATGGAAGGTTGGACAGATGCGGAGGGAGGGGGGGAGAGATAGGCGCACAGATACAGGGTTAATGATGCGGCATATGGCGAAAGGCCCAATGAACCGCTGTGACATCTTTCTAGCCTCAGCCTTCAAGTTAATATGCTTAGTAGAGAGCTATATCTGCTGACCCACCTGGTAGGTGGGGGCTGGAGTCCTGCGGTGATTAGCAGCGGAGGAGTTGCTCTCTGCCGTGCGTTGCAGTGCGGTCCGGGTCGCTCTCCAGATCCGGTGGCAGCGCCTCAGATGAGTTCGGATAGAAGGAACGGCGATGTCCCCCTCCTCCTCAGGGAACAGCGGGGGTTGTAGCCCAGAGAGGCCTCAAATGGGGACATGCCAATCGCCAAGAAGACAGTGGTGTTATGGGCGTACTCGATCCAAGGAAGGTGGGTGCTCCACGATGCCGGGTTGGCGGAGGCAACACACCGCAGTGCAGCCTCCAACTCCTGGTTCACCCGCTCACATTGCCCATTGCTCTGAAAATGATAGCCTGACGACAGGCTTACTGTATCTCCAAGAGCGTTACAAAATGACCTCCAAACCTGGGAGACAAACTGGGGACCCCGGTTGGAGACGATGTCCAGGGGGATCCCATGTATCCTCACCACATGTTGGATGAGAAAGTCCGCCGTCTCCTTTACCGTAGGCAGCCCCTGCAGGGGAACGAAATGGGCAGCCTTGGAGAATCTGTCGACGATGGTGAGGATTACTATGTGATGTTAGAAGGTGGGAGGCCGGTGACGAAGTCTAACGCCACATGGGACCAGGGCCTGCTGGAAGTGGGGAGGGGGTGGAGCAGCCCGGCCGGTGGAGAAGAGGACGTCTTGCCAGCAGTGCACTGGGGACAGGCAGGCCACTGGGGCAGGCCTGGCGCGCGTTCAAACGCTTGGCCGTCCGGAGGTACTCCAGGTTCTTGTGATCAGTCCATACGACAAACGGCTGTGAGGCCCCCTCCAGCCAGTGGTGCCACTCCTCCAGTGCGAGCTTTTCCGCCAGGAGCTCCCTGTCACCGATGTCATAGTTTCGCTCAGCCGGTGATAGGCGACGGAAGAAGAATGCACAGGGCTGGATCCTGCCATCAACCGGGGAGCGCTGGGAATAACACAGCTCCAACCCCCGAGTCCAAGGCGTCCACCTCCACCAGGCATTGGAGCGCGGGGTCCACATGTGCCAAAATGGGAGAAGACGAGAACTGACTCTTCAGATCAGCAAAGGCCGCAGCCGCCTCCTCTGTCCATCGGAAGGGCACCTTGGGAGAAGTAAGACGGGTGAGGGGAAGAGCAATAATACTATAATTCTAGATGAAGCGGCGGTAGAAATTAGCAAACCCCAAGAACTGCTGGAGCTGCTTCCTGGAAGACGGAGTGGGCCAATCTACCACCGCTTTTACCTTATCGGGGTCAGGGATGATCTCATTATGGGAAATGATAAATCTGAGGAAGGATGTCTTGGAGGCGTGGAATTCACATTTCTCGGCCTTCACAAAGAGCTTATTCTCCAAAGAGCCGCTGCAATACCTGCCTCACGTGCACCCGATGCTCATCCAAGGACTGTGAAAAAATTAGAATATCATCCAGATAGACAAATACGAATGTGCCCAAAAAGTCCATCAGCACATCATTAATCAGACGCTGGAAAACGGCAGGGGCGTTGATCAGCCCGAACGGAATGACAAGATATTCAAAATGCCCACTGGGCGTTCGGAAACCTGTCTTCCATTCATCACCCTCCAGGATCCGCACCAGATGGTAAGCGTTGCGGAGGTCCAGCTTGGTGAACCAAGAGGCCCCCTGGAGGGAATCAAACACCAAATTAATCAATGGCAGGGTGTACTTGTCTTTAACGGTGATATTGTGGAGGAACAAAATAAGTTCAGGCGAGACACGGCGAACTGAAGGTTTAAGAGTTTTAGTCTCCATCATCATGAGACACACTGCAGCGCTGTGTGCTGTGTGTGCACTGTTGTGAGTGCGCTCCTGAGGCATGTAAAGTCAGCTCTTTTATACAGACAAGAGAATGCATGGCACATTTACATATTGATATACATATCAGACAATACATATCAATCGCATGATTAACTGGCACCAGACTCCTCTCCTTACTCCGGGGATGAATAACAATAGTCATTGTTCTGTTTGTCCCCCTAGGGCTCTCTGTTCGTATGCAATTCCTGCTGAGCGTGAATATTATCAGTCTGCATTGTGCTGGGTGCCCACACATGTGCTGGGTGCCCACACCGCTCCCCCCAGAAAAATCAGAAGGGGTTGTGACACCCCCCCCCCCCCACCGTCGTTTGGCTCCAGCTCCGGTAGAACTGTCGGAGGGCATGTCAGTCCGTGAGGGGGACGGGGAGGGGTGGAAAGGGCAGTGTGCTCCGCTCCGTGTTCCAGCATGTTGAATGGCCGTGGATCGTGGGCACACGGGCCGGTGTGCAGTCATGCGTAATGGAACCAGACGGTGATCGACCGGCTTTGGGAGTGAGGTGCGGGAAAAGCTCTGTGCAGGAGGAGGTTGAGGGGGTGGGAGTAAGCGAGTGCCGGCCCGAGACGTCAAAGGTGTCTGGGCTATGCAAAAATTGCGTGTGGATCCGCGATGGTGAGGAACTTTTCCCGTTAAACGTGGTGGAGATCCACAGCGGCTGTGAAAAAATTATATCTCTGACTTCTCTCGTGTTTTGGTCCAGCGAGAATGTGGGGAAGGCGAGCGGCCAAATTCCCCGAGGATGCATAGTGGCTGTGATAAACTGAAGCTGTGTCAGGGACTTGGTAGTTTGGCTTTAGGTGTGGGAAACAGCCCTAAAGTCATCGGGGAAAGCAATCGGCTAAATTCCCCTCGTGCGCTGTGGCTGGAAAACTCATACAAAGTCTTGTGTGCTGGCTGCATGTCCGCTCCAGGTGCACGAGCAGCTCTGAAGGTTCCGAGGGTGGCGATCGGCTGTTTAACTCAGACATGTGCAGCGGAGGAGGACGCTGTATCAGTCTGTGGAGCCGATTTGTCCCTGGTGTGTGGCGCGCGCCTGGCGCAGTGACCACATAGCTGGCAGTTGCGCTGTCCTCGTAACCCTGCGATGTGCGTGCGTGGCTTCTGTGTGCGGAAGGTCCATTGTCGAGAGGTGAGTCAGGGTCAGGGAGCTTGATGGAAATCAGCGCAGTCGGCGTCGATGATTGTCCCCGTTCAGGCTGCTTCCTTTGTTCGCTCGTGTTGATCATGGTGCTGGTAAAAGATCAGGCGAGGGTCGCACCATGACGCGTGCTGATGCTTCCCGTCCAGGTCATCTTCGGGGTGTTCGCCTGGTGTTCCATTCTTCGTCAAGGGTCACCAGTGTGGAGGAACAAAATAAGTTCAGGCGAGACACGGTGAGCTGAAGGTTTAAGAGTTTTATTCCTCCATCATCATGAGACACACTGCAGCGCTGTGTGCTGTGTGTGCTCTGTTGTGAGTGCGCTCCTGAGGCATGTAGAGTCAGCTCTTTTATACAGACAAGAGAGAATGCATGGCACATTTACATATTGATATACATATCAGACAATACATATCAATCGCGTGATTAACTGGCGCCAGACTCCTCTCCTCACTCCAGGGATGAATAACAATAGTCATTGTTCTGGTTGTCCCCCTAGGGCTCTCTGTTCGTATGCAATCCCTGCTGAGCGTGAATATTATCAGTCTGCATTGTGCTGGGTGCCCACAATATTGTTCAACTCCCGAAAGTCAATACCTGGCCTTAGCGAGCCGTCCTTCTTGCTGACCAAGAAAACCCCCGCCCCCACCGCTGAGGACAATGGCCAGATTATGCCCGAGCTTAACGACTCCTTAATATAAGTTTCCATGGCCTCCTGCTCCGGAGGTGGCAGGTTGTAAAGCTGGCTAGATGGCAGCAGGGCTCCAGCACGGAGATTGATAGCACAGTTGTATGGGCAGTGCGGGGGGAGGGAAAGGGCCTGGGTCTTGCTGAAAGCGGCCCCCAAGTCGTGATATTCAGGGGGGACCTTAGATAAATAGGGAGGGGGGGTGACAGGGGCACCCAGGGGCACGGATGGCGAGCACGCAGCAGACTGCAGACAGGCACTAAGGCAAAAAGAACTCCACAATAACATGCTCCCAGAACGCCATTTGATAGAGGGATTGTGAAGACGGAGCCAGGGATAGCCGAGGATTACCGGGGATGAGGAAACCGGCAGCACAAATAACCTCAGCTCCTCCCGATGGTCACCTGACACCATGACTGACACTGGGGCGGTCTGCTGGGAAACAACGGCAAGGGGGGGCTTTGGACAGGGCAATGAGTTTGAGGGGGGGTCTTGAGTGATTGACAGGGAAGCCCCAGCCGGGTTGCCAGTTCCCCCGAAATGAAGCTCTTCTCAGCCCCTGAATCAATCAGTGCATGTGTGGCTATTTCGGTGTGATTGTGAATGAAGTGAATGGAAAGGAGAAACCGAGAGAGGGGATTGGATTGAGGTAAGTCCGTGAGTCCCCCTACTGTGACGCACGGACTCCCTCTTTTGGCTGAATGGGACATGACGTTACCTCATGCTCCTCGCTCCCACAGTAGAGGCACAACCCCAGCTCACGGCGGCGCTGCTTCTCTGCTAACGGCAACTTAGACTGTCCCACCACCATAGGTTCCAGAGCATCCGGGGAATCAGGGGAGGGTAGGGCCAACGGGGGGGGGGGGCTGTAGGGAGTGGCGATATTGGGTATCCGAGTGACCTGAAGTCTTACGCTCGGCCGCCCACTCCCTTAGCCTATTATCTAAGCTAATGGCTAGGGAAATCAACTCAGTTAGCCTAGTAGGTTTTTCTAAGCGGGCTAGCTTGTCCCGCAGGCTAGGGCTAAGACTCCTAATGAAAATACTACAGAGCAAGGCGTCCTCCCACCCCACCTTCATGGTCACCACCTGGAAATCGACCGCATAATCGGCCACGAACTTGGCCCCCTGCCTCAGGTTTAACAGCCGGGAGGTAAGCACACTGTTACTGTCGGAGTGGTCGAACACCTCATCAAACTCACTGACAAACTGGGAATAAGTCAAGCTAGCGTAATTAGCCCTAGCCATCACAGTATAAGCCCAAGCTAGTGCCCGCCCCTCTAATAGGTTAACAACGTAGCCGATCCGCCTGTGGTCAGTGGGGAAGTCCCCAGGTACCAGTTAAAACACGATGTCACATTGTAGAATAAACCCCCAGCTTCCCCTAATTTACCACTAAAGCGGGTGGGAGTAGGGATGGGAGTAAGCCGGGAAGTGGAGCCCTGCACAGATTGGCTAGCCGGGATGCTAGCGGGAGCAGAGGAGCTACTTAGAGCCGAAGGGAAGGCCTGCGGACTAGCCAGGTGGTCCAACCGATAGGTTATGTGAGTCAGCTGGGTAAGGATGATCTGTTGCTGATAAGCTAATTGGTCAACTCGAGCTTCCAGGTTGTTAACTTTGTGCATTAGCGCGCCGTCTGCTGGGTCATTTTGGCGGAGTCGTACTGACATGGTTTTCAGACCCAATGAGCAGACACGACTCGAGAATAAACACAATTATCTTTTATTGGAGGAAGTGTATGTGTGTGTGTGTGTGTACATATGCATGTATCAGCTGGGGCGAGCAGAGCACCGAGCAACCTGGCAACCTGGTAGTGGTGTTGTGGTGGAGCTCAGGTTTTAGCTTGGCGGCTACGGCCAGGAGGACAGTGTCCACAGTCCCAATTGTGGCTCGAGAGGGTTGATGGTAGAAGTGCAGCTTGCTCCGCCGCCAGGAGGGAGTGAGGTCTGCTGCCACGGAACTCCGCCTGTGCACAGGGGACCGAGAGAGGACTAAAGAGATTGAGTGAGGGCTTACTTGGTTGGAGGAGAGAATTCTTCCTGACGTCGACTGGCAGGACTGGAAACGAGGATGAAGACAGGTTGAGGCTCGGAAGCTCAGGATTAAGGAGGAAGGTGAGTGAAGGCTCGGGAATGGAGACAGATGACTCCGCGCTGATCCCAGGACTGCACGGTTTAAATAACCCTGGCTGTGATGGAGAGCAGGTGTGCACACAGCTGAGGATGATAGGCAGCCATGACAATTTTCTGTTGCTCCATTGTGCCTCGCAGTTTCCGACAAATGACACACAAATGAAGAATGCTGCTTATGCATCTTTTGCCACCTATCAGCTATATTCCAGCAGCTCGAATGGCCCCCTCTGTGAAGGTGCGACCTTGATGCTTAACCGGCTCATGAAAGTGGTGTAAAAGTAACATGGAGACGGAGACATGATGTTTGCCAGGCAGCATGATTAGATGTTTCTCTTGGCTGCTTAGGTCTGCTTGTTTAACTCTTTGAGTGTGAGAATTTTTGTGCCCCTAGTGGCAGAGTGTGGCACTGTGCCTGTCTTCTCACTCTGACATGATCGCCTGCCTTGGGGATTTGTACTGATTGTACTGATTTGCCAGTTTCAAAAGGTGGCAGACATCTATTGCAGGACTCAGTGGATGACACGTAATACACCAAAGAAGAAGAACTCTTCATTTCCTTTTCCTGTTTTAGCATTTAGCCCAGAAAGCTAATATGTCCATGATCATCACGTCAATTTTCCGCTTTGTACACCAAAAATAGCTGCGGGATACAAGCGAAATTTATGTGGGATAATCATAAGACTTTGTAGATGTGGTACAGACTTTAAATTACAGACAGAATGCAAAATATGGACCATCATGTGTGAAAATGCAGCAACCATGCCAACCAGCCATCCAGCCAGCCCCCCTTTGTGACTTATTAGTGACTTATTTCGGGGTTTTTTAAATGTATTGTTTCTTGTTCACATACTTTGAAGATACAATGATGAGGTACCTCTGTAAAAAAAAAACGGTGTCAAAAGACTGAACCATTGTTTGTGTAAATACGTCCAAAATCCAGTTTTGACTGAGTTATGGAATTTAAAGAGGTGCTGAGCCATTATGCAAATTAGATGCGTAAATTTAACCTATCTGAAACTTTGGATCATATTTTACATCTTTCTAATTGACAGTAAGCCACTATCTCTTGCAACTTTCAAGTTGTAACCTTGGAAATCTGAACTATTTTAATGGCAAAAAATATTTACCACTCTTGACCACTAGGGGTTATGTCGCAGTTCGGCAACATACACACTCAGAGGACAACTCTAAGTAGGCTGTCCTTGTCAATAAAGGGGTTTAGTTTTACCAATAAGCTTTTCTTCCTAATAATGCTGCCCTTGGAGAGGGTGTCTAACTTTTTGGCAGACATTGCTTTCTGCACAGACAGGATGATAACATTCATAGCTTGTGACAGTTTGCTGGCAGTTTGAGGATTTGAACACTGATGCAAACCTCTGCATTCAGTTGGGACTTGTAATGTGGCAAGGAAGGAAAGGATGACATGAATCAATGTTGCAAAAGCTCTTTACAAAGACTTCCAAGAGGTGAATCTCTTGAACCTTTCTGGATTCAGTGGCTTGTCCTCTCTTTGTTGCACAACTCGTTACTTGAGGCCGGATCTCTTTATGTGAATCTGGATCCACAAGCTTGGACACTTCTTGTTGTTCATAGCAGGATTTGGATGGTTCATACAAAAATGTTGGTCCCGTCAGACAGTTAGTATTGGTGAGTTCAGAGGCATGGACTGAGCTGGAGGCATGATCGGCTGGGTTATGCTCTGTAGGTACATATCACCACTGATTTGGTTGTGTGGATTGACGTATTCTCTGGACTCTGTTGTGGACATGTACGTAGAACTGTTTTGACTGGTTGTATATATATATCCAAGCACTACCTTGATGTTGCGGTAGAAGGAGATTGCATCCAGCTCGAAGTCAGTTTCTTGGACAATCAGGTCAGCCATTTCCACAGCCAGTGCTGCGGCACACAGCTCCAGCCTTGGTACAGTGGGCTCATCTGGAAGTGCCAGTTTTGCCTTCCCTATGTTACACAACACCATTTTTGCCCCATTAATAATTGCCTCAATACAGACCATTCTGTCTTTGTTATCTTTATGTTCTTTGACCAAAACAAAACCCAATTTTTTGTTTATTAGAATATAAACCCCATTCCTCTTGCTTGAGTAGGAGCTATGAAAAACCTGTCCCACCCAGCCCCATTTCAATTTGGCTGCCTCCTCTCCCTTAAAATGGGTCTCTTGAATGAAAGCTATATCTACTTTATTATGTTTGAAATATGTTACAACCTCCCCTCTCTTCCTAGGATCCCCACAGCCATTAATGTTCCAGCTAATATATTTAACGTAGTTATTAGCCATGTCCTAGGTTAAAAGCATGAATATTCATGATAGGAGACTGGCTACCTGGTATCCTACTATAGCCAATATCCCACTTTAAAACTTGTGTCTTGCTTGTAATAATACTGGCAGTTATTCCCCTGGTTAATTCAGTCAGTACCATACCCTTATCAAAACACGTTAATATAGACCTGAACATTTTTAAACTGAATACCTCTGCCATCTGAGGTAAGAACCAAAAATAACTAGAAAAGCACTCATAGAGCGCATACCTCCTCCAAGGCTCCTTCTGTTTGTCATGGATCACCTCCAAAATGTAATGGGTTTGTGTGTAGGCCTATAGCCACTTGTGGTGAAAATGGCATCAAAGTCTGTCCATCGGTTTTGGAGTATTGTTGCTAACACAGTGTGAGAAGATAAGAGCCTTGGCTGAGGTATGCATTCTCAGATCATCACCAAAATGTAATGGGTTCCTCTCTAGGCCAAGAACCACCTCTGGTGAAAATTTCATCCAAATCCATCCAGTAGTTTTTGTGTAATCCTGCTGCACAAATACAAACAAGCCCTTGGTGGAGGTATGCACTCTCAGATCATCATCAAAATCTAATCATCTGTTCCCCATGCCATTACACACGTTTCCTGAAAATTTCATCAAAATCCGTTCATAACTTTTTGAGTTACGTTGGTAACAGACAGACAGACAGACAAACCCCGGTAAAAACATTACCTCCTTGGCGGAGGTAATAAAAACTTAAATGTGCTTCAAACAACATCACCAGGGGCCTAAGGTTCCTGTTCCTTAGTAACAACTCAAAAACATAAAACAGTAACAAAACCAATAAAACCAATAACAAAAACAAAAAACATCTTTGACCATGAAGTATTGCTCACCCGGCCACTAGGTGTCTCCTCTGGCCTTGGCTCAGGTGGCACAGAGCTGAGTCCTCAGCCCCCCACCAATTCAACAACACAATATTAAATCATAGATAGAATCATAGAATGTCATTAGTGCATGCTATATGAATAATGATATATAGATTCATTCATGCCTAGTAAGATGCTCCTCGATATATTGTTCAGCATCCTTTGCACTGGTAAAGCTGCAGCTCTTCCCTTCCCATGTAAAGTGCAAAATAGCTCGATATGTCAGTTTGTATTTTACGTTATGGAGCTGCAGAGCTTTCATCGCTGCTGTGAAAGTTTTCCTCTTTAGGTCCAGTTCTCTAGCAACATCCGGGAACACCAATAATTTCAAATTCTCCCATTTTATTCCATGTTTCTCTCTCGCCATGGTGATCACCTTCTCCCTCACTGATTGTCGTAGAAATCTAATGAGCACTGGTCTGGGCAGCTGGTCCCCGGCAGGTCTGGGGGCCGCCGTCCGGTGTGGTCTCTCCACCTCAGATTCTCCGTCCACATCAATGCCAAGCCCTTCGCATAAGATTTTCTTCACACACGTTTCCATCGTGCCGTTTGTTCTGTATTTTTCCTTCAAACCCACACGCCTCACATTATTTCTCTTAGAGTAGTTTTCCAACCCCTGTAGGCAGTTCTGTAACATTTCACATATGGAGGGTGAGAATATGTATGGGCACATAATCATACCATGTAGGATAACTAAGTAGACGGTTGTGCTGTTTCATCCCATCTAGCAACAATGCTCTGCACTGTGTGTGTTTATATATTTACATATTTATTCCATCTAGCTACAATGCTCTGCACTGGGTGTGTTTATATTTATATATCTATATATTTATTCCATCTAGCTACAATGCTCCGCACTGTGTGTGTTTATACATTTACATATTTATTCCACCTAGCTGCAATGCTCCGTACTGTGGGTGTTTATATATCTACATATTTATTCCATCTAGCTACAATGCTCCGCATTGTGTGTTTATATGTATACTCATATATTTATTCCATCCAGCTACAATGCTCTGCACTGTGTGTCTGTGTATATATATATATATTTATAGTAATATGTACATATTGTGGCACATATGTTGGTTACATATTCTCCACAAAGGTATTGCTGTATGTTTATTGTGTGCTACACGTCTCATGGAACAAAAGCGACTGAGCCTCTGAGAGACAACGGAAGAGTGTGAGATTCGGCCTTTGTTTCAGGGGGACGACCTGAGGAGATTTCCGGACCACCAGAGACTAAAGGACAATGGTGTGAGATCAAAGGGGTTACTTTGTGACTGGGATTAAGTACCATGTGACTGTATGTTTGATTAAACACCATGTGACTGCTGTTTCGTGTCCGGGGTACAAAACCCAGATGTGAGATGAAACTTCCTCTTTTCTTGCTTTGAGATTGTTGGAGTATGTGATCTGTGAATAAAGCTGAATCTGAGGAATAAACTCAGTGTCATCCTTGAGCACATTCTCCACAATATGTATATTAGCTGCTCTTGCTTTTTTTTTTTGTTTTTTTCTTGCCTTCTGATTGTTGCTCTGAGTGTTGCTATCCCTGTGCTGTTGCAATCCTGGAATTTCCCCATTGTGGGACTAATAAAAGGCTTATCTTATCTTATCTTATTTCCATCTTTTTATCGCGGGCTTCATTGCCATTCATCAGTGGGTCTGTTGTATCTTCCAGTGTAGAAATCCGCACCTCTATCTCCTCCAACCTCTCACGTATGTTGTTCACTGCATTCTTTAGCTCCGTAGTTGCAGCTTTAATGGCTGAGGTATCTGCTGCGACGCCCTGAAGTATCATGCTTATTTTGGTAATTTCGGCAAACATAGTCTCGATGTTCTTTGGGTCGGTATCCTGTGCATTGGATTTTAAAGTGGGTATCGCGGCTTCCTTCACATGGCTGGGGCTTTTTCTGGTAGATGCGCAGCCTGCGTGTCCTCCCTTAGAAGTCATTTGGGCTCAAAAACAATCACCGGACAGCTAAAACAAACATAAAGCCACTGACCGAGGGTGGTTTGCTCGAGGAATGTAGCAAATAGTCAGGTATAAAACAGTCTGGTGGACACTTCAGTCTCATCCAAATTTAATAGTAAGAAATTACAAGTCATCTAAGCTTTGATTTCCTTAAGACAAGCCTCTAATTTGGCTAATTGATTACTGTCATCTGGCTTCATTGATAAGTATAATTGTGTGTCATCTGCATAACAATGAAAATGTATACAGTGCTTTCTAATAATGTTGCCTAGCGGAAGCATATATAAATAAACTAAAAAGAATAGGGCCTAACACAGATCCCTGTGGAACTCTGTGACTGAGCTTTGAGTTAGAAGAAAACTCATTATTGACATGAACAAACTGGAACCTATCAGATAAATAAGATCTAAGCCACTGCAACGAAGTTCCATTAAGTCCAACAAGGTGCTCTAGTCTATCAAGTAAAATATTATGATCGATAGCATCAAAAGCTGCACTAAGGTCAAAAGGACAAGTACAGAAACAAGTCCATTATCAGATGTGATAAGGAGGTCATTAGTGACCTTAACTAAAGCTGTTTCAGTACTATGATGGATTCTAAATCCAGATTGAAACTCTTCAAATGAACCATTTCCCTGAAAGTGGTCAAATAATTGTGTAGCAACAACTCTTTCTAAGATTTTTGAAATGAAAGGCAGATTAGAGATTGGTCTATAGTTAGCTAAAACTCCTGGATCCAGCGTTGGCTTTTTAAGTAGGGTTTAATTACAACAGTTTTAAAAGCCTGCGGTACATGGCCTAATGTTAATGAACTGATTATTTGAAGAATAGAGCTACTAATAAATGGGAAGACTTCTTTAAATAACCTGGTAGGAACAACCCATCTCAGTTTGCATACAGGTCAAACAGATCCACAGAAGATGCCATCGCTGCTGCTCTCCATCCAGCCCTCACCCACGTGGACTCAAAGAACTCCTATGTGCAAATGCTGTTCTCAGATAGTTCAGCAGTTCAGCATTCAAGACAATCATCCCCCAGCACCTAATACAAAAACTCAGTCAGTTGTGACTCAAAACCTCTTTCTGTGACTGGGTGCTGGACTTTCTCACAGGGAGGCCACGGAACGTGCGGGTCAGCAGCAACACCTCCAAGACCATCACACTGAGCACAGGGGCCCCACAAGGGTGCATGCTCATCCCGCTGCTCATCACCCTGCTGACCCATGACTGCGTACCAGCCTACAGCACCAACCATATCATTGTTTGCGGATGACATGATGGTGGTGGGCCTCATCACAAACAGTGATGAGGCCAATTATTCAAATGAGGTGAGCCAACTGGTCCAGAGGTGTAAAGACAATAATCTCTTCCTGAACGTGGGAAAAACCAAGGAGATTGTGGTTGACTTCAGGAGAGGACACACACAGCATCCCCCTCTGATCATCAATGGAGCAGTTGTGGAGAGGGTGAGCAGCACTGAGTTCCTGGGGGTGCACATCTCTGAGGACCTCTCCTGGTCCAACAACACCACATCACTGGCCAAGAAGGCTCAAACTTAATTCCATTTCCTCCACAAACTGAGGAGAGCATGAGTCCCACCCCCACCCCCCATCATGTGCTCATTCTACCTGGGTACCATTGAGAGCATCCTCACCAGCTGCATCACAGTGTGGTATGGAAGCTGCACCGCCTCCTGCCAGAAGACACTGCAACGTACAGTGAAAGCAGCCAGCAAGATCATCAATTATCCTCTACCCCCCCCCCCCACCCGGACATCTACCACACCCACCTCACCTGCAGAACCATCAACATTGCAAGCAACACCTCCCACCCCTCACACTCCCTCTTCAGCCTCCTGCTCTCGGGGAAAAGGTACTGGAGCCTCCGGGCCTGCTCCACAAGACTGCTAAACAGCTTTGTTCACCAGGCCATCAGGACCCTGAACTGCTCCCCCCCATCCCAACTGTAACACACTCACCCACACAATAACTACCTCAGCTGTTAGCGCACAAAGACTGGCACACCAACAGTAATACATCTGCTACTGTATGTCTCTGCACCTTACTGTAACCATTTGCACAAATGCCATACCTACTGCTGCCTGTTATTGCAATATTGATCATGTGCAGTCCAATCTGTCACTGTCTGCACCTACACTACGACACTGAACTTGCAATTACGGGTATTACGGCTCTACTTTTTCTGTATATAGGATTACTGGATTTTATCTTTTATCTTTATTTGCACTACTGGTATCATTATCGTACATAGACTGCTGTTGTTTTTCATCATTATTCCTTCTTTTCTTATGTATTGCGAACACTACTAACAGAGAGAGAAATGGCATTTCAATTCTTCTGTATGTCCTGTACGTATAGAAGTACTGACAAATAAAAATATTTGAATCTTTGAATCTATATGACTATATCAAAGATGACAACAAACAAGAAAGTGTTTCATACCTTTTCTGTATTGATAAGTCACACATTCATCTGTGTTCTCTTTATTTTAATTCTTTAGTCTTTATATCATGTTGTCACTATATTCTAATTTCAATCTTTACACATAGCTGTTTCTTTGTATAAATTTTCTGGTGTTTTGGGATTAATAAAGGTTTAATTATGTTGAGTGAACATGTTATTCATTATTTGGTATTTACGAGGCTGTGACATTGTTGGAAAAATCTTTATATTTTTTCCCACCCAAAATGTTTCATAATTTCTTGTCACACCTCATGGCTATTTTAATGTTTATTATATTGCATCCAATCAGTCAAAAGACTGAAAAAATCAACAAACAGAAGAAGAAGACAGCCGCTAGGTGCTGCTAGTTACAATTATATCGTTTTTACTTACAGAAAGATTCTCTGATGAAAGGAGAAAGATATTTTATGGTTTTGAGTTTTACTTTATAAGAGAGCACTAGCAAAAGCCAGGAAAACTATCCGGAGGGCCAAGAGAGAAAGCTGGCAGACATACTGTAGCACTGTAGGTAGATCAACAGCCGTGGGAGATGTGTGGAGCATGATCAAGGCTATGAGGGGAGTCAGGAGGAAATGGCAGTATCCAATACTAAAAAGTGGGGGAGAGATTGCAATAACTGATGAGGAAAAAGAAACAATGATAGCTGTAGCTCATGTATTTTTACCTACATATGTATAAGCACTATGGGATGCTTGAGATTGCATGTGTGGATTGACCTCACGTCTTGGATGGAACAATATGTCTGGACCGCCTGTGGATAACAGCAAGAAGACAGAGGTACGGCGATAAGGAGCTGAAAAGACTTCCTGACCTCCTGGGGGCCAGGCAGAGGACTGAAGGACCCGGGGGGAGAGTTATTGTCAATAGGGGGTTTTGACGGTGATATGTGATTCTTCCTTTGTTCTGAGATGTATAAATAAGAAGATTTTGACTCAGCTCTCTTTCTTCTGTTCTTGAGAGATAGCTGGGGATGTGATTGCAACAATAAAACCTGAATTAAGAAATAATTCAGCCTTGTTATTTTACGCTCCCCACACTGGTGACCAAGAGACGTGAGAATGCATAGAAGGGATTCTCCTGATGCAGACTCGTTGGAGTCTGCCCAAGCGAGCGCCGTCTCCATTAAACTGCCAGAATTCTGGCAGGACAACCCGGCCTCGTGGTTCCTCCAGGCTGAGGCACAGTTCACGCTCGCAGGAATAACGGTGGATGACACTAAGTTTTACCACGTCATCGCAAGGCTAGACAACCGCACAGCTTGATGCGTGCGGAGCCTGGTACAGCAGCCACCCGCTGACAACAAATACGGTGAGTTGAAGGCTGCCCTCACCGAGTGTTTCACACCCTCAGCCGAAGAGGGGGCTAGCAGGCTCCTGGCTATGCACGGCCAGGGAGGGCGCAGGCCAGTCGCCCTGACGGAAGACATGCTGCAGCTGAGGGAATCGGACAACGATAATTTCCTATTTATGCACATCTTCCTAAGTAACCTCCCGTCGCACATGAGAGGGACCCTCTCCGGCATGCCTTGTGTGACCCAGCAGGACTTCCCTGCGCTGGCCCGAGAGGCGCAGCGGCTCCTCGACTCCTGCGGCGAGCAGACAGCCACAGCAGCAGCGGCAGACCTAGGTGCGGCGACCCGAGGCAACGAAGAGCCAGAGACAGCGGAGCCAGCCCCACCAACAATGGCAGCGACGCGGCCCCGGCGCAGCGGAGGAGATGGCCTCTGTTATTATCACCGGCGTTTCACAGAGAAGGCACACAGGTGTGTGCCGCCGTGCAGCTTCACGAGCTCGGGAAACTCCAGGACCGGGACCTGTTAGCAGCTTCGGCTCTCGGTGAAAGAAATAAGCTGCTGTACATCACAGATGCGAGCTCTGGGCGGCACTTTCTCGTAGACACCGGAGCCCAAGTGAGTTTCATCACCCCGACCTATGCTGACCGGTTGGCTGGCCCCCGTGGTGACGGGGCAATGGCGGCGAATGGCTCGAGCATCAACACCTACAGAGAAAGGACTTTGTTTCTGTCTTTGCATGGCTGCACTTATGAATGGACTTTTATCATAGCGGCAGTGAGCTTCAATATGTTAGGTGCCGATTTTCTATGCTCGCATGGTTTGTTAGTTGATCTTGCCAACAGACGCTTAGTTAATGCACTATCTTTCTATTCTATTCCTTGTGCAGCTAGAGTGTCCCCACCACCGGTGCAGACCAACGTCGCCACAGCAGGCGGTAAGTTTAACACACTCCTCACCCAATTTCCAGCGCTCACGGTTCCTACTTTTTCGGCAACAGTTGCGAAACACGGGGTGGAGCATTTTATCACTACAGCGGGCCCCCCCGTCTTCGCGAAAGCTCGGCGTTTGGATGCTGCTAAGCTTTCCATAGCACACGAGGAGTTCGCTAGCCTGGAAAGACTGGGCATTATTCGTCGTTCGAAAAGCCCATGGGCTTCGCCACTGCATATTGTCCCTAAAGCTGACGGCTCCTGGAGACCTTGCGGCGATAACCGCAGACTAAACAACGCCACAGCGCATGACCGCTACCCAATCTCACACATTCAGGATTTTTCGGTGCATCTAGCGGGGGCGCGCATTTTTTCTAAAATAGACCTGGTTCGCGGCTACCATCAGGTTCCAGTCCGGCCTGAGGACATTCCTAAAACAGCGGTAATAACCCCTTTTGGACTTTTTGAGTTTTTGCGCATGCCGTTTGGTCTTAAAGGCGCCGCACAAACATTCCAACGTATGATGGATGCCGTGTTACGTAATCTCCCTTTTGTGTTCGTCTACCTCGACGACATTTTAGTTGCCAGTACTTCAGAAGAGGAACACGAAAAACACCTCACTGCGGTTTTTCGGAGGTTGGGAGAGCACGGGTTAATAATTAATCCAGCCAAGTGCCAGTTTGGCGTGGCGCAGATCGATTTTTTGGGGCACCGCGTCTCCCCAGAAGGGGCAATCCCGCTACCGGATAAGGTGCGCGCAGTGGCAGATTATACTTCCGCAGCCGCAGGGCAAAATGACAGCGCGGAAGCGCACACGGCCCCAGTTCACCTGGGGATAGATTACGCAGCCATGGCAGCGGAACAGGGTGGAGATGCGGACGTGCACGCACTCCAGTCTGGACCAACAGGGTTAAGGCTGGAGAGCAGGTGTTTGCAAACCGGTATGCCCCCCCCAATCTGCGATGTATCGACTGGGTGACCGCGCCCGGTAGTCCCGGCCGCGTGGCGCCGCCGCGTTTTTGACTCGGTTCACTCCCTGGCGCACCCGGGAGTGCGCGCTTCGGTGAAAATGGTAGCGGAGAAGTTTGTTTGGCCGAGCCTGCGCAAGCACGTGAAAGAGTGGGCAAGGACCTGCATGGCTTGCCAGCGGGCCAAAATTCACAAGCACATGAAAGCTCCCTTAGAACCGTTCCACATTCCGGCCAAGAGATTCGATCACGTGCACGTCAACCTCGTGGGCCCCCTACCGTCGTCGCAGGCTTTCACACATCTTTTGACAATGGTGGACCGAACCACACGTTGGCCGGAAGTGGTCCCACTGGCATCGACCACAGCTGCAGAGGTGTCTCGCGTTTTTTTGACGGCCTGGGTAGCGCGTTTCGGGGTTCCGTCGGATATTACGTCCGACAGAGGGCCTCAATTTGTCTCTGAGCTCTGGTCAGTGATGGCCAGCAGCTTAGGAGCGAAAATTCATCGCACTACCGCTTATCACCCCCAGGCTAATGGTTTATGCGAGCGTTTTCATAGGTCTTTGAAGGCAGCCCTCAGAGCGTCGCTTACGGATGCAGATTGGGTAAACAAACTACCATGGGTTTTATTGGGGTTGCGTTCTGCACCCAAAGAGGATTTAAATGCCTTCCCAGCGGAGTTAGTTTTTGCACAACCTTTCAGGCTGCCCGGTGAGTTCCTACCAGAGCATCCGGAGCCGGGGCTTCCCCCAGCTCTGGGGCTGCTGATTGGCACGGGAGCAGACATGCTCCCAGGCCCCGTTCATCACACTTTTCCGCGCGTTTTTCTTCCCAAAGCTTTGAAAAATACCGAGTTCGTTTTTGTCAGGCACGAGGCTCTGAGACCGACCCTCTGCCCGCCATATGATGGTCCATATAGGGTGCTGGAAACAGGTGATAAGCATTTTGTGCTAGATTTGGGAGACAGGAAAGAGACAGTTAGTATTGACAGACTAAAGCCTGCTTTTGTGATGAACGACGAATCTGTACGGGTGGCGAGGGCACCTCGACGTGGCAGACTCCCCAGGGAACAGGTCCTAGAGCCCCCGCAGGGATCAAATAACACTCTCTCCCTCAGTCAGCAGATTCTTTGCAGGACGGCGCCGCAGGGACAGCGAGACCTGCTTACAGCAGATTCGGAAGACGTCTGAAACCCAGACGGCGTACAGACTGATTTTTGATGGGATCATGTGGTATAGACTATGCTATTGATGTTATCACTGATTTTTGATATGATCATGTTGTATAGACTATGCTATTGAAGTTATCATGTTTTGTGAACTCTGATATATTGTCCATTCTTCGACGTTTGGGGGGGGGTTATGTAGCTCATGTATTTTTACCTACATATGTATAAGCACTATGGGATGCTTGAGATTGCATGTGTGGATTGACCTCACGTCTTGGATGGAACAGTATGTCTGGACCGCCTGTGGATAACAGCAAGAAGATGGAGGTACGGCGATAAGGAGCTGAAAAGACTTCCTGACCTCCTGGGGGCCAGGCGGAGGACTGAAGGACGTGGGGGGAGAGTTATTGTCAATAGGGGGTTTTGACGGTGATATGTGATTCTTCCTTTGTTCTGAGATGTATAAATAAGAAGGTTTTGACTCAGCTCTCTCTCTTCTGTTCTTGAGAGATAGCTGGGGATGTGATTGCAACAATAAAACCTGAATTAAGAAATAATTCAGCCTTGTTATTTCACGCTCCCCACAATAGCAAAGAGCCTGACTCAAATTCATAGCTCAAGCAATTTGACTGAAGAAGGTAAAAGAGGAAGAAGTAGGACGAGTTTAGCACACCCTGGGGTTTTGGAGGAAAGGTGTGACTTTAGTAGCTCTTTGGATTCTCCTTTCACTCTAGATGAAATGGAAAGAGCAGTAAACAAATCAGGATTAACATCCCCTGGGAAAGACAATGTCTGTTACATCATGGTGAAACACTTAGGGACTTTGGCAAGGAGGAAGCTATTGGAAGTCTACAACAAAGTGTGGGAAAAGGGAAAGCTCCCAATTGCATGGAAAGAGGCAGTTGTGGCGGTTTGGTGTAAACCCCCACAAACAGACTAGTCAAACACAGCGCTCGGCTAGAGCAAATAACAGAACAGTGAAATGTGTATTAATGTCTACAGGCAGCCCCGCTTCGTCTGGCTCACTTCTGTGATGTTAATGTTGCCTTTAATGCATTGTGTTTATGCATCCTGTCCTTACTGTGACCTAGGGACTGAGATCAATATGTCTCTCAAATGCAAATGTCTCATGCCTGTTCTGTTATCTCTTTGATCATACCAACTGCTGTGAATGCTTTGATGTATTGTTGTAGCTGAGTATATAAGCTGTCTGAATTTCATGTTCATCCTCTCTGACTCACTTCAACTGCTGCTGCTGGACACAGACCTTGTGTCCCCTCTTCACTGAGAGCCTGAGGAATTTGGCTTCAGCCTGCTCACGCTATGGGCTGGAGCCGAGTTCCCGTGACGGCGGTATGATTAATAAAACCTGCTTAAAACCTCAGCATCGCTGCCTTATTTTATCAACAGCCGCACTGGTGACCCGACGCTGAAATGAACACGCTGCCAGCGAACGCAACACCCGGCGGTGATTCTCCGACGACAAACGAACGCGGCAGCCTGACTGATCTGCCCTCCCTTCTGCTTCAGGGAGACCTCAACGTGGAGTTTCCAGGCGAAACTCCCCGGAGAACACCCACGACCGGGAAAGCTGAGCAACGTTTCATGGTGAGATCTGCACACCTAGATCGGCACATCCACGCTGGACCGGCCGCGCTCACAGCTCCTCCACACGAGAGCGCATGCACCTCGTCCCCTCTCCACGACGGCGATCCCCATGGCCGACGGAGCACACGTGGACCTGAACGCACCATGACCGAGCGAGTGACAGAGCGTCTACTTCCCTTCACCGCTCCAACACACTGAACAGGGATGATTAAGCTCCCTGACCCTGGTTCTCCTCTCCAGCTGGCCCACCCATCACAGAACCCCGGCGCACGCACCGGGGAGTTACGGGGACGGCGCACCACGCACGGGACAAACACGGCTTTTCTGACCGCCTTCCTTCTGCTGCACACTGGCCCTTCAGGCTTGCTCGTTCACCTGAGGCACGCAGCTTGCTCACTGGATTTTATGGTCTTAGCCACGGCACACAAGGGAAATTCAGCGGTTTGCGGTTCCCGAGCGCTTTAAGGTTGTGCCCGCACCTAAAGCCAACACGTCAGTCCCTCTGCTCTCATCACAGCCGCCACGCAGCCTCGTCTTTTCTTCATGGCCGCTATTAATCCTTGCAGGACTTAATCGCGGGAGGAGCCAGTGACTAATTTTTCTCCTTGTGGACCTCTGCACGTTCAACGGGACAGCCCTTTGACATTGCGGACCCACAAGCAATTTTTGCACGGCCCGGACGTTTTCATCGTCTCCGGCCGGCTTTTACTACCCCCCACCCCCCTCCTGCACAGAGCTTTTCCCTGCTCGCTGCCCAAACTGCACTATCGAGGTCTCGGCCACCTGCCGAGCCCTCTGGGGGGGAGCTGTGGCGGTTTGGTGTAAACCCCCACAAACAGACTGGCCAAACACAGCACTCGGCTAGAGCAAATAACAGAACAGTGAAATGTGTATTAATGTCTACAGGCAGCCCCGCTTCGTCTGGCTCACTTCTGTGATGTTAATGTTGCCTTTAATGCATTGTGTTCATGCATCCTGTCCTTACTGTGACCTAGGGACTGAGATCAATATGTCTCTCAAATGCAAATGTCTCATGCCTGTTCTGTTATCTCTTTGATCATACCAACTGCTGTGAATGCTTTGATGTATTGTTGTAGCTGAGTATATAAGCTGTCTGAATTTCATGTTCATCCTCTCTGACTCACTTCAACTGCTGCTGCTGGACACAGACCTTGTGTCCCCTCTTCACTGAAAGCCTGAGGAATTCGGCTTCAGCCTGCTCACGCTATGGGCTGGAGCCGAGTTCCCGTGACGGCGGTATGATTAATAAAACCTGCTTAAAACCTCAGCATCGCTGCCTTATTTTATCAACCGCCGCACAGTGATTGTTCCTATAAGAAAACCTGGAAAGGATCCCTCAGACCCAGCGAGCTACAGGCCTATAGCTCTAACATCGCATTTGGGAAAAATAATGGAGAGAATGAGTACAGATAGGATTGCTTTCTATCTTGAAAGTAGGGGAATTTTGTCACCACATCAGAGTGGATTTAGAAAAGGAAGGGGAACTATGGATCCTGTTGTGTGTTTGGAGACAGAGGTACGGAAGGCTCAAGTAAACAGAGAGTCGGTAATTGCAGTGTTCTTTGACGTGGAAAAGGCATATGACATGTTGTGGAAGGAGGGGCTAATGATAAAGCTAAGTATGATAGGAATATCTGGGAGAACATTTAACTGTATAAAAGATTTTTTGTTTAATAGGCACATTCAAGTTAGAGTGGGCAGAGCCTTGTCAGATAGGTACTTGGTGGAAAATGGCACCCCCCAGGGTAGTGTTATAAGCCCAGTACTTTTTTCTATTATGATAAATGATGTTTTTTCTGTTGTGAACAATGATATTGGCCATTCTTTATTTGCTGATGATGGGGCATTATGGAAAAGAGGGAGTAATTTTAAGTATATAAGAGGGAAAATACAAGAAGCGATAAGTGCAGTGGAGGGGTGGTCATATTCCTGGGGATTTAAATTCTCTGTTAAGAAAACAAAGGTAGTAGTATTCACAAGAAAAAAGGGTAGCTGATGCCCAGTCAACATTGTACACTCAGGAATTAGAACAAGTCAAAGTTTTCAGGTTTCTGGGTGTCTGGTTTGATGTTAATCTAACTTGGAGGAAGCATATTCAGAAGGTGTCAGCTAAGTGCAAAAAGGTACTGAATGTGATGAGGTGTTTGACAGGGACTGAGTGGGGTGCTAGTAGAACGGCTATGAAAAACATTTATGTTGCGTTAATTAGGTCTGTATTGGATTATGGGTGTATTGTATATGGATCTGCTTCCAAAACCACGATGAGCAAGTTAGATGTCATCCAGGCCCAAGCACTGAGGATCTGCTGTGGGGCTTTTAAAACAACTCCTGTTGCTGCTCTCCAGGTGGAAATGGGGGAAATGCCATTAAATATCAGACGTAAAGAGATGATGATGAGCTATTGGGTCAATCTGCAGGGGCACGCTCAAGAGAAACACTCTACAGTCAGAGTGTTGTTGCCTTGTTGGGAGGGGGAAAGAGTTAAAAGGGAGAATTTTGCATTTTATGCTGGGAGAGTAGCCAGGGATATGAAGCTATGTGATAGAACATATATTCCATCAGTTCCTTTGCCAGTCACTCCTCCATGGTTTTTCTATCCAGTGTCGGTTGATTTGTATTTTTTGGAAAAGATGCGAGGGGGCAGAGAATTTGGAAACACCGCAGTTTTAGTAGAGGATCGGTTGGGAACAATATATCACTCCCTTACCCCGGTATTCACGGATGGATCAAAGGATCCTGACACGGGCTGCACTGGGTTTGCTTTCCATATCCCTGCCTTGAAAATATCTGTTAATAGAAGAACATCTTCCCATCTGTCTGTATATACAGTTGAAATGTTGGCTTTGGTGACTGCATTGCAGAGGACTGAGGAGCTGACGATCAAGGATTTTGTCCTTTGTTCGCATTCCAGTGCAGCCTTGCTGTCAATAAAATTAGGGTCATCTGATAGCAGACAGGACTTGGTCTATGAGATATATGAGACTTTGTATAGACTCAGAAACAAAGGGGTGGCTGTGGTGTTTATGTGGATTCCAGCTCACAGGGGGGTAAAGGGCAACGAGGCCACACATAAATTGGCTAAACAGGCTCTGGGGCACTGGGAGGTGTGGGATATTTCATTGAGTAAATCTGAGGCAAAAACGCTGATTAAAGAGTATATTAGGCAGGAGTGGCAGCATAGGTGGGACACAGGGGAAACAGGGCGACATTTGTATGCTATCCAGTGTGCGGTTGGAGTGAAGGGCAGGATGGGGACAAGAAATACAAAGGAAGAGAATATTTTATCTAGGCTAAGGATGGGACACACTAGGTTAAACAAAACCCGACAGGGATGTGCGATTATTGTGAGAGAGGAAGAAAGTGTGGAGCATGTTATTTTCCACTGCCAGAAGTATACCCAGGAGAGAGACAGATTAGTGGAGGGAATTAGAGAATTAGGGGTGGGTGATGCTAACTTAAGCATGATGGTGGGGGTTGGGGTAAGAAAGTTGTTGGTTTACCTTAAAGATACGGGTTTAATTAATAGGATATAGGTTTTTTTTGTTTTGTTTTTTTTTTAATTGGAGGGTGTTTGGGGGTACAATGTCTGGTCCACACTCCAACGCTGGATGGCGGTAATGCGCCTTTAAGTTGGGTGCCCCCGCCAAAAACAGAAGAAGAAGAAGTTTTACTTTGAAACTTGTCCCGAATGTGGCTCTTAGCTAGCTATATGCTACTTTCGGTTAGCCACCCTCATCAAACAATAATACATCATTTTAATATATAACAGACAGAACGGAGGAAAACCGACACCGAGAATCGGATGACGTACATTTAAAATCTGAAATGGAGCCGAGGAGAGAAGGTTAGTTTACTTCCTATTACCATAGAAACACTACCCATGATGCTAAGCTAACGTTAGCATCCCCAAATGTTCGCGGATCCTTCAAAAAGTTTTCATGTGTTTGTCAGCAGATTCTCTGGTAAATATTCGTAGGTGAGGGTCAGAGTTTCCGTACGGGTGCGCACATAAATAATAGAATTTAAAGAGCCCCCCCTCCCCAAACAAAAAGTCAATTATTAACACTGTCTTCCCAAAGAGTTTTCACAGGAGAAATCTCCCCTTTCAACTGGGTTTCAGTAGGCACTAGTAATGACTCTGATCTGCATACTGTAGATCGGTGGTGTCCTGGGGTCCCGTAGACCAGCGGGGTGTACTATAGGGAACAGGTCAAGTGGACCCCTGACCAACTGCGCACCCCAAGTGGACTCCGGAATCCAATCTGTACATTTTCAATCCGGTGATTTGTAAACACGAAGGAGGAGAACAACAACAAGAATTTGTGTAAAGTTGTTGGAAAGACTTTTCCCGGTCACCAAGATGTTATTTATATAGTACTTGTCTGGTGTACAGGGATGTCAGGCTCAGCTGTGGCTCACCACTAACTATATATATATACTGTATATATATACAGTATATATATATGCCAAAAACATGTAGGTTTAGGGCGCTCGCGCACGCAGCGACCAGCAGCCGGTGGCTTGTCACCAGACTGCAAACCAAGTCTACCTACGGGTACAAATAAGTAACAAAAAAAAAAAATTGACTTTTCTTGTACATTTGAGACTTTATTATAAGTTTGTGGATTATTTTATGGCTATTTTTGTATATTTTTTAAAATAAAATTACTGTTTTTTTTAAAATAAATTTGAAACACTGTGGTAATTTTTTTTTAACTTTTTCCTTGTAACAGTTTACATTTTGACCATAATTTTGCAGAACGGTGGCACGGCAGCGTGGTGGAGGAGTGGTTAGCACTGCTGCAGCACAGCAACTCACCCTTGGCCGGGGGATCCTGGGTTCGATCCCAGCCCCCGACCAACAGTGATCTGTGTGGAGTTTGCATTTTCTCCCCGTGTCTGCATGGGTTTACTCCAGGATTTCTCCGGTTTCCTCCCACATGCCAAAAACATGCAAGCTAGGTTAATTGGCATCAAACTGGGGATTCTAAATTGTCCTTAGGTGTGACTGTGAGAGTGAATGGTTGTCTGTCTCTCTGTGTTGGCCCTGTGATGGACTGGCGATCTGTCCAGGGTGTACCCTGCCTCTCGCCCAAAGATGCTGGGATAGGCTCCAGCCCCCCGCGACCCGAAAAGGATTAAGCGGAAGATGATGAATGAATGAATGAATGAATGAATTTTGCAGAACCAGAACAGAACAATAATTTAACTCTGATTTCAAAGAAAAAAAAAAAGATTAATAAAATTCTATTTAATGAAATAAATTAACTTAAATGACCAAAGATGCAGTTATTTCTGTTATAATATTTCTATATATTTGTAGTTTGTTTTTTTTTTTTTTAGAAATCTCCTCACCACCCGGACAGCTGAAAAAACTCCCTTATATTGAAATCCAAATGTTGGCATGTTTACTTTGTCTGAAGGCTGCTGACAGATTAAAGTCATTGACTGTGTGACTTTTGGTCATCTTAACTTGCCAGGTACATAATAATGAACATAAATTAGTGAATGTTAACTCAGGTAAAGGTTAAAACCCGCTCCTTTTCATTCTTGTCTGAAATAAGAAAAACAAAAAACTAATCATTAAAAAGAAGACAAAATGAGCAAACTCGAGCTCTTAACCACACCTGTTAGCTAAGCGACTCTTCCATTATTACCTCCGCCAGGCCGAAAAGGCCAGGAGGAGGTTGTGTTTTTGCCAGGGTTTGTGTGTTTGTTTGTCTGTTTGTCTGTCTGTCTGTTTGTCTGTTGGTTAGCAAGATAACTCAAAAAGTCTTGGACGGATTTGCATGAAACTTTCAGGTGTTGTTGGAAATGGTACAAGGAAGAACTGATTAAATTTTGGGGGGGATCCGGTTCACCGTCTGGATACAGGAATTTTTTTAAAGCATTTTTCAACACTGTGACATACAGCCATTTTCAACATGTGCGCAGGCGCAATGGAGGGCGCTGGGCGTCGTGTCTGACCAACACAAACTCCGCCTTCTTCAACGTTTTAGCCACAAAAGCATGCGGAAAACACTGCTAGCCTCGGACCCCCAGTGTGCCTGTGCCAGCCATAGGTGCTGCACACATTGCGCTGGTCGTCGTGTCTGACCAACACAAACTCCGCCTTCTTCAACGTTTTAGCCACAAAAGCATGCGGAAAACACTGCTAGCCTCGGACCCCCAGCGTGCCTGTGCCAGCCATAGGCGCTGCACACATTGCGCTGGTCGTCGTGTCTGACAAACACAAACTCCGCGTTCTTCAACGTTTTAGGCACAAAAGCACGCGGAAAACACTGCTGGCCTGGGCCCGCCAGCGTGCCTGCTTTTGCGCCACGCTGCAAAACCTGACACGGCCACCTGTCCGCCGCCCCATTATTTGCCACAAATTCCCCGCCCAGCTATAGGCGCTGTGTAAAAACGACCTCTCTGCCGGGGAAGACTCTAAATTCTGTTTTGCCGCGGACTGCAACCCCAATATAATATAAAACCCACGGCAACCTGTCTAACCAATCTGCATCCGTCAGTGGAGGAGATGGACACACCAACACTTCAGTTTATTACCTCCGCCAAGGAGGCAATGCTTTTACTACCGTAAAACGGGGCTATAAGGGACGGCGGGGTAATATGGGACACTTTTCTAAATGTAATTCTGCTTTTTTAATTTTGCTTCCGCCTAGATTTGATGAAGGATTCATGGATATTTGACAATAACAACACAACTCAGCGTCCTGCTCAAAATAAAAAAAGCAGAATTACATTTAAAACATTTGCCACAAAAGTGTCCCTTATTAACCCGCCGTCCCTTATAGCCCCATTTTACACTACTGAACCACTAATCCTATCACTATCACATTGATTGTCATTCATTAATTGTCTGTTTATTGCACTGTCCATGTCAAATAAACAAATAATCATTGTAAATCCAATTGCTACTCATATCTTTTCATGCTCAGGGAATCTGAAAACGTACACACAAACACTCTATGGGGGGAACTGTGCCGCTTGGCGGAGGTCTGCGCTCTCCGAGTGCTTTTCTAGTTCTTGTCTGAAATAAGAAAAACAAAAAACTAATAATTAAAAAGAAGACAAAATGAACCAACTCGAGCTCTTAACCACATCTGTTAGCTAAGCGACTCTTCTATTATTACCTCCGCCAGGCCGAAAAGGCCAGGAGGAGGTTATGTTTTTGCCAGGGTTTGTGTGTTTGTCTGTCTGTCTGTTTGTCTGTCTGTCTGTTTGTCTGTTGGTTAGCAAGATAACTCAAAAAGTCTTGGACGGATTTGCATGAAACTTTCAGGCGTTGTTGGAAATGGTACAAGGAAGAACTGATTAAATTTTGGGGGGGATCCGGTTCACCGTCTGGATACAGGAATTTTTTTAAAGCATTTTTCAACACTGTGACATAGGGCCATTTTCAACATGTGTGCAGGCGCAATGGAGGCCGCTGGGCGTCGTGTCTGAACAACACAAACTCCGCCTTCTTCAACGTTTTAGCCACAAAAGCATGCAGAAAACACTGCTGGCCTCGGATCCCCAGCGTGCCTGTGCCAGCCATAGGCGCTGCGCACATTGCGCTGGTCGTCGTGTCTGATCAACACAAACTCCGCGTTCTTCAACGTTTTAGGCACAAAAGCATGCGGAAAACACTGCTGCCCTGGGCCCGCCAGCGTGCCTGCTTTTGCGCCACGCTGCAAAACCTGACACGGACACCTGTCCGCCGCCCCATTATTTGCCACAAATTCCCCGCCCAGCTATAGGCGCTGCGTAAAAACGACCTCTCTGCCGGGGAAGACTCTAAATTCTGTTTTGCTGCGGACCGCAACCCCAATATAATATAAAACCCACGGCAACCTGTCTAACCAATCTGCATCCGTCAGTGGAGGAAATGGACACACCAACACTTCAGTTTATTACCTCCGCCAAGAAGGCAATGCTTTTACAACCGTAAAACGGGGCTATAAGGGACGGCGGGGTAATATGGGACACTTTTCTAAATGTAATTCTGCTTTTTTAATTTTGCTTCCGCCTAGATTTGATGAAGGATTCATGGATATTTGACAATAACAACACAACTCAGCGTCCTGCTCAAAATAAAAAAAGCAGAATTACATTTAAAACATTTCCCACAAAAGTGTCCCTTATTAACCCGCCGTCCCTTATAGCCCCATTTTACACTACTGAACCACTAATCCTATCACTATCACATTGATTGTCATTCATTAATTGTCTGTTTATTGCACTGTCCATGTCAAATAAACAAATAATCATTGTGAATCCAATTGCTACTCATATCTTTTCATGCTCAGGGAATCTGAAAACGTACACACAAACACTCTGTGGGGGGAACTGTGCCGCTTGGCGGAGGTCTGCGCTCTCCAAGTGCTTTTCTAGTTGCTCCTGTTACCAGCAGGTTAAAACCATGATAAATGCCTTCACTGCTTGCATACCTCTTCGTTTTTTTTCTGCGTTTAAAGTACTTTAATAAGCTCATGCTTCTCTCGGACAGCGACACTAGTAGCGAGACACTCTGCCTGGCGACTAGAACACGGGGCGGGGTGCTTCTGAATTTTGCGTGGATGACGGTCTCGCGCGTTGTTGGTGTGCGCGCTTGCGGACCGTCATTCCTTCATATTTGTTTCTTCCAGAGTAAACCCACGCAGACATGTCCTCCCCGTGTCTGCATGGGTTTACTCCGGGATTTCTCCGGTTTCCTCCCACATGCCAAAAACATGCAAGTTAGGTTAATTGGCATCAAACTGGGGATTCTAAATTGTCCTTAGTTATGACTGTGAGAGTGAATGGTTGTCTGTCTCTCTGTGTTGGCCCTGTGATGGACTGGCGATCTGTCCAGGGTGTACCCTGCCTCTCGCCCAAAGATGCTGGGATAGGCTCCAGCCCCCCCCCCCCCCGCGACCCGAAAAGGATTAAGCGGAAGAAGATGAATGAATGAATGAATTTTATATTTCCTCATAGGGTGGCGGAAAAAATTAAAGTGTGGTGAGCCGCCACCCGGAAATGTTACCAGAGGAAACCCTGGGTTTTGTTATTTTAGCTGTTTACGAGAATATATTCAAGATACAATTATGTAATCACTATGGGCTTAAAGGTCAGACTCTCAGTATTCACATCCAAATTGGAGTTACAGTTTTTGAACTGGAACAGTTTTGATCTAAAATCTCCTTATTTCAGGGGCTAAAAATTAGTTGGACAATTGAATTAAAAGCTATTTCATAGGCTGCATGGGCTATTCCCTCATTAATTGATCATCAGTCAAGCAGGTAAAAGGTTTAGAGCTTATTCCAGGTGTTTTATTTGCATTTGGAAGCTGTTGCTTTGAACACACAACATGTGGTCAAAAGAGCTCTCAATGGAAGTGAAACAGACCATCCTCAAGCTGACAAAGCAGAAGAAATCCATCAGAGAGATAGCGGAAATGTTAGGAGTGGCTAACTCAACAGTTTGGTACATTCTGAGAAAAAAAGAGTCCACTCGTGAGCCCCAGAACTCAAACAGTCATGGATGATCACAGGAGCCTTTCTATGGTGAAGAAAAACCCCTTCACAACATCCACCCAAGTGAAAAACACTCTTCATAGGTGTATCAGTACCTACAGTAAGTCTACCATAAAGAGAAGATTTTATGAGAGCAAATACAGTCAGTTCACCAGGTGCAAACAACTAATCAGCCTCAAAAATAGAAAGGCCAGATTAGTCTTTGAAAAAAATAAAAACATCTAACGAAGCCAGCCCAGTTCTGGAACAGCATTCTTTGGACAGATGAAACCATGATCACCCTGTACCAGAATGATGGGAAGAAGTCTTGGAATGGTTCATGATCCAAATCACATCACACCTTCTGTAAAACATGATGGAGGCAGTGTGATGCATGGGCATGTATGGCTTCCAATGGAACTGGGTCCCTAGTGTTTATTGATGATGTGACAAAAGACAGAAGCAGCTGGATGAATTCTGAAGTGTATCGGGACATACTGTCTACTCAGATTCAGCCAAAGGCAGCAAAGCTGATTGGATGGTGTTTCACAGTGCATATGGACAATGACCCAGAACATACTGCAAATGCAAAGAAGTGGAATATTCTACAATGGCCGAGTCAGTTACCAGATCCCCTAGCGTTTGGTGATGTTCATGGGTTTCAGACTTAAAGCAGTCATTGGCTGCAAAGGATTCTCACCAAAATGAACATTTTATTTATGCTAATGTTCATTTGTCCAATTTCTTTTGAGCCCCTGAAATGAGGAGATTTTATATAAAAATGGTTGTAATCCCTAACCAGTAACTCCAATTTGGATGTGAATACCCTCAAATTAAAGCTGACAGTCTGATCTTTAAGCCCATATTGATTCTATAACTGTACCTTGAATATGTTTTGGTAAACGGCTAAAATAAAATTTGTCAGTGTCCAAATATATATGGACCTGTATGCTTCAGTTTTTGCGTCTACTCTGCCAAGTGTTTGACATGCGCTCATTTGTAATTCCACCCCAGCCCTATAGGTAGTGCAAATGTTCTGATGTGCCAGTTTATTCACCAGCTATATAAAAGAGAAGAAAAAGAGGTTGCCAAGAAGAAGAAGAAGAATCAAATCAGGAGTGGCATTTCTCCTGCTGATAGAGTGATGATATAGAGTGAAGTACGTGGCGGTAATGCACCTGTAAGCTGGTTGCCAACTGCCAATCAAATCTAAAAGAAGAAGAAGAAGCCACACACATTTTAGCAACCACGATCATCATCATCATCATCATCATAGCGGTCTGTCAGGATTGACAATGACTGTTTCATTTAGGTCTGATCAGATTCCTCCACGCAGCTCTGTCCTTCACCCTCTGCTGCCAGGAACTCCCGGCCTTGTTAGCCTGGGCGACGTCCGAGCCGGTATGAGTTGCTTTCTGACTGACCATTTCATGATAGTGACTGCTTAAAGGACAGAAAAGGAACTTGTGTGTTTACTACTTTTGCCACGAATGGTCTTTTCTCTGGCTTTCTCTAGTCTCGTCTTGTCACGTTTCTTTTTAATGTGCCTTCTTCTTCCTCTTCATCTTTGTATGCTGTGGTGTCTGTAACGCCATCTTTTCAGTGGGAGGTTCCATCTTGCGTATGTGTAGTCGATGCACATAAGCAGTGCGGTCACAAAATTTGGGCTTCACGTGCACAGCCATGGAGGGGCCCCACAGAGCCTAGCTGACTGGAGACAATGATGTAATTTATGTCACACAAGCCTCGTGCTTGAGCAGATGTGCAGAGTGGAGGTGGAGCATAAACCCAGCTTTACCATGATGAACTTTGTACTAAACATTATCCAAGTTAAATTATCCAAAACATGCTCTGTTACAATGAAGTTTTGTTTTTGTTTTTTTTTAATGGGTAATTTTACCTGGAGCTCAGTGAACAGACTGGGATAGTGATCCCGGGGATGAATGTGCAAATTGGTTGTGTTACATTGAGGGACAGACACTTTTGGGGCAGGTTTTGCAGGTTTGCAGCTCATTTCCTTGTTGATCTGGTGTCTGCAGTAGTATGTATGTCCTAAAAAAAATGTTGAGACGTTTCATACTTATTTCCTCTATTGTAGAAAGAATGAAAAAGAGATTGTTTCACAGAGATATCAGTGGAAATTAATAACTTTCATCTCCGATCAGACCTGAAGACTCACTCACACTTCTGCACTCCAGTGTTTTTTTTTGTTTTGTTTTGTTTTTACATGTGAACTGTTTCCATTTCATTATTGATGTTATTATACCTACCTTAAAAATCAAAACTCAGAAACTAGGGTGGCAACGATTACTCGAATAATCCAACTACAAAAGTTCCTCGATTCAAAATCTATGCTTCGACATGTCGTTTAATGTTGCACTTCTGGTCAAGATGACCTTCTTCTTCTTCTTCTTTTAGGTTTGATTGGTGGTTGGCAACAAGCTTACAGGTGCATTACCGCCACTGACTTGATTATCATCACTCTATATCTTTGTGTAAGGACTTCTTAGAAGGGGTTCTGAACAACTCCTTACGTGTGGAAAAAATTATCCACCCTTGGTAGAAGTCAGGGAATGTGTTCTTCCAGTCATGCTACATAAACAAGATGCGTCTTTGTTTAATGGTGCCATATCAGAGTGAGTGGCAGCAAAAAGGAAGAAAGTCAAAAAATCGACAGAAGTATCTCAAGTCTGGTATCATTTCAAGCTCAAATTAAAGGAAAACATTGTGCAGCGTGTACATGGTAAAGCCAAGTGGCAAGCTAGCATCCTACAATGTCAATGTGACAGTGTCTTGGCAGAAAGCATCCCACATCATGCACAGTCTGCGCACCCGAGAAAAGGTATGTGATTGAGATTTAAAATTAAGATGAACAGAATGTAGTCAGCTACGCTAATTATGCTTACATGATGCTAATAGATGCTAGAGGCTAGTGAATGGAACTTTATGGTATAACGCAATTGTTATATATTAATATGTTGTATTATTGTGTGATGAGGGTGGTGGCTCCACCTTTCCGGTTCCGCCACCACCCTGAGTATAAAAGGCTGATGCGGAAGAGGCACGGTCTCTTTTGACCTTCGCCTCTGCCTGTACGGGAGTGCCTTGTGTCTGTGAGTCATACAATAAAGTTGAGTTCTATTGCACCTCCGGCCTCGTTATTGGAATACAGATTATGGACATAACATTTGGCGACAAGGATAAAAGTATGGATAAAGGTATTTTGGGCATTCGGCCATTTCTGGAGTTTCCTGGCGAGCTGCCAGTGCCTTGGGAGAGGTGGTTTGCTGCATTCAAGAGTTATCTGGTGGCACTGAACCTCAGTGAGTTGGAGAAATTGCGTGTATGGGCAATATTGGTCCATAACCTTGGCGTGGAGGGACAGCGCATTCTTAGCACATTGGGAGTGAGCGACAGTTTTGAGGACGTGGTTGGGCTAATGCGCGCTATTTTCACGCCCTTGAAAACGTCATAATCCGGAGGATCCAGTTCCGACAGCTAGGGCTGGGAACGATCCCTAATTTCCAGAATCGATTCGATTCCGATTCTTGAGATTCTGAATCGATTCGATTCGATCCCGATTCGATCTGGGGAATTACCATTTTAATAGCCATTTTACTTTCCATGAAACAAAAATCTTTGAGACCTAATGCTGCAAATTGTACCAAGAATCTTCTAACTTTGTTAATACATAAATTATCACATATAGAACTGACCCAAAATCAGTTACAATAATGCACTTTTTATTATTTAACTTATCATTTCATAAAGCACTCACAGGTGCTTTCTTTAGTGCAAAGGGTGTGTCGTGTCAAGTTCACCACCCAGAGTAAGTAAACAAATTCAATGCATGAACCATGCATACATAATCTCACTGTATTTCAGTCCCTCCAGGATTTTGTCAGCTGTTTTTGTGATTGTTGTGGCCCAAAAAGCCTGGATTTGTGGGAGCTTTTCCAAAAAGTTATGGCACTTTTAGAGTTTTTTTGCACTCAAAAGTTGTGTGAGGAAGTACAAATTTTAAAGCAGCTGCTTTTTCCATAGTTTACAGTGATGCTATTCTATGTAACACCACAAGAAAAGCACAGGATTGCCCAAAATTTCCTGTTAAACAGTGATTTATTTAGAATTAAATGCTCAGTAAAATTGTAAAAAAAAAAAAAGACCAATATTGTGTTCTTGCTGAGAACTTAAAAGAAATAAAAGAATTTGTCATTACAACAACTAAATTGCATTGAATGCATGTTAGTCTGGAGAAGATGATGGCAGCACCTTCTTGAATCTTGAATTTGAAGGTCTCCTTCTGTGCTGAAATCCACATGAAGCAGGGATGCTCCTCCACTGACAACCTCTGACCTTCAGAAGGTCTCAGTGAGAATGAAGCTTCCAGTCTTCACACATCTGAAGGCAGATAAAAAGAATAGATTTCACAGTAAAATTAACATTCATATTTTTAGATCGCCACACCACAGTAGGGTTTAATAATTTGGGTTTTTTTTATATTTTAACTACAAATTAACTTTCAATGTTTGAAAAGGGTTTCAATTCATTTCCTGAGAAGGTTTGTTCATTTCAATTTAGTTCTACTGAGTAAAAATAGCTTGTTGTACTGCAGCCTTTATTAATTTTATTGTGATTTATTCTCTTCACATCTCTTAAGTGGCAGAAGTCCATAATCTCATAAAATATACCTTAATTCTGCATTTATTCACAGCGCTTAACCAACAGTTCTCTGTGTCCATAGCTTGTAAAAGAAACCACTATCATGCCAGATAAATTATTAATTGACGACACAAATGTTAAAACAAACAAATGATATTATACTTACAGTCTCAGCAGCTCCAAGTCTCCCTCTGCTTCACGGGTTTCAGTCTCCGTGCATTTTCTGTTTATGAGTCGTCAACTTTATGTTCCAACACAGTGCTGCACAGAGTAAAAGTCCGTTTATCCCCGCTTTATGAAAAATATTAAGAAGCTGTTGAGGACAGTCTTTACGGTGACTTTTGCTGCTAAATTAAGAGACACGCACGTTATTAACTCCGCTCGTGTAAACACGAAAGACGTGTGCACGCGCCGCAGAGAACACAGAAGTTTTATTTATGAAAAATATTCAGAAGCTGTTGAGGACAGTCTTTATGGTGACTTTTGTTGCTAAATTAAGAGACGCACGTTATTAACTCCGCTCGTGTAAACACGAAAGACGTGTGCACGCGTGGCAGGAAACTCTTGCCGGATGAGAACCGTTTTAACACCACAGAAGAAGAACTAGCATATCCGTTAGCTTGCTAGCTCCGTTAGCGTGTCGGTTGTTTATGGTTCTCGGCCATTGTTCCTGGCTCACTGACCCGGTTTCGACCCAATTATACTCAGCAGACGTTCACAAACGTAAAAATATTATATTAAAATATATTAATATTATATTAAAAGATCGATCCGCGGATTTTGTGGATCGATATCGGCTCAGTCAAACGTGGATCGATCCATATCGATATATTGATCTTTTGAACCCACCCCTACCGACAGCGCCGCCAGCGGGCTGGAGAGTTGGTGCAGGATGTGAGGGGTGTACTCACTTTTGTGAGACACTGTGCATGAAGATCATAAGTTTACAGGGAAACGCTGGGAAACTAGGGGAAAGCATGACAATGATGCCACACCAGATTGACACTGAACACTCAAATATATTGACAGGGGAGTAATGACAAAACACACAACAGGTGGGAACAATCAAGGGCAGCAGGGAAGTAGCTACAGGAGAAGAGAGCAGGACGGGCAGGGCTGTACAGACAATCATAGACAGGGGATGAGCACAACCAACTGGGGAAACACGGAAGACCATGACAGAAGACACAGGAGACAAATAATGCAAATAATAATGATCATAATAATAACGACTTACAAAAGATGACCACAAAACAACAATGGGGGAATGAGCACAGGACTACAGTGGGGCAAAAAAGTATTTAGTCAGCCACCAATTGTGCGAGTTCTCCCACTTAAAAGATGAGGGAGGTCTCCAATTTTCATCATAGGTATACCTCAACTATGAGAGACAAAATGAGGAAAAAAAAAATCCAGAAAATAACATTGAAGGATTTTTAATGAATTAATTGGTAAATTCCTCGGTAAAATAAGTATTTGGTCAATAACAGAAGTTCATTTCAATACTTTGTTATATACCCTTTGTTGGAAATGACAGCGGTCAAACGTTTTCTGTAAGTCTTCACAAGGTTTTCACACACTGTTGCTGGTATTTTGGCCCATTCCTCCATGCACATCTCCTCTAGAGCAGTGATGTTTTGGGGCTGTCACTGGGCAACATGGACTTTCAACTCCCTCCAAAGATTTTCTATGGGGTTGAGATCTGGAGACTGGCTAGGCCACTCCAGGACCTTGAAATGCTTCTTACGAAGCCACTCCTTCATTGCCCGGGCAGTGTGTTTGGGATCATTGTCATGCTGAAAGACCCAGCCACGTTTCATCTTCAATGCCCTTGCTGATGGAAGGAGGTTTTCACTCAAAATCTCACGATACATGGCCCCATTCATTCTTTCCTTTACACGGATCAGTCGTCTTTCTTTTTTTTTTTCTTTCTTTATTTTATTTAATATGGACATAACACATTACATTAGTACAATCACAAGGAGAGACCAGATGTTTTGCATAGGTGTATATAGCACAAGTGCTAATTCTCAACACCAGTCCATAGGTGGCTTATATAGGTCATAAATTAGGCTGTACAAACAAAATTTACAAGTTAATTAAAATTACAAATACATTACAAATTATAAATAGAGCAAGACATCCATGATTACAACAAACACAGTTCAGACTAGACATGCACACATTGCTGGTGGGATTTTAGCCAATCTTTAGCGCCTCTGTTGAAGAGGTTGGCATTTGTCTCCAGTTTTAAGTGAGTTGGTAGAGAGTTCCATAAGTTTGCCCCTTTTATGGAGAAAGCAGACTGACCAAATGAAGTTCTAGACATGGTGACAATGCAGTCACCGTTGATGGAAGCTTGTGTGCATGCTCTGCTAGAGCTCAAGCGTCTAGCCACCAAACCAGAGAAAGGAGGTGAAACAAGATTGTATAGACATTTAAAAACCAGTCTGATATTACAGAAGAAGATAATAAAATTTTCAAAAGTAAGAAGATTGTGCTTGGCTAAAATACCACAGTGATGCCACCGCATTGGTTTGTGGTCCAAGATTTTTATAGCCTGGTCCCTTTGCAGAAAAACAGCCCCAAAGCATGATGTTTCCACCCCCATGCTTCACAGTAGGTATGGTGTTCTTTCTCCTCCAAACACGACAAGTTGAGTTTTTACAATAAAGTTCTATTTTGGTTTCATCTGACCATATGACATTCTCCCAATCCTCTTCTGGATCATCCAAACGCTCTCTAGCAAACTTCAGACGGGCCTGGACATGTACTTGCTTAAGCAGGGGGACACATGTGGCACTGCAGGATTTGAGTCCCTGGCGGCATAGTGTGTTACTGATGGTAGCCTTTGTTACTTTGGTCTCAGCTCTCTGCAGGTCATTCACTAGGTCCCCCCATGTGGTTCTGGGATTTTTGCTCACCGTTCTCGTGATCATTTTGACCCCACGGGGTGAGATCTTGCGTGGAGTCCCAGATCGAGGGAGATTATCAGTGGTCTTGAATGTCTTCCATTTTCTTTCTTTTTTTTTTTTTTTTTTTTATTTAAGTTTTTGTAAAGGGTATACAGGTCGTTACAGCAATGCAGTGTTTACATTTTCATCACATGTTCCCTTATTTTCTGATATTTGACAACATTGGAAGATTAATTCTTACAACACCCCTTTTTTTTTTAAAAAGTGAAAGAAAAAGTGAAATTAAAGAGAAAAAAAAAAACAAATAAAAAAAAACAACAAAACAAACAAACCAGTAAAAAACAAACAAAAAGAAAAAGTAAGTAAATAAAGATAAAAGAGCATCTGAGTAGAGTTGGAACAAAGAGCGGAACCATTATTGAAATGGTATTTGTCAAAGATTAGATCTAATGGAAGACACATATGTGGTCCAGGGTTGCCAAAAGTTCATGAACACATCCATGTCCTGTCTCAGTGCGAATGTCAACTTTTCCATCGAGTAAATGTCTTGGATCACGTTAGTCCAATCTTCAGGTGTAGGACAGTCCTTCAACATCCATTTTTTAGTTAGAGCTTTTTTGCTTGCCAATATTAAAACATTGAATAAGTATTTTTCTCCTCGTCTTTCCAGTGAGTCCGGTAGTAAACCCAAATACAAAGTTACAAAAGAAAAGGGAACTGTAATTTTGAATATTTTCCTCAATATTGTCTGTACCTTGGTCCAATATTGGTGGATAACTGGGCATGACCAAAACACATGAAAATGTTTTGCAGTCTTTTCACCACACAAGCGCCAACAGTTCAATCCCTTATGGGTAAATTTGTTTTGTGCAGGTGTTCTGAAAAATCTTGCCAAGTTTTTCCATCCAAATTCTCTCCACTGCAGGGATGAGGTACTTTTCCATTGCTGTTTATTTAGCTTTTCCCATATTTCCAGTTGTAAAGTGAAATTCCCCTCTTTTTCCCATCTCTCTTTTATATAAGATGTGTTGTCTCCTTTTAAGTCTTGAAGACCTTGGTATATTTTAGAAATGTATCTGATCCCTGGGATCCCTTTATATGCCATTAAGAAGACCTTCAGAACACCTGACTGGGCCCTTTCCAAAACCTCCTTTTTAAGTATATTGTTTATGTGGTGTCTAAGCTGGAAGAACCTGTAAAGGTCTTGATTTATTAGGCCTTGTTTTTTCAAATCTTCAAAACTTCTTAAGATTTGCCCTTTAAAAAAATCGTAATATTTTATCAGCCCTTTCTCCTTCCACTTTTTAAATCTGGTGTCTGTTTTATTAGGAGTAAAGTCCTGATCATAGGCGATCCATTGCAGAAGTCGATAGGGCTCTTTAGTTTGATTCTCTCTGACTATCTTAAACCAAATTTTTAGCGGGGTCTCTATCCACGGGTTAGTGTTATTCAAAAGCTTAGGTAAGACATTGTTCCCTATTATCGCCTGTAGGGGGATGTCACTTATTTGGCATTCGATCTCCTTCCATTGTGCAGTGTAGACTGGGTTACATATCTCTACTAAAGTTTTAATTTGTGCGGCTTTAAAGTAGTCCCTGATATTTGGCAGCGCGAGCCCACCTTTGTCTTTGTTTAGCTGTAGGGTTCTATATCTGATTCTAGGTCTCTTGCCCTGCCATATGAATCTTGAGATCCTTCTGTCCAGCTCCTGCCATGTTTTTTTGGGAGGTTCTACCGGTATTGTTTGGAAAAGGTATAGAAGACGTGGAAGTATATTCATTTTGACTGCTTCAATTCTTTGTGCAGTACCCAAGAATGGTATCATATTCCATCTTGCTAGGTCAGATTTTATTTTTGTCACCAGTGGATCATAGTTTAGTGATATAATTTTGTTGAGTTGTTTCGGGATATTGACCCCCAGATATTTCATAGATTCCGACTCCCAGTTAGTTTTGAGTTTGCTTAGTGAATAATGATTTGGGTCATAGTTGAATGTTAAAACTTGGGTTTTATGCATATTTAATTTGTACCCCGATAAATCTCCATACTCTGAAAAAACTGAGGTTAGTTCTGGTAAAGAAGTGTCCGGCTGCCCTAGGTATATTAAAATGTCATCAGCAAAGAGTGCTATTTTATGTTCCTTCTGACCAAGTGTAATACCTTGAATTTTTTGGTTTTGTCTTATCCATTGGCTCAGAGGTCCTATGAAGATTGCAAAGAGCAGTGGAGACAGGGGGCAGCCCTGACGACATCCTCTTTCCAGTTCAAAAGATGATGATAAATTACCGTTAATCCTTATTTTAGCTGTTGGTTTTTTATATAATGCCTGTATAGTTCTAATGAAGTTGTTATGAAAATTGAAACTGGATAAGATTCTATATAGAAAAGACCAGTCAACCGAATCGAATGCTTTTTCAGCATCTAATCCCAATATGACTGCATTTAAGTTATATTTTTTTATATGATGAATTATGTGTAAAGTGCGTCGAATGTTGTCTTGTGTCTGTCTTTGTCTTATAAAACCTGTTTGGTCTAAATGAATTAGGTCTGTCAGTATATTTCCTAACCTTTTGGCAAGGATAATGGTAAAAAGCTTATAGTCCTGATTTAGTACACTGATTGGTCTGTAGTTGGAGCACTCTAGTTTATCCTTTTCAGGTTTAGGTATAACTGCAATGACCCCTTCTCTCCAGGAGGGGGGGATTTCCCCTGTGTGGAGGACATAATTAAATGTTTTCAGGAGGAGAGGAGATAGTTGCTGTTTAAAGGTTTTGTACCACTCTGCTGTATAGCCATCAGCTCCTGGGGATTTGTTAGCTTTAAGTTTCATAATTGCTTTTTCCAATTCTTTAGGATGTATTTCTGACAGTAGTGTTTTATTTTGTGACTCCGAAGGTTTAATGTGTTTAGGAATGCCTCGGATGCGTTTTTATGTTTTTTGTGGGAGTATAAGTTCTTATAGTAATTCTCGAAGTTTTTAAGAATATCCTGAATTCTGAATTTTATTTCCTTTGATACTGGGTCTCTGATTTTGTAGATTGCTCTTTCTGTTTGATGTTTCCTCAATTTATAGGCTAGCAATTTTGCCGATTTACTGCCTGCTTCATAGTATTTTTGTTTCAGAAATGTAAGTTTCTTCTGGATTTCTATTGTGTAGATCTCATTTATTTGGTTTTTAATTTCCTTAATCTTGAGCGAGTCAGTAGAATGAGTGTTGCCTTTGTGTTCTTTTTCTAGGTTCCTAAGTTCTGACTCTAATGTGGATAGTTTTTCTTGTCTTAGTTTCTTTTGGGTTGCCAGTTTTGCAATAATCTTTCCTCTTATTACAGCTTTACATGCATCCCACAGTATTAAAGGGGATACTTCTCCATTATCGTTATCTTCCAAATATCTGAGAATATCTGATTCCAATTCATCTTTCAATGGTCCTTTCAGGACATTTGAATTTAACCTCCAAGAAAATGTATTATTTGTGTATTTTTGGATATTTAAGTCCATGTAGATCGGACTGTGGTCGGAGAGATCCATCAGTCCTATTTTACATGTTTTTACTCTTCCAATGTCTCTATTAAACATAAAAAAAATAGTCAATCCTTGAGTAAGATGAATGTGGAGTTGAGTAAAATGTATAGTCTTTTACACTGGGGTTGAGTTCCCTCCACAGGTCACAGATTCCCAATTCTTTTAGTAGCATCCGAGTCTTCCTGTTTTGGGTGTTATTTTGATGTGGGGAATTACCAGAAGCATCCCAGTATGGATTCAGTCTAAGATTGAAGTCCCCACCACATATCACTAAACCTTGAGCTTTAGTTATCATTAGGTCGAATACATTTTTATAAAATTTCCAGTTAGCCCCTGGGGGAGCATACACATTCAGCAGGGTGATATCTTCTCCCTCTAGCCGCCCAGTTACCAAACTGTATCTCCCTTCTTTATCTTTGTGTTCTGATTTTTTTTCAAATGTAATTTTGGTTGATATCAATGTCGCTACTCCCCTCCTCCTCCCTGATTTATATGAAGATGAAGAGATCATTTTAAACCCTTGTCTACTGAGTTTATTGTGTTCCACGTCTGTTAGGTGGGTTTCTTGTAAAAGTATTATTCCTGCTTTGTCTTTTTTCATTTTGCCTAGAATCTTGGATCTTTTAACTGGATTCAGGATTCCTTTTACATTATATGAAATTATTTTGGTTACACCCTGTTTCTCCATTGTGTTGTTTTGTTTAGTATAACTGTGTGGTGGCCCTCTTTTGTGCTACTCAGAAACTGAAAGAACATTAAAAACAAGAAAAACATTAAGAACATAGTGTAAAAAACTTTAAAACAAAAAGCTGTCATAAGAACTTCCTGAGCTGAGGTCTTTTTAAAGACCCTGTAAGAGCCTTGATGGAGTGAAGGCTCTGAGGGAAATTCCTCAAACTCTGTTACGTGTTGAGGGCCCTCTCTTACCACTGAAAGTAGTCCCATGCTTTTAACGTGAGTTTCAGAACCCAATCCAAACTTGTAATGATTTTTTTTTTTTTTCCTTTTATGCCTAATCCCTGTGAAATTGTGTGCACCCTCCCACCCCCATCACATCAAACATTCACGCAAAAACAGTATTTGTTAGTATGAGGAGAACATGTGGATTATTGTCACATTTCTATTTTAACAAGTTTTTTTTTGTTGTTTTTTTTTTTTTATTACAAAGACTTATTTGTTTCAAATAATATGATTGTTCCATGAAATGTTTTACCACATGCTGAATATGCATCTCCTTTAATGTTTGTTACCTTGTATGAGGGGGGTTGGATGTGCGGATTGATTCAAGAGAAAAGAAAAAAGAAAAAAAAAAAAAAAAAAAAAGGTCGCTATTCCAACCTGAAAACGGATAGTTTATCCGCGACGCTCTGGTGCTGGGTTTCCCGCTGCTGGTCCGTGGATTTTGAAGGTCTTTGTGTTGTCCATGTTTGCGCTTTGATCTTCTCACTCGGGTCTGCTGCTGGTTTAAATACCGTTACCGGGAGGCCTCTTTTCGCCATGTCAGCTGTTGCTTCTTCCGCCGAATTATAGAGACACGTTTCATCGCCGTAGAAGACCCTTAACTTCGCAGGAAATGGTGTCTGAAAGCGCAATTTCTTCTCTCTTAACACCTTTTTCGCGTCATTGTATTCCCTGCGCTTTTTAAGGACCTCCGGGGCGTAATCGTGTTCCACGTAGACTTTTCTCTCCTGGTGCATAAATCCTTTTTTCTGCCAGGCCAGTCTTACAACCTCTTGTTTTATTTTGAAATTGGAAAATCTTACCAACACCGAACGTGGGGGCGCTTCCGCCGCCGGCCTAGCGGCTAATGAACGATGTGCCTTTTCTATCTTCAAGTCGGTGGTTTGTGGAATATCCAATTTCTCTCTTAGTAAGGATTCCACGCATTCTGCCATTGAGTTAAAACCATTTTCGGTTCCTTCTATCAGACCATGAATTCTTATGTTGTCTCTTCTTTGTTTTCCTTCTTGGTCGGTTAGCTTAGCCTCTATAGCTGCTTGTCTTTTGCGTAGGTCTAGCACAGAATCTTCGAGCACTTTTATTCGATCCTCTGTTTCCAAGATTCGGTTCTCGGCCTGGTCCACTCTGCTGTTTGTCCTTTTCAATTCTTCTCTGAATTCCCGAAATTCGGCCGTAACATCTCGGCGAAATCGTCGTAGCTCCTCAAATAGTGATTTCAGGCTAACCCTTTTGTTAGCTATCACCAGTTCCTCGTCTTCTGAACGGAGATCTTCCAGTTCGGATTCTCCGGCCGATACGTGTCCTGGCCTGGAGAATTTCAGTTTCTTCTGTTTTCCTTTAGACATGATGATTTTGTCTTTTGATTTTCACTCCTCCAAAAATCCGTTAAGTTTGATTTTCAAGGTGTTATCCTGGATTGGGTCTGAGAACTTCAGTGTTAAGCTGCAGTCGCCATGGCGTCCAGACCCGTCTTCCATTTTCTAATAATTGCTCCCACAGTTGATTTCTTCACACCAAGCTGCTTACCTATTGCAGATTCAGTCTTCCCAGCCTGGTGCAGGTCTACAATTTTGTTTCTGGTGTCCTTTGACAGCTGTTTGGTCTTGGCCATAGTGGAGTTTGGAGTCTGACTGTTTGAGGTTGTGGACAGGTGTCTTTTATACTGATAAAGAGTTCAAACAGGTGCCATTAGTACAGGTAACGAGTGGAGGACAGAGGAACCTCTTAAAGAAGAAGTTACATGTCTGTGAGAGCCAGAAATCTTGCTTGTTTGTAGGTGACCAAATACTTATTTTACCGAGGAATTTACCAATTAATTCATTAAAAATCCTTCAATGTGATTTTCTGGATTTTTCTTTTCTCATTTTGTCTCTCATAGTTGAGGTATACCTATGATGAAAATTGGAGACCTCTCTCATCTTTTAAGTGGGAGAACTTGCACAATTGGTGGCTGACTAAATACTTTTTTCCCCACTGTATATGCAAAGACTAACAACTGGGGAGCACAAATACACTTAATAATAATAATCACGATAATAATACAAATAATACTAATGACAAGGGGAAAATATGGAAATCAAAATGAAAATAAAGCGTGGGCACAGTCTCCGGCCGTGTCCCGATCATGACAAGTAGGGGCAGCGCTAGTCTTTCTTGTTTCTTCATCCCTCTTCTGTTCTCTGTTAGAAATTTAGTGAGGGCTCCATCAGGTCATTCCTTCTGACTGTATTATTGCTGCTCAAGTTGACAGCAGCTCAAAAAGACCAACAGAGGTGGACATTTATTTTCTTAGTTAGAACTGAGTTCTGCTTTAATCCCATTAGTGAATGATTTCTTTGATCTGTTTTGCCTCTAGAATTCCCAGAGCAACATGTCTATGAGAACGAGTTTTCTTCTGACCAGCAGTTCTGGAACCAAGAGGGGAACTCAGGTTTGGAACAGAAGGAACCAGAACCTCTACAGGTCAAAGAGGAACAGGAAGAACTCGAACCTCCACAGGTTAAAGTGGAACAGGAAGAGTTCTGCATCAGTCAGGAGGGAGAACAGCTGTTGGTCAAGCTGGAAGCTGATACCTTCATGGTGACCCTTATTTCTGAGGAAAAGCAACAGAGTGAAGCAGAACCAAACAGTGAGCAGCTCCTTTGTCACAATTCTGCTGTGATGCATGCTGGGAACTTTTATTGTTGGTAAACAGGAGTAAACTCCAGAATCCTAACTTTACTGACTTCTAGTGCGACTTAAAATCCAACCTGCACACAGTAAAATGAAATCTACAGCCATCTGCTACCAATTACATCTGAACGTCATTATTATTTTTTTTTACTATCAATGATGAATTACTCACATTGTAACCAAGATGGTAAACATGAGTCCTGTTTGGTTGAGAAGGATTTCAGTAAAGATTAAAATTAGAGAACAATGTACTTGATTTATTCTAACATATGTTATTCTTCATTGTTCAGGATTTTACAGAATATCAGCTGTGGCTATACCTCTGCTGTACTAGCATGTTTTTTTTTTTAATAACCAAGGCACTTTAACACAAACATTTAGTTTGTAAAAAAAAAAAACTGAGTAAAATTAGAGAACATTGATCACTGTGTGTCAGAAGAGAAGATTTAAACAAGGTTTTTTTTTAGGACTATCCGCCTTATTCCTGGGGGTGCCGCGGTAGGAACGATTATTGGCAGAACTTCCGGTTTTGGCTGAGGTAGTGTTAAATCAGTCAGTAAGAGTGGAGTAGAAGGGGCATTTAAAATAGCGTTTTTAAAAGTTTTTCAAATTCATTTTAATGTATGCTCCTCATACGTGTTTTGCGCTCAAGCAGCAGTTAATTTCAGCACTTGTAGTTTTTGTATTTTTTCAATGTTTTGGCGTAGTTCTGGCACTTGTTGCTGGTGTTCGTGGTTGTGCCATAGACTGTATGAATGGAGGCTTCTCACCGGCAATGTGTAGATCATGCACTGAAAACAAAAAAGGACTGTAGGTGTGATCGGTGGTACAGACAGGACTGGCATGAGAGCACAGCAGGTATGTTTTCACTTGCATGAATGTCATAGATCTGACATCTGTGTTATATATGTCACCAGAATGAAGGCTGCATGAAATAAAATAGTAATTAAAAAATAGTAACAGTTTAAGAATAAGAATAAGAAACTTTATTGTCATTGCACACCAAGATACAACGAAATTCTTTTTAGCAGCAATCACTCAGTAGCAGCTACAGTATAATCTAAAATTAAATAAATATGTATATAAACAAGCATGTAATATATTAAAATCAATATCTCTTTATATATATATGTACACATACACACATATACATACATACATACACACCGGCATACATACACACATACATAAACAGACATGCATTAAAACCAACTAATAATACAATGTCAGGTGCCAGTAAAATCCTATGCATTTCATTAGGGTGCAAAAGGAGCAGTTATTACAATAGTCCTCATTATTGTGCAAATGGACTCAAAAGTACTGAGGTAGTCAGAATGCCGGGGGGGGGGGGGGGTTCATGGTTCTTTTAACAATCTCTTCACAGCCGTAGGAAAGAAGCTGTGTTTGAGTCTGTTGGTCTGAGCTTGCATGATTCTGAGTCTGCCAGAGGGGAGGCTGGTGAACAAAGAATGTCCCGGATGGATAGGGTCTCTCTGGATCTTTGTGGCCCTTTGGAGGAGACTGCTTGAGTGAATTTCATCCAGATGTTGAAGTGGGGAGCCAATAATCCACCGGGCCATCTTGACAACTCGCTGCAGCCGTTTTCTCTCCGCTGTAGTACAGCTAGCATACCACACAGTGCATCCATAAATAAGGACACTATCGCGCCGCGATAAAAGTTCCTCAACAGAGGTGGAGGGAGTTTATTCCTCTTCAGTGTTCTCAGGAAGAAAAGATGTTGCTGGGCTTTTTTAATAATGTGACTGGTGTTCACGGTCCAACCCAGGTCCTCTGAGATGTACAGCCCGAGGAACTTGAAGTCTGTGACATGTTCCACCTCCTCCCCATTGATACTCAGACATGAATGCGGTGTGGTCCTTGATTTCCGGAAACCGATAATGATTTCTTTAGTCTTCTGGAGTTAAGGTAGAGATGGTTATCACTGCACCAGGCCACCAGCGTCTAGACCTCCTCTCTATAAGGTACCTCATCGTTATTGCGAATCAATCCCCACGATGGTTGTGTTGTCTGCAAATTTAATAATGGTATTGGAACCTGTCAGCGATGGCCCTCACGAGCCATCAATAAGACACCGATAGCCAGCCGATGAGTTTGCATGTTTTATTAACTAAAAGACAAATGACAAAATAATTTGGGGCAAAAACACAACTAAGACTATGGCTACAGACACATGATACAGAATCTCAGGAAATACACTTACAGAAAGACGAGTCCAGAGTTAGACGAGGGTTTGACGAATGATGATGAGAGTTTGACGAGGGAATGTTTGACAAGGTCGCAGCCTGGAGTAACCTGAGCTGCTCCCTTAAATAGGGCTAACAGATTAATCAGCTGATGAGGACGTCATCAGCTGAATGAACTCCAGCTGTCCCTGTGGAGCTTGGCTCTGACAGCCGGAAGCCCCGCCGAGACACTGTCACAATAAAAGCCCGGAGGCCATATGGTAAACCTGGGAAGAGAACGGGGAAATACTGGACAACCCGAGCATGGACAGAGTCAGCGCTCAGACCATGACAGTACTCCCCATTCACGAGGCGAATTCCAGGTGCCATGTAACATCGAAGGCGACCCCCCCCACCCCCACCCAGAAGGTCAACAGGACCTTCTGGGTGGGGGTGCTGGGGGACCTGGGGGACCTGGGGCGGTCCTGAGGGACCAGGACCGCCCCAGGGAGGGTGTTGGGGGAACAGGCTCGGAGGGCAAGAACCAACCAGCATAATAACAGAGAAAGAAGGAAAAAAAACAGGCTACAACAATCAGAGCATGGTAGGGAATACAAAAGCCAAAAATACAGGCACATACACTGCACCAAAAACCCATGAGGAGGAGACACAAAGAAAAAAAACTCAAAACGGCTACAAGCAGCACACCATAATCAGTCCCATAATGTCACGGGCAAGGGAAAAAAAAAAGAACATTTCACAACCACAGAGGAACCAGGAAACTCAAATATAGGCACAAAAATGCAACGTACCCCATAATACCAGAGAGAGAGAGAGAGAAAAAAAAACCTCATGCTACAGAGCAGCGATAAATACAGTTCAAACTCGCAAAAATAACAACACGAGGGGGAAAAAAACACACGCTATAGGGCGGCGATATACACAGTTCAATATAGTTCATATAACAAAACACAAGAGCATCCCTAATATTTCAGAGGAGAGGGAAAAAAAAAACGGATGACGGCAGGCAGAGCACAATAACTCAAAAACAAATGGTTCGGGAGGTCTACCTGCGTCCAGCATCCAGATGGCTGGCAGGGGAAAAAGGATAAGTTCGGGTGGTCTACCCCAGTCCCAGGCCCGGAGAAACAGTTCCTCTGGCGGCTGGACCAGGTTGCCGAACAAAAAGTCCAGTTTGTCGGGCGGCCGACCCAGAACGCCGAACGGGCGAAGCAATCTCCCAGGCGTCCGACCCGCGTCATCCAGCCACCAGGACCGCAGGGGAGAACTCGGAGACAGCCTACCTATTGAGAGGGGTAGCGAGGGAGAGCCGAGCCGATAACGGGGAATCCCAGCGGCCCCCGATGGAAGGGAAAAGGGAACGGGGAAAGGATGAGGGACCAGTCCAGTGTCGATCGGTGGAGGATCTGCAGCTCCTGCTCCAAACCCCACACGGACTGGTGCTGCGCTTTCGTTGGATCCCAGGTGGGACCATGCTGCACCCACGACGGACCCCGATTGGGTCGACGTTGCACCCATGACGGACCCCGACTGGGCCGGAACAACACCCACGATGGGCCCCGAGTGGGCCGGCGCAGCACCAGGGATGACCTCCAGACACGAACCCAGAACCTCCAAGGCGACGATCGGAACGGACTCGTCACCGGTGACTCTGGGAGAAGGCTCAGAGGAGAGAAGAAAACCGTGATCAGAATCACCGGCAGTGGCAGAGCCCAGCGAGACAAGCTCGGACGCCGCAGACGGCAGCGCCCGGCTCGTCTCCCCGAGAGACAGGCAAAAATGCTCCAGAATAGTAGAAAGGAAGACAAAATAGAGCACTTGCCTGATCTCGGGCTCTACCGCAGCCCAGGACTCCGTCAATCCAGGTTCAGTGCGCTGAAGGTCCAGTTCTGGTTCCCACTCGACTGCGGCGGGCTCCGCAGCCGGCATGATGGTGCCCACAGTCTGGGGATTCCCTGATGCTGGCGTCCACACTGACGGCCCACACGGCGAGGTGGCAGGGAATCCGTGACCTGCCGGGTCGGACTGTCCCTCCGTGGAGACCCGGGGACACTTGCTTGTTGGGGCTCCAATTTGCAGTCCACCCTCCTCCTCTGCTCGTGTCGTGGCTGCGGGGCTGGAACCAGGCTCTCCAGGCCCGCAGGCTCCCTCCTCGTCAGACGGCGTAGTCCTGGCACCGAGGAACGCTCAGGGGAAGGAGACACAAAAGCCTGTTTTCCACTAGCCCAGCACACCTCGGTACGGCTCGATTCACTTCAGTACGGCTCGGAATGCTTCTGTCTCCATTAGCACGGTGTTGTGCTTGTGCTGTGTTTTTTTTTTTTTTAGGAGGTTTTAGAAGCGGGGCAGCAGCAGATTCTTAGCGAGGCGGGGCCACACTCCCGTGACGTTACGCACCCGACTGAGTCCTTATTTACACGAGACAAAAAAGGATCCAAGGATTATTGCCTTGCTCGCTGTGTGGATTTATCTCACAATTAATTTTATCTCATAATTAAGCTGCAACAACACAAGTCACTTTTGTTTTGAATTAACTGCCAAATGACCTAGAAATAAAGAGCTGAAACTTGTTTTTATTCGTATTAAATAATGAGACGGTGGCACACTGGCCTACACCAAATTATTATTTTTTACATCCTAGGGCATTTTGGATGTACTGAATTAAAAAAATTCATGTTTTTCACCTTCAGGTCAACGTTTGGAACAACAGTATTATTATTTTCCGTTTAGATGATGCTACACTCCTTCTAAAGTATTGTAAATCTCTGAATTTGGAATGCCGATAGAACATTCAATTTACATATACTTACTTTTTTACATACTTTGACTTGTAAGCTTGATCAGTCTCTCCTGCTGCATTTTAAAGTCCAACTGTGCAACTTCTTATAAGTTAACATAAAAAATGTACCCAAAGTTTAGAACTGGATCATGTGGGGCTAATTTTTTATGATATTTCAATAAAAAGAACAGAAAGCTTACAAAAAGATTTCTTTTTTGGTCTAGTTAAAAATTACATTACCTTTACAATGGTTGACCCTGACAGGAAGATCAGTATCATTTTGATCAGACTAGGCAATGGAATTTCTATGTAATTATACTGTTTTATAATTCAGTGTTATAACAGACAAACCACACTTTCCAAAACAATTCCATTTTATTATATACAAAATATTAAAAGAAAAAAAAAACTTTGCAACACAACATGAAGGTTAGTTGACATTTTATACACGCCGACCACTGAGTGTCTACACCAGCTTCCCAAACTGGGTCACGACTCGGATGAATGAAGGCGTCTCTGCCAGCTGTGGGTCAGGATGGCTCGGTTGAATAATCCGGACGGGCTGTCGCGGCGGACGCGTGGGATGATTCTACAAGGAAAATGCACACAATAAAATACAGCACGTAAGTGCAAGATATACAGAAAAGACAATAGTTTTTAACAAGGATACATAGGCTTATTTCAGCGTATTGTTCACATGAATAATTAAAATAAAAGCTTTAGTCCGCATTGTGCTGCAATAAAGCAGCGATCCATCCACAAATGAACAGCTTTTTTATTGCATAAATAAACTGAGCGTCTTACTGAATATATTTGCGCAAAAACGCACAATAAAAAAAAATTAAAACTCACCGTTAAAGGACTCCGATGTCGAGACCTCCCGGTATATTTTTTCATTTCGGGCGGCTCCGTGTAACTCGCGCTGCATACGTTCGTCTGACAATGCAGTGAACAGACACTGCAGCTCCTTACTGGTCCATGGAACACCCTTATTACACGAAGCCATTTTTGATAGAGAATAAATGAAAATAGCACAGCAATACACTGAAAAGGAACCGCCAACAGTGGTTGTGTGCTGAGTAAAGGCGGTCGTGAAGATTCTTTTTTTTTTTTTTTTTCAAAAACTTTATTGAGAAGGTCGTGAAGATTTGGTAGATGAGGAGGAGGAGAGGGGCGGTTACAACCTGACCAATCAGCGCCGGTTACGACCTGACCAATCAGCGGCGACCAGTCTGTTAACGTCACAACACGGCACAGCTCAGCACTGCTGTACCCTGCCCTTCAGCAGGGCTGAGAATTGCGGCTGTTAAACCGTGTTGGGGCTTGTGGAAAAGCGTACAAAGCGTGCTGAGCCGTCCCGTGTCGCGCTAAAGCGTGCTAGTGGAAAAGGCCCTAAAGGTAGCAGGTTCTAATTAATCACTGCAGCAGGTGGAGGGAGCTTGGGAGATGGTGAACCCCGGACTCCACCCCCAGGGATCAAACAAGGCAATTCACCCAGTGAAGGAAAAGAATGAAGAGACACTTGCCTGATCCCCTGAGGGCCGATGGAACCTGCTGCAGTGGGCTTGATTCTTCCCTTTCCCCAATGGATGGTGACAGAGGGCCCCCCGGGAAGATGAGGAGGAGCCGCTCGCACAGGATTGATGACGGGCGCAGCCGGAGCAGGACTCGTGGAGTTCACAGCAGCTGGAGAGAGCGTCAAGGAGGAGGGCGGAGCAGCCGATGCGGTCCGGGAACGAGGAGCTGACGGAACAGCAGGGACAGATGACTCGGAGGCGGCGGCTGCTGTGTTTTCCTCCTGTCGTGACGCAGGAGCAACAGCTGGCTGGGAGGCAGAGTTCCTACGGCGACCCGGAACTGGATCCGGACGGGGTTCTCGCCGAGGCTTACCACGGGCATTGTGACGACGTTTACTGGCAGAGGGTGAGGCGAAGGTGAGGCCAGGGAACCGCCGCTGCTGCGCAGAGACAGAAGCCAGCAATTCGGGGTATTCGGGATAATTATGGAGCTCCGGACTGAGCTCCACCAGTCTAACTGCCGCCATCACATGCTTTATGATTTCAGATGGATGGGAAGCAGAGCGAGCTGCAGCCACACGGTCCTGGAGGATCACAGCAGTCCACTGCGTCTCCTCTGAGGGAATCCCGGCTGACGTCATCCTCCGCTGGGAATGAGAACGGCACTTGAGCAACGTAGACTCTTGGCTGGATGGGGGACAGGAACTGGATTCCGAGGTGAGGAGCGGGGATGCCTCACCTTTGGCTTCCTGCCAGAATTTCCCTCCAGTCCGCGGGTCTTCTCCCGGAGTGCTGAAATCTCCGCCGTCCTTGCTACACTGACCACCCCGAGATCACGACGAGGATGGCGGTTAATTGCTGCCTCAGCGAGGTCCAGGTACCAGTGTACGCTGCTGGGAATGGAGTTGTTGCGAGTGTTCGAGAGGATACCATCAATATCAATGAGGGCCATAACCAACTCGTAGCCCAAGCTCATCGCATAGCCCTTGGGCAGTGACACCATCTCCCAGCACACTGGTACGTGAAAAAGGGGACAAAACTACAAGCCCAACAATGCAAACTCTCGGTGAACGGCGTCTCCTTCTGGCTGCGACCTACTGTCAACGATGGCCCTCATGAGCCATCAATAAGACGCCGATAGCCAGCCGATGAGTTTGCATGTTTTATTAACTAAAAGACAAATGACAAAATAAAGAGCCACGTGGGGCAAAAACACAACTAAGACTATGGCTACAGACACAGGATACAGAATCTCAGGAAATACACTTACAGAAAGGCGAGTCCAGAGTTGGACGAGGGTTTGACGAATGATGATGAGAGTTTGACGAGGGAATGTTTGACGAGGTCGCAGCCTGGAGTAAAGTGAGCTGCTCCCTTAAATAGGGCTAACAGATTAATCAGCTGATGAGGATGTCATCAGCTGAATGAACTCCAGCTGTTCCTGCGGAGCTTGGCTCTGACAGCCGGAAGCCCCGCCGAGACGCTGTCACAATAAAAGCCTGGAGGCCATATGGTAAACCTGGGAAGAGAACAGGGAAATACCGGACAACCTGAGCGTGGACAAAGTCGGCACTCGGACCATGACAGAACCATGGATGGCAACACAGTCATGGGTGTATAATGTAAACAGAACAGGGCTCAAGACACAGCCCTGAGGAACACCAGCATTAAGGATAATAGTAGAGGATGCAGAAGTGCCCATCCTAACATGTTGGGGTCTATTTGTCAGAAAGTCCTTGATCCACCGACAAAGAGAGGTTCCAAGCTACAATGTCTGAAGTTTGTTGACCAGTCAGCTGAGACTGCCAGAATTGAATGCTGAACTGAAATCAGCAAACAGCATTCTAGTGCAGGGGTGGGCAGTGAGGGCCATTTCACTGCAGGTTTTTTGTCCCACCTAGTCTTTTCAGCAGGTGTGTGCTCTGATCAGCTTCAAGGATTGCTAATCATTGAAAACACCTGCTGAAGAGACTGGGTGGAACAGAAAACCTGCAGTAGAATGGCCCTCCATGGCACATGATTGCCCACCCCTGTTCTAGTGTATGTATTGGGGCTTTACAAATGGCTGAGGGCAGTGTGGAGGGCAATGGAGATAGCATCATCTGTAGATCTATTAGACCTATAGGTGAACTAATGTTGGTCAAGGCCTGGTGAAATATGGGCCTTGATATGCTGCAACACCAGTCTCTCCATGAACTTCATAATCACCGGTGTCAGGACCACAAGCCGATAATCATGCAATCCTGTTATAGCAGAAGTTTTAGGCACAGGAGTTATGGTGGTATTTTTCAGACAGATGGGAACTGTAGTTTGGTGCACTGAGCGATTGAAAATGTTGGTAAATACTGCTGCAAGCTGATGAGCACATGATTTCAACACCCTCCCTGGTACTCCATCTGGTCCCGGTGCTTTACTGGTGTCAATGCCCTGCAAAACCCTCAGTACCTGATATTGTTGGAAGGTGAGGGGTTGGTCATCCTGTGATGGTGTCAACAATACATCCTCTGTCTGTGTCTGCTGCCCTCCTCAAAGTGGGAGAAAAAGGTGTTAAGCTGGTCCAGTAAAAAGCTGTTGGCAGGTGAGGGAGCATTGTGGCACTGTTTGTAGTCCATAATATTCTGGATACCTCGCCACAGAGAGTGGGAGTTGTTTTCCCTGAAGTTGGCCTCTATCTGCTCTTTATACTTTGTTTTGGCAGCCTCAATGCCTTTATTCAGGTCCGCTCTAGCCCTCCTATAGGCCTCTCCGTCTCCTGACCTCAGTGCTAAATCCCTAGCCTGGAGCAGCGCTCTGACCGTGGCGTTGAACCAGGGATTTTGGTTGGGAAATATTTTAACCCGTTTCCTTGTTATTACATTGTCCATGCAAAAATTGATGTACAACAGCACAGAGGAAGTGTAGAGTTCAATGTCTGTATGTTCAAAGAGTTCCCACATAGTATCCTCAAAACAGTCCTGAAAAATTGATATAACTTCCTCAGTCCAGCACCGCACTGACTTATACTGTGGCTTAGATTTGCAAATGAGTGGCCTATAAGCTGGTATCATTAACAAGGAAAGATGGTCTGAGTGTCCAAGGTGAAGAGAAGGATAAGCCTTGTAGGCTCCAGAGATGCTAATATAGACCTGGTCTAATGTTCTGCCCTTCCTTGTTTTAATGTTCACATTCCTATAAAATCTGGGAAACACAGTCTTCAGATTAATGTGATTGAAATCGCCAGCTATGATTTAAAAAAAGCCCTTAGGATGCTTATTCTGCTGTCTGCTGATGGTGTCATAGAGTCTGTTCATAGCTGTGTTAGCATTAGCTCGTGGATGAATATACACAATGGCTAAAACCACAGCAGTGATTTCCCTAGGCAAGTAGAAAGGTCTACAATTTAACAATAGAAAGTCCAAGTCTGGGCAGCAATGTCTCTCTATAACGGCAGTGTCCATGCACCTGCTATAATGACTATAAATGCGCACCCCCACTTCTCTTGTCTTACCGGAGTCCACAGTACGATCTGACCAAAAGATGGTGCGGCCTGCTATCTGCATGGCTAGGTCTGGGATGTTTTCATGCAGCCAAGTCTCCGTTATCACCATAACACAACTGTTCATTCAGTTATTAACAGTCCGTAGTTAAATCTCGTCCATTTTGTTAACCAGGGAACGGGTGTTGGTGAGAAAAATGCTGGGAATCCCAGGTTTATATGGCGCTGCAGTTAGCCTGGCTCTAATGCCAGCTCGTTAGCCCTGCTTCTATCGTCTTTCACAGCTCCGTTGTCGTTGTCTCTTCTTGGTTCGTTCACGCTGACATATCGCCCCCAGGATCGAGTCAAACCCTTCCGGGGTCCAGCTGGTCCAGCGTTGTTTCAAGCTGATAAGTTCTAGCCGAGTGTAAGTTTTCCTTAAATAGCTGCTAGCAAAGGAAGAGCTCTGGGTCGCTGCGTCTATATACGCCGCCGCCGCCATCTTGCCGCCAGTTTGCTAGTTTGCTTCCTAAGGTTTAACGATTTAAGAAAGATATCAAATAGGTTTTTTGGGTTTTTTGCATTTGTTGCACTGTCTTGGAACGATATGGACTAGCAGCTTCAGCATGCATTAATTTTTAAATAATCACAAAATATAGATCAATAAAATTTTGAACAGTTGTCATAAAAGGCCTGTACGTGTCAAGTTAAATAACAAGCATTCAGGGCATGACGGCAGCATGAGCATTTTAATTGAGGGGTAAAACAGATAGCTGCAGCTGTCTGTTTTACCCCGATATTAAAACACCCAAGCACGGTGTTGTGGTTCTTTGTGGCTCTGACTAGAGTCTACATCTGCTCTGAGGTAAATCTGATTATGTCCAACATCTTTTAACAAAATACATCTGACTTTATTGTCGTGGAGACATTGATATATCTCAAGAGCTTTTATTTGTTTACAGCGTTGGCATCTTAGCAGCGGCGCTAACTAACGGAGCTACTGTCTGCAAGGCCACTTTTTAAGGTCATCTTCCCTTCCCTCCATAGTCGTGGGAAGTGGTATGATTATATTACTGTTTTTGAGGTACAAAAGGCCGCGTTCCCGCATTTTTGGTGCCAAAGTCATTGTTTTTTAACAAGGAAAAGTGTCCCGTTTCAGTGACAACCACACATTCTAAACTAGTACTGGAAGTTGCGTCCATAATTCATGCAAGGCATCATGGGGGCAAGGAATAAGGTGGATAGGATTCAGAAATTAATAGGAAGTGTAGAGGCCCCTGCTTTGAATGACTTCAGCACATCTGCACGCACAGCACATTTCTCACACTGCTCTGGTTTGATCTTGGTCCATTCTTCTTCAGTCTCTTCCACAGTTCCGTAACTGTAGTGGGTTTCTTAGCCATTATTTTCTCACCAAGGATTTTCCAGAGATTCTCTATGGGGTTGAGATCTGGACTCTGCCCTGGCCATTTCATTGTTTCAATATTGATAGATGCAAGGGACTGTTTAACCTGTTTTGCAGTGTGGCAGGGGGCATTGTGTTGCATGAAAATTGCAGGCTGATTGGGAGACAGTTGCAGTGAAGGAATTGCATGTTGCTGAAGGAGGTTGGTAAATAGTAAATGGCATTCACTTATAGAGTGCTTTTTTCTCATCTCTAGATGACCAAAGCGCTTTACAGATCCTGCTATCCAACCATTCACACACACATTCACACACTGATGGTGGCGTAGCTGCCATACACCGGCGCTGGCCTGACCTACCAGGAGCAACTGGTTCACGTAAACATTTACGTTCATCTGCCATGGTAGCTGTACAGGAGGCCCAACTCCTGCTGCAGAAAACATCCCCAAACTATGACACTTCCTCCTCTAAATTTAACTGACTTCTTTACACACTTTGGGTTCAGTCTTTCCCCAGTTTGACGCCAGACATATTGTTTCCCATCAGACCCAAATAAACTGAACTTCGTCTCATCACTGAAGTGCACTCTGGACCAGTTCTCTGATTCCCCATTGAGAGTCTTCACATAATCCTGTCCCCCAAACCAGAGCAGTGTGAGAAATTAGTGATGTCCCTGGGTGCAGGTGTGCTGAAGTAATTCAAAGCAAGAGCCTCTACACTTCCTTTTAATTTTTTTAATCCGATAGCCCTAAAAAAAACATTGTTTAAATCTTCTCTTCTGACACAGTGGTCACTGTTCTCTAATTTTGCTCACCAATTTTTTACAAAATAAAAGTTTGTGTTGAAGTGCCTTGTTTATTACAAAAAAAGACATGCTAGTACATCAGTGGTATAGCGACAGCTGATATTCTGTCAAATTCTGAACAATGAAGAATAAAATGTTAGAATAAATCAAGTATTAATACATTATTCTCTAATTTTGATCTCTACTGTATTGATGTCTGACTTTTTTCTGCAGAGTCTCAAAGAATGATGGCGCATCAGTGCAGACTGCTTGATGTCACCAGGAAACCAGTGATAAAGTTACACAGAATAGGTCTGTAAAACTATAAAGTCTGACTCATAGTGATGTCAAAGTTAACACGTTAACCTCACTGCAACGCCCCCTTCACATCGCCAGTTTTTTGTTTTATTGCATTAATTGCAATTAATTAAATTGGAATGAAAACAGCGGGGCAGAACGAAAAATGCGGAACTTTGGAAACCCGGCTACTCTTTCCATCCAGTCTCTATGGGGCAATCAGAACAACTTTATTTGGCTGTGGAGTATCGCTGTCATAATACGTGGACACATGGACCAAATCAACGCACAATCCAACTCCCGAAATGTGGCCACAGCCCACAGCTGGACAGTTTAAGGCCTGTAGTGGGTGTAACCCACAAAGAAGAAGCTCCGGCCCCAAAGCCACAGCCCAGTTTTGGTGGTACAGACTCCTCATTTTGTTTAGTTCTGGGTGTTTGGGTCAGTTTGCTCGAGTGTTGCTATTGTGTTATGTGGATATGTGGACTGCATCAATGTGTGGCTCCGACCCTTGGCGCTGGAGAGAAGAGAGGAGAGGCAGGAGCAATGCTAATAGCTGGACTTTCCAGTTGTGGTGGTCGCTGTGAGGATTGTTTGGAGGGTCTTCTGGATAGTTGTAGTATTTGACTTGTTGAATGCTTTGAAGGGACCTGCAGTTACAAGGGGCAAGAACGTGTGTCCACTCCCATTTAGAGCTGCAACTAACGATTACTTTGGTAGTCGACTAATCTAACAACTATTTTTTTGATTAGTCGACTTATTGTGATTATTTCTCTCATGTCCACCATCTCTGCTTCCTGTTGGTGCGGCTCCTGTTCGGGGCTCCAGGTCATGTTTTACTTGACCTGTTTAAGCCTGCACAGCTGTGAATATCATTTTGTTGTCAGTTCCTTCCTTAATATAATGTAGCCTATTATAAAATGTTCCCACAGCTAAATAAAATAATGACCCATCAAACATGAGTTGGAAACTTAAACTTGACAGCTTTATCAGAAGTGTTTGTAGCAACGCAATTAAATAACAGACATTAAAGTTTGGTCTTGTAACCCCCCAAAATAAAGTGCAAAAACTAAAATAGCAGCCTCTGCTATGCCATAAAGGGGTGTTGTAACTCTGCATGTTCAAAACAAACTAGAATAATCATCTCCATTAAAGTAAAAAAAAGAAAATAAGCTAGTCCATCATGTTTGAAACGTTATTGGGTCTAGAAGTTTAAAAGTTTAATTAGGCTTCAGATGAAAATTAAAATAACTTCTTCCAGTCCAAAATAAATTTACAAACACTTTAAATGTCAGTGCAGGAACGTGAGCTTTCACTACACACACAGTGAAATATTTAAGCCATTTTTATAATTTATTTGTGATGATTATGGTTATCTTTTTTAATTAAATTACAAGTCATGGTATTCTAATTAACCAAGATGCACTAATATTCAGAATGAGGTCTGATATTACCGCAACAATAATAGAGACTATGAAAAAGAGAAAGCTGCTCCTGTATTCACTTTAGTGCAGTTAACATGTTAGCCAGCATAACTGAAGTAGCTCAGCCATCAGCAACCATCGTCCAAGAGATTGTCTGACAGCAGGTAAACTAAACAGCACACACTAATAGTGTGGTCCATTTTCTAAAGCTGAGAGTTGGTTATTGAAAATAAGATGCGTTAACTTTACTCGCTAACCTTACCAGCGCAGTGTTTAGAAGTGGCCCAGAGCACTACGGAGGTTCACTGACAGGTGGCCAGAGACTGTGGGAATGGAAAGAAGGAGGGATGGATGCATCACTGTAGTGCAGCTGCTATGACAACTCTGCTTTACAGTTTACATTAAATTTGTTTCATTTATTTATTTTCGGTAAAATCCTCCCATACTTTGGCCTTCTCGGTGATTTTCTCTCCGTGTCGCCATGATGCGCTCCTCTTCTTCTTCACTGGAACAATTTAACTGAACATTTCCGCGGCACACATATAAACCTGAAAATGAAACGATTTGTCGACAGTAAAGATCTGCATTGACAAATTTTTATAGTTGACGTTATCAACTACTCTCATGTTGATGGTAGTGTGAATGGCTTGACAGATGACAAGTTTATGGTACATTACATGGGGGGAAAATATGCTTTTAGTCACGATTATTAAAAATGAATTAATGCAAAATTTTGGAGATTAATTGTGATCAAGAATTTTAATCGTTTCACGCCAAGACTGACTGAACAAACACATTAGTATGACTCATGTAGGATCCTAATCAGAGATCTGGGTTACATTTAATAAAATGTACAAACTCTAATTCCAATTAAGTTGAGATGTTGTGTAAAATGTAAATAAAAACAGAATAAAATGACTTACAAATCATTTTTAACCTATATTCAATTGAATAAACTGCAAAGACAACATATTTAAGATAAGATATGCCTTTATTAGTCCCACAATGGGGAAATTCCAGGATTGCAACAGCACAGGGATAGCAACACTCAGAGCAATAGTTTAGAAGATAAGATGATAAGAGCAGTGAATATGCATACATATGTACACATAAATGTACACAGCGCGGAGCGTTGTAGCTAGATGGAATAAACAGCATAATGGTCTATTCAGTTACCCCACATAGTATGAATATGCACCCATACAGCATATTTTGTATTTGAATGAATTTAATGTTCAAATTGATAAACCATTGGGTTTTTTTTCAAATATTCACTCATTTTGAATTTGATTCCTGCAGCACATTCCAAAAAAGCTGGGACAGGGGCAAGAAAAGGCTGGGAAAGTTGAAGAATGCCCAAAAAACACCTTTTTGGAACATTCCGCAGGTGAACAGGTTAATTGGAAACTGGTGAGTGTCATGATTGGATTTAAAAGGAATAGATTGCTGGACTCACCCTTAGAGATAGGGTGAGGAGCTCAGTCATCCGGGAGAGGCTCAGAGTAGAACTGCTGCTCCTCCACATTGAAAGGAGTCAGTTGAGGTGGTATGGGCATCTGATTAGAATGCCTCCTGGATGCCTCCCACTTGAAGTGTTTCAGGCACGTCCCACTGGGAGGAGACCCCGGGGCAGACCCAGGACTCGGTGGAGAGACTATGTCTCCCAGCTGGTCTGGGAGCGCCTTGGCATCCTCTCTGAGGAGCTGGGGCGGGTGGCTGGGGAGTGGGAGGTCTGGGCTTCTCTGCTTGAACTGCTGCCTCCGTGACCCGGACCTCCGGAAAAGCGGTAGAAGATGGATGGATGGATCCTGAAAGGCTCAGTCGTTCACAAGCAAGGATGGGGTGAGGTTCACCATTTGTTGAAGAACTGTGTGGGCAAATGGTCCATCAGTTTAAGAACGTTTCTCAATGTACATTTGCAAAGAATTTAGGGATTTTATCATCTACAGTTCATAATATCATCAAAAGATTAAAAAAAATCTGGAGAAATTTCTGCATATAAGTGGCAAGACCAAAAACAAACATTGAATGCCAGTGACTTTTGATCCCTCAAGTGGTACTGCATTAAAAACCAACATCGTTCTGTAAAGGATATTACCACGTGGGCTCAGGAACACTTCAGAAAACCATTGTCAGTTAACACAGTTCGTCGCTACATCTATAAGTGCAAGTTAAAACTGTACCATGCAGAGTCAAAGCCATATATCAACAACACCCAGAAACACCGCCAGTTGCTCTGGGCCCGAGCTCATCTGAGATGGACTGACATGAAGTGGAAAAGTGTGCTGTGATCGGACAAGTCCACATTTCAAAATGTTTTTGAAAGTCATGGACGTTGTGTCCTCTGGGCTAAAGAGAAAAAGGACCCTCCAAATTGTTATTAGAGCAAAGTTCAAAATCCAGCATCTGTGATAGTATGGGGGTATGTTAGTGCCCATGGCATGAGTAATTTGCACATCTGTGAAAGGACCAGTAATGCTGAATGGTACATACAGGTTTTGGAGCAACATATGCTGCCATCCAAGCAACGTCTTTTTCAGGGACGTCCCTGCTTATTTCAGCAAGACAATGTCAAGCCACATTCTGCCTGTGTTACAACAGTGTGGCTTCGCAGTAAAAAAATGTGGGTACTGGACTGGCCTGCCTGCAGTCCAGACCTGTCTCCCATTGAAAATGTGTGGAGCATTATGAAGCGCATAATACAACAACGGAGACCCTGGGCCCCGGACTGCAACTGAAGTTGTACATCAAGCAAGAATGGGAAAAAATTCCACCTACACAGCTTCAACAATTAATGTCCTCAGTTGCTAAATGCTTATTGACTCTTGTTAAAAGGAAAGGTGAGGTAACACAGTGTTGAGCATGACCCTGTCTCAACTTTTTTTGAATGTGTTGCAGGCATCAAATTCAAAATGAGTGAATATTTGCAAAAAAACAAAGTTTATCAGTTGGAACATTAAATATCATGTATTTGTAGTGTATTCTATTGAATATAGGTTGGAAGGAATTTGCAAATCATTGTATTCTGTTTTTAATTAATGTTTTACACAACATCACAACTTCATTTGAATTACAGTTTTTTCTTTTTAATGAACATGCTGAGTGTTGTTCCTAAGTGGAATTAAACCCTCTAGATCAGGGATGGGCAACTTTGGTGGTAGTGCGGGCCACAAAATTTTTTTCCTCATTTCCAGAGGGCCAGATTTACATGTAAACCTACCGGGGGGGGGGGGGGGGGAATTATTTCCTGCAAAGTCAAAAGTTTCACAATTAAAACTGAAAATGCAAATGAAAATAAAAGGTACTCAGTGTTTTATCATATTAGAATTAAAAATACTGATAAAATTATATCTGCCCTATGATGGACTGGCGATCTGTCCACCATGTACCCTGAGGTTCTTACTCACACATGTGGTGATTTAAAGCAAAAACCACAATAGTGGATGTGCAATGTTTGTTAAAGTTATCAATCTTTTCTTGGGGGGTTTGTGCACTAAAGTGTTTGACAGTTCTTTTTTTATTCAGCTAAATGCACTTTGTGATGTGCTAAGGTCAGTTATGAGCAGGATGTAGTATATTTTATTTCAAAAGAGAAACAAATATTAATGCTTCTAACAGTGCACATTGAGTTTTTATGCACTTTGAGATATGCCTGAGTAAGATGTGACCAAAATGATCATTTATAGAATTTTATTTTTTCATTCCATTTATTAAATTGTTGTTCGAGGAAAAAATATTTCTACTACTTCAAGTTCTGCTCAACCCCAGCACTGTTATTGTCTTTTTATGCACTTTTGATGTGCCTTTGTCATGTGCCAAGTGCACATTTAAAATCAAGCCAATGAATAAAAAGTACATATTTTTCATCATAGTGATCTGTGTTGGTTTGAAATTTGTCGTATTCAACAGATCACGAAACGTGTACAGATCAACATGTGCGGCCCAGTTACACGTCTTGATTTCAAATTGTGGTGGCCCAACTGATTTTGTAATTGAATAGCCCTGCAGTAGAAGATAAATGGATAAAATTATATCATAACCTAATTTTTAAATCTCTCTCCATCAAAATGATGAGCAAAGAGAAATTCTGGACAATAATTAACAAAGTCAAAAGAAAAGGCAATATGATGAGGCTTTGCTTACTCATGGATTCATTGTAGGTGTGGATGGGCAGAGAAACAGTTGTGTGGGCTTGGTAATGTCTGGCTCCCCAAAATGGGGAATTAAAAAAAAGTTCAAACTCGTATAAATGAACCAACAAAAAAAATAAAAAATCAGCAGATTACAACGACCAGTCTGAACTTTTATTGCTTACATGATCTTCAACTGCCAAACAAGAATAAATGCTACAGCTCCTCAGCTGTACAATTTATTCTTGTTTAAAAGCGGCCTACTTTGTACATTTAGTGCTGTTTACAGTTTATTAATGCAGTCTTAGCATGCAAAACATACCTGACAACACTCCAGTGCACACTGTCACTGCTGCTCCTGCTAGTGCTCGCTCTCTTGCTCTATTACTTGCAGAGAGGGGCACAATGTTTCAATTAAAGCTCCCTCTACTGGCGGACTCTATAATTGCATTTAAGAAGAAGAAGAAGTTCAAAATGTGATAAAAATAAATAATTGATTTTTGGAAATGGACTGGCGGGCTGCAGTGGATGAGGGGGCCACCAGTTGCACATCCCTGATCTAAAATGTAAAGTTAATACCAACATGACTGTGCAGCGGAATGGCACGATAGGGGATACGAGGAAACCCAGTCCAGGAGGGGGGAGTCTGTGGCGGCTTCTCCTTCCTGTGCAGGACCGGTGTTATGCCGGTACTAGCCACACTGTTTATCAGGGCTCAAGCCACTGACGTCAGTGGGCGAGAGCCCTGTTGTAATCGCTAGGATTATTTATTATTAACCTTTATTATGCAGGTAATCCCTTTGAGACACGGGGTCTCATTTTCAAGAGAGCTGTTTAATCGATCAGTTCTGTTACAGCAGAGCTGATCAAAGTGGTCATCTGGCGTGTAGAGCAATGAAGTTGGTCTCATTTATTTTGTGCATAATAATTTCTGAATGATTTTAACATTTTATTTTGCTGAGCTGCATCAAGGTGAAGAAGTTCTGTCCCCCTCAGTCGTTTGAAGCTCATATTTACTTCTATAAACAAAACGCTGTGTCTGACATTACATTTTCTTCTGCACCAGCGTGTCATTTCATAGCTGTGGACCATTCACACTGGAGTCTGATGCGGGTCACATTTAAATTATAATGTGAACACCCACACAAAAAAATTAGATTTCAGCAAAAAATCGGAATTGAGCATTAAGACATGCAGTGTAACCACAGCCTATAATAATTAATGAAATGACAGAATGAGTGAATGTCTGGCTCTGTTAGCTGCAGGTAACTGCTGCTGGTGAAGGAGCCAGTGTTTTCAGACAAATTTAACACATAGACATCACCACTTGACTGATCTAACCCAGTAGAAAAATAATTTCATCTCTTTGACTATACAGTTACGGTTTGCAGTCCAAATTAGTTTTTCTTTTGATTCAGTGTAACAGGTGGAGGAATTTTCTGCTCGAGCCAGTTAGCCATTAGTCCCTGCTAGTAGCTCCAACAGGAAACATTGCAATATGTGTTTTTTTATGGATAAAAACGCCATAGTGACATGTTCAGAAATAGAAGTTGGACAGCGCTGTGTGTACGACCGACTAAAAGAGACATATAAAACAGAATTACTAATAAATAATATATTTTATACTACTGTTGATGTGCTGGGCACAGGCTCACCATCATGTCACAACTGGTGACAAATCAGAAATGTTCACTGAACGAGATCTAGTGAGATCATGGTGGACCAGAACGAAGCAACAGCGTTGTTTTTTTTGAAGTATTTTTGTTGATAGCCCCTCGAGATAGACAAATTAATGTGTAAAAACACTGAAAAAGTAAAATTTTCATCCTGTGTCCCCTTTTGGACCTCAGGGAACTATGTTAGCATGTGGAAAAATTATTTTGTCCCCTTTAAATAACTTGTTGAATCTGAAACGAATTCATCACTGCTGAAATTATCACATGCAAGGATAAGAAAAATTTGTCACCAGGTAATGACTTTTTTGGCCAGTCAGTGTATTTATTCTTTCTGGTTTTTCTATTACTAGCATTTTCTGTCTCTTTGTCCCTCCAGATGCTCTACTGCTACGTGCCTGTAAGGAGGAGGAGGTTCTCGCTGTCCAGCAGCTCTGGAACCAGGAGAGGAACTCCAGTCTGGACCAGGAGGAACAAGATATTGCACAGGTTAAAGAGGAAGAAGAAGAACTCTGTAGCAGTCAGGAGGAAGAACACTTTGGACTGAAACAAGAGACTGATACCTTCATGGTGACTCCTACTGATGAGAACAATGACAACAGTGAAACTGAACCAAACAATGAGCAGCTACTTTCTCACAACTCCCCTGACACTGAGAGCCAAGACCAGGGAGCAGGTAAGAATGTAAACCCAGGATCAAGTAAACCTGAAGAGCCAAAGCCGAAGAAGGGACCTCACAGAAAGAGAACTGACCAAAACAATGTAGACAATTCCTCCATGTCAGAGAATCAGTGTGATACTGACACAAGTGAAAAGTCTGTAAAATGTTCTGATAATGACAAAGACTATAAAAATGAATGCCAGAAGAAGAAACATCACACAGTTAAGTCACATGTTTGCAACACTTGTGGGAAAGGATTCAGGAGGAAGAGTGCTTTATCAGTTCATGAGAGAATCCACACAGGTGAGAAGCCATTTTCTTGTGAAACATGTGGTCAAAGTTTTAGGTATCATTTTCAGTTGAAAACCCACATGGTAATGCACTCTGGTGAGAAGCCATTTTCTTGTGAAACATGTGGGCAAAGTTTTAATCAGCGTCATGTTCTGAAAAATCACATGAGAATCCACACAGGTGAGAAGCCATTCTCTTGTGGATCATGTGGACAAAGTTTTAGGTATCGTTTTCAGTTGAAAACCCACATTACAATTCAGGAGGAACAAGCTGCTGCACAGGTTAAAGAGGAAGAAGAACTCTGTAGCAGTCAGGAGGAAGAACACTTTGGACTGAAGCAAGAGACTGATACCTTCATGGTGACTCCTACTGATAAGGACAATGACAACAGTGAGCAGCTCCTCTCTAATAACTCTCCTGACACTGAGAGTCAAGACCAGGGAGCAGGTAAGAATGTAAAACCAGGATCAAGTAAACCTGAAGAACCAAAGCCAAAGAAGAGACTTCACAGAAAGAGAACTGACCATAACAATGTAGACAACTCCTCCATGTCAGAGAATCAGTGTGATACTGACACAGGTGAAGAGTCTGTAAAATGTTCTGATAATGACAAAGACTATAAAAATGAGTCCCAGAAGAAGAAATGTCATACAGTTAAGTCACATGTTTGCAACACGTGTGGGAAAAGATTCAGGAGGAAGAGTGTTTTTTCAGTTCATGAGAGAATTCACACAGATGAGAAGCCATTTTCTTGTGAAACATGTGGACAGAGTTTTAATCACCGTCAAGTTTTGAAAAAACACGTGAGAATCCACACAGGTGAGAAGCCATTTTCTTGTGAAATATGTGGGCGGAGTTTTACTCAACGTTTTAGTTTGAAAACGCACATGAGAATTCACACAGGTGAGAAGCCATTTTCTTGTGAAACATGTGGACAAAGTTTTAGGTCTCATGTTCAGTTGAAAACCCACGTGCGAATCCATACGGGTGAGAAGCCATTTTCTTGTGAAACATGTGGACAAAGTTTTAGGTCTCATGTTCAGTTGAAAACCCACATGATAATTCACACAGGTGAGAAGCCATTCTCTTGTGAAACATGCGGGCAGAGTTTTAATCACCGTTATGTTTTGAAAACTCACATGAGAATCCACACAGGTGAGAAGCCATTTTCTTGTGAAACATGTGGACAAAGTTTTAGGTATCGTTTTCAGTTAAAAACCCACACAATAATTCACACAGGTGAGAAGCCATTTTCTTGTGAAACATGTGGGCAAGGTTTTAAGCACCGTCATGTTTTGAAAAATCACATGAGAATCCACACTGGTGAGAAGCCATTTTCTTGTGAAATATGTGGACAAAGTTTTAGGTATCGTTTTCAGTTAAAAACCCACGTGATAATGCATGTGAGTGAGAAGCCATTTTCTTGTGAAACATGTGGCCAAAGTTTTACTCAACATGGTACTTTGAAAAGTCACTTGAGAATTCACACAGGTGAGAAGCCATTTTCTTGTGAAACATGTGGACAAAGTTTTAGGCATCATATTCAGTTGAAAACCCACAGGATAATCCACACAGGTCAGAAGCCATTTTCTTGTGAAACATGTGGACAAAGTTTTAGGTATAATGTTCAGTTGAAAACTCACACGAGAATCCACACAGGTGAGAAGCCATTTTCTTGTGAAACATGTGGACAAAGTTTTAGGTCTCATGTTCTGTTGAAAACCCACATGCGAATCCACACGGGTGAGAAGCCATTTTCTTGTGAAACATGTGGACAAAGTTTTAGGTCTCGTATTCAGTTGAAAACCCACATGATAAGTCACACAAGTGAGAAGCCATTCTCTTGTGAAACATGTGGGAAGAGTTTTAATCGCCGTTATATTTTGAAAACTCACATGAGAATCCACACAGGTGAGAAGCCATTTTCTTGTGAAACATGTGGACAAAGTTTTAGGTATCGTTTTCAGTTAAAAACCCACAAGATGATTCACACAGGTGAAAAGCCATTTTCTTGTGAAACATGTGGGCAAAGTTTTAAGCACCGTCATGTTTTGAAAAATCACATGAGAATCCACACAGGTGAGAAGGAAAGAAGAGAGGGAAGAAAACAACATAGGAAAACATCCAAATAGATGACACTAAGCACATCAAAGACCTGGCAGAGGGATCAGCATATAAATACCTGGGCATAGAAGTAAACACAACTATTGAACACAGGAAAATGAGGGAAATAATCAAAAAGAATACCAACATCGCCTAAAGAAAATCTGTAAATCAAACTTAACACCTAAAAATAAAATCACTGCAATAAACCAGTTGGCAGTACCAGTTGTCACATATGGATTTGGGGGTGATAGACTGGCCTCAGGGGAAACTGGACCAGTTGGATGTTTGGACCAGGAAGACCCTGACCCTTCATAAGGTAACGTATAGAAATCAATGCTTAGATAGGATATACAGTATATGTCCCGTAAAGGGGGAGGGCTGGGCCTAATTGGAATAAACCAGGCCTACAGGGCGACAACAATAAGCGTTGGGCAATACTTAAAAAGTGCCAACGACGAGACGGTGGAAAAAGTCACCCAACACCATGAAACCCTTAGTCATTACACATCCATAATTAAACAAGCTGAGACCGTTGCAGGAGATTTATTAGATAACATAAAAGCCAGTCAACAAAACCCAGCAACAAAAATAGCTAGAAAGACGAGGGAAAAATACAGCCAAAGGACGCAGGAGAAAAGAAAAGAAAGATGGAAACAACATAAGCGAGCAGGGCGTTTCCAGGAGGAACTCAGTAGGGATTATATTGATAGGGAAGAGACATTGCACTGGATCAGGAATGGAGATCTGGGGTACGACGAGGAGAGACTAGTGGTGGGAGCACAAGACCAGGGACTTCTAACCAATGGCTTTAAAAAAAATTGGCAGGACTGTCACAGAGTGACAAATGTCGATTCTGTCATGCAGCGGTGGAGAGTGCAAACCACCTACTCTGGCTGCCAGGTCCTCATGGCCGATGGACACTATACTGCTCGCCACAACAAGATCTGCCGTTATATACATTGGAAAATATGCAAAAAATTCAAAATAGAAGTAAAAGGACCAGTATGGGAGCACGATCCAGAGCCAGTCAGCTCCAACGGAGATATTACCATCTTTTATGACAAGGAAATCCCAACTGGAAGACACAATGAAGGAGGAGCAATAAAACCGGACATTGTTATCTTGGACAAAAAGGACAAAACTGCCAAATTAATAGATGTAACTATACCAAACGACTACGGCCTCAATAAAGCAGAAAGAGAAAAAATAACAAAATATCAAGACCTTAAAAACGACCTAAGGAGCACCTGAAATCTGCAGGAAGCAGATATTATACCTGTGGTGGTGGGAGCAACTTGGATGGTGAATAAGAACCTGAAAAAATATCTACAGGCGATCCCCAGCTGCCCTAGCATCTGTGAAATACATATCTCAGCAATTAGAGGAACAGTCTCTATCTTGAAGAGAGCCCTCGGATACAAAGCTTTTTGATTTAAAGTGTAACCATAGACCCGTGGTTACCGGAGTGGTGGCTCAGTTGGTAGAGCATCCGCCCCACACCCGGGAGGCAGGGGTTCAAATCCCGGCCGGGTCATACCAAAGACCATATAAAAATGGTACTTTCTGCCTTCTAGCGTGGTGCTCCGCATAATGGAACAGGGAAAGTAAAGTTACGCACAGAGCTACCAGTGGACTGACCCCCCACTGTAGCACACTGTAGCATTCACTACTTACAGTAGCTGTGTGGCCTAGGGTCAGAGAAACGGAGATGGGCGCCGCCCTATGCGCCTTCATGGCGTGAAAGGAATTAACTAACTATAGACCCCTGGTTGGGGCCCATTGCACTTGTAATGAAATGTGATGCAAATAAATAAAACAGTGAGAAGCCATTTTTTTGTGAAATATGTGGACAAAGTTTTAGGTATCGTTTTCAGTTAAAAATTCACATGATAATTCATGTGAGTGAGAAGCCATTTTCTTGTGAAACATATGGCCAAAGTTTTACTCAACATGGTACTTTGAAAACTCACTTGAAAATTCACACAGGTGAGAAGCCATTTTCTTGTGAAACATGGGCAAAGTTTTAATCACTTTCATGTTTTGAAAACTCATGAGAATTCACACAGGTGAAAAGCCATTTTCTTGTGAAACATGTGGACAAAGTTTTGGGCATTGTGTTCAGTTGAAAACTCACGAGAATTCACACGGGTGAGAAGCAATAGTCCTGTAGAATATGTTGGAAATGCTTCAGTCAGTGTTGTACCTTAAATTATCTCATGAAGACTTGCAGATAAGCTACTGTAGTCCTGCGACATTTGCAGGTTTTTATTTTCTGGTTTCAGTCTTTTTGATCAATGAAATATTTTTTAAATTGTTGAAGTTGTAATGTATATATAAATCATTAAAGTCTGAATCCTACCCCTTTTACTGCTAATTAAGCTATTCAGTCAATATTTGTGTGAATGTCGTACACACTGCACATATACTGTATCCATACTGTATATAACCATCTACACACACACATAAATTCATGATATAATACAAAATTCACAACCCAACACAGCAATCTGTGTTATTGAGGATTTGCAGCAATGTTGCCAAATCACATGGTGTTCTATCTACAGTGTTGTGAAAAAGTGTTTGCCCCCTTCCTGATTTCTGATTTTTTTGTATGTACAGTATGTCGCACTTAAATGTTTCAGATCATCAAAGATTTGATTGATTGATTGATTTTATTTATTTGAACATTCTGAAAAAGAAAAAAAGAATTTGAAACAAAACAAAAAACAAGCCCCCCCCCCCAAAAAAAATAAAATAAATAATAATAAAAATAAAAAAATACCCAACAAATTATAGTATCACTCTTAATCATCATTCATTCCACAACCACATTCACCATAATACACCCCATAGTCAAATTACACAACAGAAATGACACAACAACGACAGTCCATATTGACAACAATACCAACATCCAACAATATTGCAACAACAATAAACAAACACTTCTGGCATGTTCAACACAAACACAGACAACACCATCACCATAACACAATAACACACACAACAACCTTCCCTCACTGAAGACACATTGTAACATCACTGCCCTTCATTTTCATACTGCTCAAAAATCATTTCTTTATATGTTAATTTAAATATATGGATGTTTGGACATTGCCTGTGTTTCTCCCCCAACCCATTCCACAATTTTACCCCACACACAGACACACAAAAATCCTTCCTAGTAGATCTTACTAAGTGCATTTTAAATTTTGTGTTCCCCCGTAAATTATATTTCCCTTCTCTCTCACTGAAAAGATTTTGTATATTGTGTGGCAGAAGGTTTTTACTGACTTTAATTAATTGTGCTGTACAATAATGAACCAGATCCCGTAATTTCAATAATTTTGAATGTAAAAGCAATAAATTAGTATGTTTGAGATACCCAACTTTGTGTATAACACGGACTGCCCTTTTTTGTAATATTAGCAATGAATTAAGTTTACTTTTATAATTGTTACCCCAGACCTCTATACAATAAGTCAAGTATGGAAGTACTAATGAGCAATGCAAGATATGAAGTGATCTGTAATCTAGGACCTGCTTAATTTTATTGTTAATTGCAATATTTTTTGCAACTTTGTTTTGTATGTATCTGACGTGTGGTTTCCAACTAATTTTATCATCTAGTATTACACCCAAAAACTTGATCTCCTTAACTTTTTCAATAATCACATTATGTATATGAATATCAGGTTCAGGTTATTTTATTTGTACCTGTAGGTAGATTTGTTTTGCAGTCTGGTGACATCCATATTTACAAGCCACAATTACATTCAACACAGGCACACATGAAGCTGACTATAAACGTGATAAAAATACTCAAGGCTCCATCAATCAGGGTATAAAGACAAAGAGATGAGAGAAAAACCAGAGGTAAGAGAGAAAGGTCATATTAAAAAAGTTAAAAACTAGTCAAAGAGGTTAAAAACTCAAAGGTCTAAAACCCAATAAAATATTTAGAACCCAAATAACATCCTACAAAAATAAGTAAATATAAAATGGAGTTAATAAATAGGTACCTAAGTTATGTGCAATATATTGTTACAACTTGTTCAACTCTTTGACAGCAGCAGGAACAAAGCTGTTTTTGTAGCGCTGGGTTTTACTTTTTGGGACAGCAAACCTCCGTCTTGAGGGAAGAAGCTGAAAGTGGCAGTGCAAAGGGTGGAGTCATCATTTAAAATGGAGGTAGCCATCCTCTGTACTTGTCTGGTGTACAGGGATGTCAGGCTCCGCTGTGACTCACCAAGGAAACGACTGGACCATCTATCTAACTACCTGATCCAAGGATTTCCTCTGTTTCAGTTTTATCTGACCAAACCATGACACTAAAGAAAAGGATAAAACAGATTCAATAAAAGCCCGATAAAACATTGTTATTATGGTTCGGTCAATTTGGAAGCATGAAAGTTTTCTCAAGCAATGCAAATGTTGCTGACCCTTTTTGCACACCCTTTCACAGTTCTCTTCAAAGTTTAAATTACTATCAATAATCGTCCCAAGATATTTGTAGGGTTGTACACATTCAGTGGTCTGGCCTTTTAGTACGGTGACTTTGTGCGTGGGAGTTTTCCTCCTAAAGTCAATAATCATGTCTTTAGTTTTTGTTGTATTCAGCTGCAGGTAGGAATCCTCACACCAGTGAACAAAATCATCAACATCAACTACGAATATGTATATCTTCTTTATTTTTACAATTACCAAATATCATTACCTTAGTTTTATCTATATTTAGTGATAATGTATTGCAGTCCATCCATTTTTTAAGCTTATTTAATTCATTATTTAGAGTATAGATTAGTTAATTATAATTATTTCCAGAATAAAATATATTAGTATCATCAGCAAATAATATTATTTTTTAATAATTTAGAAACTTGGAATATATCATTTATATATATGTTAAATAATTTGGGGCCCAATACTGACCCCTGAGGGACCCCACAGGCAATTCCCATACACCCAGAAAGATATTCTCCCATCTTCACAAACTGTTGTCTCTCAGATAGATAACTTATAACCCAATTCAGCGCCATTCCCCTAATACCATACATTTGCAGTTTATTAAGAAGTATTGAGTGATTTATTGTATCAAATGCTTTTCTAAAATCTATAAATACACCAGTTGCATATTTTTCTTGATCTAATTTCCTCTGTTGCTTCCATTATCGCTAACGATGTTGTACTCTTGGCTCTAAATCCATATTGGTTCTGATTAAGCACATCATGTTTATTTAAAAAGTCTTCTAATCTGTTGTTGAAAAGTTTTTCCAGAATCTTTGAAAATTGTGGGAGAAGTGATACTGGTCTGTAGTTTGTGTATTGGTGTTTATTTCCTTGCTTGAATAATGGTATTACTTTTGCTATTTTCATTTTCTGCAGGAATGAGCCAGTTTGAAATGATAGATTACAAATATATGTGAATGGTTTTAATATGCCATCAACAGTTCTTTTTACTAGTGCCATATCAATACCATCACAATCTGTAGATAATTTATTTTTACACTTTTCAACAACAGATTTTACCTCAAGTTCATCCACCGCTGAGAGAAAGATTGACTGAGCGTTATTTCCAATCATTGTCTCACTCACAGTGTCTCTTCCTTGGTTTGGAATTTTTGCTGCCAACTCTGGTCCAACATTTACAAAAAAATTATTAATTTTATTTACTACCATATTCTTATCATAATTATCACCACAATTGTCAGTAAAATACTCTGGATATATCATTTTCTTAGTTCCATTTTTCCTTAATTTATTTAATATATCCCAGACTCCTTTTATATTATTTTATTTTCATTTAACATTTTCCTATAGTATAATTTTTTACTAGTTCATATTATTTCAGTTAATTTATTTTTATATGTTTTATATCTTTTTTCAGATTCTTTGGTTCTTAATTTAATGACATTTTTATAAAGATAATTTTTCTTTTTACAAGCATTTTGTAGCCCCTTGGTTAACCACGGGCAATTTTTGTATCTATGTTTTTTATTAATTTATTTAATTGGACAGTTTTTATCATATAATGATTTAAATATGGTATAGGAGGGGGTTATGCAGCATCTTAGACAGAGACAAGGAATAAACATGGGAGAACAATGCCCAGAGAGTTCCTGGAGATATAGCAGGAAGGAGTCAGAGGCATAGGGGGTTGAATGCTGTGTGATGTAGATGTCATGCTGTGTGAGAGGAAAAGTCCATGAAACGTGTGAAGAGGATTTGAGGGGAGAGAGGAGAGCTTGTGGAATTCATTCATTCTGTTCTGCGCTTGTGAGATGTGAAGTGTGTAATAAACCGTCTGTCCATGGATCTGCCTCTTATTGGACACACTCCACACTGGTGACCCAAGGCGTATTATGGAACACGAGGCAAGAACCCCGGAGCCGGCCCGGTCGGGAAGCCCCAGCGAGGCAGCAGCCATCCCACAGACAGCCCGGACTGGAACCCCCAGCCACATGTGTGCGGTTTCAGTCAAGCTACCGGATTTCTGGCAGCACAATCCGCGCTCTTGGTTCCACCACACCGAGGCCCAGTTCGCCCTCCGGGGAGTAATGGCAGATGACACCAGATTTTACCATGTGGTTGCAGCGCTGGACGCCCGCACAGCTCAGCAGGTAGCGAGCCTGCTCGATCAGCCGCCAGCCCACAACAAATATGAGGCGCTCAAGGCTGCGCTCACCCGGCGCTACACGCTCTCAGAATGTGAGAGAGCGGAGAGGCTCCTGAGACGGACCGAGTTAGGAGATGGTTCGGCCGTCGACCTGATGGAGAAGATGCTGGCGTTAATGGGCACGGACGACGGGCACTTTCTGTTTGCCCACCTCTTCCTTCGGAACCTTCCAACAGTGGTGAGAGCGGTTCTGGCCAAATCGTCGTTGCTGGCCATGCGTGACTACCGTGCACTAGCCCAGGAGGCAGACAGGATCATCCTCACCACCAGGGAGATCACAGTCAACGCAGCAGCGGCGGAGCCCAGCGAGACAACCAGAGGAGGCGAGGAGCCACCGACGGTAGCAGCAGCGGGGGCCAAGGAGCGCCAGAGAGACACGCTCTGTTTCTACCACCGCCGCTTCGGAGAGAACGCACACAGATGTGCGCCACCATGCCAATTCAAGCGCTCGGGAAAACACCGAGGCCAGCGGTCGGTAGCAGCTGCGACCCTCGGTGAAGAGAACAAGCTGCTCTTCATGACCGATGCGCGCTCGGGGAGGTGTTTCCTCATGGACACCGGAGCCCAGAAGAGCTTCATCCAGCCGACCTATGCCAACCGGCTGGCAGGACCTAGTGGCCCCGTGATGTTGGCAGCAAACGGCTCGGAAATTAAGACCTTTGGTGAGAGGACACTGATCTTATCTCTACACAGCCGTACGTACGAGTGGACTTTTGTTGTAGCAGCACTGAATTACCATATCCTGGGGGCTGATTTTCTGTGTGCACATGGTTTACTGGTTGATGTTGCTAACAGGCGCCTGGTTAATGCACTGTCCTTTGACTCTCTCCCCTGTATAGCTCGAGTGACCCAGCCAACAGCACAAGCCAACGTCACAGCTCCAGGCGGTAAGTTTTCCTTTTCCGGTTCCGGCGCCACACGAGTTGGCTGCCTTTTGCAACAGCGGCTCAATTCTGAGTCTTTTTATCTTCCTTCTTCTTTCTGATCCGGTGATAACTTTCTGATCCGGCACACCTTTCACTCTATATATATCACGGACACACAGATCGCCCCAAAGGTCTCCCGAGTCGGCGGACGGAGCCACTGTCTACAGCAGGAGACGATACAGCAGGGAAGAGCTAGCTAGCACTCAACCGCCACCCGGTGCTAACGGAGAAACTCGACATACCGGGGAACTGAAGCGAAAACGACGCGAGTGCCGGGCTGGAGTTTAGGCGGCGTGCAAGAAATATAAGACAGAATAATAAAGAGCGATGGCAAGAACCAAGCAGACCGCCCGTAAATCTACTGGAGGAAAAGCCCCCAGAAGCAGCTGGCCACCAAGGCTGCTCGGAAAAGCGCTCCGGCCACCGGCGGAGTGAAGAAGCCTCACCATTACAGGCCCGGTACCGTGGCTCTGAGAGAGATCCGTCGCTACCAGAAATCCATGGAGCTGCTCATCCGTAAGCTGCCCTTCCAGCGCCTGGTGAGGGAGATCACTCAGGACTTCAAGACCGACCTGCGCTTCCAGAGCTCCGCCGTCATGGCTCTGCAGGAGGCCAGCGAGGCCTACCTGGTGGGTCTCTTCGAGGACACCAACCTGTGTGCCATCCACGCCAAGAGGGTCACCATCATGCCTAAAGACATCCAGCTGGCCTGCCGCATCCGCGGAGAGAGAGCTTAGACTTTCTGCTGCACATCCACCAACCACAATGCTCCGCACTGTGTGTCTATATATATAGTATATATATACTGTATATATTTATAGTAATATGTACATATGTATACTAGCTGCTCTTGTTTTTCTTGCCTTCTGATTGTTGCTCTGAGTGTTGCTGTCCCTGTGCTGTTGCAATCCTGGAATTTCCCCATTGTGGGACTAATAAAGGCTTATCTTATCTTAAGTTCCACGCACTGCTCACTCAGTTCCCAGCACTCACGGTCCCGACGTTTTCGGCGGCCATCGCTAAACACGGGGTGGAGCACTTTATCACCACCACCGGGCCGCCCGTTTTTGCAAGACCTTGGCGCTTGGACGCAGCTAAACTGGCCATAGCGCGTGAGGAGTTTGCCAACCTGGAAAGGTCATCAGGCGTTTGACCAGCCCATGGGCATCCCTGCTACATATGGTCCCTAAGGCTGAGGGATCGTGGCAACCGTGCAGTGATTTCCGCAGGTTGAACAACGCCACAACCCATGACCGCTACCCGATTCCCCACATACAGGATTTTTCCGTCCACCTCGCCGGAGCATGCATTTTTTCCAAAATAGACCTGGTCCGCGGTTACCATCAAGTCCCAGTGCGTGCTGAGGACGCACCCAAAACAGTGGTAATAACTCCGTTCGGTTTATTCGAGTTCCTGCGCATGCCATTCGGGTTAAAAGGCGCGGCACAGACGTTCCAGCGCATGATGGATGCAGTGCTGCGCGATCTCCCGTTCGTGTTCATCTACCTGGACGATATCCTGGTAGCCAGTGCGTCCGAAGACGAACACGAAACCCACCTCAGGACAGTTTTCCGGAGGCTGGAGGAGCACGGGTTAATAATCAACCCGGCGAAATGCCAGTTCGGCGTGACGGAGATTGATTTTTTGGGGCACCGCGTCTCTCCGGAAGGAGCGATCCCGCTGCCTGACAAAGTGCGCGCCGTGGCGGATTTTCCCTGGCCTCAGACGGTCAGGGCGCTGCAGGAATTTTTGGGGATGGTGAACTTTTAAAACCGTTTCCTTCCCTGCGCGGTGCAGCTCATGCAACCATTGTATGCCGCGCTCAAGAGACAGAAACCCGCGGATAGGGTCGAATGGACCCCGGAGCGAGAGCGGGCGTTCTCGGAGGTTAAAGCAGCCCTGGCAAACACCGCACTGCTGGCGCATCCGGACCCAGCAGCCCGGATAGCACTCACCACCTTCAGACGTGGCCATAGGGGCTGTCGTAGAGCAGCGCGTTGCCGGAGCTTGGCAGCCGCTCGCTTTTTTCAGCAGAATTTTGCGCGACAGCGAACGTAAATACAGCGCGTTCGACAGGGAGTTGCTGCCTCTCCACCTGGCCATACGCCATTTACAGTTCTAGCTGGAAGGGCGCAGCTTCACCGCGTTCGTGGAGCACAAGCCACTAACGTTCGCGATGGCCAAGGTTTCAGAACCGTGGTCGGGCCGGCAGCAGAGACAGCTGGCCGCAATCTCAGAGTTTACTACCGATATTCAGCATGTGTCGGGTAAACTGAATGTGGTGGCGGACTGCCTCTTGCGCGCCGTGGTGGCCCCGGTCTATGTGGGGATAGATTACGCAGCCATGGCCGCGGAGCAGATTAGCGATGCAGACGTGCGCGCGCTCCAGTCTGGACCAACAGGGTTAAGGCTGGAGAGCAGGGTGCTGCAAGATGGCGGCCGCCCCCAATCTGCGATGTCTCCACGGGTCGCCCGCGTCCGGTGTTCCCGGTCACGTGGCGCCGCCGCGTGTTTGAGTCGGTTCACACTCTGATGCACCCAGGAGTGCGCACGTCGGTCAAAATGGTGGGAGAGAAGTTTGTGTGGCCGAGCCTACGCAAACAAGTAAAAGAGTGGGCTGCAGCCTGCGTGGCGTGCCAACGAGCCAAGGTACACAGACACACGAAGGCTCCCTTGGAGCCGTTTCGGGTACCGGCTAAGAGGTTCGACCACGTTCACGTGGACCTCGTGGGCCCCCTCCCGCCATCACAGGGGTGCATGCACCTCCTGACAGTGGTGGACCGCACCACGCGCTGGCCAGAAGCAGTCCCACTGGCGGCAACCACGTCCGCAGACGTAGCATGCGCTTTTTTAACAGCATGGGTGGCGCGTTTTGGAGTCCCGTCGGACATTACGTCTGACAGGGGCCCTCAATTTGTTTCCGAACTCTGGTCCGTGATGGCCCGCAGCCTGGGTGTGACAATTTATCACACAACCGCGTACAACCCACAGGCCAACGGGTTATGCGAGCGTTTTCATAGATCACTGAAAGCAGCACTCAGGGCTTCACTAACGGATGCAAATTGGGTGGACAGGTTGCTGTGGGTTTTATTGGGGTTGCGCTCCGCGCCAAAAGAGGATCTGGAAGCTTCCCCGGCAGAGCTGGTTTTTGCGCAGCCCCTATGGCTGCCCGGGGAATTTCTGCCAGATAATCCCGCGCCGGACAGCTGCCCGTCTCAGCTTTTGCAGCGTAGCGCAAACACAGGCACACTGCCGGGCCCGGCCCACCACTGTTTGCCGCATGTTTTCGTGCCTAAAACTTTGAAGAACGCGGAGTTTGTGTTCATCAGACACGACGCCCACCGCCCTCCATTGCGCCCACCCTATGATGGACCGTTCAGAGTGTTGGAAACAGGGGATAAGCATTTTGTGCTAGACTTGGGGGTAGACGGGAGAAAATTGGCATAGACAGACTTAAACCCGCCTTTGTAGCAGCGGACGAGCAGGTGTCCGCTGCTCTTCCAGGTCTTCCACACACCACACACCAGGTCTTCCACACACCAACGTGTGTGGAAGACCCCCACGGAGAGCTCCCCAGGGAAGCGATGCAACGGAGCAGCCACACGGACAGGGCGAAGTTCCCCCACCCCTCGCCACGGCCCACCCGCAGTCAGACACACTCCCAGCAGCTCCCCACCAGCACAGCAGCGCCACGGAGGCGGTAAACCCCAGTTACAGCAGATATGGGGAGGAGACTGAAGCCAAGAGAGCATATGGACTAATGTTCTATCTTAGATGCTGGGGGGGGGGGGGCAGTATAGGAGGGGGTTATGCAGCATCTTAGACAGAGACAAGGAATAAACATGGGAGAACAATGCCCAGAGAGTTCCTGGAGATATAGCAGGAAGGAGTCAGAGGCATAGGGGGTTGAATGCTGTGTGATGTAGATGTCATGCTGTGTGAGAGGAAAAGTCCATGAAACGTGTGAAGAGGATTTGAGGGGAGAGAGGAGAGCTTGTGGAATTCATTCATTCTGTTGTGTGCTTGTGAGATGTGAAGTGTGTAATAAACTGTCTGTCCATGGATCTGCCTCTTATTGGACACACTCCACAATATCAATAAATTTATCATATGCCAAGTCCACTTTTTTCTCTCTATAGACAACATCCCAATTCTGTAACATTAAGTCTTTTTTTAAATCATTGATTCTGTCTTCTGTTCGTATTCTTTTATAGATAATCTTCTTACATGGTTTATTATTATTCTTACTCTCATTAGCCCCATAATTAACATCTAAAGAAACAAATACAGGCAGGTGGTCACTAATATCATTTATTAGTATACCACTCACTATATTATATTCAATAATATTGGTAAAAATATTGTCTATCAGGGTAGCACAGTGTGTCGTTATTCTCGTAGGTTTTGTAATCTTTGGAAATAAGGTTAAGCTATACATTGTATCTAAGAAATCTAAAGTTGGTTTGTGTTTTTTTTGTTTTCATTAAATCTATATTAAAGTCACCACAAGTAAAGATATCTTTTTGCCTTATTTTTGCATACATCTTTTCCATTCCATTTCTAAATTTTTCCATATCAGATCCCGGTGCTCTGTATATACAACTTACTATTATGTTTTTTCTATTTTCCATCGTAATCTCAATTGTTAAACATTCCATACTTTCATTCACTGTTGATGTCATGCTGTCCACTTTTTTACTTTTTAATTTTCTATCAACATACAGTGCTACCCCGCCACCACTTTTACATTTCCTATTTTGTGTGTACATCTCATATCCATATAGTTCAAAATTTACATCTTTTTCTTCATTAATCCATGTTTCACTTATTGCAATAATCCTAAATGGTGTGTTAATTTAATACTATCAAAGTTTGCATAGAGACTCCTACTATTAATATGTATTATTGTCAATGTCTGATCCAAATTCATAATTCCATTTAATTGTTGTCCATCATAATAAACACACTTATCATTAATATGATTAAAATAGTTATTGTCTGGGTCAATATCTCCTAAAATGTCTTGTGGTTGCTGTTCAGTATTGACAAAGATTCCAGCTTCAATTTGCCCTAATACACTTTCATTATTAAATGAGGAAGGATGATTGGTTAAAGTACTAATCATAAATTATGTCAACAATGTACACCAAAAGGAAAAGAGGAAAAAGGACACAAAAATCTCCACTCATGATCTTACTGCACTGTTATTCTTGCATCAGGGCTAAGGTTTAAATTTGTCTAATTCCTCCATTTCTCTAATCATTATTACTTTAGCTTCTTCTGGAGTGCCAAGCAGTTTTATCCACACCTTGCAGTTCTTTGTCCATGTCGACTGTATTTTTCCCTGTTTTCTGAGAGCCCTAGCTTGTCTAGTTATTTCAGAGTTCTTTTTTGTTAAATGTTTGTTTATCTAGATAGCCGTTCCTCTCAGTTGTTTTGCTTGTCGCAGAAGATCAGTTTTTGCTTTCCTGCTGACAAATCGGATGATGATCGCTAGTTTTCCTTTACTGTCTTTTTTTAGGTAATGTGTGGCAAGCCGAAATAGTCTGAGTGTCCACAACAATGTTTTTAGAGTTGAAAAAATTTAATACCTGCTGCTCAAGAGTGTGTGATTCTGCCAATGTCTCATCCTCCCCATCCTGGTTACCAACTCCAGCTGTCACGCGTGCATAGGAGCGGTGTCTGGTGTTAAGACCGCTCACAATGACATCATCCATTCTTGTATATTGTTCTAATTCATCCACGCGTCTTTCTAAGAAATTAATTTTCTTGTCTCTTTCCATGACTTCAGCCTTTAATTCACGCACTTGATCCATAAGACCAATAAGCAAAGTTTGTTGTTTTGCTATCTTGGATATTTCTTCAGTCATGAAATTTAATGAGAGTTTGATCTCCTCCAACTCCTCTCCATTTAACTGATTCCTTTTCGGAGGCATAAAGACTAGACTACATGGCATATGACTAGACTATTAGACTAGATAACATGGTATACACAAAATGCAGTTTTTAAATTAAGGTGTTTATTATTAAGGAGAAAAAAATCCAAACCTACATGGCCCTGTGTGAAAAAATATTGCCCCCTAAACCTAATAACTGGTTGGGCCACCCTGAGCAGCAACAACTGCAATCAAGTGTTTGAGATAACTGGCAATGAATCTTTTACAGCACTGTGGAGGAATTTTGGCCCACTCATGTTTACGGAATTGTTGTAATTCAGCCACATTGGAGGGTTTTCAAGCATGAACTGCCTTTTTAAGGTCATGCCACAGCATCTCGATCGGATTCAGGTCAGGACTTTGACGAGACCACTCCAAAGTCTTCATTTTGTTCTTAAGCCATTCAGTGGTGGACTTGCTGGTGTGTTTTGGATCATTGTCCTGCTGCAGAACCCAAGTACGCCTCAGCTTGAGCTCATGAACAAATGGCCGGACATTCTTCTTCAGGATTTTTTGGTAGACAGCAGAATTCATGATTCCATGTACCACAGCAAGTCTTCCAGGTCCTGAAGCAGCAAAACAAACCCAGACAATCACACTACCACCATCATATTTTACTATTGGTATGATGTTCCTTTTCTGAAATGCTGAGTTACTATTACGCCGGATGTAATGGAACACACACTTTCCAAAAAGTTCAACTTTTGTCTCATCAGTCCACAGAGTATTTTCCCAAAAGTCTTGGGGATCATCAAGATGTTTTCTGGCAAAAGTGAGATGAGCCTTTATGTTCTTTTTGCTCATCAGTGGTTTTCATCTTGCAACTCTGCCATGCAGGCCATTTTTGCCCAGTCTCTTTCTCATGGTGGAGTCATGAACACTGACCTTAACTGAGGCAAGTGAGGCCTGCAGTTCTTTGGATGTTGTTGTGGGGTCTTTTGTGACCTCTTGGGTGAGTCGTCACTGTGTCCTTGGGGTAATTTTGGTTAGCCGGCCACTCCTGGTAAGGTTCACCACTGATCCATGTTTTCGACATTTGTGGATAATGGCTGTCACTGTGGTTGGCTGGAGTCTCAAAGCTTTAGAAATGGCTTAAAAACCCTTTCCAGACTGATCGAGCTCAGTTACTTTGTTTCTCATTTGTTCCTGAATTTCTTTGGATCACAGCATGATGTCTAGCTTTTGAGGATCTTTTGGTCTACTTCACTTTGTCAGGCAGGTCCTATTTAAGTGATTTCTTGATTGAGAACAGGTGTGACAGTAATCAGGCCTGGATGTGGTTAGAGAAATTGAACTCAGCTTTCCAAAGATGTGAAAAACCACAATTAATTTATGTTTTAATGCGGGGGGGGGGGGGGTCACTTTTCACACAGGGCCATATAGGTTTGGATTTTTTTATTTTTTTTTGTAACTTAGATTTTTATTCATTTTTCATCATATATAATGCATTCAGATCACATTCTACATTTAAAAAACAAAGGGGTTAGGGTAGGGAAAAAGAAAAAATAAATAAATAAATAAATAAAAAAAATAAAAAATAAAAGGGGGGGGGACAAATGTTGGAGCATCAAGTTTTTAGTTTCCATCTCTTAATTCTTCTGGTTTTTTCAGTGTCTTTGGTTATTCTTTCAATTTCTGCCTCGTTGTTGCACTTTGTAGTGTGTCCATTTCCGCCATTTTTTCTCCCATATTCCTTCTTGCATTCTTCGTCGATATGTTAGTTTTTCCATCATACGTATGTCCTCAACAATGTCAGTCCATTGTTCTTGGTCAGGAAGAACTTCTGATCGCCATTTTTTTGTGATAGTTTTTTTACATGCAATCAACAAGATTTTAACTAGATATCTGTCCTCAGCCTGTATAACATTGTCTTTTTTAAGATCACATAAGTACATCAGGTTACAGTTCATTGGTATATTATATCCTAATATCCTCTGTATTGTCACATGCATAGATTTCCAAAATGATGATATTTTGTAGCATTTCCAAAACATATGTGAGTGGTCTGCATTTTGAGCCCCACATCCCCTCCAGCATAAAGATTGGGTATTTGTATATTTTCCTTGAATCTGTGGTGTAATGAAAAAGCGAATCAGGTTTTTCCATCCAAATTCCCTCCATGCCCTTGAATTTGTTGATGTGTGTTGTGTTTTCCATATTTCCTGCCAGCTTTCTTCTGTTATGTTTAAATTGAGCTCTTTCTCCCATTTCTCCTTTATATAGTTACTTGTATGATTGTTTGTCATAAGTTTCTGATATAGTTTTGAAATAATTCTTATTTTATTTCCTGCATATGAGCTTAAAATAAGTTGTATAATCTCGTTCACATCTGTTTGGAGGTTATGCCTAATCTTCTTCATATAGTAATCTCTCATCTGCAGATATCTGAAAAATTCCGATCTTTCTAATTTAAATTTTCTCCTGATATTTACAAAGCTCCCGAGATCTTTTTTTCCGATATTGCCCCATGCTGTGATTCCCTTGTTCACCAGATTTTTGTATCCCCTATCTTGTTTTGCCGGTTCAAACTGACTGTCAAATGCTACCCATTTCAATAGTTTTATGTCTTCCCTTATATTATATTTTTGTAATATTTTATACCACAGTTCTAAAGTAAATTTAGTGATTGGGTCTATTTGTTTGATTTGCTTATATGCATCTTTATCCCCTATTATGCTTTGTACTGGGAGTCCCTCAATTTCCTTTTCCATTTCTTTCCATTTTGCCTCATATCCCTCGTCGCACCAACATATGATATATCTTATTTGTGCTGAGTAGTAATATTCCTTTAGACTCGGTAGGCCCATGCCTCCTTTCTCTTTTGGTAATTGGAGGGTTTTATATTTCACTCTTGGTTTTTTACCTCCCCAAACAAATCTCGATATCATCCTGTCCCACTTTGAGAATTGGGCATCTGGAATCTCTGTTGGTATAGCCTGGAAGAGGTAAAGTAATCTAGGTTGTATGCTGATTTTGACTGTCTCAATTTTTGAATTCAGATCCATATTTAAGATTGACCATCTATCAATATCTTTTTTTATTTCTTGTTCCAACCTATCATAGTTTGCTTTATATATTTTGCTTAGGTCTTTAGGTATGTTCACTCCAAGGTATTTTATTTCTTTTTGGTTCCAGTTTAGTTTGATCTTATCAGTTATCTGGTTTAGAGGGTTATAGTGGAATGTCAGTATTTGTGTTTTTGTTATGTTTATCTTGTATCCTGATAATTTTCCAAAATTTTCTATCAAGTTCATCATTTCCATTATTGATTTATCTGGTTGTTCAAGGTAAACTATAATATCGTCTGCAAATAGCCCAATCTTGTGTTCCGCCCCCTTTATTGTTACACCTTTTAATTTCTTATTTTGTCGTATCGCTTGAGCCAATGGTTCTATGAACAGAGCAAACAAGGTGGGCGATAAGCAGCATCCCTGCCTAGTTGATCTTTGTATATTTACTTTGTCTGTTAAGCTACCGTTTATCTTGATTCTTGCCACAGGTTCTTGATATAGCGTCCTTATGCATTGTACTGATTTTTCGTTAAATCCAAAGCGCTCCAGTACACTATATAGGAATTTCCAGTTAACCCTGTCAAATGCTTTTTCTGCGTCTAAACTCATTATTACTGCGCTTTTCTTTTCTTTATGTATTTGGTTAATTATATGTATTGTTCTCCTGATATTGTCATGTGTTTGGCGTCCCTCTATGAATCCAGTTTGATCATCTTCTATCAATTCCGTCAAGAATGTCTTTATTCGTTTACATATAATTGTTGTGTATATTTTATAATCTACATTTAATAAAGAGATTGGTCTATAGTTTCCGCATTGTTCTTTATCTTTCCCTGGTTTTAAAATAACTGAAATGATTGCTTCGTTCCATGATGGAGGTATTTTGTTGTTGTTCAGCGTCCAATTAAATGACTTTAGGAGTTGTGGCGTGAGTTCTTCTATAAACAGTTTATAAAACTCAGATGGGTATCCATCACTACCTGGTGATTTACCGTTTTTAAGTGACTTAATCACATCTCTGATCTCTTGTGTTGTTATTTCTGCTGTTAGTTTTTCATTTTGTTGATTTCCTATTGATGGCAAGTCCAATGTGTCTAGAAATTTTTTGATATCTTTAGTATTTGTTTCTTTAGGTTGCGAGTATAGTTCTTGGTAGAAATTATGGAAAATTTCTTCGATGTTTTCTGGGTTAACTGTGGTTTTATTTGTGGTGGGGTCTTTAATCTTGTATACATTATTCATTGTTTGTTGTTTTCTTAACCGTTTTGCCAGCAGTTTTGTGGCTTTTGGCCCGTTTCATAATATTTTTGCTTTAGATATCTATTTTTCCTTTCAATTTCATCCATTTGTGTTTCTTTTATCTTTGTTTTTTCTTCTTTAATTTCTTGATATATTTTTGGATCATTTGTGCTTTGATGTTTACGTTCTAATTCCCTCAGTCTCTCACATCTTTGTTCATACGCTTCCAGTTTAGTCTTATTTGCTTTTCCTGTTTCAACAATTAATTTACCCCTTAACACGGCTTTTAGTGCGTCCCATAGTATTGTTGGGTCCACTTCTTCATTGTCATTCTCTTGGATATATTCGTTTATGTTTATTTTTATTCTTTCTTTCATTTTCTCATCATTTAACAGTCCTACGTTAAGTTTCCATGTTGTTTGTCGTTTTCTATTGTTTAAATATATTTCCATGTATATAGGATTATGATCTGATATTTCTGCCCCTCCAATCCAACAATTTCTCACCCTGTGTCTGTCACCTTCATTCATAAGGAAGTAATCTATTCTAGAGTGTACTTTATGGGCTGCTGAATAATGTGTATAGTCTTTTTCGAGTGGGTGCAGGTCCCTCCATATGTCTACCATACCCATTTCTGCCAGTGAGGTTCTTATGAACTTTGTTACATGTTTTTTTGTCTTCTTAACACTTGTTGTGTCAACTTCATGATCCATGACAGCATTTAAGTCTCCTCCACAAATTAGGACTCCTTCACTGTGTGTTGCTATGAGATCAAACAGATGTTGAAAAAAACCCTTGTCACTTTCTGGTGGGGCATAGATGTTCACTAATGTAATCTGCATACCATCTATTCTTCCCTTTATTATTACATACCTGCCTTCTTTATCCTGGATTTCCTGTTCACTTTCAAATTGTATTTTGTTTGAGATTAGTATCATAACCCCCCTTTTTGCTCCTCCCTTAAATGAACTGTAGTAGGAGTTCTTATAGCCAAATCTCTTTAGTTTCACATGTTCTGCCTTGCTCAAATGTGTCTCTTGCATAAATATAATTTCAGCTTTTTCCTTCTTGAATTTTCTTATTATTCTTTCCCTTTTAACAGGTGAGTTCAGACCATTCACGTTTAGTGTCATTATCTTAAGATTTTTACCCATATTCATGTTTTTCCATTTTTTTAACTTGTGCTCCTAGCCCCTTTAACAACAAAAATAACACATATTTATATAAAAACACATTAAAAAAACTCGACCTCCGTACTTTGGGCCTTTCTTCTGCCCACTGGTCCCTGTTGGTGGGTGGGGGGTTTGTCTTCACAGAGTGAAGGGCCCTCCCTAGACTTCTAATTACTATCAAAGTAATAGTCATAAGTCTAGAAATGTCCAACAAATATCACTTAAACCTCTCCTAGCCGTCTGTTTCTCTTTTACCTTGTCTTCTTGGCCTTCATTTCTTCTGTGCCTTTCTTAATCTTTGTTATGATCTAGGCTTTCAGTTGAAAGCCTTGTAGCTTGTCCTGGGCCCGCTGCTCTACGTCTCTCCCCCTTCTTCCGCCGTTCACTCGTCTCCACTCCGTCTGTCGTGGTGCGTTCAGGGCCGCCACTGCTCCAGCCGTCTCCTTCGGCACGCTCACCTCAAGGCCCCGCTCCATCATATCCCACGCTGCCTCTTCGGCCGTGTTGTAGGTTCTTGTGCCTTCCTCCCAATGAATCCTCATTTTCGTTAGCGGCGTTTGGAATCTAATTTTTTTCTCTTTCAGCGTTTTTTTAATGTTGGCATATTTCTTCCGCTGCTGCACGATTTCTGTCGGGTAGTCATGGTCAAAAAATACCTGTTTGTCGCCGATTCGTATCTTTTTTTTCCATGCTTGCGTCAGGATTCTTTCCTTTATGTCATATTTCACAAAGTTTACCACAACTGACCTGGGTGGAGAGTTTGTTTTCGGGTTCTGTGCCGGTGTTCTGTGCGCCCGTTGAATCTGCAGATCCGTTTCTCCGGGTATTTCCAGTTCTTTTTTTTAAGAACTGATCCATGAATTTTGTCATCGAGTTGCCTTCAATGCCCTCCGGAATTCCAAAGATGCGCATATTGCTTCGTCGGGATCTGCTCTCCAAGTCGTTTATTTTCTCCTGCATCCTCTGCGTTTGCGTCGTCAGGGTCTGTAGTTGTTCGTTTGCCTCGCTTTTCCAATCTTCTAGTTCCGAAATTCGGGTCTGCGCTTCTGTCATACACGCCCGCTGGGAGCGCAGCTCCTCCATGTTTTCCGTTAATTTACGCTCCATTTCTCTTCGGAGGTCCATGATTTCCTCCTTAATTTCTTTTTTCAGTTCCTCCTTAAGAGCCGCTAAATCCTGTTGTACCTGTCGCTTGAATTCTCTTAACTCTTCACCCAAACTGGCGATGCCAGCGTTCATGTTGTCGAGTCTGGTGTCCTCCATTTTCTCTGCTGTAGACATCTCGTTTTTTTGGGCTTTGTGTACAGCGGTTTTTCCTGCGTTGTTGGAGAGGAATTCTTCAATTTTACCCTGTTTTTGTCCTTGTGCCCGGTTCCTTCGTGTTTTCATCCCTTAGTTTATTGATTCGTTTATGTCGAGTTGGCCATTTACCGATGATTTTTAATCCGGCTAGGGAGAGCTCTTTGTTTAAGTGTTATGTCTCTCCGCCATCTTCCCGGAAGTCTTGGATTTTTTTTTACCCTTAATAATAAATACCTTTATTTAAGATTCAAGATTCAAAGGCTTTATTATCATGTGCAGAGTTGAGAAATGCAACATTTCCTGAGCAATGAAATTCTTACTCTGCTCTCCCAACGAATGCCAAGTTAATAAATAGGTAATAAACACACCTTATTACTCAACACTAATAATAATAAATACTAACTAGAAAAGCACTCATAGACCACATACCTCCGCCAAGGCTCCTTCCGTTTGTCATGGATCACCTCCAAAATGTAATGGGCTTGTGTGTAGGCCTATCGCCACTTGTGGTGAAAATTGCATCCAAGTCTGTCCAGTAGTTTTGGAGTTTTGTGGCTGAAAGACTGTGAGAAGAGCCTTGGCTGAAGTATGCATTCCCAGATCATTCCCAAAATGTAATGGGTTCCTCTCTAGGCCAAGAACCACCTCTGGTGAAAATTTCATCCAAATCCATCCAGTAGTTTTTGTGTAATCCTGCTGCACAAATACAAACAAAGCCCTTGGTGGAGGTATGCACTCTCAGATCATCACCAAAATGTAGTCATCTGTTCCCTGTGCCATTACACACCTTTCCTGAAAATTTCGTCAAAATCCGTTCATAACTTTTTGAGTTATGTTGGTAACAGACAGACAGACAGACAGACAAATGGCAGTAAACGCATTACCTCCTTGGCGGAGGTAATAAACTCAAGTGTTGCTGTTGTGTGCATCTCCTCCATCTCCAAACTCCCAGGCTGCGGGCGTTGCAATTCATCGCACAACCGCGTACAACCCACAGGCCAATGGGTTATGCGAGCGTTTTCATAGATCACTGAAAGCAGCACTCGGGTTCACTGACGGATGCAAATTGGGTAGACAGGTTGCCGTGGGTTTTATTGGGGTTGCGCTCCGCGCCAAAAGAGGATTTGGAAGCTTCCCCGGCAGAGAGCTTGTTTTTGCGCAGCCCCTATGGCTGCCCGGGGAATTTCTGCCAAATAATTTCACGCCGGACAGCTGCCCGTCTCAGCTTTTGCAGCGTAGCGCAAACACAGGCACGCTGCCGGGCCCGGCACACCGTTTTCCACGTACTTTTGTGCCTGAAACTTTGAAGAACGCGGAGTTCGTGTTCGTCAGACACGATGACCAGCGCCCTCCATTGCGCCTGCACACATGTTGAAAATGGCCCTATCTCACAATGTTAAAGAATCCTTTAAAAAATTCCTGGATCCAGACGGTGATCCGTATCATCCCCAAAATTTAATCAGTTCTTCCTTGTACCATTTCCAACAACGCCTGAAAGTTTCATCGAAATCCGTCCAAAACTTTTTGAGTTATCTTGCTAACCAACAGACAGACAGACAAACAAACGCCGGCAAAAACATAACCTCCTGGCCTGCGGCCTGGCGGAGGTAATAAATACACATTAAAAGCAATTAGGACAGTTAAAGCAGTTAAAACTAGAGGAGACAAGAAGAATGAAAATTCACTGGATGACTATAACATCACCCTGAGTTAGTAAAAATTCACTGAATGAGTATGGCTCGCCTCTGATAATACCCAATAGACTGTACAGTGGTAATTTTAATATCAGAGATGATCTGAATCGGGCATGAGACTATGTACAATGTGCAAATGAGCAATGTACAAATTAGCACCCTGTGTGAGAATTCCTCTGTGTAAAGCAGTGTGCCCTGATAATACCCAGTAGACTGTACAATGCTAATTTAGCAGCAGAGATGATATGGACATGAAACGGGGTGAGACTATATACAATGTGCAAATGAGCAATGTGGAAATTTAGCATCCAGTGTGTGAATTCCTATTTGCAAAGCTGTGTCCAGAGTTTTGTTATTTATTCAGGAGTCTGATGGTAGTGGGAAAGAAGGAGTTTTTTAGTCTGGATGTCCTGCATTTCACACTTCTGTACCTCCGGCCTGAGGGTAGAAGTATAAACATTCTGTGCTGGGGGTGGGTGGGGTCCTGGAGGATGGCGTCAGCTCTCCTTTAGACTCTGTGGTGATAGATGCTCTGCAGAGAGGGGAGTGGAGCTCTGATGATCTTCTCCACTCTCTTCTCCACTCTCTGCAGGTGCTTGCGGTCCAAAGCAGTAGTGCTGCCATTCCATGCAGTGATGCAGTTGGTCAAGATGCTCTCGATGATGCAGCTGTAGAAGTTGTTGAGGATCTTGGGGGATATGCCAAACTTCCTCAGCCTCCTCAGAAAGTACAGCCGCTGTTGAGCTCTCTTAACTAGCTCTGTGATGTTAAGTGCCCATGTAAGGTCCTCGTTGATGTGGATGCCCAGGTATTTAAAGCTGCTCACCCTCTCCACCTCAAGCTCCCGGATGAACAGCACCCGATGAGGTCTCCTCCCCTTCCTCATGTCCACTATCATCTCCTTTGTCTTGTCCGTGTTGAAGGTGAGGTTGTTGTCCTCACACCATGACACCAGGCTGGCCACCTCCCACCTGTAGGATGCTTCATCACCACCAATGCTGTGTCCTATCACTGCTGTGTCATCCACAAACTTTAAGATGACATTGTCCTTGTGGGAGGCGACACAGTCATGGGTGAAGAGGCTGTAGAGGATGGAGCTGAGAACACAACCCTGTGGGACACCTGTGTTTGTGATGATGCTGGCTGAGGTCCTGTTACCCATCCTGACAGACTGAGGCCTGCCAGTCAGAAAGTCCAGTAGCCAGTTGCAGAGGGTGGGGTGCAGGCTAAGTAAAGACAGTTTGTAGGTGAGTTTGTGGGGGATGACTGTGTTGAAGGTGGCGCTGTAGTCAATAAAGAGCATCCTAATGTAGGAGTCTTTATCTTCCAGGTGGGAGAGAGAATAATGGAGTGCAGCAGCAATGGCATCTGAGGCAGACTTGTTGGGCCAGTAGGCGTACTGCAGGAGGTCCTGGGTATCTGGTATGCTGTCCTGAATGAGGGCCAGCACCACTCTTTCGAAGCACTTCATGATGATTAGAGTGAGTGCTACTGGCCTGTAATCATTCAGGCAGGTCTGTGGGCTCTTTTGGAGGAGGAGGACAGTGGTTGTGGTTTTGAAGCAAGAGGGGACTATGTTCTGGTTGAGGGAGGGATTAAAGATGGATGTGAGAACATCAGTCATCTCGGCAGCACATGCTCTGAGAGCCCGCCCAGGGATGCTGTCTGGTCCTGCTGCCTTGTGGGGGTTGATATTCCTCAGTGCTTTGTTTACCTGGCCTGATGAGACTTTTAGTGGAGGGGTAGGATGCATGTGTGTGTGTCTCCTCTCTGCACTGTAGCTGGAGGTCTCAAAGCAGGTGTAAAAGATGTTGAGATCATCTGGCAGGCTGTCTGTGGAGCTAGTGGTGTTGCCAGTGGTTCCCTTGTAGTCTGTAATGTGCTGCAGGCCTTGCCACATGCACCCAGGGTCAGGAGTGGAGTAGAGGCTGTCCATCTTTTCTCTGTACTGCCTCTTGGCTGTTGTTATAGCCTTCCTCAGTCCATACTTTGCAGCTTTGTACTCGGCCTCATTGCCTGATTTAAATGCAAGAGAGCGAGCACGCAGCATGTGATGTACCTGACTGTTTATCCAGGACTTCTGGTTGGGGAACTTCCTGACTTGTATGGTGGGTACGATGGTATCAACACAAGTACTAATGTACCCAGTCACATACTCGGCATAGTTTTCTGTGTTTACAGAAGAGTCCTCCTGGGTGGCTGCAGCTTTAAACACATCCCAGTCCATCCATCCATCCATCTTCTTCTGCTTAATCCTTTTTGGGTTGCGGGGGGGCTGGAGCCCATCCCAGCATCTTTGGGCGAGAGGCAGGGTACCCCTGGACAGATCGCCAGTCCATTGCAGGGCCAACACAGAGAGGCAGACAACCATTCACTCTCACATTCATACCTACGGACAATTTAGAATCCCCAGTTTGATGCCAATTAACCTATCTTGCATGTTTTTGGCATGTGGGATGAAACCAGAGAAATTCCGGAGTAAACCCACACAGACACGTCTGTCCGGGCAAAACAGTCTTGCAGGGTACTCTCAGCCTTTGGAGTCTAGTGTTTAAATTGTTTAATAACAGGGTTTGTTTGTTTCAGTTCTTTGTCTGTAGGCCAGGTACATGAACAGAGAGATGTGGTCTGACTATATGAAGTGGGGGCGGGGTGCCGCTCTGTATGCACCAAGTATGTTAGTGTAAACATGGTCCAGTGTGTTCTTATCATGGGTGGGAATGTCCACATGCTGGTAATATTTGGGAAGTACAATCCGTACCAAGGTTCCAAGGTTGTCATAGCCAGGAGCGGCACTGGGGTTAAGCTCCCAGTGCTTATAAAATGCTCCTTATGGCGTGTGTCTCGAAAAGCGTCTGACAACTAAGTCCAACTCCTAGCCTGCCCGTGTGGTTTAGTCTCTAAGCCCGGCGGAACTGCTTTTACTAATAGGAGAAGGGGCGAGGGCGGATCTCTGGCGCCTTAAAACCAGATGCTTCGGGTAGATGGTGGCTCGTCAACCTGGGAAGGTAGCCCATCAAAGGGGAAGGTAAACCCTGATTTCAAACCTCTGCTGCCCTGCGGCACACCCGGTCATGGGAAAGGCTTCAGGAGTCAACCCTGAGGAAAAATCCGGAGTCGGAGTCCCTAAGGCAGTTCTCTGTTGTGCTCAACATCGTTCTGGCAGCTCCTGCGACGGCGCTGGTGCCAAACTGTAGCAGCCCTGCTGTTTCTTTGGATTCATCAGTGACGTGGAGAGGGGGGACATGCTGCATGGGCAACATCTTGTCCTCCATATCTTCCTGCCCAGGCTTGAATCCTACCAACGCCCAACGCTGGAAGGTAGAACACCGGATCACTGGAGAGGACACTCCGGCTTTGCCTTTGGGGTAGACAAAACACGGGGAATGACAGTTACCGGTTATAAGCCACCGCTCAATTGGCGTAGAGCGCGGTGCCAGGGGTTGTTCCCGACGGTGGGAGGGATCATCGGATCTCACTGGACAGCTACCGCCCGCCTCAAGCTGGGCAGCCCCCAGCCAATAAGGTGTTGTCCCGCCACAGCTTGCTTTCCTCATTGGGTGCATGGGGATGAGGAGAAGTCCGAACGGCAGGCTGAGAACTTTCGCACCAGGCAAGACAAAAAAACAAAAGAGACCAACTCTAAAACTGGGAACTTGGAACATCCACACTATGAAGTCAGGACTCACTGCTAACCTCAAGGACATCAACGACACCAGGAAGACTGCCATCATCAATAATGAGCTGAAGAGACTGGAAGTGGATATCGCCACTCTCCAGGAAACACGGTTGGCTGACGCAGGCACACCGAGAGAGAAGGACTACACGTTCTACTGGCAGGGAAAGAGCAGTGACGAACACAGGGAACACGGAGTGGGCTTCGCAGTGAAGAACACCTTGCTGAAGATGGTGGAACCGGGCAGCACTGGCTCTGCACGACTCCTCACCCTCTGCCTCAACACCACTCAAGGCCCAGTCACCCTCGTCAGTGTGTATGCCCCAACACTGACAGCCACACCAGAGGCAAAAGACGAGTTCTACGAGAATCTCGCAACAACTGTCAGGATCATCCCCGACTCTGAACAATTCATTCTCCTTGGAGACCTCAATGCCAGAGTGGGTGCTGACCATGACTCCTGGCCCTCCTGTCTTGGACTATTTGGCGTGGGCAGAATGAATGACAACGGACAGCGGCTGCTCGAGTTCTGCACATATCACGATCTGTGCATCACAAACTCGTTCTTCAAGACCAAGCCCCAACACAAGGTTTCCTGGCGACATCCGCGCTCAAAGCACTGGCACCAGCTGGACTTGATCCTGACCAGGCGCACCTCACTGAAGAACGTGCTAATCACCCGTTCGTTCCAGAGTGCAGATTGCGACACAGAGCATTCATTGGTGTGTTGCAAGGTCAAGCTGCAGCTGAAGAAATTCCATAGTGCTAGACAGCCTAGAAAGGCACGGATTGACACTAGCAAGATGGCCCAACCAGAACTTGTTGAGCGGTTTGCCTCCACCTTTGAGAAGGAACTTGGTGTACCACAAGAAGGAGAATCTGCAAAGCAGAAGTGGGAAGAGCTGCGAAACACCATCCACCGCACAGCCTTGGCTACCTTTGGGAGGAAGACCTCGAAGTCACAGGACTGGTTTGATACCAAGTTGACCGAGATGACCCCCGTCATTGAAGCCAAGCGCTCAGCTCTTGCCGAGTACAAGAAGTACCCAAACGAGAAGAATCTCCAGATTCTCAGGACTGCGAGAAGCAAAGTTCAGCAGACTGCTCGACGCTGTGCCAACGAGTACTGGACTCAGCTCAGCCAAGACATTCAAACCGCTGCCATAACGGGGAACATCCGTGGTATGTACGATGGCATCAAGAAAGCACTTGGTCCGGCTCAGAGCAAGACGGCCCCCCTCAAATCCTCCACTGGGGAGATGATCACAGAAAAGAACAAGCAGATGGAGAGATGGGTGGAGCACTACTCCGACCTCTACTCCAGACAGAACACCGTGACACCGTCAGCCCTTGATGCCATCGATTGCCTGTCATCCATGGACGAACTTGACGCCGAGCCAACCATCGACGAACTCAGCAAGGCCATTGATAGCTTGGCCGCTGGCAAGGCACCCGGCAATGACGGCATACCCCCCGACCTGATCAAGCACTGCAAGACCGCCCTACTGCTGCCATTGCATGACGTCCTCTGCCAGTGCTGGAAGGAAGGTGCCGTACCACAGGACATGAGGGACGCCAAGATCATCACCCTCTACAAAAACAAAGGGGAGAGAAGCGACTGCAACAACTACAGGGGCATCTCCCTCCTCAGCGTTGTTGGCAAAGTCTACACACGAGTTGTTCTCGTTCATCTACAGAAGCTTGCCGAACGTGTCTACCCCGAGTCTCAGTGTGGCTTCCGCGCTGAGCGATCGATGGTAGACATGATATTCTCCATCCGCCAACTCCAGGAGAAATGCAGAGAACAGAACATGCCCCTGTACGTCGCCTTCATCGACCTCACCAAAGCATTCGATCTGGTCAGCAGAGAGGGCCTTTTCAAGATCCTGCCGAAGATAGGATGCCCACCAAAGTTGCAAAGCCTCATCGAATTGTTTCACACCAACATGCAGGGGATAGCGCAGCACGACGGCAACGTGTCAGAGCCATTCAACATACGCAGCGGAGTGAAACAGGGCTGTGTACTTGCGCCAACCCTCTTTGGGATTTTCTTTGCTATGCTCCTGAGGCATGCCTTCAGCACAGCAACAGAGGGAATCTACCTGCACACAAGATCTCACGGCAGGCTTTTCAACCTCGCCTGCCTGAAAGCCAGAACCAAAGTACGCGAGGCTCTAATCAGAGACATGCTGTTCGCAGACGATGCTGCAGTCGCGACCCACACACAGCAGGAGCTTCAGACCCTGATGGACCGCTTCTTCCAGGCATGCAAGGACTTCGGGCTTACCATCAGCCTGAAGAAGACTAACGTCTTGGCGCAAGGCACGAAAGCACCACCAGCCATCACCATCGACGACTACGAGCTGGAGGTCATGAATCAGTTCACGTACCTGGGGTCCACTATCAGCAGCAACCTCTCCCTTGATACAGAGATCGACAAGAGGATTGGAAAATCAGCCTCCACACTCGCTCGCCTCACCACACGAGTGTGGAAGAATCCCAAACTCTCTGTCAAGACGAAGATGGCAGTGTACAACGCCTGCGTCATCAGCACACTGCTCTATGGGAGTAAGACGTGGACAACATACGCCCAGCAGGAAAAGAGACTGAACTCCTTCCACTTGCGCTGCATTCGTCGTATCCTGGACATATCCTGGCAGGACAAAGTGCCCAACACAGAAGTTCTGTCCCGCGCCGGCCTTCCTTCCATGTTCACTCTACTCAGGCAGCACAGGCTCCGCTGGCTAGGCCACGTTCACCGTATGGAGGATGGCAGAATCCCCAAAGACGTCCTCTACGGAGAACTGGCGACTGGCAGGAGAGACGTTGGCCGCCCACAGCTGTGCTTTAGAGACGTCTGCAGGAGAGACATGAAGGCCCTGGAGATCAACACAGAGTGCTGGGAGGACCTTGCAACGGACCGCTCCAAATGGAGAGGCACCCTGACCAGACAGCTCAAGGCGGGTGAAGAGAGACTGACTGCTGCAGCAGATGAAAAAAGGACCCGCAGGAAGAACCGCCACAGCTCCAGCAGCACGGAGACCACCCACAAGTGCGACCTGTGTGACAGGGACTGCCATTCGCGCATCGGCCTGTTCAGCCACAGGCGGTGCTGTTCCAGCAGAGTAGACGTTTAGGATTCTCTTCTATGGTCATCATAGACCGACGGAGGCCGCCGCTGCCGACAATCTGTAAATTGCACTGGTTAAAGTCACCAGCAACAATAAAAACAGCATCGGATGGGATGTCTCTAATGCGCTGATGACATCATGGACTTTGTGGAGTGCTGCTGTATAGCTCACTCGCGGGGAAATGTAAACAGCGGCCAAAAATGCAGCGGTGAATTCCCTCGGTCCATAATAGGGACAGCATTTCAGCAGTAAAAACTCCACATCAGGCGAACAGTACTTGTAAATTGTCTGTACATCTCCACACCACGCATTGTTTATAACCCACCCCCCCCCCGATCTTACCCACGGCTGATGTCCGGTCTGCCCGATGTACGGAGTGGGTCTGTAGCTTAACGGTGCACTCAGGGACTTTGTCTGAGAGCCAGGTCTCACAGAAAATTAGAGCGCAGCACTCTCTTGTCTCCCGCTGGTCTTCAAACCTTACTCTTAGCTCGTCCAGTTTGTTTTACAGAGACCGTACGTTGGCTAGCAGGAGGCTAGGTAGCGGTGTGCGGCTAGCGCAAGCTCTTAGCCGGGGGGGGGGGGGTGATCGCTGTGGGAACGGACAATGCATTGTAGTTTGGGTGGTATAAAGCCAGTAAATTTCATATGGCTGCTTGTCTTGGCGATGTCCAGTAATGCCTGTCAGTTGTATGTTAGCAGTGCGTGACATTTATGCACTGCAGAAAGGGCAACAAACATGCAAAAAAGAAGAAAAAAAACGGCATTCGAGAACAGAGCGAGCAAACACGTCTGCCTCGGGGGGCGCCATGATGCCAATGGCATCATGCAAGTCAGATCTGCAGTGATCATTTCATCAAGGGTAAGTACATGTAGGAACACATGGGCCTAGGCTATGAATGATGACCCGGGTATAGTGATGGTGGGTCTCAGACTTATGTTTGGTGTTTTATTATGGAGGGAAACCCACTGTCTCCTGACTACGTTCCCTCACTGTTTAAATATACACATTCACCTAAAAAAGAAAAGCAAGACTGGGCCTGGATATTTTTCATAGAGGGACACAGGGATTAAAGTTCTCCATCACTGTGATGGATTTCCATCAGTTTGAAGTTGAGGGAGTCTTTTTAATCTGATTAATTTACAGTTAAAATTATCATTCAAAATATAACCATATACCTATACTAAATACACTGATAGATATTCGGGACAGGCTTTCTTTCTCATCCCTTTTATTTGAGCAAAACAAATTGTAATGTGGTCATATACGTTTACCATTTTGTAAATGGAAGTTTTTAAATACATATTTAGAAAAAGTGACTTCATCCTTTGTAATTCTGTGAATTTTTATTTACATTTCCTTGAAATTTCTGTCATGGCTCAAGAACTATTTACTGTCCAGTGTTTTTTGCACTATGTCCTAGTGCATTAAACAACTTCTTATAAACAATAAAGATTCAAGATTCAAAGGCTTTATTATCATGTGCGCAGTTAAGAAATGCTACATTTCCTGAGCAATGAAATTTTTTGCTCTCCGAACGAATGCCAAGGTAATAGGTACACAATGATACTAATAAGGTAACGCAATAACTCAATCCTAATACTAATGGATGCTAATAACACACACACCAACACACAGTTAGGCAATTAGAACTCCTAAGCACGCCTTGATACTAAATACTAATACTAATGAGTACTAATAACACACATTAGACGATTTGGACAGCTAAAGCAGTTGATGCAGTCAAACAAGAGGAATGAAATTGAAAATTCACTGGATGACTATAGTGGTAGTGGTATATTGATATCAGAGATGATGTGAACCTGAGATGGCATAAACCTATCTACAGTGTGCAAATGAGCATTGTGTACATTAATTTATGTACAGTGTGCAAATGAGCATTGTGTACATAAACCTATGTACAGTGTGCAAATGAGCATTGTGCAGCGAGCAGTATATAATTATAAGTTACAAATTAGCACCCGGTGCTAATTTCTCTTTAACGGTAGTACCAGTAGACTGTACAAGATAAATAGCAGCAGATATGATAATTAGCAGCAGAGATGATAATGGACATCAGACGGGTGAGACTATATACACTGTACAGTTGAGCAGTGTGCAAATTTAGCAGCCGGTGTGTGAGTTCCTATATGCAAAGCTGTGTTGCAGAGTTTTGGGAGTTGTTATTTGTTCAGGAGCCTGATGGTAGTGGGAAAGAAGGAGTTTTTCAGTCTGGTTGTCCTACATTTCACACTTCTGCACCTCCGGCCTGATGGTAGAAGTGTGAACAATCTGTGCTGGGGGTGGGTGGGTTCCCGGAGGATGGCGTCAGCTCTCCTTTGGACTCTGCGGTGGTAGATGCTTTGCAGAGAGGGGAGTGGAGTCCTGATGATCTTCCCTGCTGTCTTCACCACTCTCTGCAGGCGTTTACGGTCCAGGGCAGTAGTGCTGCCGTACCACGCAGTGATGCATTTGGTCAGGATGCTGTCAATGATGCAGCTGTAGAAATTGTTGAGGATCCTGGAGGTCATGCCAAACTTCAGCCTCCTCAGGAAGTACAGCCGCTGTTGAGCTCTCCTAACCAGCTCTGTGGTGTTGTGTGTACACTTAAGGTCCACGCTGATGTGGATGCCCAGGTATTTAAAGCTGCTCACCCTCTCCACCTCAAGCTTCTGGATGAACAGCGGCTGATGGGGTCTTCTCCTCTCTTTCTTCATGTTCACTATCATCTCCTTTGTCTTGTTTGTGTTGAGGGTGAGGTTGTTGTCCTCACACCATGACACCAGGTTGGCCACCTCCCTCTTGTAGGATGCTTTGTCATCACCAGTGACGCGTCCTATCACTGCTGTGTCATCCACAAACTTTAGGATGATTTTGTCCTTGTGGGAGGCAACACAGTCATGGGTGAAGAGGCTGTAGAGGATGGGGCTGAGAACACAACCCTGTGGGACACCTGTGTTCGTGATGATGCTGACTGAGTTCCTGTTACCCATCCTGACAGACTGGGGCCTGCCAGTTAGAAAGCCCAGTAGCCAGTTGCAGAGGGTGGGGTGCAGGCCAAGTGAAGACAGTTTGTCGGTGAGTTTGTGGGGGATGACTGTGTTGAAGGTGAAGCTGTAGTCGAAAAAGAGCATCCTAATGTAGGAGTCTTTATCTTCCAGAAGGGAGAGAGAATGATGGAGTGCAGCAGCAATGGCATCTGAGGTGGACCTGTTGGGCTGGTAGGCGTACTGCAGGGGGTTCAGGGTGCCCGGTATGCTGTCCTGAACGAGGGGCAGCGCCACACTCTTGAAGCACTTGATGATGATTAGAGTGAGTGCTACTGGTCTGTAATCATTCAGACAGGTTGTTGGGCTCCTTTTGGGGAAGGGGATGATGGTTGTCGTTTTGAAGCAGGAGGTGACTATGTTCTAGTTGAGGGAGAGGTTGAAGATTGATGTGAGGACGTGAGTCAGCTCGGCAGCGCATGCTCTGAGGGCCCGCCCAGGTACGTTGTCTGGTCCTGCTGCCTTGTGGGGGTTGATATTCCACAGTGCTTTGTTTACCTGGCCTGGTGAGAATTTTAGTGGAGGGGGATGCGTGAGTGTGTGTCTCTTCTCTGCCCTGTAGCTGGTGGTCTGAAAGCGGGTGCAAAAGATGTTGAGATTGTCCAGCAGGCTGTCTGTGGGGCTAGTGGTGCTGCTGTTGGTCCTCTTGTAGTCTGTGATGTGTTGCAGGCCTTGCCACATGTGCCCCGGGTCAGGAGTGGAGTAGAAGCTGTCCAGCTTTTCTCTGTACTGCCTCTTGTCTGTTGTTATAGCTTTTCTCAGTCCATACTTTGCGTCTTTGTACTCAATCTCACAGCCTGATTTAAATGCAAGAGAGCAAGCACACAGCATTTGACGTACCCTACTGTTGATTCAGGGCTTCTGGTTGGGGAACTTCCTGACATGTGTGGTGGGTACAATGGTATCAACGCACGTGCTGATGTACCCAGTCACATATTCAGCATATTTCTGTATGTTTACAGAAAAGTCCTCTCAGGTGGCTGCAGCTTTAAACACGTCCTAGTCTGTGCAGGAAAAACAGCCTGCACAAAGTAAAGGAATTTTAAAAAGCTGAAAATCATAGTCATCAGAATTCAAGCCACAAAGGCTTGAAATATTTCACATCATGTCTGATGAATTATAGATATGTCCAGTTATGAAGAAAAATATTTTTTTATACTTTTATTATACATTTTAGCTGTACCTGAAAATTTAGAATCAATTAGAGTAACAAAAATGTTTCAAAGTAAAACCACAGTCACTACAATGATAGTGTTGAGTACATTTATGTTGGGCGGTGCGGTGGTGCAGTGGTTAGCACTGCGGCAGCACAGCAACTCACCCTTGGCCATGGGATCCCTGGTTCAATCCCAGCCCCTGACCAACAGTGATCTGTGTGGAGTTTGCATGTTCTCCTCGTGTCTGCGTGGTTTTACTCCGGGAGTTCTCCGGTTTCCTCCCACAGGCCAAAAACAAGCAGGTTTGTTTAATTGGAGACTCTAAAAGTGGCCCTAGGTGTGAATGTGTGTGTGAATGGTGAAGGGATAGCGCCGTACTGTGGCTGCTTTATCCATCCAGGTGGATGCCCTCAATTTCCCCTCTGGGGATCAATAAAGTATACAAAATCAAAAAACAAATAAAAATTTGTGTGTTACTGCAAAATCAGCACTTGGTTTAGTTTATATAGTATAGTATAGTATAGTATAAGTATAGTATATATTGTGGGGATGCATATTGTGGAGGAATCTGCAGACAGCGGCTCAGTCAGGAGGCAGTGAGTAAACATAAGAGAATAATAGGCAAGGACTTCATGGGGAGTTGGCAGGAAGAGGGAGCTGGGGGTTGAAGGAAAATGTATTGTGGAGTTGGATATCATGCAGTGTGATGTGAAATGTCATGCAGATGTGAGATGATCTGTGGAGGTTATAAGGAGCAACCTGGTTTGGCTGAGTCATTGCTTTTCTGTGTATGAATGTTGAGTGTGTTAATAAATTTCGTCTGCTCGTAAACTGGCCTCCTCATTTCACACTCTCCACAATATATAGTATAGTATGTTACACTGACCATCTAGAATCTACAGATAAATTTTTTTACCTTCACATTCTCTGTAGTAGCTCTGTGGTAATCACACAGTGTCACGAACCCAGCCGGTGTTTTCCTGTAGGCTCGGTTCTAACTGTTTTCTGTGGCTCAGGCATCGGGTTTATTATGTATTGTTATCTTTTGAGTTCTTGTTGTTTTTATGTCTGTGCTCTTTTTCTTTTCCATGCCTATAGCCGCCGCTCTGGCCGGTGGCTGTTTGGCATCCTCTTTGACCCACTTTTAGGTGGGCGTTGTCTAACATTCGCCGGTCCGACCACGCCCCCTCTCTCCTTGACAGCCAGCTGATTCACCCCGGTAATTGTCTTTCCCGCGCCTCGTCCAGGTGTGTCCAATTTGTGATGCCAGCAGTGTTTGTACTTAGGCGGCCCTTGCCAGTCAAACACTGCTGGACCATTATATGCGATCACACAGTCATTAATTGCCGTGTGACAGTCAAAACGTCTCTGAAGGGTTGTGTGTGCTCGGGGAGGGCTTGGACCACTTGGACCGCTCCTGTGTTTGTGAGTAAGAACTGTTAGCGTTTCTGCGTGCAGTTGTGCTGCTACGCGTGACTGGTAGCATTTCCTCGTGCGGCACAACTGCTACGCTTAGGCTGTTGCCCAGTTTCTCCTCCTCAGCCAGTTGAGCCCCTTAAAAGTCTCCAAGTTCTCTCGAGCGTTTATGTTATTTGTATTATTTTTCTGTGGCCACAGTACACAGTGGTCTGCCCACTGTTCACTTGCTGCATCAGCCATTTTTGTGTACACCGTTACCTTTTTGTTAGTCTTTATGTTTGGAACTGTCAGCTTTGTGTTAATAAAAGTGTTGTGGTGAATTCCTGCGAGAAAGTCCTTTCTTCCTTCTCCTCCTCCGTGCGCTGCGTAAAAGCGCACGAGGAGGTTTATGGCACACAGGATGATGGGAATGAGTTTATGATGAGCAAGCAGGGCTGTAACTATTATATTTATTAAAAATGAATCAATTTTTTTTGATGAGTCAACTGATCATTTGAGTTATGAAATCTATTTTTAAAAAAAGTCAAAAGTTTCCAGCATAATATCCCAGAGCTGAAGGTGACCGTATCAAATGTCTTGGTGTGTCAAACAAAACTGAAAATTATTTAGCTTGTAATGCAAAAACAAGAAAAGTGACAAATTTTCATGTTTAAGAACTTAAAACAATCATACTTTTAAATTTTTACCCATAAAGGTTCCATAAGCGAATTGCAGCACTATGAACAAGCGCTTCTTTCACTGTATGGATTTGATTTGGTCTCGGGGGGGAAAAAATTCTAGTCAAAAGATTTTTTTTTTCTTTAATCCCTGGGGACATCAACAAAACTTGAGGAGATTAGGCAAGTTATTTTATTGTTTTGGACCTGTGGTAGGCTCTGATAAAATAATGTTGTCACACACCATGATAAACCATTTTCTGTCTTTGTTCCTCTCACTAAACTTTACCTACCAATGTGGTGACCCAAGCAAACAGCACATGACCAGTGATGTCACTTGAAAATCCTCAATATCCATCTCATCTGGTCACACTACATTCTCAAAGTATTTCATAAGCTTGTCCAAATACTGCTTAACAAGCTTTCCACTAGTTTTAATGTGTCTTTTCTTTAATAATGGAGTCTTTAGGGTTCATGAAGCTCATGATGGTGGAGTGCATTGCCTATTGTTTTCTCTGTCACAATTGTACCTGCTATCTCCAAGTCTTTCTGGAGCTCTTTCTCAGTTGTCCTTAGCTCTTGGGTCCCTCTTCTGACTCCCTGGTCATATATTTTGTGAGGAGCTCCTGTACAGGGCTGGTTGATGGTAGAGTGATGTTCCTTCCACTAGTGGATCATGGCCCCAATGGTGCTCACTGGAAGAATCAGAAGTTTTGAAATACATCTGTAACCAAATCCATCAATGTGTTTTACAACAATCAGGTTGGGAAGGTCTTCTTGGAGCTCTTGGCATCATGAAATGTTTCTTGTATGACACCTTGGTAACATTTTTATAGCCACTCATGAAGTACCTACCTGGCTGATATTAATTTCCAGAGAGGAGGTAGAAGTACTTTCTACCTACTCATGGATGTCAGCTGATTCCCTGCCTTACTGTGCCCTGGGATACTGCTTTTTTTAATGTGTTTAGTAGTTTTTCCTCTTTTTTTATTCCACTTTTCAAACACAACTTTATTCATGGATTTAAATGTTTTGATTTCTTTCTATGTATGCGTATAACTTGAGTTAATGCCAAAGTCTGGTGATAATTTCATGTGAATAGCCTCATTAGAAATACATGTACTGGCAAAACTGCTGACAAGTTCAATACTTATATCCTCCATTGTGTCTTTTGTGGGTTTTATATTATATTAATGTTGGGTTTTTATATTATAAATGGTTCCTGCTGCTCACAGCTATGACAACATTAAATGATTGTCATCACTATCAATCACTTATCAATACCTGTATGCATTCATATCTGTATCAGAGAGCATGGTCTTGTACTGTAACACAGGTTCACTTTCTGTTGATTCTCTTTTTAATCTTATCTGTTATTGGCAAATATTGCAGTCATAATGCTGTAAGTTGAATCTAAAATTCACCTGTTCTATACTGAACTTTAGTATCTATATGACTATATCAAAGATGACAACAAACAAGAAAGTGTTTCATACCTTTTATGTATTGATAAGTCATACCTTCATATGTGTTCTCTTTGTTTTAATTCTTTAATCTTTGTTCATGCTGTCATTTTATTCTAATTACATTCTTTACACATTTCTGTGTTTCTCTGTATACATTTTCTGGTGTTTTGGTATTAATAAAGGATTAATTATGTTGGGTGAACATGTTGTTATTCATTTTATGGTATTTACAAGGATGTAACGTTGTTAGAACATTTTTTTTTCCACCCAAAATTTTTGATAATTTTTTGTCACACCTCATGGTTATTATTTTAATGTTATGTTGCAACTAAACAGTCAAAAGACTGAATAAATCAACAAACAGAAGAAGACGGCCGCTAGGTGCTGCTAGTTGCAATTATGTCATTTCTATTTGCAGATAGAATCTTTGATGAAAGCAGAAAAATATTTTCTGGTTTTTACTTTTACTTTGAAACTTCTACCGGATGTGACTCTTAGCTAGCTATATGACACTTCCTGTTAGCTTGTTGAACGGCAGCAGGATCTGTCAGATTCCGGTTCTGTGGACAGAATAGAGGAGGACCGACACCGAGAATCGGCTAATGTGGCTTGAAAATTTAAAATGGAGTCGAGGAGAGAAGGTTAGTTTACTTCCTGTTACCATGGAAACACCGCCCGTGATGCTAAGCTAACGTTAGCGTCCTCATGTGTTCGCGGATCCTTCAAAAAGTCTTCATGTATTTGTCAGCAGATTGTCTGGTAAATATTCGTAGGTGAGGGTCAGCGTTTCCGTACGGGTGCGCACATAATAGAATTTAAAGAGCCCCCAAACAAAAAGTTAATTATTTACACATTGTCTTCCCAAAGAGTTTTTACAGGAGAAATCTCGCCTTTCAACTATGTTGGCCTCCGCTATGAGAATCTCATAGCGGTGATAATTCTGCACATTCGTTCATGTTCTGTGTATAGATGTTCTGTTCCATTCTGGGTTTCAATGGGCACCACTAATGACTCTGATCTGCATAATGTAGATCAGTGGTGTTCTGGAGTCTGTAGACCAGCGCGGTGTACTATGAAACCAGATGAATGGCTTATTGAGGCTTCAGTCAGTTTTCAGTGTCATGAAGCTGGCTCTCTTTCTGCTGGGCTAGATCACCGTGGAATTATCATTCAACACTTTATTGCCGTGTCAACTTCCAGATGACTGAAACTCATCTGGATGTGTCCATCACAGATACAGCATATATCACACATTCATGCAGTTCAGCAGTCATTACACCAATACAAACCGCTGATGCATGAGCACTATTTCTATATCTTATTTTGTGTTTGTTTTGTTTTTGTAACCAGTGATCTGAGTCTTTTTCTTGAAGGCAGAAATACAAACAGGTTGTTGGCTGGATGTGAGAAATCTTTGACAATGTTTGAGTCCTTTTTCGCCACCCGTGATTCATAGATTTCATCAAGTGCCGCAAGACTGACCCCAATAATTTTTGATGCCAAGTGCATTATTCTGTGCAGCTGTTTCCTTTCTTTAGCCGTGGTACTGCTGAACCAAACTGTTACTGAGAAGGTAAGTGTGGATTTAGTGACTGATCTGTAAAATAACAACAAACCCTCCACTGATGCTTTACATTTTTTTAAACTGTCAAAGAAAATAAAGTCTCTGATGAGCTTTATTGACAGTAGCTGTGCTGTTGTCTGTTCATTTCAGATCAGAGGAGATGGTTGTACCTAAAAATGTAAAATTATTCGCTGGCTCCACCTACTGTCCATTAATGGTTAGATGTTCTTGGAGGCTCTTCTGAAATCAATAATCATTTGCTAGTTTTAAAAACATTTAACTGCAGGTTGTTGTTTAGACACCATTTGGTCATGCGGGAAATCTCATCCCGATAAAAGGTCTCATCATCATCAGAGAGAAGATCCACCACCATCGTCTCATCTGCCAATTTAAAGTGACACTCCACCAAAAATCAAGTTTTTCTGTTGTTAACATGTCTGTAACATGTTTTTTGTTACTTACAAGACATACCATGAACAAAATCAGTCCCAAGTCTGTGTTTTTCTGCTGTGACTGAGTTTGGACAGAGCGTTTCTAAATACATAAGCATTCCTGCTTAGCCTTATTGGTTATAACGTTGACCATTTAGGCTAAGCACTGGGCAGACCTGAGTTCACTGCTTCAGGGGAAGAGGGAGGAGCAAGCAGGATTCAGGAACGCTAGCAGAAGCTGAGGTGCACGCTGAGGTCATCGTTCCACAGCGGTGGGTGGGGGCACCGGACTGCCGGCCCCCCATGAGCTGCCCGGCGGGCACCCAGGTGGAACCACCGAGAACCAGCTCGCTTTGATGGGTATCAGCTGCAGATGGGGCACTGCACACGCCGGCTCGCCTCGTTCACTCCCACACAGGAGAGACTCAGACGGCGAGCCAGCCAGAGGGTATGCCAGTGTTATGTCTGCCGCTGAAAGCATCCCGCTTCACCAAAGTGCGTATCTGACAAGCGGAGCTGTAAACACACATACAAGAGAAATATAACACTGCAGCCAGTGTTGTAACCCTTTTTCACGGTTTTAGAATTTAAAAAAAGAGGGGGGGGGTGCTTTTCGCCACAGCATGCTTTTCTCGACACAACACGCCTGGCAGCATCCACTGCTACTGGTGGGCGGGGTATGGGTGGAGCTAATTAGAATCTTTATAAATCTGCACATACTTAAGTAGGTGGAAGATATAAAAACCTCTTTCCAAGCAATTCTAAGGCCATGAAAGTTTTTTTTTGTGTGTGTATAAAAAGCCACAATATACCATTTTGAGCAATGAATATTTGTTTTTGAGGTGTTTTAGAGCCGCCGGAGTGCGTCTTTAAATATTGTTTTTTTTAAGACTGTACTTTTTTTTAATTATTATTTCAACATTTTCATTAAACAAAAACATACAGGATGCCAAAACATATTACAATTTCAACAGTGTAATAAAGTATATATAAAACATCCAGAGAGTAGGGGTAGTGAATAGTAGGAGAAAAAAAAGGGGGTGTTAACTGAAATTAGCACACATATTCAAGGGCGTTTAACAATACTTGTATGTGATTTATGTATATATAATAGCAGCGAAAACAGCAACATCCTATTTACAAAGTATAGTTTCTAGATATATGGGTTAAAGCCTCCATCACAGTCATACATCCACATAATAAATTGTGTAATTTGTATCATTGAGATAAGAGTTATTAATGACAGCTCAAATACGATTGTACAAACATTATGTTCTACTGATATGTGTTATAAATTTCCCCCATTTAGTATGATAGAGATCTGGCCAGTTTATCATCCTGTATGTCAGTTCTTCATAGGCCACCACTGTACTCAACTGGGTGAACCATATGCAGGATGGGGGCAGGTTCTGCAATTTCCATTCCCTAACAAGAATCTTATGTCCCAGCGTTATAGCTGTGAGGATCCAATTAATATACGTAGTTGTCAGGAGTCTCTTTAAGATTAGTGGAATCCCAAAGTATATATAAATTTGGTGAAAATGGAATATCCTGGCCCACAATCATCTTAATATTTTTATGAATTGAGATTCACCATTTCTGAGCTTTAGGGCAGGACTGTAGCATATGAACCAAAGTACCTAGGTTCTCTTCACATCTCCAACATGTGGGAGCTTTTGTCAGTCCTGCTTTATACATTTTTGTAGGAGTCCAATATATCCATCCATCCATCCATCTTCTACCGCTTTTCCGGAGGTCCGGGTCGCGGAGGCAGCAGTTCAAGCAGAGAAGCCCAGACTTCCCTCTCCCCAGCCACCTGCTCCAGCTCTTCAGAGGGGATACCAAGGCGTTCCCAGACCAGCTGGGAGACATAGTCTCTCCACCGAGTCCTGGGTCTGCCCCGGGGTCTCCTCCCAGTGGGACGTACCTGAAACACCTCAAGTGGGAGGCGTCCAGGGGGCATCCTAATCAGATGCCCATACCACCTCAACTGACTCCTTTCAATGTGGAGGAGCAGCGGTTCTATTCTGAGCCTCTCCCGGATGACTGAGCTCCTCACCCTATCTCTGAGGGTGAGTCCAGCAATCCTACGGAGAAAGCTCATTTCAGCCGCTTGTATCCGCGATCTCGTTCTTTCGGTCATTACCCAAAGCTCGTGACCATAGGTGAGAGTAGGAACGTAGATTGACTGGTAAATCGACAGCTTTGCCTTAGAACTAAGCTCCCTCTTCACCACAACAGACCGGTACAACGTCCGCATCACTGCAGATGCTGCTCCAATCCGTCTGTCGATCTCTCGCTCCATTTTCCCCTCACTCGTGAACAAGACCCCAAGATACTTAAACTCCTCCACTTGGGGCAGGAGCCTGTCCCCAACCTGGAGAGGACAATCCACCTTTTTCCGGCTGAGGACCATGGACTCGGACTTGGAGGTGCTGATTCTCATCCCAGCCGCTTCACACTCAGCGGAAAACCGTCCCAGCAAGAGCTGTAGGTCATTGTTGGATGAAGCCAACAGGACAACATCATCTGCAAACAACAGAGATGAGATCCTGTGGTCACCAAGCATGACACCCTCCATTCCCTGGCTGCGCCTAGAAATCCTGTCCATAAAAATTATGAACAGGATCGGTGACAAAGGGCAGCCCTGGCGGAGTCCAACTCTCACTGGGAATGACGCCGACCGAGTGTTGGCAATACGAACCAAACTCTCACAACGGTCGTACAGAGACCGAATAGCTCGTAACAACAAGCTTGATACCCCATACTCCCGAAGCACCCCCCACAAAAATCCACGAGGGACGCGGTCAAATGCCTTCTCCAAGTCCACAAAACACATGTAAACTGGTTGGGCAAACTCCCACGAACCCTCAAGAATTCTCGAGAGGGTAAAGAGCTGGTCCGATGTGCCACGGCCAGGACGAAAACCACATTGCTCCTCCTGAATCCAAGGTTCGACCAACGGCCGGACTCTCCTCTCCAGTACCTTGGCATAGACCTTCCCAGGGAGGCTGAGGAGTGTGATCCCTCTAAAGTTGGAGCACACCCTCCGGTCCCCTTTTTTGAAGAGAGGAACCACCACCCCGGTTTGCCATGCCAAAGGCACTGCCCCCGACCTCCACGCAATGTTGCAGAGGCGTGTCAACCATGACAACCCAACAATATCCAGGGCCTTGAGGTACTCGAGGCGAATCTCGTCCACCCCCGGGGCCCGGTCACCAAGGAGATTTTTAACCACCTTGGCGACCTCAGCCCCTGTGATAGGCGAGTCATCCCCCTCGTCCCCAAACCCTGCTTCCTCTGTGGAAGGCATATCAGTGGGATTGAGGAGATCCTCGAAGTATTCCTTCCACCGCCCGACAATATCCCCAGTTGAAGTCAACAGTGTCCCATCCGCACCATACACAGTGTGGACGGGGAGCTGCTTTCCCCTCCTGAGCCGCCGAACAGTTTGCCAGAATCTCTTTGAAGCCGACCGAAAGTCTTGTTCCATGGCCTCACCGAACTCCTCCCATACCCGTGTTTTTGCTTTAGCAACCACCCGAGCTGCACTCCGCTTGGCCTGCCGGTACACCTCAGCTGCTTCGGGAGTCCCACAATCCAACCAAGCTTGATAGGACTCCTTCTTCAGCTTAATGGCCCCCCTCACCACTAATGTCCACCACTTGGTTCGGGGGTTGCCACCACGAGATGCACCGACCACCTTGCGGCCGCAGCTCTGGGCCGCCGCTTCATGGATCATCACCTTATCGTGGTGGGGGGGTTTGCGTGCCCCAGTGATCCCAGGAGCTATGTTGTCCGGGGGCAATTTGCCTCTGATAGGGTCTCCCAAGACAAACTGGTCCTGGGTGAAGGGCCAGACTAAGAACGATCCAACAGACTCTCATGATAAATTGTATATCAAGGATTCAGTGTACCCCGCCCGGTATGGGGTTACCGGAGCCCCACCCTGGAGCCAGGCCTGGGGGAGGGGCTCGAAGGCTAGCGTCTGGTGGCCGGGTTTCCACCCATGGGACCCGGCCGGGCTCAGCCCGAAGGAGTTACATGGGTCCGCCCTCCAGTAGGTTCACCACCTGCAGGAGGGATCATAGGGGTCCGGTGCTATGTGGATTAGGTGGCGGTCAAAGGCGGAGACCTTGGCGGACTGATCCCAAGCTTTCTAAACTGGCTTTTGGTACGAGTCCAATATATTCTATTTAAAATGCTAAATTGTATAAGCCTAGTTTTAATCTCTCAAGACGTTTATTTTTTCCAGTTATTTAGAATAGTGCTCCATTCTTCATCAGTAAATGAGTAATTGAGGTCTACTCCCATGTCTGCTTGGGAGCATCTGTCCGTTCCCCTTGATCAAGACAGCTGGCGGCCTGCCCCCTCATCCACTGCAGCCCGCCAGTCCATTTCCAAAAATCAATAGAGAATGGGCGCATGACGTCACCAGACGGAAAATCATAAGGAATTGTGGGAAAAATGTTCTGCCTGTCTGTGCTTAGTAGTGAGCAATGAATGCGGTTAGGCTGCATGTCCACCAAATGCATTTTTTTCTGCTGTGGGTGACTATTTTTTGTTCATTTTCTATGTAGTCCAGTGTTTAATGCGCTCAGTGCCCTCGGCGCAAAAACGCTCTCAGCAGTCAGCGCTGTGCTCATGGCGCTGAAAGCTGAAAAAAAGTTAAACTTTCGGATTGCACACCTCTCTCACCAGCCGATCACAATCAGCCTAAAAGTACACCATGATCAGTATTTAACAGCCAAAGCTTGGAGGGATGTGTTTTTTTTTTACCAGTTTGATGTGCTTTATTCCAGTGAGTGGAGTGTTTCAGAGCAAAATCTGAAATCCCTGGCACACTTTGAGTGACAGGTCAAGCGGTTGCCAAGATACCGGGCAGAATGCTTTTTTTAATAAACGCATGAAAAGCGCTCAGGAAAACAGGTTGAGAGCATTTTTACTTTCCCTGTGGACATGCAGCCTTATTAAAATGACACTGAATATGTTATTCAAACATAGGAAATGTAAATATATATATAAAACATCATACAAAATCCAGGATGACACAAGAAAGTGAAAACACTTATTTCCAGTGTGGTCCTTTCAGTCACATTGTTATTCCTCTGAATACTACACATTGTTAGAATGGGGAAGTTTTGCTGCGTTATCAAATACAACAACTGCTCTCAAGATTGGTGTGGAAAAAGACTGATAACGGCGTACGCTTTTTTAACTTCCTGACTTGGAAGAAAAGTGGAGAGACTTGGGTCTCTGAGCTAAAAAAAGAGGCGGGGGATGGAATGGATTGTAGCAGTCAGAAGGAAAGACATCAGCTTGGACAATATCCCTGCACACATGGTCATGTGTTCACAGCATTTTCACCAAGGTACGTTGTGATTTAAAAAATATTTAGAAGTGCAGAAAGACGTCCCCTCTCCAGAGCAGCTGTCTTGCACGCCGTGCCTTTGGCTGCACCTTAGTCAGGCTCTCTGTCATCTCTCAATAATGTGTAAAAATGCACAGGGCAAAATTAAATAATTTCCCCACATCATCTCTGCTATTCCCAATTTCTCTTGCTAATCTGGAGCAATTTTTTAATGGGAGCTTTTTGTGTTGCTGATTTTCTTTGATTTTTTTCTTGAAGTTGTGATTACTTGTTGCCTTCATTACGCATGGATTTAATAAGTCCATAGACTGTTTGGTATTGTTAAATTAATCAGATTCTCCTCTTTCAGTTGACTATGAAAATGTCACTGTCCTGATTTAGGATGTTTTTATAGCAACTAATTATACCAGTAATTTTTTTCTGTGTGCCAGCGTGATCAGCTGATTAGATCCACCTCCTCCGGTGTTCTAACATTTTGGCATATTTATCAGAACAACACTGGACAGCTGATGTTACAGACTGCAGAAAAATGTCAAAATCTTTATCCTGTAGCTTGAAAATGCTTAGACACATCCCTGACAGTTCCCATTATACGTACAAGTACGTGTGTTTAGCTCTCTCTGTGTGTATATACGCTGCAGACAGCAGCAGAGCTCTGTATGCTGCAAATACTCCATTATATGGTAGCTGTAACTTAGAAACCTGTTTAGTAAGTTACACATGGGTTCAAAGAGTGTTACTCATATGTTAGAAATAATTTTTGGTTACGCTAGACATTAATCTTGATGTATTTCGACTTTGTAGAAACAAAGACTACTTACCTTTGTGTTAAACAACAGTTTTCTGGTCATTCACCTAGAATATTTGAGGCGGCTGGACCCATCCTACTGATTTATAGTTTTCAAATTGCTCATGGGTTTATGCAGTCACCCCACAAACCAGGTATGCAAACACATCTGACAGCATGACTCCAGGCAGTTGGTTGATCATCCCGTTTATTTCTTAAATTTTTTAGAGGTAGCACTCCTTTGCTTCCTTATTCAGCTTCTCTGAATAAGGAATTTTAATTTTCTGTTTGCTGCATTCCATCAAACGTATGTCTGTCCACATTAGCAGCTGCCTAGACTGCAGGTAAACAAAGAAGTCGGACTATGACGATGGCGACAATGGCCCAGAATGCATAATGTCAATGCCCATTCGCCATTATTTATTTAGATCACATTTGGAACCGCATTCTTAAATGTAATTATAGAGTCCGCCTGCAGAGGAGGCTGTAATCGAAATCTAGTGCAACTCAGTGAAAGTGATAGAGTATAGAGCAAGAGTGAGGGAGCCAAGCCATTAGCGGGAGCAGCAGTGACAGTGTGCACTGGATTGTTGTCAGGTAAGTTTTGTATGCTAAGGCTGCATTAATAGACTGTAAACAGCACTAAATGTACAAAGTAGGCTGCTTTTAAACAAGAATAAATGGTACAGCTGAGTAGCTGTAGCATTTATTCTTGTTTGGCAGGTGAAGCCAATGTCAGTAATAAAAGTTCAGAGACTGGTCATTGTAATCTGCTGATTTTTTTTTTCTTTCATTTATACCAGTGGCTCTTAAACTTTTTTTAATTCCCAATTTTGGGGAGCCAGACATTATTAAGCCCACACAGCTATTTCTTTGCCTCTCCACACCCATAATTAATCCATAAGCAAGTAAAGCCTCATCATATTGCCTTTTCTTCTTAATTTCTTTTGTTAATTATGATCTGGATTTTCTCTTTGCTCATCATTTTGATGGAGTTTAAAAAATTAGGTCATGATATAATTTTATCCATCCATCCATCTTCTACTGCAGGGCTATTCAAGTACAAAATCAGTTGGGCCACAATTTGAAATCAAGACATGTAACTGGGCTGCACATGTTGATCTGTTGAATATGATAAATTTCAAACCAACACAGATCAATATGATGAAAAATATGGACTTTTTATTCATTAGCTTGGTATTAAATGTGCACTTGGCACATGACAAAGGCACATCAAAAGTGCATAAAAACACAATAACAGTGCTGGGGTTGTGCATAACTTGAAGTAGTAGAAATATTTTTCCTCTTGAACAATTTAATAAAGAGAATGGAAAAAAAATTCTGTAAATAACCATTTTGGTCACATCTTACTCAGGCATCTCAAAGTGCATAAAAACTCAGCGTGCACTGTTAGTAGCATTAAGATTTGTTTCCCTTTTGAAATAAAATAAACTACATCCTGGTCATAACTGACCTTGGCACATCACAAAGGGCATTTAGATGAATAAAAATGAACTGTCAAACATTTCAGTGCACAAACCCCCTAAGAAAAGATTGATAACATTAACAAACATTGTACATCCACTATTGTGGTTTGTTTTGTTTTAAATCACCGCATGTGTGAGTAGGAACCTCAGGGTACACACTGAACAGATCGCCAGTCCATCATAGGGCAGATATAATTTTATCAGTAATTTTAATTCTAATATGATAAAACTCTTGAGTAGCTTTTATTTTCATTTGCATTTTCCGTTTTAATTGTGAAACTTTTAACTTTGCAGGAAATCCCCCCCCCCCCTCCCCCCTGGTAAGTTTACATGTAAATCTGGTCCTCGGGAAGTGAGGAAGTTCCCTGACTACCACCAAAGTTGCCCATCCCTGCCCTAGATGATCCAGTAGGGCATAGTAATATCTTGAGGCCTCCCTACCTTTCCCCAATACAGCTAGCAATTCATTTAATGTATCTGGATTAGAGAGTGTCTCTCGGGGCTTTGATACAGTTTTACTAAGCAGGTGTCTGATCTGGAGATATCGCCAAGTTATTTTGAGGTATCCCATACTGTTCTTTTAATGTACTAAAATGATTTCAAAACTAACCCATCGTATAGGTTTTTAAGGGTATTAATACCTTTTCTGATCCATACTTTCCAGTATATTGGTTTTTTATCAATAGTAAGCTTTGGATTCAGCCAGAGCCATGTTGAGGGAAATAGGTACGGGTCGGTCTTATATGCTGCTGACACTTTTTTTGTTATCTCCTGCATGTGAAGGATAATAGGATGGGTTTTAGCTTTCCCTGGCAGTTTAGCAAAAATTAGGTCAAGAGGAGGTAGATCATCTAGGAGGGAAGTCTCAATTGAGAACCAAGGTGGTGCTCTCTTAGGTGGAAGGGACCAGCGGGTGAAATGTTTTAGACTAAAACCATAATAGTATAATAGAAGGTTCGGAAAGCCCAACCCTCCTTCATCATTTTGCTTTGCTGCCGAACGGTCAGGTACAGGAAATCTTTCTTGCCACATGCCATTTCACTGCACAATAATTCAGTCTAATGTTGAATTCTGGTCATAACTATGCTGCCATAGTGCACCTTGCAATCTAATTGGTACCTCACATTGCGCCCTGCGCCTGATAGTCCTGCATTATACAGCAAGTATGATTCATGTATCTATACGGGTCATCTTCTATTCATCTACGATGTATATAAGTTATCTAGGCAGTTTTACATTCTTTAGGTAATCCCTATTTCTTTTATGTTGTGTGTGTTCCTGTCATATTGGTCGTCTACTGTCATGCTGCTGTTACACTGTAATTTCCCAGTTTGGCAACAAACTGCTCCTCTTCCAGATCCCCCCACCCCCCACCTGCTCCTGGATTAAAAAAAACTTTCTCACCAACCGCCCACAAACAGACTTGGCCCCCACCACTCCTCCACACTGTCTCTTAGCACTGGCTCCCCCCAGGGCTGTGTGCTAAGCCCTCTACTATACTCCCTGTACACCTTTGACTGTATTCCAACCCACCCAACCACCGTGAAATACGTCATTGTGAAATACGCAGATAACGCCACCTTGGTTGAGCTCATCACCAATGACGATGAGAAGGCATACAGGGCTGTTCTGTAACTGCGTTTTATTTAATCCTTCTCTCTTACTTTATTGCGCAGTAGCCTGGTGGAGCACCCACAATTTCATTGTACTGTACTACTGTACAATGACAATAAAGCCTATTCTATTCTATTCTATTCTATTCTATTCTATCAAGTACATCAATCAATCAATCTATCTATCTACAGTGGTGTGAAAAAGTGTTTGCCCCCTACCTGATTTCTCTTTTTTTTGTATGTTTGTCACATTTAAATGTTTCAGATCATCAAACAAATTTAAATATTAGACAAAGATAACACAAGTAAACACAAAATGCAGTTTTTAAATGAAGGTGTTTATTATTAAGGGTAAAAAAAAATCTAAACCTACATGGCCCTGTGTGAAAAAGTGACCCCCCCCCCCCCGTTAAAACATAAATTAACTCTGGTTTATCACATCTTTAGAAAGCTGAGTTCAGTTTCTCTAGCCATACCCAGACCTGATCACTGCCACACCTGTTCTCAATCAAGAAATCACTTAAATAGGACCTGCCTGACAAAGTGAAGTAGACCAAAAGATCCTCAAAAGCTAGGCATCATGCTGCGATCGAAAGAAATTCTGGAACAAAGGAGAAACAAAGTGAGATCTATCAGTCTAGAAAAGGTTATAAAGCCATTTTTAAAGCTTTGGAACTCCAGTGAACCACAACCAAGAGCGCAGTGACAACTCATCCAAGAGGTCACAAAAGACCCCACAACACCACCAAAGAACTGCAGGCCTCAGTTAAGGTCAGTATTCATGACTTCAGTCCAAAGAGACTGGGCAAAAATGGCCTGTATGGCAGAGTTGCAAGATGAAAACCACTGCTGAGCAAAAAGAACATAAAGGCTCATCTCACTTTTGCCAGAAAACATCTTGATGATCCCCAAGAGTTTTGGGAAAATACTCTGTGGACTGACGAGACAAAAGTTGAACTTTGTAGAAGGTGTATGTCCCATTACATCCAGCATGAAAGTAACACAGCATTTCAGAAAAGGAACATCATACCAACAGTAAAATATGGTGGTGGTAGTGTAATGGTCTTGGGCTGTTTTGCTGCTTCAGGACTGGGAAGACTTGCTGTGGTAAATGGAACCATGAATTCTGCTGTCTACCAAAAAATCTTGAAGGAGAATATCTGGCCATCTGTTTGTGACTTCAAGCTGACGCGCAGTTGCGGTCTGCAGCAAGACAATGATCCAAAACGCACCAGCAAGTCCACCTCTGAATGGCTTAAGAAAAACACAATGAAAACTTTGGAGTGGCCTAGTCAAAGTCCTGACCTGAATTCTACTGAGATGCTATGGCATGACCTTAAAAAGGCAGTTCATGCTCGAAAACCCCCCAATGTGGCTGAATTACAACAATTCTGCAAAGATGAGGTGGCCAAAATTCCTCCACAGTGCTATAAAAGACTCATTGCCAGTTATCGCAAATGCTTGATTGCAGTTGTTGCTGCTCAGGGTGGCCCAACCAGTTATTAGGTTTAGGGGACAATCACTTTTTCACACAGGGCCATGTAGGTTTGGATTTTTTCCCCCTTAATAATAAACACCTTCATTTAAAAACTGCATTTTGTTTTTACTTGTGTTATCTTTGTTTAATATTTAAATTTGTTTGATTATCTGAGACATTTAAGCGTGCCAAACATACAAAAAAATGATAAATCAGGAAGGGGGAAATACTTTTTCACACTACTCTATCTATCTATCTATCTATCTCTCTGTCTGTCTGTCTGTCTGTCTCTGTAGTTTTTTTAAGTTAAGTCTGGGACAGCGATTCCCACACAAGAATTTATTTTTACAAAGATCGTCAAATTTTCTAAAATATCTCTGAGGGATATTAAGTGGGAGAGCGTGTAATAAGTATTGAAATCTGGGAATGCTAATCATTTTAATAAGGTTTGCCTTCCCCCATAATGAAATGTGGAGGTGTCCATCTTTCTAAATCCATTTTAAATCTATTAAGACAAGGTTCAATATTTACTTTAATTTAACAGTTATGGTTAGAGGGGAAAGTAACACCCTCTCATGCCTTCTGGTCATGGTCATGCCTTCTGCAGGCCACTGAATATGATAAGGGTGAAATTTTTTTTTTTGGGGGGGGGGGACAGTGGGATGTAAGGGGGAGAGCCTCCGATTTCTTCCAATTCACTTTATACCCAGATACCCTAGAAAACACTTCAACTTGATTTAATAATACAGGTATAGAATACTCTGGGTGTGATACAAACAGTAAAATATCATCAGCATATAGCATCAGTTTAGGTGATACTTGACCAATCTTTGTACCAGGAAATAAAGGGTTCTGGCGTATAGCTTGTGCAAAAGGTTCTAAAGCTAATGCAAAGAGAAGCAGGGACAGGGAACATCCCTGTCTTGTGCCTCTATACAAGTTGAATTGAGCTGAGATCAAGCCATTTGTCAATACTGCAGCCTGTGAAGTAGTGTACAGTAACCTTACCCATGAAATAAACCCTTCTCCGAAACCAAAGGCCTTTAGAGGGCTAAACAGAAGTAGCCACTCCACTCTGTCAAATGCCTTTTCCATATCCAATGAAATACTGTAGCTGCCATAGGATGATTTCCATCTTCAACAGTCCACATGATGTTCTTAAGTCATTTTGTATTATCTGCAAAGCTGTGTGAATGTATAAAGCCCACTTGGTCAGGGTGAATGAGCTATGTAATAATCTTGTCTAATCTATTTGCTTATACTTTGGCTAGTATTTTATGATCCTGTCCCATTATTGATATAGGTCTGTAATTTTTGCAGTCTGTGGGGTCCTTTAAGATCAGAGTTATCAGAACTTTATTAAGTGTTGGGGGAAGCCAACCTATTTCAAAATACTCATTGTATATACAGTAACTAATAATAAAGGTGAAAGGTCAGTTATATATGTTTTAAAAAATTTGGCAGTAAACCCATCTAAGCCAGGAGCTTTTCTATTTGGTATTTTTTTAATAACTGCAATTATTTTGTTTTCAGTAATCGGGACTTCTCACATTTTCTTTTGTTCCTCACTGAGAGAGGAAAGATTCAATTTTCCCAAAAATGAGTTGATTTCCTCACTATTAGCCTTAAAGGCCAAATGTCACGTAACAGGGTACTTTAAATATCTTGAAACTAGATATAAAAGGGAACCGATCCGTTCGGGTCTTGGTGCATATGCTTCAGTAACAACGGAATATTCGTTAATTTAAAACTGCCGCGCTTGGCCTGACACGGCCCCTGGAATCGCCTGGGGAAGAAGGCGGAAGTGACGAAATCGATTGTACCCTAGTTTGATGCTTGGGGTATTTCAATTGATTGTTTATATGGAGACTGGAAGGTTGAAGTGAGCAACAAGAAAGAAAAAATTGGATATTTCACCCATACCTTAAAATGGGACTATCAGGGACAGCTGGGTAATAAGGGACACTTCTCTGGGAAATGTTTTCATACCTGTCAAGTGAGACGTTTTCGCCGTACTTCAACACCGTAAAAAGCGGCTATAAGGAACGGCGGAGCAACAAGGGACACCTCTCTGGGAAATGCCCCAAATGCAACTCGTGTTGTTATTGTCAAATATTTTAAGGATTCATGGATATTTGACAATAACAACACAACTCAGCGTCCGGTGCCAAATTAAAAAAAAAAAGCAGAATTCTGTATTTGTCAGGCGATCTCTGTCTGTTCCGCAACCGCTGCACAGCTCAACGTGTTAAACCATTGTCCTAATGACTTCTCATTGTAGTGAGAATAGCTCAAGCTGAGCGATCAGCCCGCCCAGACAATTAAACTAATGAGTGACTCCACACTTCTCATGGTAGTGCGAATAGCTGACGCTGAGCGATCTGCCAGCACCAGCTGTGGCTGATCACACACAGGACGTGCTCCGCAAAACACTCAATTTTTTTTCCAGTATATTTTTCCTTTCGGGCGTACAGAAATGGCAATACGCCCGTTTTTGCTAAAATTGCATTTTCCCCGTATTTTCCTTAAAATATTTGACAATAACAACACGAACTACATTTAAAACATTTCCCAGAAAAGTGTCCCCCACAGCCGCGCTTGGCACCAAAATACGGCGAAAACGTCTCACTTGACAGGTATGCGCCTCCATTTTCATATTGATCTGGTCAATTTCTTGACAGCAGCGGCTCTCCTCCACTGTAATAATAATGGCTTCCGAAAAATCAATATTTATGGGGCGCCCTCGACAGACCCCCTTCGGCTTCGCAATTCTGGAGGCGATTAATGTCCAGTTCAATGACATTTTCCACTGGTTCTGCTCTCTGGTCATCGGTGGAACTGTTGTCATCAGACAAAGCATCTGATTCTGTCTCGGACGGCTCGAACCTGTAAGGTTCTATGCCTCTGTCACTGTCTGAACCACTGACAAAAAAAAAGACAAAAAAAAAAGACAAAACTAAACTAATTTGTTCACAATCGCTGTCACTTTCCGTCATGATTGTCCAATGTTGATAAGTGTGAATGTGGATAGGCAGGGCAGCCAGGGTACAACTGGTGATGTCAAAAACATGGGCGTGGTCTGGACTGGCTGTCACAAGCCAGCAAGCAAGGTGGGGCCTTCACCTGGTGTATTTTGTGCAATTATGTAAATACAGGTGGGTGATATGGTCTCCAGTATGACTATTTGGTTTAAGCTATGTGTATTTTATCTAAATTCGTTGTCATTTAGAAAAAAAATTACGTGACATTTGGCCTTTAAGTTCAGTTGTGTATAAGTTTTCATAGAAGGACTTAAAAATATTATTAATAACCTCTGTATCTGAGTGAAGCTGACCAATAGAGTCTTTAGTAGCTGGGATAAGATTTGCAAATTCTTTAATTTTAATGTATCTAGCCAACATTTACTGGCCTTGTCCCCTTCTTCAAATTGTTTTTGGTGAGCTCTAAAAAGCGTACATTCTATTTTTTTTTTAGTTTCTAGTAGATTATATTGATATTTCAACTTAGATAAATGTGTTAAGTTAGCAGGGGACATGTTTAGGTTAAAATTAGTCTCTGCTTCTTTAATTTTCCTTTCTAAAGCCAAGTATTGTCTTTTTTCAATTTTCTTCTTCAAAGATGCTTGTTGTACCATATAGCCCCTTAAGACTGCTTTAAAAGCTTCCCACAAAATTCCTGTTGAAGGAGAACTTGGGGAATTATCCTCTAAGTATTGTTTGATTTTATCTCCAAGTAATTCTCTGTATGTAAATTCAAGCAGTAAGCTAGAATTAAGTCTCCATCTCGGGGTTCTGTGTTTCTTCAGAAAAGGAATAATAGAGAATATGAGCATGGTCTGATATTAAAATAGTTCCAATAGTGCATGATAAAGTGAGCAAAGATTAAAGGTTTTATTTGTCAATACTACTATACGTACAGGACATGCAGGAGAATTGAAATGGTGTTTCTCTCTGTCTTCAGTTGTGTGCACAATATAAAAAAAGAAAAGGAATAAGGCTGGAAAAACAACAACAGCAGTCTATGTAGTAAGTAATGCTACCCATAGTGCAAGTGGCGACAAAAGATAGACCCAGACATCCCATAGTGCAAATAAAGATAAGCAATGAACCCCAGCAATCCTATATACAGAAAAAGTAGAGCAGTAATACTCGTAGTTGCAAGTTCAATGTGGTAGTGTCGGTACAGACAGTGACAGATAGGACTGCACGTGATCAGGATTGCAATAACAGACAGCAGCAGATATGGCATTTGTGCAAATGGCTGCAGTAAGGTAGAGAGACATACAGCAGCCGATGTATTACTGTTGGTGTACCAGTCTTTCTGTGCCAACAGCTGACGTAGTTATAAAATAGTTGAAACAATGTTCTGAGATGTAAAAAAATAATCTATTCTAAAAAATGAATTGTGTAGGGCTGAGTAAAATGTATAATCCTTAGCTAAGGATTATACATTTTACTCAGCCCTACATAGGAATAAGGCTAGAAAAACAACAACAGCAGTCTATGTAGTAAGTAATGCTACCCATAGTGCAAGTGGTGATAAAAGATAGATCCATTTTCTTCTCTTGGCTGGATGATTAGGCCTTTAGTGTTAATTGTGATGAGGCATAATCCACCAGTTACCTTGACCTAAGATGTCTAATGATAATCAGTTACCAATGCATAACATAGCCACTTGTTGACATGGTAGGTAGTAACAGACCTGAAAGCAGACAACTCGGGAGGCCAAGGTAGCAGTGCAATTATGTTTTAATGAGAGTTGCTGGATAGTGTGCTCAGAGAGTCTAGCAACCCTGCAAGAGGAGAGAGAAGAAGGGTGACTTAATGAGATAATGGATTTGAGCAGTTTGCAAATAATGTTTCCTTTCTGTTACAGGTTTGGCCAGATAATCCAGCGGTGGCAGGCTTCTCTAGTGACTCTCTGGCGAAGTGAATGAGTCCAGCAAGGTGAGTGGGGATCACTGAGTGATGTCCAGTGCTTTGGGGAGAAGTGTGGGAGAGGGTTAGGTGCACGTTGGTAAGTCAACTTACTTGGGGGGTGGAGAGTGAAGGTGGGGTCCAGATCTACGGTTCCGCCAAGGAGAGAATAGTGTATAGAGGGAACTGCAATCTCCTCCTCCGAGGTGGGGAACAGAGTGGGATCATACTCCAGTGAAGCCTCAAATGGTGACACCCCCGTGGCAGCAGAGGTGGCGGAGTTATGGGCATATTCCACCCAGGGCAGGTGAGAGCTCCATGATGAAGGATTTGATGCTGTGATGCATCGCAGTGCAGCCTCCAGCTCCTGGTTGGCCTTTTCACGCTTCCCATTACTCTGCGGGTGATAGCCAGATGTCATGGTGGTGGTGGCCCCAATGGCCTTATAGAAGGTTTGCCAGAGCTGAGGGGAGAACTGGCGACCACGATCAGACATCACATCAGAGGGTATACCATGTAACCTCACCACATGTGTTGTTAAAAGTGCCTTTGTCTCCTTTGCTGGTGGGAGTTTGGGTAGGGGAACAAAGTGTGCAGCCTTGGAGAAGCGATCAACAATGGTCAAGATTACTGTGTGGCCATTGGATGGAGGTAACCCCATGATGAAGTCCAAAGTAACATGGGACCATGGGCGGCTGGAAACCGGAAGTGGTTGTAGCAAACCAGCAGGGGGGGGGGGGGGAGTGAGGGATTTCCCAGTGGAACACTACTGGCAATCCTTAATGTAGATGCCAACATCTGTGTTCATGGAGGGCCACCAAAACAGGTGTTTGAGGTGACCAAGGGTCCTGGCTACCCCTGGGTGACAGGAGAATTTAGCCATGTGGAGGCAATGAATGACATTTCCTCGAACTGCTGTAAGTACAAACATCCGACCCACAGGACCCTGCCCCCCACCCCCCCGGGTCTGGATCAGTCTTTTGGGCCTCACGTACCTTTTGCTCAATGTCCCAGGTTAACACCCCACGACACACTTGGCCGGAACAATCATCTCTTCCCTGGGGGAGAAGGCTTAGGGGCAAATTGCCTGGACAATGCATCAGGCTTGGTGTTCTTGGACCCGGGATGGTAGGTGATGGTGAAATTGAACCGCAAAAAAAAAACAACACCGACCTCGCTTGCCGGGAGTTCAGGCATTTGGCAGACCTAAGGTACTCAAGGTTCTTGTGATTGGTTCAAACCAAGAATGGTACCGCCGCCCCCTCCAGCTAGTGCTGCTATTCCTCAAGGGCTAACTTCACCGCCACCAGTTCCCGATCACCAATGTCATAATTTCTCTCAGCCGGTGTTAAGTGCCGGGAGAAATATACACACGGATGTAGCTTGTTGTTGGTGGCTGACCTTTGGGATAATACTGCACCCACGCTGTGTCAGAAGCATCCACCTCCACGATAAATTGAGCCTTGGGGTCAACCTGAGCTAGAATGGGAACATCGGTAAATTTAGCTTTGAGCAGGGAGAAGGCATTGTTGGCTTCTTTGGACCAGACAAAGGGAATCTTCATTGAGGTGAGGTAAGTAAGGGGGAGAGTGATGGTGCTGTAGCTCCGGATGAACCGTCAATAGAAATTAGCGAACCAGAGGAACTACTGTAATTTCTTTCTGGAAACAGGGACTGGCCAATCGAGAACAGTTTTGACTTTTTGCAGGTCTGAATGGATCTGCCCCTTGGTGATTATAAACCCGAGAAATGTGGTGGAGGGTGTGTGGAACTCACATTTCTTGCCCTTGATGTACAGCTGATTCTCGAGCAGGTGCTGCAGGACCGTCCAGACATGAACTTGATGCTCCACAAGGGAACGGGAGAAGATGAGAATATAATCTAAATACATGAATGTGAACGTGTTGAGGAAGTTCTGCAGAACATCATTGACCAGTCGTTGGAACACAGCTGCGGCGCTGGTTAGACTAATTGACATTACCAGATGTTCGAAGTATCCGCTGGGTGTGCGGAAACCAGTCTTCCATTCGTCCCCTTGGCGGATCCTGACAAGATGGTAAGCGTTCCTTTGGTCCTGCTTGGTGAAAATGGTGGCACCCTGCAACACGTCAAAGGTGGAGTTTAGTAATGGGAGGGCGCACCTGTCTTTGACAATGATGTTGTTGCGCTGCCTGTAGTCATTGCACGGGCGCAGAGAACCATCCTTCTTTTTAACAAAGAAAAGTCCGGCTCCCACCGGTGAAGACAAATGTCAAATCAACCCAGAACTGAGGGACTCCTTGACATATTTGTCCATGGCTTCTCTCTCGGGGCTGGAGAGGCTGTATAACTGGCTGGTGGGAAGGGCCGCCCCTTGCTGGAGTTCAATAGCACAGTCATAAGGCCTGTGGGGAGGAAGGGACAGTGCTTTAGCCTTGCTAAAAACAGCAGTGAGGTCATGATATTCAGCCGATACATTAGACAGATCAGGTGGTTCAACAATGGGAGGAGAGATGGCAACAAAAGGAGGACAGGCAGCCAATTGCAAACAGGTAGAGAGACAGAACATACTCCACAATGTAATTACTCCTCTTTGCCAGTCAATGGTGGGATTATGCGGGTGGAGCCAGGGATAGCCTAACACAATGGAAGTGGTAGAAGAGGGGATTACCAGGAAGCGTATGCTCTCTCTATGATTACCAGAGATCAACACAGGGAGTTAGGGCTGTCGCGGTAACCGTAATAATGTAGTACTATGAACAAGCCTACCGCGGGAGGATAACGAGCAACCGCAACAACCGCGGTGTTCACTTTTTTTGTGTGTGTGGCTATATCTTGTTGTTCACTGATGTGCCCCTATTGATTATTAAATAAATTGTTAATTGTTAAGTGTATTTTTATTGCCAACACCATGTTTGCACCTGGTACTGACTGCAGCTGATGGCGGCAGCACCCGATGCTGTGGAAACACACCATGTGGGGCACTCTCTGTCCAGACGGACTCCAGCAGGCAGTTAGTGGTGGAAGCATTTGAACAAATTGCTAAATGTCCGACAGGGTATAGCGCTGGAGTAGCATCCACTTGAACGCTTTATATTTCCCCTGGGCCGGCGGCTCCTGGGGCAGACTCGTCACCTGTTGCGTGGTGCGCGCATCCAGCGCAGTGACCACATAGTAATATTTTGTGTCGTCTGTTGTTATCCCACGGAGTGCGAACTGGGCTTCTATCTGCAGGAACCACGTGGTTGGGCTGTGAAGCCAGAAGTCTGGGAGCTTGACTGAGACAGCGCACGCAGCACTGGTGCTCTCCCTCCAGGTAATCTCCAGGGTGGTGCTCAGCTCGCTGTCCATAGCACGTCTTGGGGTCACCAATGTGGAGAAAAGAAGCAGATGAGGCAACGAGCTGGTGCGCGCATCCAGCGCAGTGACCACATAGTAATATTTTGTGTCGTCTGTTGTTATCCCACGGAGTGCGAACTGGGCTTCTATCTGCAGGAACCACGTGGTTGGGCTGTGAAGCCAGAAGTCTGGGAGCTTGACTGAGACAGCGCACGCAGCACTGGTGCTCTCCCTCCAGGTAATCTCCAGGGTGGTGCTCAGCTCGCTGTCCATAGCACGTCTTTGGGTCACCAATGTGGAGAAAAGAAGCAGATGAGGCAACGAGCTGAACAACACAAGAACTTTATCCCTTCTTCAACATTCAGCACAGAAAAAGCTATCCCGGGTCTCTGTGCATTCTCCTTTTATACCTTTAATTCCATGCATTGAGATCCAGAACTTCCAACCATAATACAATGTTTGGAACAAAGACCTGTGTGGCACATTAACATAACATCAAGCCGGCACTCCTTCTCACACCCTTCTTCCAGTGGCTCCAGCGTTCTCTCCTCTCCCCGGGGGGCGAATAGGCCTTACTGTCCCGACTGAGACCCCCCAGTGACACTTCCTCCTTCGGTCCATTGTTCCCCCTTTCCCCAACTGCCTTCTCTGGGTGGAAAATCCCCCACCTGTACCACCACAGTACAAAAATATTTACTTGTGTGTAAAGATGGGATGAGCAGGCACCGTGTTTCTTTCCATATATTTGTCATTTTACTTGACTTGATTTTACAAAACGGAAAAAAGTGGTCAGATCAGCTGAAAGTGTTGTGCACACAAGGTGATGCGCCCCTCTGTGTTGTTGTGGACAGGAACTGCTTTTTTGAGTGGCACAAATAATTTGTGTCATCTTTTTGTGACACATAATTGTTTTGTAAACAGACAAAAAACGCCTGAGCACTGCCTGCATTTTCACGTAAATAGCTGTATATAACTTTGTTGTTTGCTAAATTTTTACATATGTTTTTGAAACTTACAATTTATGTTTGCATCCTGAGTTATAAACATGGTTTGTTAGACATGTTTGTGGGTTTCACAGTAAAAAATTAACTTTTTCATACTCAAACTTTATGTTTTTGTGTGATTTTAGGTCCAGTGTGTTAATACAGTATGCAAAGATGAAAAAATAACTGTGAATTCACACGTGAGGTTGTGCTGAAACAAAAGACACCAAACAAGGCAAGGTAAACAGTTTTCTACATGAAATATTAAGGTAAAATCAAAAGTAAACGCCCAATTACACCATGGACCCACAATTAATATTGTTACTCCTTTTTTCCGTGTGTTACCAAGTGAGCTATAAAAGGTATTCTTAAAATCAAATCTCGTGCAAGTTTTTCATGTTCTTCCCTTGATAGGTGGGTTTCTTGTAAGAAGTTTATCTGTGTCTTCTTCTTTTTAAGTTTCGTCATAATCCTAGCTCTCTTGTCTGGGTTTCCCAAACCATTTACATTCAAAGACAGTAGTTTGACTTCTCTAGCTGTCATTATTTTTAGTAGTTTCTTTAATATTGTAACCCCTCCACAGGCTCAGGCTTGAACTTTTTAACATTTTAACCAAACAAAGTTCAGAATATATTAATTACACCATGTTCCAAATTATTATGTAAATGATATTTGTCTCTGATTTTCCTAAATAATTGATGCAAATGACAGTCAGTATAATATTCAAGTCATCAACCGTTACAGCATAATTCAAATTTTATTGAACAAACCTCCCAATGAGAACTATGTTTTTGCAAGAATAAAAAAAAAAACTCAAAATGCACCGTTCCAAATTATTATGCACAACAGAGTTTCAAAACATTTTATTGGTTGTAAAGAACTGAAAATGGTCATTTGTTGAATTTGCAGCACTAGTACATACCCGTGCATACCCGTCCATGCCCACAGAAATCTTCTTCTTCTTCTTCTTCTTCTTCTTCTTCTTCTTCTTCTTCCACACCACTGGTTGAGGGATAGGTGCGTCGTAATTCCAGTTCATGGACAGGATCATGAAAATAGATCTGAGCAAAAAATGGCTTTCGACCCTGTTCAGGAAGACCCGTGCATGCCCGTAGAAACCAAGAAACCGGAGCACCTGGAGAAAATCAGCGTTTTGCTTGCCATTTTACACATTTGTAGTGTAGACTGCCATTCTTCAAGGTTACACATTTTTACTGTGTCAGCACCTCTTTAAAAACAATATTGCTCAGAAAGCGACGCTTTTGCTTAGTTTCTTCATCTTGAGTAACAATACGAAAACTTCTTGATCTGCCAACTGTGCTCGTGGCAACATAGAATTGGCCATGGCTGAAGAAATCTCTTGTGCAGAAAACACCAACATGCTGTAAAGACTGGCCCTGTGACTTATTCACAGTCATGGCAAAGCAGGGTCTTACTGGAAACTTTACGTCGCAAGGTGAATGGAAACATGTTGTCAGATGGTGTGAGTGTGATTTGTGGAATTAGGAGAGTGCATCCAGCATTAACACCAATCACAGTTGTTGCAACCAACAGGTGAGGCTGTATTTGTTCAGTGATGTATCTTGAGCCATTGCAATGTCTGTTTTGTTGGTCAAAGTTTCGCAGTAGCATGATCATCATTCCCACCTTTAAAGTGATGCGATGACGAGGCATTCCAGATGGGCAGAGTGTATTTAGAAACTCAGTTGGGTATGCATGATTATCTTCAGAGTCTACAGTGTCAACACTGTTGCAAACGTGTTCCTCTCCTGGGAAAATCTTTGTCATGTACTCACTGACTGTGTCAACTTCAGAGTTCGTGGGGCATAATATGACACGCTCACATAACCATCTTGGATTTGAAACATTGACTTGCATGTCTTCATACACCCAACTGCCAGCTTGACAGATCCTCATGTTTTCTGTTAGACAAATAGTTTCAACATTTTTCCATAGGTATGAGCTCTTGAAACACCTTCCTATGATTTCTGTTCTGCTACCATCAAGGCAGGCATCGTGAGTGATGGTCTATATGACATAAAGACATCAAGGCAGGCATCATAGGACATCATGCCGACATCATAGGTAGCCAGTCCTATTGTCTATATGATGTCATCACGAGTCCTATGTTGCCTGAGATCATAAGATCATCATAGGACATCATGCAGACATCATAGGCCGTCCTATGATGTGCTTTGAGGCCGTCCTATGATGTCCTATGATCGTGACACACAGAGATTTCTTGAATTTATAGTGATTAGGAAGTCATGTTTACAGATATCAAAAGCTATTTCAATCAAAAACATCTTAACAGGCCAAGTTACATGTTAACATAGGACCCCTTCTTTGGTATAACCTTCACAATTCTCACATCAATTGAACTTGTGAGTTTTTGGAGAGTTTCTGCTTGAATTTCTTTGCAAGATGTCAGAATAGCTTCCCACAGCTGCTGTTTTGATGTGAACTGCCTCCCACCCTCATAGATCTTTTGCTTGAGGATGCTCCAAAGGTTCTCAATAGGATTGAGGTCAGGTTGAGGATGGGCGCCACACAATTAGTTTCTCTTCTTTTATGCCCACAGCAGCCAATGACACACAGGCATTCTTTGCAGCATGAGATGATGCATTGTCATGCATGAAGATAATTTTGCTACAGAAGGCACGGTTCTTCTTTTTGTACCATGGAAGAAAGTGGTCAGTCAGAAACTCTATATACTTTGCCGAGGTCATTTTCACACCTTCAGAGACCCTAAAGGAGCCTACCAGCTCTCTCTCCATGATTCCGGCCCAAAACCTGACTCCGCCACCTCCTTGCTGATGTCGCAGCCTTGATGGGACATGGTGGCCATCCACCACCCATCCACTGTTCCATCCATCTGGACCATCCAGGGTTGCACGGCACTCATCAGTAAACAAGACTGTTTGAAAATTAGTTTTCATGTATTTCTGGGACCACTGCAACCGTTTCTGCTTGTGAGCATTGGTTAGGGGTGGCCGAATAGTAGGTTTATGCACAACTACAAGCCTCTGGAGGCTCGTACACCTTGAGGTTTGTGGGACTCCAGAGGCACCAGCAGCTTCAAATACCTGTTTGCAGCTTTGTCATGGCATTTTAGCAGCCACTCGCTCAATCCGATGAATTTGCCTGGCAGAAACCCTCCTCATTGTGCCTTTATCAGCATGAACGCTTCTGCGCTCTGAATCAGCCACAAATGTCTTCACAGTACAATGATCATGCTTTAAGTTTTCATGAAATATCTAATGTTTTCATACCTTATCCTAGGCATTGCACAATTTGACGTTTTTCAGCAGCAGAGAGATCCTTTTTCTTTCCCATATTGCTTGAAACCTGTGGCATGCTTAATAATGTGGAACATCCTTCTTAAATAGTTTTCCTTTAATTGGCTCACCTGAAAAACTAATTATGACAGGTGTCTGAGATTGATATCAGTGATCCAAAGAGCCCTGAGACACAATGCCATTCATGAGTTTAATTGAAAAGCAAAAAATTGAATGTTTATGACACTAAAATCCTATTTGCATAATAATTTGGAACACGGTGTATATACAGATGAAGTGACTTCCACAATGAGGTGTCAACCACTTTCATTTTATGTTGACTCTCCTCTTGCCTTGAGGGGGGAAGCCTCTTACAGGAAGAGGGCCCTCATCTAGTATTGAGATTCAGCCCATTAAGGGTAAACTGACCCACACTAGTCCTTGCAATTATACATCTGTTCCAACACCAGCAGTTCAATTTCTTTGTTTCCCTCAAACCCCATTTTTAGTCTTTATTCTCAAAGTTTTATAAAAGGCCACCACAGTCTTTGGATTACCTTTTTTGATTTCAGCACATGAATCGTACTTACCCTTCATCACTCAACCGGCGCTGAAGCTCTTGTAGTTGCCCCCTGTGCACATATGCTGGCATCCCCAATTGAGATGTTTCTGTGAGGTTTCCAAGTCACAATCCCGGTCATCTGGAATTTTCTGGCGGATGTGGGGTCACCCAGCTTGTCTGGTAGAACCTCTACCTCAAGCCCTCTCCTCCTCAGGTCACTGGATGCCTCCCCCGCGCTGCTGTAAGTTTTCACTCCGTTCACCCAATGAATGCAGATCTTGTTAAGAGGTGTTTGAAAACGGATGCCTTCTGCCTTTAGGATCTTGTTGATGTTTGTATATATGCCTTGCGTTGTTGTAACATCTTCGCTGAGTAGTTGTGGTCGAAGTAGATCCTGTTTCCATCAAACATTATTTGTTTCTTCTCCCACACTTTTTTCAATATTGCTTCTTTCACAGTAAATTGCAGAATGTTGATGACAATGGATCTAGGGGGCTGACCTGCTTTAGGCTTCAGAGCTAGCGCACGGTGTGCGTGTTGAATTTGGAGATCTGAACTGATTGTTAATTTCTCTTTAAGCCATTTATCCACAAGCTTTGCAACCGAGCCACTCTGCTCCTCAGCCTCCTCCAGTATTCCATATACAGTGGGGCAAAAAAGTATTTAGTCAGCCACCAATTGTGCAAGTTCTCCCACTTAAAAGATAAGAGAGGTCTCCAATTTTCATCATAGGTATACCTCAACTATGAGAGACAAAATGAGAAAAAAAAAAATCCAGAAAATCACATTGAAGGATTTTTAATGAATTAATTGGTAAATTCCTCGGTAAAATAAGTATTTGGTCACCTACAAACAAGCAAGATTTGTGGCTCTCACAGACCTGTAACAACTTCTTTAAGAGGCTCCTCTGTCCTCCACTCGTTACCTGTATTAATGGCACCTGTTTGAACTCATTATCAGTATAAAAGACACCTGTCCACAACCTCAAACAGTCAGACTCCAAACTCCACTATGGCCAAGACCAAAGAGCTGTCAAAGAACACCAGAAACAAAATTGTAGACCTGCACCAGGCTGGGAAAATTGAATCTGCAATAGGTAAGCAGCTTGGTGTGAAGAAATCAACTGTGGGAGCAATTATTAAAAAATGGAAGACATACAAGACCACTGATAATCCCCCTCGATCTGGGGCTCCATGCAAGAGCTCACCCTGTGAGGACAAAATGATCATGAGAACAGTGAGCAAAAATCCCAGAACCACACGGGGGGACCTAGTGAATGACCTGCAGAGAGCTGGGACCAAAGTAACAAAGGCTACCATCGGTAACACACTACGCCGCCAGGAACTCAAATCCTGCAGTGCCAGACGTGTCCCCCTGCTTAAGCCAGTACATGTCCAGGCCCGTCTGAAGTTTGCTAGAGAGCATTTGGATGATCCAGAAGAGGATTGGGAGAATGTCATATGGTCAGATGAAACCAAAATAGAACTTTTTGGTAAAAACTCAACTTGTCGTGTTTGGAGGAGAAAGAACACCATACCTACTGTGAAGCATGGGGGTGAAAACATTATACTTTGGGGTTGTTTTTCTGCAAAGGCACCAGGACGACTGATCCGTGTAAAGGAAAGTGTAGGAAACTCGAAATGAAGAGACTGAATGATTTTTCAGTATTGGTTTATTCCATATCAAGCCCTACAGCTCCTCTCTTAGTCAGGGAATGAAGAGAGCGAGCTGAGCTAAACCACATACCTTTATACTGTTACAACAGACACAAATCACATTCACATCAAACACAGAATTCCATTCATAACTAATCCCCCCATTGTCCTCTCGGCTTCTCTGTCTGACCCTATGAGTCAGGCAGTCTCTTCAGGTTCACTCTCAGATCTTCTCACTTCTCCTCTAGTCCGCAGGGGGTCCAGACTCAATGTCCATTTGGGGCGTGATGTCAATACACACTGTGAGCTCAAAGTTCCCTCATGTCTGGGTCTCTGCCAAGGAATATGTGAGCTACATAATGTTACGCCACATCACTCCCCCTGAAACGCCCAAGAACGGACATACACCAACCTTAAGTCAATAATGGACAGTCATACACACTATGTCAAGAAGGGACACACACACACCGCCCTCATGTCCATAATGGGCAGTCATACACATTACACCCTTACATCACCCCCCCACCCTTTGCAGGATCTACAGCACAATTTACACGGGTTGATCAAAATACACATCACTCTCAGAATCAGAATCAGAATCAGAATCAGGTTTATTGCCATTGTTCATGTAGTACACAAACTAGGAATTTGTCTCGGTACAATGCTGCAACATTAAACATGATAAGATAAGAGAAATAAACTATACATGTAATAAAGTGTAGGATAAGATTAAGTGATACTGGTCAACAGTTAAAATATATATTAGCCAGCAGCAGATACTGTGGAGAACTATATAGTGCAGTCGGTAATGCAGGAAGAAAACAGTGATGATTGACATGAGTCTGGTTGAGCTGCTGTACATGGTGCACTCTGCCCGTTGCTTAGGCTTCAATCTCCTCCCGAATCTGCTGAACGCAGGCTTCACAGCCTGTGTTGTGCCATCCTGCGGTGCGCCTGTGGATTGAGGGGGAGAAGGGTTATTTGCCCCCTGCCGGGAAACTAGGGGCTGTCCCTTGGGAGGCCTGCCGCGTCGAGGCGCCCCCGCCGGCCGTACAGGTTCGTCACGTAACACAAAAGCAGGCTTTAATCTGTCAACACTGACTGTCTCTTTCCTGCCCCCCAAGTCCAGTACAAAATATTTCTCCCCGGTTTCCAGCACTCAGAACGGACCATCGTAAGGTGGGCGGAGACTGTGACGCTGGGCGTCGTATTTGCCAGCAGCGGGCGGCTGCTGCACCAGGCTCCGCACACACCAGGCTGTGCAGTTGTCGAGTCTTGCGATGACATTGTGGAATTTAATGTCATCCTGTGATACCCTGTAAAGCACGAACCGTGATTCCACGTGTTGGAACCATGAGTGCGGGTCCTCTTGCCAGAACTCGGGGAGTCTAATGGAGTTTACGCCGGTGCGGGCGGTCTCCGGTGAGTCAGGTTCGGAGTCGGAGAGACGACCTCCAAGTCTTTCCATTTTTCTCACGTGTGGGTCACCAATGTAGGAAACTCGAAATGAAGAGACTGAATAATTTTTCAGTATTGGTTTATTCCATATCAAGCCCTACAGCTCCTCTCTCAGTCAGGGAATGAAGAGAGCGAGCTGAGCTAAACCACATACCTTTATACTGTTACAACAGACACAAATCACATTCACATCAAACACAGAATTCCATTCATAACTAATCCCCCCATTGTCCTCTCGGCTTCTCTGTCTGACCCTATGAGTCAGGCAGTCTCTTCAGGTTCACTCTCAGATCTTCTCACTTCTCCTCTAGTCCGCAGGGGGTCCAGACTCAATGTCCATTTGGGGCGTGATGTCAATACACACTGTGAGCTCAAAGTTCCCTTATGTCTGGGTCTCTGCCAAGGAATATGTGAGCTACATAATATTACGCCACATCACTCCCCCTGAAACGCCCAAGAACGGACATACACCAACCTTAAGTCAATAATGGACAGTCATACACACTATGTCAAGAAGGGACACACACACACCGCCCTCATGTCCATAATGGGCAGTCATACACATTACACCCTTACATCACCCCCCCACCCTTTGCAGGATCTACAGCACAATTTACACGGGTTGATCAAAATACACATCACTCTGCCCGTTGCTTAGGCTTCAATCTCCTCCCGAATCTGCTGAACGCAGGCTTCACAGCCTGTGTTGTGCCATCCTGCGGTGCGCCTGTGGAATGAGGGGGAGAAGGGTTATTTGCCCCCTGCCGGGGAACTAGGGGCTGTCCCTTGGGAGGCCTGCCGCGTCGAGGCGCCCCCGCCGGCCGTACAGGTTCGTCACGTAACACAAAAGCAGGCTTTAATCTGTCAACACTGACTGTCTCTTTCCTGCCCCCCAAGTCCAGTACAAAATATTTCTCCCCGGTTTCCAGCACTCGGAACGGACCATCGTAAGGTGGGCGGAGACTGTGACGCTGGGCGTCGTATTTGCCAGCAGCGGGCGGCTGCTGCACCAGGCTCCGCACACACCGGGCTGTGCGGTTGTCGAGTCTTGCGATGACATTGTGGAATTTAATGTCATCCTGTGATACCCCGTAAAGCACGAACCGTGATTCCACGTGTTGGAACCATGAGTGCGGGTCCTCTTGCCAGAACTCGGGGAGTCTAATGGAGTTTACGCCGGTGCGGGCGGTCTCCGGTGAGTCAGGTTCGGAGTCGGAGAGACGACCTCCAAGTCTTTCCATTTTTCTCACGTGTGGGTCACCAATGTAGGAAACTCGAAATGAAGAGACTGAATAATTTTTCAGTATTGGTTTATTCCATATCAAGCCCTACAGCTCCTCTCTCAGTCAGGGAATGAAGAGAGCGAGCTGAGCTAAACCACATACCTTTATACTGTTACAACAGACACAAATCACATTCACATCAAACACAGAATTCCATTCATAACTAATCCCCCCATTGTCCTCTCGGCTTCTCTGTCTGACCCTATGAGTCAGGCAGTCTCTTCAGGTTCACTCTCAGATCTTCTCACTTCTCCTCTAGTCCGCAGGGGGTCCAGACTCAATGTCCATTTGGGGCGTGATGTCAATACACACTGTGAGCTCAAAGTTCCCTCATGTCTGGGTCTCTGCCAAGGAATATGTGAGCTACATAATGTTACGCCACAAAAGAATGAATGGGGCCATGTATCGTGAGATTTTGAGTGAAAACCTCCTTCCATCAGCAAGGGCATTGAAGATGAAACATGGCTGGGTCTTTCAGTATGACAATGATTCCAAACACACCGACTGGGCAGCGAAGAAGTGGCTTCGTAAGAAGCATTTCAAGGTCCTGGAGTGGCCTAGCCAGTCTCCAGATCTCAACCCCATAGAAAATCTTTGGAGGGAGTTGAAAGTCTGTGTTGCCCAGCGACAGCCCCAAAACATCACTGGTCTAGAGGAGATCTGCATGGAGGAATGGGCCAAAATACCAGCAACAGTGTGTGAAAACCTTGTGAAGACTTACAGAAAACGTTTGACCTCTGTCATTGCCAACAAAGGGTATATAACAAAGTATTGAGATGAACTTTTGTTATTGACCAAATACTTATTTTACCGAGGACTTTACTAGTTAATTCATTAAAAATCCTTCAGTGTGATTTTCTGGATTTTTTTTTTCTCATTTTGTCTCTCATAGTTGAGGTATACCTATGATGAAAATTGGAGACCTCTCTCATCTTTTAAGTGGGAGAACTTGCGCAATTGGTGGCTGACTAAATACTTTTTTGCCCCACTGTATCTGTAGGTTGTTTCTTCTGGATCTTAATGCCAAGTCATCAAGCTTATCCTTCATCATTTTCTGATCCTTTATTAGTTCTTGTAGTACTTCGTTAGCTTCATGACTCCATGATTCAGTTTCCTCAGTGCATGTCAGGGCTTCATTTATCTTCCCCTTTTGCTCTTACATTAGCTCTGTTATTTTCATAAACTTCTAGTCAATGTCCTTTCCAAATTCAGCCAGTTCACCTCCCATTTGTGTAGTGATATCATCTCTGAATGTTTGTAGGTTTGCTTTCATTTCACTGTGCAGGGCCTGAATTTGCTTGCTAATACCTTCCAGGCTACTTTTGATATTAGCCATGCTAGCTTCAGATGTTAGCTTGTTTTGTTCCATCACAGCTGTTTCCTTATTTTGGGAGTTCGGGTTCCTCGTTTTTCTCTTCGACGTGCCTCCAGTCATAATTAACAGCTCTGAATCATTTTATGCCAATTTCTTGAGTTTTTGGAGGACTTTTTCTTGTTGGTGTGCTGGAGCTCTCAACTTATGCATGCATGTCGTCTTGACCTCACATCGGAAGTACCAGCTCAATATTCTTTTGAATTTGGACTGCTGTTTAACTGACTCACCTTGGAATTTGTGCCGCTGTGAACAAGCAGAGCAAAGGTGCAACAAGAACTAGGAAATGTGAAGGAGGAAACAAAGCAGACAATCTGTATAATTACTGGGGTTATGACGAGCCACAAAATGTTCTGTGTGTTTACTTCAATTCAATTCAACCTTATTTATAAGGTAAGATAAGATAAGCCTTTATTAGTCCCACAATGGGGACATTCCAGGATTATAGCAGCAAAGGGATAGCAGCACTCAGAGCAATAGTTAATAAGATAATCAGAACTGGTTAGACAAAGCAGTAGATGATTATAAATATGTACACAGATATATGCACAGTGCAGGAGCATTGCAACTATACATGGAATAAACAGCATTACAGTTTGTTAAGCTACCCTGCAGAATATGAATATATACCCAGGCAGTATATTTCGCTTTTGAATCACAGAGTTGTTGCCATCCTCAGTAATGATTGTTATTGTCCTAGTTGTGTGTTGGAGGGGACGATTTCTATTGTGCAAAGTTGTTGTCCCACCCTGTGCCCTGCACGGGGTGGGACTCGGATTCCAGCAGAGATGACCGCTTAGCCACCATCCTCCTCTCTCCTATCTCCTCTACTGGGTCGAGGTATTGCCCCAGAACAGAGATAACTTTTTTGATCAGTCTGTTCAGTCTCTTCCTGTCGGCTGCCGTGGTGCCGCTACCCCAGAAGACCACTCCCAAGAGTGAAGACTGATGCCACCACCAAATCGTAGAAGGTCTTCAGGAGTGCCCCTTGCACTCCAAAAGACCTGAGTCTCCTCAGAAGGAACAGCCTGCACTGCCCCTTCTTGTAGAGCACATTGGTGTTGTGTTTATTGTTCAGTTGAACACCCAGGTACTTGTAAGATGTCACCATCTCACTGTCTGTTCCCTGGATGTTCACTGGTGCTGTGGGGGGTTGTCCTTGCCTGCGGCAGTCCACCACTAGTTCCTTAGTTCTTCTTCTTCTTCTTTTAGATGTGATTGGCGGTTGGCAACCAGCTTACAGGTGCATTACCACCACGTACTTCACTCTATATCATCATTGCTAAGTCAAGTCCAGTAGCCCTCATCACTCTGTCAGTTCCTTAGTTTTCCTCACATTGATCTGGAGGCAGTTCTGTAGGCACCAGTCCACAAAGTACTGGATAAGTCCTCTGTACTCTGCATCATCCCCATCAGAGATGAGGCTGATGATCGCAGAGTCATCAGAGAACTTCTGTAGATGGCAGTGTGGTGTGTTGTGTGAAAAGTCAGCAGTGTAGAGGGTGAACAGGAAGGGAGCCAGAACTGTTCCCTGAGGGGCCCCCGTACTACAGATGATAGTGTTAGACACACAGTCCTGGGTTGTCACAAACTGTGTTTGGTTTGTGAGGTAGTCCAGGATCCATGATGACAGGTGCTGGTCCACCCCTGCGCACAGTAGCTTGTCCCTCAGGATCACTGGTTGGATGGTGTTGAAAGCACTGGAGAAATCAAAGATCATGATCCTCATAGTGCTCTCAGGCTTCTCCAGGTGGGACAGGGAACGATGTAGGAGGAAGATCACTGCATCCTCCACCCCAATGCTATGCTGGTAGGCAAACTGAAGTGGATCCATTGCTGGTCCCACAGGGGGCGGAGGTGGGCGAGGAGCAGTGCCTTTATATTGTGCCATTTCACAACAGCAGTCATCTCATAGCACTTTCAAACTGTACAGGAAAACCCCACAATTGCAGAAAGACCCCAGCAATCAGGCAATCCCCTTTGAGCAAGCAGTTGGCGACAGTGGAGAGGAAAAACTCCCTTTTAACAGGAAGAAACTTCCACAGAACCAGGCTAAGAGAGAGAGGCAGTCATCTGCTGTGACTGGCTGGAGGGTGAGGGGATAGAGAAGAAGAAGAAAAGAACAAACATGTAGAGAGCAAACAGCACGACGTGGACTCAATCTATGGGAGAGAACAAATGGATGTTAATGACCAGCAAAAATATTTCATTGAGACAGAAGAAAGGAGTGAAGCCCAATGCATTGTTGGAGGACCCCCAGCTGTCTAAACCGATTAGCAGCATAACTAAGGGAGGGTTCAGGGTCATCTGATCCCACCTTAACTATCGGCTATGTCAAAAAGGAAGGTTTTAGCCCTATTCTTAAAAACAAAGATCAAGTCTGACTCCCAAATCTAAATTGGCAGCTGGTTCCAAAGGAGAGGAGCCTGATAACTGAATGCTCTGCCTCCCATTGTACTTTTGGAGATTCTAGATATTAAAAGTAATCCTGCATTTTGGGAGTGTAGTGCTCTGTTAGGATGATAAGGTACTATCAGATCTTTTAAGTAGCAAAGGGCCTGATTATTTCGAGCTTTGTTAGTGAGAAGGATTTTAAACCTAATTCTCAATTCTATGGGAAACTAAAGAAGGGAGGCCAGAACCAGAGAGATGTGATCTCTCTTTCTAGTGCCTGTTAAAACTCTTGCGGCAGCATTTTGGATCAGCTGAAGACTTTTTAAAGATGTTTTAGGACAGCCTGATAATAAAGAGTTACAATAATTTAATCTAGAGCTAACAAAAGTGTGGATTAGTTTCTCAGCATCACTCTAAGACAAGATGCTCCAAATCTTGGCAATATTACGCAAATGATAGAAGACAGTCTTAGAAACAAGTTTAATATGTGAATTAAAGAACAGATCTTGATCAAAAATAACTCCAAGGTTCCTCACAGAACTATTAAGAGAAAGAGTAACCACATCCAAACTAAGAGTTTGATTTGGAAAGGTATTCCTCAATATTCTTTTAAATTTGGTCCGTTGTTTAACTGCCTCTCTGTGGAAGTCGTGCTGCGGTGAACAAGCACAGCGGAGCAGCGGCAAGAACCAGGAAATGTGAAGGAGGAGACAAAGTGGACCAGTCAGAGCTCTTATGGCCTGCGTCGCCAACGTGTACCTCTCCTTCTCTGGAGAGGTCGGGTACGTCCGGATCATGCAATAGGAACACACGTCGCTGCTGCATCAATGCTGCGTTGATGTTGGCGCGGGTGCATAAACCAAACTTAAGGGTGTGAACTGATGAGGCCCACTCAGAATGACTGCTGGTACACATTCATTAAGTTGGATACTGAAGTGCACCAGCCGGGGTAATGCAGGGCTCTGCTGAGGAAGGAGGACAACAGTGGTGGTGAGACCTTTGTTTTGCTGAAGTTATCTCACTGACAGGCGACTCACTGCCTCCTTCAGTGTGCAGGTTAAGTTCTATTTTAAGAGCACATTGTTGCTTAAAGACATTCTTTCTCAACCCTGGTACATAAACCATGTACTGATGTTCCAAAATGATTAGTAATGAATTAATATATCTGTCATAAAAGTGCTACAAATATTGGACTATTTGCTTTAAATTGTGGCTACTGGTCGACCAGGAAAGTCTTTAGTCGGGGCAGCCCTGGCCTTTCTTGTGTTTCTTCATCCCTCCTCCCTCTATTCTCTGTAGAGAAGCAGTTAGAAATTTAGTGAGGGCTCCATCAGGTCATTCCTTCTGACTGTATTATTGCTTCTCAAGTTGTCTGTTCACAGCAGCTCAAAAAGACCAACAGAGATGGACATTTATTTCCTTAGAACTGAGTTCTGCTTTAATCCCATTAGTGAATGATTTCTTTGATGTTTTCCCTCTAGACTTTCCGGAGCAACATGTCTGTGAGAATGAGTTTTCTCCTGACCAGCAGTTCTGGAACCAAGAGGGGACCTCAGGTTTGGAACAGGAGGAACCAGAACATTCACAGGTTACAGATGAACAGGAAGAACTAGAACCTCTACAGCTTAAAGAGGAACAGGAGGAACTCTGTGTCAGTCAGGAGGGAGAACAGCTGTTAGTGAAGCTGGAGGCCGATACCTTCATGGTGACTCTTATTTCTGAGGAAAAGCAGCAGAGTGAAGCAGAACCAAACAGTGAGCAGCTCCTCTCTCACAACTCTGCTGGAATTGAGATCCAAGATCAGGAAGGAAGCTGGCATGTAGACTCAGTATCAACTAAAGAAGAAGAACCCAAACCAAAGAAAAGACGACTGAACACAGGAAGTCACCACGAAGGTAAACACTTTGAGAACAAAGACTCATTGTGAGAATGAAACGGGTAAAATGTTACAGAAATGTTTGTCTTAAAGATAAAAACATAAATGAAGAACCCAAAATCTACTTCTACCACAATCTAGAAGGTCACAATGAATAAATCTGATCTGGAATTTGTTTAATCACTTGTACAGTGATGCATGCTGGGAATTTTTATTGTTGGTAAACACGAGTAAATGCCAGAATCCCAACTTTACTGACTTCTAGTGCAACTTAAAATCCAACCTGCACACAGTAAAATGAAATCTACAGCCATCTGCTACCAATTACATCTGAATGTCATTATTATTTTTTTTACTATCAATGACTAATTACTCACATTCTAACCAAGATGGTAAACATGAGTCCTGTTCGGTTAAGAAGGATTATTCATGTCTGACATTTTTTCTGCAGAGTTTCAAAGAATGATGGAGCCTCAGCACAGACTGCTTGATGTCACCAGGAAACCAATGATACAGTTACACAGAATAGGTCTGTAAAACTACAATGTCTGACTCATAGTGGTGTCAAAGTTAACACGTTAACCTCGCTGTTACTCAGTGCCCCCTTCACATCACAGCTTTCTTTGTTTGCATTTAATTGCAGTTAATTACCGCAGAACGAAAAATGTGGAACTTTAGAAACTCAGCTACTGTTTCCACCCAGTCTCTATGGCCCACTCAAAACAACCTTATTTTGGTGGAGTATCACTGTCATAATACGTGGACACGCAGACCAAATCAACACACAAGTCAACTCCCGAAATGTGGCCACAGCCCACAGCTGGACAGTTTAAGGCCTGCAGTGGGTGTAACCCACAAAGGAGAAGAAGCTCTGGCCCCAAAGCCACAGCCCAGTTTTCGTGGTACAGACTCCTCATTTTGTTTAGTTCTGGGTGTTTGGGTCAGTTTGCTGGAGAGTTGCTATAGTGTTTTGTGGATATATGGACCACATCAATGTGTGGCTCCGACCCAGGCGCTGGAGAGAAGAGAGGAGAGACAGGAGCAATGTTAACAGCTGGACTTTCCAGTTGTGGTGGTCGCTGTGAGGATTGTTTGGAGGGTCTTCTGGATAGCTGTTGTAGTATTTGATGTGTTGAAAGTTTTGAAGGGACCTGCAGTTACAGGGAGCAAGAATGTGTGTCCACTCCCATGTTGATGGAAGTGTGAATGGCTTGAAAGATGACAGTTTTATGGTACATTACATGGGGGAAAAACTATGCTTTTATCCACGATTATTAATCATGAATTAATACAAATTTTTTGAGATGAATCGTGATCAGGAATTTTGATCATTTTATACCAAAACTGACTGAACAAACACATTAGTATGACTCATGTAGGATCCTAATCAGAGATCTGGGTTCCATTTAATAAAATGTACAAACTCCAATTCCAATTACGGTGCAGTGCTGTGTAAAACGTAAATAAAAACAGAATACAGTGATTAACAAATCCATTTTAACCTATATTCAATTGAATAAACTACAAAGACAAGATACTGTATTAATGAACATCGCTATATATGTAAACATGCCAGACTTAGCAAAACTGCTAAATTGCATCTGTAGTCAGGTGGTACTGCATTAAAATCCAACATCATTCTATAAAAGGACATTACTACATGAGCTCAAGAACACTTCAGAAAACCATTGTCAGTTAACACAGTTCATTGCTACATCTACAAGTGCAAGTTAAAACTCTACCATGCAAAACCAAAGCCATATACAGCGCATCCGGAAAGTATTCACAGCACTTCACTTTTTCCACATTTTGTTATGTTACAGCCTTATTCCAAAAGGGATTAAATTCATTTTTTCCTCAAAATTCTACACACAATACCCCATAATGACAATGTGAAAAAAGTTTTTTTGAAATTTTTGTAAATTTATTAAAAATAAAAAATGAAGAAATCGCATGTACATAAGTATTCACAGCCTTTGCTCAATACTTTGTTGATGCACCTTTGGCAGCAATTACAGCCTCAAGGTTTTTTTTGAATATGATGCCACAAGCTTGGCACACCTATCTTTGGGCAGTTTTGCCCATTCCTCTTTGCAGCACCTCTCAAGTTCCATCAGGTTGGATGGGAAGTGTCGGTGCACAGCCATTTTCAGATCTCTCCAGTGATGCTCAATTAGGTTCAAGTCTGGGCTCTGGCTGGGCCACTCAAGGACATTCACAGAGTTGTCCTGAAGTCACTCTTTTGATATCTTGGCTGTGTGCTGAGGGTCGTTCTCCTGCTGAAAGATGAACTGTCACCCCAGTCTGAGGTCACGAGTGCTCTGGAGCAGGTTTTCATCCAGGATGTCTCTATACATTGCTGCATTCATCTTTCCCTCTATCCTGACTAGTATCCCAGTTCCTGCCGCTGGAAAACATCCCCACAGCATGATGTTGCCACCACCCTTAGCATGGTTATAAGTGGTGCATGGTTTCCTCCAAACATGACGCCTGGCATTCACGCCAAAGAGTTCAATCTTTGTCAAAAGGTATATACAGTATGTTCACCTTGGGACCCTGACCTCTCACTATGGGTTTGGGGTCAAAAGGTCAAGGTTAACATTCATTATGCCTTATTACTGTACAACGCATAAAGCTAGGGCCACCAAACCTGGTACACAGGTTCACCTTGGAATCCTGACCTCTGACTATGTGTTTGGACTCAAAAGCTCAGTGGTCAAGGTTAAGGTAAGATAAGATAAGCCTTTATTAGTCCCACAATGGGGAAATTCCTGGATTGCAGCAGCAAAGGGATAGCAGCACTCAGAGCAATAGTAAATAAGATAAGATAAGAACTGGTTAGCCAAAGCAGTAAATAAATATATATACTGTATGTACACAGTTATATACACAGCAAAGGAGCATTGCAGCTAGATGGTATCAACAGCATTACAGTTTGTTAAATTGCCCGGCAGAATATAAATATGGACCCAGACAGTATATTTTGCATTTGAATCAACAGTGTTGTTGCCACCCTCAATAATAATTGTAATTGTATTAGTTGTGCTTTGGAGGGGACAAGCTCTATTGTGCAAAGTTGTTACATTTAGTACATTTAATACGACCTCTACGAGCAGCACCGGTTAGGTTATAAAGTCTGACAGCCGTAGGTAGGAATGACCTGCGGAACCTCTCCCTCGTGCACTTAGGATGGCACAGCCTACCGCTAAATGAACTCCTCAGTTTGTTCAGTGTGTCCTGCATGGGGTGGGACTCTGACTCCAGCAGAGATGACAGCTTAGCCACCATCCTCCTCTCTCCTATCTTCTCCACTAGGTTGAGGCGTCACCCCAGAACAGAGCTAGCTTTTTTGATCAGCCTGTACAGTCTTCCTGTCAGCTGCCATGATGATGCTGCTCCAGCAGACCACTCCAAATGTGATAGCTGATGCCACCACCAAATCGTAGAAGGTCTTCAGTAGTGCCCCTTGCACTCCAAAAGACCTGAATTTCCTCAGGAGGTACAGCCTGCACTGCCTCTTCTTGTAGCGCGCGTTGGTGTTGTGTGACCAGGCCAGTTTATTGTTCAGGTGAACACCCAGGTACTTGTAAGATGTCACCATCTCAATGTCTGTCCCCTGGATGTTTCGTGGCGCTGTGGGGGGTTGTCTTCACCTGCGGCAGTCCACCATCAGTTCCTTGGTTTTCCTCGCATTGATCTGGAGGCAGTTCTGCAGGCACCGGTCCACGAATTCCTGGATAAATCCTCTGTACTCTGCATTATTCCCATCAGAGATGACGCCGACGATTGCAGAGTCATCAGAGAACTTCGGTAGATGGCAGTGTGGTGTATTGTGTGAAAAGTCAGCAGTGTAGAGGGTGAACAGAAACAGGAGCCAGTACTGTTCCCTGGAGGGCCCCCATGCTGCAGATGATGGTGTCAGACACACAGTCCTGGGTTCTCACAAACTGTGGTTGGTCTGTGAGGTAGTTCAGGATCCACGATGACAGGTGCTGATCCACCCCTGCACACAGCATCTTGTCCCTCAAGATCACTGGTTAGCATTCCATTTGCACTATTACTGTGAAATGAGTAAAGCTAGGGGGCAGCGCGGTGGTGGAGTGGTTAGCACTGCGGCAGCACAGCAACTCACCCTTGGCCAGGGGATCCTGGGTTCGATCCCAGCCCCCAACCAACAGTGATCTGTGTGGAGTTTGCATGTTCTTCCCGTGTCTGCGTGGGTTTATTCCGGGATTTCTCCGGTTTCCTCCCACATGCCAAAAACATGCAAGCTAGGTTAATTGGCATCAAAACTGGGGATTCTAAATTGTCCTTAGGTATGACTGTGAGAGTGAATGGTTGTCTGTCTCTCAGTGTTGGCCCTGCGATGGACTGGTGATCTGTCCAGGGTGTACCCTGCCTCTCGCCCAAAGATGCTGGGATATGCTCCAGCCCCCCCGCGACCCGAAAAGGATTAAGCGGAAGAAGATGAATGAATGAATGAATGAATGAATGAATGAGTAAAGCTAGGGCCACCAAACATGGTCCACAGATTCACTTTGGGATTCTGACCTCAGACTACGGGTTTGGGATCAAAAGGTCAAGGTTAATATTCCCTATGTCTTATTATTGGCCAATGAGTAAAGTTAGGGTCACCAAACTTGAAGACAGGTTCACCCTGTGACCCTGAAGTGTGACTATGGTTTTCGGATTGCAAGGTCAAAGGTCAACATCAAAATGGCTTATAAACTATAAATACAATAAAGAAAACTAGGGTCACCAAACTGGCTACATAGGTTCACCTTGGGATTGTGACCTCTGACTATGGGTTTGAGGTCAAAAGGTCAGAGGTCAAGGTTAACATTTCTTATGCTTTATTACTGTACAACGAGTAAAGCTAGGGGTTTGGGACCTTGGGGAATTCAGGTTATTTAGCACCTCAGACAGAGACAGAGAATAAGCATGGGAGAACAATGCCCAGGAAGGACAGAGGGGGTTGAATGCAGTGTAGTGTAAATATCATGCTGTGTGATGTGAAGTGCCATGAAACTTGTGAAGTGTGACTTGTGATATAGAGAGGAGAGCTTGCTGTAACCAGTCAGTCCATTCTGAGCTTGTGAGATGTGAGTGTGTAATAAATCGTCTGTCATGAATCTGCCTCTTCATTTACACACTCCACAGGACCACCAAACTTGCTACACAGATTCACCTTGGGATCCTTGCCTCTGACTATGGATTTGGGATCACAAAGTCAGAGGTCAAGGTTAACATTTCTTATGCTTTATTACTGTACAACAAGTAAAGCTAGGGCCAACAAACCTGGTACACAGGTTCGTCTTGGAATCCTGACCTCTGACTATGGGTTTGGGGTCAAAAGGTCAAGGTTAACATACCTTATACCTTATTGCGGTACAACAAGCAAAGCAAGGGCCACCAAACTTGGTACACAGGTTCACCCTGTGACCCTGAAGTGTGACTTTGGTTTTGGGACTGCAAGGTCAAAGGTCAACATCAAAATGCCTTGTAAAGTATATCTCAACAACAAAGAAAGTGAGGGTCACCAAACCTTGTACACAGGTTCACTCTGAGACCATCCATCCATCCATCTCCTTCCGCTTAATCCTTTTCACGTTGCCGGCGGGGTGGGGGGTGGGGTGGCTGGAGCCTAACTCAGCATCTTTGGGCGAGAGGCAGGGTACACCCTAGACAGATCGCCAGTCCATCGCAGGGCCAACACAGAGAGACAGACATCCATTCACTCTCACAGTCATACCTAAGGACAATTTAGAATCCCCAGTTGATGCCAATTAACCTAACTTACATGTTTTTGGCCTGTGGTAGGAAACCGGAGAAATCCTGGAGTAAACCCACGCAGACACGGGGAGAACGTACAAACTCCACACAGATCACTGTTGGTCAGGGGCTAGGATCCCCGGCCAAGGGTGAGTTGCTGTGCTGCCACAGTGTTAACCACTCCGCCACTGCGCTGCCCTCCATAACCTCTGAATACAGGTTTGGGGTCAAAAGTCAAAGTTGGCACTCCCTATGATCTCTTACTATAGAATGTGTAAAGCTCTCTAGGGTCACTATACTTACTACACAAGTTCACCTTGGGATCCTGCCCTACAACTATGGGCTGTATACTTTGTTGTATATTCGTGGATGATGGGCTTATCGTAATTTGGTTCTGCCACAGTAATTATATTGAAACGTTGAAAACTGCTCTGTGTCAGTAAGTATTGTGATCTTCAAAGAAAATGGAGCTGGGAGATATTGCACTCTGTTGGTAAATTTCTATGATGCCCTTGTCTGTCTGAGAATGTTGGTTAGTCTGCAACTATGTTTCTCCAACCTTCATCCCGCTTGCTTTGAGAATGTCAGTTATTCTGTAACTATGGTTTCATCCTTCATACTGCTTGCTTCGCACACCACACTGCCGCCTTTAGATTACACCCAAGGATTCACTCGCTGAAACCAGACAGAATCAGCTCGGCCCTCAGCTGAGTTGGCACATAGCAGAAGGACACAGATGCACGTGAGGGGAGCCCTCCCTCCTGCGTGAGGGAGTGGCAGAGTTCTATAAAAAGCATAGGACCCACTGTTGAGGTAGCACTCTCTTGTGGTTCTGCCTAAAGAGCTGTGTTCCAGCGCTGCCTGTATCCATATCTCAGCTTCAGTAAAATAAGTGAAAGTATACTTCATCTCTCAGTCTGGTTATTTGACCTTCATATAAAAGAACTGGAGGTTAAGATATTTTTAGCGCAACAACTCGCCTAAGAATGCTCTTGTTTAATGAACATGCTGCTGAGTGTTATGCAACTATTTTCTAAGTGGAATTAAACCCTATAGATGTATATAATTTGTTTCATTTTACAAATAAGTGTTTAAAGGTGACAACTTATCCATTTACCTACCAAAAATATATTGAGATACTGTATATATCGAGTATTGAGATATAGAACAATTATATGACGATATAATTTTTGACCCATATCACTCAGCCCTACCCTAGAGTTTAATAATCAGTGAAATGACAGAATGAGTGAATATCTGGGTCTGTTAGCTGCAAGTAACTGCTGCTGGTGAAGGAGCCAGAACACCCCATTAAATATTCAGTTCTTTATTAAGAAATGTTCACATATAGATGTCTAATCTTGTTTTTGGAAAAGAAGGTGATTTAATTGTAGGTAAATAACAAAATCAACCTTGTTTTACTCATTAAACAAAAGATAGCAACAACAATAGTGTTACCCCCTTTGGCTGAAATAACTTCAGTGAGACGCTTCTTGTAGCCACCTACCAGTCTCTTGACATTGGTGTGAGAAAAGTTTGCCCCACTCCTCAATGCAGAATTCTTTCAGCTGTGAGATGTTTGAGGGGTTTCTTGCATGTACAGCCCATTTCAAGTCACCCCACAGCATCTCAATGAGATTAAGGTCTGGGCTTTGACTCAGAAATTCCATGACTCTCCATTTCTTCGTTTTTAGTCGGTCCTTGGTGGATTTACTGGTATGTTTTGGGTCATTGTTATGTTGCAGGGTCCAGTTCTGCTTCAGCTTTAATTTTTTTACAGATGGTCTCATGTGATCCTCAAGCAACCTCTGATACATGGTAGAATTCATGGTGGATTCTATAGGTGCTTTGGCACTGTAGGAACCTGTTGCAGTTCCTACAACCTTTTCATTAAGTAAATGAATTAAGTAATAATAATTAAATAAATGAATATTAAATATTCAGTTAATTTTTAAATGTTCACGTCAATGCCCAATATATATATATTTTTAATTTTAGCCATTTTAAATGGGAATAAAGGTGGGGATGTCCTAATTTATTCCTCACTGTTTCTTTAATGATATTTTAAAGACTTCAATTTGGTTTAACTATATAACGTGAATCTCCCAGTATTAACATTGATATTAAATATGCATATGTCTATGTTTAAAAACACACAGGCTTATACAGCGTGACCTGATTTTGTCACATGATGCACTTGTGGCCACTTATAAAAGTAAAGCAAACATTTCACCACAGTCCTTCCACATTTTAACCCTCTCACATACTGATCACATATTGTGACGTATCCCCTCATAATTAAACATTTTTAAACCACAAATAACCCCTTCAGTCACTGATTAATTCTTTACCTTTAAAGTGCTGATGACATGTTTTTGACTTCCTCTCATTTTTCAACACATAATACAATATGACGAAATAGGTTGGTCTGTGCAGTTCTAAGTCAAACAGGCTTTTTTTCACGCGAATATCCGACATTTTCATGAGCACCACATCACCAATTGCTTCAGTGGCTGGAAAACCCCACGGCCTTGTTGTAACGTCATTGACAGAACACAGCGCTTAGCTGCCCATTGTACACACAGGGTGGAAGCGGTAGAAAACATCAACGATGGTCCCAGCACATGTAGTCTGGAATTGGTTTGTGTTGTCCAGTCTTCAGACGATTATAGTTCAGAAGAATAGGATGACAATGAAGAATCTGGGGGCATCAAACCATATAGATTTGAACCGTGCCAAGCGGGCATTGTGCCTAGCGAGTCAGACTCAGAGAGTGACGGTGGTGAGGCACACATGCCCGCCGCAGCAGCAGCGACAAACACACGGCAGGGGAACACCGAGTGTTATGCTTTTGTTACAGATATTGCAACAAGTTATTTGTTCATAAATATAATTTATTTAAACCCGATTTTTCACTAAAATCATAGCAGTGCATTCTCTGTGGCTCAGGCATCGGGTTTATTATGTATTGTCTTTTGAGTTCTTATTGTTTTTGTTTTGTACATGTGTTTTATGTGCGTTTTGAGCCACTTTCAGGTGGGCACTGCCCAAGATTCGCTGGTCCGACCACGCGCCCTCTCTGTTTGACAGTCCGCTGTTCATGTTTTGTGTGCATCATCTGCCATGTTGTCAGCCTGCCAATATTGCCAACACTATCATGACGTGTTAGCCAATCCACACAGCCGTGGTTCTGTTGCGCCTTTGAAGTGATGTCGGCCCTGGGACACAAGTGTGGTTAACACGTCTCCTCTCCATGTTCGCTGGGCGATGTCAGCCCCGAACTCCAACTGTAAGTGTTTCTGTTTATTTTTGTAAGTCTTCACCTTTTTGGGAACTGTTGTCATTATTCTTATGTTCAATACATGTGCTGTGGTGAATCCTGCACATAAATCCATTCATCATGACCCTCTGTGCGCTCTTACGCAGGGCACGAGAGGGAGGATGAAATAATGAGGATTTATGTGCAGGGTTCACCACAGCACATTTAATACAGAAAGACAGACAATTCCCAAAAAGGTAAAGACATACAAAAAACACAAACGCACTTACTGATGGCGTTCACGGGCCGGCATCGCCCAGAGAACGAATGAGAGGAGACGTGTTAGCCACAGGTGCACCCCAGAGCCGACATCACTTCAAGGACGCATGAGAACCACGGTGAACATGGAGTGACTAACGCGTCGTGAGAGTGCTGAAAATACTGGCAGACTAACAGCACAGATGACAATACTATGGACCAGCAGTGCGTGACTGCCAAATGGCTGTTAAGTACACGCACTGCTGGTGATGGTGTGATGAGAAGCACCTGGGCGAGGACCGGGAAAGATGATCAGCAGGAGTTTGAATCAGCTGGTGATAATGAGAGAGGGGACGTGGCCTGACCGGCGAGCGTCAGCATGCGATCACAGAAAGTAGGTCAAAGCTGCGTGTAAATCCATTAATCCTTCCCCTCCTTGTGCGCTCCTCCTGCGTAAAAGTGCACGAGGAGGTTTATGACAGTTGTAGCTGAAGCGTGTGATGTGGTCTTTCATGGCCTGCTGTTTATCTAAGCCTGCGACACAACGTGAAGGCATAGCCGTAAAATTAAAACAAGAAACCAGAGAAATTGTGAGCTACAAAGCTGCTGTCATTCCAGTCAACAACACCGGTATCCGTTCTGTCACTTACGTCATGGTGGTGCCACTCTTCATTCGGTGGGCGGCGCCACAGTCCATTCAGCAGCTGCGGTTTTTTGATGATAACTAGTTTATGCAGGTGTGGTTGTAAATATTATATTGATCATCGACAATGACTTTTGGGTTTACACAACATGCTAAAAAATGTCCAAATCATGTCATCAGACCTTTAAAGTCTGCTACTGATGTACTACTGATAGATTTCATAATGCACACAGAGCTGAAAGGCGGGAAATGTTTATTTCACACAACATAAAAAAATGCTCACAACGCTTATTGTGAAAATGTGTGCTGTGATTAGTTGGAAGGCACAAGGTAGCACATCCAGACTGCATACACACCATCTCCTATCTGCAGCAGGTGGCTGTACAGCCAGATGATAAGTTGTGTCCGTTCTCTGCAGTGCAGGCTTCAGGTGGTGACACACATATTGAAATGTCCCTCTGGACATACAGAAATTCTTTGTCCACTGTTCAACCTTTTTTCTACTCTGCTTCAGACTCGGATGGTGAGAAGCATTGCGCAATGAGCCACAGTGACATATGAATTGCAAATAGTACATGTTACAATGCCGTCTGAAATATTCAGTTAATATAGTCACAGTGTTTCCTCTGGCTTAAAGATCTTGGCACGGTGGCAACATATTTTTCCGGGGGGGGGGGCAGAAAACACACGGCATAATTGTAACCAGAATATGTTAATTTTATGCTATTTTTTATTTTTTTTAATTTTGCACAGTAATATTGCATGATGGAACTTACCATTTGAAGAACTGTACAACCAAGGCTTGAATATTGGAATATTGGGCCAATTGGGGTCCCACCCAGATGTCCTGTGTATGGACTTTTTACTGGTGTCATCCTTCTCTCCTCCCTCTGCTCTCACCCCTCCTGGACCCTCTGCCTGAACACTTTCCTCTCCTTGGCGCTTCTCTTCTGTCTCATCTTTCCCTCTCTGAGCCCTGTCTAATTCAGGTTCTCTCTCTGTCTATGGTGGTATACAAACAGATTAGAAAATACCAAGTGTCATGTTTTGTCCTCCAGGATTTTTTTTAATGGTTTACATAAATAACCAAAATGTGTATTTTCTGTATTTTTATTCTAGTGTTGTTGTTTTTTTTCCCATTGACGAAGAGTAGGAGCGGGAAGGGAAAAAAAAACATTCATAATAGTAATTTACTCATTCATACTTAAATTATATGATCAGAGGTGGGTATAGTAGCCAGAAATTCTACTCATGTCACAAGCCTCCTCGTGCACTTTTACTCAGCGCATCGAGGAGGGGAAGGAAGAACGGATTTAAGCGCAGGTTACACCACAAACACATTTATTAACAAAGAGGCAGACCGTTCCAAAAACAAAGACTAACAAAAACAATGCAGTGTACAATAAACAGCTCACGCGAGGAATGTGCAGCGGGCAGACCACAGTGTACCGTGGCCACAAGACAAATACTACACAAAAAACTAAGCAGACTTACAAAAGGATGACAGAGTTTACTTCAAGACGCACACGCCTGGACGTGCAGCGGGCAGACCACAGTGAACGGTGGCCACAATACTCCCTGAGACAATTCAGTGGTCCGGCAATGCTTGACTGGCAAAGGCCGCTTAAGTACAAGCATTGCTGGCATAACAGATTGGGTGCACCTGGGCGAGGCACGGGAAAATCTATTACTGGAGTGGAACCAGCTGGCTGTCAAGAGAGAGGGGGCGTGGTCGGACCGGCAAGTGTCAGACAACGCCCACATGAATGTAGGTCAAAGAGGCTGCCTAACAGCTGCCGGCCAGAACAGTGGCTACAGGCACGGAAAAAAGAACAAAAGACATAGAAACAACAAGAACTCAAAAGATAACACAATACACAAATATACCGATAACCTGAGCCACAGAGAGCAGTCAGAACCGAGCCTAAAGGACAACACTGGCTCGGTTCGTGACAACTCATGTAAAAGCAGTACTATGAAATTAATAATTAAACGTAGACAACCAAAAATTTCTAGTTGAGTTAAGGGTACAAAGAGCACCCACTTAAAAACTTGAGTAATGACTTCAGTCTTGAAGGTTTGAGGTTTTTCTACAAAATTTATAACAGCTGTCTTATAGTTTTCTACTTTTCTCTGTAAATGTATCTAAATTTGCAGCACTTTTCCTCAAATTTGTAATTTTTTCTTGTAAAATTATGACTTTTCTTGTACATTTGAGACTATTATTTTTAACATGGAACCGGAACCGGAACCTTTTTCCGGTTCCGGTTCCACCGGACCGGCGGCGCCACACGAGTCGGCTGCCTGTTGCAACAGCCTTTTTTTTTTATCTTCCTTCTTCTTTCTACACCTTTCACTCTGTATATATATCACGGACGCACGGATCGCCCCGGGGGTCTCCCGGGTCGGCGGACGGAGCCACGGTTTGCAGCGGGAGACGTTACAGCGGGGAGGAGCTAGTGCTAGCTAGCGCTTGGCCGCCGCCCGGTGCTAATGGGAAACTCGACATACTGGGAGCTGTAGCGAAAAGGACGCGGGTGCCGGGCTGGAGTTTAGGCGGCGTGAAAGAAATATAAGACAGAATAATAAAGAGCGATGGCAAGAACCAAGCAGACCGCCCGTAAAATCTACTGGAGGAAGAAGCCCCCCAGGAGACAGCTAGCCACAGGGCTGCTCGGAGAGGCGCTCTGGCCACCGGCAGAGTGAAGAGGCCTCGCCGTCACAGGCCCGTGGCTCTGAGAGAGATCCGTCGCTACCAGAAATCCACGGAGCTGCTCATCCGTAAGCTACCCGTCCAGCGCCTGGTGAGGGAGATCGCTCAGGACTTCAAGACCGTCCTGCGTTTTTTTTTTCTGAGCTTCGCCGTCATGGCTCTGCAGGAGACCAGCGAGGCCCACCTGGTGGGTCTCTTCTTCGCTAAGGGGGTCACCATCATGCCCAAAGACTTCCAGCTGGCCCGCTGCATCTGCGGAGAGAGAGCTTAGACTTTCTGCTGCACATTCACCAGCCATAATGCTCTGCACTGTGTGTCTATATACAGTATATACATTTATAGTAATATGGACATATGTTTACTAGATGTTGTTTTTTCTTGCCTTCTGATTGTTGCTCTGAGTGTTGCTATCCCTGTGCTGTTGCAATCCTGGAATTTCCCCATTGTGGGACTAATAAAGGCTTATCTTATCTTATTATAAATGTGAATTATTTTACGGCTAATTTTTATCTTTTTTAATCCAATCCAACTTTATTTATAAAGCTTTTTTAAAAACAATGACAGTTGACATAAAGTGCTGTACATCAACGATAAATAAAATATAAAAAGAATAAAATACAGCTAAAGTACAAAACGGCACAAACAAACAAGAGTCATACAATAGAGACAGTAAGAACAAATAAAATCAATGTCTCAAACTGGGTCAAAAGCCAGAGTATAAAAATGGGTTTTAAGAGGAGTTTTAAAACTGGACAGTGAAGAGGCCTGACAAAGGCAGATTATTATAAACTTACTGTTTTTCTAATAAATTTGAAACAGAATGTGGCAAATTTTTTACTTTTTTCCTCATACAATTTAAACTTTTGACCATCATTTTGTAGAGCCAGAACAGAACAATAACTTTAACTCTGAATTCAAAGAAAATATAATTATTAAAATTATATTTAAAGAAGTAAATTAACTTAAATGACCAAATATGCAGTTATTTCTGTTATAATATTTTTATGTGTTTATAGTATTTTTAGAAATCTCCTCACTAACCCAACAGCAGGAAAAACCTCCCTTATTTTGAAATCCAAATGTTGGCACGTTTAGTTTGTCTGAAGGCTGCTGATGGATTAAAGTCATTGACTTTGTGAATTTCGGTCATCTTAACTTGCCAGGTACATCATCATCATCATCATAGCAGTCTGTCGGGGCGACAATGACTGTTTCATTTAGGTCTGATCAGATTCCTTCACGCAGCTCTGTCCTTCGCCTTCCACTGCCAGGAACTCCTGACCATGTTAACCCGGGCGACGTCCAAGCCGGTATGAGTTGCTTTCTGACTAACCATTTCATGAAACTGCTTGCAAAGTATCTGAGTACTGCTAGCTTTTGCTGGACAAGCAGCACATTCTTGGCAGATAGAGGTATTATCAGTGGCAAGGACAGGCCAAGACAAACTGACTCCAGTATCTGTTGCAGTGACTGACCAGATGATAGGTTTGTTTATCTCTGCTCTTTGTGTAGTGCATGTCACGATGCACCTACTGGTAAAAGTCCACCACAGACCTTGTGACAGATGTGCTTATCTGCCAGGATGTCCAGTCTCACCCCATGTAACTGGGAGTGGTCCACCACAGACCTGTGACAAATATTGTTTTTAGTTCTGCCAGGATGCCCAGTTTCACCCACCACGCCCTCAGAAGGGCGGGGTTGCCGGTTGAGTCGCCGATGGCTCGATCCATGAGACAGGTAGTACCAGTTTTCATGGTTATCTGGTAGCAAGCAAACCAATGCCTGACCTGACATGTACATAATAGGGAACATAACTTAATATTGTAGTGGCTGGTGAAATATATACTCAGCAATTCATCAGTCCCCCTTGCCTTTCCCTTCATATGAAGCTGGCTGCATATGAATTCTAACCACATCTCTTAGCTAAGTAATTCTTCCATTATTGCTCCCATTTCCAGCGAGTTAAAACCATAATAAATGCCTCCAGTGCTTACATACCTCTTCTGATTTTTTTCCGCGTTTTAAGTACTTTAATAAACTCATGTTTCTGCTAGCGAGATACTCTGCCTGACTGGAACGCTTGCATGGGCGGGGCACTTCCAAACTCCACGCGGATGACGGCCACGTGCATTGTTCATGTGCGTGCTTGCGGAAAGTCATTGCTTCATATATTTTTCTTAAATTCATATCTCCTCATTAGCGTGGCGGTAATTTTTCTGGTGAGATGGGCCGCCACCCAGAAATGTTACCAGAGGAAACACTGTAATCAGCTCAATGACAAGAGTAAAATGCTGTCACAAATATTTACCCATACGACACGCATACAATCAGCACATGTTTAGTAAGTTAGACTTTTGCCTGCAGCGCTGCTCTTTCTTCCTCCATTGAACAAAGAAGGATCGCCTGCCGTTCAATTCTTCATCTTGTTTCCGGACTCTCTCTGTAAACTCCTCCAGCCTTGACATTAGACACCCCATTTGGCAGTCCAAAATAATACTGTGATGAAGAACATGAATGCTGTCACCTCCTCACTCTCCATGCTGTCTTCCTTGTTGTTGAGTGTGGCGCTTAAGTACACATCGCCAGTCCCTACCACACCCCCTCACTGCCTGTGCAAATGCAAAATGGAAAGGTTACCCCGGGAGAGGGTAGTTCCTAGAACTAAACCGTTCTTAGAACTGAGTTCTTAGAACTTCTCTGTCTGAAAGCACCTTATGATGGTGAGCTAACCGGGTCCTGCTGCAGCATAGCATCCCCAAACTATGACACTTCCACCTCCATGCTTCACAGTTGGTATGAGGTTCTTTTCCTGGAATGCTGTAGCAGTGGATATAAAAAGTCTACACACCCTTGTTCAAATGCCGGGTTTTTATTATGTTAAAAAAATGAGACCAAGATAAATTATTTCAAAACTTTTTCCACTATTAATGTGACCTATAACCCATACAACCCAATTGAAAAGCAAACTGAAATCTTTTAAGGGGAAAAATAAAAAAAAAAAACAAAAAAAACTTATAATAACCTGGTTGCATAAATATGCACACCCTGTTATAACTGGGGAGGTGGCTGTTCAGAATTAATCAATCACATTCAAACTCATGTTAAATGGGAGTCAGCACACACCAGCCACCATTTAAAGTGCCTCTGATTAACCCCAAATTAAGTTCAGCTGTTCTAGTAGGCTTTTCCTGACATTTTTGTAGTCACATCTTACAGCACAAGCCATGGTCCGCAGAGAGCTTCCAAAGCATCAGGGGGATCTCATTGTTCAAAGGTATCAGTCAGGAGAAGGGTACAAAAGAATTTCCAAGGCATTAAATATACCATGGAACACAGTGATGACAGTAATCATCAAGTGGAGAAAATATGGCACAACAGTGACATTACCAAGAACTGGACGTCTCTCCAAAACTGATGAAAAGACGAGAAGAAAACTGGTCAGGGAGGCTGCCAAGACACCGACAGCAACTTTGAAGGAGCTACAGGAATTTCTGGCAAATAGTGGCTGTTTAGTACATGTGACAATAATCTCCCGTCTGGGGTGGCAAGACGGAAGCCTTATGTTATGAAGAAAAACATCCAAGCCCGGCTACATTTTGCAAAAACACATTTGAAATCTCCCAAACGCATGTGGGAAAATGTGTTGTGGTCTGATGAAACCAAGGTTGACCTTTTTGGCCATAATTCCAAAAGGTATATTTGGCGCAAACACAACACTGCTTACCACCAAAAGAACACCATACCTACAGTGAAGCATGGTGGTGGCAGCATCGTGCTTTGGGGCTGTTTTTCTTTAGCTGGAACTGGGGCCTTGGTCAAGGTAGAGGGAATTATGAACAGTTCCAAATCCCAGTCAATGTTGGCACAAAACCTCCGGGATTCTGCTAGAAAGCTGAAGATGAAGAGGAACTTCATCTTTCAGTACAACAATGACCCAAAGCACACATCCAAATCAACAAAAGAATGGCTTCACCAGAAGGAAGATTCAATTCAATTCAATTCAACTTTATTTATATAGTGCCATTTCACAACAACAGTCATCTCATAGCACAATCAACTGTAGGGGGGAACCCCCACAGTTGCAGAAAGACAACAAGATTAAGGTTTTGGAATGGCCCAGCCAGAGTCCAGACCTGAATCTGATAAGATAAGATAAGCCTTTATTAGTCCCACAATGGGGAAATTCCAGGATTGCAACAGCACAGGGATAGCAACACTCAGAGCAATAATTAAGAAGATACGGCAGATATAAATAAGAGCAGTGGATATACATACATACCCATAAATATATATACAAAGTGTGGAACATTGCAGCAAGATGGAATCAACAGCATAACCATCTACTTAGTTATCCTACATAGTATGAATATGTACCCATACATATTGTCACCCTCCGTAGCGACCGATGTTGTCCTAGTTGTATATACTGGAGGGGACCATTGTGTAAGTCTATTGCGTCTTTTGCATTCAATACTATTAGGTCGACACGTTTTTTTGCTATCTCTGCGAGCAGCCCTGCTTAGGTTATACAGTCTGACAGCCGTAGGTAGAAAGGACCTGCGAAACCTCTCGGTTGCGGACCTAGGATGATGTAGTCTCCTGCTAAATGAGCTCCTCAGTGCGTTCAGTATGTCCTGCATAGGGTGGGACTCGGACTCCAGCAGAGATGACAGTTTAGCCACCATCCTTCTCTCTCCTATCTCCTCCACTGGGTCAGGGCGCTGCCCCAGGACAGAGCTAGCTTTCTTGGTCAGTTTGTTCAGTCTCTTCCTATCAGCTGCTGTAATGCCACTGCCCCAGCAGACCACTCCAAAAGTGATGGCTGATGCCACCACCGTGTCGTACAATGTCTTCAGCAGTGCCCCTTGTACACCAAAAGACCTAAGTCTCCTCATTAGGAACAGCCTGCGCTGTCCCTTCTTGTAGAGTGCGTCGGTATTGTGTGACCAGTCTAGTTTATTGTTCAGATGAACACCCAGGTAGGATGTCACCATCTCGATGTCTGTTCCCTGTATGTTTACTGGTGCTGTGAGGGGTTGTCCTTGCCTGCGGCAGTCCACCACCAGCTCCTTAGTTTTCCTCGCGTTGATCTGGAGGCAGTTCCTATGGCACCAGTCCACAAAGTCCTGGATAAGTCCTCTGTACTCAGCTTCATCTCCGTTGGAGATGAGGCCGATGATGGCAGAGTCATCAGAGAACTTCTGTAGATGGCGGTGTGTTGTGTTGTGTGAGAAGTCCGCAGTATAAAGGATGAACAGGAAGGGAGCCAAAACCGTTCCCTGGGGGGCCCCCGTGCTACCGATGATCGTGTCGGACACACAGTCCCGGGTTCTCACAAACTGTGGCCGGTTAGTGAGGTAGTCCAGGATCCATGGTGAAAGGTGCTGGTCCACCCCTGCGCACAGCAGCTTGTCCTTCAGGATCATCGGTTGGATGGTGTTGAAAGCACTGGAGAAGTCAAAGAACATGATCCTCACCGCATTCCCAGGCTTCTCCAGGTGGGACAGAGAACGGTGAAGGAGGAAGATCACTGCATCCTCCACCCCAATGCCATGCTGGTAGGCGAACTGAATTGGATCCATCGCTGGTCCCACCAGGGGGCGGAGGTGAGCAAGGAGCAGTCTCTCCAGGGTCTTCATCATGTGGGACGTTAGGGCCACTGGTCTGTAGCTGTTCAGGTCTTTGGGGCGGGAGGTCTTTGGTACAGGTACCACACAAGATGTTTTCCACAACTGTGGTACCCTCCCCAGCTTCAGGCTCAGGTTGAAGATGAGCTCCACAATCTCACACAGCTGATCTGCACAGGACTTGAGGAGCACAGACTTGATCTGAAGAGGGCTGTGCACAGGAGATGCTCTCACAATCTGACAGATTTGGAGTGTTTCTGCAAAGAAGAGTGGGCAAATATTGCCACATCAAGATGTGCCACACTGATAGACTCCTACCCAAAAAGACTGAGTGCTGTAATAAAAGCCAAAGGTGCTGCAACAAAGTATTTGTTTAAGGGTGTGCATACTTATGCAACCAGGTTATTGTAAGTTTTTTATTTTTCATTTTCCCCTTAAAAGATTTTAGTTTGTTTTTCAGTTGGGTTGTACAGGTTATACAGTCATGTGGAAAAATTGGACACCCCTTTACACATTCAGCTCTTTATTAAGAAATGTTCACATATCTATGTCTAACCTTGTTTTTGTTTTTATTTGCATTTAAAATTTATTTTAACCATTGTAAGTGGGAATGAATGTGGGGGTGCCCTAAAAAAAGATGAGGGGTGTCGTAATTTATTCCTCATTATTTGTTTAGAATTACATTTTACAGAAAATTTCAAAAAAGTCTTTAATTCATTTTTGTTTGGCTGTATTACGTGAATCTCCCAGTATTTTTAACATTGATATTAAATATCCATATGTCCAAATACATATGATAAAAAAACACACACAGGCTTATACAGGGTATCCTAATTTTTTTCACATGACTGTAGGTCACATTAATGGTGGAAAAAGTTTTGAAATGATTTATCTTAGTGTCATTTTTTACATCACCAAACCTGGCATTTGAACAGGGGTGTGTAGACTTTTTATATCCACTCTGTTTGGTCTACGCCAAACATATCCTCTGTTCTGGTGTCCAAATAGTTCAGTTTTAGACTCATCTATCCAAAGAACATTATTCCAGAGGTCCTGGTCTTTGTCTACATTCTCTGGCAAACTTCAGTCTGGCCTTCATGTTTCTCTTACAAAGCAAAGGGTTCCTCCTTGCACGCCTCCCATGCAAGTAAAAGTTGTGCAGTCTCTTTCTGATTGTAGAGGCATGCACTTTCACATCAACAGTAGCAAGAGCCTGATGTACTGTAGGTCCCATGATGGCATTTTAGGGTTTTTGGAGACTTCTTGTGGTCTGCTCTCAGGGTGAACTTGCTTGGACGGCCAGACCTGGGCATGTTGACAATTGTTTTGAATGTCCTCCACTTGTAAACTGTTTTCCGGACAGTGGAATGGCTGATTTCAAATTCTTTTGAGCTCCTTTTAAATCCCTTACCAGACTCATAAGCTGCTACAGTCTTCTTTCTAAGGGCCTCAGACAGCTCTTTTGAGCTCACCATGGTGTTCACTCTCACTTCAACAGTCAAAAGCATGCCAAACTAAATGTCTGAGGTTTAAATAGGACGTCTCCTTCAAAATGCTGAGTAACGATGTTCTAATCATGTGCACCTGATGTGATACACCTGTGTGTGATTTTAGCCATTTTAAGTGGGAATAAATGTAAATGGTAAATGGCGTTCACTTATATAGTACTTTTTCTCATCTCTAGATGACCAAAGTGCTTTACAGATCCTGCTATCCATCCATTCACACACTGATGGCGGCAGAGCCGCCATGCACAAGCGCTGGCGGTGTAGGGGTGTCCTAATTTATTCCTCACCAGAAGTTGTATGTTTTTAGAATTACAATTTACAGAAAATGTTAAGAAGTCTTTTCTTCTGTTTAAATTGTTTAGTTTTTACTTGAATCTCTCAGCACTGTTAGAATTGATATCAAATATCCATATGTCCAAATATGTTAAAAATAACACAGGCTTTCATAGGGTGTCCTAATTTTTTCACATGACTGTACATCACCACTTGACTGATCTAACCGAGTGGAAAAATAATTTAAACTCTTTGACTGTATAGTTGTAGTTTGCACTTCAAATTAGTTTTTGTTTTTTTTCAGTGTGTACCACATGGAGGAATTGTCTTCTCTATCCAGATAGCCGTTAGCCCCTGCCTGCAACTCCATCAGGAAACAATGCAGTATGTGGTTATTTTTGTATAAAAACACCATAGTGACATGTTCAGAAATAGAAGTGGCGGTGCTGTGTGTACGTCCAACTAGAAGAGACGTATAAAACAGAATTACTAATACATAATACATTTTATATTATTGTTGATGTGCTGGGCACGGGCTCACCATTACGTCACAACTGGTGACAAATCAGAAATGTTCACTGAACAAGAACTGAATGAGAACTGTTCAAGAGGCTCTACAGCAGCTTGGAAAGCCGTGAATGGAAAGGAGTCCGGCTGGTTTCCCATCAACAGTGGGGTCCAACAAGGTTGTGTGGCTGCTCCTGACCTCTTCAGTTGTGTTATAGACTATCTGATGACCAAGGTCTGTGAGCGGGTCCCTGGCATGCAGTTTGGCAATGACCATCTGGCTCATCTTGAATATGCTGATGACACCATCCTGTTCAGCCCATCCTACAGTCAGCTGAGAGATGCTCTGGTCGTCCATTACGAAGAGGCAATGAAGCTGGCCTTCAAGTAAGCTGGATGAAGACAAAGCTAATGCATGTTGGCGATGGACCGGACCCACCCCCGTTACAGCTCGGGAATGATGCCATCGAGTGTGTCAATTCCTTTGTGTGTCTGGGCTCCACAGTGACCAACAATGTGGGCATAAGACCAGAGATCAACCGCAGATGTGGCCTCACTGTATCAGCCCTGCAGACACTATGGAAACCTCTCTGGCGCCATTGTTCAATCTCCCAAAAGATGAAGCTCTGCATATACAATGCATCAGTCCTCTCCATCCTACTACAGTATATGGGTCAGAGACATGACCACTGACTAAGACTCTGGCCTTGAAAGTGGATGGGTTTGATAGTCGGGCCCTCAGGACCATCTAGAACATCAGGTGGCCCCAGCGCACCTCTAATGACATGCGCCGATCCCGCACACATCAGCCTGCAGTATCCCACCTTTTTACACAGCGACGCATCTGCTGGTTGGGCCATGTCCTCCACCTCCCACCAGAATACCCAATAAAAGCCATCCTCATGTTCGACCTCAGGGCCTCAGGGTGTTAAAGATCTTGGAGCAAGCCATGTACCAGATGGTTCGATGTGGTGGAGAGACCTCCAAAAGCTCGGAGTCACTGTTGATGACGCTGAGGAGTTGGCCTAAAACCGGCAATATTGGCACGCACTGGTTAACTTGATTGGCTCTACGCATCGTGATGACTACCCAGCCCTCACCCCACAGGAGTAGTAAGCAAGTAAGTCACTGAACGTGACCTAGTGAGATCATGATGGACCCTAACAATGCAACAGGGTTGTTTTTTGGAGTATTTTTGTTGATAGCCACTCCAGATAGACAAATTCATGTGTAAAAACACTGAAAAAGTAAAGTTTTCATCCTTTGTTCCCCTATAGACCTCAGGGTATCATGTTAGCATGTGAAAAAATAATTTTGCCCCCTTTAAGTAACTTGTATCTGAAACAGCTCCATCACTGCTGTAATTATCACATGCAAACACCTAAGAACTATTTGTTACCAGTTGGTGACTTTTTTCCAGTCAGTGTATTTATTCTTTCTGGTTTTTCTATTACTAGCATTTTCTGTGTCTCTTTGTCCCTCCAGATGCTCCACAGCTACATGACTGTAAAGAGGAGGAGGTTCTCACTGTCCAGCAGCTCTGTAACCAGGAGAGGAACTCCAGTCTGGACCAGGAGGAACAAGATGCTGCACAGGTTAAAGATGAAGAAGAACTCTGTAGCAATCAGGAGGAACTGAAACAAGAGACTGATACCTTCATGATGACTCCTACTGATGAGGACAATGACAACAGTGAAACTGAACCAAACAGTGAGGAGCTCCTCTCTCACAACTCTCCTGACACTGAGAGCCAAGACCAGGGAGCAGGTAAGAATGTAAACCCAGGATCAAGTAAACATGAAGAGCCAAAGCCAAAGAAGAGACTTCACAGAAACAGAACTGACCATAACATTGTAGACAACTCCTCCGTGTCAGAGAATCCGTGTGATACTGGCACAGGTGAAAAGTCTGTAAAATGTTCTGATAATGACAAAGACCGTAAAAATGAGTCCCAGAAGAAGAAACATCACACAGTCAAGTCACATGTTTGCAACATGTGTGGGAAAAGATTCAGGTGGAAGAGTGTTTTATCAGTTCATGAGAGAATCCACACAGGTGAGAAGCCATTTTCTTGTGAAACATGTGGGCAGAGTTTTACTCATCGTGTTAGTTTGAAACCTCACATGAGAATCCACACAGGTGAGAAGCCATTTTCTTGTGAAACATGTGGGCAGAGTTTTACTCAACATGGTACTTTGAAAACTCACATGAGAGTTCACACAGGTGAGAAGCCATTTTCTTGTGAAACATGTGGGCAGAGTTTTACTCAACGTGTTGGTTTGAAACCTCACATGAGAATTCACACAGGTGAGAAGCCATTTTCTTGTGGAATATGTGGGCAGAGTTTTAGGCATCATGTTCAGTTGAAAACCCACATGATAATTCACACAGGTGAGAAGCCATTTTCGTGTGAAACGTGTGGGCAGAGTTTTAATCGCCATGATGTTTTAAAAAATCACATGAGAATCCACACAGGTGAGAAGCCATTTTCTTGTGAAACATGTGGCCAAAGTTTTACTCAACATGGTACTTTGAAAACTCACATGAGAATTCACACAGGTGAGAAGCCATTTTCTTGTGAAATATGTGGACAAAGTTTTAGGCATCATGTTCAGTTGAAAACCCACATGATAATTCACACAGGTGAGAAGGGGGAGGGCTGGGCATAATTGAAATAAACCAGACCTATACGGCAGCAATAATAAGCACTGATCAATATCTAAAAAGCTCAAATGACGAGACAATGGAAAAAGTCACCCAACACCATGAAACTCTTAGTCACCTCACATCCATAACTAAACAAGTCGAGTCCTTTGCAGGAGACTTAGACAACATAAAACCCAGTCCACAAAACCCAGCAACAAAAATAGCTACAAAGACACGGGAAAAATACAGCAAGAGGAAAGAAAAGAAAGATAGAAACAGCATAAGTGAGCAGGATGCTTTCAGGAGGAACTCAGTAGGGATTTGGAAGAGATATTGCGCTGGATCAGGAATGGAGATCTGGGGTACAACGAGGAGAGACTAGTGGTTGGAGCACAAGACCAGGGACTTTGACTAATGGCTTTTAAAAAAATGTCAAGACTGTCACAGAGTGATAAATGTCGATTCTGTCATGCAGCGGTGGAGAGTGCAAGCCACCTACTCTCCGGCTGCCAGATCCTAATGGCTGATGGACACTACACTGCTCGTCACAATAAGATCTGCTGTTATATACACTGGAAAATATGCAAAGAATTAAAAGCAGAAGTAAAAGGACCAGTATGGGAGCATGCTCCAGAGCCAGTCAGCTCTAACGGGGATATTACCATCTTTTATGACAAGGAAATCCCAACTGGAAGACACATCGAAGGAGGAGCAATAAAACCAGACATTGTTATCTTGAACAAAAAGGACAAGACTGGCAGCACAGTTTACCCTCGGCCGGGGGATCGCGGGGATCGTGAGATCGTGGGTTCGATCCCTGCTCCCGGCCAACAGTGATCTGTGTGGAGTTTGCATGTTCTCTCCGTGTTGCATGGGTTTACTCCGGGATTTCTCCGGTTTCCTCCCACATGCTAAAAACATGCAGGTTAGGGATAAGGGGCGCTTGCGCACGCAGCGACCGGCAGCTGGTGGCTTGTCACCAGACTGCAAAACAAATCTACCTACGGGTACAAAATAAGTAATAAAAAAAAAAATGGATGTAACCATACCAAACAATTAAGGCCTTAGCAGAGCAGAAAGAGGAAAAAATAACAAAATATCAAGACCTCAAAAACGACCTAAGGAGCACCTGGAAATTGCAGGAAGCAGATATTATACCTATGGTGGTGGGAGCAACTGCAGAACCTGAAAAACTATCTACAGGCAATTCCCGGCTGCTCTAGCATCTGTGAAGTACAGATCTCAGCAATTACTAACTAACTAACTAACCTGCACTTATATAGCGCTTTTCTAGTCACAAAGACCACTCAAAGCGCTTTTCATTAATACTAACCCTCTATTCTAAGGGCCTATAGGAAACAGATATCTAGGGACAATTTAGAACAGCCAATTAACCTAACATGCATGTCTTTGGCATGTGGGAGGAAACCGGAGAAATCCCGGAGTAAACCCACGCAACACGGGGAGAACATGCAAACTCCACACAGATCACTGTTGGTCGGGGGCTGGGATCGAACCCACGATCCCACGATCCCCACAATCCCCCGGCCAAGGGTAAACTGTGCTGCCGCAGTGCTAACCACTGCGCCACCGTGCAGCCCAATTAGAGGAACAGTCTCCATCTTGAAGAGGGCCCTCAGATACAAAGCTTTCTGATTTAAAGTGTAACCGTAGACCCCTAGCTGGGGCCCATTGCACTTGTAATGAAATGTGATGCAAATAAAACAGTGAGAACCCATTTTCTTGTGAAACATGTGGACAAAGTTTTAGGCATTGTGTTCAGTTGAAAATGCACATGAGAATTCACACAGGTGAGAAGCAGTAGTCCTGTAAAATATGTTAGAAATGCTTCAGTCAGTGTTCTAGCTTAAATTATCACATGAAAACTTGCAGATAAACTACTGTAGTCCAGCAACATTTGTTGGTTTTTATTTTCTGGTTTCAGTCTCTTTTGTGAATGAAACATTATTTAAAGTGTTGAAGCTGTAATGTATATATAAATAAATAAAGTCATAATCCTACCCCTTTTACTGCTAATTAAGCTATTTAGTCAATATTTGTGTACATTCAGTACATACTGCACATATACTGTATGCATACATAACCATCCACACACACAAATTCATGATATAATACAAAATTCACAGCCCAACACAGCAGTCTGCATTATTGAGGATTTGCAGTAACGTTGCCAAATCATGTGATGTTCTATCTACGTCTCAATGTTGATAGGCAAGCTGTAAATGGGTACTTAGTACTACCAATGTGTTAGTGCTAGCTTAGAGTGGCAGACATTAAAATTCTGGCCATGTTCACAACATGTGCCTTGGTCGGTTGTCATAAAAGGCAACAGAAAGCCAGAGAAAAGTATTTTTTTTCCTTTTCCATCGGATCCAGTTCTGAGAGCCAAGTGGGTAGTGGCAGTCAGACGGAAGGGTTGGCAATGCCTTCCACCACAAGATAGATCTGCAGTGATCATTTCATCAAGGGTAAGTACATGTAGGAACACATGGGCCTCGGCTATGAATGATGACCTGGGGAAAGTGATGGTGGACCTGACTTATGTTTGGTGTTTTATTATGCAGGGAAACCCACTGTCTCCTGATTACATTCCCTCGCTGTTTAACCATACAGATTCACCTCAAAAAAAGAAAAGTAAGACTGGGCCTGGATATTTTTCTTAGAGGGACACAGGGATTAAAGTTCTCCATCACTGTGACGGATTTCAGTTAGTTTGAAGTTGAGGGAGTCTGTTTAATCTGCTTAATTTAATTAAAATTATCATTCAAAATATAACCTTATACCTACACTAAATACACTGATAGTCAGATATTCAGGACAGCCTTTATTTTTCAGCCCTTATATTCGAGCAAAACAGATTGTAATGTGGTCATATACTTTTACCATTTTGTGAATGGAAGTTTTTAAATACATACTTATAAAAAGTGACTTCATCCTTTGTAATTCTGTGAATTTTTATTTACGTTTCCTTGAAATTTCTATCATGGCTCAAGAAATATTTACTGTCCAGTGTTTTTTGCCTGATATCTGGGTGCATTAAACAACTTCATCTGAACAATAAAGTAAAGGAATTTTAAAAAGCTGTAAATCATAGTCATCAGAATTCAAACCACAAATGTTTGAAATATTTCACATCATATCTGATGAATTTTTGATATGTCCAATTATGAAGAAAAACATTTTTGTTATACATTAATGATACATTTTTGAGCTGCACCTGAAAATTTAGAATAAATTAGAGTAACAAAAATGTTTCTAAGTAAAACCACAGTCACTATAATGATAGTGTTGAGTACATTTAATTGTGCTACTGCAAAATCAGCAGTTGGTTTAGTTTATATAAAGATAAATAAAAAAGTTATTTTTTTTAACCTATTTTCAAAGTATACTGTCATGAAAGCGACATTTACCATCTAGAATCTACAGATAAAGATTTTTTTTTTTTAACCTTCACATTCTCTGTAGTAGGTCTGTGGTAACCACATAGGATGTTGAGAATGAGTTGATGGTGAACAAGCAGGGCTGTAACTATTATTTTTGTTAAAAATGAATCTTAATTTTTTTTGATGAGTCAACTGATCATTTGATTTATGAAATCCATTTTTAAAAAACAGTCAAAAGTGTCCAGCACAATATCCCAAAGCTGAAGGTGACCTTGGTGTGTCAAGCAAAACTAAAAATTTAACGTAATGGAAAAACAAGAAAAGTGACATTTTATCATCTTTAAGAACTTACGTCATACTTTTAGAATTTTTACAGGAAAAGGTTCCATAAGCGAATAGTCGATTATTAAATTGGTTGTTGATTAAGTTTTTTCCATCAATGAGGGAATTAACCGACTAATCATCCGCAGCACTATGAACAAACGCTTCATTCACTGTGTGGATTTGATTTGGTCTCGAAGAAAAATTTTAGTTAAAAGATTTTTTTTTCTTTAATCCCTGGGGACATGAACAAAACTTGAGGAGGAGATTAGGCAAGTTATTTTATTGTTTTGGAACTGTAGTAGGTTCTGATAAAATAATGTTGTCACACACCATGATAAACCATTTTCTGTCTTTGTTCCTCTCACAAAACTTTACCTACCAATGTGGTGACCCAAACAGCACATGACCAGTGATGTCACTTGAAAATCCTCAATATCCATCTCATCTGATCACACTACATTCTCAAAGTATTTCATAGGCTTGTCCAAATACTGCTTAACAAGCTTTCCACTAGTTTTAACATGCCTTTTCTTTAATAATGGAGTCTTGAGGGTTCATGGAGCTCATGATGGTGGAGTGCATTGCCTGTTTTAATAGTGGATTAGATTTATATGGCGCATTACATGTCAAGTGACATATCAAAGCGCTTACAGTGAGTCCATTATTCATTCACTCCAGACAGACATTGATAGTGGTAAGCTCCTACTGTAGCCACAGCTGCCCTTTGGGTATACTGATGGAAATGTGGCTGCCAACCCACACCAACGGCCTCTTCGACCACTACCGAACATTTATACACATTCATACCCAGTGTCATGGACACACTGTTTTCTCTGTCACAATTGTACCTGCTGTCTCCAAGTCTTTCTGGAGCTCTTTCTCAGTTGTCCTTGGCTCTTGGGTTCCTCGTCAGATTCTCCTTCTGACTCCCTGGCTAGATATCTTGTGAGGAGCTCCTGTACATGGCTAGTTGATGGTAGAGTGATGTTCTGTCCACTAGTGGATCATGGCCCCAGTGGTGCTCACTGGAAGATTCAGAAGTTTTGATATACGTCTGCAACCAAATCCATCAATGTGTTTTACAACAATCAGGTTGGGAAGGTCTTCTTGGAGCTCTTGGTATCGAGATGTTTCTTGCATGATACCGTGGTACAGTGGTGGAGCCAGACTTTTATACATGGGGTGGCCGGAGGGTGGGCAAGACTTTATCAGGGGGGCCATATACTAAGAAAGGAAATTATTGTGTTCCTGTCTCTAACACACACACTCAATATACGTACATTACTGAACTACTGTGATCACTGTGGTCACATTAGAGAAGCATGGGACATAAAATATCTTTACATTAATAATCTGGGTCACCAAGTGGAAATATTTTCAACAACTAAAGCTCAAGCAGGAGATTTTTGTATGAAATACTTTGCATGGTTTATTTAACACAGTTTCCATTCATCCATCCATCCATCCATCTTCTACCGCTTCTCCGGAGGTCCGGGTCGCGGAGGCAGCAGTTCAAGCAGAGAAGTCCGGACTTTACTTTCCCCAACCACCTGCTCCAGCTCTTCAGAGAGGATACCAAGATGTTCCCAGACCAGCTGGGAGACATAGTCTCTCTAGCGAGTCTTGGGCCTGGCCCGGGGTCTCCTCCCAGTGGGATGTGCCCGAAACACCTCAAGTGGGAGGTGTCCAGGAGGCATCCTGATCAGATGCCCATACCACTTCAACTGGCTCCTTTCAATGTGGAGGAGCAGCAGTTCTGCTCTGAGCCTCTCTTGGATGACTGAGCTCCTGACTGTATCTCTGAGGGTGAGTCCAGCAATCCTTCAGAGAAAGCTCATTTCAGCCGCTTGTATCCGCGATCTCATTCTTTCGGTCATTACCCAAAGCTCGTGACCATAGGTGAGAGTAGGAATGTAGATTGACTGGTAAATCGACAGCTTTGCCTTAGAACTCAGCTCCCTCTTCACCACAACAGACCAGTACAATGTCTGCATCACTGCAGATGCTGCTCCGATCCATCTGTCAATCTCTCGCTCCATTCTCCTCTCACTCGTGAATAAGACCCCAAGATACTTAAACTTCTCCACTTGGGGCAGGAGCCTGTTCCCAACCCGGAGAGGACAATCCACCTTTTTCCGACTGAGGACCATAGACTCAGACTTGGAGGTGCTGATTCTCATCCCAACTGCTTCACATTCTGTGGCAAACCATCCCAGCAAGAACTGTAGGTCATTGCTGGATGAAGCCAGCAGGACAACATCATCTGCAAACAACAGAGATGAGATCCTGTGGTCACCAAGCATGAAACCCTCCGTTCCCTGGCTGCGCCTAGAAATCCTGTCCATAAAAATTATGAACAGGATCGGTGACAAAGGGCAGCCCTGGCAGAGTCCAACTCTCACTGGGAATGAGTCCGATCGAGTGTTGGCAATATGAACCAAACTCTCACAACGGTCGTACAAAGACCGAATAGCTTGTAACAACAAGCCCGATACCCCATACTCCCGAAGCACCCCCCACAAAAAACCACAAGGGATGTGGTCAAATGCCTTCTCCAAGTCCACAAAACACATGTAATCTGGTTGGGCAAACTCCCACGAACCCTCAAGGATTCTCAAGAGGGTAAAGAGCTGGTCTGATGTGCCACGGCCAGGACAAAAACCAGATTGCTCCTCCTGAATCCAAGGTTCAACCAACAGCTGGACTCTACTCTCCAGTACCTTGGCATAGACCTTCCCAGGGAGGCTGAGGAGTGTGATCCCTCTAAAGTTGGAGAACACCCTCCGGTCCCCTTTTTTGAAGAGAGGAACCACCACCCCAGTTTGCCATGCCAAAGGCACTGCCCCCGACCTCCACGCAATGTTGCAGAGGCGTGTCAACCATGACAGCCCTACAACATCCAAGGCCTTGAGGTACTCAGGGCGAATCTCGTCCACCCCCAGGGCCCGGCCACCAGAGAGATTTTTAACCACCTCAGCGACCTCAGCCACTGTGATAGGCGAGTCGTCCCCCTTGTCCACAAGCCCTGCTTCCTCTGTGGAAGGCGTATCAGTGGGATTGAGAAGAACCTCAAAGTATTCCTTCCACCGCCGGACGATATCCCCAGTTGAAGTCAACAGCGCTCCATCCACACCATATACAGTGTGGACAGGGAGCTGCTTCCCCCTCCTGAGCCACCAGACAGTTTGCCAGAATCTCTTTGAGGCCGACCGAAAGTCTTGTTCCATGGCCTCACCGAACTCCTCCCATACCCGAGTTTTTGCTTCAGCAACCACCCGAGCTGCACTCCGCTTGGCCTGCCGGTACACCTCAGCTGCTTCGGGAGTCCCACAAGCCAACCAAGCTTGATAGGACTCATTCTTCAGCTTAATGGCCCCCCTCACCACTGGTGTCCACCACTTGGTTCAGGAGTTTCCACCACGAGATGCCCAGACGACCTTGCAGCCACAGCTCTGGGCTGCTGCTTCAACAATAGAGGTGGAAAACATGGCCCATTCAGACTCCATGTCTCCAGACTCCCTCGGAATGTGGTTGAAGTTCTTCACAGGGGCCTCAGCCAGACATTACCAGCACACCCTCACTACCCACCACCCACTTTACGTTTGGGTCTACCAGGTCTGAATGGCATCCTCCCCTGCCATCGGATCCAACTCACCACTAGGTGGTGATCAGTTGACAACTCTGCACCTGTCTTTACCCAAGCATCCAAAACATACGGTCGCAGGTCTGCGACCTAGGGTGTCCTGGTGCCAGGTGCACATATGGACACCCTTGCTTGATCATGGTGTTCGTTATGGACAAACTGTGGTTAGCACAGAAGTCCAGTAACTGAACACCACTCGGGTTCAGATCAGGCAGGCCGTTCCTCCCAATCACCCCTTTCCAGGTTTCACTGTCATTGCCCACGTGTGCATTGAAGTCGCCCAGTAGGACAATGGAGTCTCCAAGAGGATCACCCTCCAGCACCCCAGTCAGAGACTCCAAAAAGGGTGGGTACTCTGAACCATCATTTGGTGCATAGGCACAAATGATGGTCAGGACCTGTTTCCCAACCTGAAGGTGCAGGGAAGCAACCCTTTCGTCCACCGGGGGAAACTCCAATATAGAGGCAGCAAGGTGGGGGGATACAAGAATACCCACCCCTGCTCGTCACCTCTCGCCCAGGGCAACTCCAGAGTAGGCCAAGCTCCAGCCCCTCTCCAGGAGACTGGCTCCAGAACTGGAGCTGTGTGTTGAGGTGAGGTTGACTATATCTAGCCGGTATCTCTCAACCTCATGCACCAGCTCAGGCTCCTTTCCCATCAGAGAGGTGACATTCCATGTACCAAAAGCCAGTTTAGGAAGCCTGGGATCAGTCCGCCAAGGTCTCCGCCTTTGACAGCCACCTGATCCACATAGCACCGAATCCCCATGATCCCTCCTGCAGGTGGTGAGCCCACTGGAGGGCGGACCCATGTAACTCCTTTGGGCTGAGCCCAGCCGGGTCCCATGGGCAGAAACCCGGCCACCAGACGCTAGCCATCAAGCCCCTCCCCCAGGCCTGGCTCCAGGGTGGGGCCCCGGTAACCCCATACCGGGCGGGGTACACTGAATCCTTGTTCTAGTATTTATCATGAGAGTCTGTTGGATCGTTCTTAATCTGGCCCTTCACCCAGGACCAGTTTGTCTTAGGTGACCCTATCAGAGGCAAACTGCCCCGGACAACATAGCTCCTGGGATCACTGGGGCACGCAACCCCCCACCATGATAAGGTGACGATCCATGAGGGGGTGACTTAACTTGTCATCAGTCGTTGTTTGAAGTGTTTATCAGTTTCAGAGCAGAGAAACTTCTCTCACACAATGCAGTGCTGACTGGACTGACCACAGAATTTTTTTTTTTGACTTAACTTGGGGTGGCAGTGGCTCAGGAGGTAGAGCAGGTTGTCCAATAATCACATGGTTGGCATTTCGAATCCCGCTCTCCCCGGATATCCTGCCGTTGTGTCCCTGGGCAAGACACTTCACCCCCAATTACTCCTGGTGGGTCTTGAAGCGCCATGCCGCCATCAGTGTGTGAATGTGTGTGTGAATGGGTGGATAGCAGGATCTGTAAAGTGCTTTGGTCATCAAGAGATGAGAATAAAAGCGCTATATAAGTGAATGCTATTTACCATTTTAACTTGTCATCAGTTATTGTTGTTTGAAGTGTTTATCAGTTTCAGACCACAGAAACTTCTCTCGCACAATGCAGTCCTGACTGGAATGACCACAGAAATTTTGTAAAGTCTGAACAAGTCATGGAAAACCTCTTTATAAGGCTCCAGAAACACAACAAAATCAAGTAGTGTAGATGGTCTCTCTACACCACTTTCCTCTCTCCTCTGGAGAAGCCACCTGGTCTGATGAGCCTCATGTTTGAGGTCTTCTAAATCTGTCTCATAGATCTGTCCAAAGGCAAATAAAGGCTCCTCTTTCATAAATGTTGTGCTCTTGGGGATGAAGCGAGTGCACACCTTGCATTATCTCACAGTTTTTTTTTGTTTTGTTTTTTTTCGAAAAACACCTCTGCAGCTCAGTTGTGAGACAATCAAGTATTTTATAGAAGATGGCTCTGTTAAAGCCCTCATCATCACTCTGGTCATCATTTCTCTGTCCTACAGTGCTCATTACAAATGAGTCAAGAAATTTGGAACTTGCTTTAGGCTGCCTCTTACTGACTGGGTGCTGATTTTGCAGTGCTCCACAAGCTCTTCTACCTCTTTCCATAGCTCACCAAAGTAAGCATAATTTCTATAGCCCTCCAATGTGTCTGTTAGGGCACCACCTAGATCCACAGCCCTTGCCAGGTCAAGACTGATGGATTGGAGCATGTCAGAAAGGCTTTTGACATCACCAAGAACTTTACAAAAGGTAATCATAAGCCCTATGAACTGTCAATCTGTCTGAGCCAGAAGACCCCTTGCTTCTACTGCTTTATCGCCACTATTTTCAAGTGAAATCTCCTGGAGCATTTTCAGAACTGCTGGAAGCCTGTCCCTAAGATTATGGCATGCAAGGTATCTGCATGCCCACCTAACATCGGTAAGTCTCTGTAGCTCCCTAGGCTTTTGCCCTGGATAGAGGTCTTTTTGAACAGCATGCCACTTGATATGAACAGCAGAGCCAGATACAAACTTATAAATGTTTTGCAGAAGTGAGGAAAAAGTCAACAGCTTCAGGCAGTGACTTAACAGCATCAACAAGAACTAAGTTCAAACAGTGTGCATTACAGTGCACATAAAATGCAAATTTAGCATTGCTCTTAATGCATGCAGACACACTAGAATGCTTCCCACTCATGACGGACATATTTACATGCTAATAAACTAATAAACCAGTTACAATTGGATTTGCAATTATCTGATTATTCAAGTGGCCATGTAAACAGAATAAGCCAATAAAGGCCATGCAACTGAGGTCATTAACTCAAGTGGTTTACCCTCCAGTAATCTGTTTTTCAGTGCATGCAAACATGAGAAAACTGATTATTGGCATTATCAGTTTATTGCCAGTAGTTGGTTTATTGTGACCATGTAACTGAGGTCATTTTTCAAAACAGAATCAAGTTCCAGGACGAAACAGTAGATGGCAGCAATATATCCATCCATCCATCTTCTTCCGCCTAATCCTTTTCGGGTCCCAGCATCTTTGGACGAGAGGCGGGGATCTGGTTCCTGAAATGGCATTTTTTTATTTTTTTATTATTGTGATTAAGATATTGTTAATCAGCAGCAGCTTCAGTTCAAAACAGAGCAGAAAAGAAAAAAAAATCAGGTTGTTCATACTTTGATGAAGATTCATCATTCAGGTTGTTCATGTTTTGTAAAAGATCAATGGTTCAATAAATGTAAGCATTTCATTAGGGCCTGAGCCACTGACATCAGTGGGCGAGAGCCCTATTGTATTCGCTGCGTTTATTATTTTTATGCCTAAACAATCACCTTTTGACCCTCTAAGCATTAACCAAAATGCAATTTTTTTTTCACACACACCTCAGACCCAGTGAAAAATTTGATAAACTGGAAAAGATACAGTATGTGTCCCCCCACCCCCAATTTTTGTGGGCGGGGCCAAACGTACAAGGTCAATAAGATAAGATAAGCCTTTATTAGTCCCACACTGGGGAGATTCCAGGATTGCAACAGCACAGGGATAGCAAGACTCAGAGCAATGATCCAGAAGATAAGAAAATAAGAGTAGTGAATATACATATGTACACATAAATATACAGTATATATACACAGTGCGGAGCATTGTAGCTAAATGGACTAAACAGCATAACCGTCTATTTAGTTACCCTACATGGTATGAATATGTATCCATACATATTGTCACCCTCCATAGCGACTAATATTGTCCTAGTTGTATACTGGAGGGGACCATTTGTGTAAGTCTGTTGTATCTTTTGCATTCAATACTTTTAGGTCGTCACGTTTTTTTGCTATCTCTGCGAGCAGCCCTGCTTAGGTTATACAGTCTGACAGCCGTAGGTAGGAAGGACCTGTGAAACCTCTCGGTCGCGCATCTAGGATGATGTAGTCTACTGCTAAATGAGCTCAGTGCGTTCAGTATGTCCTGCATAGGGTGGGACTCGGACTCCAGCAGAGATGACAGTTTAGCCACCGTCCTTCTCTCTTCCATCTCCTCCACTGCGTCAAGGCGCTGCCCCAGGACAGAGCTAGCTTTCTTGATTAGTTTGTTCAGTCTCTTCCTATCGGCTGCTGTAATGCCGTTGCCCCAGCAGACCACTCTAAAAGTGATGGCTGATGCCACCACCGTGTCGTAGAATGTCTTCAAGAGCACCCCTTGTACACCAAAAGACCTGAGCCTCCTCATTAGGAACGGCCTGTGCTGTCCCTTCTTGTAGAGTGCGTTGGTATTGTGTGACCAGTCTAGTTTATTGTTCAGATGAACACCCAGGTACTTGTAGGATGTCACCATCTCAATGTCTGTTCCCTGGATGTTCACTGGTGCTGTGAGGGGTTGTCCTTGCCTACGGCAGTCCACCACCAGCTCCTTAGTTTTCCTCGCGTTGATCTGGAGGCAGTTCCGATGACACCAGTCCACGAAGTCCTGGATAAGTCCTCTGTACTCAGCTTCATCTCCGTTAGAGATGAGGCCGACGATCGCAGAGTCGTCAGAGAACTTCTGTAGATGGCAGTGTGTTGTGTTGTGTGAGAAGTCTGCAGTATAAAGGGTGAACAGGAAGGGAGCCAAAAAAAATGGAGACTGTCAACCATAAAGTTTGCTGTACGGACACGAAATCTGGGTGAGGTGTGCATCACCTCAAGACATGCAAAAATCATAATTGTGGCCCTTACCCACAGCCAACAGGAAGTCCGCTCTCTTGCCTTAAAGCTGCCTCACCTCCAATTTGGCCAAAAACCATCCCTCGGATTTGAACGAACTCCTCCTAGGGGCCTGCTCCAATTGAGCTCATTTTCACATGGCGGCCTCTATAGGCATGGGCCATAAAAGTTTCCTCCTTTCACAGTAGAAAGCTCAAAGGTATGGCCAGGGTCCCATGGCGAAGTTTGACTCCACCCCTTACAACATCAAACAGCTGTAACTCAAGCAAAACTTGTCCCATGTCCACCAAAGTTACCATGATGGATAATAGTCCTGCCCCGAATGTGTCTATATAAAAATAATTGACAAAAGATATACGCGCCACAGAGTGGTTAAAGGAAGGATTGCTGAAAACTGTTTTATTTATTACTCACACGCCACCTGCCAGAATGACGTGAAATTTTCTGAGGTTCATCAGACCTCATGGATGATCATAAATGCACATCAACTTTAGCATGGCGTCACTCTTATTACCAAGAACACGCCATCCTCTCCATTCAACCATAATCTTGTTGGGAGGGTCGGCAAGGTCCTGCAGTCATGAAATTTGGAACATAGGTAGAGGTGACTGTCATCTGTAATCCCATATGGGTCTTCAATACATAACGGATTTGTAAGTGCTGCCATGGTGACATGGCGAAGGTTGACTCCTCGCCATGGAATATCGGACAGTTGTAACTTTGAAAAATTTTGTCTCATTTTCACCAAATTTTCTACAATGGATAATAGTCCCATCCTGCAAGCTCCTATAGAAAAATAATGAACAGAATTTACAGCACCACCTAGTGGTTAGAACAACAGAGACTTAAGATAAGATAAGATAAGATAAGATAAGATAAGCCTTTATTAGTCCCACAACGGGGAAATTCCAGGATTGCAACAGCACAGGGATAGCAACACTCAGAGCAACAATCAGAAGGCAAGAAAAAAAACAAGCAAGCAAGAGCAGCTAATAAACATATGTACGTATTACTATAAAATATATATATATACACACACACACAGACACACAGTGCAGAGCATTGTAGCTGGATGGAATAAATATATGAATATATGAACACACAGTGCAGAGCATTGTAGCTAGATGGAATAAATATGTAAATATATAAACACCCACAGTACGGAGCATTGCAGCTAGGTGGAATAAATATGCAAGTATATAAACACACACAGTGCGGAGCAATGTAGCTAGATGGAATAATATGTAGATATATAAATATATAAACACACCCAGTGCTGAGCATTGTAGCTAGATGGAATAAATATGCAAATATATAAACACACACAGTGCAGAGCATTGTTGCTAGATGGAATGAAACAGCATAACCGTCTACTTAGTTATCCTACATGGTATGATTATGTGCCCATACATATTCTCACCCTCCATAGCGACCGGTATGTTCCTAGTTGTATGCCGGAGGGGACCATTGTGTAAGTCTATTGCATCTTTTGCATTCAAAAAACTATTAGTTTGTTACGTCTTTTTGCTATCTCTGCGAGCAGCCCTGCTTAGGTTGTACAGTCTGACAGCCGTTGGTAGGAAGGACCTACGAAACCTCTCGGTTGTGCACCTGGGATGATGTAGTCTGCTGCTAAATGAGCTCCTCAGTGCATTCAGTATGTCCTGCATAGGGTGGAACTCGGACTCCAGCAGAGATGACAGTTTAGCCACCGTCCTTCTCTCTCCTATCTCCTCCATCGGATCAAGGCGCTGCCCCAGGACAGAGCTAGCTTTCTTAATCAGTTTGTTCAGTCTCTTCCTATCGGCTGCAGTAATGCCACTGCCCCAACAGACCACTCCAAAAGTGATGGCTGATGCCACCACCGTGTCATAGAATGACTTCAGCAGCGCCCCTTGTACACCAAAAGACCTGAGTCTCCTCAGCAGGAACAGCCTGCGCTGTCCCTTCTTGTAGAGTGCATCAGTATTGTGTGACCAGTCTAGTTTATTGTTCAGATGAATACCCAGGTACTTATAGGATGTCACCATCTCGATGTCTGTTCCCTGTATATTTACTGGTACTGTGAGGGGCTGCCCATGCCTGCGGCAGTCCACCACCAGCTCCTTAGTTTTCCTCGCGTTGATCTGGAGGCAGTTCCGATGGCACCAGTCCACGAAGTCCTGGATAAGCCCTCTGTACTCAGCTTCATCTCCATTGGAGATGAGGCCAACGATCGCAGAGTCATCAGAGAACTTCTGTAGATGGCAGTGTGTTGTGTTGTGTGAGAAGTCCGCAGTATAAAGAGTGAACAGGAAGGGAGCCAGCACCGTTCCCTGGGGGGCCCCCGTGCTACTGATGATCGTGTCGGACACACAGTCCCGGGTTCTCACAAACTGAGGCCGGTTCGTGAGGTAGTCCAGGATCCATGATGACAGGTGCTGGTCCACCCCTGCGCGCAGCAGCTTGTCCTTCAGGATCATCGGTTGGATGGTGTTGAAAGCACTGGAGAAGTCAAAGAACATGATCCTCACCATATTCCCGGGCTTCTCCAGGTGGGACAGAGAACGGTGAAGGAGGAAGATCACCGCATCCTCCACCCCAATGCCATGCTGGTAGGCGAACTGGAGTGGATCCATCGCTGGTTCCACCAGGGGGCGGAGGTGAGCAAGGAGCAGTCTCTCCAGGGTCTTCATCAAGTGGGACGTCAAGGCCACCGGTCTGTAGCTGTTCAGGTCTTTGGGGTGGGAAGTTTTTGGTACAGGTACCACACAAGATGTTTTCCACAGCTGTGGTACCCTCCCCAGTTTCAGGCTCATGTTGAAGATATACGTCACAATCCCACACAGCTGGTCTGCACAGGACTTGAGGAGCTTTGCGCTGATGCCGTCCGGTCCCGGCGCCTTCCTCGCCTTGATCTTCCTCAGCTCCGTCCTCACCTGGGTCCTGGTCAGGGTCAGGATGGGGGGCTGTGTGTTGGGAGTGGGGGGGTGTTGGTGGAGTGGGGAGTGGGCAGCAGGACTTGATTTCTTTAGAGGCAGCAGTGGTTGTTGTGCAGTCAGGGGGGAGGGCGGTTGGTCAAATCTATTGAAAAACAGATTCAGGTTGTTCGCCCACTCCCTGCCCCCTGTGGCCTGGGGGGAGGTATTCTGGAGCCCCGAGATGGTTTTGAGGTTTCTCCAGACCCCGCTGATGTCGCTCTGTTGCAGCTTGTCCTCCATCTTCTTCCTGAAGCTGTCCTTGCCTTCTCTGATCTTTCTCCTCAGCTCCCTCTGTACGGACTTCAGCATCTCCCTGTTCCCTGACCTGAAGATCCTCTTCTTCTCTCTCAGAAGTGTTTTTATCTCAGGGTTGATCCAGGGTTTGTTGTTTGAGTGACGCCGTATGGTCTTGGTGGGAACGGATTTGTCCACACAGAAGCTGAGGTAGCCCGTGAAGGTGTGAATGAGGCCATCGATGTCCTCACCATGTGGATCGCAGAGCTGCTTCCAGGCGGTGGCTTCAAAACAGCCCTTTAGGGTGTCCATTGTCTCCTCAGACCATAACTCCACAGTGTGCATGGCCGGAGGTTGTCTGTGCACTAGGGGTTTGTACACCGGCCGGAGATGAACCAAGTTGTGATCCGATCTCCCGAGTGGGGGGAGTTGTGATGAGGTGTACGCCTCCTTAGTGTTTGCGTAGAATAAATCCAGTGTTTTATTGTCTCTAGTGTGGCATGTGACATACTGGGTGAACGTGGGTAGAATGGGAGACAGTGAAACATGGTTGAAATCGCCTGAGATGAGGAGAAGAGCATCTGGGTGTTCTGTCTGCAGCCTGCTGGTTACTGAATGGATGACGTCACGTGCTGTCCCAGCGTTCGCCGTCGGATTTGCATAAACAACAATGCAGATCACGTGTGAGTGTTCTCTCGGGAGATATGTAGGCCTCATGCTAACAGCTAGCAACTCAATGTCTTTGCTGCAGTGTCGTTGTTTAACAGTGATATGTCCCGGTCTGCACCAGTTGTTGTTAACATACATTATCACTCCACCGCCCCTAGCCTTGCCACTGTCTGGTGTTCGGTCAGCTCGTATCATGTGAAAACCCTCCAGCTCAATGTTAGCATCTGCTGCTAGTTCAGTTAGCCACGTCTCAGTAAACAAAAGGAGAGAGCACTCCCGGTATGTGCTATCATAACGGGAGATAGCCGCTAGCTCATCTAACTTTCCCAGTATCGACCGTACATTTCCCATGACAACAGATGGAAGGGAGGGTCTGTACCTTATATTTTTTGTCCTCCGCCTTACTCCAGCCCGGCAGCCGCGGCGTTTTCGCCTCAGTTCTCTCGGTATGTCGAGTTTTTCCAATGGGACCGGGTGGCGGTTGAATGCTAGCAGCTGTTCTCTGCTGTATCGTATCCTGCTATAGACAGTGGCTCCGTCCACCGGCTCAGGAGACATTTAGGACGATCTGTGTGTCCGTGATATAAGTGGGGTGAAAAAAAAAGACGGATCAAAAGAGAGAGGAAGGGAAAAAGACTCGGAATCGAGCCGCTGTTGCAAAAGGCAGCCGACTCGTGTGGCGCCGAGAGAAAAAAAAAACAAAAAAAAAACAAAAAAAAAAAAACTTCTAACTTGGACAAACTTTGTCTGATTTTCACCAAATTTTATACGATTTATAGTAGTCCCACCCTGCACGCTCCTACATAAAAATGATTGACAAAACTTATAACGCCACCTACTGCTCACGGGAAGTACTGCGTCAAATGGTTTTCTTTATTATTCACACAGCGCTTGCCGTGACGACAGGAAATTTTCCGAGCCAGCTGGGTACGACGGGCGGCAGAGTCCACAGGTGCACGGGGGGGCAAGGGCCCACTTACGGCTGGTTGCAGCTTTAATAATGTACTTGTACTTCTTTGTACTAAATTTGAAGTTGCCATTCGATTGTTTGAAAACACAACCATGCCAGCTCAGACCATGCACTGTTTCCCTAACAACAAACCATGGATCACCAGTAACCTGAAAGCACTTCTGAACAAGAAGAAAAGGTCTTTTAGATCTGGAGACAGGGAGGAACTGAGGAGAGTGCAGCGTGAACTGACAGAGATGCTGAGGATGTGCTAAAGACAATTACAGGAGGAAGTTGGGCCTGCTTCATGCTACATTTCCCCTCTAGTCCGCTTTGGTCCGCATACGCTTTGGACGAACCCGGCACGCACGCGGCGCTGTTCATGCTTACTTTTTCATCTACCCAGGCCAAGCAGTTGACGCATGCGCACTACCATCATTTGTAGTTTCACTCCCGCCTGATAGGTAGCGTCAATGCGCTGATGCGCCAAGATTTTCACCAGTGAAGAAACGCAAGAGCAACGCATATCAACAACAATTTCTCTTCAAATATAGTCAATTTCTGCTGTTTGACTTCCCGGTTTTCACTCCTTTTCCACGAAGATGCTGCTGCCACTGTAAAAGAAAGTATGTACAGTATGTATGATTACCTCCGCCAAGGAGGTAATGTTTTTGCCGGGGTTTGTCTGTTTGTCTGTCTGTTTGTCTGTCATGGTCAAGGAATCTGAAAACGTACACACAAACACTGTATGGGGGGAACTGTGGCCGCCATTACGGAAAATGCCATTTTCCTGAATAACTACTGAAACACTAATCCTATCATTGTCAATCCAATTGCTAGTCATATGTTTTCGTGGTCAAGGAATCTGAAAACGTACACACAAACACTGTATGGGGGGAACTGTGGCCGCCATTACGGAAAATGCCATTTTCCTGAATAACTACTGAAACACTAATCCTATCATTGTCAATCCAATTGCTAGTCATATGTTTTCGTGGTCAAGGAATCTGAAAACGTACACACAAACACTGTATGGGGGGAACTGTGGCCGCCATTACGGAAAATGCCATTTTCCTGAATAACTACTGAAACACTAATCCTATCATTGTCAATCCAATTGCTAGTCATATGTTTTCGTGGTCAAGGAATCTGAAAACGTACACACAAACACTGTATGGGGGGAACTGTGGCCGCCATTACGGAAAATGCCATTTTCCTGAATAACTACTGAAACACTAATCCTATCATTGTCAATCCAATTGCTAGTCATATGTTTTCGTGGTCAAGGAATCTGAAAACGTACACACAAACACTGTATGGGGGGAACTGTGGCCACCATTACGGAAAATGCCATTTTCCTGAATAACTACTAATCCTATCATTGTCAATCCAATTGCTAGTCATATGTTTTCGTGGTCAAGGAATCTGAAAACGTACACACAAACACTGTATGGGGGGAACTGTGGCCGCCATTACGGAAAATGCCATTTTCCTGAATAACTACTGAACCACTAATCATATCATTGTCAATCAAATTGCTAGTCATATGTTTTCATGGTCAAGGAATCTGAAAACGTACACACAAACACTGTATGGGGGGAACTGTGGCGCTTGGCGGAGGTCTGTGCTCTCCGAGTGCTTTTCTAGTTCATGTATGTTTTTATTCTCGTTTTCCGCCTCCTCGTTGTCTTCTTTGTCTCGTTGTCTTGGTATGCTGTGTCGATGTCGCCACCTTGTGAATGGGACGTTCAGTCTTGCGCATGCGCTTTTCAATGCGTTCAGGTCGTGGGCAGGTGACGGTGTCACAGAATTTGGGCTGCACGCGGTTGTCTGCGGTCGAGCACTGCGGACACTAGCGGAGTGGAGACAATAACGTAAATTTTGTCACACGAGGTTTCCGGTTACACGTACGCGGACAGCAGAGGTGTAGCATGAAGCAAGCTGAGCTCCAGAAAGGCAATGTGAAGGATGTCTGGACAGGAATGAAACACATTACTGGATGTAAGGGGAGGGACAGACAGACATCGGGGAGCCTTGAGGAAGCTTATGAGCTGAATCTGTTTTGTAGTAGGTTCAACTCACCATCTGTCACCCCCAGAACACAGCCAGACCCCCATACACCCCTACCCCCTCACCCTTCTGTGCAGCACTTCTCTCTCTCTCCCCCCTCACTCCCTGACCTGAATGACTATTGACCAGTTGCCCTCACATCTCATGTGATAAAGGTCCTAGAGAGGCTGCAGGTGAAGATGTGGCTGGACCCTCTGCAGTTTGCATATCAGCCCCATTTAGGAGTTGAAGACATTGTTGCAATGAGCCCATTTGCACCTGGATAGCAGAGGAGACACTGTGAGAATCACGTTCTTTGATTTCTCCAGTGCCTTTAACACCATCCAGCCACTGCTGCTGGGTGAGAAGCTGTGGGGGGATGGGGGTTGACAGGATTACTGACTGCCTGACAGGCAGGCCACAGTTTGTTAAACTGGGCAGTGTCTTGTCTGATGTGGTTAGTGATACAGGAGCTCCACAGGGGACTGTTGTAGTGTAGTTATTTACAATATAATGTGAGGCACGGGGTGGTGGCTCCGCCTCCCGGTCACGCCACTGCCCGTGGCTATAAAAGGGCTGCAGGCAGGAGGAGCGGCCTCTTTGCTATCCTCTGCCTGGCGGCTGTGTGTTGCACCTGTGCCTATTCAATAAATGTGTGTTCGGTTCTACACCTGGTCTCATCCTTGGCTGTATATCAGACATAACATTTTGGTGATGAGGAGAACAAAGGATTAAGAAGGTATGGAAGTGTGTGGGTTTGGAGTTTGGCTGTTTCTGGAGCTCCCAGGTCGGCCACCTGTTTCCTGGCTGAGACAGGGCGCTGCCTTCCTGGCTTACATGGTGGCGCTGAACCCGGGAGGAATGGACAGGCTGAGGGTAAGCACGTTGTTGGTGCACAATTTGGGAACTGGAGGCCAGCGGATACTGAGCACACTTGGCGGCTCAGACGGCTTCGAGGACGTGGCTGAGCAGATGGCACGCACTTTTCGCGCCCTGGAAGAATCACCGTCCAGAGGAGCAGGTTTCGACAGCACCGCCAACAGGTGGGAGAGCATATTCAGCAGTTCGTAACCAACTTGAAACTACTGGTTAGTGCGTGTCGGTTCGGACCATTAGAGGAGGAGTTGGTTCGCAACCTGCTGAGCGAATGTTTGTTACGTCGACAGCTGGAGTTTCCCGTTACCACACGAACAGCGGACCCGGACAGCGATGGGACCGTGAAAGAAGACGCGGGTGATGCCAACGCTGTGGATTTGAGGTCTGCCCCGGGAAGCCCATGCATATGGGCTGCGGGTCCGTGAAGTGCTGTTTCAGGGCCAGAGAGTGTTCGGCAAGAGTGAAGCACTACAGCAAGTGTGGCCACTTGCATCATTTCGCCAGGGTATGCCACAGATCCGAGCGAGGAAGTCTGTGGCACGAAGAGGACTCTCCCGCCCCCACAGTTGTCCACACTGTGTCCCCAAGCATCAACGGACACACGTACTGTATGGTGGAGTTGGACGGGGTGGAGGTGCCTTTATTGACTGACGTGGGAGCGGTGGGCTCTGTGTTGGGTCGGATGACTGTGAGATGTTTTTACCTGCACTACAGGATTGGGGGTGACCCGGCGCCGCTTTGTGGTTGTGGAGGAGGCCGGCTGGCCACGGTGGGAGCGCTGAGACTGACAGCTCGGTACAAATCGGCCGAGATGTGTGACCTGGAGTTCACCGTGACAGCCTGTGGAGAAAACATAACGGACTGCAACCTGCTCTATGGTCTGGGCTTCGCCATTAAAAGCGGTGCTGGGGAGGAATGGTCAGGCTGTGGATTGTGGGACCGACCGATCTCAAGAGTGGTAGATGGCGCAGTGTGGGATGAGGAACTGCCTGGCACCCTGGAGGGTGTGCAAGACCAATATCGCCCAGGGTCATCACAGGAAGGTCCCAGAGCCCAAGTCGCCCTGGATGAGGGTACTGGATGGCATGGCAGGACGCCTGTGACGACGGGCAGCATTGAGAGGCTGGTTTCACCTGTTCCTGGATCTCAGCTGAAGTGGGCCAGTGAACAGGGGACCACAACGGCGACGGCGGTGGTGAATTTAGAAGAGGTCGGGGCCGGACCGTCAGTCATGGTAGAACGACGTGCCAAGCAGAGACCCTGCAAGCCGAGTGGGACCTCTCTGGGGGTCAAGGACTGGATTCGGGAGGAGAGGCGATCACAGCAGGTACGGGCTGGTCGACGGTTAGAGGAGCACCAGAGATGCTCACGCGTCATGGCCAGACGGGAGGACGCTTATCTCCAGCTGTCAGACGGTTCGTGGATGCTCTTGAATGAGCTGCGACGTGCTCGGGAGGGGACTGTGGGACGTGGGCCTGGACGAGCAGAGCAGCCGGTGGTGATGAAGAGGAGGCGCACCGGTGCTGACGCGACCTGCTGCGGCCCAGGACGCTGGCTTCCTCCAGGGGCGGACTGATGACAGGGCAGTCCAGGGGGCCCACGGACTTGTTTTCTCCAGCCGTTTGTATATAGGTTAACTGTTGTGCATGTGTTTGAATTGGTTATGTGTGTGTCATAAACTGATTGTTAAGTATAGGTGCTTTGTGATGCATGTGTTTAGACTGTTTTGCTCTTTCTATGTATGTAGTTTTGGGGATTAATTTGGGTGTTTTATTTTAGTTTAGTAGACATGGCGGTATTTTGGTTTTATATGGACTCTCATTTCATTTAAGTGGCAGAATAATGCGCTTCGCCGTGTGGAGTGGGACAGCAGTCCACCTGTCCCCCCTAGCTTTAGTTGTTTTGGTGTGAATGTATTAGGCCATTTATGTTATTTCGCTTTGTCATTTTAGTGCGTGAGTCGGATCCTAAATTGGGGTGGGTCTGAATTGTGTGTGTGTGTTTTGGACTTCTTTGAAGGGGGGTGGGGGATATAGTGTAGTTATTTATAATATAATGTGAAGCACGGGGTGGTGGCTCCGCCTGCCAGTCATGCCACCGCCCGTGACTATAAAAGGGCTGCAGGCAGGAGGGGCAGCCTCTTTGCCATCCTCTGCCTGGTGGCTGTGTGTTGCACCTGTGCCTGTTCAACAAACGTGTGTTTGGTTCTACACCTGGCCTCGTCCTTGGCTCCATATCAGACATAACAACTGTGTTTTCTCCTTTTCTCTTCACCTTATACACCTCTGACTTTCAGTACAGCACCGAGTCATGCCACCTGCAGAAATTCTCTGATGACTCTGCTGTTGTTGGGTGTATAAGAGGGGGAGAGGGAGGGAAGCACAGGGCACTGGTAGACATTTGTGGAGTGGACTGAGCAGAATCACCTGAGGCTGAACATCAGCAAGACCAGAGAGATGGTGACTGACTTCAGGAAGAAGAGGACGCCTTCACAGCCATTGTGGATTAGGGGGGAGGATGTGGAAGTAGTGAAGTATTACAAATACTTGGGTGTCATGATCAGCAATGGACTGGGCTGTAAATCTAACACCAATGCTGTGTATAAGAAGGGGATGAGAAGACTCTACTTTCTGAGGAAGCTGAGATCCTTCAATGTGTGCAACAGGATGCTGGAGCTTTTCTACCAGGCCGTTGTCGCCAGCACCATCTTCTTTGCTGCTGTCTGTTGGGGTAGCAGTATCAGAGCCAGTGACAAAAACAGACTTGACAAGATTATCAAGAGGGCTGGCTCTGTGATTGGTCTCAAGCTGGAGACCTTTAAGTCTGTGGTGGAGAGGAGGACACTGAACAAACTGTTATCCATCATGGACAACCCTGATCACCCCCTTCAACACATACTGGACAGACAGTGGAGGACTTTATCCAGCAGACTGCTACAACTTTGCTATCGAACGGCCAGCTACAGGAAATCTTTCCTGCTACATGTCATTTTATTGTACAATAACTCACTCTGATGTTGAATTCTGGTCATAACTATGCTGCTATACTGCACCTTGCAATCTAATTGGTACCTCACATTTCACCCTGCACCTGATAGTCCTGCATTGTACAGAATCAGAATCAGAATCAGAATCAGAATCAGGTTTATTGCCATTGTTCATGTAGTACACAAACTAGGAATTTGTCTCGGTACAATGCTGCAACATTAAACATGATAAGATAAAAGAAATAAACTATACATGTAATAAAGTGTAGAATAAGATTAAGTGATACTGGTCAACAGTTAAAATATATTAGCGAGCAGCAGATACTGTGGAGAACTATATAGTGCAGTCGGTAATGCAGGAAGAAAACAGTGATGATTGACATGAGTCTGGTTGAGCTGCTGTACATGGTGCACGAGAGTCAATAAGTCACTTAGTGTTCAGCAGTCTGATGGCAGAGGGGAAGAAGCTGTTCATGTGACGGCGGGTACAATTCATGTATCTATACGGGTCATCATCTATTCATCTACGATGTATATAAGTTATCTAGGCAGTTTTACTTTCAATGTGTAATTCCTTTTGCTTTTATGTTATGTGTGTTTCTGTCATTTTGGTCGTCTACTGGCATGCTGTTGTTACCCTGTAATTTCTCAGTTTGGGATCAATAAAGTCCATCCATCCATCCATCCATCCATCCATCTATCTATCTATCTATCTATCTATCTATCTATCTATCTATCTATCTATCTATCTATCTATCTATCTATCTATCTATCTATCTATCTGTCTGTCTGTCTGTCTGTCTGTCTGTCTGTCTGTCTGTCTGTCTTGTGGTGGCACGGGTGGGGGATTCTCCACCCACAGAAGGCAGCTGGGATAAGGGGGAACAACGGACCGGAGGAGGAGGTGCCACCGGGGGGTCTCAAACGGGACAGTATGGACTATGCACCCCCTGGGGAGAGGAGGAACCACCGGAACCGCTGGAAGAGAGAAGGGTGTGAGCAGTGGGGCCGGCGTTATGTTAATATGCCACACAGGTCTTTGTTCCAAACAGTGTATTATCATCAGAAGTTCCAGGTTTCAATGCATGGAATTAAAGTTATAAAAGAGGAATGCACAGAGACTCAGGAGCTCTTTTTACTGGACTGTATGTTGGAGATGGAATAAAGTTCATGTGTCGTCCAGCTCGTTGCCTCGCCTGCTTCCTTTCTCCACATTGGTGACCCTAAGACATGCCATGGAAAGCAAGCCGAGCACCGCCCCGGAGACTACTTGGACGGAGAGCACCAGTGCCGCATGCGCTGTCTCAGTCAAGCTCCCAGACTTCTGGCTTCATAATCCAACAGATCAGCAGTGGAGCTCATGGAGAGCATGTTGGCACTGAGGGGGAAGGACAATGAATCTTTCCTGTTCGCCCACTTGTTCCTCAGGAACCTACCGGCTACAGCAAGGGCAATCCTGGCCAACTCGCCAGGGCTGGTTGCTAAGGACTACCGCGCCCTGGCACTGGAAGTGGACCACATCATTTTGGTGACCAGAACTCTCAGCGTGTAGGCAGTGGCACCGGCATCCATGAGGGACTCCAGCGAGGTCGAGTAGCCATTGGTGGTAACCGGGACGGAGACCAGGAGATGATGAAGGAACAGGGCGATCTGTTTTTATCATTGCCATTTCGGCTTGAACGCCCAACGCTGCCTGTCACCATGCCAATTCAAGAAGCCAGGAAGATGGCATGTTCGGAATTCAGTTGCAGCTGCAACCGATGGCAACAGGAACAGACTGCTTTATGTCACGGACACACGTTTGGGGAGACGTTTTTTGGTGGACTCCGGCTCCCAGAAGAGCCTCACCCTGCCAGTCAACACAGACAGGGTGACAGGAGGCAGCGGTCCTGAGCTCACGGCCACCAACGGATCCACCATCAGGACATTTGGCGAGTGAACGCTGACGATATGCTTATACGGACACAACTTTTAGTGGGACTTTGTGGTAGCTGCATGTTCCGGCCCCATTTTAGGTGCAGATTTTTTATGTGCGTATGGGTTGTTAGTCGATGTTGCTAACAGGAGATTCGTGGATGCTGTCTCTTGTACCTCACTGCCCTGTACAGCTTGGGGAGCTGGGTCGACAACACTGGCTAATGTTATGGCTCCAGAGGGTGAGTACCAGCATTTGCTCACACAGTTCACAGCACTCACGGTCCCAACTTTTTCAGCTACAATAACGAAACACAGGGTCAAACACTTCATAACGACTAAAGGCCTGCCGGTGTTCGCGCGACCTTGGCGGTTGGACACAGCTAAACTGGCCAGCGCGCGAGTGGGGTGTGCCAACTTAAGAGTTGGGCATTATCAGGCGTTCCAACAGCCTGTGGGCATCCCCGCTACACATGGCGCCTAAAGTCGACAGGTCGTGGCGACCGTGCCACGATTTCCGGCACTTGAATAACGCCACGGAACACAATCGTTATCCCATTCCGCACATCCAGGATTTTTCCATGCACCTGGCCAGGGCGCGTGTTTTTTCTAAAGTGGATCTGGTCCGCAGATATCATCAGGTCCTGGTGTGCACAGAAGACATCCCGAAAACAGCGGTAATAACTCCTTTTGGCCTTTTTGAGTTTTGACGCATGACGCTTGGATTAAAAGGCGTGGCGCAGGCTTTCCAGAGGATGATGGACGCAGTGCTTTGTGACTTGTCCTTCGTTTTCATCTACTTAGACGACATTCTGGTAGCTAGCTCATCTGAAGAGGAGCACATCGCCCATCTCAGGATGGTTTTCCAGAGGTTGGAAGCGCTTGGGCTTATAGTGAACCCGGCGAAGTGCCAGTTTGGTGTGCCTGTGATTGATTTTTTGGGCCACCGCATTTTGCCGGAGGGCGCGATTCCGCTACCGGATAAGGTGCGCAGCATGTCGGACTTTCTACGTCCGCAGACCGTGAGGGCCCTGCAGGAGTTTTTGGGAATGGTCAATTTTTATAACCGCTTCCTTCCTCGGGCAGCCTAGCTGATGCAGCCGTTGTATGCCGGACTGAAAAAAAAGAAGCCCGCGAAAAACATCGACTGGACTCCCGAGCGAGTCCAGGCTTTCACGAGCGCCAAAATAGCACTTGCAGATGCCGCGTTGCTAGTTCATCCAGATCCGTCGGCACAGATAGCGCTCACTACGGATGTGTCTGATGTTGCCATAGGAGCAGTGGTGGAGCAGTACGCCTCTAGTTTGTGGCAGCCACTCACATGTTTCAGTCAGACTTTGTGCAACAGCGAACGCAAATACAGCACGTTCGACAGAGAGTTGTTGGCTCTATACCTGGCGACGTGCCATTTCCAGTTTTGGCTAGAAGGGCAAGAGTTCACCACGTTCATGGACCATAAGCCACTGGTGTACGCAATGTCTAAGGTCTCAGAACTGTGGTCGGCCCAGCAGCAACGGCATTTGGCCACAATCTTGGAGTTTACGACCGACATTCAACACGTTGCTGGTAAGCTCAATATTGTGGCCGATTGTCTGTCGTGCGCATTAGTCTCCCCGGTCTACATGGGAATAGATTTCCCTGCGATGGCCGCGGAGCAAGCTGGGGACGCGGGCTTTTGAGCGCTTCAGTCTGCACCTACTGGGTTAAGGCTGGAGAGCAGGTTGGTACAAGAAGGGTGCCCTCCCTTGCTCTGTGACGTCTCCACCGGTCGCCTGCGCCCGGTGGTTTTGAGCTCTTGGTGCTGTCGCGTTTTTGAGTTGGTCCACTCCCTTTTGTATCCGGGAGTGCACACTTCGGTGAAGCTAGTGGGGGCGAAATTCATCTGGCCATGCTTGTGCAAGGACGTGAAGGACTGGGCTGCAGCTTGCATCACGTGCCAACGGGCCAGAGTGCACAAGCACACCAGAGCCCCCCTTGAGCCGTTCCAAATCCCGGCCAGGAGGTTCGACCACGTCCACGTGGATTTGGTGGGACCCCTCCTGCCGTCGCAAGGTTTCATGCACCTTTTAACAAACGTGGACCGCACCACGCGCTGGCCTGAAGTGGCCCCGCTGGCTTCTACCACGTCTGCAGAAGTGGCTTGTGCTTTTTTGTCGGCTTGGGTTGCACGGTTTGGATCCCCATCAGACATCACTTCCAACAGGGGTCCACAATTCATTTCGGAACTCTTGTCCACGATGGCCCAGAGCTGGGGGTCAAAATTCACCACACTACCACGTACAACCCCCAAGCTAACGGGTTATGCAGTGTTTTCAGAGGTCACTTAAAGCAGCGCTCAGAGCTTTGCTCACAGACACAAATTGGGTCGACCACCTGCCCTGGGTTCTTTTAGGGTTGCGCTCCGCACCTAAGGAGGATTTGGCAGCCTCCCCGGCAGAACTCGTTTTTTCTCAGCCACTGCGGATCCCCGGAGAGATTTTACTGGAAAACCCCGCGCCCGAGGCTGATCTGCCCGCACAATTTTTGCACAGTACGGAGGCATTTAACGTACCAGGCCAGGTCCACCATTGTTTTCCCCGCACTTTGGTCCCCAAGAGTTTGCAGAACGCCAGCTTTGTTTTCGTCAGCCATGATGCGCACCGGACCCCGCTGCGCCCACCATACGACGGACCGTTCAGGGTGTTGGAACCTAAGGTGAAACATTTTGTGTTAGACTTGGAGGGGGGGGGGGCATAGGGAGACCGTCTGAATCAACATGCTGAAGCCTGCTTCTGTGTTGGCAGACGAGCAGGTGGTGTTGGCCCAAGCTCCCCGGCGTGGTCATCCACCATTGGTGGCTCCGCAAGTTGGTGTTCCCTCAGTAAGGACCCAGGCACGTGAAGCTGATGTGTTTCCCCACCTCCCTTTTTCCCTCCACACACTAACGTGCCCTCCTGTACACCTCACCAGCAGGGTGCTCCGACTGGATCGGCAACCCCCCGCTACAACCGCTATGGGTGCCGGCTCAAGCCCAAAGGATGGGGGGGTTAGTGCCCTTTCTGAGTGTTCGGTTGGGGGGGGGGGCTGTGTGGTGGCACAGGTGGGGGAGAAAGCAGAGACCCAGAGAAAGCAGCTGGGATAAGGGGGAACAATGGACTGGAGGAGGAGGTGCCACCAGGGGGTCTCAAACGGGACAGTATGGACTATGCACGCCCCGGGGAGAGGAGGAGATGCCGGAGCTGCTGGAAGAGAGAAGGGTGTGAGCAGCGGGGCCGGCGTTATGTTAATATGCCACACAGGTCTTTGTTCCAAACAGTGTATTATGGTTGGAAGTCCCGGGTCTCCATGCATGGAATTAAAGGTATAAAAGAAGAATGCACAGAGACCCGGGAGCTCTTTTTTGAATGAATGAATGAATGAATGAATTTATTTCGGATAGTACAGTACAGGTTAAAAGAAACTGAATAATATAACAACAAGGTCAAATTAGACAAAGACTCCTCTGATTATACAATTCCACGTAAGTTATCCGAAATGGGTGATGGCTGAAGCCGCAGCTTATATTGCCCACCCATATTCCATCCAGGAATTCAAAATAGAAAAAAGAGAAAACAGTCAAGAGCGATTACAATTCAAAACAAAGCTAAGACAAAATGTGACTGAGAGAAAAAAAGAAAACTAAGCTAGGCTAAGTTAAGCGATTACTATTCAAAAACAAATCTAAGACAAAATGTGACAGAGAAAAAAAAGAAAAAAAAAACTAAGCTACAACATAACACAGGCTGGATATGTCAATCCTTATGTGAGTTTACATGTCATCTTGTAAATATGTTTGGAGTATTTCTTCCTTTAGTTTTTGTTTAAATTGTCCAAGCGTTGTACATGATTTTAATTCAGGTCCAAAATCGTTCCATAATCTGACTCCTTGCACTGAAATACAGTGTTGCTTGTTCTGACTGTAGGCTTTTGAAATATACATGTTCCTCTGAAGTGATATCGTTTCTCCCTTGTTTGGAACAACTTTTGGATATTTGCGGGCAGTGATAAATTCTTCACTTTGAACATTATTATTGCAGTTTTAAAGTCAACCAGATCTTTCAACTTGAGAGTTTTTTGTTTAAGAAAAAGTGGGTTTGTTGGTTCCCTGTAAGCTGCTTTGTTTATTATTCTAATAGCTCTCTTTTGAAGCATAAAGAGTGGATATATGTTTGTTTTATATGTATTTCCCCATACTTCATTACAATATGTCATGTATGGGAGTATTAATGAATGATACAAGGTGTATAGTGTGGGTTGATTCAGCAAATATTTCACTCTGTGTAATATTGCAATTGATTTGGATACTTTACCTTTAATATAATTAATATGTGACTTCCAACACAGTTTGTTATCAATTATTACTCCAAGAAATTTAGTTTCAGATACCCTTTCAATCTCTACACCATTTACACTGAGTTTGGGTACTGGGTTGTTGTGATGGTTGTTAAAGACTATAAATTTTGTCTTACTTAAATTGAGCGTTAATTTGTTTGAATCAAGCCACAGTTTAAGGTTTCCTAATTCCTTTCCGAGTGTATCCAGAAGTTGTTCCAAATTGTTTCCACTGCATAACAGATTAGTGTCATCGGCAAACAATATTAAGTCCATTTTTTCTGAAACTTTACATATATCATTTATATACATATTGAATAATAATGGTCCCAAAACTGAACCCTGTGGGACTCCACAGGTGACCTTCAGTAACTGTGAGTTTTTGTTGCTAACACATACATACTGATATCTATTCTTTAAGTAACTACTTAACCAGGACAGTGCTACCCCTCTAATACCACAATTTTGTAGCTTCTTTAATAATAAATTGTGATCTACTGTATCAAATGCTTTTTTAAGATCCAGGAATACTCCAACTGAATACTCTTTATTTTCAATGGCTGTTGATATTTTTTCTGTAAATTCCATTAGGGCATATGCAGTTGTCCTCTTGTGTCTGAACCCATATTGCTGCTCACACAACAAATCATTCTTCAGTATGAAGTTGTCAATTCTCTCATAGAATATTTTTTCAAGTATCTTGGAAAATTGCGGTAACAGTGAAATTGGTCTATAGTTTGAGAGTTCCCCTCTGCCGCCCGTCTTGTATATCGGAATTACTTTAGCTATTTTCATTGCATTGCTTTTTACTGTACTGTATGTTGGAGATGGAATAAAGTCCATGTGTCGTGCAGCTCGTTGCCTTGCCTGCTTCCTTTCTTCACAGTCTATCTAGACATTAAAGCCTGCTTCATGCTACACCTCTGCTTTCCGTGTACGTGTAACCGGAAACCTCATGTGATGAAATTTACGTTGTCTCCACTCCGCTAGTGTCCGCAGTGCTCGACCGCATGCAGCCCAAATTTTGTGACCACGCCGCCTGCCCATGACTTGAATGCACTGAAAAGCGCATGCGCAAGACTGAACGTCCCATTCATGAGGTGGCGATATCAACACAGCATACATCAGTAGACGAAGAAGACAACGAGGAGGTGGAAAACAAGAATAAAAACATACATGAATCACACATACATACTTTCTTTCAAAGTGGCAGCAGCATCTTCGTGGAAAAGGAGTGAAAACCGGGAAGTCAAACAGCAGAAATGGACTCTATATTTGAAGAGAAATTGTTGTTGATGTGCGTTGCTCTCTTTCTGCTTTCTTGTTCTCTCTTCTTTGTGAAGAAGTCCGACGTTTCTTCGTTGGTGAAAATCCTGGCGCGTTATCGCCTTGGCACTACCTATTGTAAAGAACTGAGGTCCACACGAATAGTGGTTTCAACAAAGTTCTCTTTTAAAAACTAGGAGCGGGAAACATTAACAGGCGGCAACATCAACACATCGCCATTTTCATATCTATATTCACTCAGTGAAGGTCAACTCTGACCTGTGACGTCACCACAGTCTTAAAGACACACCACACATAATTATCACATTATATGACATCTCCCCCTTTTTTAGTTTTTTTTTTTTTCAGAACAAAACAATTTTCAATTCAAACATTTTTCATTTCCATTTCACCCTTCCCCACAGCCCATGGCTTAATCATTGAACCACATATAACCACACTTATCACAGTGAACACATGAATTTCTCTCTTTTTTTTCATTCATTTTTTTTTTTTCTCTCTACAAATCTAGTCTTTGCACAGGTTTAATCATTCTACCAGACCGGGTAAACAACAGTCTTCGCTTTGGGTCTGGCGGTTTGACACTGGATTCTGGTAAAATAGTGTCAGCAGCAGCTGCAGTTTCAGGCTGCTGATCGACAATCTCTGGCTGCAGGTCATTTGGAGCTGAAGAGGGTATCTCTCTGGCTGATTCAGGATCATGTTGCAAGTGACGGCGGTTGCGTCGCAAAGTTGCTCCCTGGGGTGTTTCAATAAGAAAGGAGCGAGGTGTGATGCTTTCTCCTGTGACAACGGCGGGTGTTTTCCAGGATTTCTGATGGTCCAGCTTTGTGAGGACTGAATCTCCTGGCTTCAACGAAGGTAGGGGTTTAGCTCCATGGCACTGATTAAAGTAGAATGCTTGTTTCTGTTTCTCCATTGCATCCTTGTTCCTGACGACTTCCAGATCAGGCCATCGGGGCTGAAGATTCACTTCCAGTGTAGGAAGAGTTGTTTTGATCTTTCGACCCATAAGTAGCTCTGCAGGACTCACGCCTGTGGTGGTGCAGGGCGTTGATCGAAAGCACATGAGGGCGAGCAAAGGATCTTGCTGCTTTAAGATTCTTTTTGCTGTTTGAACTCCCCTCTCTGCATGTCCGTTTCCTTGGGGGTTGTGTGGACTTGAGGTGATGTGCAAAAAGTCAAACTCCCTTGCAAACTTTTTAAATTCTTGGCATGAGAATTGAGGCCCATTGTCAGATACAACCACATCTGGACAACCAAACCTCGCGAACACTGCCTTCAGCTTTAAGATCATCTGAGAAGCAGTGGTTACTGGCTGATGAAGTATCTCGAGGAACCGAGAGAAATAGTCTGACACAACAAGGTAAGTGTGCTTGTTATGCTCACACAGGTCAACAGCAAGTCTCTTCCAGGGTCGATCAGGTAGAGGGGTTGACAAGAGAGGCTCTTTTCGCTGAGCTGGTCTCATCTCACGACACACCTGACAGGACTGGACTTTGCGTTTGATTTCAGATGAGATGCCAGGCCACCACACAGATGTGCAGGCCCGCTCTCTGCATTTTGTCAGACCTTGATGTCCATCATGTATTCGATCCAAGATGTCTGCTCTGAGCACATCCGGAATCAGCATACGGCTTCCTCTGGTGATAATTCCATCGCATTCAGACAGTTCATTTTTAATGGGAAAATAGTCTCTGATAGCTGCTGGGACATTGCCTATGTATTCTGGCCATCCTGACTTGATGTACCGCAACACCAACTGTAGGTTACAGTCAGCTGCTGTAGCAGTCTTTATAGTGTCTATTTTATGTGTAGTAGCTGGCAAGTTATCAATAACTGCTGCTATGTAACACGCTACATCAGAGTGAGTATCAGTCTCGTTTTCTACGCACTGTAGTAGACTTCTTGAGAGTGTATCAGCTACTACCAAGGTCTTTCCCGGAGCATATTCGGCTGTCGGTTTGAACCTCATAAGTCTCATAAGTAGCCTTTGGCACCGTATTGGCACATTGTCCAGGTCCTTTTTGTTCATGAGAGGCACCAAGGGTTTGTGATCTGTGACCAACTTAAAATCTTCCAGACCACAGAGGTACTTCTCAAATCTCTCACATGCCCAGACACTCGCCAAACACTCCTTCTCTATCTGTGCATATCTAGTCTCGGCCTCTGACAGACGACGTGAGCAGTATGCCACAGGTTTCCAGTTTCCATCGTGCAGTTGCAGTAGTACTCCACCTATACCATAGCTGCTGGCATCGGCTGATACGGCAGTAGGCCGATTCACATCATAGAATTTCAGAACTGGAGAAGTAGACAGAATGTCTTTGATGCGTTGAAATGCCTCCTGCTGAGAATGGTCCCACATCCACACTGACTTGGATTTCAACAGTTCATATAGTGGCTGGCCCACTGTCGACAGATTTGGGATATATTTCCCTAGGTAGTTAAACATGCCTAGGACACGCTTGAGGTCATGCACGTTCTGTGGTGGAGGGAGCTCGCGGATTGCCTTGACTTTATCAGGGTCGGGTCTCACGCCTGATTTGTCGATTTCTTGGCCCAAGAAGTGAAGCTTGTTTTGTCTAAACTTACATTTTTCTCTGTTCAGTTTAAGTCTGGCTGACTCGATCCTTTCCAGTACCTTGCTGAGACGCTGGTCGTGCTGTTCAGGAGTGTCGCCGTACACCAGTATGTCATCCATGTAGATAGCCACGCCTTCCAGGCCGTTGAGGGTTTCTGTCATTTTGCGCTGAAAAATTTCAGGAGCACTTGTGATCCCAAATGGAAGACGTTTGAATGCATATCTCCCAAAGGGTGTGATAAAGGTTGTTAATTTACTGCTTTCTGGATGGAGAGGAATCTGCCAAAACCCGGAGGCAGCATCCAATGATGTGAATGTGGTTGCTCCACTAAGTTTTGCAGTGATTTCCTCTGCAGTAGGAAGAACATACCTCTCTCTTCGTACAGCTTCATTTAACCTCTTTAAATCGACACAGATCCGCACTTTTCCATTTTTCCTTGGGACTGGCACCATTGGCGCGCACCAATCTGTAGGATCAATCACAGCTTCAATCACATTATTCTCCTCCATACGCTGCAATTCCTCTTTAACCTTCTGCAAAAGTGGCAAAGGGACACGACGGGCAGTGTGCACTGTGTATGGCTGAGCATTCTCTTTTAACAGGATTTTAACTGGTTCTGTTTTAAGTGTTCCATGCTCACCAAATGCTTTGTGAACTTCTTCGACACGCTTCACAAGCCCCATCGACATTGCTGTGTCTCTGCCCAGCAAATTGTTTGCATTATTGCCACTGATGACATACACAGGAAAAGTATATGGTTTTTCTTTGTATTCTGTGAAGGCTTGAAATTTTCCTATACAGTCCAATTGACCACCCGGGCTGCACAGTGTGACATTAGATGGCTCTAATTCCTTCTTAGGAACTAGTTCGTTAAATGTCTTTTCTCCCATAATGTTTGCATCTGCACCCGTATCAATTTTAAAATTGACTGGTGTTGTTCCAATTGTAAGCTGTATGGTCCATGGGTCATCATTTCTATTTGTTTTTGTGACTGCGCCCCCAAAAAAATGGTGTCTGGGAAACTGTCTCTTCAGTGACTTCTCTGACTGATTTACTGTGACATTTCTTTTCCCAGTGACCCACCTTTTTACACTTGTTGCATGTTGACTTCATGGCTGGGCACTTTTCAGGATCTCTGTGTTTTAATTTTCCACATCTTCCACACCATGAGTCTCTTTGCTCTCCACTTTTTTTCTTCTTTGGTTTAAATGGAGATCTTCCTCTGCCTGCTGCTTTTCCCTGAATCTCCTGCACCGTGGCGTGTGCTTCCCCCTGCTGGTGAACCTGGAGGACAACCTCCTCGGACTGGCGAACTGTTTGAATAGTTTGGGCAAGTGTTAGATCAGCCATCATCTGCAGTTTACGTGACAGCTCTTTATCGAGGATGCCCACAACAATTCGGTCACGGATATGTTCGTCTCTGTTTACACCAAAGTCACAGTGTTCTGACATCTCATAAAGGGCTCTGATAAACATTTCCGCTTTCTCACCAGGCCGCTGCAGCCTCTGGTGAAAACAAGCGCGCTCGTGGATCACGTTCCGTTTAGGACAGAAGTACTCGTCGTATTTTACTAACACAACGTCAAACTTCTTTTGATCCGTTTCCTCAGTAAATGAGAATGATTTGAAGATGTTTTCAGCTTCGGGGCCCATGGCGTAAATCAGTGAACTGACCTGAATTTCGCCGTCCTCTTTATTCAGTTTTGTAGCCATCCGAAAACGCAGAAAGCGCTCTTTCCAGCCCGCTCATTCATTTGGACGATGAAAAGGAAAACTTTCCGGGGGATTAAACTTGGCCATCTTACTGAAGCAGAGCGTCCGTCAAGCACTTCTGACACCATGTAAAGAACTGAGGTCCACACGAATAGTGGTTTAAACAAAGTTCTCTTTTAAAAACTAGGAGCGGGAAACATTAACAGGCGGCAACATCAACACATCGCCATTTTCATATCTATGTTCACTCGGTGAAGGTCAACTCTGACCTGTGACGTCACCACAGTCTTAAAGACACACCACACATAATTATCACATTATATGACACCTATCGGGCAGGAGTGAAACTACAAATGATGGTTGTGCGCATGCGTCAACCGCTTGACCTGGGTAGATGAAAAAAGTGAGCATGAACAGCGCCGTGTGCGTGCAGGGCTCGTCCAAAGCGTACGCGGACCAAAGTGGACTAGAGGGGAAATGGAGCATGAAGCATGCTTAAATCCAGCAGTATGTGGTCCCCGAGCTAAAATGAGTTTGACACCCCTGATCTAATCGGTCAAAAGATTGAATAAATCAACAAACAGAAGAAGACAACCGCTTTGGTGCTGCTAGTTATAATTACATTTCTACTTACAGATGGATTCTTTGATGAAAGGAGTATTTAATGGTTTTGCGTTTTACTTTGAAACTCATACCGGATGTTTTTCTTAGCTAGCTATAAGCTACTTCCGGTTAGCTTGTCGAACGACAGCAGAATCCAGAATCTCCGTCAGAGCCCGGTTCTGTGGACATAACAGAAGAGGACCGATACCGAGAATTGGCTGATGCGGATTTAAAATCTGAAATGGAGCCGAGGAGAGGAGGTTAGTTTACTTCCTGTTACCATGGAAACACCACCTGTGATGGTAAGCTAACGTTAGCATCCTCATGTGTCCATGGATCCTTCAAAAAGTTTTCATGTGTTTGTCATCAAATTTTCTGGTAAATATTCGTCGGTGAGGGTCAGAGTTTCCGTACGGGTGTGCATGTAAATAATAGAATTTAAAGAGCCCCCCCCCAAACAAAAAGCTGATTATTAACACATTGTCATCCCAAAGAGTTTTTACAGAACTCACCTTTCAACTCTGTTCGCCTCCAGTGTGAAAATTCACAATCACATAGAGGTGATAATTCTGCACATTTGTTCATGTTCTGTGTACAGGTATTTCGTTCCATTCTGGGTTTAAAGGTTTGATGACACATTTTTGACATTTTTTTTATCATGTTGTGTAAACCCAAAAGTCATCGTTGATGATCAATATAATATTTACAACCACGCCTGTATAAACTAGTTGTCATAAAAAAAAAAACCCAGCCGCTGACTGGACTGTGGTGCCGCCCACAAATGAAGGGCGGCACCACCATGACGTAAACAAAAGAACAGACTCCGGTGTTGCTCACTGGAATGACAGCAGCTTTGTAGCTCACAGTTTCTCTGGTTTCTTGTTTTAATATTATAGCTATGCCTTCGCGTTGTGTCGCAGGCTTAGATAAACAGCAGGCCATGAAAGACCACATCACATGCTTCAGGTCCAACTGTCATAAGCCTCCTCGTCGTGCGCTTTTACGCAGGAGGAGCACACAAGGAGGGGAAGGATTAATGGTTTTATGTGCAGCTTTGACCTACTTTTTGTGATCGCATGCTGACGCTCGCCGGTCCGGCCACGTCCCCTCTCTCATTATCACCAGCTGATTCAAACTCCTGCTGATCATGTTTCCTGGTCCTCAGCCAGGTGCTTCTCATCACACCATCACCAGCAGTGCGTGTACTTAGCGGCCGTTTGCCAGTCACACACTGCTGGTCCATAGTATTGTCATCTGTGCTGTTTGTCTGCCAGTATTTTCAGCACTCTCACGACGTCAGTCACTCCATGTTCGCCGTGGTTCTTGTGCGTCCTTGAAGCGATGTCAGCTCTGGGGCGCACCTGTGGCTAACACATCTCCTCTCATTCGTTCTTTGGGCGATGCCGCCCCGAACACCATCAGTAAGTGTGTTTGTGTCTTTTGTACGTCTTCACCTTTTTGGGAATTATCTGTCTTTCTGTATTAAAGGGTACCTGTGGTGGTTGTCTAAACGCATTCAACTTGAAAACATTAGGCAAAGTATTCGTTATTTGGTTAAATAATTATTGCCAGCCATATACCACCAGAGAAATATGCAAATACGACCGCAGGCATGGCCAGCCAATGAAAACTCTGCACGCAGCCATGACACATGCGGATGTGACATCATTACGTTGCTACTGAAAAGTCAATACTCCGTCTGTATGAGCGACTAGGGTGCTGTTGTGAGTGTTTTTATTCTATTATGGCTGAATTGTCGGACTCTGAGGAAGAATTCGTCCAACATGGCTACAGGTTTGAGCCAGAAATGTCTTCTGAGGGTGAAAGTGACGAAGTGGTCCTCACACACAACGCAATTTCGTCTGAAAGGATCCGTCTGTGCCCTGCTCCGAGATTGCGCAATCACTTTTCCGCTACGATCTTCTGACAAGGTGAGCTGAGTTTGGGTACACAAAAGAAGTGTTTATCTTTGTTTTTCGCTTATTATTGAGACATCCAAAGGCTTTACATTCCGCCATGTTGCAATATCCATATCGCATTGTATGTTTTTGTTGTTACAAGAGCGCCGAGTGTCTGCTGCTCTGTAGAATCATCGGCAGTCTGGCGACCGTTACACCAAGCGTCTGCTGCTCTGTAGAATCATCGGCAGTCTGGCGGCCGTTACGACCTCAGATCAGACGAGACGACCCGCTGAATTTAAGCATTTATTTATTTATTTTCTACTCGTTTTAGTTCTGCATTTAATATGAACCCTGAGTTTGAAATAAACGTTTGAATTTGAATTTGAATATCCCGAAAGCCACTGCTCATCCGGGCACTCCAGGCTCAGCCAATATTGATCCAGATCACGGTGCCAACGATATTACGTCACAGGAAGCATCCTGGCAGGCCATGTAGCCGCTAGTATGGCTGCACCCATGTTTTGCTGACATAGCTGAACCAGCACATCAGCAATGGATTTATATCACATTGCTTTGAACTTGAACTTGAACTTAAACTTGAACTAAAACGTGAGACAGGGGCTCAATATAATATCTTTTTTTTCACGACCACCACAGGTACGCTTTAAATGTGCTGTGGTTAACCTTGCCCGTAAATCCTCGTTATTTCATCCTCCCTCTCGTGCCCTGCGTAAGAGCGCACGGAGGGTCATGATGAATGGATTTACGCAGGATTCACCACAGCACATGTATTGAACATAAGAATGATGACAACAGTTCCCAAAAAGGTGAAGACTTACAAAAATAAACAGAAACACTTACAGTTGGAGTTTGGGGCCGATATCGCCCAGCGAACATGGAGAGGAGACATGTTAACCACAGTTGCCCCCCAGGGCCGACATCACTTCAAGGGGCACAACAGAACCACGGCTGTGTGGAGTGGCTAACACGTCGTGATAGTGTTTGCAATATTGGCTGGCTGACAACACGGCAGATGATGCACACAAACCATGAACAGTTGACTGTCAAAGAGAGAGGGCGCATGGTCGGACCAGAGAATCTTGGACAGTGCCCACCTGAAAGTGGGTCAAAACGCTCATAAAACACATGTACAAAGCAAAAGCAACCAGAACTCAAAATATAATACATAATAAACCCGATGCCTGAGCCACAGAGAATACACTGCTATGATTTTATTGAAAAATCGGGTTTAAATAAATTATATTTATGTATGAACAAATCATTTGTTGCAATATCTGTAACAAAAGCATAACACTCGGTGTTCTCCTGCCGTGTGTTTGTCGCTGCTGCTACGCCGGCCATGTGTGCCTCTCCACTGTCACACTCTGAGTCTGACTCGCTAGGCACAATGCCCGCTTGGCACGGCTCAAACCTATACAGTCTGATGCCCCCAAATTCTTCATTGTCATCCCATTCTTTGGAACTATAATCATCTGAAGATTGGACAACACAAACCAATTCCAGACTACATATGCTGGAACCATCGTTGATGTTTTCTACCGCTTCCATCCTATGTGTACAATGGGCAGCCAAGCGCTGTGTTCGGTCAGTGATGCAACTGGTGATGTGGTGCTCATGAAAACGTCCGATATTTGCGTGAAAAAATCCTGTTTGACTTAGAACTGCACAGAACAACCTATTTCGTCATATTGTATTATGTGTTGAAAAATTAGATGAAGTCAAAAACGTGTTAACACTCTGCATACTGTAGATCGGTGGCTTCTTGGGGTCCTGTAGACCAGTGGGGTGTACAATGGGGAACAAGTCAAGTGATGTGACCAACTGAGCACCCTGACTGCATACAGTCAAGTAGCACTACTACTTTAATGGATGTTCAAAGTATGTATGATAGAATTTACTTTTGTTTTTTAATGAATAGCCTATATTACTAGAATGCTGGAGGGTGACCAAACCTCCACACTGTTAGGAATTGTGATATGCTGAAAAGGAAAATTTTCAAAATTTATTTCACTTGTGTACAATTTCAGTTTTGAAGCTCTCAAGTTTTTAACAAATAAAAAAGCAGTTACTAACCTAAGCCTACTTTTTTCATTTAACAGTATTTTATTGCAAATCAGTTGATGTAATTTTTTAAAAATATTGTCGTGGACTTACTCGTTGTTATGATGTACACTCCGTGTAATGGTGAAGGCAGTGGGTAAATAACGCCACAGCAAAGGAAGCCCAGTTCTGAACGTTTACTGACGGACGGCAGGCAGGTTACAACTTTGAAAACTGAACGGCAGCACTGAACAGCAGTTGGTTAAGTTAATAACTTCACACACTGTATAATATAGAACAGATCATGTACCTATGTAGCACGTACAGACTGCTGACAGACTGCTGGTCTTATATATTTATTGCTCAGTATGTTTTTATTATTGCTATGTACATATTGTATTCAACTTTTAGGTAATATTGTTTCAAGCACTATTTATTGTTGCAATTACAAGAATGTTAAACGCATGAGTGAACTGTGAGTGTGATAGTTTGTTTTTAGGGAGCAGTATCTCAATTTTGTTACGTTGTTTATTAGCAATGGAATGACAATAAAGGCACTTTGGCTTTGACTTTGAGATTGTGGCTCTGTGGTCCCCTTGCACAAATGGAGGAAGAACTCAACATCTATATGTATGAGAACCGGAACACAACTAACTCATAGACGTCTAAACACACGTATACCAAAAACCACGCTGTGCCTGGGAGCCAATAAGAACAGGTTGATGCAGTTTAGACCCAATCAGCTGTGGATGTAGAATAGGGTGAGATGGCATGAATCCTGTGCAGACATGAGGAGAGCTCCTAGAGGCAGCTGTGAGGAGAGGCAGATACTCGTCCCAATTCTTTTGGTTTTCATCAACATAGCACCTGACCACTTGTAGGAGGGTTTGGTTGAATCTTTCCACTTGCCCACTGGAAGATGGATGGTAGGGCGTGGTCAAGGTGTTCGCCACTTGGAGCAGGTGACAGACCTCTGCAAACAGGTCACTCTCAAAGTTTCCTCCCTAGCCTGTGTGTATCTTCAGAGGTGTGCCAAACCTGGAGCTGAAGTCATAGACGAGCTTCTTAGCTGTGGCCTCTGCTGTTTGTTCTGTGAGGGGTACTGCCTCTGCCCAGCAGGTGAACTGGTCGATCATGACCAGAAAGTACTTGTTGCCTGCGTTTGAGATTGGGAAGGGACCAACTATATCCAGATGCAGGCAATCCATGGATGCGTAGGCCTGGTACATTTGGAGTGGAGGTCTTCCTTGTCTATCCACTGACTTGCAGGCTCTGCACTTCTGGCATGTTTTAACAAACAGCTGTATGTCTACCACCTATTCTGTGCCAGAATGTTGCTGTGCATGGTGAAGTGTCTTTCCTTCCACAAGGTGGCCTGACTGGGGTAGGCAGTGGCATGTGTAACCCAGCTGAGAAAATGACCCTTTTTCTCAGATTTCATTTGTATTAATGAAAGTGTGTGATTTTATTTTGAAAACTGATTATTTTGGGGAAGAGGAAGTGTGATCCTCGTTATCCAACTTTTAAATTCCCGTTTAATGGTCACGTTGGGTGATCTGGGTCTTCCCATTCGTTAAGAGCGATATTAGCCCCGCCTTCCGAGTAGAGGCAGCAAGCGCGCACTCGGGTTTTGATCTTTCACGATATGAGAGCGGACGAGAGAGGCTGTGAGCGGTCTGGTTCACACTGATACCTCTTCTTGTTGACGGGAGCACGAGCTTGAGAGGCCGTGAAGCGGTGACTTTTGCTGTGTTCACACTGAGACCTCATCTTGGCTAGGTTTTTTTGGTTGCCGACCAAAAACCTTCTGGATCCTGGATTTTCTCCGAATGGAGATGGCGAGCCTGACCCGAGATTGAACCAAGATTGAACTGAGATCTAACCAAGATCTCGATTGAAGAGTATCCTTCCTCTCTCCAGTGCCCAGGATTCAAAGTGGTAACAACCCAAGTCGCCGCTTTAAAAGAGGAAAAGAAACCTGAGTCTGGAGATACAAGATATCTTGACTGGTCAAACGACTAAACCGAAAGGACAAACAAACACTGAGCTCAGTAGGACATTTTTGGGGTTTTATTTCATGCCGGCCGTTGTTATATTTGTATATTTGTAAGTTGTTTGTATATTTTGTCCCTTTTATCTTTAATAATAACGGATATGAATTGCTCATTTCCTGCCTCCAGCTATTTCATTCCACATTCACTTTAATTCCCTATTGTAACCCTTACGAACCTAGCAACTGGTCTACACTTAATTATTTCCCTTACCTAATTAACATAAGGCAAGGGTTACAAAAAGAAGTGGCGAGCCCAGCCAGGAGCCTTTTTTTTTTCTCTCCCTTATGTTATTTCAAGCCTATAACGTACCCAAAATGGATATTGTTGAACGTGAATCTGTGAAAATTCCAAATGCAGTGATAGTGAGTGAAATCGCTGGAGATGAGCAACTTGATGAAGTGACTGAGTTTTTGAAACGGTATGTATCGATTTCAAGAGTCATAAAAGTAACAGATAGTAAGTCTGAGTTTTCCCAGAGTGCTATTTTTGAGTATCACTTGGGTATTGCTTTTGAAGCTCTTGACCCATTGCCATGTACTCATGTATCTGATAGTGGAGCCAGCTATATGATACAATCCCTTGCCAGTGTTTATACGCACAGTGTAGGGAGTGATATGAACAAGTTATATCTCACTGACATTAAAAACCTAGCGAAGATGAGTGGCAGAGATTTTGCAGATGTCCTGAAAGACATGATGTCACAGATTTCTGAGTCAAATCACACTGCGAGCACCCCAGCTCGAAGTATGCCCACCACTCCTGCACATCATTCAAATCCCCCAGAAGTGCAACGTGTGGTAGTCGAGCACATTGTAAAAAGGGAGGATTTTTCCGTGCAGCCGTTTTCACAAAAGCTCGGAGCTTTTTCTGGCAAAGACCTCCGACCAACTTATGAGCTAGATTATGATACTTGGCGCTCCAGTGTCGAATTAATCTTGACTGATCCTGCTATGTCCGAATTGCAACAATCCCAAAAGATCCCAAAAGAAGAGGACTGAGGCAGATCACCAACTATCGGCCTCAGGCTCCTAAAGGTCAGGATGACAAAGCCCTTTGTCAGAGACTGTCCCAACACTATGCCCGTTTTGACACCTCGTCATCTGTGTCCAACTCCCCCCCTCCCTCCAGCTCCACAGCCTCCACATTCCCTACTTCATTTAAGGCACCCCCCCCCACCTCCCCCCCTCCCCTTATCATCAGTGAGCAGGATGTGCTCAAACAGTTCTCCAGACTGAACCCGCGCAAGGCCCCCGGCCCAGACGGCGTGTCTCCCTCCACCCTGAGACTCTGTGCGAAACAGCTGGCTCCTGTATTCACAGACATTTTTAACACCTCCCTTAAGTTATGCCACGTGCCGTCCTGCCTCAAATCCTCCATCATCATCCCTGTCCCCAAGAAGCCACGGATCACTGGACTTAATGACTACAGACCTGTAGCGCTCACCTCTGTAGTCATGAAGTCCTTTGAGCGCCTGGTCCTGTCCCACCTCAAGTCCATCACCACCCCTCTCCTGGACCCGCTGCAGTTTGCCTACCGAGCCAACAGGTCTGTAGACGATGCAGTCAACCTGGCCCTCCACTCCATCCTGCAGCACCTGGACTCCCCGGGAACCTACGCCAGGATCCTGTTTGTGGACTTCAGCTCCGCATTCAACACCATCCGCCCCGCTCTGCTCCGGGACAAGCTGTCCCTGCTCAACGTGCCTGACTCCCTCTGCAGGTGGATCATCGACTTCCTGACGGACCGGAGGCAGCATGTGCGGCTGGGAAAGACTGTCTCAGACTATACTAGCATCAGCACCGGATCACCCCAGGGCTGTGTACTTTCCCCCCTACTCTTCTCCCTTTACACCAACTCCTGCACCTCCAGCCACCAGTCTGTCAAGTTGATCAAGTTTGCGGACGACACCACCCTCATCGGGCTCATCTCCAACGGCGACGAGTCCGCCTACAGGAGAGAGGTGGCCCAGCTGGCGTCCTGGTGCAGCAATAACAACCTGCAGCTGAACGCTCTGAAGACAGTGGAGATGATTGTAGACTTCAGGAAAGTCACTACTCCTCTGCCCCCCCTCACCCTCTCAGGCTCTCCCATCACCACTGCTGATTCCTTCCGCTTCCTAGGCACTACCATCACCAGGGACCTCAAATGGGAGCTGACCATCAGCTCACTCATCAAAAAAGCCCAGCAGAGGATGTTCTTCCTGCGGCAGCTGAGGAAGCTCAAGCTACCCACCAAGATGTTAGTGCAGTTCTACACAGCCATCATCGAGTCCATCCTCACCACCTCCATAACCGTGTGGTACGCAGGAGCCACTGCCAGGGACAGACTAAGGCTGCAGCGCGTCGTGCGCACTGCTGAGAAGGTGATCGGCTGCAAGCTCCCATCTCTCCAGGATCTGTACATCTCCAGGACCCGGAGGCGTGCTGGCCGGATCATAGCCGATCCCTCACACCCTGGTCATGTACTGTTTGCCCCCCTCCCCTCTGGTAGAAGACTTCGGTCCATCCAGACTAAAACCTCCCGTCACATGAACAGCTTCTTCCCCTCTGCCATTAGACTGCTGAACACTAAGTGACTCTCGTGCACCATGTACAGCAGCTCAACCAGACTCATGTCAATCATCACTGTTTTCTTCCTGCATTACCGACTGCACTATATAGTTCTCCACAGTATCTGCTGCTGGCTAATATATATTTTAACTGTTGACCAGTATCACTTAATCTTATCCTACACTTTATTACATGTATAGTTTGTTTCTCTTATCTTATCATGTTTAATGTTGCAGCATTGTACCGAGACAAATAGTTTGTGTACTACATGAACAATGGCAATAAACCTGATTCTGATTCTGAGATCATTGAGTCTCTTTTACCCCCAGCAGCTGATGTCGTCAAGTACTTGAACCCCAACAGCTCACCATCAGAATATCTTCAGCTGTTAGATTCTGCTTATGGTACAGTTCAAGATGGCGGAGAGCTTTATGCCAAGTTTATTGACACCTTCCAAAACACAGGTGAGAAACCCTCATCATATCTACAACGTCTTCGAGTAGCTTTGACTCACACTGTGAAGCGTGGTGGTGCTTCAAGCCAGGATTTTGACAGGCTGCTTGTCACACAGTTTTGTCGAGGTTGTTGGGATGATTCCCTTTTAACTGCACTCCAGTTAAAACAAAAACGAACAAATCCCCCAACTTTTCCTGATTTGCTTCGCTTGCTACATACTGAAGAAGACCAAAATGTTGCCAAAGCCTTGCGAATGAGACAACATTTGAGCAGTTCAAAACAAAAAGGGACATTCCATGTGCAAACTGTGCAATGTAGTTCAGATGAAAATGAGGACAAAATCACGGTAAACTCAATTCAAGAACTCTCAAAACAAGTTGCAGAAATTCAAAATCAACTAGCAAAACTAATTGCAAAACCAAAAGCTCAAAACTCAAAAAGTACACCCAGTACAAAGCCAAAAGAGAAACAAAAGCTGATTAAAGTGACAAAGGAACCCACAGAACAAACGGTCAGAACTCGAAGTACCCCACCCAAACTGTGGTACTGTTTCCAATGTGGAGAGGATGGCCACATCAAGCCGAGCTGCGAAAACAAACCAAACCCAGCTTTAGTTACCGAAAAGCGGAAGCTGTTTAAAGAGAAACAAAAGAGATGGGGGGGTCTGAAAATCCTGCAGCTAATAAAGACCGGTTAAACTAGGAACAGTCTCTATTACGGGGCAAATGGAGACTGTAGCCAGACACTCACGTCCCCCTAAGTACAAGCAACGCGCTAGCCTTAAGCATTCTGTTACTAACCCACCTAAGTATAGCCTACCAAAAGGGTTAGTTGGTTCCAAATGCACAGCTGTAGTTAGCATCTCTGATGTTAATGTGCATTGTCTTCTTGACTCAGGGTCACAAGTGACTACAGTCACCGAGTCATTTTACAAACAGAACTTTCCCGATCAAAATCTTAAACCACTCTATGACCTTTTAGAAGTAGAGGGCGCTGCAAGTCAGCCCGTCCCCTATTTAGGTTATATAGAGATGTGTATTACTTTTCCAAAAGACTTCTTATGCACAGAGATTGACATACCAACCTTAGCTCTCGTTGTTCCAGATGCCAGTCCTAATAGTCAGACACCAGTGTTAGTGGGAACAAACACACTTGATGTTCTTTATGGAAAGTATTTAGACATGAAGACTCCTGATTACTTACCTAGCCCTTACGATTTTAGGACACTGTTGAAAACTCTGGAACTAAGACATACCCAGAACAAAGATGGGAACATTAGATTAGTTAACTTGTCAAGCAAAGCTCCAGCTGTAGTTCCAGCAGGCAAAACTGTAGTTTTAGAGGGGTCTGCCAACGTTCACTGTACCTCAGACACCTGTGCTATAGTTGAACACCCCTCTCAGTCTTCCTTGCCTGGTGGCCTTTGTGTTAAAACTTGCCTGATAACTCTTCCTTCCTAAGCTCCACACAAAGTGCCTGTAATGATTACAAATGAAACAGAGCAAGATGTCACTATTCCGTCCACGTGTGTCATCGCAGAACTTGGAGCTTTCCATTGTATCCTGTCCCAGCACAATGTCGTCAGTGCAAATGAGTCGGCCACAAACAAGACACAACTGAGTTTCAACTTTGGTGATTCACCGATTCCACAGGAGTGGAAAGAGCGAATAACCAAACAGCTAAATGACATCCCGGAAGTATTCGCTTTCCATGATTTGGACTTTGGGTGTATGAGCAAAGTGAAACACTCCATCAGTCTTCATGATCCGACTCCCTTTAAGCACCGTGCACGCCCTATACACCCCCAAGACCTTGAGGTAGTGCGTAAACACCTTCAAGAGCTGCTCGCTGCAGGTGTGATAAGAGAGTCCCAGTCTCCCTACTCGTCCCCCATTGTTGTGGTGAGGAAGCGAAACAATGATGTGCGTCTGTGTATAGACTTTCGCAAACTCAATTTGCAAACAAGAAAGGACCCTTACGCTCTCCCAAATCTGGAGGAGACGTTCTCGGCGCTCACAGGATCCAAGTGGTTTACAGTCCTCGATCTTAAGTCTGGTTATTACCAGATTGAGGTAGAAGAAGCAGACAAAGAAAAGACTGCTTTTGTAACACCCCTTGGATTCTGGGAGTTCAACCGCATGCCGCAGGGCATAACCAGCGCCCCAAGCACCTTTCAGCGGCTCATGGAGCGCTGCATCGGTGACATGAACTTAAATGAGGTGCTAGTCTTTCTAGATGATCTCATCATCTTTTCAAATAGTTTGGAAGAACATGAACGGCGACTCATGCGGGTACTCCATCGTCTTAAAGAGTACGGGCTAAAGTTATCGCCGGAAAAATGTAAATTTTTTCAAACAACAGTCCAGTACCTAGGTCATGTAGTCTCCGAAAGCGGTGTCGAGACAGATCACGAAAAGATTCAGGCCCTTAAGACCTGGCCACGGCCTAAGAATCTCAAGGAACTGAGATCCTTTTTAGGGTTCTCAGGGTACTACAGACGCTTCATTGAAAGGTACTCGTCTATAGTACGCCCCCTTAATGACCTCACACATGGTTACCCGCCACTTAACAAAAGGTCAAAATCCAAAGTCACTAACCAAACCTACTTTGATCCCAAACTGCCATCTGAGAGTCGATGGACCACAGACTGTCAAAAAGCTTTCGACTCCATCATCGAAAAGTTAACATCAGCTCCTACCTTAGGCTTTGCAGACCCGAAGCTGCCTTACGTACTCCATACTGATGCTAGTACCACTGGCTTAGGTGCAGCACTCTATCAGGAGCAGGACGGTCAGCTTAGGGCCATAGCTTTTGCCAGTCGCAGGTTATCAAGGAGTGAAGCACGTTATCCAGTTCACAAGCTAGAGTTTTTAGCTCTAAAATGGTCAGTAACTGAAAAGTTTCACGACTATTTGTATGGTGGTCGGTTTACGGTAGTTACAGATAGTAACCCACTCACCTACATGTTGACCTCTGCTAAATTAGATGCCACAAGCTACAGATGGCTTGCAGCTTTGTCTAACTACAACTTTAAGTTACAGTATAGAGCAGGCAAGCAAAACCTAGACGCAGATGGGTTGTCTAGACGTCCTCATGGTGAACTCGTTAACGATGTCCAGTCCAGGAAAGAGCAGGAGCATGTAAGCCGCTTTGTAGAGCGTCACCTGACTGACAGTGACACCACAGAGATTGTAAATGATGAAGCTGTTCAAGCCATCTGTCAAAACCACCTTGTTAAAATCCGTGATGACAATCTAGATAGCGGTGTTACACTGGTAGAGTCACTTACCATCTCAGCTGACGCAATCCCAGACTTGTATGTTTTGGAGCAAGACAATGGCTTACCCACTATCCCTGTCTTATCTCAAGCAGAAATCAAAGACAAACAGAGAGCAGACTCGACAATCAGACAAGTTATTGAACAAATTGAACAGGGGCAAACACCCCCACCGACTGCTAGAGAAGAACTCCCAGATCTCCCCCTTTTACTCAGAGAACTCCATAAATTGGAGATGTACAATGAAGTGTTGTACAGGAAAAGACAAAATGGAGACCAAGTGACTCACCAGCTCGTTCTTCCCGAGGAGCTCAGAGCTCCTGTACTCCAAAGCCTGCACAATGATATGGGCCACTTAGGTATTGACAGAACCCTTGATCTGGTCAGAACACGATTCTATTGGCCACGTATGGCAACAGATATCGAGCAGAAGGTAAAAACATGTGATCAGTGCATACGAAGGAAGAGTCCTCCTGAAAAAGCGGCTAGCCTGGTCAACATAACTACCACACGACCTTTAGAGCTAGTCTGCATGGACTTTCTCAGTCTGGAGCCAGACAGTAGCAATACCAGCAATATTCTCGTGATAACTGATCATTTTACTAAATTTGGTTTACCCCCTACGAATTAATGTTTGGTAGGAAGCCCAGATTGGCAGTTGATCTAGCGTTCGGACTTCCTCTCAACAAATATCAGAAAGTTACTCACTTGCAATACGTTGAAAATCTCAAGAAAAGGCTCGAAGAGAGCTACAAGTTAGCTTCACAAAATGCACAAAAGATTGCAGACAAGAACAAGGCCAGGTTTGACCGCAAAATCACTGTTTCTGAACTTGAACCTGGGGATAGGGTTTTGGTTAGAAATGTGAGACTGCGTGGAAAAAATAAGCTTGCTGATAAATGGGAGGCCGACATTCATGTGGTAGTCAAACGTGCAGGTAATTTACCCGTTTACACGGTTAAACCCGAGTCAAAGCAAGGTCCCCCAAGAACTTTACACAGAGACCTTTTGCTTCCCTGCAGTTTCCTCCCTGTTGCCACAGCAGAAACACCTGAGCCAGAGCCTATTCACCGTCCTAAGACATGCCAAACAACTGTTGCAGAGAACAGTGATCACGAAGAGTTAACCGAAATTGAAAATGAATTTTTGATTCCGTGGGTTGAGGATTCCCCATGTGGGGAGATAACCAGATTTACTACTGTACATGATTATCCAAAACCTTTGCAAACACCGGAAATGACAAACCCACCTGGTTGTGATTTACCTGAGACCACTGCCAATGCAGAACCGGACAGGGAGCATAATGCAATTGAAATTGAACCTTCCTATAATTCACCTGTGGAAATGATACCGGAAGGAGACAATACTGAGAATGACAAACCTGTGGAAAATAAACAGCAACAATACTAGAGGAACCTTCTGACAATTCAGTCGAGGGGCAAGAACACCAATCGAATGATTTACCTGATGAAATGGACAAAAATGATCACATTGCAATTCAACCAATATGACGATCTGAAAGAATCAGACAACTCCCAAAAAGACTAGAGTATCCTGAATTAGGAAATCCTCTAGTGACTGTTGTTAAGTCCCTTTTTCAAGGTTTGAATACAGCCTTCTCAGAGTTTCTAAATACTGACGATGGACAGTCTTGGTTACACATGCAACGGGACGTGCATGATATTTAGCGGGGGAGGGTGTAACCCAGCTGAGAAAATGACCCTTTTTCTCAGATTTCATTTGTATTAATGAAAGTGTGTGATTTTATTTTGAAAACCGATTATTTTGGGGAAGAGGAAGTGTGATACTTTTAAATTCACATTTAATGGTCACGTTGGGTGATCTGGGTCTTCCCGTTCGTTAAGAGCGATATTAGCCCCGCCTTCCGAGTAGAGGCAGCAAGCGCGCACTCGGGTTTCGGTCTTTCACGATATGAGAGCGGACGAGAGAGGCTGTGAGCGGTCTGGTTCACACTGATACCTCTTCTTGTTGACAGGAGCACGAGCTTGAGAGGCCGTGAAGCGGTGACTTTTGCTGTGTTCACACTGAGACCTCATCTTGGCTAGGTTTTTTTTGGTTGTCGACCAAAAACCTTCTGGATCCTGGATTTTCTCCGAATGGAGATGGCGAGCCTGACCCGAGATTGAACCGAGATTGAACTGAGATCTAACCAAGATCTCGATTGAAGAGCATCCTTCCTCTCTCCAGTGTCCAGGATTCAAAGTGGTAACAACCCAAGTCGCCGCTTTAAAAGAGGAAAAGAAACCTGAGTCTGGAGATACAAGATATCTTGACTGGTCAAATGACTAAACCGAAAGGACAAACAAACACTGAGCTCAGTAGGACATTTTTGGGGTTTTATTTCATGCCGGCCGTTGTTATATTTGTATATTTGTAAGTTGTTTGTATATTTTGTCCCTTTTATCTTTAATAATAACGGATATGAATTGCTCATTTCCTGCCTCCAGCTATTTCATTCCACATTCACTTTAATTCCCTATTGTAACCCTTACGAACCTAGCAACTGGTCTACACATAATTATTTCCCTTACCTAATTAACATAAGGCAAGGGTTACACATGACTCCATGACTTCTCTTTTAAGGGATTGGGGAACCAGCAGATGGATCAACGGGGGTGTGCCAACTCTATTTTCCCACGGGTAAAGCAGCACTCCCTGGTGACGCTCTATCTGCGGCCAACATAGCCAATACTTTCGGACAGCTGGGCTGTCCAGCGCGATGTGCTCCTGTGTTGGTAGCACACCCTCATCCATCCACTGGTGCAATTTGGATAGGTAGGGGTTCTCCTTCTGCTTGTTTTCCAGCTCTTTTTTTACTGTACCGTGACAACCAGTTGACTTCAGGCCCCTCTTCAGGTGCCTCTTGATCATCTCTGTTACTAGGTGAGTAAGAGCTGGAACCTGGAGTTGGCAGGGCACGTCCCCCCCTACTGTGCATCTGATGGCTAGTGGCACCACGTCATCCACGTCTTCATCAAACCGTGTCCACTGCTGGTGTACTCTCTGGCAGTATGGGCTTGGTGAGTGAAATCAGTCTGCTGTACTGGGGGAGCTTGGCAGGCATGTGGGGGACCTCCCACTTTGCTGCTCATCTGGTGGGACCTGGTCTGAGGAGGTCACATTGGTGGCAGGGTGAGTCCTGGCCCTGGATGCAATGAGGAGCTGCAGCTGCCCCACCTGGCCTCCGAGTTGCTTAATTTCATCCACCATGGCTTGGACTTCCCTCTGCAGGGGCAGTGCTGCGGGATAAACTAGTATCTTGGCCCAGAGTTGCTCTATAATTGTGTTCATGGGCCTCCACAATCTTTGGAGCTTCAGAGAGGGTGGAAGGATCTTTATTCATTACTTCATAGGCAGTCCACTGATTGCGGTGTCCCTTTAGGAATGCATCGACTGCCAGCTGCTCCTGTAGACCTAAGTCAACTCAGGGGTAGGCCAAAGTGACAAGCTGGCAGACCTCCTCAACGAACTCAGCTGATGACTCCTTCTGCTGACAAAGTTCACTGAGGCGACATCGCACAGTGGTAGGTGGATCAAATTGACTGAAGCATTGTTTCAGTTGGTCTGTAAGGAGACAGTAATCTCGCACATATTCAGGCAGGGAAGAGAGGAAGCGCACAGCAGAGCCCCTCAGTCGCTCATGAAGCATATCTACCCTTTCCATATGAGACCACTCCTGTCTTGTAGCCATTCTCTCAAAGGGCATATAGAATGCGTTCCGGTCCTCACTTCCATCAAATGGGGTGAGGAGCTTTGTGCTGGAGCAACAAGATGAGGGTTGCTCATAAGCCTGGAGGTCACTGTAGTTGCTTTGATGTGAACTGAAAGTTCCCATGGTGGAGTCTGGCCTCCTGTTGTTGACTTGATTGATGTGAGGATTCTGGTTAGTAGGAGTGGTGGCTGTATTGGGTGGTGCAGCATCACCCCCCTTGGGTCGACCGTGTCGATGCACAACTGAATCTGTGCTGGTGTATTCCGCACTCCACTGTCTGGCAGGGGCTGAAGTGAGTGAGTGCTGCTGAATGACATCCAGCTCTGGACTGAAGTCTGGGATTGGAGTCGAGGCCTCATACCTGTCCATGGTTATGTGGCGAGGACCAGCTGTGGAGGGAGGAGGAGATTGATGGGGAGTAGCAGCTGCTGCTCCCAGGTCGCTACTAGTGTTTGTATGGCGTTGGTCTTGTGGTGGAGGCCCTTGCTGTGCTTGCTGCTGGTTTTGCAGCTGCATTTGTATTTGCAGATTTTGCTGCAATAGCTGTAGTCCCTGCTGCTGCATTTGCTGCATCTGCCACATGGATCTGCCGCATAAAGATGCTCATCCATGCTGGTGCCTGCTCAGGGTCTGCAGCTGCTCCATTCTCGCTCTCTGTCTGCTTTGCTCCTCCTGGTTCCATCATCTTTCTTTGTCATGTCATGTCATCATCATCTTCTTTGTTGTTATTATTGCTTTAGTTATTATTATTTACAAGTGCATACCCGTGCATGCCCGTAGAAACCCATGCATGCCCGTAGAGGGGATGCATTGGAACAGAATTCTTGCCAGTTACAGGACAGTTGGTATAGCAACACAGCACTAAGTGGCAATCACATGTGATGGCTTTTGTATGCAGCAAAACATAAAAATCACACAAAATATGCCCTGCCATCTGGGGATGTTTGCCCCTGCTTGTTACTTCTTCTCCTGCCTGTATGTTGCTTACCTGTGTCTATATACGTATATGTCTTGTAGGGAGTCATGTGCTCTGTCTATGTGCCGTCATATAGACATCATCTGGTGGGTCTTCTTCTTCTTCGTTCAGACCACTGAAGGGTCTCCTCCTGTCTCAGACGGCTGTGTTGTTCACAGTCATGCCTGCGGCGTACTGGTGGAACCTGAGGTGTTTCATGTTCACGGCATCCTTTCTGACGTGCAGCAGTTCTCCTCATTCTATTGCTCTCCATTTGGTGGGTCTTCTTCTTCGTTGAGACCACTGGTTGAGGGATAGGTGCGTCGTAATTCCAGTTCATGGGCACAATCCTGAAAAAGTGGCTTTTGACCCTGTTCAGGAAGGCCTGTGCATGCCCATAGAAACAAAGAAACTGGAGCACCCAGAGATAATCAGCGCTTTGCTTGGCATTTTACACATTTGTAGTGTAGACTGGCATTCGTCAAGGTTACACATTTGCCGTCATGTAGGCATGGCGAATCGTCCTATGATGCCTGAGTTCATAGGACGCGCTATGATGATGAGGCAGAGATCATAGACCGTCCTATGATGTCCTAGAAATGTGCTTTAAAGTCTGTCATACCCTATGCTGGTGAAGGGTGTCCTCCTGTCTCAGACGGGTGCGATGTACTGCTGGAACCTCAGGTGTTTCATCTTCATGGCGTCTTTTCTGACGTGCAGCGGTTGTCATCATTCTATTGCTCTTCTTCTTCTTCTTCTTCTTCTTCTTCTTCTCCTCCTCCTCCTCCTCCTCCTCCTCCTCCTCCTCCTCCTCCTCCTCCTCCTCTTCTTCTTCTTCTTCTTCTTCTTCTTCTTCTTCTTCTTCTTCTTCTTCTTCTTCTTCTTCTTCTTCTTCTTCTTCTTCTTCTTCTTCTTCTTCTTCTTCTTCTTCTTCTTCTTCTTCTTCTTCTTCTTCTTCTTCTTCTTCTTCTTTAGGAGGGAGGAAATAGGGAACTCCGTGGTCTGTTGGGACTTTTTTTTGCTTTTCCATCGCTGCCTGCATAATAAATTCTGGTTTTTGGGGGAGGAGGATGGCGACCTTGGAAATGCCACCTCCATCTATCCGCCAGGGGGTGCGGATCGTTCCCCCAGACGACACTGTTACTGTGAAGGGGGTCCTTTCGGCTGTGCGGGCCCAAGTGGGCCCTGCTGTGATCCGCTATGCGTCCAGGATGAATAGGGCTGTAGTTGTGTTTCTGGCTACTGAGGAGGATGTCCACGCTCTGGTTGCGAGCGGTATTGTAATCGGGGATGTGTAGGTGCAGGTGTCCCCCTTAGCAGTTCCATCAACGCTTGTCACCGTCTCGGGTGTTCCACCTTTCATTACTGACGAGCAGCTGGCGGCGGAGCTCCGCAGATTCGGAAAGTTTGCGGGCCCGTTTAAACACGTCAGTTTGGGAATCAGAATCAGAATCAGAATCAGAAAAGATTTATTGCCAAGTACATTAACAGATCACTGATAACATACGAGAGAATTTGACTTGACACAGAAAATGAACCTGCATTTCCAGTGACACGGCTGCATCGGGGACGCGCCTGCCAACAGGATAGAGGGTACAGATAGCATAAGAATAAGAATAATACAAGGAACAATAGGAAGGAGCAAAAAAATCATTGATTTAGAATACTGGTTGCATAATCAATCAATATTATGATTACAAGGAAAAAAAAACTCTCAATGCACATTCGCGGACAAGTTTCACAGGACACAGGACACAAGAGAGCAGTGTGTGTATCTTTATTTCAGTTCGTGGATCAATATGTGTGCACTGTTGATGCAAAGTGTTGTGATAATAGGAGAACAACAAGGGCACTTGGCAGGAGATGTTTTGTCTGGCTGCTCGCCAATCGTCCTTGCGATTATCTGAGCAGGTGCTGTCCAAGGCCTTGTGCTCGTTGTTTTGAAAACACAGACTGCAGACAGCCAGGAGGAATTTTCATGGGGAAATTGGGCCAAATAGGACTGATCACAGAGAAGGAGCTTTTTATTTCTTCTGTAGATTCAGTACTTAATCCTTCATTGCGGGGCTTTGAGTCCGTCGTGGATAGACCTGAGCGTGAACATGATGTAATCCACCTTCCGAGACAGTTCTCCATTTGTCGCTATCAGGGTCTTCTCCAATTTTTCAATTTGACAGATGCACCTCGCCTGGCCAGCATTTTGATAGGTTGTATCCATCTTCAGCAATTTGCGGTACACCAGGACAATCCCAGTTCCAATCAGAAAGATCCCGATCACCATTATTACGAAGACATACAAATCTTCAATATCTTCGATAGAGAGATTAGTGAGACACAAGATCCTCCAATTACTTGTGCCACGTAAATAGCCCGCTGGAGCCGTTCCTGCGGGGCAGACAGCTTCCCCCGGAGCACTTTTCCTTGTTGAAAAAATAGTGTCAATTGTGTTCAAAGCCCAGCTTATTAACTCCATAATTTCTTTCGACGGTCGCAGTTAGACGCAGACAGACAACAGCAAGCTGGGATCCAGTAGTTGGGGGGGAAGGAAAAAAAGTCAGAGCAAGAGAGAAGGAAAAAGCGTCTGCTCTCTTGGGAGGGCGGAAGTGAAGAGAATCAGGGAAGCCGACTTAGACCGACTTAGACCATGTGAGATCACTCAGGCGACAGGTGTTTATGTTTCTAGACTCGCCCACTCGGGCTCTGGAAGTGTCCTTCCGGGTCAAACACGGGGACGGCTACTATATGGTTTATGCGAGCGCGGGACAAATGAAGTGTTTCGAGTGTGGCGATGTGGGCCATAAACGTTTCGCCTGCCCGCACAGGCGCCCGGTGGGGGGCTCTGGTGGGGCCGCGGCTGGGGTGGCCGGTGAGCCTTCCGCACGCGGCGCTGCTGTGGACGGTGTGGCGGGGGATTCCGCCGCGGCGGAGCCCGGCGAGTCCACACGGCCTGCCGGCGGGGCCTCCGCTGCGCCTGCCGCGCCTGCGGACGGCGTGGCGGGGCCTTCCGCCGCTCGTGCACCGGGGCCTGCCACTGTGCCTGTGGCGCCCGCGGCGCGGCCTGCAGCTGGGGGCGTGACTGGCGATGGTGCACAAGCGGTCCATGACGTGGACTCAGCATCGCGCTGTGTGACATCAGCGGCTGTGTTTCCGCAGCCTGCTGCGACATCACAGCAGCAGGCGGAAAAACGCAGGTCGGTTGATATAGGCGCCGCCCCGGGCCACGTGACTGATGAAGGATCAGCTGCACCAGCTGACGTGCCAGCTGAATCTGACAGTCAGCGCATGACTGATGAAGGATCAGCTGCACCAGCTGACGTGCCAGCTGAATCTGACAGTCAGCAGAGTTGTGCTGCTGAGGGAATGGAGTGTGGAACTGACGCGGAGTCTGCTAAAAATGAGTCTATTGGGGCTAATGGCGATGCCAAGGCGCATTTGTATTCACTGGACGAAATAAATACTTTCCTGGATGGGACCTATAACAATAGGGCCGTTAACGTTGCAGATTACTTCAGTGACACTGACAAATTTATTCGGTCTGTCAATGTACTGAGGAAGGAGGTTGGTGTTGACCTCCTGGATGAAAGAAAACGCTACCGCCTGAAGAAACACCTCGCAGCCCTGCGTAAATCAGCAGGGGGACAAAAGGCCAAGCGCGCAAAGATGGAATGATTTCCATGGCAAAGCACGGTGCACCTCACAAATATCGCCATAATGCAGAAAATACAATTAGGGACCTTAAACATAAATGGTGGGAGGGGTAATCATAAAAGGGGATTCGTTAGTGACCTGTTCAAACGGAAGGGTATCACCATTTTGTTTTTGCAGGAAACTCATACCACTTTGGCGGATGAAGTCGACTGGGGCTTGTGGTGGAAAGGCCCATTTTCACTCAGTCACGGCACAAATCTAAGCGCGGGAGTGGCCATTTTGTTTGGGGAATCAGCAAATGCGCAAATTTTATCAGTGGTGGAGATAGTGAGGGGCAGGCTGCTTCTAGTTAGGGCGCGAGTCGGGGATTCCGTGTTTTGCCTGGTTAATGTTTACGCGCCAAACCACGGCGCGGACAGGGTTGCCTTTTTCAATACAATGACTACTGAATTGCAGCGCTATCACCAAGACCAACTTGTGGTGGCTGGTGATTTCAACTGTACCTTGGACTTCACTGTAGATCGCACTAATGCAGAACCTCATCTGCAGTCTTCTAGATGCTTGGAAAATTTTACTGTGCAGTTAGACTTAGTGGACACGTGGAGGTTGAAAAATGCCAATGCGAGACGCTATACCTGGGTCAGTGCTGCTAGATTAGACAGGATATATGTTTCTAGAACCTGTAGCCCCGGCCTCCTTCACAGTAACATAAGTCCCGTCGGGTTCACGGATCATCACCTGGCTACTGTGGTGTTACTGAACTCACCAGGGAAACGGGCAAAGTCATATTGGCACTTCAACAACAAGCTCCTACAGGACAATGCCTTTTGTCAGTATTTTGTGTGCTTCTGGGAACACTGGAGGACCACGAAAGCTCGTTTTGGTTCCCTCGACCAGTGGTGGGACGTTGGCAAAGTGCAAATTCGCCTTTTTTGTCAACGGTACGCTGCGTACTCAACTGCCATTATTAACGCCAAGGTCAGCGAACTGGAGGACGCTGTAAAGAGGCTGGAGGCCAGCTTGGTTACGGGTCGGGAGTCTACCGCTGGTCCTTTGCTGCAGGAGAAGAGATCGGCCCTGCGCACATTCTTGCAGGGCAGAGTGGAGGGGGCGCTAGTGAGGTCGCGCTTCACTCGCCTGCAGGACATGGATGCACCAACGTCCTTCTTCTTCAATTTGGAAAAGTCTACTGCGACAAAGAAGCCGATGGCTTGCTTGACACTCCCAGATGGTCGCCTGACTACGGACCCGTCCGAGATGCGCCGCCATGCAGTGGATTACTATGGGGCCCTGTTTGCTGCGGGGACGTGTTGCAAAGAATCTCAAAATCAGCTCTTCGAGGCCCTTCCGGTGCTCGGCCAGGACGACAGGGCCGCTCTGGACTGTGCCCTGACATTGGATGAGTTGACTGTGGCTGTGAATCAGCTGGCGCTGGGACGCGCGCCTGGACTGGATGGCCTTTCGTCGGAATTTTTTAAGCATTTTTGGAATGTGGTTGGACCAGACTTCTACAACGTTCTGATGGCCTGTTACACGGAAGGAACGTTACCTGTCTCATGTCGCCGTGCAGTGCTGTCTCTGTTGCCAAAGCAGGGAGACTTGGCCCTGCTGAAAAACTGGAGGCCTGTGGCTCTTCTTTGCACGGACTACAAGGTGCTTTCCAGGGCACTGGCAAACAGACTGAACACTGTCTTGGGTTTGATTGTGGATAGGGATCAAACATATTGTATTCCTGACCGGAACATTATGGACAATGTTTTCCTCATACGTGACATTCTCCAGCTCAGTAAATGTCATGACTTACAGTTTGGAATTGTGTCTTTGGACCAGGAAAAGGCCTTTGACAGGGTTGACCATTCCTATTTGTTTTCTACCCTGAGGGGGTTTGGTTTTGGAAATATGTTTTTGAGGTGGGTCAATCTGCTATACACTGGAGCTGAGTGTTTGGTGAAGGTGGGGGCGGGACTGAGTCGGCCAATCCCTGTACACCGGGGAATACGCCAGGGATGTCCACTCTCGGGTCAGCTGTACAGCTTGGCTATTGAGCCTTTGCTGTGCAGGTTGCGCGCTCGGCTGGGTGGTCTGGTTCTGCCTGGGCCATCAAGCTGTGGCCGCCCGATTGTCTTGTCTGCTTATGCGGATGATGTTGAGGTTTTCATCACCACCAACGGGGATGTGCAGCGTCTGGTGGACACTTTGACAGTTTATGAAAGGGCATCTTCTGCACGGGTTAATTGGGCCAAGAGTGAGGGTCTATTGGTGGGCCACTGGCCACGTCAAGACATCCCTCGCCTGCCCGGCGGCCTTCAGTGGGGGACGGCTGGTCTCAAAGTGTTGGGGGTTTTTCTGGGTACGGAGGCCTTTGAACGAAAGAACTGGGAGGGTGTTAAGGACAAGGTGTGTGCCCGCATTGCTAAATGGAAATGGTTGCTACCACAGCTGTCATATAGGGGCAGGGTTCTGGTCGCGAATAATCTGGTTGCCTCGGCTCTCTGGCATAGGCTGGTGGCTTTGACACCGCCAAGGAGCCTCGTGGAGGACATTCAGAAGACAATCGTGGACTTCTTTTGGTCTGGTCACCACTGGGTCCGCGCGCCAGTTCTCTACCTGCCTTTGGCCGAGGGGGGACAGGGCCTGGTGGACATACATTCCAAGATCGCCAGCTTCAGGATTCGAACTGCACAACGACTCCTTTACGGATGCGGACCCTGCTGGATGGACACTGCTAAGCTGCTTCTGAGGAGAGTTGGTCGCTTGGGCTATGATACGCAGCTCTTCCTCGTGACACCTGGGGAGGTGGACCTTACTGGACTATCTGCTTTTTACACGTCCGTTTTGCATGCATGGCGAGTCTTGAGCGTGGGCCGCTTCCGTGACGAGGAGCCAGGCATGTGGCTGTTCGAAGAACCACTGTTTTTCAATCGATTCATCGCAGCGGAGGTGCTGCAGTCTGCCAGTCTGCGGAGTTGTTTGCGGGAGGCACGCTGTACCAAGCTGGGTCATCTTATGAGGATGTCGACCACATCGATGGAGACGCTGAGGCGGAGTGCAAAAATTACATCTGTCAGACTGCTGCAAAGGGTGTTGGAGGACGTGTGCACCGCCCTGCCGCAGCCGCTTCGGGCGTTTGCGACTAACCGCACTCTTTTCAATCAATGGAATGACGACACTGCGTCCACCTTTCCAGCAATTTCCATAACTCCGGATGTGGGGGAGTGGCAGGGAGGAGAGGATCACCTACTGACCTTCAGGATTCCTCGCCTGGGCAAGTTCCAGTTTGTTGGGACGAGTGCGGTGTATCACATCTGTGTGAAGGTTCTGAATCTGCGCTCTCTGAAGGATGTCACGGAGTCGAGGTGGGCGGGTTGTTTGGGGCCAGGGGTCTCCCCAAAAGGCAGCTGGCGGTGCCTGTACAAGCAACCGATTGAGAAACGCACAGCAGATCTCCAGTGGAGGATTGTGCATGGGGCAATAGCCACAAATAAATACAGGGCACACCTTGATCCGACTGTGGGGGGGGGGAATGTTTGTTTTGTTCCCAAGTTGAGACCCTCGACCATTTGTTTGTCCATTGTTTGCGTTTATCTGGACTCTTTGACATTTTGCGCGGGTGGTTTCGGGCTTTGGGTGAACGATTCTCTTTTGGTCTGTTCATTTACGGTCCGAAGTACAGAGTGGCAAGGAAGGCTTCCCACACTTTGATGAACTTCCTATCTGGGACTGCTAAGCTTGCCATCTGGCTGACGAGGAAAAATCGGGCAAGCAATGCTGGCAATGTGGATCCTGTGTCCGCTTTCAAGGTCTTGTTGACAGTCAGACTCCGGGTAGAGTTCTCTTACTATCAAATGGTAGACAATCTGGAGGCGTTCATCAATAGATGGGCTGTAGGGAATGCTTTGTGTTCACTGGGTCAGGGGGATGAGTTATGTTTGCACTTTTGACATGTGACACACTTGGAACACTGATATTGGTCTTTGTGCAATTTGGAAATGTACAATAAAGCCTTTTTTAAAAGTCTTCTTCTTCTTCTTCTTCTTCTTCTTCTTCTTCTTCTTCTTCTTCTTCTTCTTCTTCTTCTTCTTCTTCTTCTTCTTCTTCTTCTTCTTCTTCTTCTTCTTCTTCTTCTTCTTCTTCTTCTTCTTCTTCTTCTTCTTCTTCTTCTTCTTCTTCTTCTTCGAGAGAGAGAGAGAGAGAGAGAGAGAGAGAGAGAGAGAGAGAGAGAGAGAGAGAGAGAGAGAGATTGATTTTGATTTTTCAACACACCTTTATTGTCACAAGTTCAACAGAAAAACACAACAATTAAAACAACTAAAAGAAGCAATGGAAAAGTAAAATGACTCACTGACAAGAAATCAAAGACATAAGTAACCAAACCAGGAAAACTAAAAAAAAAACTTGCTTCTTACATCAGGACCATACCATAGGTAATTTTCCCCTCCTTAACACAACACAGGATGTGCTTAAAGCACAACATAGCCTCAAAAGTTTCAACATTTTGCATCAGATGATAGTAATTGTAATCAATCACTATTCGAGCCTTGATCTTGTCGACCAGCATGTCTTTTACATTACAATCCAGCGTATGTTCAATTTTTCTTTTCCTACTAACATAAATAGCCATTTTAGCCTGACCCAGGATGAAATTTAAGAGTTCACTCTTTTTCTTAGTCCTCTGTCTATATGGAAAGCCCAAGATAAAAATCTGCAGGGAAAGACTTCTCCAAACAGATAAAACAGCTTCCCCAAAAAAACAAACAACAATTGCAGTCTGTTACAGTCCAGAAAACAATGGAACACAGTTTCTTTCTGAGGACAAAATGGACAAACCTGACTTCCGGTTATGGCGGCCACATGAGAGGGACACGTCTCGCTCTGCTCTGCTCCTGGAGAGGAAAAAACGGCAAATAACTCTCTCATTTGGGACAGAACCTATCCCAGCGTTTGGGCGAGGATATGTCGGTGAAGCATAAGGCTGGAAAACCAGGTAGAGGAAAAAGCGAACCGCCGAAACAGTCTAAATTAACGGACTTTCACGTCTGTGACGCCGCAGATAAAGAAGCTCCATATATGGCGGAGGAAGCTAGCAGCGGTGCGGTGACTGTGGGAAACGGCACAGGTGCGGTGCTTAATGCCATTAGTTCAATGAGAGCAGACTTTTCCGCTAAATTTGATGGGATTATGGCAGCGTTGGAAGGAATGAGAAAAGAATTGGGTGACTGTGTAGAACGAATGGCGTAGGTAGAGCTTCGTGTCTCTAGTGCTGAAGATGACGTCACTAGCCTTCAATTAAAGGTGCGCACTTTGGAAAAAAAAAATAAATGTCTGGAAGATAATGTCTTGGACTTGGAGTCCCGGTCGTGACGGAACAACTTGAGGCTGGTGGGTCTACCGGAGGAATCCGAAGGTCGGGACACATGTTCCTTTTTGGAAAAGTGGATTCCGGAGGTGCTGGGCAGCGCGGAGCTGCAATCAGCAGTCGTTCTGGAAAGCGCATATCGTATCGGCCCACGGAGAGATAAGGGACCACCGAGGACGCTTATTATGAAGTTCATCAGCAACAGAGACAGGATGAAGATCTTCAACGCTGCGCGAGCTAAAGGCCAGATTAAACACCAGGACCAGCAGGTGCGGTTCTACCCAGATTTGGTCACAGGAATCCAACAGTTGAGAAGCAGTTTGATCCCGTACGTAAAGAGCTGCGCAACCTTGGGATTCGTCATGGTGTAATTTATCCTGCGAGACTGTTGACCACGTATGGGGGCAGAACACACATCTTCAAGACCCCAGAGGAGGCGCAGGAGTTCATCAAGAAGATCCAAGAAGAGACTGGTGGGAGCTAAGCATGAACAAAAAATAAGGTAGAATATTTAAGCATTTGCACAGGCATCTGACTGATTTGAAGCAAATAGCAAGTTTACAAAATATAGATTGTATTATATATTAAAAAAAAAAAACTATGATGTACAAAGTTGCTAAAAATTTTGGAGTTAAGTTGGAAAACTACGGAAGAGAGTTAATGTTATGTCATTAAAAGCAGTAGAGTTAGGGTGATTGGGAGGATGAAGAAGGAGTGGCTTTGGCTGTTCCTCGTGGGTGTGGAGCGGTCGATGGCTATATCGGGAGACGGAATTTTTCTTTTGATTTTGGGGGGATTACCACAAATGTGGGAAGGGGGAATTTGTTTGTGTGTAGTTTGTAGGATGAATGTTCAACCACTCATGTTTTTGCTTCTCTGTATGAGCATGTTTATACTGCAAGGTAATCCCAAACTCCCTATTGATCATAAACCAAAGCGTTAATCTTAATTTAACTTCATGGAATTGCAGAGGTCTACAAAAATTAAAAAAAACTTAAACAAGTTATGAATAAAATAAAAGATATGGGTTCAAAAATTGTGTTTTTACAAGAAACTCATCTAATAGAGGAGGATGTAAAAAGAATTAGGAGTAGATGGCAAGGAAGTGTTTTCACCTCATCATTTTCATCCCGAGCTAGGGGAGTTATGACTCTCATACATAAATCAGTCCCATTTCAAGTGAAAAATGTAATTGGAGACAAATTTGGAAGATATTTAATCATTCAAGGATCTTTGCTATTAGAAAATATAAATTTGGTGAACTTATATGGTCCCAATATAGATGATCAAAAGTTCTTTGCTAATTTATTTCTTATCTTATCATCACTTACAGGGCAACATATAATAGCAGGGGATTTTAATTGTACATTGAATCCCGGTATAGATAGATCAACAGGACTGGACTGTACGCACAATGGATGTAGGATGACCATTATTCATTTTATGAAAGAATTGAGATTGCTAGATATATGGAGAGAAATGAAACCACAAGTTAAAGCTTACTCTTGTTATTCCAATACCTACAAGACTTTCTCACGTATTGATTATTTTTTGATCTCCGTAGAATTAAGGTCCAAGACTCAAAACTGCTTTTATGATAACATCATGATCTCTGGTCATGCACCCTGCTGTCTAATATATGTAGATAAGAAATTGACAAAGGAACCGGGTAGATGGCAATTTCAGCATAAATGGCTTCAGGATGAGGAATTTGTTAAGTACATAGAAAAACAGATAGATGAGTTCTTTGACATCAATACTACACAAACATCAGCATATGTAAAGTGGGAGGCTTTCAAAGCTTTTATTAGGGGACATATTATTAGTTATACAGGTTCAAAATCTAAGAAGACTCGAGAGGAGAGAGTCCAATTGGAACATAAAATAAAAATTCTTCAAAAAAAAGTGTATGCAGGAAGTGATCCAAGGTTGGAGAACGAATTACTGATTTTGAGAGCTGAATATGACAAAAAATCAGCGAATAGAGCTGCCTCGAGTCTTCTAAGATTGAAACAATCTTTTTATGAACAAGGTGAAAAATCAGGAAAATTATTGGCATGGCATATTAAACAATTAGAATTTAAAACACCAATTACCAGTATTATAAGTAACGGCCAGGTAGTTATAGATCCTTTAGAAATTAATAGAGCCTTTAGAGATTACTATGAAAAATTATATGATACCAAAAATGAATCTGACTTAACAAAACTAAATGGGTTTTTGAACGAACTATCTATACCGTATATTCCAAATGAAAACAGGGAGATACTGGAGTCTAAAATTAGACAAGAAGAAGTTGGGCTAGCCATTGATAATATGAAATCAGGAAAAAGTGCAGGACCAGATGGTCTTCCAGTTGACCTTTATAAAAAATTTAAGAATAAATTAATAAAACCTTTTTTGGAAATGGTTTTAGAAGCATTTCAAAATAGTAATTTACCATCATACATGAATAATGCCTTAATTATACTGTTGCCAAAACCAGGCAAACCCTCTAATAAGTGTGAAAATATGAGACCAATAAGCCTATTAAATGCCGACCTTAAGATAATCTGTAAAATTTTAGCAAGACGAATACAAGAAATTTTACCAAATATTATTAATCGAGATCAGAATGGCTTTATAAAGGGAAGACAAGGCTTCCATAATGTAAGAAGACTATTTAATATTATTTATTCTAATAAAGAAGCACCGGATACAGCTCTCCTATCACTGGACGCTGAAAAGGCCTTTGATAGAGTCGAATGGCCTTTTCTTTTTGAAGTCTTACAAAGGTTTGGACTTGGAAATAATTTCATAAAATGGGTTCAGATAATATATAATAATGCTACAGCAGAAATCCTAACAAATAGCAATATTTCAAAATCAATAAAAATCAATAGAGGATGTCGACAAGGCTGTCCACTTTCACCTTTACTGTTTACTATGGCAATTGAACCATTAGCGATGGCGATACGTTTACAGTCACAAATATATGGAATTAAAGTTGGACCAACAGAACATAAAATCTCCCTGTATGCCGATGACATAATTTTGTTTATGTCGAATCTTAAAAAATCAATTCCGAACTTGTTGAATTTAATAAAGAATTTTGGGGAAATATCGGGATATAAAATAAATAAAACTAAATCTTCAATATTAATGCTAAATGAGACCCAGAGAAATTACCCAGCCCCTGAGGTAAATCAATTCAATGTTGTAAATCAGTTTAAATATTTAGGAATCCAAATTGTGCCTAAGCTAGAATCAGTCGCCAGTGTCAACTATGAAGCCTTAATGACAGATATCAATGAGTTACTTCAGAGATGGATGTCACTACCAATGTCGATGATTGGGAGAATCAACATACTTAAAAGTAATATCTTACCTAAAATACTTTATTTATTTCAATACATTCCCTTACCACCACCTTTAGATTTATTCTCAAGAATTAAAAAAAAGTTAGTGGAATTTATATGGAACAACAGGAGGGCTAGATTACGTCTGTCTTTATTATATTTACCATTTGATCGTGGAGGTCTGAAATGTCCAAATTTTATGTTGTATTATTGGTCAGCACAACTGAGGTCTATGACATATTATTTTTCATCAAATGATCTCCCTCACTGGACTGAAATGGAATCATACAATTTACACTACCGTTCAAAAGTTTGGGGTCACCCAGACAATTATTTTGTGTTTTCCATGAAAAGTCACACTTATTTACCACCATGAGTTGTAAAATGAATAGAAAATATAGTCAAGACATTGACAAGGTTAGAAATAATGATTTGTATTTGAAATAATAATTTTTTCCTTCAAATTTTGCTTTCGTCAAAGAATCCTCCATTTGCAGCAATTACAGCATTGCAGACCTAACATGATTGCACAAGGGTTTTCTAATCATCCATTAGCCTTCTGACGCAATGAGCAAACACATTGTACCATTAGAACACTGGAGTGATAGTTGCTGGAAATGGGCCTCTATACACCTATGTAGATATTGCACCAAAAACCAGACATTTGCAGCTAGAATAGTCATTTACCACATTAGCAATGTACAGAGTGTATTTCTGATTAGTTTAAAGTTATCTTCATTGAAAAAAAGTGCTTTTCTTTCAAAAATAAGGAAATTTCTAAGTGACCCCAAACTTTTGAACGGTAGTGTACCTTTACCTCTTCCCATATTCATATACTCAGATTCGGCAAAAAAATTACAAAAACAAGTTAAAAATCCATTTGTAAAGCATATGATCAAAATATGGTGTGAAACTAAAAACTATTTAAAAGAACCACACTTATTGTCACAATTTAGCCCAATATGGGGTAATCAATATTTTAAACCAGGGAGAGCGGATGCTGTATTTAAAGTATGGAATTTAAAAGTGATTCAAAAGATTCAAGATTTATATCTGTCATGTTCAGATAACATAATGTCTTTTGAAGAGCTGAGGATCAAATTTAATCTTAATAGAACACATTTTTTTAAATATCTTCAACTTAGGAACTTTATTCGATCAAATCAAAATAAAGCTCTCACTCGACCTATTTACTCATCCTTGGAAAAAATGTTGATGAAAGATAGTAAAAGAAAGGGTATTATTTCAGAGTTTTATAACTCACTGACACTATCCTCAAGTGAAAACTCACAGAAAAGATTAAATTACTGGAAAGAAGATCTGCAAACTGAAATTTCAGAGGAACAATGGGAATTGGCTTGTACAGAAGCTCAAACCAAATCAATAAATGTACGTCTTAAATTGATAAATTTTAAATGGTTAATGCGGATGTATGTTACACCGGAGGAGTTAAATAGATATAACAAAAACATACCAGATACGTGCACAAAATGCATGGAAAGTAAAGGAACCCTATTTCATTGTTTATGGGAATGTAGAATAATTAGAATGTTTTGGGAAGAGGTGAGGGTAACTATTGAAAAAATAATTTCAAAACGAATTATATTGAATCCTAAACTGTTTTTGTTGGGTTTGTACCCAGAAAAGCATAACTTTAATAAAAGTGAAAGAACATTCATAGACCTCAGTTTGCTTAATGCCAAAAAATGTATTGCACTATTGTGGAAAAAGACTCATAGACCAGATGTGACTCAGTGGTTAAGACAGATGTTAACAAACCTTCCATTAGAAAGAATAACATATATACTGAAATCAAAGGAAATTGTGTTTGAGAATATATGGAGACCTTTTATTGATTATGTAAAAAAATTTAAACATAACTCTTGAAGAAGAAGGTGAATGATGTGTGTGGACCTTGTAAATTCCAAACTGGTGAACATAATATGTATACTTATGTAATGGATTGTCTAGACTAAACAGAGGAGCATTGTTGAAGACTTGATTTTGTTGGTGGTTGTTGGTGTTTTTAGTGCATTTTTTTTTTGTAGTACTTTAGTGTTAGTGTTTGATTGTTTGTGTCATGTTTGTTAAAAAAAAAGGTTCAATAAAGATATTGTGGAAAAAAAAATGGACAAACCTCAACAACATTTGGGTTTAAAAGAGAGATAAAAGCATTTACAGCCACAGCACCATGTAAAACTCGCCATTGTAGGTCTCCAACCTTCTTAGTTAATGGTGGTTTATAGAGTGCTCTCCAGGCAGGCCTCACCTCTGGACCCAGACCCAAGTGTTTCCTCCATGGTGTATCAGCTCGACCTTTTAACTTATTCACATTTAGAATTTTCATCAAAAGTCCATACATTTTTTTTTTACCAGTAGAGTCACAAATATTAATGTGCTCAGAGTTTAAAAACACACCAGTGCCATCTTTAAAATCAGGAGATAAAACACTAAAAGGAAAAGGTTCATCAGCAGTTTGCACAGAGTTTTCGCAGTGTAAAACAATAGCAGAGTGTTCTTCTGCGGACAGGCAGTCTCTCCAATCTTTCAACAAGTTCATTATAACTCTGACTGAAGAAATGCCAAGAGCCGAGTACAGGGCAACAGCATTGTCCAAGTTAGGACCACATAAATTCACCAAATGTCCCAGCGTTGTAACCTTTGCAGAAATGAACTTTTTTAAAACAGAAGGTCCTAAAACATTGCCCACATCAAAACGGGTCCCGAACACAAGTGGTTCCTTTAAAAGCCAGAAAGGCGACAAGGAAGCCTGGGGAGAGTTCTTTTTAAAAAGTCCCCATATTTTAAAAGCACTTTGGTAAAACTGGGGAAGTTCTGGGAGTTTTTGGCCCCTTAAATCCATTAAAAGCAGTGACTCCTCTAGTCCAAGCCCTCCACAGCGAGCCAGGACAGCCCTGGCAATAGGTCTCCATACAAGGTCAAGGGGGCCACTCAGCAGTCGCTGAACGAACTGCAGGCGAAAGACAGCCCCCCTGCTGGCCAGATGGATGAGCCCTTGACCACCTTCTTCCCTCGGTAAAAACAGGATACTCTGTGGAACCCAGTGAAGACGGTCCCAGAAAAAGGCCACGACTATAGATTGTGCTCTGGCCAGCAAATTGGGTGGAGGGTCCAGACAAGACAGTCGATGCCACAGCATTGAAGCAATCAAGTTGTTGATAATTAAAACACGACCTCTGAAGGACAAGTTTGGCAGAATCCATTTCCATTTTTTTTGTCTTCCTTCAGTTTTTTCTAAAAAACACTCCCAATTTTTCTCAGTAAAAGTCTGATTTCCTAAAAACACACCAAGATATTTAAAACCACCTTGTGTCCACGAAAAACCACCAGGTAGGGCAATTTTTTTTTTTTTTTCCACAATATCTTTATTGAACCTTTTTTTTTTTTTAACAAACATGATACAAACAATCAAACACTAACACTAAAGTACTACAAAAAAAAAAAAAAAAAATGCACTAAAAACACCAACAACCACCAACAAAATCAAGTCTTCAACAATGCTCCTCTGTTTAGTCTAGACAATCCAATACATAAGTATACATATTATGTTCACCAGTTTGGAATTTACAAGGTCCACACACATCATTCACCTTCTTCTTCAAGAGTTATGTTTAAATTTTTTACATAATCAATAAAAGGTCTCCATATATTCTCAAACACAATTTCCTTTGATTTCAGTATATATGTTATTCTTTCTAATGGAAGGTTTGTTAACATCTGTCTTAACCACTGAGTCACATCTGGTCTATGAGTCTTTTTCCATAATAGTGCAATACATTTTTTGGCATTAAGCAAACTGAGGTCTATGAATGTTCTTTCACTTTTATTGAAATTATGCTTTTCTGGGTACAGACCCAACAAAACCAGTTTAGGATTCAATATGATTTGTTTTGAGATTATTTTTTCAATTGTTACCCTCACCTCTTCCCAAAACATTCTTATTAATCTACATTCCCATAAACAATGAAATAGGGTTCCTTTACTTTCCATGCATTTTGTGCATGTATCTGGTATATTTTTGTTATATCTATTTAACTCCTCCGGTGTAACATACATCCGCATTAACCATTTGAAATGTATCAATTTAAGGCGTGCATTTATTGATTTGGTTTGAGCTTCTGTACAAGCCAATTCCCATTGTTCCTCTGAAATTTCAATTTGCAGATCTTCTTTCCAGTAGTTTAATCTTTTCAGTGAATTTTCACTTGAAGATAGTGTCAATGAGTTATAAAACTCTGAAATAATACCCTTTCTTTTACTATCTTTCATCATCATTTTTTCCAAGGATGAATAAATAGGTCGAGTGAGAGCTTTATTTTGATTTGATCGAATAAAGTTTCTAAGTTGAAGATATTTAAAAAAATGTGTTCTATTGAGATTAAATTTGATCCTCAGCTCTTCAAAAGACATTATGTTGTCTGCACATGGCAAATATAAATCCTGAATCTTTTGTATCCCTTTTAAATTCCATACTTTAAATACAGCGTCCGCTCTCCCTGGTTTAAAATATTGATTACCCCATATTGGACTAAATTGTGACAATAAGTGTGGTTCTTTTAAATAGTTTTTAGCTTCACACCATATTTTGATCATATGCTTTACAAATGGATTTTTAACTTGTTTTTGTAATTTTTTTGCCGAATCTGAGTATATGAATATGGGAAGAGGTAAAGGTAAATTGTATGATTCCATTTCAGTCCAGTGAGGGAGATCATTTGATGAAAAATAATATGTCATAGACCTCAGTTGTGCCGACCAATAATACAACATAAAATTTGGACATTTCAGACCTCCACGATCAAATGGTAAATATAATAAAGACAGACGTAATCTAGCCCTCCTGTTGTTCCATATAAATTCCACTAACTTTTTTTTTATTCTTGAGAATAGATCTAAAGGTGGTGATAAGGGAATGTATTGAAATAAATAAAGTATTTTAGGTAAAAGT